>JAECWL010000099.1:32500-1523134 GCA_018150545.1 Drosophila ercepeae | reverse complement strand
TTTTGTTTTTAGCCATCAGCAGGTTTTTTTTTTTTTTCCAATTTTATTTTATTTGCTGGATCTTCTCTTCTTAATAGAGACTAACAACAAGTTTTAAAATCTTAGACTAATATTATAACTAAAATCCATTTTTTTAGTGATGGGTTTAGTTTTAAAGACGGCTCTAATTATATCGGAACTGAGCGAGTGGATGAACGGCACGTTGAAGTCTACTCCAACTGGAAGTTCTGGTTAGCGAGCGTGCAAGAGGATTTGGATGAGATGTTAATTTAGCTTGGTGTTTAACTTTTTGATTGAAAATTTCGTCAGAAACGGTGTTAATATTTAAGCCTCGATGAATATTTTCGTTCCTTATATACAAAGGAGCACCAGTGATGAGTCTAAGTGTCTTAGATTGAACTCTTTGAATTACTTCGATGTTACTACGACTGGCATTTCCCCAGAGTTCAGAGCCGTATTTCCATATTGGCTTGATCACGGTGTTATAGATGAGTATTTTGTATTCAAGGCAAAGAGGGGATTGAGAGTTGATTAGCCAGTGGAGCTTGTTGGTCTTCAACTTTAGTTGAGTTTTTTTGGCTGCTATGTGTGAGCGCCAGGTGAGTCTCCTGTCAAGATGGATACCCAAGTATGTGACGGTGTTTGACTGGGGGATTCGTGCTCCGTTTAGAGTAAGCTGGGGACACGTTTGTCTGTTCAGTGTGAATGTTACGTGTTTACATTTACTTTCATTTACTTTAATTCTCCAGTTAGCTAACCATTTTTCAAGAGACTCCAAATGATTTTGTAGAATAACAGTTGCTCTAAGGGGACATTTACTCCGGCTAAGAATGGCAGTGTCATCTGCAAAAGTTGATGTGGTAAGTTGAATGTTTGTCGGAATGTCCGATGTGTATAGTGTAAATAGAATGGGACCGAGAACGCTTCCTTGAGGCACTCCGGCTTCTATAGTATAATAGTTTGAAGTGCTTGAACTGTATCTAACCGCGAACACTCTTTTATGTAGGTAAGACTTTAGAAGCTTATGTATATTTTGAGGCAGCAGTTTGATTATTTTGAACATAAGTCCATCCAGCCATACTCTATCGAATGCTTGTGCAACGTCTAAGAATAGAGCTGTGCAATATTCACGATGTTCAAAGGCAGTGCGAATTTCTGACGTGATGCGGTTAACCTGTTCGATGGCTCCGTGTTTTGCCCGAAAACCAAATTGGTGCGATGGGAGTGTGTTGTGTGTTTTGAGGTGGGGGCTGATGCGTAGTAGCAGAACTTTTTTAAATAACTTGGAGAGACAAGTAAGTAAGCTTATTGGCCTGTATGATGATGACTGTGTTTTGTCTCTCCCGGGCTTAGGGATCATAATTATAACTGATTTCTTCCACTTTTGAGGGAAGTATCCAATTTTAGTAATTGCGTTGAAGAGCAAGCAGATTCTTAGAACTGCACACATTGGGAGCTCGATGATCATTTTCGGGGTTATTAAGTCGTAGCCAGGCGATTTTCCAGTCTTTAGTTGCTCTTTAATGACTTTCGTTATCTCGCTTGGCCGAAATTCTACCGGATCTTGTGGTGCTAAGTCAGATGCAGTTAAAGGCGGGAGAGTAAATGAGTTAGTGGCTGGATTTGGTTGAAATACTTTTTTAAGATGATCAGCGAAGACTCTTGCTCTGTCCGTGTCACTGCGAGACCAGTTTCCGGTGGAATTACTGAGAGGTACAACCGTTTCTGTTGGTGCCTGTAGGTTCCTGTGGTTTTTCCACAACGAGTTCTTTGTGCCTGTGGGTGTGAGATTCTCGATGTACCTTAGTTGTGCGGCCGCTTCTTCTTTCTTGAGCGCGTTTGTAAGTCTGCGAGAAGCTGCTTTTAATCTACTCTTTGCGCCAGGTGATCTGTGCTCCTGCCACTCCCTTCGAAGTCGTCGTTTTTCAAGCACAAGCAGTTCAGTATCTCTTCTTGTCTTGTTAAACTTTATACTGCATACATGATTGTCTTGTGGAGTTGACGCTTTTGCTGCTGCAACAAGTATTGATTCTATATCATCAGCAAACTGATCAATGTCCTGCTCGGTTTCCAGGGGGCTAGAAAGGCCGGTATGGGAACAAACATATTTTTTGTACCTCGCCCAGTTGGTCCCCTTGCTTGTGAGCCTATGCGGTCGCTCGATGTGTTGTAGCTGGTACAAAAGATGAAATAGCACCGGACAGTGATCAGATGAGAGTTCTGGAAGTGACTCAGCTGTAATCATTGATTGGAATATCCTTTTTGTGATGGCAAAGTCGATCAAATCTGGAAGCTTCATGGGATCTGCTGGCCAGTATGTAGGCGCTCCCGGGGAAACATAGTTTAGTTTGCGTTGCGGTTTGATGATTGCGTTGTACAGCTGTTTTCCTTTAGGGTTCTCTATCCGAGATCCCCAGTACGTGTGCTTGGCATTCCAATCGCCAGCTGCAACAAACCTTTCACCAAACGAGTCAAAAAGTGTTGTGAATTTTTCCTCAGAGATTGTGAAGCGAGGTGGGCAATAGATAGCAGCCAGAGTGAGAGCACCGTCATGGCATTGGAGGTTTATAGAGGTACATTGTAAGCAGTCTTCTTGCCAACTGCCAAGGAAGTGGTGCTTAATTTGCAATCGTATTAGTATGCCAGTGCCTCCATGGGCCTTGTCATCAGGGTGATTCGTAAAGTAAAATTTATATCCTGGTATCTGGAAGTTGTACTTTTCGGTAAGGTGAGTCTCTGAGAGTAGCATAACGTCAATGTTTCTGTCGGCTAAGAACTGAGCAAGTTCTAGCTTGTGCCGCGAAACGCCATTAGCGTTCCAGGTAGCGATTATTAAGGGAGTCATTATCCTGTTTTAGAAGAAACGAGCATTTGCATAAGGATGTTTTGGTTCCTCATAAGCTGTTGCATAGTTTCTTGCATGAAGGTCATGAAGTCATTCATGCTTTGCTGCATCGAAAGCATAATCGCTTCAAAGCCAATTGGCTGCTGTTGCATGTTCTGTGTGTTTATTTGTTTATTTGTGTTTATTTGGTTAATTTTATGCTGGACGCTGGAGGTGACTGCTGTTGGTACTTGGATCCCTGATTTTAGTACACTTGCAAAGGAAGAATTTGGCATCGTTCGGTGGCTGGCGGACGAAGGGATGTTAGTCGGTTCCATTGCTTTGTGAATTGTTGGTGTGATACGATCACGAGCTAAATCCACTCGTTTGTTTAGGCGACTCTTGAGCTCCTTGTAATCAATGCATCCTCGCCAGTTGGCTGTGTGTTTTTCGCCACAGTTGCTGCATAGCTTAATTGAGCTGTCGTTTTTGTTCTTGGAACAGTTTACAGTACTGTGGTCATCGCTGCAAACGACGCAGATGGATTTTAGGGTGCAGTACGCTTTGGTGTGTCCATATTCTTGGCAGTGCACTGCACAGGTTGCTTGCGCTTGTGTGGCTCTTCTACGGTTATTCTTCGGTGCAGTAGATACTGTAGCTTATATATAGGATGACACCATTTTTGTTGTTTTTCTGACTCGATGGCTCCAGTTCGACTTTAAAGAGTGGCTGCGGCTCTTTGTTCCTGTTGAGAATGTTGATCACCGTTTTGGCGTTGAAGTTCTTCTCCTTTAGTGCCGCGATAATTTCGGATGAGGTCACGGATGACTCTATTCCTTTGATGACAACCTGCAATCCTTTGGCACTTTTCAGCTGGTAGGTATAGTAACTCTTCCCAGCTTCGTCCAGGTACTTGGTCACTGATCGGTGGCTAGACTCATCCTGAGTCTGCACTTTCGTTTCTTGTATGTTGCCCTTAGGAAGAGGTATAACATGGAACTTGTTCTCTCCAATAATTGCAACTATTTGTTAACCAGCGCATTTGAGGTTTTCTCACGTATATATATTGGTGGCGGCTTTATCTTCTTCTGCTCCTGTTCCTGCACTTCACAGTCATCCAGTAGTGCAAACCTATTTGAACTTGAGTCATTGGCAGCGTTGGCGCGATTTATTTTCGGCTGATTACCAGCCTGCTTGTGTTGTGGGCTTAGCTTTCGCTTTATTTGGATGTAGCGATCCAGCCCTGTTTGACAAAGTTTTTTGTTTTGTTTTGGTTCTTGTCCGCTTTCGCTTTCAAGAGTCGGTGTGAGTGCTTTTGCATTCGTTGTTGTTGATGCAGCGGAATTGTACACCGCTGTCGGTATTGAGCATAGAGTTGATGTTGATGTTGTTGCAGTTGTTGTTGCTAAAGGTGCAGATGCAGTAGATATCGTGATTACTGGACTGGTAGTTAAGGAACTTGACACCGTTTGGAATGGGGAGAGCGTGAGAGACGCTCTCAGTGCGTTCGGGTTCACTTCGAGCAGTCAGAAGCATTGGTGAGCAAGACCGCGATCGTGTGCATTCTGCAGGTGCTAGGTCATTGACCGGGTGGGTGGTTTGGCACTCGCGGGCGTCAGACATGACGGTGAAGTATGCATTGTTTCGCTGCAAAGAGAGTCGGCGCTCGTCTTGTTGTTTTTGCCGCTGAGCGCGCAATTCGCGTTGGCTCATTTTAGAACGATCGATTTGTTCGTTGTCTATTTGTTTTTTTTTAGTTTTACTTTATTATTCCACACACAGAAAGTTTTGTAAGATAGCAATTTAACATTGCCAATAGCGTCTCTTTCGCTTTCAATTTATGTATTTATTTTTATGTTATTAGCTATTCACTTCACTAAAATCAAGTGATTTTATACGGAGCTCGATGAAAACACGTCTGACTTCGTACAAGTGCAAGCGGGATCCTGCGATCAGCAGGTTAACTGCGACAATGGTTTTCTAATTATCCGTTTATCACACACAATCTTTTGCACTCGCGAATTGGCAATTTAGAAAAAATTTCACAAGCCGTACCGCCGCAGTGGGTTGATTGTGTTTTTTTTTTTTGTTATAGGCATCGTACGACTTTTGCGCTCGGCATGGACAACATGGCGTCCTCCGGTGGCGGGTCGTCGTTTTCTTATTTATGTTTTAGTGTTCGCAACACAAGTCTTACATTTTTATGTTTTTTATTTAATTATGCAATATTTTTGCGCTCCGGGATGGGCGTAATTCCTCCCGGCAGCGGGTAATTGTCATTTTATTCACAGCTCACGTAGCACTTGATTCTTTTCAGATATTTCGATCTAATTTACATTATTTAATTTTATTAATCTATTTTTTCCCCAATTCGTTTAATTAGTTCGTTTTTCACACATTATGGCATTTTTTTTTTTTTTTTTACACAAATTACAAAAAATTAAACAGATCACAATTACACAAAAAAAAATTATACACAAATTTCCAAAAAAAATTTCTATTTCGTCCTTAGCCATTCAATCGGACATTTGCCTGCCTCGGGCGCCAATTATGTGCCGACGACCTGGGGAAATGACCCCAGATCGGCACTAGGTCGGATATTACCTAATTATGGGTTCCATGTGAAATAATAAGGCGAAGTATTTGCTTATGGTTTTCGTTTATTATTCTTGACAAGTTGAAGTTAGATATAATCCGCTCAGCTCCGGTTCTCCTCTACAAGTGCCACCCGGCTCCCGCGCTATGAGCGTCGAGCCCTCGGTCGGCCAGCATAAGTGCTGACCACACGCAACGTGACTGTTGCTGTCGCGCTCGAGTGTTGCAATCATGAGAGTGCTAGCCCAGCAACTCCGCAAACGTCCCGCTTGCAGATCGTTGACCAGTTCAGCCGGGCCAGGGGAAGCGTTTAGCTGGTGTTAACTTCTATCATCTATCATCTATTTATCAATCTATCTATCTATCTATCTATCTATATATCTATCTATCTATCAATCTATCTATCTATCTATCTATCTATCTATCTATCTATCTATCTATCTATCTATCTCTCTATCTATCTATCTATCTATATATCTATCTATCTATCTATCTATCTATCTATCTATCTATCTATATATCTATTTATCTGTCTATCTATCTATCTATCTATCTATCTATCTATCTATCTATTTATCTATTTGTCTATTTATCTATCTATCTGTCTGTCTGTCTATCTGTCTATCTATCTATGTATCTACCTATCTTTCTATGTATCTATCTATATATCTATGTATCTATCTATGTACCTATCTATCTATCTATGTATCTATCTATCTATCTATCTATCTATCTATCTATCTATCTATATATTTATGTCTGTCTGTCTGTCTCTCTGTCTACGTGTCTACCTGTCTACCTGACTGTCTGTCTACCTGTCTGTCTGTCTTTCTACCTGTCTGCCTGTCTGTCTGTATGTCTGCCTGTCTGTCTATCTGTCTGTCTTCACATCATCAGAGGGCACAAATGTTGAGACATATTTAAAGACATTAGGAAGATTGTTGATAAAGAGTTTAAGCAGCAGTTGTCCTATGCGGCTACCCTGGATTAAATGTATCATTGTTTTTTTTTTTTTTTTTAATAAATTCGATAGTTTTTACGGAAAGTACACAATTTTTTGATCCGCTGTTAATTTTAGGCATATTCAGCATAAAGAGCCTTTCATCATATAGTTGAGAAATGTGATAGTATCCATGTTTCTTATATTTTGAAATATTATTTGTATTTATGTGTATTTGATATAAGTATATCGATATACAAATATTTATTGATATATTAAAATAAATATTTAATGTATAAAATATAATTTTTAGAATGAGAGTTTATTTGCGACTAACTAATACATAAATGATGCGTTACTCGTACCGCGCTTAAGAGAATAAAACAAAAGAGAAAGATCAGATAGATCCAGTTACATTCAGTATAAGACATTCGCTTTGCACTCTTAATTGTTGTGTGTGTGCTTGATCTTATTTAAGTTTTTTGTTAAAATATCAGAAATCATATTTTCTGTTGAAACATACTTAATATCAATAACATTTTTTCCTTTTTTCCTTATATAATTGTCGTACAAAATGATACTTAATATCAATATTTTTGCTTCGTGCATGGAACTTGGAGTCTTTTGCCAGACATTGTGCGCTTTGATTATCACTGTAGATAACCATCTTTGGAACCAGTCCTATTCCTATCTCCTTCACCAGCTTTTTAAGGTAAACTGCCTCTTTTGCTGCTGTTGAAAGCGCCACATACTCAGCTTCAGTTGAACTAAGTGCCACAATGGTCTGCTTTTTGGACTCCCATGAAATCGACGCACCAGCCATGAATGCCCAACCAGTAAAGGATTTGCGATCTGTGCTATCGCCAGCCCAGTCTGCATCAACGAAACAATGGACATGCACACTTGTACGTTCGTAACAGACTGCGTTTGCAGTCTGCCATACCATAGTCGTTTAGTAGACCAGCAATAAATTGTTTATGGCCTATAGTCACACTGCCAGTTTCGTCACACCTCTCTATCTCCATGCCTAGGAAATGTTTCAGGTCTCCGCCATCTACAACATCAAAATCATCTGATATTTGCTTCTTGAATCTAAGGATGTTATCTTTTCTGGAACAAGCAAGAATTAAATCATCAACATATACTACAATAATGTTTAGGTTTTCCGCAATTTTCTTTGTGTATATGCAAGGCTCACTAGGACAGGAAATGAATCCAATTTTGTTAAGAACTTCATCTAGGCTCCAGTTCCACTCGCGTCCACTATGCTTTAGACCGTATAAGGACTTATGCAATCGCAGGACTCGATCTAGGTGTTTTGCGTCTACAAAACCTTCAGGTTGTCTCTTGTAGAGCTCATCTTTCAGTTCACTGTTTAGGTACGCTGCTGACACGTCCATTTGGTGCATAATCATGCCATGCTCGACAGCCAATGCAATCACTAACCTTATTAAAGAGTAACGTGCCACCGGGGAAAATGTTTCCAGGTAATTCACCCCATACTGCTGTCCGCAACCTTCGGCTACCAACCTCGATTTGAGTCGATCAACTTTACCATTTTTGTCGCGTTTAATGGTAAACACCCACTTGCACCCGATTGCTTTCTGCTCTTCTGGAAGGTCAACCAAGCTCCAAGCAAGTGTTTGTAGCTCGCAAGTGACCAAACTCCTTCTGCATCGAGATTCTCCATTCATCAGAATGTTCTCCAGTTAATGCTTCACGCACGTTTGTTGGTACCGCCATATTATTTCCGGCTATAACATTTAGCATATTGTACTCTTTTCGTGGACGGCCCACTGATCCTGTTCGGACTATATTGGGGCGACCTGGGCCCCTCTTCTGCGATGTTTTTTGTTCTGTCCCAGACTCTTCGTCGTCATCACTGCCTTGAACATCCAACGACTGTTCATTTTTGTCAATATGATCTTCTCGGTGTCCAGCAGACTCAACTAATTCAATGATTACTTCTCCTGGGACTGATGCTCTGTCATCCTCTATAAACACAACATCTCGGGCTATCACAATGCTTTGTTTTTCCGGGTTGTATAAACGATAAGCTTTGGAAGTTTCAGAAAATCCTTCTACTATGTGCTCTTCTCCTTTTGGACGAAACTTCTTGCTATGTGTTTTGTTCAATACAATCGCTTTGCACCCAAACACACGCAAATGGGATACACTTGGCTTCTTTCCAAACCAGGCTTCAAATGGTGTTATATTAGCTAGTGTGGACGTCTCTGCTCTGTTCCGCAAGTATGCCGCTGTCATTATAGCCTCTCCCCAAAAACTCTCACCCACTCCAGCATGAGTTAACATACTGCGAGCCATTTCCAGGAGGGTTCTGTTAGCACGTTCTGCAACTCCGTTTTGTTGAGGAGTATAGGGGACTGTTAGCTGGCTTTGTATGCCCTGACTCACCAGGTATTCTTCAAACCTTCGGGAAACATATTCTCGACCGTTGTCAGAATCGGATCCTTTTTATTTTCTTTCCTGTTTGCTTCTCGACCAACGATTGGAACTCTTTAAATTTTTCAAAAACCGCATTTTTAGTGTTTAACATGTATACTGACATTTACCGTGTTTTGTCATCGATGAAAGTTGCAAAGAATCGTGCACCACCGTTTGATTTTGTGTTTATTGGACCACATATGTCCGTGTGTATAAGTCCTAACACTTCACTCTCGCGGCTTTCCGACGCGTTTGGAAACTGTTTTACACAAATTTTGCATTTGGCACACGTTTCGCATACGAAACCGTTCAAATCACACGAATTTATTTTCAAACCATACACCATGTCCTTGTTAATCATTTTCTGCATACTATTCAAGTTCAAATGTCCAGACCGATTATGCCACTTAATCATTTCATACTTTTCTCCATTAATTGCGAACACTTTTTCTGATTTATTTTCAAATAAGAATAATTAATTTTTGTGTTTAGCAACTAGTAAAGTGTCTCCGTCACTGTCTATTACTTTCGCATCGTTCTTACTAAAAATCACCTTCAATCCTTTTGCAGTTGCCTTTTGCACCGAAATAAATTGCAAATTTTTTACGTACAATACATCAAGCAGTTTGATCGTATTCTCTCCATAGCACAAATTCACTGTACCGCGCCCTTCGGCTTCTACGTAATTATCGCCTGCTAACATTATTTTTTCCTTGTGTTCACGCATTGATACAAACATTGTTTTTTCAGCACACAAATGAGTTGTTGCTTCACTGTCTAGACACCATGTACTTTTACTGTCTACTTCGTTTTAATCTGCACCGAAAACCGAAAACGCTTTTGGCTTATTCCCGTTTGAATTTCCTTCTTTTGCTTTGTTATGTTTTGCCAATTTTTCTTTCGATCTACACTTTGCAGAAATATGCCCGCGCTTTAACCATGACCAACATTCGACACCTTTTTCGATATTCAGTTCCTTTCCGATCCGGAAAGTCTTGCGCCTCTCTCTCTTTTCTAGAAGTTTAACCTTGAGAGCGCTCAGCCCCGGCAATGTGTCGCGCGTCTCTATGGCGACAACAAAATTTTCAAACGAGTCACACAAGCTCGAAAGCAAAATTATGACGAGCATTTCTTCTGGCACACTTTGTTCAATTTCTTGCTGCTTTTCTACCAATGCACTGAATTTATTTAAATGTTCCTCCACACTTTCCGTCTCACTCATTGTCATGTACAACAACTGCTTAAACAAATGTATGCGTCTAGCTGGACCGGATGGCATATGAATTTCACCAAGTTTTTTCCAAGCTTCCTTAGCAGTTACACAAGGTTTCACATGATTAATTTGCGTCTACTTCATACATAGCATTATACTTGCAAGTGCCTTTTCGTCTTTAGCATCGAAAGACGCTTTTTGTTCTACTGTGTCATTTTCATTTTTCAGCAAACGGCCACTGACCACTGACCATAATTCGGCGTGTATCAGCACACTTTTCATTTGAATAGACTATAGTTTTCATTGTCCAGTTTCTCAATTGCGTATTGGGAACTCATTTTATATCAAATCAATTTAATTTTTTCACAATATTAAACACGAGTCACACAAGTCTTTTCGACTATTATCAACAACTTTTCGCTGTTAAACTTTACAAAATATAATAATAGGGCACAGGAGCTCAGCCTGGGCCCATAACCTTTTAGAATGAGAGTTTATTTGCGACTAACTAATACATAAATGATGCGTAACTCGTGCCGCGCTTAAGAGAATAAAACAAAATAGAAAGATCAGTTAGATCCAGTTACATTCAGTATAAGACATTCGCTTTGCACTCTTAATTGAGATTTCAACAATAATTTTAATCAAAAAAATATACACAAATTTTTTTAATAAACTATAAAAATAATTTTTTTTTGCCGTCAGGATTATACCATCACAATGTACCTTAATCAATACTGGCGGGATGAGCGTCTTGCATTTAATATATTTAAACAAACCAATGGGGTCCATGGCGAAGAAGTTAGAGTAAGTGATATCCTAACTTTATCTGGAGATTTTACGGAAAAAATTTGGGTTCCGGATACATTTTTCGCAAACGATAAAAACAGGTAAACTAAAAAATGGCTTAAGTAACCTTAATTAAAGAATATTTTAAATATAATTTTTACACAGCTTCTTGCATGTGGTTACTGAAAGAAATAAGTTGGTGCGTTTAGGTGGTGATGGTTCAGTGACATACGGAATGAGATTTACAACAACTCTTGCATGTATGATGGATTTGCATTACTATCCCTTGGACTCTCAGAACTGCACCGTGGAAATAGAAAGCTGTAAGTTAGAAAGCTGAAATGATTCCGGTGACCGGACGTTTTATTTAGTTTTTTTGCTTCTTCGCTTATTCTGTCCATAATTTCAAAGGTTTGACAGCCTCTTTGCTTACGCTTTTTTCTCGTGTCACATCCACTTTTCCTACAGTTTCTATACAGTTTTATTTTCAAATGATAATTACTTTTCACCCTTTATCTTTTCATAAATTACTAGCAAACCCGGCGAACTCCGTTTCTCCACCAGATGGCTTTGTTTTATATAACATTTTGTTTGGTGATTAAAGATGAAGAAACATTTGTTTTTTGTTTTGTATTTAACAAGGAAAAATTTTATTTCATTTCACAACAGTAATGAATTCGTTTAGATTACAAAAATAAAGTGTTATCCAAAGTAAATACTGAATCTAAGCATGATACGTGTCCGCAAATTATCCGTTTTATTGAAGTGCTTTTCGATAAACCACATTTTTTGTTTTTGGGTCTGACGTGAACACAAACAAAGCGGATGGTTTCCCAACTCGTGAACACGCAACGTATAACTGCCATGCAAAAAACCATGATTTTCTAAATTTATCCCGCAAACACTAAGTGATTGGTCTTGCGACTTGTTAATTGTCATTGCGAATGCAAGGCCAACTGGAAATTGCAATCGTTTGAAGTCAAACGGAAGATCAGTCGGAATTATTCGTATTCGAGGAATACATACATTTTCACCTGCGTACTTTCCGTTAATAATGGTTGCCTCAATCAAATTCGGCATAAGTATTTTTACCAACAGTCGAGTAGCGTTGCAAAGTCGCAGTGGATTTAAATTACGCAATATCATAATAACTGTACCAACATTGAGTTGCAAGTTATGTAGTGGAAATCCTGGTAACTCCAGAAAGTTCAAAAACTCCGTTGGATAATTTACCATAACATCGGGATTTTTTTATGGAATCAACGGATTTGTATGTCACCAAATCGCCATAAATTTTTGATTGAATGGTGAAATTCAGAGCGTGTACATCATTATTCTTTGCGGCAAGAATTGCTCGTTGACTTAACCAAGAATAATTCTGATAATTCTCACTAATGTTTCGGAAAACATTTTCAATAAGAGTTAATTGAGAGTCTACAAATCGCCAAAAGTCGTTGGTAAGAGTAATTAATCCAGGTGTCGCATCAACTGGGACTTTTCCATTTCCAACAGCTAACAATTGTTTGAAAAGTTGTGCAGCACTTTGATCATTTTGAATCTGAACTCTCATATTAGTAGTTGGTGTTAAAAGGAGCCCAATAATAATCGGTCTTACTTCAATGAGTTCGGTTTTGAAACTGTTTTTAATAATATTCTTCAACATATATATACTAACAAGAGTACTTTAAAACTATTTATATACTTATGCCCCCAACCATTTCTATGCGTTGGTATGTGCGCTGGCGGCCTAAATATTTTATGACCTTTACCCAAGCAGCGTGGTGTTATCTTACGCATGCAAGTACATGTTCTTTAAAGGGTTCGGTCATAAAAACCCATTATCTAGTTATGACCTTATTAAGTGCATGGCAGTTTCACTTTACGCATGCATTTACATGTGCGTTTGTTTTGAAGGGATCGGTCATAAAATTCCTGTCCTCCGATCCAAACTACCTACTTGTGAAAATAAATAACAGCCTTTTATTTAACTTATAATATATTTGGTTGTTGGTTGGTTGTCCGAAAAAAAAAATTTTTTTTATTTGCTTATATTTAACACATGTTCAATGATTGAACAGTTAGCGATAATGTTTTTACGTTATTCCATAAAGGTGATGGCTTTAGGCCATCATCCATTCAATTCATCTGCAGGTGTTCCACGGGGAATTACTGGCAACGTTTGCCTTAAATCGCCTGCCAACAATATCATCAAGCCGCCAAAGATGTTGTCATTTTGCCAAAGATCCATCACTGTGAAGTTAAGTGCTTCAAGTGATTTCTTATGTGCCATTGTGCACTCAACCCAAACAATAAGCTTGCAATGCATCAACAATTTTCCCTTTGCACTGGATCGGGAAATATTGCATGTTGGAGTATCAATTGTGTTAAAATGGAGTGGCTACTTAAGCGCAGAATGTGCAGTACGACCGCCATCTAGAAGAGATGATGCTAACGTCAAAGCAATGTCACATCTTGATTGAATAGTGGCCAAAATCAATGAAATGACAAATGTTCTCCCTGTTCTTCCAGGTGCGTCCAGGAAGAATAGACCCGCAGTATTGCTATCCACCGCTTGCATAATTGTTTCGTTTGTTTTTACTGTTTATTCAACAACGGCACATGATTTCGAACTTATTCCTGCAATGTATCAACTGTATCAACTGTATTGCAGCTCTCGATTTAATTCTTGGTTGAATTCATCGTGCATCGATTGATTTGCCGCAATCGTTCCTACTTCAATCAGTAGCTTGTTTGCAATAGTCAAGCATTGATCGTCAATCATAATCAATCCTTCATTGTAGATTTCATCGGTTATTTGGATGTCAGAATTATTCGTTTTAATGCGCAAGCGATGCAAGATATATTCACATATGTCGTCTTTGTATTTGTTTCATAACTGAATTGGTTATGAAGGAAAACATGTGGTACTGATAATTACGAACAGCGTTCGTATTTGGTATGCATTTGATGAAACAACTGAACCCCCAATTGTTAAATCCCAATGAGAATCGTTCTCCAGCAAACCCAATAGTTGACATGCTTCTCGATATGTTTGGCATTGGTGGCCATTAACAGTTTCCAAATGCAGAAATGATTTTGGTCAACGTACATTTACCAACAGCAGTCGCAAATAAAAACATTAATCATTTCTAGGATGAACAGTATACATGCGACCTAGTGCTTCAGTGGAAAACACCTGTGGCCAATCTGGAACTGGAGATCCTTGTTTGCGACTTTGGAATTTCTTGGTTGATTGATTCCAAGTGTAATACTTGGGCATTTCAATAATCTGCTTCACACATTGCAAAGAAGCTAGTCAATGTTTTCGATGGTGGTCTCTCAGCTCGTTGTGCCGCATTAGCCTTAGTGAAGTACACTATTTGGTAATTTTCCAAATGCACTGCTAAATGTACAACTGTGAGATATCTTTCATGAATTTGAAATGACAATAATCGCCACAGTGCTTCATTAGTACTGACGTTTCTGCCCAATTGGAAGTTGCTGATTTCGTCATTTGAATTTTCCGACGTAATACCAAACACAGCCATGTCGCTGCCTTTTGTGACGTACTTGCAATAATATTTGATTAATTTGGCCTAATGACAACTTTCAACTTTTGCATGTGTTTCGAAAATTCGTGATAGCAGCCGGCAATATTTTGTATTTTTTTGCTTCTTTCGCGCGGCACCCACTGCGTAACGTACAGCTCACCTCCCGCCCAACCGACCGAGGGGCGCTGCCGTTTATCGTATCGGATATTTATCGGCTCGGATCGCGGGGAAAGACCCGAGAGAATAAAGTTTAGAAAAGATTAGGAGAAAAAAGTGGAGTGCGTTTGTTGCTCTGAAAGGTGTGTGAGAGTTGAGGATTTGATAGAAGTGAACGTGCAGAGTGAAGTAATAGAGTCAGAACATAAAACCCTGAAACATATGCCTCATGCTGGGCATAGTAGATCTACAACAACTTAGGAACCGGGGACCAAAATTTCCAGTCCGTCTATTTGGATTGTTAAATGTTGGTCGTGTAAGTAGATGCTGGCTGTCTAAATTACCAATAATAAGGTTATGAAGGAAAACGACCCCCAACATCTTTCTACGATTGGTTAGGGAAGGTAATTTGATTAGAAGGAGTCTGTTAAAATAAGATGGGAGGTGAAGGTTTGCATCCCAGTTGAGTCCCCTAAGAGCAAACATCAAGAAATTCTTTTGAGCGGATTCAATGCGATCTTGATGAACCCCATACTGAGGGCTCCAGACGCATGACCCGTACTCCAGAATTGGACGTACTAAAGATACGTAACATAAAAATACTTAATAGGACACCAAGGTCGTTAACCTGGGTTAATCTTTCTAAGGAAATCCCATAGAGAAAGTATGTGGCCTAATTAGGGCACGAACGATAAAAAGACATTAGCTTACATTTTGACCCATTAAGTTTTAAGAGATTGGTAGAACACCAGCTTCCAGCTAAGTAGCTAAAAATCCACGTGAGAAGGTCTGAGGGAAATCCTAGGATACTAAGTTTACTCAAAGAGAGTGATTGGTTGACAGAGTCAAATGTTTACTTAAGTCTGTATAGATGACATCTGTTTGAAGGCCTTTACGGAAGCCATCTATAATAAAGGAAGTCAGCTCCAAGAGGTATGCGATGTTGGAGAGACGCTTTATGAAACCATGCTGGCATGGAGAAATAATTGAACTGCAGATGTTAAAGATGTGGTGTTACCAAATTTTCAAAAAGCTTTGGAATTGCTGACAATTTAGAGATTCCTCTATAGTTTGTAGCATACGATTTTTTTTCATTTTTTGTGTAGGGGAATTAAGAAGGATTCCTTCCAAATTTGTGGAAAAATCGAAATTTCCAGAGACAAAGAGAAAAGTTTTAGAAGAGTTCTGCACAATGGCTTAGCGCACTTTTACAGTACACAGCCAGGAACACCATCAGGACCTAGCGAATAGACTGGATTCACCCTCAAAAGATCCGATAGTACAGTGCTTTCGGAAAAAGTTGGTCTGAAAATAAGATTGGCTGATTGCATGTTGTATGAATAAGGCTGATCCATAATTGTAGGAAATGAGTACGTTGTTTGTAAGAAAGTTGCGAATAGATCGGCAATACGCTGATCAGTAGTCGCAGATACATTTTCAAACGAAATTAGGGGGGGGAAAATACATGCTTACGCTTAGTGCTCACAAAATTATAAAACTGCTTCGGATCCTGTGTAAACTGGATCCGACAGCGGTATATATAATTCTTATAACACTCAGCGTTATGCACGGTGAAATTTGACCGAGCTACTTAGTATCTTGAGAAAGTTACATTACAGCCAGTTTTCTTATTTCCCTTAGGGAGTCTGTTTTTTATGTATTTTAAGTTTTTAAGGCTCCTTGTAAACGAAAAAGGGGCAGTCGAGGCGTATGGATACTTCTATGGCACGCAAGAGTCGAAGAAAGCGTTAAGCGTTTTATAGAATGTTTCTATTAATATCGGTGCATTCCCAGAGATCGGACCAATCAAATGTAGAACCGATGCCAAAATTGCTAAACTAAATTGCTTAGTCTGAAAATCAGCCTTGCGAAAGCAGCGAGTTTTATGAACTCCATGGCGAGACTGCAGGTTGCTAGCGGTAAGGGTTTCAATCGACACCTCAAGCGTTGGGTGGTAAGAATCTTCTGGAAACGAAAGTGGCATGGCTCTGGAAACGGTTATTCCATCTGGATCAGAACCAAAACAGAGATCTAGAAGCCGACCTAAAGAATTCCTTATGTGGTTTATTTGACCAAGGGATATGTCGAACATACCCTCAGTAAAATCACGATGTGGTGAAAGTGATAAAGATGGTGAATTCTCGATGTTTGACCAGATAAGTTCAGGTAAATTGAAGTCTGCTAGAGTCACTAGAAGGTCACTGTCGGACATGCGATTAGAAACCAGCTGAATGGCAGATAAGTGGTGCCAGTATGTAGGCGGTTCTGAAGAAGGTGGTAAGTATGAGCATGTGATGAACAGTGATTGAAGCGACATAGTGATTTTCATAAGGAATTCAAGATCACCAAGATTCGGTAACTTAACCTCTTCAGAAGCGAAGTCGGAGTCCACAGAGATAAGGACTTCTCCTCCCCTTCGTAGTGGTCGGTCCCGTCTGTAAGTGGTGTACCTGTCTCGGAACATTTCGGTGCTAAAAATATCCGGCTTTAACGTTGAACGTTGAACCTGATGCACGTCGGCCTATTATCGCTCCGTAATTTTGAACGTTTCCCGAACGAACTAGCAACCTATTATCAGCTCAGAACTGATTTAATTAACCTGCTGTATCGCGAAGTGGTCCACAAACTGAAAAACACATCGAAAGTTTAATTTTAATCGCATATTCTGTGTTTCGCGAACAACATTAACAAAGTAACCATTACCCGTTGCTTTGTTTTGTTATTACAAGCTGCTCACCGCTCTCTATCGCACTCCCCCTTTTGTGGAGCTTTTTCATCTCCCTCTGGATTGACGCTGCTCCTGCTGTTCGCCGAAATTGCTCCCACGCTATTGTCGCTGGATCACTCTCTTCATCGTTCATTCGCTGGACCATTTTGTTTTTGAGCGCATTCTCTCTTTCATTACCCAAAATGTCTTTGGTATGTACCTCAAAGAAATGCGAATTTGGAGGAGCTATTACCGGCGACTCCTATCTAAATTGCTGGCTATGCGACAATTGCACGCACATGAAATGCGCTGGTGTCGGTCATTATGGCCGACTTGGTGATCTCCTGGGCAAAGGCATCGGTTTGACATGGTCCTGTTTGGCCTGTCGAGAGATTGAAGGCAAGATGCGCACCTTCATGCGGCAAACTTGAAACGGTTTCCGGGAGGTTCGGAAACAATTTGTCACATTAGATGAAAGTTGATACGCCGGAACCTGCCAGTAGGAATCTCCCACCTGGCCCCATGCTTGAAAAATCTTCAAAAGTCATATCACCAAGCCAGCCTGCTGCTCCATCACTACGCCTGCCTGCCGCCGCACCTACCCTCCTACCCGTTGTAAAATCACCATAGCCATTGACGGGTGTTCCAACGAAAACGCGATCTTCTGGACTTACGCTGAGAGCCGTGGCTCCCCGCAAATCCATCTTTGTATCGCGGCTTATGCCTGATGCCTCTGCAGATGACGTTAGGATTCACCTTGTAAACAATCTAAATATAGCTCCCTCAGAACTGTTTGTAACCAAATTTAATTTTAAGCATAAACGTAGCATATCCTCATTCAAAATAACTTTAACAGAAGCTTCCCTTGCTAAATCTTTAGATCCTGCTACCTGGCCCGAGCATAGTATTGTCCATGAGTTCTTGACCAGAGACTCTTAAGGATCCAGTCCAGTTCCTCCTCTGAGTAATGCAATCATTTATATGCACCACTTAACTGCCATAAAATCAGTCTTGTCCCTGCTAAATGATGTTGATCTTATTCTAGTTATGGGGAATTTCAATCTGCCCCTCATTTCATGGATCAACTCGGAGAGGATAACTCGCTTTTATCCAGTAACCAAAATGACTTCCGTGATGGCTTAGCCGACTCTGCCGTTTTCCAACTTAACCCTATAAGGAACTCCCGTGGCAGGTCGCTTGACCTAATTTTCTCTAATACTCCTCTGCCACAATAGCAAGGTTTCCTCCCTTATATACTCCTGAGGGCTCTCGCCACCGAACACTCTTAGTCTCGCTAATAATTGACTCTCCTGAAGATCCAAGCTCTTTTTACTCTTTTGTAAACTCTAAACGCCAATCCAATCTTTTCCCCCCTTCCCTCTCATATAATAATACTTCCGACTCTTCGCATCTCGGCACTGCTAATCTTTTTGCGTCATTTTTCCAGTCAACCTACTCATCGAATTCATTTGATCCCTCCTCTAACTATCCATATAATTTACCCTACATAAATAACATATCCCTTTCTAAATTCCACTGTCATGATGTGTTTACGGCTCTTTCATCAATTAAAATCTCATTTTCACCAGGCCCAGACAACGTACCTAGCTGCATCCTCAGAAGGTGCTCCGATCTCACCTTACCTCTTACTATTCTATTTAACCTATCCTTGGAGCAAACTTCCCTACCTAAATTATGGAATGAATCATACCTTATACCAATTCATAAAAAAGGCTCTAAGGCTTCCATGGAGAACTACCGCGGCATTGCTAAGCTTTCTGCGATTCCCAAACTTCTTGAGAAACTCATCACATCGCAGCTGCAACATGCATGCAAGAGCATAATCTCACCTGCATAGCATGGCTTTGTCAAGCTTCGCTCGACAACAACTAATCTACTTGAATTTTCGTCGATAATCAACCGAGGTTTTCAACATCGCTTGCAAAGTGATGTCATTTTTACCGACTTCAGCAAAGCATTCGATTCAGTTAATCATCAGCTCTTGCTACGGAAACTCTCGCTTATTGGTTTTCCACTAAATATCCTGATGTGGGTTGCTTCCTACCTTTCAGATCGACCCCAGCGTATCCTATTTAAATCTATCAAGTCGAAGGTCATCCATGTCTCATCGGGTGTCCCTCAGGGTAGTCATCTAGGACCACTGTTGTTTATACTCTTTGTGAACGATCTTCCCAATGTGATTAGTTATGCCTCTACGCTTATGTATGCTGATGATGTCAAGTTATTCCTTCTCGGAACATTTCCTGCATTTCCTGCAACTAGACCTTGACGAACTCTATTTGTGGTGCTCAATTCATCTTCTGTTCCTAAACTGCTCTAAATGCAAACTTATGACATTCCATCGCAGTGTGCCGCTTATCATATCTTACTCTCTCGGAAATCACGTCCTTGATCTTGTTTCCACAATCAATGATCTTGGAGTTCTTTTTGATCATAAATTAAGTTTAATGATCACATTTCTGTGACAGTGAATAAAGCCAGAGGAATGTTAGCCTTTATTAAGCGAGGGTCTAAAGAATTTAACGATCCTTTCACCACCAAATCCCTGTATATCACCCTAGTTCGTCCTATCCTTGAATAATGCTCGTGCGTTTGGAGTCCTCAATACTCCTTTCACCAAATTAGTATTGAGTCGGTGCAAAAGCAGTTTCTGCTATTTGCACTAAAAAACTTAAACTGGGATCCTGATAATCGTCTCCCGCCGTACCGTTGCAGGCTTAAATTGTTAAAGTTACCTCCATTGAAGGAGCGCCGAACCTGTGCTGATTCCTAATAGGAAAACTAGGTCCTTCCGACCCCTATGGTTACCTATCTGCAGATGTAACTTCGCTGACCCCTTTCGCACTTTTATGACATACTCTATCCCCTGAACTCTCTCTTAATGTAAATAAACTTAAAATCATAGAATACCTCCTAGTATAGTTATAGTGTAGCAGATCTTTGTTAAATTTTTGTTTAAATAAATTAACCAGGTCTACGTGAAGACTACAATCTGGGATGCAAAAGATGAACTATCCGATTACAGTTTAGGGAGCTTACTCCGAAGCCCCCTAGTATTTTGATAGGTAAGAGTGATAGATGCTGTTAGTTTTTTGAGGGGGAAGGTTTAGGTACAGAAAACGGTTCAGGGTTTTTAGGCTTTGTGAGTTTAACTCCCAGAGGCTTTTTGGCTTTTTTTGTTAACTGTACTCGGCTGATGTTCTTGTACGAATATGTTCTCTGGCCAAAAGCTAGGCGAACAGATCGTGTCGAAAATCAACAAAGATACACGTATCTTAAAAGATGACGTAAGCCTCGAGTAGGTATATTTAAACTTTCTAATGTCCTCCACTCTAACAACGGCCTTAGATTTGGCTTGGATGTACAATGAATTTATTTCCGATCTCAATCACTTGATTTTGAACTTTCACTTTGATAGTTCGACAATTATCTTCTTTTGAAGATAATGGATATCCATCGTTCCTCATTCTGTAATGAGTGACATAATGATTTGGTAGATGTTTTATTTTAAGAATAAAAAGCAAAAGGTCATTAAAGCTTCACCAAGAAAAGACCATGTTTGAGAGGTGTTTCTTGACCATTTTTTTGCGACCGCGCTGACAACCAGTGTGTTGAATACAATTTAAATGTAAAATGTGTTTGATGAATGCTCCAAATAATCATTTTCAATTAAATGAAGATGATATAGAACAATTTTGTGTGTAGCGTAGGCGTAGAATTGAAATTTTTGTAATATCTGTGTTTTTGAAAGTTTTTTGAAAGAAACTTAGTTTATAGCTTTCGCAGTGGCTCTAACCTAGGGTTTTCTTTTCCTCGTCTCTTGCGAGGGCTCTTTGAAGATTTCTGTCTTGTTTCGTTTTGGGCTTCATATTGTAAGTTTTAGTATTTCAACCAATGTCTAGGTTTTATGGTTTCAAGTCTTGTTTGGAGGAAATACGTATAGGTTTGGGAATGGAGAATGGACTCCCATTTGTGGAGTTGCCACAACTAGGAACTACAATGAGTCCACCTCAAAAAAGAAAAAAAAGAACAGCTGCCTTCTAGCTTTGATTTGCGTTCGGGTCTCTTTCCCGTAACACATTTCCATTTCGTCAGCTTCTAACACATTTCCTCGTTGTCATCTTCTTCCTCCTCGTCCTCCTCGATGTCTTCCTCATCCTCATCCTCGTCACTGCTGCTTGGCGATGGCAAGTCCATAGCCATGTCGTGGCCCAAGTCCAACAGCGGCTTCACATCCACATTCGGTGAGAGTTGCTTCACCAGATGACCCACCACGGTGCACAGCCCCATGACACGCTTCTCCATGCGCAGCTCATAGTGACGACGGTGTCTGTAATACTTTTCCTTCTCGCTGCGAAGCTTGCGGCGTCCCTTCTTGATTGGCTTGGACACGAAACGGTGCTTGACCGGAGTAATCGGCTCCAGCTTGGGCTGGACCGACATTTGGCACGGCACATCCAAGTCGTTGTAGTGATCATTTGAGATCGCCACGTCGCCCCCAATCATGACCAGGCCGCAATCAACCTCGTCCATCTCGAGGTTGAGCATGCAAACCTCTTCCTCAGGCTGCTCTTGCTCTGGTGATGTGGCCTCGGCCAGCAGACGGTTAAGCTCCTCATTGTTCTCCTGATAATCCTGCTGCTGCTGGTCATAGGCGTCGTTCATCTCGTCGGCCTCACCGCCACCGTTTGGTGGCGTACGCTCCCCGAAGTTGTGGTCGTTCAGAACGCCCAGCATTAGCGGGGAGAGTTGACTCTCGTCGCACGAGAAGACGCTTTTGGGGACTAGGCACCTCCACGTTTGGCTCTTTCAGAGCATACGAGTGCAGGTCGGCAGTCTTCTGGTTCATATAGACATGGATCATGCCGAAGAACTCCCACTCCTTGTTCAGCTCCTCGATGGTCTGCCGGTTGAGCGGCGTCCCCAAGGCGTTGGCCTTGTGGATCCTATAACGCTGGACCATGGCGAACCATTGCTTTCGCAAGGCATTGTCGCTAAAGTCACCGATTTCGGCCATCTCCTTGAACTTCTTCCATGGTTCCGGGTGCTTTGGTGAATACTTGGAGAAAAGATCATCTGCCGCAATGCGCTGCACCAAGAGATTCCTCTTCTCCTGGGCGGACCACTTCTTGGAGCCGCTCTTGGCGTACGTGTGGTGCTCCATCGTCCCAGCTGAATTCCCTTGGATCTATACAGAGGTTTCTGTGGCGCACACGAAGACGAAGCTTTCTTGGTTAAGCAGCCGAAAGTGAAGGATCTTCAACGATGTGTCTCGTTTACACGATGCATGATACTGCTTCTTCGCTGAGCGACATTATCTCGCGATTTAGTTGGATCTCCAACAATACTTGCAGCAACATCATTAACGGTGGGTGCATTAAATCTTCGCACATGTTCACATGGGTACAATTCGCCCTTATGCCAAATTTCTACGTATTCGATGGCATTAGTTTCAATGCTACTTTGAACATATTAACCACAGCTTTATTAGCGTGAAAAAATGCTTGCAACTGTTCAATAATTCATCTCTTTAACTCTTGTGTTCCCTGTATACTGCACCGCACATTCAGCTCATCCACCATAAACGAAATGAAATATATTTGCAGAAATTGATGCGGTTCATCTGGTGTTGGCACCATTGAACTATGCAAATGATATATTTGTCCTTGTATCTGTAATATGTATATATATATGTAGTTGTTATGTGTTGCTATTTTTTGTGTTGGTGTGAGTGATTGGTTATGTGTGGTGTATCTTTTACACTGCAAGACGGCATGAAGCCGCCTTCTCGAATGATATTAGCTTCAAAGGAAATCATGCGAAAGCAGTTATTGTATTCAAGGATGTGTTGAAGAAAATGGATGGAATCGGGATCACTTTCATCGACCAATGGTTTCAGTGGTTGTGGTGGTGTAAGTAATGGATCCAGTTTGACTTTTCCACTTGCGCAGCACAATCCAGCCGTTTCTTTTTTGAACTTTAACGCATTGCAATATCGGCATATAGTCGTCATTGGTCCAATATCTAAATTTTCATCATCACGTTAGTTCGAAATGGGATCATATTGGAATGCCAAACGATTATATGACACCAGTGATCTTCATGTGCTCACGCGCTGTCTCAATCGGGCATTTTCTCTTATTATATTTTGTCTTTCTTCGCTTAAGTTCTGTGAATACACTTGTTACTGTCTTGCGTGTCTTGTGCGGCAGCCGATGTTCGCACGTCGTCCTCTAGGCATTTTTGACTATGGAGTGGAGAGTGATGAATTTCACCTCAAATGCAGAATCCCCATACTTTACACAGTTCAACTTACAACCATAAAGACAAATGCCTGCTGTTGAAATTGAATAAAAATTTGCACAAAACACGTGAACGATTTGATGGTTTCCAATAAAAATGTTAGGAACGTTCCAACGAATGCAAAACTGTTGAAATCGGCTAGTGCATTCTAGAGTTATAACGTCAGGAAGAAAAAGCCGACTTATTTTTATATATATACATAGATTTCCAAGTATCGGTCTCACTAAATCACTCCTTCAAGTCTTACATTTTAAGATCTCATTTTTTTATTGGTTTATTTCTTTGTAAGATAGTAAATTTTTAGTCAATATGAATATCATTATTATTATAAAATAAACTCTATTCTGGACTGTAAATTTTCATTGCATTATTAGAGGTTGCGTGATCTTTTAAGCATTTTTAGATAACAATAGTATGTCTAAAGATGGCGTAGTATATTCTGAAACTGTTAAATTAATGATAAAGAGATTTAATCTTTACTTGATTTTTTTATATTGTATTAAGTTAAGTTCCATTCTATCTTAATGTCAAAGACCATCTCATTGTGCTTTTGGCTTACATCTTTTCATTTTTGTCTCATTAAATCTAATTGATTTAAATGCTCTTCTTCTTGATCACAAAAAAAGATTCTCCCCCTAAGAATTCTGGAACAGACTCCCAATAAAAGATAAACAAACCAAACACCACCAGCACTTGATCACTCACCTAAGATTCGCATCCGCTTTCTGTTAGTTATCCCACCCGCTATATAGTGACATATCCACCTATGTATGTATGTATTTGGCATAAGTTGCTTATTTGACAAATTCTTATATGTACTTAGAACTACGTATGTGCATTAGGGTGTCCCGTCAATGTATAAGAAAAAATTTTTGTTGTCCTATTATATTATTGTAATAGGTATCAAAATTTGCGTAATTAAGTACAGATTACAAAACTGCTAAAAAAAATAATTTATGAATCATCTTGAGGGCTTTTTTAATCATTCGTATGCTGATGCGTGAAGACGTGTTTTCATCGAGCTCCGATAAAATCAATTGATTCTAGTGAAGTGAATGGTTATTAATAAAAAACAAATAATTATATCGAAAGCGAAAAAGACGCTACGGGCGATGCACCATTGCTCGAATACATATTCTGCGTTTGAAATAGTTAAATAATAGTTTCAAACAAATTAATTAAAAAAAAAAAAAAAGCACTATGAGCCAGAACGACACCCAACCCTTCGCCCACCGACTGAAACCGTTTTGCTCATAAGGAATTCCGCAGGCGGCTAGGCACGTAGTGATGCAGACAGAGCCACCACATTTGCCGCACCAACAAAATGTATTTACGCCAAACGAGGCTACTAGCACATTTGCGCTACCGACTTCAAACGCAAACTTCAACCAGCAACACACCCCAATTGTGTTTCGTCCAAAAGAAATACCTAACATAATAAAAGAAAATCTCAGCCCGGAAAAATCCCCCGGCTACGACCTTATTACCCCGGAAATGACCCCGGAAATGATCATCGAGCTGCCACATTCTGCAGTTCGGTACGTAACGCAGCTCTTTAATACCATCACAAAACTTGGCTACTTTCCACAACGATGGAAGAGATCGATTATCATAATGATTCCGAAGCCTGGTAAGGACCACACAGTTCCCTCATCCTACAGACCAATAAGTCTACTCTCATGTATATCGAAAGTATTCGAAAAATGCCTGCTAGTCCGACTGAATCCACACCTGAGAGCCCATAAATTTGGCTTTCGCGAAAGCCACGAAACCATTGAACAGGTGAATCGAATCGAGAATCGAGAATACTGTACAGCCGTATGTTTAGACGTATCCCAAGCATTCGATAGAGTCTGGCTAGACGGCCTAATGTTTAAAGTTAAAACAGCTCTACCCGAAAGCACACACAAACTTCTAAAGTCATACCCATATGACAGAAAGTTTGCAGTGCGGTGCAACACTGCTACTTCCACTGACCACGAAATTAAGGCCGGAGTCCCCCAAGGCAGCGTTCTTGGGCCAACTTTATACCTCATCTATACCGCTGACATTCCTACAAATAGTCGGCTAACAGTGTCCACGCCGACGATACAGCTATCCTTAGCCGTTCAAGGTCCCCAATCCAAGCTACAGCACAGCTGGCATTGCACCTCATAGCCACTGAGAAGTGGCTCTCTGACTGGCGAATAAAAGTCAACGAGGAAAAATGCAAGCACGTGACATTTACACTGAACAGACAAGATTGCCCACCACTTTTGATGAACAACATACCACTCCCGAAAGCAGATGAGGTAACGTACCTAGGAGTACACCTCGATAGAAGACTTACATGGCGCAGACACATTGAAGCGAAAAAAATTCATCTTAAGCTCAAAGCGAACAACTTACACTGGCTCATCAACGCTGGCTCTCCGCTCAGCTTGGACCACAAGGTCTTACTTTACAATGCAGTACTAAAACCAATCTGGACCTATGGTGCACAGCCATGGGGCAACGCCACCAACAGCAATATTGACATCATACAGCGAGCACAGACAAAGATCCTGAGAACTATTACTGGGGCACCGTGGTATGTTCGAAACGAAAACATCCATCGAGATTTAAATATTCCAACAGTCACCAATGAAATCAAAGAGCTTACGAAAAAATATCATGGCAAGCTTTCCTCGCACCCCAACCACCTAGCGAGAAATCTAACCCAGCTCAGCAGTCGTTCCCGTCTCCGACGAAGGGACCTACCAACCCAGCGAAGAAATCTTTAGGGACGCTTAATCACGGAACAGTTGAATTAATTAAAACGACTGTTAAGGAAAAAAATTGTATCAGTTAAGATTTTTAAACTTATTGTTAGCTCTTATTTAAGAGGATCCAATAAATAAAAGCAGAGTTAATAAAAAAAAAAAAATGAATTTCTCCCATTTAACACCGTTGTTACTGCCACGATTCGTACAGTGGACAGCGAACCGGTGTACTCAAGAGCTTACTCAAATCTCATGGGTGTTTCTGACTTCGTAATCAACGAAGGCAACCAATGCTAAATGATGGCATTATCAGGCCTATAACAGCCCGACCTGGGTTGTGGACAAAAAGGGCACCGACGCCTTCGGGAACCCGAACAATAGGTTGGTCATATATTTCAGGAAGCTCAATGAGCGGACCATCCCAGACCGTTACCCTATGGCTAGTATCCCCATGATTCTAGCGAATCTTGGCAAAGCAAAATTCTTCACTACCCTTGACCTAAAGTCAGGGTACCACCAAATATACCTTGCGGAGCACGACCGCGAGAAGCCGTCGTTCTCAGTAAATGGCGGCAAATACGAATTTTGTCGTCTGCCGTTCGGCTTGAAAAATGCAAGTAGCATTTTTCAGAGAGCCGTAGACGATGTTTTGAGAGAACAGATTGGGAAAATTTGTTACGCCTATGTAGATGACGTAATAATTTTCTCAGAAAACGAGGTCGACCACGTCCGCCACATCGACACTGTGCTGACATGCCTAATCGATGCAAATATGAGAGTAAGCCAGGAAAAGACTAGGTTCTTCAGAGAAAGTGTAGAGTACTTCGGCTTCATAGTAAGCAAAGACGGAACCAAGTCCGAACCAGAAAAGGTAAAGGCCATTCAGGACTACCCTAAACCAAATAGCGTCTACAGTGTTAGATCTTTCCTTGGTTTGGCCAGCTACTTCGAATCTTCATCAAAGACTTTGCCGCCATAGCCCGTCCGATAACAGATGTCCTAAAAGGGGAGAATAGTTCGGTGAGTAGGCACATGTCTAAGAAGATCCTAGTCGAGTTTAATGAAACTCAACGTAACGCATTCCAAAGGCTTCGTAACATTCTGGCATCCGAAGATGTCATACTCAAGTACCCCGACCTCAAGACCTTTGACCTCACCACAGATGCGTCGGCAAGTGTCTTCGGCGCAGTCCTATCTCAAGAGGGCAGGCCAATCACCATGATATCTCCTACCCTTAAACAGCCTGAGCAGAACTATGCCACAAACGAAAGGGAATTGTTAGCCATTGTGTGGGCCCTAGGCAAATTACAGAACTTTCTGTACGGCTTCAGGGAAATCAATATATTTACCGATCACAAACCCCTCACGTGCGCTGTTGCCGATAGAAACACGAACGCCAAGATAAAGAGGTGGAAATCTTATATAGACCATAATGCCAAAGTTTTTACAAACCTGGCGAAGAAAATTTCGTGGCAGATGCCCTCTCTAGGCAGAATCTGAATGCCTTACAAAAGGAACCCCAGTCAGACGCTGCAACTATTCACAGCGAGCTCCCCCTGACCTACACAGTCGAAACCACAGATAAACCGCTAAATTGCTTCAGGAACCAGATCATTCTGGAGGCAGAACGGTTTCCGCTCAAGCGAAACCTAGTGCTGTTCCGAAGTAAAACTCGCCACTTGATCAGTTTTACTGACAACAGTTACCTATTAAAAGCCCTGAAAGAAGTCGTTAATCCTGATGTCGTGAACGCTATTCATTGCGACTTGCCCACTCTAGCGAGTTTCCAACACGACCTTATAAAGCTCTTCCCAGCCACCCATTTCCGTCACTGCAAGAATGTCGTGTTCGATATAACCGATAAGAACGAGCAGTTAGAAATCCGTGCACTCAGTCACTCGTGAGAGGCCAATTGAGGTTGTTCAGTCAGTGGCCCACGAGCGTTGCCTTAACATGAGGCTAGATTGGTAAAAGCCCATCTATCAAACTATCCTAAATTAAAGGAAATCTCAGGTCATACTCCAATTGAGCTGCATGCAAAGTTAAGGAAAGATCTTGCTTCACAAGACACTTCGCAAGATGTCTCTAAATACGTCAACGGAGTCACCATTGTGCCTACCACAGCTTCTGTTACTTTTTCAATAGCCTCGACCGCAGCTGGTTGCTGCTCAACTACCTGGTCATCTGGAGGTACTTTCACAACTGGCAGGGAGCCTCTTATGGTTAGCAGCCCAAGCCAATTAAACAAGTCTAACCATAAAATATCTGGAAGTTGTCGTCTATTACCGCAAAAAAATAGTAATACGCTCACATTCCAGCCAGCTTCAGTCTCTTGGCAAAAAGTTCCATCCAAGAAGAGAAGCCTACCAACCTCACCGAAAAGTTTGAAAAAAAGAGCCCATGTACATGAACATAGAAACCATCTCGCTTTAAATAAAAATGATGCTCTTGCAAGCCAAGAAGACTGTCAAGAAGGCGAAAATAGCATGGACACTCTCCAGGTCGAAACCGTTGCAGAAGAAGAATCTCGACAAGCTGAAATTCCAGTGACAAAGAAGTCACCAAAGCCTAGCCAAATAACAGTACTTGCTGTCAGCGACGTACCTGCCTTAGAAAGGCTTCTCGACTCGGCGGTATGGTCTGACTCATATGAACTTAAGATCGCGCGTAATAGCAACTTGCGCATATACCCCCGTGGCTCTGATGCCCACAGAGCTGTCACTAAAAAACTATCGGAAGCAAATATCCAATACACTCTCTTCTGCATCCCGGACAGAGCCTACAGGGTTGTGGAGTGCAACTTAGCTGCTGATATTGCATTGGAATATATGCGAGTGCAGACGTTTCACAATTGTGCTCCGTGAATTGAACAATCTCAACAGTGTAAAACTCTACATTAAAACATATAAAGTGGTACCACCACCAAGCGAAAATACGCTACTGTGTGCAATGTGCAGCAAAGGGGCAACGGACACAGTGGGACTCCGCTCTTGGCAGCCCGACCCGGCCCGTAAAATGTGCAATCCACAAAGTCCCACGTGCGGGAATAACAAAACACAAAATTCCGAAAAATAATTCAATTTAAAATCAAAAACAAAGTTCCTTTTTGATGAACGATTTTTCAATTCATCCGAATAAGACTAACGCACAAATCGAGCAACTCGTCCACGCAAAACAACGATTACGTAGAGAATGGCAATCCTCCAGATCACCATCTGCAAAACAAAAGCTAAAAATAGCCACACGGAAGCTGACCAATGCTCTGAAACAAGAGGAAGAATACGCTCAGAGCCGATATATAGAGCAACTTTCACCAACAGGTATTAAACATAAGTCACTGTGGAGAGCCCACCCAACCCTTCGCCCACCGACTGAAACCGTTTTGCTCATAAGGAATTCCGCAGGCGGCTAGGCACGTAGTGATGCAGACAGAGCCACCACATTTGCCGAACCTACAAAATGTATTTACGCCAAACGAGGCTACTAGCACAATTGCGCTACCGACTTCAAACGCAAACTTCAACCAGCAACACACCTCAATTGTGTTTCGTCCAAAAGAAATATCTAACATAATTAAAGAAAATCTCGGCCCGAAAAAATCCCCCGGCTACGACCTTATTACCCCGGAAATGATCATCGAGCTGCCACATTCTGCAGTTCGTTACATAACGCAGCTCTTTAATGCCATCACAAAACTTGGCTACTTTCCACAACGATGGAAGAGATCGATTATCATAATGATTTCGAAGCATGGTAAGGACCACACAGTTCCCTCATCCTACAGACCAATAAGTCTACTCTCATGTATATCGAAACTATTCGAAAAATGCCTGCTAATCCGACTGAATCCACACCTGAGAGCCCACAATATAATCCCAGCCCACCAATTTGGCTTTCGCGAAAGCCACGAAACCATTGAACAGGTGAATCGAATAACAGCGGAGATAAGAACTGCATTTAAAAAGCGAGAATTCTGTACAGCCGTATTTCTAGACGTATCCCAAGCATTCGACAGAGTCTAGCTAGACGGCCTTATGCTTAAAGTTAAAACAGCTCTACCCGAAAGCACACACAAACTTCTAAAGTCATACCCATATGACAGAAAGTTTGCAGTGCGGTGCAACACTGCTACTTCCACTGACCCCGAAATTAAGGCTGGAGTCCCCCAAGGCAGCGTTCTTGGGCCAACTTTATACCTCATCTATACCGCTGACATTCCTACAAATAGTCGGCTAACAGTGTCCACGCCGACGATACAGCTATCCTTAGCCGTTCAAGGTCCCCAATCCAAGCTACAGCACAGCTGGCATTGCACCTCATAGCCACTGAGAAGTGGCTCTCTGACTGGCGAATAAAAGTCAACGAGGAAAAATGCAAGCACGTGACATTTACACTGAACAGACAAGATTGCCCACCACTTTTGATGAACAACATACCACTCCCGAAAGCAGATGAGGTAACGTACCTAGGAGTACACCTCGATAGAAGACTTAAATGGCGCAGACACATTGAAGCGAAAAAAATTCATCTTAAGCTCAAAGCGAACAACTTACACTGGCTCATCAACGCTGGCTCTCCGCTCAGCTTGGACCACAAGGTCTTACTCTACCATGCAGTACTGAAAACAATCTGGACCTATGGTGCACAGCTATGGGGTAACGCCAGCAACAGCAATATTGACATCATACAGCGAGCACAGTCAAAGATCCTGAGAACTATCACTGGGGCACCGTGGTATGTTCGGAACGAAAACATCCATAGAGATTTAAATATTCCAACAGTCACCAATGAAATCCCACAGCTTACGAAAAAATATCATGGCAAGCTTTCCTCGCACCCCAACCACCTAGCGAGAAATCTAACCCAGCTCAGCAGTCGTTCCCGTCTCCGACGAAGGGACCTACCAACCCAGCGAAGAAATTTTTAGGGACGCTTAATCACGGAACAGTTGGAAAACAAAAAAAAATTAATTAAAACGACTGAAAAAATTGTATCAGTTAAGATTTTTAAACTTATTGTTAGCTCTTATTTAAGAGAATCCAATAAATAAAAGCAGAGTTAATATAAAAAAAAAAAATCTTGAGGGCTCTACCGTCTTCAAAGAATTGAAAAATGGCCCTTAAAAGAAAATTTTTGTCCTAATTAGTTTCGAGTGTTACTTTTGATTTCAAAAGTACTTAATTATATCGTTATCGAACTTGTTACGTTTAACTTAAAGTTACAAAATGAAGTTAAATGTGACTTTGTGTTTTGTTCTACAACAGTAGAGGACACTAGAGGAAGTAATTAACCGAGGCAAAAACCAAAACAGAGGTAATGGCCGAGCAAATATAATAACTATAACAATTATAGAGGACGAGGTGGTTATCGCGGCGGATACATAGGACGCGGCGGTAACCAAAATAACGATAGAGTTACAGGTACCTATAGAAGTAACCAAAACCAAAAAAAAACTCAAAAAATCAATCTCAATTTAAGCATGTTCATAAAATTAAAAAATATGAGTACCAATTCAATGGTAACTCTACTAATAGATACATATGCAGATATCTGTTCATTGCCCAAATGCACAAACAACAAATTAAATAATTTAAATTCGCGAAACGTTATAGTATATCAGGCATGGGGCAAGAGGCAATACAGTCCCCAGGTACTGTCGACTATCTGCGCTATCGTAAACAGCGCTAATGTAAAAAGCGAATCGTTAAATGATAATTATGTTTACAATGCAAATGGAGAAAATAGTTCCCAAAGAACTTCAGAAGTATTGAAACTTCTTAAATTTCCATCGTTATTTAATAACCGAATATAGCGATATTGGTCTCGAAACATTAAGAACTACAGAATGCCCGAAAGTCAGAAATTCAAAGGAAAGTTGACAAATTAATAAAAGACGGCATTGTCGAGCCGTCTATACAGAATATAATATCCCACTTTTCTTGGTACCCAAGAAATCACTGCCTCATTCGGCGGAAAAGCGATGGAGATTAGTAGTTGACTATTGCCAAATCAACTCCTAGCAGACAAATTCCCTCTTCCAAGAATAGAAGATATTCTTTACACACGATAACCATTTGATTTAAAAATATCACCCAATTCCTTCGAAAGAATGATGACACTTGCATTTACAGGCCACAGCCTTCGCAATCATTTCAGTATATGGATAATTTAGTGGTAATCGGTTGTTCTGAAAAGCATATGCTTAAGAATTTAGCCGACATCTTAAAATTATGTAGACAGCATAATCTAAAATTACACCCACAAAAATGTACTTTCTTTATAAGAGCGGTTACTTATTTAGGTAACAAATGTACTGATAAAGGTATATTACCAGAAGACTCGAAATATGATGTAATCGAAAAAAACCCCCAACCAGCACATGCAGACGAAGCTATACGATTACTTGTATTTTGTAACTATTACAGAAGATTCATTAAAAATTGAATTAAAAAAGAATGTCCCATTTAAATGGACAAGCGAATACTCAGATTTCAGCAAAGAATTTTGTATTTTCACAGATGCTAGTAAATAAGCATGTGGTGCGGTACTATCTCAAGACCATAACGTTCAACAGTTACCAGTGGCAATCGATTCAGCAACCTTTACAAAGGACGAAAGTAATAAGTCCACAAAAGAGCAAGAACTAGCAGCTATTCGCTGGGCAATAAATCATTTCAGACCATATATTTAGTAGCATAATATGCTTCACATATTACGCTGACATAAACTCAACTTAAAAAAACGCTGAACATATAATCTAGGGATTTAACAATACGTAACAATAATAATAACAATAACATGAAATTTTAAACGCGCAACCATAACAATAAAGCGCATGATTGTTGTGTAACTATATCATTCTTTTTGTATGCACCCAAAAACATAAAAAAACCAAACTCTACATAATTGACCAAAAATGCTGACAAGAAATTATTGTTCCTAATAACTCTCTTCGAACCAAATTAAACTGTGTACATTTAGTTTTAAGCTGGCCATAAAGAGATAAAGAACTTAATTGAATTCGTTCGTGTTTTCGATTTATTCAATATAATTTACAGCTTTGATCTTATCTAAACGACGTAACTATATATGGTAGGAATTTCTTATTTTAAAATGATCACTGACTACTAACCCAATTAGAAAACCCAAGTTCAAAACTCACCATAATACGGTTGGGCTTGGAAGAATATGATTTTACGGTAGAGTACCTCAAGGGGAAGGATAACCATGTATTGATGCTCTGTCTAGAATAACAATCAATGAACTTATAAATATAAACAGAAATATACTGAAAGTCACAACCAGATATCAAAGTAGACAGGATTCTTGTGCAAGAACAGAAAATAAAAAATATAATAGCCTAAGCTATCTATAAAAGCTTCAAAGCCCAAAGTATTTACAGTCATTAAAAAATACGAAGTACGAAAACTAATGACCCTGCAAGTTATCACATTGGCGATTTGTACACTAATGAAAATCTCGACTTAGGTCAGTTTTTAATGCAGTACAAGAATGGCTGCACAACATTGCAGCAAATGGAATACAGCCATCAATTTGCGCTGACCTAACATTTAACGGTGGGTTGATAGGCAACGTCAATTCCCACTGTTACCTGGGAGTCCACCTTGATTGGAAACTCATCTGGCGGACCCATATCACAGCGGTCAAGGCCAAGTGCCTTCTCCTAACTATAGTGCTACTCATCAAGGTAGTACTAAGCCCTACTTGAACCTACGCCATCCAAGTATGGGGTACGGCCTCCAAGCACCAGCTTGACAGTCTGAAAACTGTCCAGACACGTGCTGCTCGGCTTGCATCAGGGCTCCCTTGATACGTCTCCAACCACGCTATCCTAAGGGATCTCCAGATTTCTCTGATTGGTGATCAGATCAACCTCCACAGCAGCCGATACGCGGAGAAATCGGCAACACACCCAAACTCTCTGGCAAGTGATCTCGCCAATGCTTTCTACCTCCGACGTCTGAAGAGGATCCACCCCTCTGATCTCCCTACCCGCATAATATCGTATGATTCTAAATTCCCGCCAAACTGTTAAATGTAAGTTAGTTAAGTCTTTATGTAGCAAAATGAAATCCTCCATATTCCTCGTCCGGTTACATTCAGAAGGCTCTGAATTGATTCCGACGCTAAATAAAAAAAAAAAATTTAATCAGGGCTGTACATAATAGACAAATCCCTTCGGATAGGACTCACATATCCGGCCCTCTTCGACTGCTTTTGCCAATTTTGATTATAAATGTTCCAATGATTGTTGTGGCTAGATCTAGATTGGGACACCGTTCTTCCACCCAAAATTCTCCTGGCTCACAGCGGTCAAGGCCAAGTACCTTCTAAAACTAAATAAACTGGACTGGCTTCTACGGTCAAGCAGACTTCAAAATCCTACTTATTAAGGTAATATTAAACCTCACTTGGAGCCATCCAATTATTGGGAACGGCCTCCAAGCACCAAATTGACAAGCTGAGAACTGTTCAGGCACGTGCTGCTCGGCTGGCGTCCGGGCTCCCCTGGTACGTCTCCAATCACGCTATCCTAAGGGATCTCCAGATTTCTCTGATTGGTGATCAGATCAACCTCTACAGCAGCCGATACGCGGAAAAATTGGCGACAAACCCAAACTCTCTGGCAAGTGATCTCGCCAATACTCTCCGCCTCCGACGTCTGAAGACCCACCCCTCTGATCTACCTACCCGCATAATATCGTAAGATTAAAAATTGCCCGCCAAACTCTTAAATGTAAGTTAGTTAAGTTTATGTTTATGTAGCAAAATGTAATCCTTCATTTCCCTCGTCTGGTTACACTCAAAAGGCTCTGAACTGATTCCGACATTACATTCCGGCATTACATGATGATCACATACAAAAAAAAAACACACAGGCATTGGAAAAACCTTGGCTAGGGTGCAAAGATATAACTATTGGCAAAATATGTCGAAATACATAAAAGAGAACATAAAGAAATGTCAAACATTCCAAAGAACAAAGGTAACTAAACATACCAAGACTCCAATGACAATTACCGAGACACCCGAATATACATTTAACCCAAATCACATGACAAATAAATCAAATGACAATAAATATGCAGTCACTCGCATATGTGATTTGACCAAATATTTAGTTGCCATACCAATACCAAATAAAAGTTCGAATACAGTAGCCAAAGAATTATTTGAAGCATTTATTCTGAAGTACGGTCCAATGAAAACTTTCATTACCAATCGACTTCATCTCCTTCGGATTGCAGATTCTAATCGTCCTCGGCATATTCATAAAGTCCTCGTCTTCGGCTCGTTTTGTTGTGAATTGATTTGTCTTCTGTTGTTGCATTGTGTGGCTTTTGTTGATTTGATGCTGTTACCGTTCACGTTTCCATTTCCGTTACCGTAAGTGTTCCCGCTTCTTGTTATTGCATGTTTTCTTCTGTTATCATTTTCGCATCCTGTTGTAGTTGCTGTGGTTGGCTGTTGCTGCATTTTCTCTTCATCCTCTACCTCAGATGCTTTAAGTTGCTGTTTCTCTTCTACTGGGACATGGAAGAATCCGTTCTGCAAGTCCATAACTGTGAAAAAATTCACCATCTGCAGCTTCTCTAGCATGTCGTCAATGACAGGCACTGCTTTCAGGCACTTGTCAATCTGCTTGCTTACGCCTTCTGCACAGCTACATGGCTTGGCGCATGGTGAAAAGACTCTATATCTCCATCCGGTACGATCTTAAGTGTAACAGGACACTCAGCAACAGTCTCAGCAGATTTACAATTTTGTACCATCCCATTAACAACGTTTTTAAACTGCGGTGATACATCAGTATCAGTATTTGTTTCGACTATATTTAAAATACTTAGCTCTTTAAGCGCGTAGTGGTCCTCACGCGCAGTCTTTGTGGTAAAATGGGACCATCCTCATCCATAACAACGCAGAATTTCGAAACGAAATCATAGCCCAGCAAGTTATTGTACTCCCGGTTATCGTCAGGCACCACAACAAACATTTGATTATCCTGGACGTCATCTACACGTACTGCAGCAACAAATTCTCCAGTCGCTATATTTTTATATTTCCAAGCCCACGTAGCGAAGACAAAGATTAATTAGCTGAACATTATAAAGTTTACGGAACACGCAGGCTTAAGTAATAGACACATCGGCACCTGTGTCAACCAAACAGTTAATTTCGACATTGTCGATAAAAATTTTCTTAAAAACGCATATTTTCTTGATCGACTTTCACATTTTTTTCACCCTTGAAATATGACCAGTACTGCCGCACTTAAAACATTTGGTTTCAGCTTTCTCTTCATTCTCTTCTCATATGATCTTTTGACCCACAGTTAAAATAAAGTAATTTCTTCGTGCCGTTGTCATGCTCTTTGCCATCACCATCAATGTTTTGTTTACATTTTCGCGCTTTGTCAACTGTTGGTATAAAGAATTACTTTATGTCGCGGAACGACTTGCAACTGTACATGTTACATTTGTATTCTTTTCCGTCCACAATGTATCGAATAATTGAAATAACATGTACGTCTCTTCCAAGTGCAGCTATTCCTCGCATATGCAAAACATATTCGTGAAATGATTCTCCGTCTCTTTTCTTTCTTTCGCGTAGTTGCTTATGTACATCGACACTAGCATATGAACGCGTAAATTCGCAAATGAACTCGTTTTTTAAGTCCTGGTATGAAATTACAAAAACTGAATTTAAAAATAATGCTGCTGCTTCCGTCATTTTGGTACGAGCTTGCACATATCGTTGCTTTTCACTGAGTTCGTAGGCGTCGGCGTTTTTCTCGAAATTTAAAAAACTACATTCTACCGGCATATTTTGTCCATTATATTCAGGCACTATCTTAGAAAAATTTTCTGCTGTAATTTTGCTTTCACTTTACTGTGTATTAACGGCCTGATATTGTAAATTAAGCAACTTTACTATTTCTTCGAGATTTTTGGTATTTTGCAAAATTTTTTCTTCCATCTTCCCTTTTTTTGCAGCGTTAGCAACGCTGGCTTTTTCTAGTTGTTTTTCTTCTTTAGCACTCTCTTCAGAAACATATATTGTGTTCTCCTCTCTCTGTTTATTATACCCTGTACCCATTAAAAATGGGTGAAAAGGGTATCATGGTGCAAATGTATGTAACAGGCAGAAGGAAGCATCTCCGACCCCATAAAGTATATATATTCTTGATCAGCATCAACAGCCGAGTCGATATAGCCATGTCCGTCTGTCCGTCTGTCTGTCCGTATCAACGCCTAGATCTCAGAAACTACAAGAGCAACAAACATGTGCCATATATCGTTGGACCGCAAAAAACTGCCACGCCCACAATTATTAACCTAATGCTATGCAATTCGGCATATGCGTTGGTGCTTATAAAAGCTATCTAATTTTTAAATTTTTTAATTTTTAAATAGTGTGGTTATAATTGTAGGTACAGTATAATGTACCTTAAACGCCTCAATACTTAACTGCACAATACAGATAACTGCCCAATCATATTTTTTTTGTACAACAAAAAGCTATTTTGTTTGAAAAATATAAATTTAGTTGCATTCAATATATTTACATTTTTAGGATAACTGCATGAATTTTGTTGCAATTTTGATTGTTTTCTCTTCCAAATACATAAGTTAAGTGCGCCACCTTTTGCTCGACTTTGCAAAAGCGCCATCATTTTTTCATTGTTATTATAGATCGTCACTCTTTGCTAGTAAAGTGAAAAGGACGCCACCGATTATAGTGTTCGATTTGTGATTGGATTTGTGTTTTTGTTCGTTGGCACTATACTCACTGGGAGCGTTGTATATCTGGCCATAACCTGATGAGTCACGTATAACCTGTGAACAGAGTGTAGAGAGAGCGACTAGTGCCGCTCGGAGGGGGATGCGTTCGTTTTGATTGTGGCGCCAAACTGCGCATGACCGTTTACTTATGCTTGGCAATGCCATATAAATGGCAATTACATAGTGTGATTACAAATCAATTTTTCGAAATGGGTAAAACAAAGCGAAATATTGGGCTTAAAATCAAAGAAAAAGTATCAAAAATCGAACAAGTTAAGGATAATGTTAACAAAAAGAGCCTTACAGTTAAATACAGTTGTGATCTTTTAACAATAACCCGCATCATACGTAAGGAGAGTGACATACGACAATCGGCCACAACAGCGGGACTTAAATGCAAGCGCCAATGGAAAGGAAAGCACGCTATGGTACAGAACCCATTGTACTTGTGGTTCAAACAACATAGAGCTGGTAATGCAGTACTGGATCGTCACGTGTTGCTAGGGAAAGCAAAAGAGTTCTTTGATTAATTCAAAGTAGATTACATTCCAGATGGTAACTGGTTGTGGCGTTGGCGTAAGCGCCACAACATTAAACATGGAAAAATACATGGCGAGTCTGTCGAATGTGACGAAATTGGAGCGAATGATTTTGTTGTTGATATTCTACCTGGATTACTTAAGGATTATGATTTGGATAATATTTTCAACATTGACGAAAGTGGGCTTTTTTATAAGGATATGCCAAGTTCAACTTTTTATCAAGGTGCGGACAAGCCCAAAGGATTTAGGGAAAAATGTGCCTTCACTAGTAAAATAGAGTCAACATGCAACTGGGACGAATATGTGGCAACCGATGAGAGCCTGGATTTTGACGGTACCTTGACGACAAAAGAGATAACAAGTGCTGAATGAGCAGACTGAAGATGAAGATCAGCATAGCGACGATGACGATGAGAATAGCGGTGATGAAGAACCAAAGCTGTCAACTGTCAAAGAAGGTTTTGATGCTATCAAGGCTCTGGAACAATTAGAAATGGAGTATAATTGTTCTGGGTTAATAAGAGAGCTTAAAAAATTAGAGGAAAAGCTATTGATAATAAGGGCAAAGATTGTTGTTCAAAAAAAGATATCAGATTATTCTAAGTAAATAAGTATTTTAAGTAATAAGAACAATAAACTCCATCCAAAATTACATAAAAATGTGAATTATAGCTGAATTGCGGTTAAGTGCATTTTTAGGATAAGTGCACATTTTTTTGAGCCAAACATGGTGAGGCAGTTAAGCACATTATACTGTATTTAAATTAGAATAGGTGTACATTTGTGAGCATAATATATCTTAAGACTGCGGATAGGAACTTATGAACTGCTGCATACGTATACGACGGCTGACTCGCGACGCACTTCTTTCTTGACTTTTCCAAGACTCGATTTGTCTCTGAAGTCTTTACGACTCGACCGTTCACCACTGACTGCTAACTCGATCATGCCGGTGTTGTCACACCCAGGCGGCCAACTCTGCTATATAGAGCCTGCTTACATAAATAGACTCATTCATAGGGTCAATGAAATTTTTTAAATACCTGGATTGATATCCATATTAATCTTTGAAAGCTCCATTACGCGAATTAATTGGTCCGAAAATATTTTCCTATTATTCTCGTACTTTCTTGTTAGCAGCTCTCGAGCTTAATCATAATTATTGCCTGAATCCAGCAATAAATGGAAAACAACATTTATTGCTTCCCCATTAAAAAAACTTTAAAGAGAGCCTAGCTTTAAAAATTAGCTTTTTATACCCTTGAAAAGGGTATTATAATTTTGTCCAGAAATGTGTAACGCATTATAGGAAGGATCTCCTACCGCACAAAGTATATATATTCTTGATCAGCATCAACAGCCGAGTCGATATAGCCATGTCCGTCTGTCCGTCTGTTTTTGTGCAAAAAATAGACAGTAGCTTTAAAGCTAGCGTTTTGAAATTTTTACCAGATCATTATTTTTGTTTTTTTTGCACGCAGATCAAGTTTAAAATCGGTCGGATCGGACCACTATATCATATAGCTGCCATACAAACGTCCGATATGAAAACAAGCTTTTTTATGGAAAACTTTTTTGTTTTCCAACCTATTGCAACCGAATTCAATATTTATTCATTTGACATAGTCATTTGTGAAAGTTTGATCCGGATCGGAGCACTATATCATATAGCCGCCATAAAAACGACCGATATGAAAACAAGGCTTTGTATGGAAAACTTTTTTGTTTTCAAGGGTATACCATCTTCGGCAAGCCGAAGATAACTTTTCTCACTTGTTTAAATATGCAAATGTTCAATGCTTGAAAAAGTCAGTTTTGGTTTACAAAAAAAGGTTTAAAGCCCGATGACGTGTTGTTGACGTAACTATTGTTGACCGATAAGCGCGAATTTTACCATGTGGGCCAAGTGAAATGGAGACCGAATCCTGGAGATAGCGAATAAATATAACGAGAGACTGGAATCGCATCCTAACAGTTTTGCCAGTATTGCAGCCCGAAGTATTGCAGTCCGAAGAACCGCCAACCCCCGGACCAGAGCGAGAAGAAAACCCAAACGGCACCACCCTCAAGACCTACTGGACCGGACCTTTACTTAATATTTCCCAACTTCAAATTAATTAATATTTTAGTAACTAAGCATACACAAAACTCTTTAAAACTTAATATGTAATCTATGTAAATATCATAGAAGTAAGCAATCGATAAAAATAATTCCTGATTAGATTAAGTTTTCTAAAGGGTAATAGGGTAATAAAAAAAAAGCAGAGTAAAGTCAACATTTTGCCGCACTGACAGAAAAGTTCAACGAAATATTTTTACCTTCGTAACAATATTCATTTATTTTCTATAATTTCCCAATTGGGTTATTGTATGAAACGTGAGTTAATATTTTTCACTTGTTTATTTTATTTTGTTAAAACAGTTTTATTTTGTTTTTATCAATAAAAACTTTTCCCTCGTAGAAGAAGATATTTGAAATTGTATATGTAATTTTAGATATAGGTTTTATGATTGATGATTTATTATATGTATAAATTTTCTATTTTACATTTAAATAAATAGCTTCCGCAATGGCCTTCTCATAGATTTAATCTACACGGACTTCAAAAGAGAGTTTTAATATGCTAATTACTCACTTTTTGAGTAAACTCAATCTCTTGGGATTTCGTATAGACTTTTAGCCTCCCCCGAAGTGTCCTTTTTAAATATGGTCACTCACGTCTTATCCTAGTATTTGATGGTTGCTAATGTCTTTTGCCCACTGTATGGCCTGAATAAGATTAAGAATTTCTTCTTTAAGCATTTGAATTTGAAACATTAATGTAGTGCTAGTAGCCCTTTGAGCGTCTCCTTCATATTTTAGGCTGTTTTAATTATTTTATTTATTGTATATTGTCAATGATAAGCCTATTAAGAATTACCTGGTTATTGTTGTTAGTTAAAGATGAATTTATTTTTTCTTGAATTGTTTCAAAATCTGTGCTATCTGGGGATCCAGCCAGTCTTTTCCTTATACTCCTGACTTTCAAGCTATTGATTAGGTTTTTAGAAATCCTGATTTCCTCTGTTATGAAGGGTAGAATTGGGTCGTAAGTTTTTAATTTCATTAAGGCTTTGTGGTTAATTTTATCAATGGTATTTTCATATTCCTCTATGTCAACAATATGGATTAATCTAAAGGTACCTATAGATCCCTTTGAACCTTGGCTAGTCGTGTAGTCAGTGTCAAAATGTCCGAATTAGTGTAGTTCATTATTTGTACGTCCGCAGCGCACACAGTCAGAAGGGCTCTGTAAATGAGGGTGTTTAATTTCGAATTAGTTTTTTATAAATGATTCTCCCGCTTTCTGCTAGTACTGTAGTGTTCCTGTTTTCCTTGACCATTTTTTTTTTGTATCTGGCTGACAACTTGGTGCCTAATCCTTTATTGTTTTGTACTAATATCTCTTGTCCAGAATAAAAGTTTTTTATCTGATTTCTACTTTATTTATGGTGATCTATAGTTTATGGTGGTCTACTTTTTTTTATTATGGTGAGCTACATCTTTTTTTCTCCGTGAGCTTGATTTTGTCGGTAATTTTCTGTCTGGAGTAGTTTAGGGTCAAGCGATATTTTTCTGCCAAAGAATAAATCGACCGGTTTCCTGTTTGTGGTTGAGTGAATTGAATAATTATATTTGACAACTGATCTCTCTATAAGGTCGTTTAATGAGAACTGGTCTTGCATCATCCGCATTATGGGACCTGATCCAAGGGACTTTTCGTTATCTATTATCACTACTTCAGGATACTACACAGAATACCGAAATTTATTTATGTTTCCTTCAGGGGAGGTTTTATGTCTTGGGTTGCTCGTGAATTGACTATTTTAGCTTGTGCGAATTTAGAAAATTTTTGTTCCTTGCAGGTCTGACATTCTTTCGTTATTTTTATTATTTTAGCCCTCATTTGTGGAAAATATACTTTTTCTTACAGCTGCTATTATCTGCTATATCATCAGGTTTCTAGTTACGGCTTTTTGGATTGGTTGGGTGTGTGAGAGACTCGTGATCTATGAATATATTTATTTTGGTTGAACCATACAAAAAATTTCAAAGGGTTTTTATTGACCAAATTATGGCCAGCATTTCTTTTTTGTTCGGTGCGTAACTTTCTTCTGCCTTACTTAAGGTTCCAGAAATAATCATTATTGGTTTGTCCTCCTGAGCTAATACGGCTCCTATGGCATAATCGAAAGCATCGGTGGTCAGTAGGAATTCTTTACTATAATCTGGATAAGCCAGCATGACTTCTTTGAAAGCTAGAGCTTGTTTTAGCTTATTGAATGCTTCCCTAGCGTTTTCGTCGAGGTGGATTAGCGTTCTGCTTGAGGCATTTTATGAAATACGGCCTCGACCCTCTTCCACCCTTAAAAGGGGCTGTAAGGGGCTTTGCAAGTTTCGCATAATCTTTGATAAAGCGACGGTAAACTCCTGAGAGTCCTAAAAAAGATCGAAGATCTTTGAGGGTATTTGGCTCGGGAAATTCTACGATGGCCCTAACATTTTCGGGATTTTTTTTATTCCAGTATCGGCCACTAAAAACCCCAAGAATTCAACTTCTTTTTTGAAGAATTCGCATTTGTCAAGCTGATTTCGCATATTTGCTTCATCCAGAATATTAGCTTGACGTCTTTTAATTGGTTTTCATCATTTTCGCTAAAGATGATGATGTTATCGATGTATACGAAACACCGAATTCCTATATGTTCTCTAAGGATATCGTCCAGCGTCCGTTGGAAAATTGAAGGAGCATTTTTGAGGCCAAACGGTAATCTGGTAAACTCGTATTTTTCCTGGTTAACTGAGAATGCCGTTTTTTTGATATCGGATTTCCTTAGTGGAGTTTGGTGAAAGCCGCTTTTGAGGTCAATGACTGAGAAAAACTTATTCTGTCCTAGTTTTGCAAGTACGTTGTTAATGTCCGGTATGGGGTAACTGTCTGGAATGGTTACCATATTTAATTTCCTTTAGTCAATTACCGTTCTGTGCTTTTTCTGTCCTGATGCGTCCATTTTTTTTGGGACAATCCATATTGGGGAGTTGTATGGAGATCGTGAGGGTCTAATTATGTCGTTTGCAAGAAGCTCTTGTATTTGTTTTTCTACCTCTGGTCTAAAAGCCTCTGGGTACGGGTAATGTCTTGAGTATATTGGGCTCTCGTTTGTACTTCTTAGAATGGCTTCTACTGTTGTCGTGTATGTCAGTTTTTCGTCCGGGTCTCCAAAAAGATTTTTAAAGTTTGAGCAAATAGTTCTTTAATGAATCTTTTAAGTTTCTGTAGCGTGTTCTACTTGATTATCTAATTTGTTGACTTCGCGTGAGATTTTCTGTTTTATTTTAATTCTTTTTTTATTCTGTATTGAAATATACCCTTTTGCATATTAATTTGGGCTTCTATTTCGGGCAGTGTATTGTTTCCGATAATGGCATAGAAGGTCTTTAAGGAGGGTAGTAGAAAAAATTTGATAAAAGTATCTTTTATGTCGAAAGGATTGGCGATTGTATGTTGTGTTATAAGAATTTTTCCGCCCACAGAGTTAACGAAAAAGGGTTGGTTGTTTTTGATTGGTTTCTTAGCTAACCTTGGTTGGACTTAATTTTTGTTGGATCCGGTGTACATCAGAATGTTGATCGTCTCTCCATTACCTGCTTTAGATTGGAAGTAGGGAAACGAAGAGGGTTCTACTCTAAAAATTTAATTCAGTATATTCTGCCTCATCTGTTTCCTGCTCGAAATCTGGGGTTTCTGAATAGTATTCGTTGAGTGTTGCTTCGTCAGTTTCTGTTTGTTCGTCGTTGTACTCTGTAGTTTGTTCGCTAGCGGTATCTTTATAAAAATTTATCTGTTTTTTGTCTGGAAGTCTGTTTAGTTCTTATGGTAGTGGTCTCTTTTCCTGCTGTCCAAATTTGGGTCAATTCATGTCGTTTACCTGTTTTGTCTGCATACTTGTATCTATGTCCATAGGCTCTGGCCTAGGTGTGGCTTTGGGGCCAATAGTTTTGGTGGCTGTATTGGTAGGTTGCCAGAGTATTGTTGGTAATACCCTCCATATTGTACATAATAAAATTGTAATAAATAAAGGTACATAATAAATTTCTCTAGGGGTCTGTGGAACATGAGCCAATTGTGGAAGGAATGGCGACCTGCGTTTAAGAATTTTTGTACGGATTTTCTCGGTAGGGGTGGTCCTCTACTAGGTCCTTCGAATTTTCGTATATGGGTTTGGCTATTATTTACATAATTGGTCCTACATTTTTTGTTTTCTAACTTCTTGCATAGCTGAAGTGCTGACGGGAGATCTGCAGGCTCTTTGGTTCCCAACAGTCTGGGCAAGTCGCCGTTCAGGCCTCTAACGAATGTGTCAGGTGCCTTGTCTCTGTAGATCTGGCAAAAAGATCTATTGATTTTTTCCCATTTCCATGCAAGTAATTTTGTTCAAAATAAGGGATAGATGGGTATAAACTTGCATGTAAAAATCTGCTGGATTTTGATTTCCTTGTACCAGCGAGGTCATTTGGTATTCTAGTGTTGTCACATCGCGCTTATCCGCGTAGTGTGCTGTCAAACATTTTGAGATAGCTATTTAGTGGGGTGTTGTAAGACTCCAGGACTGAGTCTGCGTTGCCTACAATTTTGTTCCTGATAACTTTAAGAATTCCGTAATATTTCGGTGATCCTGCTAGTGATGAATATATTTTTAATATTCTTCCTACGCTTTTTCTCCATGAGCTAAATTCTCCTGCTTGGCCAGAAAATTCCCGACACTGGTTTAATACAAAACAGAAAAAGAAAACACATTTAGTCATATTAAATTAAAAGTCATCCAATTACTAATAATAACTATTTAAATCTAAGTGATTTCAAATATTTAAAAAGAAAAAGAACTCCTTACCCAAAATTTAACTCGAATTCATTTAAAGTTCATTTAAAATATTTAAAAAAAAACTGCATCATTTTTTCTTTAATATCTTTACAAAAGAAAAAGAAGACCCAAATTTAATTCGAATTCATTAAAAGTTCATTTAGGGCCAACGCGAACAACCTTATTAGGCCTCCAATACTAAGTCCAGAAGCTGTTGGCCACCGCAGACGCCAAGTAGAACAAGAACTTAGCAGAAATATGGTCGGAAATTTAAACAGAGCTGCACTTTCAGCTACTCTTAAAGAAATCCTAGCCCAGCAATTGCCACGGCTATTAAGAGGACATATTTCGGCAGAAGAATTCCAAAATGCCTGGTCCAATGACAGACGGAGTAAAACGAAAAAGAAACTTAAACATACAGACTACGCCTGAAAAAAGTGAGATTATATAATATTGGAGACGACTTAGACGAATACGTGGAACGGATAAATAAAGTTGACGTTGACAACAACGAAGCATACGACTATTATGACGACACATTGTTAAATTTTTTAGAATAGAAAACTCCTTTCTTTCATATTTCATATGCATGATGAGGAATAGAAAATTCATTAGGATACTAATAGATACAGGCTCAAAAAGAAATTACATTCAACCAAAATTTGTAGGCAACCCAAATCGAAACGAATCACATTTCTATTCTGCCGCAGTAGGTGGCAGTACTTTAATAACTGCAATATGGGTACATGGAAAACTTGGCCAAAATTTTTCAAACCCTTCAGTATGCCAACATGAAATGGCAGTTGGACAAATGCGAATTTGTGAAGAATAAAGTCGAATTTCTTGGATTTGTTGTCTCCGTTAGAGGAATAGCACCAAACCGGAGTAAAGTGGCAACGATAGCAAGTTCTCCCTTCCCCAAAGCTCTGAGGGATCTTGGATCCTTCCTCGCCCTTTCCGCCAAAGATTTATACAGACTTATGCTTAATAATCAAAGCTCCTGACCTATTCTATAAACCGGAAACAGAAAATTTTGTTGCAGATTCACTCTTTAGAATGCCTTTTGTACAGATTAACACTGTTGCCTCTACCCAACATAGCGCCAAAAGTTCCAGCTATGAACTTCGTATTGCAGATGCGATCTAACACTCAAAGAGTGTAGACGTGCCTGCGGATCGACAGCAAGTTTCTTATCGTGCTTTCACTCCCACTATTCTGAAACTGTCACATAGCGTCTGATTGGTTCAACCTGCGAACCAAACAATCTGCTACAAACTCTAACGCACATTCCAGTGTGAGTGTCATCTGCTGCCTACCAAATTCTTTCTCTGTAGAAGCTGTGTACAACTCAGGAGAAGCAAAGTGCGGTTGGCATACCGGCCAACGGTGCCTAGGTGCCCCTCTCCCCGCTCATTCGTCCACAACCTAGAGCATGGATTGGCAACCCCCCGCGCGGGCCACCAAGCTTGAAAAAACAACGCCCTGCAGGAAGGCTCTCAAAGCAAGGGAGTGCAGCTCGAGCAGCGACTCAAGCTGGAGTTCATCTTACTCGGACCACGGGGAGATCAAGCGTAAGCCCGTGCGTAAAAGGCAAGGAGAGGAGCCTGACGTTACGCCTAGCACCAGCGCAGCTCTGCATAGCAAGTTGGCAAACAACTGCTTTGCCCTCCTCTCAAGCAAAGAAGATGACGACAAACATGACAAACCCAAACCTGCTGCAGAGGCAGTGGCATCCAAAACAGCAGAGAACCCGAACCCGACTCCAAAGACTCTCAAGCCTCCCCCGATGTACATCCCAGACGTGTCAGACATTACCGCGCTTGTCAAGTCGATAACGACTCTAGTCGGAACCAAAAAGGATTTCTCGTACAAAACGGAGAGAAACAACAACGTACGCGTAATGATGCCAGACAAGGAGTCCTACACAGCCCTACGCCAGCATCTCGTGGCACATAACAATAGGCACAGCACCTTCCAACCAAAGAACGAGAGAGCGTACAGGGCGGTCATCAAGGGACTTCACCACTCAACGGACCAGACTCAAATTAAAGAAGAACTCCACAAATACGGCCATACTGTGAGGGATCTGCACAATCCCATTGACAGGAAATCCAAACAACCACTGGGGATCTTTTTTGTTAATCTCGAACCAGCGGCCAACACCACAGGGGCTTTCAAAATAAAGAGGATTTGCAGGTTAGTCGTCACCGTAGAGCCCCTACTGAAGTTCAACGACGTTCCGCTACTGCTTCCTGGAACATCGCTGCGTGAAATGTGGGGGTCCTCACGACTCCAGGTCATGCACCAAAAAAGATGACGAAAAATCATGCTGTTTACATTGCCAAGCTGATCACCCTGCGTCGTGCAGAGGATGCCCTGTCTACAAAAAGGCAAAGGCACAGCAATCTCCTAAAGCCAGACCCGTTGTGAGTAGCAACAAACCACTTCCCATCCAGATACCAACTATCATCAATGGTATGAGTTACAGGGACGCACTTCAAGGTAACCAAGTGACACAGCCAATGAATCCCCAACAAACCTCTCAAACCACTCCCGAAGCCCCACAACCCAACCAGCTTGAAACGATGCTTGCCCGCATGGAAGGATCGATTGAGAGGATGATGGAAAAGTTGATCTCGCAGATGTTATCGCAGATGTTCTCACAGATGATGCAGTTCATAGCTCCCATCCTCAACAAAAAATAATGCAAATAAGTCTCAACATAGTTTTTTGGAACGTAAACGGCCTGCAGAGAAGCAAAGCCGAAGTAGAGCACCTCATCAAAACAGACAATATATATGTTCTTCTAGTTTCGGAATCCCACTTTTGTCCCAGATCCTACTTTAAAATTAGCGGGTACGAACTGACACACGCCAACCATCCATCTGGCAAAGCACGCAGAGGAGCAGCTATGCTCATCAGGAGTGGCATTCAGCACACGGAACTCCCGCGTTTCAGGAGGAATGGGCACAGTGCGCCGTGGCCGGGATTACCAGCCCACAGGGAGATATCACCCTTGGTGCGGTTTACTTCCCACCCAGACACTCGATAACCGAGACCCACCTTCAGGGCTTCTTCGAATCCCTAGGACCTCGCTTTTTAGCAGCCGGAGACTTTAACGCCAAACACTTCTGGTGGGGGTCCCGCACAAACAATCCCAAAGGCATAAAGCTCTATAAGTACCTGCAGCGGAAAAGTCTGGACTGCCATTCCACTGAAGAGCCCACACTGGCCTACCGACCCTTCAAAGCAGCCGGATCTGCTGGACTTCGCCGTCTCCAAGGGCATAGGACACTCAGAGTTAACATGCTCAAGCTATGATAAACTGCTATCCGACCACAGCGCATCCGTCCTCAGAAAAACTCCGCCCAGAAGACTCACCGGGAAACACACAGATGCCCCCAAGTTTACGTTCTGGATGCTTTCCTCCCTGAACCCAGATCCCCTTCTTTCCACACCAAGCAACATAGATGCGGCCATTGAAAAACTAACCAAAGAGATGCACAATGCCGCTGAGTTTGCGAATCCACCCCCTCCGACTACCCCGAGAATATCTGAAAGAGACGTGCACTTGTGGTCTCCGAAAATCGCGGCCCTTGTGGCCGAAAAAAGGCGCCTCAGAAGAGTCTGGCTTTCCTCGCACAACCCCAGGGACAAGACAGCACTTAATCGTGCCACCAAGGAACTAAAGGACAAGCTATCCATCCTACGGCAGGACTCCTTTGATAGATTCCTTGAGAAGCTGGAACCTGAGACCCGTAGCACAACCTTTGGAATGTCACGAGGCACATAAAAAGACCTGCTAAGAAGACAATCCCCGGCCGCATATTGGAAGGTTCCTGGTGTCGGTCTGAGATCGAAAGAGCAGAAGCCTTTGCTGACACAGTGCATTCTTCTCACATTTTGACAGATGCAATGGCAAAGAGCGTGCTGCCACCATAAGGTTCATAGACAGCCCAAGTGCTCCTGGTCCGACAATACAGCCCGTCGCACCAGAGGAGATTGCGCAGGACATCGCCTCTCTAAAAAATGGCATGTCACCAGGTCCTGACCGAATCGATGCAACAGCACTGAAAATCGAGGCTCTCGAAGGAGTACTGCTGCGCCGTTATGCTGGATGTCAAACAAGCGTCTGACAGAGTCTGGCATCCTGGACTCCTTTTTAAAATTAAATCCCACCTCCCAAGTTCCCATTTCGCCTTCCTCAAGTCGTACACAGAGGGAAAAGAATTCCGAGTGAGATGCCGATCAGCAATCAGCACACCTAGGCCTATAAGAGCAGGAGTACCTCAGGGCAGTGTTCTTGGACCCATCGTGTACACACTCTATACAATGGACCTTCCCATCACCCCCTCCCGGAACCTCACAGTAGCCACATATGCCGATAACACCGCTTTCCTAGCCTCCGCCACAGATCCTCAGGAAGTATCAGCCATCATCCAGAGACCACTGGATGCTCTCGATCCATGGCTGAAACGATGGAACATCTCACACACAACCTTCGCACTACGCAGGGGAGAATGCCCCCCGTCACACTCAACGGGCAAACCATCCCACTGAATAACACTCCCAAATACCTAGGGCTCACCTGATCAACAAGCCAGGCTGACCTACGATTCAGGCAACTGCACTGGATCCTAGGGAGAAGGTCCAAGCTCAGAGGAAAACTCAAACTACTCACATACAAAGTAGTCCTGAAGCCAATCTGGACCTATGGGATACAGGTGTGGGGCACGGCAAGCTGTTCAAACCGTATCAACAAATGTCTGAGAACAGTTTCTAACGCCCATCCGTACCACGAAAACTCCATCATACATAAAGAACTTGGAATTTCATGGGTAGCAGAGGAGATCTCCCGTCTTAGCGAAAGATACACAAAATAACTGGACAACCACCTGGCCATCAACCTCATAGACAATAGCCAATCCCAAATATGCTTAAAGAGGAAACGAGCGGGTGTTTCCTCTTTAACCTCCCCCATCAATAGACACTTAAGTTAACTTCCTTAAAAATACATTCCATGTACCTCCCTTATGTCAATGTCACCCCCAAACCATTTAATGGACAACTATCAATCATCATCAAACTCGGACAGATGTTAAATTAAAAATAAGAACGTTACAACAAAAAAAAAGTATATGGGAACGTTGATTATGCACTGCTGTATTAACGGCCCGCTAAAGTGAGTGATCATACACTTGCGCTTGGACTGAACTGTTTACTTGAACATTGTATAAAACTTCTACAATGTGATAGTATTTATGTTTGGATATATATTCCGCTGTATTTGTGTACAGTTGACCCTCAATATGTGCGCATATCACATTCACCTCCATTTGAAAAATAACGTAATCCAATGAATGTATTTTTATTAGGATATTTATATAAATTGAGACATCCTTTGGAGGATAATTGAAAGATTTTTGAAGAATTAAATTTTTGACATGATCTTTATTAATTTCCTACTCTCTCGGAAATCACGTCCTTGATCGTGTTTCTACAATCAATGGGCTTTGAGTTTTTTGATCATAAACTTAAGTTTTATGATCACATTTCTGTGAGAGTGAATAAAGCCAAAGGAGTTTAATCCTTTAATAAGCGATGGACTAAAGAAGCGATGGTCCTGGGACAAGACAGCACTTAATCGTGCCACCGAGGAACTGAAGGACAAGCTATCCATCCTACGGCAGGACCCCTTCCATAGATTCCTTGAGGAGCTGGAACCTGGGACCCGTAGCACAACCTTTGGAATGGCACGTGGCACATAAAAAGACCTGCTAAGAAGACAATCCCCGGCCGCAAAGTGGACGGTTCCTGGTGTCGGTCTGAGGTCGAAAGAGCAGAAGCCTTTGCTGACCATCTACATAGTACATTCTCACCGTTTGACAGATGCACTGGCGAAGAAAGAGCTGCCACCCTAAGGTTCGTAGATAGCCCAAGTGCTTCTGGCCCGCCAATACAGCCCGTCAAACCAGAGGAGATTGCGCAGGAGATCGCCTCCTTAAAAAATGGCAAGTCACCAGGTCCTGACCGAATCGATGCAACAGCACTGAAAATGTTGCCCCTAATCTGTTCCCAAAGGCTGTCTAACATCTTTAACAGCTGCCTCCGTCTAGGGTACTTCCCTAAAGAGTGGAAGCGAGCGGAAGTAATTGTCCTCTTCAAGCCTGGAAAACCTGAAGCCAATCTAGCCTCGTATCGACCGATTAGTTTGCTGGCAATCCCACCTCCCAAGTTTCCATTTCGCCTTTTCTTAAATCATACACAGAGGGAAGAGAATTCCGTGTGAGATGCGGCTCATCAATCAGCACGCCTAGGCCCATAAGAGCAGGAGTACCTCAAGGCAGTGTTCTTGGACCCATCTCGTACACACTCAACACAGCAGACCTTCCCATCACCCCCTCTCCGAACCTCACAGTAGCCACATATGCCGATGACACCATCCTAGCCTCCGCCACAGATCCCCAGGAACATCAGCTATTATCCAGCGACAACTGGATGCTCTCGATCCATTGCTGAAACGATGGAACATCGTGGTCCACGCGGTGAAATCCTCACACACAACATTCGCACTACGCAGGGGAGAATGTCCCCCCGTCACACTCAACGAGGAAACCATTCCAACGAATAAGACTCCCAAATATCTAGGGCTGACCCTGGACCGCAGGCTCACATGGGGTCCACACCTAATCAACAAGCGCAACCAGGCCGACCTATGACTCAGGCAACTGTACTGGCTCCTGGGGAGAAGGTCCAAGCTCCGGGAAAGACTCCAACTACTCACATACAAAGTAGTACTGAAGCCAATCTGTACCTATGGGATACAGGTGGGGGGCACGGCAAGCTGTTCTAACCGCACCAGAATCCAGCGGTTTCAAATTAATTGCCTGAGAACAGTTTTTAACGCCCATCCGTACCACGAAAATTCTATCATTCATAAAGAGCTTGGAATTCCAAGGGTAACAGAGGAGATCACCCGTCTCAGCGAAAGATACACAAAAAGACTGGATAACCACCCCAACCACCTGGCCATCAACCTCCTAGATTATAGTCAATCCCTAAGACGCCTGCAGAGGAAACACCCGCTTGTCCTCCCCCACCAATAGACACCTAAGTCAACCTCATTAAATATCTATCCATGTACCTCCCTTAAGTCAATGTCACCCCCCAACCTTTTAACGATTGTTCACTCCGATAGATTTTAAATATAAAGTAAGAACGTGTTAAAAAAAAAAAACGACCTTAGTATCAAAATCCCAATAAGTGTTTTTAAAAATCAGATATTGTTTTATAAGGTAGACAAAATCGACTACAAGTTCCCTATCCCATTTTTTACAAACCGTAGACATGAAATATACCGACACAATTACTCTTCAGACGACATACTTGTAGACCCAAATAAACGTTGGAACCCCTCAATAATAAACGGAATTTTCACGACCGAAGGAATAATGGGCAAAATTCAAACAACCTGCCGAAGCCATTTCAGGGGAATTAAAACGTGATTCACCCAGCCCAGGACTAACGAAACCGAACAGGATAGAACTGGATAGCATAGACATACTCTAGAAAATAAATAAAACTTTCGAAAATATACTATTTTCCAAGAATAAAAAACAAATTTTTTATCTGGTCAAGCAATGTCAAGTTTGCTAAGAATCCAAATATGTCATACACCCCCCTAATCCGGAATTTTAGAAATCTTCAATCCCAAAATACCCCAGTCATGTGTTACACTTTATAAAAGCCATATTAAAACTTAAAGAATTTCAGAACGTGACTATGGATTTCCAAATGTGTCGGCTCAACTATAATTCTCACTTATTACAGTAACGCTCGAATTCTGGCAACTACCAAATGGATCTAAAGGAAGTTACAAATATGAACAACTAAACTAATACATCTTATCGACCTTGATCAAATCCAAACTTCATTGGACATCATACATGCCCATACCGAAAAAAGTCTTAAACAAGGACCATTATACGCTACCCTCAACATTTCAAGCAATAAGTCCGTCTATTTGGAATATTAATCGTATTAGTAGATGCTGGATGTCTACATTACCATTAAAAAGGTTAAGTAAGAAAACGACACACAACATCTTATTACGATTGATTAGGGACGGTAAATTGATAATAAGGAGTCTGTTGAAATAAGAATGAATGCGATCTTGATGTACCCCATACTGAGGGCTCCAGACGCATGACCCGTACTCCATTAATGGACCTAAAGATACGTATAAGGTTCTAGTTATATAAGGGTCATTACATTCCTTATACCATCTTTTAATGAAGCCGAGCACACCCTTCGCTTAATTAACCATCGTAGAAATATGGTCGGAAAATTTAAGTTAAAAGTCTAATAGGACACCAAGATCGTTAACCTGGGTTAATCATTCTATGGAAATCCCATAGAGAAAGTAGGTGGCCTGGTTAGGGCGCGAACGATAAAAAGACATTAGCTTACATTTATCCCCATTAAGTTATAAGAGAGTCGTTAATAAAAACAGTGTAAAGTAACGGCCCAAGATAACATCCTTGGAGGGCGCCCAATGTAGCTCTAACAAGGCGAGAGTGTACATCCTTAAAAAGAACACGTTGGGTTCTCCCAGCTAAGTAGCTGGAAATCCACGTGAGAAGGTCCGAGGGAAATCATAAGATATTAAGTTTACTCAAAAGAAGAGAGTGGTTGACAGAGTCATATGCTTTACTGAAGTCCGTATAGATGGCATCTGTTTGAAGGCCTTTACGGCAGCCAACCATAATAATAAAGAAAGTCAGTTCCAAGAGGTTCCAACCGGGAAAATCAAAAATGGTCATGAACATATTAAACAAAAATAAGGAACCACAACCATTGTTCAAAATCGAGTTGGAGCCAGAGAGCCAGACACTGAAAAAAAATGAAGTTCATCCAATCTACAAGCTGCAGCTTCTACTACATAAGGGTATCACAGTGATAAAGCCACACGAACGCAATCACCCAGTAAAATGCACTAACTGCCAAGAATATGGCCATACCAAGGCATACTGTACGTTGAAATCTATTTGTGTAGTTTGTAGTGAAGCTCATAGCACAGCTAACTGCCACAAGAACAATGAAGACATATCTGAAAAAAGTGCAGCAACTGCAGCGAAAGTCACACAGCTTACAAGGAACTGAAGAGCCGCCTTAACACACGCGGAGAATCAATACGCGCCCAGACGACCCCCATCAGGCACACTCCGCCACAACCGGGTCCGTCTTACACGCAAAATGTCAACAATATGTGAAACGCAAATGGCGTTTCACGGCACGAACTTGCCCAGTTCTTAGCCGAACAAAATATTGACGTTATGCTCCTCTCCGAGACACATTTAACAGACAAGAACAACTTCCATGTTCTAGGATACCTATTCTACGCTACAAACCATCCGGACAGCAAAGCCCATGGCGGCACTCGAAAACTTAGCAGAAATCGCATTGAACATCACCTATATAACAGAACAGAAATGGATTACCTGCAATCCACTTCAATAAGCATGCAATCCAGCAGCGGCACCGTCACCCTGGCCGCAGTCTACTGGCCACCTCGTTTTGTAGTTTCTGAGGACCGATTCATGGAATTTTTCAACTCACTCGGAGAGCGATTCATAGAGGCCGGTGACTACAATGCCAAGCATACGCACTGGCGATCACACCTTTTGAACCCAAAGTGCAAACAACTGTACAACGCGCTCATCAAGCCGCGAAACAAGCTTGATTATGTGACTTCGGGTAGGCCTACATACTGGCCAACAGATCCAAACATGCTCCCGGACCTTATTGACTTCGCAAAAATAAGAAAGATGCCACGAAATAATATTACGGCCGAGTCACTTGCAGAACTATCATCAGATCACTCTCCAGTTACGCGAAATACGTTTGTACTTATATGGAACCAACTCATGCAGTATTTTCCGATGAGGATGTTGCTGCAGCCATGGCCTCTACCCCTCCAGTCACCCACAAAAAATTATTATAGAAATCCCAACGTGTGCGGTTCTGACCTTATGCCATCTCTTCAACGCTATTACGAAGCTTGGATACTATCCCCAAAGGTGGATAAAGGCGGTCATAGTAAAGATTCCATGACGAACCCAAAACTGCTTCAGAGGCAGTCGCATCTAAAACAGAAGAGAAACCAATCCCGATCCCGAAGACCCTCAAGCCTCCTCCGATCTACATCCCAGACGTGACCGACATTACAGCGGTTGTCAAGATGATATCGGATTTAGTCGGATCCGAAAAGGATTTCTCCTATAAAACAGAGAGAAATAATAACGTACGCGTAATGATGCCAGACAAGGAGTCCTACACAGCTCTACGCCAGCACCTCGTGGCACATAACAAAAGACACCGCACCTTCCAACCAAAGGATGAGAGAGCTTACAGGGCGGTCATCAAGGGACTTCACCACTCAACGGACCAGACTGAAATTAAAGAAGAACTCCACAAATACGGCCATACTGTGAGGGATCTGCACAATCCCATTGGCAGGAAATCCAAACAACCACTGGGGATCTTCTTTGTTAATCTCGAACCAGCAAGCAACAACACAGAGGTTTTTAAAATAAAGAGGATTTGCAAATCAGTCGTCACCGTAGAGCCCCCTCTGAAATTCAACGACGTTCCACAATGTTTCAGATGCCAAGGGTTTGGACACACCCAGCGCTACTGCTTCCTGGAACATCGCTGCGTGAAATGCACCAAAAAAAAAGACGAGAAAGCATGCTGTTTACATTGCCAAGCTGATCACCCTGCGTCGTTCAGAGGATGCCCTGCCTACAAAAAGGCAAAAGCGCAGCAATCTCCTAAAGCCAGACCCGTTGAGAGTAGCAACAAACCACCTCTCATCCAGATACCAACTATCATTAATGGTACAAGTTATAGGGACGTACTCCTAGGAAATCAAGTGACACAGCCAACGAATCCCCAACAAACCCCTCATACCACTCCCGAAGCCCCACAACCCAACCAGTTTGATACGATGCTTGCCCGCATGGAAGGATCAATTGAAAGGATGATGGAAAAGTTGATATCGCAGATGTTATCGCAGATGTTCTCACAGATGATGCAGTTCATAGCTCCCATCCTCAACAAAAAATAATGCAAATAAGCCTTAACATAGTTTTTTGGAACGCAAACGGCCTGCAGAGGAGCAAAGCCGAAGTAGAGCATCTCATCAAAACAGACAATATCGATGTTCTTCTAGTTTCGGAATCCCACTTTTGTCCCAGATCCTACTTTAAAATTAGCGGGTACGAACTGTTACATGCCAACCATCCATCTGGCAGAGCACGCGGAGGAGCAGCTATGCTTATCAGGAGTGGCATTCAGTACACGGAACTTCCCGCGTTTCAGGAGGAATGGGCTCAGTGCGCCGTGACCAGGATTTCTAGCCCACAGGGAGATATCACCATTGGTGCGGTTTACTTCCCACCCAGACACTCGATAACCGAGACCCACCTTCAGGACTTCTTCGAGTCCCTCGGTCCTCGGTTTATAGCAGCCGGAGACTTTAACGCCAAACACTCCTGGTGGGGGTCCCGCACAAACAACCCCAAAGGCATAAAGCTCTATAAGTACCTGCAGCGGAAGAGTCTGGACTGCCATTCCACTGGAGAACCCACACACTGGCCTACCGACCCTTCAAAACAGCCGGATCTGCTGGACTTCGCCGTCTCCAAGGGCATAGGACACTCTAAGATAACTTGCTCAAGCTATGATAAACTGCTATCTGACCACAGCGCAGTAAACTTGCTCCTAAACATCCCCGTCCTCAGAAAAATCCCGCTTAGAAGACTCACCGGAAAACACACAAATGCCCCCAAGTTTACGTTTTGGATGCTTTCCTCCCAGTACCCAGATACCCCTCTTTCCACACCAAGCAACATAGATGCGGCCATAGAAAAACTAGCCAAAGAGATGCACAATGCCGCTGAGTTTGCGAATCCACCTCCACCGACTACCCCGAGAATACCTAAAAGAGACGTGCACTTGTGGTCTCCGGAAATCGCGGCCCTCGTGGCCGAAAAAAGGCGCCTCAGAAGAGTCTGGTTTTCCTCGCGCAACCCCAGGGACAAGACAGCACTTAATCGTGCCACCAAAGATTTGAAGGACAAGCTATCCATCCTACGGCAGGACTCGTTTCATAGATTCCTTATGGAGCTGGAACCTGGAGACCCGCAACACAATCTGTGGAATGTCACGAGGCACATAAAAACACCTGCGAAGAAGATATCACCCGTGCGAAAAGTGGACGGTTCCTGGTGTCGGACTGAGGTCGAAAGAGCAGAAGCCTTTGCTGATCATCTACATAGTGCATTCGCACCGTTCGACAGATGCACTGGCGAAGAGAGAGCTGCAACCATAAGGTTCATAGACAGCCCAAGTGCCCCTGGCCTGCCAATACAGCCCGTCGAACCAGAGGAGATTGCGCAGGAGATCGCCTCCCTAAATAATGGCAAGTCACCGGGTCCTGACCGTATCGATGCAACAGCACTGAAAATGTTGCCCCCAATCTGTTCCCAAAGGCTGGCCAACATATTCAACAGCTGCCTCCGTCTAGGGTACTTCCCTAAAGAGTGGAAGCGAGCGGAAGTAATTGTCCTCCTCAAACCTGGGAAACCTGAAGACAACCTAGGATCGTATCGACCGATTAGCTTGCTAGCAATCCTTTCCAAAATACTTGAAAGAGTATTTTTACGTAGAGTACTGCCAGTATTGGAGGAGGCGGGTCTGATCCCTGACCACCAGTTTGGCTTCAGACGCCTTCACGGAACACCTGAGCAATGCCACCGGATTGTTGAGACTATACTTGAGGCCTTCGAAAAGAAGAAGTACTGCTGCGCCGTTATGCTTGATGTCAAACAGGCGTTTGACAGAGTCTGGCACCCAGGACTACTTTTCAAAATTAAAACCCACCTCCCAAGTTCCCATTTCGCCTTCCTCAAGTCATACACAGAGGGAAGAGAATTCAGAGTGAGATGCGGATCATCAATCAGCACCCCTAGGCCCATAAGAGCAGGAGTACCACAAGGCAGTGTTCTTGGACCCATCTTATACACACTCTACACAGCGGACCTCCCCATCACCCCCCTCCCGGAACCTCACAGTAGCCACTTATGCCGATGACACCGCCTTCCTAGCCTCCGCCACAGATCCTCAGGAAGCTTCAGCCATCATCCAGAGGCAACTGAATGCCCTCGGTCCATGGATGAAACGATGGAACATCATGGTCAACGCCGAGAAATCTACACAAACAACCTTCGCACTACGCAGGGGAGAATGCCCCCCGTCACACTCAACGGGGAAACCATCCCAACTAATAACACTCCCAAATATCTAGGGCTGACACTGGACCGCAGGCTCACATGGCGTCCGCACCTAATCAATAAGCGCAACCAGGCCAACCTACGGCTTAAGCAACTGCATTGGCTCCTGGAAAGGAGGTCCAAACTCAAAGTAAAATTCAAGCTACTTATTTATAAGGTAGTGCTTAAGCCAATCTGGACATATGGGATACAGTTGTGGGGCACGGCAAGCTGTTCGAACCGCATCAAAATACAGCGATTTCAGAATAAATGCCTGAGAATAGTTTCGAACGCCCATCCGTACCACGAAAACTCAATAATCCATAAAGAGCTTGGAATTAGATGTGTAGCAGAGGAGATCACCCGTCTCAGCGGAAGATACATAAAAAGACTGGATAACCACCCCAACCACCTGGCCATCAACCTCCTAGATAATAGGCAATCCCCAAGACGCCTGAAAAGGAAACACCCGCTTGATCTCCCCAACCAATAGACACCTAAGTCAACCTCATAAGATTTACATTCCATGTACCTCCCTTAAGTCAAGGTCCCCCCCAAACCATTTAATAATTGTCCACTTGGACAGATTTTAAATACAAATTAAGAACGTTATAAAAAAAAAAAAAAAAATAGTAAAGATTCCCAAGCAAGGCAAAGACAAAACCCAACCCTCATCTTACAGACCACTTAGTCTTCTAACGTATCTCTCGAAACTGTTAAAAAAGGCATTTTTAAAGCACCTAACTCCCTACCTAAAAAGACAGAATACAATACCATCGCATCAATTTGGATTTCGCAAAAATCATGGAACGATCGAACAAGTCAATCGCATCACAAAAGAAATTCGTACCGCTTTCGAGCACCGAAAATACTGATCAGCGATATTCTTAGATGTTACACAAGCATTTGACTTAGCCGATCTAGATGCCCAGCAAAGGCAACAGAACAACCTAAAATAGTGGAAAGATGGTTTGCGGAATGTTAACTTCACATTTAACAGATGAACCTGCCCACTCATATACAACTTAATTGGCTTAAAAACTGCAACGCTGCGCTAAGTCTGAAATACAAAGTACTCCTCTACAATACCGTGCTGAAACCCATCTGGACATACGTCTCTAACTACTAAAATTACTCTACATTGTTACTAATATAAGTTATATAATAAGATTTGTTAGTCTCACAATAGGAGAAGATACGAGTACAATAAATAACACTATAAGTATGAAAAAAAAAATTTAAAGAGGTTTGTGGTGGCGGAACGTCGCTTTATAAAACCATGTTGACATGGAGAAATAACTGAGCTGCAAAAGTGTTCAAGATATGGTGTTACCAATTCTTCCAACAAATCTTTGGAATTGCTGACAATTAAAGATTACTCTATAGTTTGTAGCATCGGATATTTTTCCTTTCTATGTAAGGGAATTATGAAAGATTCCTTCCACATGTGGGAAAAGAACGAAGTTTCCAGAGACGGGGAAAAAAGTTTTCCAACGCGCATTAGATACTCCGAGAACATATTGGCAAAATATGTTAGATATATTAGTAATAATGGTAACGCTAAGCACACTCAGCCGGCGAGCCTCTCGGGCAATATTAATAGATGCCAAGGTCACCAAGGGGTTTTAAGATACCCTGTATGCCTCAATAAATAGTTATAGAAAAAAAAAAAATATATCTATATATATAAAATTCTGTCACGGTGTTTGTATCCAAGCTCCTCCGAAACTACTTGACCGATTTGGATGAAATTTTGAGGGGATATTCTGTAGGCCTGAGAATCGGCTAACATCTATTGTTCGTACCCCTAACCGATAAGGGTTGTCCACCCCTAACATTTTTTTATTTTGTCAAGTTTTTTTGTTAAAATTTTTTTGTTTTCAATTTTTTTTTCAATGTGACATTAGAAAATACGTTTAACCCTAAATTTTCACCCTGACATCAACAACCCCTATATTTTACCGCGAGTGGGTAAACCCTCCAGTTTGTTTGTCCTAGCGAAAAATGGGCTAACCAAGAATATTGTGCACGCCATAGCATTGAGAGAATAAATTTAAATGAATTTAACAAATTATTGTTCAGTGTTATGTTATTTGCACATTTCATTTTCGTGAACAGCGCTCCACGCCTCTCACTCATATACCACATCCTTACATACTTGCAATAATAGTTGTTTTCATCCTAGACAGAGATAAAAATGGTTTTTGTTTATACAGCATGAATTGAATCGCGGATAGGTGGGACGAAGTCCACCGGTCAGCTAGTATATATATATATATTTATATTTTATTTATATAGATGACGCATTTAGAAAACTTGGCTAAAATTTTGCAAACCCTACAGGATGCCAACATGAAATGCCAGTTGGACAAATGTGAATTTATGAAGAATAAAGTCAAATTTATCGGATTTTTTGTCTTCGATAAAGGCATAGAAACAAACCCAAGTAAAGAGGCAGCATTAGCAAATTATCCCTACCCTAAAACTTTGAGGGATGTTAGATCCCTAAGCATACTAAGACCTTGAAAGTTTATCAAAGTTTGTGGTTTTGGGTAATATCCTTTTGATACCTGCAAAGAAAAATCTTTACAAATAATTTTAAAAGTATTATATACAAATTCATGAATAACTCAGATCACGGAAAAGTGTGCCCGGTAGAAGGGGCATGTCTGGAATGCGCAATATATTTCTGAAATTTACTTAGCAATAAAATCTTTTAAGTATGTGCTTTGTATGGTGACGAGTTAAACAAATTGTAATGGAGCAAACAGAGCTTACTAAGATATTGAAATTTTTATAATTGTATAAATTCTGAACCATTTGTGTGTGTACATCAGGGCGGGTCACCGAAATTGGTAGCATCGATGTATTTAAAAAATATTTCGCAAAGTAATTAGAGACCTAAAATAGTTTTTAGCCTCCGCTGAGTATTTTTAGTTAAGGGATTTAACTTTTAGTATTTTAAGTTTACATTAAGGTATTTAGAACACACATGTAACATAATAATTTTGTTCCCAATTTTTAAAACAAATTTTATAAAAATTTGTATGTCAAATATTATGAAACTTAAACATTCGTTACTTAGAAAAATTTTAATGTGTGCCAAAAATCAGAAACTCAAAATATGTCTTACACATACGTAATCCCTTACGTATGTAATAAATCTTACGCTAGTCTTATGTGAGGACATTAGTTTACCTCACCTGATCAGTTTAACTAAAGTGGACATAATTCCTGAAGGTTTTTCTTGATTTGTTGGTAGACGTGCCCTTGAACTGATTGTATCGCTCTGTTTATTTATAAGTTAGGTTAGTTATAAGTTTTAAACGATATAAAATAAAAAAAAGGGTGATATGAAAATTTTAACATTAAATCCTCCTTTAATTGAGTTTTATATAAAAATTTATTTATACAAGTTACGAATTTTAATAAATTATATTCATTATTCACCTTCAATCACTAAGATAGGCCTTTAACGATCCGCTTTTGCAAGCAGAAGCGGATGAGATCAGCCATTTTGCAGCCGCCTCACTCTATTCGAACGGAGCTGCAGACTCAGCCTGTCAAATGTACCGCCACCGGGAGAAGATAGCAGGGAGAATCCCTCCCCTTACAAGAGGTATGTCCCTTAGATCATTTGGACTTGGGCATCTCATTGGCGAACTTCATACCAAACCCGTGAACATATCTCAGTAAGGGGTTGTAGCTTGTTTGCTGTTTTCTACATACCTGCAAACGGCGTATACTACCGTCAATAGCCTGGGATGCAGACATTCAGATTCATTAGATCTGTTTTTTTTATATGCACACACATCAGAGTGCAGAGTACCCAGTCCTCTTCATACATACTTAGCGGTAACACTTAGTTCCTACATAAACATATTTACTCTTTGTTATATAAACTCAAATCAAACTCAAGTGCCTTTCAAATGCACTACCGAGCGAAGTCAGCAATTCCCACGCTCACATATATATTATGTGAAAGTTAATAATTCAGTGAGATCTTAATAGGGTTTTTCCGTAATAACTAAGTAGCTTCGCGTAAACTATGGTGATGCGCCACGTGGTGTGAAGTGGCGAGTCGGCTTGCCGACCCCAAAGTTGTATGTGTGATGCATCGTTTCTTTTGCGAATTTAAATTCTTTTATGTTGTATATATAACCGCTTATATACAAAACGGCCGCTCTGCCGCTAGATTTTCGGTATAGCAGATCGCAACCGTTAGGCTAAGCATAAGCTTAGAATAATCTAAATGGACCAATTATATAATACATATTCTATAAAGGGACATCGGAGCGAACACTTGAGTCGCTCCGAGAAATAAAACGATCCTTGGCAAAATTACTCAGGATCAAAACGCAATCAAAAAGTCCCATTCCAACAATCAATAGGATTCATCCTACATGGCGACTATGATATCGTGACAGGGATACGAGGACGGACAAATAGATATATAAGACAATATGAAAGGTCCAACAGGAAAACGGATGCACATATGTATAAACAAAAATCTGAGTGAGTCGGGTGCGATGATGGGTAAACGTGAAGGTGTCAAAAATAAAGTCAACAAGTGAGAAAAGTTATCTTCGGCTTGCCGAAGATGGTATATCCTTAACAAAAAAGTTTTCCATACAAGGACTTGTTTGCATATCGGTCATTTGTATGGCAGCTATATGATATAGTAATCCGATCCGAACCAAACTTTCACAAATCATGTATGACTATATCAAATAAATAAATGTTGAATTCGGTTGCAATGGCTTGGAAAACTAAAAAGTTTTCCATACAAAGACTTGTTTTCATATCGGTCGATTGTATGGCATCTATGTGATATAGTGATCCGATCCGGACCAAACTTTCACAAATCATGTATGGCTATGCCAAATGAATAAATTTTGATAGCTTGGAGAACAAAAAAGTTTTCCATACAAAGACTTGAAATCTGATTGATCGTTTGTATGGCAGCTATATGATATAGTGGCCTGATCCGACCGATTTTTAAACTTGATCTGCGTGCAACAAAAATAATGATCTGGTAAAAATTTCAAAACACTAGCTTTAAAACTACTGTCTATTTTTTGCATAGAAACAGATGGACATGGCTATATCGACTCGGCTGTTGATGCTTATCAAGAATATATATACTTTGTGGGGTCGGAGATGCTTCCTTTAATGCGTTACACATTTCTGGACAAAATTATAATACCCTTTTCGAGGGTATAAAAACCAAAAACGGCCTCATCAACCAACGAATTTAATTCGAGGGAAATTTAAAATCTAATAGTTACAGGGCATACACGTGTACGTTCGCTCTTCGTTTTTTTTCGCGCGGCTCCTGCTGCATACGTACCACTTCCCGCCCAACCATCCAACGGGCGCTGCCGTTCATCGTACGGCTCTTATAGCGGTGATATATCCGACAGAATAATGTTTAGAAATGATTACGAGGAAGAAGAGGAATGCGGTATAGGGTAGGTGAGAAATGAGGGTTAGATACAAGAATAAGTATAAAGTGAAGTTATGCAATAGAGGCCGTTGTAGTCATAACACCGAGCTCTAAAAGGCTCATGCTGGGCATATAGAGATCTACAACAACTTACAAACAGAGGACTAAAATTTCTTGTCCGTCTTTTTATAATGTTAAATTTAAGGCGTGTTAGTAGATACTGGCTGTCTACATTACCAATAATAAGGTTGCGTAGAAAAACGACAACCCAGCATCTTTCAACGATTTGTTAGGGACAGTTAATTGACTATAGGAGTATGTTTAAATAAGAACGGGGGTGAAGACTTGCATCCTAGTTGAGTCCCCTGAGACCGAACATCAAGAAGTTCTTTTGCACAGATTCAATGCGGTCTTGATGACCCATACTGAGGGCTCCAGACGCATGACCCGTGTTCCATTATTGGACCTAAAGATACATATAAGGTTCTAGTAATATAAGGGTCATTAAATTCCTTAGACCATCTTTTAATGAAGCCAAACACACCCTTCCCTTAATTAACCATCGTAGAAATAAGGTCGGAAAATTTATGTTTAGAGTCTAAAAGAACACCAAGATTATTAACCTGGGTTAATATTTCTAAGGAAATCCCATAGAGAAAGTATGCGGTCTGGTTAGGGCACGAACGATAAAAAGACATAAGCTTACATTTTGACTCATTAAGTTTTAAGAGATTGGTAAAACACCATTTTTGAACAGTGTCCAAATCAGACTGATGTTTATATAGTAAAATTAGTTGTAATATTTTTTATTAGAGTCGAATAAATGTCCCGTCAGTTGACTAAAGACAACGCCGAGAAGAATTATTTAACGAAGGCTTTTATTGAACATCTTTATTCGGATATCAGCTTAAGACTAAAAATCAAATGTAAATTGGGTTGAGGAGAAGCCTCGGTATTTTAACAATATTTATATTTCGGGACAGCCTTGCTCTTGGATTCTTAAAATTAGGAAAAGATTCAAAGAGAGCAGTCAAATCTGCTTAGGTCAGGCTTTAGGATGTTTACAAGAACGGCTAAGTGCGGCTGCGAAAGAATACTTTATTAGAAACGGATGCTGCGCAGCTGCGACAATGTATCACGCCACCAAGCCAACTTTTTTATCTGTCGTATGTATACTTATAGGTGATGCATTGCAAGCTCTAACTCTTACTGTTTAAGAAAGCCTTCTATCCGTGTTTGGTTCTCCGCCGGCCACCATGGAAATTATACAGCTTGTACGATGTGTTATGCGGACAATGAATGTACCACAATTTGAATACTGAGAGGATGGACTTAGTTTTAGTTTTACTTAACTTAACTTTAGTTTTCTTCTTGTCATCACGTCACCAATGTTCAGATACCATAGTTTTTGTGTCGGGTAGTTTTTTAAAAAATTAAATTCCACACCAAAGTTTCAGAGTTCCTGCCTTCATAGTTAGGTTGGGGTATGAAAGCTATAATTGGCTAATCAGTTGCAAATTTCAATTACGACGAACCAATGACAGAGGCTTAGAATTGAGTAAGCCAGTTCAGCTGCTGGGAACTGGCAGCAGTGTACATGTTATTGAGTTAACATTTTTGGTAACGAAGAGTTTTTTATAGCGACAGATTTCCTTGCATAATAAATAAATTCCGAGGTTAAAGTTTGGGGTTTTGTTCATGGCTATTCCTGAGACAGAATACCGACCCCGCATACAGAACAACTGAAGTGCCCCGCCTTTGCCAGTGAGTCCCAGTGGGGACGGAAAACATTCAAAATCCATTACCACACGGGGTAAAGAAACCCGCTCAACTTGGCCACCATACAACCTTCCAGGAAAAGCTTTCGAGGCTAGAAGGGGGTGTATAAATAGGGGCAAATGCAATGGCGTCGGCTTTACCACAAACCTGTAAAACTAAAAACCGTATTAAGTACCTTAATGATGTCGGATCAAAACTACCATACCACCATTACAGAGCGGTAAAAGCATCGCAGCGCGGGAAAAGCATCGCAGATCAGCTGAGCTGCAAAAGTTGCCTGTCATTATAGCATGCCGAACAAAACAAGACATGTCCAACTTTCAGACATCGATCTATTCGGTTTTCGAATGTGTGGACAAGGGCCCGCTACAATTGTTTCTAGGCATTTCGATCGTGCAAGTAAACTTTTCCCGATTACGCTAGGACAGACGCAATATAACCAAAACGTGTTGCGTCGTCATGAAATGGGAGATTGCCGGCCTGCGGCTACGCCTTTGCATAGTGACCATGAAATGGGAGATTGCCGGCCTGCGGCTACGCCTTTGCATAGTGACCATGAAGTGGCCTAAAGTAGACGAAAAAGCTTACCAATCAGTCACTGGAGAGCTCATGTCGGAAAATTGGCACAGCGTAACAAGGATCCACAGAGCGAACATATGACGGGCGTAAAACATGTTCTAAGGTATCTGGCGTCTACTATAAACTTCCAGCAGCACTACAGTAAATGCAGACAACCATTCGTTGGATACGTGGATGCTGACAGATGCGGAGGCAAGGTTGACCGCAAATCGTAAACAGGCTATACGTTGATCATCATTGCTGGAGGTCCGGTATTATGGAAATCGGAGAAACAGAACAGCGTAGCACTCAGCAGTACCGAAGCTGAAAACATGGCATTGTCAACAGCGTGCAAATTTGAACCAAATCAGATAAGAAACACGGAAGTTATGCCACATGCAAAATCTATGGCAAGGGAAGAAGAAGCGCAGCAGACTGCGACGTTGACAGCGAAATGTGTATGTGTGCTTTATGACACACGAAACTTATTTTCATAACCAAAATCATACCTAATTTATATTGTTATGATCCTCTTTTCTAATAGAATATTGTTTCATTTATTTATTGATACTAAATAAATAAATTGTAAGCATGTCTAAGGGTACAGGGTATTTTGCAATCGGGAAACTCGACTGCTGCTACCTTACTTGTTTTTAAATTTCAAAGGATCAGTTAATTAAATTTATCATTTTCAAAAGGAATCGTTCAGTGCCTTCTGAACTTAACCTTATATGTTGCTTTAAGATAATTTGGGATCGAATGATGACTTGACAATTATGATAAATTATGAGTTATATTTTACATAGCTTATGAGTAACAATAATGAATATGATCACTGGGATCGGTTTTCTTCAGACGTCGGAAGTAGATGGGGTCAACAAGATGATTTATCAACGGATTCGGGTGCCTATCGGCATATCGGCTGCTGTAAAAGTTGATTTGGTCCTGATTTGGATTGCCGCAATGCCGCACCTGTGCAAGTTCCGGGCCGCATAGAAAATGTTACATTCGCAGTTTTTGAGCAGTTGATGGCCACATTTCAGTTGGAAGTCCATCGCTCAATTGCATGTATCCCGTCCTGGACTGCATTGGAGCCAGTTTAAAATGATAAGTGGGACGCGAGCATTACGATGTCATTAGCATAAGTGGCCAGATGCAGCTGAGCGGGGGAGTCTCATCTATGTTGTTAACGGGGGTTGGCATGTTCCAGGCTGGATCGAGAATCTCGTATTGCAACGTCGAGGGTCCGATCAATAATAAAGGATCTCGAAATGGAATAATGGGGTGCAGGGAGGAGACCTTTCAACTTGTACAAAAGACCCGCATGCACACTATATCGAATGCTTGTTTCACGTCTAAAAATACCTAATAAGACACTATAAAGTTGTTCTCAAAGCCATGCGTAACCTGATTTACGAGGTGATGGATTTATTCAAAAAAGGCATGGGACAGTCTTAAGCCAAATTGGTATTGTGGGATGTGGTCCTCTACCTGTAGCAGTCCCATCTATCGGCTTAGCAAAATTCGCTCAAAAATTTTGGAAACGTTGTAAGCGGGCAAATTGGGCGGGAAGAGTCAATCCGAGTTTGTGACTTTCCTGTTTTTGGGATCATGACAATTCACGCACCCTTTCATTGTCTTGGGAAGTGCCAAAGTCTCAACAATTAAATATTTTAACAGGAATCAGGACACCTTTGCGTAGCAGAGATTTCGCAGTACGGTTGTCAATGCCAGGGGTTTTCTTTGGTTGCAGCCGTCTTTTTGTCTTTTTGTGACGCTCATGTATTCCCGCTTAACGCTAAAATCTTCAGCGACGCAACGACTTCCTATGTACACCTGAAGTTAGGAAGGCAGTATACTGAGGCAATATTAAACTTTCCTCTGCTTGCAGTCAGCTGAATAACTGCTGTCTGGATATGATTTTCTGACAGAGTGGAGAAAACTTGATGGGAGATGGTTGATCTAATAAGAATCGCCGCGCCTCCGTGATGGTTGTCGTCCGGATGGTTGAATCTCATGGGTGTTCGAAAACGCCCCATTGACATTCAAAGCTGCTATCTTCAGTGGCCCTGTTTAGAATAGCAGAAGGTAAAGTGCGCGTTTGCAACAGCTATTGCATTAACGGTTACACTAACGACATCATCCTGTCAAGCCCAGAAAAAAGCTCCTCCAGCTTGGCATCCAGGTTAGCCATTTTCAAAGGCTGAACAATGGGCTGGCTACCTGTGACAACGTTAATAATTTTCCACCGCTGTAGGTGGGTGGACTGTGTTAGTTGGTGACCTCCGTTGGTGATTACGGTTAAAAGCTTCTTATTGGTACTTTTTGCAATCTTTCAAATTGGGGCTTGCCGCAGTGATAGCAGCATCGGTTTGTTCGAGCTTGTTATAGTCACATTCTCTGCATATTCACATACTGACATTCTCTGCCGAGAACAGTATGCCTTGGTTTGACGTAGCCATGGCAGCTGTGGCATTGTACTGGCTCAGAATTTTTTCTGGGTTTCTCCCAGGTGTCCCTATACCAACAGACAACAAGAATGTTTTTAACAAACTTATTGTTTTTCGTCTTTTTGAAATCAATGAAACTCATTTGAAGAGAGAGTGAGGCCGTTTTATTGCGCGGAGCATATATTCATGCAACACTATGGCGTTCATTCTGTAGGGATGCGGTGATATCCTCCGATGAAACTAAGAGGTTAATGTCCGATAGCTGATGGTGATGGATCAAAGATTCTTTCTCCCGAAATTGCCAGGCCACCAGTCTGTGATTATCTGTGTCCCGAGTTCAGTGCCTTGATAGTGGAAGAGTCCTCGACAAGGGCGTCTAGCTCACTCTGCTATGTTTCCTACATTGGGAAACACCATTCTGGGTACCTTAGAGCGACAGAGTGCCAGCTGAGGGTTTGGTCCCGCTTTCCTTGTAGCTCTATTAAGGGTGGTTGTTGACGAAAAAGACTCGTCAATCGAAGGTAGGACGCCCAAATCCATATTTTTCTCGTCGCTAAGGGCTTGGAAGCGGTTTGCGAAGTGGATCACAGGCTGATCAGATGCAGCCCTCTTTACTATTTTAGAGAAGAGGACTGCGACTGCCCTATTTTTGATTCCTCCAATACGCGCTTTAAATGACACATCCTGCCAGCCGGTAACGGATTGGGGCTCCGCAATTGAGCTGACGAGTGCACTGAACCGTGCTTGCAGTCGACTTTGGTGCAGAGGATTCGAGGAGTGCTAGAATTAAAATATTGGTCAATAAGTTAAGAACAGCTGTAAACAGCTGCTTTGAACAGCTGTTTTTTGTTTGTTTACACTTGTTGCCGTTTTCAGCCACGTTTAAATAGATTGTGCAACAAGCTTATAATCACTGCGTTTATACGTTGATTTCACAAAAAGTGGGTCTAGGGACGGCTATTCACAGTTTGTGCCACTATTGTGTGCTTTTCTTTAATTGGTGCGACGAAGATACTATTTTTCCCACGTAATATGTTTTGATGCGAGCTACTCGTCGAAAGGCATGTTCGCAATTGCGGGCTAAGGAAATTTAAACAGCCGTATATTTGCGCAATCGGTCACCCACAAGTGCGCTTACCAACATGACTCCAATGAAAACATGGTCGGGTAAGAAACCTTATATCAGTCATATTAAAGTTTTTGAGTCTATTGCAGTGGCGCTAGACAAGGGCAAGTAGAAGAGTAAATTCCAACCAAAAGGTACAGAATACCGTAGGGTTGGTTTTTCGAGGACAGCCAAGACGTATCGTCTGTATGATCCTGAGGAGCGGCTGCTGGACCCCAAAGATGAAGTTAGCAAGAACTCCGAAGAGTTCGCGAGCGCAGAGAAAGTAGTTTCAAGCGGTGAAGATGTGCGAGTGGCACCGGGCAGACCAAAAAATAATACGCACGGGAATTCCATTGTACCAATTGCATTGACGTACGATGAGGCAATGAATAGTGAGTCTGCCTTCCGCAGGCATGAGGCTATGCAGCGTAAATATGATGCTTTGATTACGAATAGGTAACAATGTGAAGCGTGATGGCGAGAGAAATTATTGCGAAAAGGTGTTTTATACTATTCTTCAAAAGAAGGCTATATATGGATGAAAATAAGCAGGAGGGGTATGAATAATGAAATTGGTTGGTGTATTGCGTTCTATTGGTTTTAAGCCGATGAACAATGAGCTCTGCTTTTACAAATAACACTACCAAGATACTATAGCACTAATATTGGTTTACATTGATGATTTCATTATAGCATGCCGAACGAAACAAGACATGTCCAACTTGCAGACATCGATCTCTTCGGTATTCGAATGTGTGGACAAGGGCCCGCAACAATTGTTTCTAGGCATTTCGATCGTGCAAGTAAACTTTTCCCGATTACGCTAGGACAGACGCAATATAACAAAAAAGTGTTGCGTCGTCATGAAATGGGAGATTGCCGGCCTGCGGCTACGCCATTGCATAGTGACCATGAAGTGGCCTAAAGTAGACGAAAAAGCTTACTAATCAGTCACTGGAGAGCTCATGTCGGAAAATTGGCACAACGTAACAAGGATCCACAGAGCGTACATATGACGGGCGTAAAACATGTTCTAAGGTATCTGGCGTCTAATATAAACTTCCAGCAGCACTACAGTAAGTGCAGACAACCATTCGTTGGATACGTGGATGCTGACAGATGCGGAGGCAAGCTTGACCGCAAATCGTAAACAGGCTATACGTTGATCATCATTGCTGGAGGTCCGGTATTATGGAAATCGGAGAAACACAACAGCGTAGCACTCAGCAGTACCGAAGCTGAAAACATGGCATTGTCAACAGCGTGCAAAGAGGCAGTCGGTATGAGGCGGCGAATAATTGGACATGGCTGCGGAGATGCCGAAACTCCAGCTGTTGTTTTCGACGACAAATTAGGCGCGCGGCAAAGAACCCAGTGCATCATGCAAGGACGAAGCATTTGGATATTCGTTATCATTTTGTTCGTCAATTTGTGAATGAAGGGCAAGTTGTTTTAAATTTGCTTCGAGAGATACAATAACAGCTAATGTACCAACAAAAAACTTGTCAAAAGTAAAGCACAACGAATATCTTAAATTGTTAAACCTATACTAACTGTACCGTGAAGGCATTGAAGAAGCGTGTTGAAAATCTGTTATAAAGTACGCATGCGCGTATAACACTATGAAATATATTTTTCGTATAAGTATGTCTGTTTCGCTTCACCAACTGGGCCACAATCCAACGTTCAAGGAAAAGTTTTCGAGGCTGGAGAAGCGGGGTATATGTAGGGTCAAACGCAATGGTGTCGGCTTTGCAAAACCCTGATTGAAAAAAAATTGATTGAGTTACTCCTGGAGGACGGCGGGATCACCATCACCGACACCATACCACAATCGAAGCGCGGGAAAAGCACAAGCGTTGCTTTGCAGCAACAATTTTTCTGGCATCATGCGGGATTATTAATCCCGCCTTAGCCATCAACAGAAGTAACACCAGAAAAAAAGGAAAGTGGCGAATTGGCAGGTATGTAGTAAATGCAGTTCGCATAGCTTCCAAATTAGACAAGAAAAGAAATCGAAGAAAGAAGAAGAAAAAAATCTTTGAGGATCGGCACACCTACAATATTATCGCCGCAGGAAGAAAGTTCCAAAATACAGAGAAGAAGGAGACAAGTGCTTGGGCATCCGATCCCATAAATAAGTAAAATATAAATAAAAATAAAAAAATAAAAATAATAATAAAAAAAATATAAAAAATATAGAAAACAAACTAACCGAGGAAGACAGATAAGTTAAATCGGGCAAAATTAATTATATTAATAGTTAGGAAATAAAATAAATAATTAAAACTTTTTCTCCTCAAGGTAAAAAAACTCATCGGCACCCCCTGCACCACGCTGGAAGGCCGTTCATCGTGAGAGAAAAAAGTAAATAAATTGGTAAAACCGTAAGTAGAGCATAGCTTAAAAATTTATTTATTTAATTTCCCTCCCTGTTAATCTAATTGACCCCGGAGGAGGGCATTTTCTTTTTTTTTTAAATCTAGCACGAATTTATAGAACATTAAATTCCTCTAGGTACTCTTACTTGTGTCACATAAAAAAAAAAATTTTTACGTAAAATAAAATCAATATGAAATTTAAATCTTTTTAATTTAATGTATAATTGGCATGCAAGACAAAAAAACCCATCCCCTGCACAAAAGATTTATATATTAAGTTAAGTTAAAATAAAGCTTCAAATTAAGTACAAAAAAAAACTTTGTTAAATCGAAGTCCGCTGTGTGGTTAGTGATAAAGAGAATACAATAAATTCCATTGAGCATTAAACAAAATGTTGCAAGAAATTAAAAAAAATAAATGTTGATATTTTAAAGGTTTATTTAATAAGTTTAGGTTTTATAATAAATTTAGTTATTATTTGTATTGTACTAATTGACGGCGCTTGCTCTTGCCCTCTTACACAGACCGGCACAAAAGGCTTTCGGACGACGACTTCAGACTTACTGCTCAGTTTGGTGTAAGCAGAAGACACAATCATGTAGGGTTGTCAGATGAATTTCCAACACTTCCCCTCAGGTAGCACCTTACCTAACGCTTTTCCTAACGCTTTAATGCATAAGAACTGCTTTGGACTCGATAGTCCCTTGCTCAATACATTTACCGGCATCTCGTTTGTCGGGATGTATTTCACATTGATGTTATCCTTCCCAACCAGTTCTCGTACAAAATGGTAACGGATGACAATGTGATTTGTCCGTTTATGGAATATCGGATTCCTTGTGAGCTGACCAGCTCCCTGGTCGCGTTGTAGATTGTGGTGGCACCCAGTAGCCCCATAATCTCCTGCAAAAAACTTCGTTAGTGGACGGCTTCCTTCGACGATTCGGACAGCGCCATGTATTTTGCTTCTGTACTTGACAACGCAACAGTTCGTTGGTTGCGCCATTCCCAGGATACCTCCGCATCGGACATCTTGAATGCAAAACCTGTAAGAGATCTACGATCGTTAGGATTTGCTGCCATAGCCAACTAATTGTTCACCAGTTTGCGTGAACAATAATGCATGGTTTAGAGTCCCATTGAATTAACGCAATATCCTCTTAGCAGCAACCCAGTGTTGCTTGCCATAAGACGTGTTGTATTGGCTCAAGACACTGACGGCGTGTGCGATATTGGGACGTCTAGATACTGCCAGCCACATCAAGGCTCCAAGGTGTTATTGCTGGTCTGCAATTTTCCATGTTGAATTGCTTCTAAACATCCGTCACGTATTTCGACTGGCACATGGAAAAACTCTTCTATTCTTTGTTTTGGGAGAACTCGATTCCCAAACAATACAACAGCTTACCCAGGTCTTTCATGTGAAACTTCCTTGACAACTCGGATTTCAAATGAGCTACCATTTGCTCATTATATGCAGCGACGATCAGGTCATCCACATATAGTGCCACAATGATGATCCTGTCTTCCTTCATGATCATTAACGTTGAACTTTATGCACGTCGGCCTATTATCGCTCCGTAATTTATTCTTCGTCGCTGGATCACTTTCTTCATCGTACATTCGCTGGACCATTCTGTTTTTGAGCGCATTCTCTCTTTTATTACCCAAAATGTCTTTGGTTTGTACCTCAAAGAGATGCGAATTTGGAGGAGCTATTACCGGCGACTCCTATCTAACTTGCTGGCTATGCAGCAATTGCTCGCACATGAAATGCGCTGGTGTCGGTCATTATGGCCGACTTGGTGATCTCCTGGGCAAAGGCATCGGTTTGACATGCTCCTGTTTGGCCTGTCGAGAGATTGAAGGCGAGATGCGCACGTTTATGCGGCAAACTCGAAATGGTTTCCGGGGGGTTCGGAAACAATTTGTCACATTAGATGAGCAGTTTCCAAACCTCGAATCTCTATTTCTGCGCCTTAAACTATTTGTATCGCGGCTTATGCCTGACGCCACAGCAGACGACGTTAGGGTTCACCTCGCAAATAATCTTCGTATAGCTCCCTCAGAACTGTTTGTGACCAAATTTAATTTTAAACATAAACGTAGCATATCCTCATTCAAAATAACTTTACCAGAAGCTTCCATTGATAAATCTTTAGATCCAGCTACCTGACCCGAGCACAGTATTGTCCATGAGTTCTTGACCAGAGATTCTCAAGGTTCCAGTCCAGTTACTATTTCAAAAAACTAAGCAACAAGATTTTTTCTTGTTGCTACCAAAACGTTCGCAGTATTCTTGGAAAACTGAACTTATTTTTTACTTACAGTGCTTCCTTTGACTTCGATGCTATTGTGCTAACTGAAACCTGGCTAAACTCCTCTGTCATAGACAATGAAATTTTGGTATCGAAGTACACTGTCTTTCGGGAAGATCGCCCAACCTTTGGAGGTGGCGTTCTGATTGCCGTAAACAACATCTACACAGTTGAACGTATTACTATTACTAATCCTTTCGGAATTGAATTTTTAGCCGTTAAAATTCATTCTGAGTCCCTTAACCTTTTCAGCACCTGTTCCTACATTCCTCCTCTGAGTAATGCAATCATTTATATGCACCACTTAACTGTCATAAAATCAGTTTTGTCTCTGCTAAATGATGCTGATCTTATTCTAGTTATGGGGGATTTCAATCTGCCCCTTATTTCATGGATCAACTCGGAGAGGATAACTCGCTTTTACCCACTAACCAAAATGAGTTCCTTGATGGCTTAGCCGACTCTGCCGTTTTCCAACTTAACCCTATAAGGAACTCCCGTGGCAGGTCGCTTGACCTAATTTTCTCTAATACTACCTCCTCTGCCACTATAGCAAGGTCTCCTCCCTTATCTACTCCTGAGGACTCTCACCACCGAACACTCTTAGTCTCGCTAATAATTGACTCTCCTGAAGTCCCCCCCAGTAATAGCGAGGAGCCTCGTCAAAAATGCTTTAAAAAAACCAACTATTGTGACCTAAGAAACACCTGACTAATATTGACTGGAGTTATCTTTCTAGTTTCTAGTTTATGAAGTAATTCATATCGCCATAAATAAATCTGTCCCTGAAACATTAACTCCATCAACGTCTAAGCCTCCATGGTTTAATAAGCACCTTTCTCTCCTTAAAAATAGAAAATCTAGAGCATACATAAGTCATTAAAGTCTCCAACCTCGATACATCTTTCTAATTACCTTCTAATCCGCAACCAGTTTGTTGACCTTAACAATCAACTATATAAAAATTATATTTCTAAATGCAAACGCAATTTTCGCAACGATCCAAGCTCTTTTTACTCTTTTGTTAACTCTAAACGCCAATCCAATATTTTCCCCCCTTCCCTCTCATATAATAATACTTCCGACTCTTCGCATCTCGGCACTGCTAATCTTTTTGCGTCATTTTTTCAGTCAACCTACTCATCGAATTCATTTGATCCCTCCTCTAACTATCCATATCATTTACCCTACATAAATAACATTTCCCTCTCTTAATTCCACTGCCATGATGTGTTTACGGCTCTTTCATCAATTAAAATCTCATTTTAACCAGGCCCAGACAACGTACCTAGCTGCATCCTCAGAAGGTGCTCCGATCTCACCTTACCTCTTACTATTTTATTTAACCTATCCTTGGAGCAAACTTTCCTACCTAAATTATGGAATGAATCATACCTTATACCAATTCATAAAAAAGGCTCTAAGGCTTCCATGGAGAACTACCGCGGCATTGCTAAGCTTTCTGCGATTCCCAAACTTCTTGAGAAACTCATCACATCGCAGCTGCAACATGCATGCAAGAGCATAATCTCACCTGCATAGCATGGCTTTGTCAAGCTTCGCTCGACAACAACTAATCTACTTGAATTTTCGTCGATAATCAAACGAGGTTTTCAACATCGCTTGCAAAGTGATGTAATTTATACTGACTTCAGCAAAGCATTTGATTCAGTTAATCATCAGCTCTTGCTACGGAAACTCTCGCTTATTGGTTTTCCACCAAATATCCTGATGTGGGTTGCTTCCTACCTTTCAGATCGACCCCAGCGTATCCTATTTAAATCTACCAAGTCGAAAGTCATCCATGTCTCATCGTGTGTCTCTCAGGGTAGTCATCTAGGACCACTGTTGTTTATACTCTTTGTGAACGATCTCCTCAATGTAATTCGTTATGCCACTACGCTTATGTATGCTGATGATGTCAAGTTATGCTATTCCTTCTCGGAACATTTCCTGCATAGGCATCTGCAACTAGACCTTGACGAACTCTATTTGTGGTGCTCAATTAATCTTCTGTTCCTAAACTGCTCTAAATGCAAACTTATGACATTCCATCGCAGTGTGCCGCTTATCATATCTTACTCTCTCGGAAATCACGTCCTTGATCGTGTTTCCACAATCAATGATCTTGGAGTTCTTTTTGATCATAAATTAAGTTTAATGATCACATTTCTGTGACAGTGAATAAAGCCAGAGGAATGTTAGCCTTTATTAAGCGAGGGTCTAAAGAATTTAACGATCCTTTCACCACCAAATCCCTGTATATCACCCTAGTTCGTCCTATCCTTGAATAATGCTCGTACGTTTGGAGTCCTCAATACTCCTTTCACCAAAATAGTATTGAGTCGGTGCAAAAGCAGTTTCTGTTATTTGCACTAAAAAACTTAAACTGGGATCCTGATAATCGTCTCCCGCCGTACCGTTGCAGGCTTAAATTGTTAAAGTTACCTCCATTGAAGGAGCGCCGAACCTGTGCTGGGGTCATGTTTCTACACATGCTAATCCATGGCATTCTAAACACCTTACAAGCAAACTATATTTTTTCATCCCTAATAGAAAAACTAGAAGAACTAGAAAAACCTTCCGACCCCTATGGCTATCTATCTGCAGATCCAACTTCGCTGAACACGACCCCTTTCGTACTATTTGTAAGAACTATAACCTTTTATAACATACTCTATCCCCTGAACTCTCTCTTAATGTAAATAAACTTAAAATCATAGAATACCTCCTAGAATAGTTATAGTGTAGAGTAGCAGATCTCTGTTAAATTGTTGTTTAAATAAATGAATTTTTCTTTAGATAAACGCATTTACCTGCTGCAAGAGTCCGTAGACCCATGGCCTTCAATTTTCTGTTCAGCTTCTTATACCATTGGCGACCACTCTGCTTTAACCCGTATAAATCCTTTTGCAGCCTATATACATATCCTTGACCATTCTTGTGCTTCTCCTATTGTGACAATATTTGGCCAAACTCTGCTGAGACGCCTGTGTAGAGTTTCTCCTCTATGTCTTCATTGAAGTATGCGCTGTTTAAGTCCAATTGGTATACACCAAGCTCTTACTCTACAACAAGAGCTATTACTGCATGTATGGAACTGATTCCGGCTACGGGGGAATAGGTTTCGGTGTAGTAAATCCCCTCTCCCTGCGTGAATCCTCTGGCTACCAGCCGCGTTTTGAGGCAATCTACTTCATCACTCGACTTGTACTTGGTGCGTAGCACCCACTTGGTATCGACTATTTTTATTTCAGGCTGGCGTCTTACAACTCGCTCCTCGGGAGAGCCCTGTTCTCGGTCAACATGCCTTCCTTCCACACAGGCCCATTTGCTCCTTCGAGAGAATCGTACGCTGTCATCTTGTCGCTGTTTCTTACTAAACATGTGGATTCGAAGAACTCATCTTCCGATTCAGATTCATTTGGGGCTGCAACGATCTGATTCTAGATTAGTTTTTTTCTACCAGGTTTACCTGTACGCTGTTTCCTTGGCCTACCTTCACGCTCCATTTGCACATCCGGATGGACATCCTCTGATGAACCTTTACTTTTGGTATCAGTTTCTTCTTGACTCGTAGGCACGCTCTCTACGTTCATTCCATCCTTTTCTGTAAATTCCGTAAGGTGCTGTATTTACCAAATTGTTTTGTAAAGACAACGTCACAACTCTTCAGCACAGTTCTCAGCCCAGACTTTGCATAATTGCAGTATCTTATGAATATGCATTTCCTCGATCTTGGAGTGAGCTATCCTTTTGGTCGTTTGTTGAGTGAATACACAATTTGCACAAACGTACGCAGATATTTCACAGTTTAAACGTTGTTTCGCTACACAGGCTACTCGACGGACATCTCTTCCTTATGTAATTTGCAGTGTTGACTGCTTCAGCCCAATAGCTAGGAGGTAGTGCTGCCTGTATCATCATACAACGCGCCATTTCTACTAGAGTCCTATTCTTACGCTCAGCTACTCAGTTTTGCTGTGAGGTTTACTCGACTGTGAATTCGTGCTGAATACCTGCACCCACTAGGTGCTTCTTAAACTCGTTGTTCGTATATTTCGTTCCATCTGATCGCAATGTCTTCAGCTTCTTTCCAGTCTTCCATATTGCAAAGTTTTAAAACTCCTTGAATTTCTCTGAAACTTCCGGTTTTCCTTGATCGTATATAGCTTGCACCACCTGGAATTGTCGTCTATAATCATTACGAAATAACGGTTGCCACCCTGACTGTGCATACGCATGGGATTATACACGTCGGTATGCACCAATTCTAAGACTTCTCTGGATCTGGACTTCCACGTTGGGAACGGCATCTGAGATTTCTTCCCCTTAATGCACACTTCGCATTGTGGTAAACATCCACTTATGTTTACTTTTACTCGTTGAGATGGCCAAAACGCTCATGCCATTCTTTGAGGTCGTTTTGCCTATGACTTAATACTTGGCAGCTCTCACTTACGTTTGGCTCGAAACACTACTTGGCCTCTAGATGCTCTAACAATTTCCGCTCCGCCTCTCTCAAACAACACATTATATCCGTGGTCACATATTTATAGCACGAATTTATGGAACATTATATTCCTCTAGGTACGCTTACTTGTGTCACTACTAAAAAAAAAAATGTAACGTAAAATAAAATCAATATTCTTTAATATTATAATTCAATATTAATTTAAATCTTTTTAATATTAATTATAATATAATATATACATATAAATATAAATAAAATAATAAATAAATATATTTATTTATTATAATATAAATTGGGATGTAAGACAAAAAAAAATTAACAAGCCAATAGTTAATCCCAACCAGTGGGAGCAATCAAAGTTGATCAGTGGGAGTCGAACATTTAAATATACCGATCTTAAATTTTTTGTTAATTTTTATATAACTTTGCTGTATTTTTTGGATCTTCTCAGGAATTATTAAATCTAAATTATATACAATATTTAACAGTCTTTTAAATTGTCTTCTGGAAAAAGAACCTAATCATCAGCGAATGATCAGGCGAAGTCGGGGTTGGTCGCAAACCCGAGCTGAACTTCTCCCAAGGTAGTTAGGGTTCGAGGTTAATTTGCGCCTGTACTTTTGTTTTTGTTGGGTTATTTTTTCTCTGACGGATATGATGTTAAGGTCTCTTTGTGTATTTTCATTTCGGATATAGCAGGGTGTTCCACTGATTGTTCTCAGTATCTTTGATTGAGCCTTTTTCATGATATCAGTGTTACTACTAGCACTTCCCTATCGTAAATTTTCATGGAGAAAAATAATCAATATGCGAAAATTTAGTGATGGATAAAGCTAAAATAAAATTTGGAAAGATAATTAACGGAAAATCATGAGTTGCTAATGAAGTAAAATATCCGGCACGAGGCATGGCAGCCTGAAGTCCGGCGGTTTATATTTGGGTATCTTCGGATACAATAATTTTCTAAGAAGGTTATGGTTGCGAGGGTAGGGACCGCGAGTGTCGATCAACATCTAAGACCTTGACAGGAAGATGATAGCTGCAGTCCGTTTGCTTATAAACATTTTTTTGTATTGCTTCCTTTTTAGATTTTGTTTTTTATGCGTTAAGCTGTAGTTTTAGGAATCCTAATAAATTTTTTTATGTAGATGTGGTTTGGTTAGGCAGCAACAACTCACCCTTCGCCGAAAAGCTAAGGCACCAGAGGATTCCGTCCTCTATCTTATCCCAAACCGAATGTCCGAGTAGGAGAAGTTCGTAGGCTCTAGTCCCCCCTTCTCTGTCGTTGAACATCGATCACTGCCAGTGTGAAGATACCACTCCTTAAAGAATTGAATGAGCAAGGGGTACATAAACCGGTTTCTAGCTTATTGTAACATCCTGTAATGTCTTTTTGTTTTATCCTTTATATTCAGAGGCAACGACTGGCGTTTTTGTTAGGTTTCGAAGAGATTCTTACTGATTACTTAGTAGTTTCTTATATACGTACTTACGTAATTGCTGGGGCTGTACTCTACTTATGATTTTATTGAGTTGTTAAATAATAAGCATTTATATGTAAAAAATTTAAGTGTAATTAAAAATATATCCACTTAAAAGGCACTTAAGTTTAGGCAACAAAAACAATTTATTCTTATGCAGCTACTTAGTGATACTGTTATGTGTGCATGACACGTCTTCCGAATTTCTAGACGCATATGCTACTAGCTCCTGGGTTCCATTGTAATCTTGGGTTAGGACAGATCCACATGCTTGTTTACTTGCACCTGTTATTATGCAAAATTACTTGGTTAAATCGGGATACTGTTGTAAAGTTGTTTTCATCTACTGAAATTTTAGATATTCCGATGCTTTTCGACCTGTATCTCTCCATTCAAGATTAACATTCTTTTTACGTAGCCTTGTTAAGTGATTTGAATATTCCAAAAAATGTTTACTAGAACGTTAATAGTAGTTGCAAAGGGAATGTCAGCGCCGTGATGGAGCAGCTGCGCTTTAGGTTCGGCCGACCGGAGCAGCTTATACGCAGCCAGCTGAACAGCGTGCAAGAGGTGCAGCCAATTTCGGAGCACAATTTGGCGAAGATCATTCCTTTCGCTACCCGAGTGAGTAACCTCGCGGCTTTCTTGCAGTCAGCGAAGGCGGAGCAGCACCTGGAGAACCCAACCCTCATGGAGGAGCTTGTGGTCAAGCTTCCTACAAGCAAGCGAGTGGACTGGGCCAGGCATGCTGCAACAATTGTGCCCTTTCCCACTGTTGTCCACTTCAGCGCGTGGCTACAGGAGTACGCAAACGTGGTGTGCACGGTTTTGGACGTCGAGGGAAAGGAGCCGAGGCGTCGAGTTCTGCATGCGAGCATCGACCATAACGAAGGCGATCAACATGATCATCGTCATGGAGGTTGTCCAATCTGTGGAGGACAACATGGAATCACGAGTTGCAGAGAATTCGTTAAAGCTTTGCCGCCGGGAAGGTGGAGGATTGTGAAGAGCCACCGACTCTGCTTTACGTGCCTACGAAGCGGGCACATCGCTAGATCCTGCTATATGCGAGGTGAATGCCAGATCAATGGATGCCGAATGGTGCATCACCGTCTGCTACATGGCGCGGACGAGGAGCGAAGGCCGCAGCAGCGAGGTGGTTTCAGATGCCACGGAGGGAACCAGCAGCCAGCAGTTCCCAGACGCAGCCCGGCCAGGATGCATTCGGTGCGAGATGGTCACAGGGACAAAGAGCCCTGTGAGCAGCCAGCAGCCAGCCGTTCCCAGAAACAGCCTGGAGAGAGAAGCTCCGCGTGAAGCGGGAGCGCCCATGCAGAGGAATTTGAGCTGCGTCGACGCCGAAGGAGGCCGCCTACTGTTCCGTATACTGCCAGTTACGCTGTACGGAGCTGGGCGGAAAGTGGAGGTAGGGCAACCAGAGAGCCTACCAACGTGGTGAGTTTAAAGATATGGTGGAGGACTACTTCGACATGGAGAACTTTGGAGTGAAGACCGCGCCACAGGTCGCAGCCAGCGACGATGTGCGGGCACAAAGGATGCTTGAAGACACCACGGTGAGAGTGGGGCGTCGCTACCAGACGGGATTACTATGGAAGGACGAACACGTTGTGCTGCCACAGAGCTACGAGATGGCGTTCAAGAGGCTGGTCAACGTAGAGAAGAAATTGAAGCGCAATGAGCCGTTGGCGCAGGAATATGATCGGATTATAAAGGATTACGTGTCTAAAGGATATGCAAGGAGGCTACACCCGGATGAGGTCGCGGTGAGGAGCGACCGGTTATGGTACTTGCCACATTTTGGTGTCGAAAACCCCAACAAGCCCGGTAAGGTACGGCTTGTGTTCGACGCTGCAGCCAAAGTTGGAGGAATCTCGCTAAATTCGGAGCTGGACAAAGGGCCTCAGCACTTGAAGCCTTTGCCAGCTGTGCTATTTCATTTCAGAGAGGGAGCAGTCGGAGTCTGCGGTGAGATGTTCCAAAGTGCTGATCCGACCCGAGGACAGATGTTCCCAACGATTCCTTTGGAGAGATGGCGACGACAAGAGAGATCCGGATGTCTGTGAGATGAACGTAATGACGTTTGGAGCAGCATGCTCTCCGAGCGCTGCACATTACGTGAAGACCGTGAATGCCCTGAAATTTCGGGATTCGGATCCGAGAGCAGTCAAGGCTATCACCGATTACCATTATGTCGATGACTATGTGGACAGTTTCGCTACAGAGAGCGAGGCTATTAGCGTATCTACCCGAGTGAAGGAGATACATGCGGATGCTGGAATCGAGTTATGCCAGTTTTCATCCAGCTCGCCCACCGTGGAGACGGCTTTAGGACCTGGACGCGTCAAGAGCGTCGGATGGGGTGAGGCTGAGCAAAAAATCCTCGGAATGCGTTGGCAGGTAGCAACGGATGATTTCAGGTTCAACGTGGAGTATCATCGAGTGCCAAACGGCGTTCTGAGTGGAGATCGAGCCCCTACGAAGAGGGAATATTTGAGTCAGGTGATGTCAACGTTTGATCCCCTGGCATTCCTGTGTTGCCTCATGATTACAGCGAAGCTGCTGCTGCGAGAGATTTGGAGGCAGAAAATCCAGTGGGACGAACCACTACCAGAGGAGTTAAGCAAAGCATTTGCGACTTGGCGCAAAGAGATGGACGTCGTGGGACAGTTCCGATGTCGTCGCCATTATTTTGGGCGTGGCGCAGTCCGGGCCATAGAATTGCACGTCTTCGTGGATGCTAGTCAGGCAGCATTCGCGGCGGTAGCCTATTGGAGGGTCACATCTGAGGACGACAACGTGCTGGTGAGCTTCGTATGTGCAAAGACGAAGTGCGCCCCGATGAGAACAATGACGATCCCAGGGCTGGAGCTGCAGGCAGCAGTTCTCGGAACCAGGCTGATGAACACTGTCAAGGAGGAGCACAGTGTGGCCATCACGGACCTAGTGTTATGGACGGACTCAAAGACGGTGCTAAGATAGATCGGCAGCACCCACCGCCGGTATAAGCAGCTTGTTGGCAACCGAATGGAAGAGATTCTCGAGTCGTCAAAGGTTTCTCAATGGAGATGGGTGCCTACGGCCCACAATGCGGCGGATGATGCGACGCGGTCGCAGAGGGGAGTCGACCTTAGCCCAGATTCAAGGTGGCTAAGAGGACCTGCATTTTTGAGGCAGCCAGCAGCCAGCTGGCCGGGGCCTGAGGAAAGAACTGAGCGTGTTCCAGATGCCCCCGATGAAGAAGAGATGCCCAGTGAGTATGCATTAGTCGTGGCAAACGAATTTGTTATTCAGTTTCAGAGATTCTCAAGTTTCATGGCCTTACTTCCCAGGCTTCATGACGATCATGGCCTGGGTCCTACGGTTTGCGCGCGTATGCCGCAAACAGAGAAGCGATCTCGAGGAATATGGCCTTACTGCAGCAGAATGTAAGGGCGCGGAGAACCTGTTGGTCAGACAGGCACAGTTGGAATCGTTTCTCGACGAGATTAGGTCGGTGGAAACTGGACAGGACGTCGCTAGCTCGAGCGACATTCAAGGGTTGGTACCCTACCTGGACAAGAACGGGATTCTGCGAGCTTACGGCAGAATTGATGCCGCACTGTGCATGCCGTACAGTGCGAGGAGGCCCGTAATTCTGTCACACAGGCACAGTCTCACAGAGCTGATTGTGCGACATTTCCACGCCAGGATGAAGCATCAAAATGTGGATGCTACGATCGCTGAGATCCGGACGAAATTCTGGGTCACGAAGATGATTCGAGTGATGCGGAGAGTGATCTCATCGTGCAACGAGTGCAAGTTGCAGCGAGTGCGGCCGATGCCGCCGGTAATGGGACCCCATCCAGAGGACAGATTGGATGCGGATGGATGGCCATTCACTGGACACTGGACACTGTACACTGGATTGGACTACTTTGGGCCACTGTTGGTGACTGTGCCCCGTCAAAAGGAGAAGCGTTGGGTCGCCTTGTTCACGTGCTTGACGACAAGGGCGATTCATCTGGAGCTGGCGCATGACCTGTCGACGGATTCCTGCATAATTGCGATCAGGAACTTCGTCTGCCGTAGAGGGCCAGTACACAGATTGCGCAGTGACAACGGCAAGAACTTCGTGGGAGCTGACAGGGAAGCCAAACGTTTTGGTGACGTGTTCGAGATGGAGAAGATTCAGAGTGAGTTGTGAAGCAGAAGCATAGAGTGGGTTTTCAATTGCCCACTGAACCCGTCTGAGGGCGGAGTATGGGAGCACATGGTGCGGTGCGTCAAGAGAGTACTGCGTCATACCCTGAAGGAAGTTGCGCCGAAGGACTACGTATTCGAGAGTCTCCTGATTGAGGCGGAGAATATTGTGAATTCGCGTCCGCTTACCCATGTGCCTGTGGATGCGGAACAGGAGGCCCCGTCGACGCCAAATGACTTACTTAAGGGAGTAGCCAATCTGCTGGATACACCTGGATCGGATGCGGAGCTGCCAATGGAGGGTTCTACAAGAAAGCAGTGGAGGATTGCTCGCATGCTGCGAGACCGTTTCTGGAGGAGGTGGGTCAGGGAGTACCTGCCTACGCTTGTGCGCCGCGAGAAGTGGTGCCGAAGAACGGAGCCCATCCACCAGGGCGATATGGTCTTCGTCTGCGATCCCGCCTTACCCCGGCGAGAGTGGTGCAAGGGCATCGTGGAGGAGGTCTACAGCGGAGCAGATGCAGTCATCAGGCGCGCCAAGGTGCGCGTGAGCGACAACGGCCTATCGAGGACAATGATGCGACCCGTCTCTAAACTTGCAGTTCTGGATTTGAGTGAATCGGTTATTCACGGTGTCGGGGATCTCTTACGCCATCTCTTACACGACAGCCAGTAAACTGAAGATGAGTTACCTTGACTTAAATTACCATACAAAGGACGGCAAATCGGTCAATCACTCGTGTCGTGTCACTTCAAACACTTAAAACACAAACTACATTTTCAGCTTCATCCAGTCTTTTCTTGGGACTCAATGCCTTAAATTTATGACAATATATAATTTGGTGCCCGGGAATTTTGCACATCGGGCAATTCACTTCGTTGGTGTCATTTTTAAACACCTTTTCCCTAGGGATTTGTTTCTGTACTGAGGACAACGAACTTAGCTGTTGATCTTAAATTTCCATGGCATCTCTCAGTGTCTGGATTTCATTTGATTTTTTAACATTGCTCATATTGCTGTAAAGCCTTTTTACTACATTTGTTAATAACGATGTGCCCAAAAATGCAATCTGCTTCTTCAGTCATATAAATATATCATATATATATATATATATTCATTAATAAAGTCAATGCAACTTTTTCAATGCCTATATGGGTATATGGGTCTTTATTGATTTTTGGAAGCTTCATTAGTGGATTTAATTGCCGGGACCCACCAATAAATAGAAAGCAACATTCCTAGCTTCCTCTTTCAAAACACTCTTAAGGTAGCTTAGTTTCAAGGATGAGCTTAAGTACACCCTTGAGTGCACTAGTTCCTTAAAGAGCTCGGAAAAATGGTCCTTTGGACGCACTCTATCTGCAGGTAGGGTAGGTAAATCGTCAAGTTTTTCCCTTTTACTTTTCACCTTCTGAGCTTCGCTCTCTTGGATTTTAGTTTCAATCAGCTCTATATATTATATTTCTATGTCCTCTTTTGTTTCAAAAATCTCTGCCCAAAATTTGTTTGAAAACGAATCAATCCTTATTAAATCAGAAGTAGCTTCTATTCTACTCCGATACATTTTTAATTTTTCAATCCATTTTTGAAAGTTTTCAATTTATCTTTCGTAGATTGCTTTTAACGTTTGGCTTAAGTATTACACTACTTGATGGATGGAACACTTAAGCTTGGCATCTAGCTCTTCTCTGGCAATATCCCTAACTACCTTTTCATAAGCTGCTTTAAATTTCTTAAGCTTGCTATTGAAATGGTCTTTAATGCACAATCGGCCCTAGCCTTACTAGATTGCTGTGATTTTGTCATTCTTGAGATGCTTATGAAGATAATAGTTCATTATCATTTTCTTCGGTACTATCTTTCATTAGAATCCCATTGTCGTCGCTCGAGTGGAGTTGCCTTCAACGGCTACCCCCTTTGGATCCCGAAGGAAAGGAAAGACTCTTCCGTCAGTAGTAGCTCGTTTTATTCTATAATCGTTTTTTAAGGTTATTCAACATAAATTATTCTAATCCTATCTTACGGCTGTTTGCCCTCCAAACTCTCGTGCGACAATGCACGCTAAGTTTTTCGCGGCTTCCGATGGCGGCCGACAGTGTGCCCGCACACATTTATCTACTAAATCCTATCACTTTTACGAAAATACTGACTACGCCTATCGATTACACCGATCGATCCGCGACATCCCCGACACCGTGAATAACCGATTCACTCAAATCCAGAACTGCAAGTTTAGAGACGGGTCGCATCATTGTCCTCGATAGGCCGTTGTCGCTCACGCGCACCTTGGCGCGCCTGATGACTGCATCTGCTCCGCTGTAGACCTCCTCCACGATGCCCTTGCACCACTCTCGCCGGGGTAAGGCGGGATCGCAGACGAAGACCATATCGCCCTGGTGGATGGGCTCCGTTCTTCGGCACCACTTCTCGCGGCGCACAAGCGTAGGCAGGTACTCCCTGACCCACCTCCTCCAGAAACGGTCTCGCAGCATGCGAGCAATCCTCCACTGCTTTCTTGTAGAACCCTCCATTGGCAGCTCCGCATCCGATCCAGGTGTATCCAGCAGATTGGCTACTCCCTTAAGTAAGTCATTTGGCGTCGACGGGGCCTCCTGTTCCGCATCCACAGGCACATGGGTAAGCGGACGCGAATTCACAATATTCTCCGCCTCAATCAGGAGACTCTCGAATACGTAGTCCTTCAGCGCAACTTCCTTCAGGGTATGACGCAGTACTCTCTTGACGCACCGCACCATGTGCTCCCATACTCCGCCCTCAGACGGGTTTAGTGGGCAATTGAAAACCCACTCTATGCTTCTGCTTCACAACTCACTCTGAATCTTCTCCATCTCAAACACGTCACCAAAACGTTTGGCTTCCCTGTCAGCTCCCACGAAGTTCTTGCCGTTGTCACTGCGCAATCTGTGTACTGGCCCTCTACGGCAGACGAAGTTCCTGATCGCAATTATGCAGGAATCCATCGACAGGTCATGCGCCAGCTCCAGATGAATTGCCCTTGTCGTCAAGCACGTGAACAAGGCGACCCAACGCTTCTTCTTTTGACGGGACACAGTCACCAACAGTGGCCCAAAGTAGTCCAATCCAGTGTACAGTGTCCAGTGTCCAGTGTCCAGTGTCCAGTGTCCAGTGTCCAGTGTCCAGTGTCCAGTGTCCAGTGTCCAGTGTCCAGTGTCCAGTGTCCAGTGTCCAGTGTCCAGTGTCCAGTGTCCAGTGAATGGCCATCCATCCGCATCCAATCTGTCCTCTGGATGGGGTCCCATTACCGGCGGCATCGGCCGAACTCGCTGCAACTTGCACTCGTTGCACGATGAGATCACTCTCCGCATCACTCGAATCATCTTCGTGACCCAGAATTTCGTCCGGATCTCAGCGATCGTAGCATCCACATTTTGATGCTTCATCCTGGCGTGGAAATGTCGCACAATCAGCTCTGTGAGACTGTGCCTGTGTGACAGAATTACGGGCCTCCTCGCACTGTACGGCATGCACAGTGCGGCATCAATTCTGCCGTAAGCTCGCAGAATCCCGTTCTTGTCCAGGTAGGGTACCAACCCTCGAATGTCGCTCGAGCTAGCGACGTCCTGTCCAGTTTCCACCGACCTAATCTCGTCGAGAAACGATTCCAACTGTGCCTGTCTGACCAACAGGTTCTCCGCGCCCTTACATTCTGCTGCAGTAAGGCCATATTCCTCGAGATCGCTTCTCTGTTTGCGGCATACGCGCGCAAACCGTAGGACCCAGGCCATGATCGTCATGAAGCCTGGGAAGTAAGGCCATGAAACTTGAGAATCTCTGAAACTGAATAACAAATTCGTTTGCCACGACTAATGCATACTCACTGGGCATCTCTTCTTCATCGGGGGCATCTGGAACACGCTCAGTTCTTTCCTCAGGCCCCGGCCAGCTGGCTGCTGGCTGCCTCAAAAATGCAGGTCCTCTTAGCCACCTTGAATCTGGGCTAAGGTCGACTCCCCTCTGCGACCGCGTCGCATCATCCGCCGCATTGTAGGCCGTAGGCACCCATCTCCATTGAGAAACCTTTGACGACTCGAGAATCTCTTCCATTCGGTTGCCAACAAGCTGCTTATACCGGCGGTGGGTGCTGCCGATCTATCTTAGCACCGTCTTTGAGTCCGTCCATAACACTAGGTCCGTGATGGCCACACTGTGCTCCTCCTTGACAGTGTTCATCAGCCTGGTTCCGAGAACTGCTGCCTGCAGCTCCAGCCCTGGGATCGTCATTGTTCTCATCGGGGCGCACTTCGTCTTTGCACATACGAAGCTCACCAGCACGTTGTCGTCCTCAGATGTGACCCTCCAATAGGCTACCGCCGCGAATGCTGCCTGACTAGCATCCACGAAGACGTGCAATTCTATGGCCCGGACTGCGCCACGCCCAAAATAATGGCGACGACATCGGAACTGTCCCACGACGTCCATCTCTTTGCGCCAAGTCGCAAATGCTTTGCTTAACTCCTCTGGTAGTGGTTCGTCCCACTGGATTTTCTGCCTCCAAATCTCTCGCAGCAGCAGCTTCGCTGTAATCATGAGGCAACACAGGAATGCCAGGGGATCAAACGTTGACATCACCTGACTCAAATATTCCCTCTTCGTAGGGGCTCGATCTCCACTCAGAACGCCGTTTGGCACTCGATGATACTCCACGTTGAACCTGAAATCATCCGTTGCTACCTGCCAACGCATTCCGAGGATTTTTTGCTCAGCCTCACCCCATCCGACGCTCTTGACGCGTCCAGGTCCTAAAGCCGTCTCCACGGTGGGCGAGCTGGATGAAAACTGGCATAACTCGATTCCAGCATCCGCATGTATCTCCTTCACTCGGGTAGATACGCTAATAGCCTCGCTCTCTGTAGCGAAACTGTCCACATAGTCATCGACATAATGGTAATCGGTGATAGCCTTGACTGCTCTCGGATCCGAATCCCGAAATTTCAGGGCATTCACGGTCTTCACGTAATGTGCAGCGCTCGGAGAGCATGCTGCTCCAAACGTCATTACGTTCATCTCACAGACATCCGGATCTCTCTTGTCGTCGCCATCTCTCCAAAGGAATCGTTGGGAACATCTGTCCTCGGGTCGGATCAGCACTTTGGAACATCTCACCGCAGACTCCGACTGCTCCCTCTCTGAAATGAAATAGCACAGCTGGCAAAGGCTTCAAGTGCTGAGGCCCTTTGTCCAGCTCCGAATTTAGCGAGATTCCTCCAACTTTGGCTGCAGCGTCGAACACAAGCCGTACCTTACCGGGCTTGTTGGGGTTTGCGACACCAAAATGTGGCAAGTACCATAACCGGTCGCTCCTCACCGCGACCTCATCCGGGTGTAGCCTCCTTGCATATCCTTTAGACACGTAATCGTTTATAATCCGATCATATTCCTGCGCCAACGGCTCATTGCGCTTCAATTTCTTCTCTACGTTGACCAGCCTCTTGAACGCCATCTCGTAGCTCTGTGGCAGCACAACGTGTTCGTCCTTCCATAGTAATCCCGTCTGGTAGCGACGCCCCACTCTCACCGTGGTGTCTTCAAGCATCCTTTGTGCCCGCACATCGTCGCTGGCTGCGACCTGTGGCGCGGTCTTCACTCCAAAGTTCTCCATGTCGAAGTAGTCCTCCACCATATCTTTAAACTCACCACGTTGGTAGGCTCTCTGGTTGCCCTACCTCCAAACCATTCGATATTTAGCTGACGACGCTCTCCCTGCACTCCAAGATCTCTTCGCAGCTCGTCATCGATCATCGTGACGGAGGATCCATCATCTAGGAGCGCATACGTATCCACTTTGCGCCCAGCTCCGTACAGCGTAACTGGCAGTATACGGAACAGTAGGCGGCCTCCTTCGGCGTCGACGCAGCTCAAATTCCTCTGCATGGGCGCTCCCGCTTCACGCGGAGCTTCTCTCTCCAGGCTGTTTCTGGGAACGGCTGGCTGCTGGCTTCTCACAGGGCTCTTTGTCCCTGTGACCATCTCGCACCGAATGCATCCTGGCCGGGCTGCGTCTGGGAACTGCTGGCTGCTGGTTCCCTCCGTGGCATCTGAAACCACCTCGCTGCTGCGGCCTTCGCTCCTCGTCCGCGCCATGTAGCAGACGGTGATGCACCATTCGGCATCCATTGATCTGGCATTCACCTCGCATATAGCAGGATCTAGCGATGTGCCCGCTTCGTAGGCACGTAAAGCAGAGTCGGTGGCTCTTCACAATCCTCCACCTTCCCGGCGGCAAAGCTTTAACGAATTCTCTGCAACTCGTGATTCCATGTTGTCCTCCACAGATTGGACAACCTCCATGACGATCATCATGTTGATCGCCTTCGTTATGGTCGATGCTCGCATGCAGAACTCGACGCCTCGGCTCCTTTCCCTCGACGTCCAAAACCGTGCACACCACGTTTGCGTACTCCTGTAGCCACGCGCTGAAGTGGACAACAGTGGGAAAGGGCACAATCGTTGCAGCATGCCTGGCCCAGTCCACTCGCTTGCTTGTAGGAAGCTTGACCACAAGCTCCTCCATGAGGGTTGGGTTCTCCAGGTGCTGCTCCGCCTTCGCTGACTGCAAGAAAGCCGCGAGGTTACTCACTCGGGTAGCGAAAGGAATGATCTTCGCCAAATTGTGCTCCGAAATTGGCTGCACCTCTTGCACGCTGTTCAGCTGGCTGCGTATAAGCTGCTCCGGTCGGCCGAACCTAAAGCGCAGCTGCTCCATCACGGCGCTGACATTCCCTGGATGAATTAGTTTTTCGCGGCTTCCGATGGCGGCCGACAGTGTGCCCGCACGCATTTATCTACTAAATCCTATCACTATCACGAAAAAACTGACTACGCCTATCGATTACACCGATTGATCCGCGACAGTGACAAAGATATTTTATTTATAGAAAAATGCCCAGTCCTTAGATGATTCGACGCACTTTGCAACTACTATTAACGTTCTAGTAAACATTTTTTGGAATATTCAAATCACTTAACAAGGCTACGTAAAAAGAATGTTAATCTTGAATGGAGAGATACAGGTCGAAAAGCATCGGAATATCTAAAATTTCAGTAGATGAAAACAACTTTACAACAGTATCCCGATTTAACCAAGTAATTTTGCATAATAACAGGTGCAAGTAAACAAGCATGTGGATCTGTCCTAACCCAAGATTACAATGGAACCCAGGAGCTAGTAGCATATGCGTCTAGAAATGCGGAAGACGTGTCATGCACACATAACAGTATCACTAAGTAGCTGCATAAGAATAAATTGTTTTTGTTGCCTAAACTTAAGTGCCTTTTAAGTGGATATATTTTTAATTACACTTAAATTTTTTACATATAAATGCTTATTATTTAACAACTCAATAAAATCATAAGTAGAGTACAGCCCCAGCAATTACGTAAGTACGTATATAAGAAACTACTAAGTAATCAGTAAGAATCTCTTCGAAACCTAACAAAAACGCCAGTCGTTGCCTCTGAATATAAAGGATAAAACAAAAAGACATTACAGGATGTTACAATAAGCTAGAAACCGGTTTATGTACCCCTTGCTCATTCAATTCTTTAAGGAGTGGTATCTTCACACTGGCAGTGATCGATGTTCAACGACAGAGAAGGGGGGACTAGAGCCTACGAACTTCTCCTACTCGGACATTCGGTTTGGGATAAGATAGAGGACGGAATCCTCTGGTGCCTTAGCTTTTCGGCGAAGGGTGAGTTGTTGCTGCCTAACCAAACCACATCTACATAAAAAAATTTATTAGGATTCCTAAAACTACAGCTTAACGCATAAAAAACAAAATCTAAAAAGGAAGCAATACAAAAAAATGTTTATAAGCAAACGGACTGCAGCTATCATCTTCCTGTCAAGGTCTTAGATGTTGATCGACACTCGCGGTCCCTACCCTCGCAACCATAACCTTCTTAGAAAATTATTGTATCCGAAGATACCCAAATATAAACCGCCGGACTTCAGGCTGCCATGCCTCGTGCCGGATATTTTACTTCATTAGCAACTCATGATTTTCCGTTAATTATCTTTCCAAATTTTATTTTAGCTTTATCCATCACTAAATTTTCGCATATTGATTATTTTTCTCCATGAAAATTTACGATAGGGAAGTGCTAGTAGTAACACTGATATCATGAAAAAGGCTCAATCAAAGATACTGAGAACAATCAGTGGAACACCCTGCTATATCCGAAATGAAAATACACAAAGAGACCTTAACATCATATCCGTCAGAGAAGAAATAACCCAACAAAAACAAAAGTACAGGCGCAAATTAACCTCGAACCCTAACTACCTTGGGAGAAGTTCAGCTCGGGTTTGCGACCAACACCGACTTCGCCTGATCATTCGCTGATGATTAGGTTCTTTTTCCAGAAGACAATTTAAAAGACTGTTAAATATTGTATATAATTTAGATTTAATAATTCCTGAGAAGATCCAAAAAATACAGCAAAGTTATATAAAAACAAGTGAGAAAAGTTATCTTCGGCTTGCCGAAGATGGTATACCCTTGAAAACAAAAAAGTTTTCCATACAAAGACTTGTTTTCATATCGGTCGTTTGTATGGCAGCTATATGATATAGTGATCCGATCCGGACTTTCACAAATCGTGTATGGCTATATCAAATGAATAAATGTTGAATTCGGTTGCAATAGGTTGGAAAACAAAAAAGTTTTCCATACAAAGACTTGTTTTCATATCGGTCGTTTGTATAGCAGCTATATGATATAGTGATCCGATCCGGAACAAACTTTCAAAAATTATGTATGGCTATGTCAAATGAATAAATGTTGAATTCGGTTGCAATAGGTTGGAAAACAAAAAGTTTTCCATACAAAGACTTGTTTTCATATCGGTCGTTTGTATGGCAGCTATATGATATAGTGATCCGATCCGAAACAAACTTTCATAAATTATGTATGGCTATGTCAAATGAATAAATGTTGAATTCGGTTGCAATAGGTTGGAAAACAAAAAAGTTTTCCATACAAAGACTTGTTTTCATATCGGTCGTTTGTATAGCAGCTATATGATATAGTGATCCGATCCGGAACAAACTTTCAAAAATTATGTATGGCTATGTCAAATGAATAAATGTTGAATTCGGTTGCAATAGGTTGGAAAACAAAAAAGTTTTCCATACAAAGACTTGTTTTCATATCGGTCGTTTGTATGGCAGCTATATGATATAGTGATCCGATCCGGAACAAACTTTCAAAAATTATGTATGGCTATGTCAAATGAATAAATGTTGAATTCGGTTGCAATAGGTTGGAAAACAAAAAAGTTTTCCATACAAAGACTTGTTTTCATATCGGTCGTTTGTATAGCAGCTATATGATATAGTGATCCGATCGAACAAACTTTCAAAAATTATGTATGGCTATGTCAAATGAATAAATGTTGAATTCGGTTGCAATAGCTTGGAAAACAAAAAAGTTTTCCATACAAAGACTTGTTTTCATATCGGTCGTTTGTATGGCAGCTATATGATATAGTGATCCGATCCGGAACAAACTTTCAAAAATGATGTATGGCTATGTCAAATGAATAAATGTTGAATTCGGTTGCAATAGGTTGGAAAACAAAAAGTTTTCCATACAAAGACTTGTTTTCATATCGGTCGTTTGTATAGCAGCTATATGATATAGTGATCCGATCCGGAACAAACTTTCAAAAATTATGTATGGCTATGTCAAATGAATAAATGTTGAATTCGGTTGCAATAGGTTGGAAAACAAAAAAGTTTTCCATACAAAGACTTGTTTTCATATCGGTCGTTTGTATAGCAGCTATATGATATAGTGATCCGATCCGGAACAAACTTTCAAAAATTATGTATGGCTATGTCAAATGAATAAATGTTGAATTCGGTTGCAATAGGTTGGAAAACAAAAAGTTTTCCATACAAAGACTTGTTTTCATATCGGTCGTTTGTATGGCAGCTATATGATATAGTGGTCTGATCCGACCGATTCTTAAACTTGATCTGCGTGCAACAAAAATAATGATCTGGTAAAAATTTCAAAACGCTAGCTTTAAAACTACTGTCTATTTTTTGCATAGAAACAGACGGACAGACGGACAGACGGATAGACGGACAGACGGACAGACGGACAGACGGACAGACGGACATGGCTATATCGACTCGGCTGTTGATGCTGATCAAGAATATATATACTTTGTGGGGTCGGAGATGCTTCCTTTAATGCGTTACACATTTCTGGACAAAATTATAATACCCTTTTTCAAGGGTATAACAAGTGAGAAAAGTTATCTTCGGCTTGCCGAAGATGGTATACCCTTGAAAACAAAAAAGTTTTCCATACAAAGACTTGTTTTCATATCGGTCGTTTGTATGGCAGCTATATGATATAGTGATCCGATCCGGACTTTCACAAATCGTGTATGGCTATATCAAATGAATAAATGTTGAATTCGGTTGCAATAGGTTGGAAAACAAAAAGTTTTCCATACAAAGACTTGTTTTCATATCGGTCGTTTGTATAGCAGCTATATGATATAGTGATCCGATCCGGAACAAACTTTCAAAAATTATGTATGGCTATGTCAAATGAATAAATGTTGAATTCGGTTGCAATAGGTTGGAAAACAAAAAAGTTTTCCATACAAAGACTTGTTTTCATATCGGTCGTTTGTATGGCAGCTATATGATATAGTGATCCGATCCGGAACAAACTTTCATAAATTATGTATGGCTATGTCAAATGAATAAATGTTGAATTCGGTTGCAATAGGTTGGAAAACAAAAAAGTTTTCCATACAAAGACTTGTTTTCATATCGGTCGTTTGTATAGCAGCTATATGATATAGTGATCCGATCCGGAACAAACTTTCAAAAATTATGTATGGCTATGTCAAATGAATAAATGTTGAATTCGGTTGCAATAGCTTGGAAAACAAAAAAGTTTTCCATACAAAGACTTGTTTTGATATCGGTCGTTTGTATGGCAGCTATATGATATAGTGATCCGATCCGGAACAAACTTTCAAAAATTATGTATGGCTATGTCAAATGAATAAATGTTGAATTCGGTTGCAATAGGTTGGAAAACAAAAAAGTTTTCCATACAAAGACTTGTTTTCATATCGGTCGTTTGTATAGCAGCTATATGATATAGTGATCCGATCGAACAAACTTTCAAAAATTATGTATGGCTATGTCAAATGAATAAATGATGAATTCGGTTGCAATAGCTTGGAAAACAAAAAAGTTTTCCATACAAAGACTTGTTTTCATATCGGTCGTTTGTATGGCAGCTATATGATATAGTGATCCGATCCGGAACAAACTTTCAAAAATGATGTATGGCTATGTCAAATGAATAAATGTTGAATTCGGTTGCAATAGGTTGGAAAACAAAAAAGTTTTCCATACAAAGACTTGTTTTCATATCGGTCGTTTGTATAGCAGCTATATGATATAGTGATCCGATCCGGAACAAACTTTCAAAAATTATGTATGGCTATGTCAAATGAATAAATGTTGAATTCGGTTGCAATAGGTTGGAAAACAAAAAGTTTTCCATACAAAGACTTGTTTTCATATCGGTCGTTTGTATAGCAGCTATATGATATAGTGATCCGATCCGGAACAAACTTTCAAAAATTATGTATGGCTATGTCAAATGAATAAATGTTGAATTCGGTTGCAATAGGTTGGAAAACAAAAAAGTTTTCCATACAAAGACTTGTTTTCATATCGGTCGTTTGTATGGCAGCTATATGATATAGTGGTCTGATCCGACCGATTCTTAAACTTGATCTGCGTGCAACAAAAATAATGATCTGGTAAAAATTTCAAAACGCTAGCTTTAAAACTACTGTCTATTTTTTGCATAGAAACAGACGGACAGACGGACAGACGGATAGACGGACAGACGGACAGACGGACAGACGGACAGACGGACAGACGGACATGGCTATATCGACTCGGCTGTTGATGCTGATCAAGAATATATATACTTTGTGGGGTCGGAGATGCTTCCTTTAATGCGTTACACATTTCTGGACAAAATTATAATACCCTTTTTCAAGGGTATAATTAACAAAAAATTTAAGATCGGTATATTTAAATGTTCGACTCCCACTGATCAACTTTGATTGCTCCCACTGGTTGGGATTAACTATTGGCTTGTTAATTTTTTTTTGTCTTACATCCCAATTTATATTATAATAAATAAATATATTTATTTATTATTTTATTTATATTTATATGTATATATTATATTATAATTAATATTAAAAAGATTTAAATTAATATTGAATTATAATATTAAAGAATATTGATTTTATTTTACGTTACATTTTTTTTTTTAGTAGTGACACAAGTAAGCGTACCTAGAGGAATATAATGTTCCATAAATTCGTGCTATAAATATGTGACCACGGATATAATGTGTTGTTTGAGAGAGACGGAGCGGAAATTGTTAGAGCATCTAGAGGCCAAGTAGTGTTTCGAGCCAAACGTAAGTGAGAGCTGCCAAGTATTAAGTCATAGGCAAAACGACCTCAAAGAATGGCATGAGCGTTTTGGCCATCTCAACGAGTAAAAGTAAACATAAGTGGATGTTTACCACAATGCGAAGTGTGCATTAAGGGGAAGAAATCTCAGATGCCGTTCCCAACGTGGAAGTCCAGATCCAGAGAAGTCTTAGAATTGGTGCATACCGACGTGTATAATCCCATGCGTATGCACAGTCAGGGTGGCAACCGTTATTTCGTAATGATTATAGACGACAATTCCAGGTGGTGCAAGCTATATACGATCAAGGCAAACCGGAAGTTTCAGAGAAATTCAAGGAGTTTTAAAACTTTGCAATATGGAAGACTGGAAAGAAGCTGAAGACATTGCGATCAGATGGAACGAAATATACGAACAACGAGTTTAAGAAGCACCTAGTGGGTGCAGGTATTCAGCACGAATTCACAGTCGAGTAAACCTCACAGCAAAACTGAGTAGCTGAGCGTAAGAATAGGACTCTAGTAGAAATGGCGCGTTGTATGATGATACAGGCAGCACTACCTCCTAGCTATTGGGCTGAAGCAGTCAACACTGCAAATTACATAAGGAAGAGATGTCCGTCGAGTAGCCTGTGTAGCGAAACAACGTTTAAACTGTGAAATATCTGCGTACGTTTGTGCAAATTGTGTATTCACTCAACAAACGACCAAAAGGATAGCTCACTCCAAGATCGAGGAAATGCATATTCATAGGATACTGCAATTATGCAAAGTCTGGGCTGATAACTGTGCTGAAGAGTCGTGACGTGGTCTTTACAAAACAATTTGGTAAATACAGCACCTTACGGAATTTACAGAAAAGGATGGAATGAACATAGAGAGCGTGCCTACGAGTCAAGAAGAAACTGATACCAAAAGTAAAGGTTCATCAGAGGATGTCCATCCGGATGTGCAAATGGATCGGGAAGGTAGGCCAAGGAAACAGCGTACAGGTAAACCTGGTAGAAAAAAACTAATCTAGAATCAGATCGTTGCAGCCCCAAATGAATCTGAATCGGAAGATGAGTTCTTCGAATCCACATGTTTAGTAAGAAACAGCGACAAGATGACAGCGTACGATTCTCTCGAAGGAGCAAATGGGCCTGTGTGGAAGGAAGGCATGTTGACCGAGAACAGGGCTCTCCCGAGGAGCGAGTTGTAAGACGCCAGCCTGAAATAAAAATAGTCGATACCAAGTGGGTGCTACGCACCAAGTCGAGTGATGAAGTAGATTGCCGCAAAACGCGGCTGGTAGCCAGAGGATTCACGCAGGGAGAGGGGATTTACTACACCGAAACCTATTCCCCCGTAGCCGGAATCAGTTCCATACATGCAGTAATAGCTCTTGTTGTAGAGTAAGAGCTTGGTGTATACCAATTGGACTTAAACAGCGCATACTTCAATGAAGACATAGAGGAGAAACTCTACACAGGCGTCTCAGCAGAGTTTGGCCAAATATTGTCACAATAGGAGAAGCACAAGAATGGTCAAGGATATGTATATAGGCTGCAAAAGGATTTATATGGGTTAAAGCAGAGTGGTCGCCAATGGTATAAGAAGCTGAACAGAAAATTGAAGGCCATGGGTCTACGGACTCTTGCAGCAGGTAAATGTGTTTATCTAAAGAAAAAGGGAGACAGGATCATCATTGTGGCACTATATGTGGATGACCTGATCGTCGCTGCATATAATGAGCAAATGGTAGCTCATTTGAAATCCGAGTTGTCAAGGAAGTGTGACATGAAAGACCTGGGTAAGCTTTTGTATTGTTTGGGAATCGAGTTCTCCCAAAACAAAGAATAGAAGAGTTTTTCCATGTGCCAGTCGAAATACGTGACGGATGTTTAGAAGCAATTCAACATGGAAAATTGCAGACCAGCAATAACACCAATAAACGTGAATGAGAAAATATCAGTCAAAATGTGCCCGCAGACTGAAGAAAAGAAAGCTGAATTATTGAACATCCTGTACCAGAGTTTGGTTTTAGCCTTGATGTGGCTGGCAGTATCTAGACGTCCCGATATCGCACACGCCGTCAGTGTCTTGAGCCAATACAACACGTCTTATGGCAAGCAACACTGGGTTGCTGCTAAGAGGATATTGCGTTAATTCAATGGGACTCTAAACCATGCATTATTGTTCACGCAAACTGGTGAACAATTAGTTGGCTATGGCAGCAAATCCTAACGATCGTAGATCTCTTACAGGTTTTGCATTCAAGATGTCCGATGCGGAGGTATCCTGGGAATGGCGCAACCAACGAACTGTTGCGTTGTCAAGTACAGAAGCAAAATACATGGCGCTGTCCGAATCGTCGAAGGAAGCCGTCCACTAACGAAGTTTTTTGCAGGAGATTATGGGGCTACTGGGTGCCACCACAATCTACAACGCGACCAGGGAGCTGGTCAGCTCACAAGGAATCCGATATTCCATAAACGGACAAATCACATTGTCATCCGTTACCATTTTGTACGAGAACTGGTTGGGAAGGATAACATCAATGTGAAATACATCCCGACAAACGAGATGCCGGTAAATGTATTGAGCAAGGGACTATCGAGTCCAAAGCAGTTCTTATGCATTAAAGCGTTAGGAAAAGCGTTAGGTAAGGTGCTACCTGAGGGGAAGTGTTGGAAATTCATCTGACAACCCTACATGATTGTGTCTTCTGCTTACACCAAACTGAGCAGTAAGTCTGAAGTCGTCGTCCGAAAGCCTTTTGTGCCGGTCTGTGTAAGAAGGCAAGAGCAAGCGCCGTCGATTAGTACAATACAAATAATAACTAAATTTATTATAAAACCTAAACTTATTAAATAAACCTTTAAAATATCAACATTTATTTTTTTAATTTCTTGCAACATTTTGTTTAATGCTCAATGGAATTTATTGTATTCTCTTTATCACTAACCACACAGCGGACTTCGATTTAACAAAGTTTTTTTTTGTACTTAATTTGAAGCTTTATTTTAACTTAACTTAATATATAAATCTTTTGTGCAGGGGATGGGTTTTTTTGTCTTGCATGCCAATTATACATTAAATTAAAAAGATTTAAATTACATATTGATTTTATTTTACGTAAAAATTTTTTTTTTATGTGACACAAGTAAGAGTACCTAGAGGAATTTAATGTTCTATAAATTCGTGCTAGATTTAAAAAAAAAAGAAAATGCCCTCCTCCGGGGTCAATTAGATTAACAGGGAGGGAAATTAAATAAATAAATTTTTAAGCTATGCTCTACTTACGGTTTTACCAATTTATTTACTTTTTCTCTCACGATGAACGGCCTTCCAGCGTGGTGCAGGGGGTGCCGATGAGTTTTTTTACCTTGAGGAGAAAAAGTTTTAATTATTTATTTTATTTCCTAACTATTAATATAATTAATTTTGCCCGATTTAACTTATCTGTCTTCCTCGGTTAGTTTGTTTTCTATATTTTTTATATTTTTTTTATTATTATTTTTATTTTTTTATTTTTATTTATATTTTACTTATTTATGGGATCGGATGCCCAAGCACTTGTCTCCTTCTTCTCTGTATTTTGGAACTTTCTTCCTGCGGCGATAATATTGTAGGTGTGCCGATCCTCAAAGATTTTTTTCTTCTTCTTTCTTCGATTTCTTTTCTTGTGTAATTTGGAAGCTATGCGAACTGCATTTACTACATACCTGCCAATTCGCCACTTTCCTTTTTTTCTGGTGTTACTCCTGTTGATGGCTAGGGCGGGGTTAATAATCCCGCATGATGCCAGAAAAATTGTTGCTGCAAAGCAACGCTTGTGCCTTTCCCGCGCTTCGATTGTGGTATGGTGTCGGTGATGGTGATCCCGCCGTCCTCCAGGAGTAACTCAATCAATTTTTTTTCATTCAGGGTTTTGCAAAGCCGACACCATTGCGTTTGACCCTACATATACCCCGCTTCTCCAGCCTCGAAAACTTTTCTTTGAAGGTTGGATTGTGGCCCAGTTGGTGAAGCGAAACAGACATACTTATACGAAAAATATATTTCATAGTGTTATACGCGCATGCGTACTTTATAACAGATTTTCAACACGCTTCTTCAATGCCTTCACGGTACAGTTAGTCTTTAGTATAGGTTTAACAATTTAAGATATTCGTTGTGCTTTACTTTTGACAAGTTTTTTGTTGGTACATTAGCTGTTATTGTATCTCTCGAAGCAAATTTAAAACAACTTGCCCTTCATTCACAAATTGACGAACAAAATGATAACGAATATCCAAATGCTTCGTCCTTGCATGATGCACTGGGTTCTTTGCCGCGCGCCTAATTTGTCGTCGAAAACAACAGCTGGAGTTTCGGCATCTCCGCAGCCATGTCCAATTATTCGCCGCCTCATACCGACTGCCTCTTTGCACGCTGTTGACAATGCCATGTTTTCAGCTTCGGTACTGCTGAGTGCTACGCTGTTGTGTTTCTCCGATTTCCATAATACCGGACCTCCAGCAATGATGATCAACGTATAGCCTGTTTACGATTTGCGGTCAAGCTTGCCTCCGCATCTGTCAGCATCCACGTATCCAACGAATGGTTGTCTGCACTTACTGTAGTGCTGCTGGAAGTTTATATTAGACGCCAGATACCTTAGAACATGTTTTACGCCCGTCATATGTACGCTCTGTGGATCCTTGTTACGTTGTGCCAATTTTCCGACATGAGCTCTCCAGTGACTGATTAGTAAGCTTTTTCGTCTACTTTAGGCCACTTCATGGTCACTATGCAATGGCGTAGCCGCAGGCCGGCAATCTCCCATTTCATGACGACGCAAAACGTTTTTGTTATATTGCGTCTGTCCTAGCGTAATCGGGAAAAGTTTACTTGCACGATCGAAATGCCTAGAAACAATTGTTGCGGGCCCTTGTCCACACATTCGAATACCGAAGAGATCGATGTCTGCAAGTTGGACATGTCTTGTTTCGTTCGGCATGCTATAATGAAATCATCAATGTAAACCAATATTAGTGCTATAGTATCTTGGTAGTGTTATTTGTAAAAGCAGAGCTCATTGTTCATCGGCTTAAAACCAATAGAACGCAATACACCAACCAATTTCATTATTCATACCCCTCCTGCTTATTTTCATCCATATATAGCCTTCTTTTGAAGAATAGTATAAAACACCTTTTCGCAATAATTTCTCTCGTCATCACGCTTCACATTGTTACCTATTCGTAATCAAAGCATCATATTTACGCTGCATAGCCTCATGCCTGCGGAAGGCAGACTCACTATTCATTGCCTCATCGTACGTCAATGCAATTGGTACAATGGAATTCCCGTGCGTATTATTTTTGGTCTGCCCGGTGCCACTCGCACATCTTCACCGCTTGAAACTACTTTCTCTGCGCTCGCGAACTCTTCGGAGTTCTTGCTAACTTCATCTTTGGGGTCCAGCAGCCGCTCCTCAGGATCATACAGACGATACGTCTTGGCTGTCCTCGAAAAACCAACCCTACGGTATTCTGTACCTTTTGGTTGGAATTTACTCTTCTACTTGCCCTTGTCTAGCGCCACTGCAATAGACTCAAAAACTTTAATATGACTGATATAAGGTTTCTTACCCGACCATGTTTTCATTGGAGTCATGTTGGTAAGCGCACTTGTGGGTGACCGATTGCGCAAATATACGGCTGTTTAAATTTCCTTAGCCCGCAATTGCGAACATGCCTTTCGACGAGTAGCTCGCATCAAAACATATTACGTGGGAAAAATAGTATCTTCGTCGCACCAATTAAAGAAAAGCACACAATAGTGGCACAAACTGTGAATAGCCGTCCCTAGACCCACTTTTTGTGAAATCAACGTATAAACGCAGTGATTATAAGCTTGTTGCACAATCTATTTAAACGTGGCTGAAAACGGCAACAAGTGTAAACAAACAAAAAACAGCTGTTCAAAGCAGCTGTTTACAGCTGTTCTTAACTTATGGACCAATATTCTAATTCTTGCACTCCTCGAATCCTCTGCACCAAAGTCGACTGCAAGCACGGTTCAGTGCACTCGTCAGCTCAATTTCGGACCCCCAATCCGTTACCGGCTGGCAGGATGTGTCATTTTAAGCGCGTATTGGAGGAATCAAAAATAGGGCAGTCGCAGTCCTTTTCTCTAAAATAGTAAAGAGGGCTGCATCTGATCAGCCTGTGATCCACTTCACAAACCGCTTCCAAGCCCTTAGCGACGAGAAAAATATGGATTTGGGCGTCCTACCTTCGATTGACGAGTCTTTTTCGTCGACAACCACCCTTAATAGAGCTACAAGGAAAGCGGGACCAAGCCCACAGCTGGCACTCTGTCGCTCTAAGGTACCCAGAATGGTGTTTCCCAATGTAGGAAACATAGCAGAGTGAGCTAGACGCCCTTGTCGAGGACTCCTCCACTATCAAGGCACTGAACTCGGGACATAGATAATCACAGACTGGTGGCCTGGCAATTTCGGGAGAAAGAATCTTTGATCCATCACCATCAGCTATCGGACATTAACCTCTTAGTTTCATCGGAGGATATCACCGCATCCCTACAGAATGAACGCCATAGTGTTGCATGAATATATGCTCCGCGCAATAAAACGGCCTCACTCTCTCTTCAAATGAGTTTCATTGATTTCAAAAAGACGAAAAACAATAAGTTTGTTAAAAACATTCTTGTTGTCTGTTGGTATAGGGACACCTGGGAGAAACCCAGAAAAAATTCTGAGCCAGTACAATGCCACAGCTGCCATGGCTACGTCAAACCAAGGCATACTGTTCTCGGCAGAGAATGTCAGTATGTGAATATGCAGAGAATGTGACTATAACAAGCTCGAACAAACCGATGCTGCTATCACTGCGGCAAGCCCCAATTTGAAAGATTGCAAAAAGTACCAATAAGAAGCTTTTAACCGTAATCACCAACGGAGGTCACCAACTAACACAGTCCACCCACCTACAGCGGTGGAAAATTATTAACGTTGTCACAGGTAGCCAGCCCATTGTTCAGCCTTTGAAAATGGCTAACCTGGATGCCAAGCTGGAGGAGCTTTTTTCTGGGCTTGACAGGATGATGTCGTTAGTGTAACCGTTAATGCAATAGCTGTTGCAAACGCGCACTTTACCTTCTGCTATTCTAAACAGGGCCACTGAAGATAGCAGCTTTGAATGTCAATGGGGCGTTTTCGAACACTCATGAGATTCAACCATCCGGACGACAACCATCACGGAGGCGCGGCGATTCTTATTAGATCAACCATCTCCCATCAAGTTTTCTCCACTCTGTCAGAAAATCATATCCAGACAGCAGTTATTCAGCTGACTGCAAGCAGAGGAAAGTTTAATATTGCCTCAGTATACTGCCTTCCTAACTTCAGGTGTACATAGGAAGTCGTTGCGTCGCTGAAGATTTTAGCGTTAAGCGGGAATACATGAGCGTCACAAAAAGACAAAAAGACGGCTGCAACCAAAGAAAACCCCTGGCATTGACAACCGTACTGCAACGTAAAGGTGTCCTGATTCCTGTTAAAATATTTAATTGTTGAGACTTTGGCACTTCCCAAGACAATGAAAGGGTGCGTGAATTGTCATGATCCCAAAAACAGGAAAGTCACAAACTCGGATTGACTCTTCCCGCCCAATTTGCCCGTTTTCAACGTTTCCAAAATTTTTGAGCGAATTTTGCTAAGCCGATAGATGGGACTGCTACAGGTAGAGGACCACATCCCACAATACCAATTTGGCTTAAGACTGAACCATGCCTGGAACATGCCAACCCCCGTTAACAACATAGATGAGACTCCCCCGCTTAGCTGCATCTGGCCACTTATGCTAATGACATCGTAATGGTCGCGTCCCACTTATCATTTTAAACTGGCTCCAATGCAGTCCAGGACGGGATACATGCAATTGAGCGATGGACTTTTGACGGCCCGGAACTTGCACAGGTCTTACATTGCGGCAACCCAAATCAGCCCCTAGTGGACCAAATCAACTTTTACAGCAGCCGATATGCCGATAGGCACCCGAATCCGTTGACAAATCATCTTGTTGACCCCATCTACTTCCGACGTCTGAAGAAAACCGATCCCAGTGATCATATTCATTATTGTTACTCATAAGCTATGTAAAATATAACTCATAATTTATCATAATTGTCAAGTCATCATTCGATCCCAAATTATCTTAAAGCAACATATAAGGTTAAGTTCAGAAGGCACTGAACGATTCCTTTTGAAAATGATAAATTAAATTAACTGATCCTTTGAAATTAAAAACAAGTAAGGTAGCAGCAGTTGAGTTTCCCGATTGCAAAATACCCTGTACCCTTAGACATGCTTACAATTTATTTATTTAGTATCAATAAATAAATGAAACAATATTCTATTAGAAAAGAGGATCATAACAATATAAATTAGGTATGATTTTGGTTATGAAAATAAGTTTCGTGGGTCATAAAGCCATACACATTTCGCTGTCAACGTCGCGGTCTGCTGCGCTTCTGCTTCCCTTGCCATAGATTTTGCATGTGGCATAACTTCCGTGTTTCTTATTTGATTTAGTTCAAATTTAAAAATTAGATAGCTTTTATAGGCACCAACGCATATGCCGAATGGCACAGCATTAGGATAATAATTGTGGGCGTGGCAGTTTTTTGCGGTTTGCGGGGGAGCGTGGTCGTGGCAGTTTTGCTGTTTGCGGGGGAGCGGAGGGTGATATCAAAATAAGACAACAAACTTGTACTGCGTATAGAAATTACTTATCCAACGATATATGGCACATGTCTGTAGCTTTAGTAGTTTCTGAGACCTAGGCGTTGATACGGACAGACAGACGGACAAACGGACGGACGGACGGACGGACGGACGGACGGACGGACGGACGGACAGACGGACATGGCTATATCGACACGGCTGTTGATGCTGATCAAGAATATATATACTTTATGGGGTCGGAGATGCTTCCTTCTGCCTGTTACATACATTTGCACCATATTATGATACCGTTTTCACCCATTTTTAATAGGTACAGGGTATAAAAAAGCCTCATCCCACAATGCTTCCTAAGTCCAGACTGCACCAGAAGTCGCATTAACATCTTAACTGCTCTCCTGCTGAAACAATCGAGACATTTAGACTGCTGGAGAAATCCCTTGAAAACGCTGAGCCAACATTCCGGTTACGGAAGAAGAGACTGCCGAATTTATTGCTGTGATGAGTAACAACAAGACACAAGGCAATGATGGTATCTATGCAATTGCCTTAAAACTACTCCCACCATCCTGTACAAAGTTCTTCACCCAAATATTTAACAAATACCTTGAAGTTGGATATTCCCTACATCTTGGAAACGCGCCCAGATATTGATAATACCTAAGCCTGAAAAACCTGAAGCCCTCTCCTTGGCCCTCTGCTATACAACGCGTTCATGGCAGATCTTAATGTGTTGCAGAGCTAATTCTTAATGGCAGCCACACACGCAGACGACACGGTTCTCTTGACCGTGGCAGACACAACAATCGAAGCCTCCGCGCTGATGCAGGCTCAGCTGGACCTGCTTAGCTCCTGGCAGAAAAGGGGAATCATAGCGGTCAACAGCGACAAGTCAACGGCTTCCACATGTTCACTCCGCCGCGGTACCTATCCTTCCGTCAGCCTGGGCGATGCCACAATCCCAGAGAAAGCCACTCCAAATTACCTCGTTATCACCATCGACAGGAGACTCACCTGGAAGCCGCACTTAATAGGAAAAAGAAACCAAGCCAACTAAAGCCTTAAATCATTCTACTGGCTTATAGGAAGAAGATCCAACTTGCCGACATCCTCCTTCTTATTTATAAGGCGATCGTCAGGCCAATCTGGACGTACGACATTCAGCCCTGGAACGGCCAGTAAGTCCAACATCGAAATAATACTAAGGTTTGGAAAGAGGACGCCACCGGTGCCCACCTGCTAAACGACAACGCCACCATACACAAGGTCCTAGGGTTCCCTTGGGTCTGGAAAGAGGTAAAAAGAGCACCAAGCGATATATCAAGAGGATTCATGGGCATCCCAACATAATGGCCATCTCCCTATTAAATAACAGCGAGCAACGCTGAAGACTGCGCAGGACTTATCCTCTGGATCTGGCATCAGCGCCGTTGAATATTAGATGAGGCAATAGAAAATAAAAATAATAGGGATATAAAAAAATATCAACTGTACCACTTTCAATCCAAATGCTTTTCAGCTTTTTGCCTGTTTGTTGCTCTGCCACATTTTTTTATCTCAACAGGCTTTTCAAAAACTTCATCTTTCCATGCGCCTGGATTTATCATCGACAAATGTCAGGAAGTGAACTGATTTCAAATGCACCGCATATATCGGTATGCACCAGTCCCTTTGCTTTTTGTTCAGTCTCATGTGGAAATGGGTTCATATGTATTTTTCTTACCATGTACGTCTTACAGATCTCTTTATTTCAAATATCCGCTTTATTTATTCCAGTTTCCTTTTGGCCATTTCCATTAAATATGTTAGTTCAGATGCCCATATCTTTTGTGCCACAGTGCACCGTCGCTCTCAACTGCTGTGTAATATTTGCTGCGATTCCCGCCAAATAAATACAAGTTACCAACTTTCTTCACATTAAGAATACACTCTTCGCCTTGTACAACATTTTCACAGCTCTTAGAAAAATTAATTTTTTTTTTTTTTTTTTTTTTAACACAGCCATTTGCTACAGCCTGACTTCTAGATATATAATTTTCTTTCTTTTCTTTACCCAACAAAACATTGAGCAATTTCAACTTACAGAGATCGCATTGCAGTAACGCATCTCTTTTTCCCTTTAGTCTTAAATAACCGTCGCCTGCCAGTCCAATCATCTCGTCCAATCATCTCTGTCCCAAGACATTTGGCTGGGCACACTGTTAAAACACCACAAATTTTAAAGTTGTCCCTGTCTAGAGAACCGATCAAAACAGACTTTTTCTATTCTTGTTTGCTCTAGTTCTCATCTGCCGTTGCTGCGGCAATTTTTCTTTATGTGCCCAACCTTACCACCATTATATCTGCAACACTGCATTCTCGCCGTTTCTCCTTTTGCTTCTTCTTTCAATTTAATGCACAGACTTTCAAACCTGGCAACGTGTCCCGCATCTCAATTGCGACAAGTTAAATGAAAGGTAAATGATTGCTCGCAGCTCATAGTTTACCGTGATCCACAATATCGAAGAAACTATGAATGAGAAACTATGGCAATGGAAGCAGATGCGCAGCAAAACACGCATTGCGCGACGCCGACTGCGACGTTGACAGCGAAATGTGTATGGCTTTATGACACACGAAACTTATTTTCATAACCAAAATCATACCAAATTTATATTGTTATGGTCCTCTTTTCTAATAGAATATTGTTTCATTTATTTATTGATACTAAATAAATAAATTGTAAGCATGTCTAAGGGTACAGGGTATTTTGCAATCGGGAAACTCGACTGCTGCTACCTTACTTGTTTAGTAGGAATCCCTTTCCGAATGATGTATTGATGTTAAACTAATACATTGAAGAGAATATTTACAATAAAAAACTAAGTGGGATGTTAGCCTAAAGGAGAGTGCAGCGGTCTGTGGCCTGGGTGACACGGGTTTAAATCCTGGTCGCGTCAATTATTTCATTTATTTTAGCAAGCCCTTTTATATTTACACTATTTCTCATAGATTTCAACAAACTAAGCTATATCATAAACCAAAACAAATTCTTCACATACACTATATATGCTGAGGACCTTTGCCTTATTTTCGTCCCAAAACCAACACTCAAGATATAACAACATTTTTATTAAAAACTGAGAAATCATCTCACCTACAAATATGAAAAAAAAAATTGTACACGCATAGAAATAGATATTAACAATATCAATATACCTAATTCAAGGCAACGTGAAAATTTTAGGATTCATCTTCGACACTAAACACAACTGGAACGAACCGATAATTAAACTAATAAAATCACTTATCATAAGACTAAATATTCTCAAATGTCTAAACAGTAAGAACCTTAACTCTAAATCCTTTCACTGATAATCATTGCAAAATCAATTGTATTTTCCAAAATAGACTAAAGGTGTACTCTCGTTACACCAGCATACACATCTGAAGCAGAAGCGATCCTGATCGCGGCAGAACTCGCAAGCGCAACTGAAAAAGAAAAATACATCATATGCAGGAACTCTCTTTCCACTCTCGCCGCTATACAAAATATCAACAATAACGAACCAACAGTCAGCAATATACAGGACATAATCGCCAAAAACACCAAACATCTAAACCTGCTATGAACACCAGGACACGCAGGAACAGACGGAAATGAAAATGCAGATACTGCAGCCAAAAGCTACAAGATCAACTTTATTTCTAAATAAAACAACAAACTTGTACTGCGTATGGAAATTACCTATCCAACGATATATGGCACATGTCTGTAGCTTTAGTAGTTTCTGAGATCTAGGCGTTGATACGGACAGACAGACGGACAGACGGACAGACGGACGGACGGACGGACAGACGGACATGGCTATATCGACTCGGCTGTTGATGCTGATCAAGAATATATATATTTTATGGGGTCGGAGATGCTTCCTTCTGCCTGTTACATACATTTGCACCATATTATGATACCCTTTTCACCCATTTTTAATGGGTTCAGGGTATAAAAACATAAATAATTTTATACTACTATTAAATAAGCTACAGATAAACAATTTATACACTAAGCTGCCTGAAGGCCTCAGCTGCTTCCAAGGTTCAATTAAATAAAAAAAAAACACCAACAAATTCCAACCACTCGGCCAAATACTGCCGAAGAGCCCACGTCTGCGTAAAATGTGCAGGAGAACACCCCGCAAGTAGCTGCACTCGGCTTCGCAATGAACTATGTACGTGCTACAACTGCGGAGAGCAGCACCCTGTAAATAATGCCGCTGCGCCTTTAAGTGTGGAACGCCTTAAATGGTGTGTCCACGACGCTGCCCAAACCCGACTATCTGGTGCGGCTAGAAGAAATCGACATACTGCTGCTTTGCGAGACCCACTGCCGGGGGACAGGCGTGCCTAGGCTGTATGGTTTCGATGGCTTTCCGGCAAACGACCCAAGCGATGGCAACGCAAAAGGAGGAGCACCTATCCTGGTTAAGTCCAGTCTAGTCCACTTCCCGCTAATCCCAATTACTACCGACAAGGTGCAACTTGTGCCTGCAGCCATACAAACAGTTCTCGGCACCATTACCTTTGAAGCATTTGCATCGACTACGGAGGAGTTTTCCGACATCCTGGACCAAAACTGCCCAAGGTATATTGTGGCGGGTGACTGGAACGCGTCCCACTGGCTTTGGGGGTGCAGGAAGGTGTAACCAACGAGGTCGTGCGTTAGCGAATCTTGCCCTGAGAACTGAGGTGAACTGTCTTGCCACAGGTGGCCCCACGCGATACTCGCCAGGCAGCCGAGGCTCTCCTGGCTTCATCGATTTTGTCCAGACAAGGGGCATCCTGGGTATCCTGCAGCATCAGGTGTCCCGATCACCAACGCGATCCAGCTTATAATCCGTGATAAGAGATGCCTACGCACAAGGTGGACGAAATCGCAAAACCCCCTGGACAAAACAGCGTGGAATAGAGTACAGAACGAACTTCAACGAGCACTGGCAGATTACAAAGCTGAATGGTTCAATGCGAGACTAGCGAACACTGGAACTGATAATGACGCGACGCACTCACTTCGGAATGCCACATGCGCCATCAAAAGGAGGTGCGCCATGAAGGCGCCGCTTCTAGACAGCAACGGGACATGGTGTCGGACGGACTTGCAGCAGGCCGAGGTTTTTGGTGGGCACCTTGCTAAACGTTTTCAATCATTTGAGCTAGCGAGCTCGGAGCAAGTAAGCGAGACGCATGCCAGGCTGTCCCAAGCGCTCCAAATGGACCTGCCTATCAGGCCTTTTGCTCCCAGTGAGATATCCGAAGCTATTGGTCGTTTAAACATCACCAGAGCACCTCGCCATGATACTATCATTAACGCCACACCAAATGCATTACCAAGTCATGCAATTTTCTACATAGCGTTGTTGTTCAACGCCATAGTGAGATTGCAATGCTTCCCTGCAAAGTGGAGGCTCGCATTAATATCTATAATCCCACCGCAATCAGTATCAACCCCACTGGAACTGAGATATTTGCGTAAACACGGCAACTGAGTTCCACATGATATTTGTGCTTTAAATATCTAATATGCGCACCTCCTACATAGTGAATACTTAGAAATATAAATGACCGCAGTGACTCTCACCTTAACTATACATTTCATAAAAAACTCTTCATATGTTATAAGGGCAACGATCACCCTTTTGTCTTCAAGGACCATAAGGACAATATTAACGTAACTGTAGTCTCCAGAACCAATACTTGTGACAGTATCTCACTGTTCGGTGCTAGACAAGCAATATTCTCAGATCTGCATATCAACAAACAACCGATAGCCCAAGAGTTAAGTGTCAGAAGAGTTGGAAACCATCCTGGGCTACCTTAAAAAGATAGACTGCACCTGGATCAACCTAAATGAGGAGTCCCTAGGTATGCAGCTTTACACCCACTTTCGACGAAACAGACTAATTACTCACGCATCTCACCAAGCAAATGCCACACTGGCAAGCACCGAGCACTGCATAGACCCAAAACCCTTACATTGAGTTATCTACAGTTTTTACCAATTCACGTACGCTGATCTGGACGGTATAATTTCCGGCTCAATTTCGTCAACGCAAGCTTTTGCTCTTACTGAACCAGCGATCAAAACTAAAACAATACTTAGCGGTTCTGTTGCACTATCAACAAATCATAGAGTAACAACATCACCGGGTCGACCATACAGGCTAGAATGGATCGCTACATAACAATAAAACGAAAACTTAGCCCTCGAAAGTACAAAAATCAACAAACAGAAAACAAGTCAAAAACTACTACTAAAATTACTCACTAATTTTGAGCTGCTGGAAAATTCTACTGGTGAAAGTATGCAACCGGGAAAGCCACCTAAAGAGGAACATAAGAAGGTTAAGCCTCCTCCAATATACATTCGCGAAAAAAAATCAAGTGCATTAGTGAACAAAATAACCACACTAATAGGAGAAAACTCATTCTACGTAATCCCCTTAAGAAAAGGTAACATAAATGAAACAAAGGTCAAACTTAACCGAGGATAGCCATCGTCTACTAACCAAATTCTTGGATGAAGCAGGAAAAAACTTTTATACATACCAACTAAAAAGCGCAAAGCCTACAGGTTGTTCTCAAAGGGATTGAGGCAAATGTTTCGACCACTGAAATCGTAGAAGAATTTTAATGCAAAAATGGTCATGAACATATTAAACAAAAATAAGGAACCACAACCAATGTTCAAAATCGAGTTGGAGCCAGAGAGCCAGACACTGAAAAAAAAATAAGTTCACCCAATCTACAAGCTGAAGCTCCTACTGCATTAAGGTATCACTAACTGCCAAGAATATGGCCATGTCAAGCCTTACTGTACGTTGAAATCTTTTTGAGTATTTTGTAGTGAAGCTCATAGCACAGCTAACTGCCACAAGAACAAAGAAGACATCTCTAAAAAAAGTGCAGCAACTGCAGCGAAAGTCACATAGCGAACTGGCGTGGCTGTATAGCTTACAAGGAACTAAAGAGCCACCTTAACAAACGCGGAGAATACATACGCACTCAGACCACCCACATCAGGCACACTCCGCTACCATCGGGCCCATCTTACAAGGCACCCCCTCCTACACATCGTACATGTCCAAGCGTTTCCTTTGATATTGCCTTAAAATCGGGAATTCAATCTCAGAATCCGATAATACAAAAGTCTACTGCTACCCTGAACGCACAAACGCATCACATATTAACTGGTATTAAAACGATGATGATCTCGCTCCAGCAAACTCTAAAAGAGTTATGACCACAATACAAGAGCTTATGCAAAACCAAAATATGCTGATACAACTTCTTGTGACGCTCAAATCCAAATAATGTCACCACTTCAAATATCGATGTGTAACGCAAATGGGGTGTAACGGTACAAACTCGAAATTGCCCAGTTCTTAGCCGAAAAAAATTGACGTGATGCTCCTCTCCGAGACACCTTTAACAGACAAGCACAACTTCCATATTCTAGGATACCTACTCTACGCTACAAACCATCCGGACCGCAAAGCCCATGGTGGAATTGGTATACTGATCAGTAGTCGCATCAAACACCACCTTTATAATAGATCAGAAATGGAATACCTGAAATCCACTTCCATAAGCATGCAATCCAGCAGTGGCCCCGTCACCCTGGCCACAGTTTACTACCCATCTCATTTTGTAGTTTCCGAGGGCAAATTCTTGGAGTTTTTCAACTCACTCGGTGAGCGATTTATAGCGGGCGGTGACTCCAATGCCAAGCGTACGCACTGGTGGTCACGCCTTTTGAACCCAAAGTGCAAACAACTCTACAACGCGCTCATTAAGCCGTGAAACATGTTCGATTATGCGGGTACACTTACATACTGGCTAGCAGATCCAAATAAGCTTCCGAACCTCATTGACTTCGCAATAATTAGAATGATCCCAAGAAATATTATTACGACCGACTCACTTGCAGAACTATCTTCAGATTACACTCAAGTTCTATTTACTCTTAGGCATCGACCATATATAACTGAGCTCCCCTGCAAGCTGACAGACAACAGGTCCAACTGGGCAAGGTACGCGAAATATGTTTGTACCATTTGGAACCAACTCATACAGTATCGAAAGCGATCGAGGAAACACTTGTTGTTGCAGCTAACGCCTCTACCCCTCCAGACACCCACAAAATGACAAATCATAGCAAGACAATTCGCGAAATCGAACAGCTAGTACTTGAAAACAAAGACTAAGAAGGGAATGGCAGAATCACAGATTCCCAAAGGCTAAAGGACAACTAAAAATAGCTACACGTATACTAACCAGGGCACTTAAGCTTGAGGATGCAAACGCCCAGAATCTATATATCGAACAACTACCACCCACCAGCAAAAATAACCCTTTGTGGAAAGCACACAAAAATATTCAGCCACCGACAGAAACGATAAAAGATCTTAAGCCCAAAAAGACACTCCCACCGTGTGTGGTTCTGACCTTATGCCATCTCTTCAACGCTATTATGAAGCTTGGATACTATCCCCAAAGGTGGAAAAAGGCGGTCATAGTAATGATTCCCAAGCCAGGCAAAGACAAAACGCAACCCTTATCCTACTGACCACTCAGTCTTCTAACGTGTCTCTCAAAACTGTTTGAAAAGGCAGTTTTTAAGCACCTAGCTCCCTACCTTAAAAGACAGAATACAATAACATCCCATCAATTTGGCTTTCGCAAAAATCATGGAACGATCGAACAAGTCAATCGCATCACAAAAAAAATTCGTAGCGCTTTTAAGCACCGGGAATACTGCTCAGCGATATTCTTAGATGTTGCACAATCATTTAACCGAGTCTGGCTGGAAGGACTAATGCACAAGATAATGAAACTGCTTCCCCAGAACACACACATAATTCTAGAATCTCTTCTCTTTAAAAGAGTGTTATTAACCAGGTGTAACAGTTCGACTTCACATGACCGCGTTATCAACGGTGGAGTCCCCCAAGGTAGTGTGCTTGTCCCCGTTCTTTGCTGGACCCTATACACAGCAGACATACCTATAAACTATCAGCTCACAACCTCTACACTTGCTGACGACACCGCAACACTTAGCCGATCTAGATGCCCAGCAAAGGCAACAGAACAACTTATAATAGAGAAAAGATGGTTTTCGAACTGGCACATCAAAATAAATAAGACCAAAGGCAGACATGTAACTTTTACATTGAACAGACAAACCTGCCCACCCTGTACCCTGAACAATACATTCATCACACAAGCAGACTACACACAAGATGTTACTACATCACCGCCACTAGAACCCACATACGAAATGCAGTGAACAAACTTTTTTGGCTGTCGAGTTCAAGGAGCAAACTGTCACTGACTAACAAGGTGACCATCTAGAAGCAAATCATCGCGCCGATCTGGAGATAGAAGTGCCAAATATGGAGATTAGCTTGTGATAGCCAAATCAAAAGAGTACAGACGGCCCAAAACAGAACACTCATCTGATCACCGAATGCGAGTGGTACATTCGTAACTCGTCCCTGCACAAATATCTCAAGCTGCCCACAGTCTTTGACGAGATTAATAACCACTCCAGCCGCTACAATAACATCCGAGAGGGTCACAGGAGCACACTGGTACAACGACTGCCCAGTGGGACGTCGCTAAGGAGGATGAAAAAGCGTTAACCGAGGGACTTGATAACACGATCCCCTAGGGGTCAATCCCGTTTTTTCTTTTTTTTTTTGTTTATTAAAATTGTATTTAATATAACTAATACTGCAGAGATTTATAATTTCTAGCGAGTATTTACATATGTACATACATATATAAGCTGAAGCGTAACAGTGGCTGTATAGACGCAAATATCTCTGGCCAGGACTGCAGTGTCATCAGTAAAGGTGGCAACTAGCAGGTCCTTGGAATCTGTAAGCGACATGTTGTCAGCTGGCTATATAGTGTTGGACCTAACACACTTCCCTGGGGTACACCCGCTCCGACTCTTTTTGTTTGGGAGGACAGTCCGTCCTGTACTACACTAAAACTGCCTGAAGACCTAAGATGCTAATTTAGTTTCTAAGATACAAATAATATAATAAAAAAAATATAATAAAAACAAGTGAGAAAAGTTATCTTCGGCTTGCCGAAGATGGTATACCCTTGAAAACAAAAAAGTTTTCCATACAAAGACTTGTTTTCATATCGATCGTTTGTATGGCAGCTATATGATATAGATGTCCGATCCGGACCAAACTTTTACAAATCGTGTATGGCTATATCAAATGAATAAATGTTAAATTCGGTTACAATAGCTTGGAAAACAAAAAAGTTTTCCATACAAAGACTTGTTTTCATATCGGTCGTTTGTATGGCAGCTATATGATATAGTGATCCGATCCAAATCAAACTTTCAAAAATTATGTATAGCTATGTCAAATGAATAAATTTTGAATTCGGTTGCAATAGGTTAGAAAACAAAAAAGTTTTCCATACAAAGACTGGTTTTCATATCGGTCCTTTGTATGGCAGCTATATGATATAGTGCTCCGATCCGGACCAAACTTTCACAAATTATGTATGGCTATGTCAAATGAATAAATGTTGAATTCGGTTGCAATAGCTTGGAAAACAAAAAAGTTTTCCATACAAAGACTTGTTTTCATATCGGTCGTTTGTATGGCAGCTATATGATATAGTGATCCGATCCGGAACAAACTTTCAAAAATTATGTATAGCTATGTCAAATGAATAAATTTTGAATTCGGTTGCAATAGGTTAGAAAACAAAAAAGTTTCCCATACAAAGACTTGTTTTCATATCGGTCGTTTGTATGGCAGCTATATGATATAGTGGTCCGATCCGACCGATTCTTCAACTTGATCTGCGTGCAACAAAAATAATGATCTGGTAAAAATTTCAATACGCTAGCTTTAAAACTAATGTCTATTTTTTGCATAGAAACAGACGGACAGACGGACAGACGGACATGGCTATATCGACTCGGCTGTTGATGCTGATCAAGAATATATATACTTTGTGGGGTCGGAGATGCTTCCTTTAATGCGTTACACATATCTGGACAAAATTATAATATAAAACAAGTGAGAAAAGTTATCTTCGGCTTGCCGAAGATGGTATACCCTTGAAAACAAAAAAGTTTTCCATACAAGACTTGTTTTCATATCGGTCGTTTGTATGGCAGCTATATGATATAGTGATCCGATCCGGACTTTCACAAATCGTGTATGGCTATATCAAATGAATAAATGTTGAATTCGGTTGCAATAGGTTGGAAAACAAAAAAGTTTTCCATACAAAGACTTGTTTTCATATCGGTCGTTTGTATAGCAGCTATATGATATAGTGATCCGATCCGGAACAAACTTTCAAAAATTATGTATGGCTATGTCAAATGAATAAATGTTGAATTCGGTTGCAATAGGTTAGAAAACAAAAAAGTTTTCCATACAAAGACTGGTTTTCATATCGGTCCTTTGTATGGCAGCTATATGATATAGTGCTCCGATCCGGACCAAACTTTCACAAATTATGTATGGCTATGTCAAATGAATAAATGTTGAATTCGGTTGCAATAGCTTGGAAAACAAAAAAGTTTTCCATACAAAGACTTGTTTTCATATCGGTCGTTTGTATGGCAGCTATATGATATAGTGATCCGATCCGGAACAAACTTTCAAAAATTATGTATAGCTATGTCAAATGAATAAATTTTGAATTCGGTTGCAATAGGTTAGAAAACAAAAAAGTTTCCCATACAAAGACTTGTTTTCATATCGGTCGTTTGTATGGCAGCTATATGATATAGTGGTCCGATCCGACCGATTCTTCAACTTGATCTGCGTGCAACAAAAATAATGATCTGGTAAAAATTTCAATACGCTAGCTTTAAAACTAATGTCTATTTTTTGCATAGAAACAGACGGACAGACGGACAGACGGACATGGCTATATCGACTCGGCTGTTGATGCTGATCAAGAATATATATACTTTGTGGGGTCGGAGATGCTTCCTTTAATGCGTTACACATATCTGGACAAAATTATAATATAAAACAAGTGAGAAAAGTTATCTTCGGCTTGCCGAAGATGGTATACCCTTGAAAAAAAAAAGTTTTCCATACAAAGACTTGTTTTCATATCGGTCGTTTGTATGGCAGCTATATGATATAGTGATCCGATCCGGAACAAACTTTCAAAAATGATGTATGGCTATGTCAAATGAATAAATGTTGAATTCGGTTGCAATAGGTTGGAAAACAAAAAAGTTTTCCATACAAAGACTTGTTTTCATATCGGTCGTTTGTATAGCAGCTATATGATATAGTGATCCGATCCGGAACAAACTTTCAAAAATTATGTATGGCTATGTCAAATGAATAAATGTTGAATTCGGTTGCAATAGGTTGGAAAACAAAAAAGTTTTCCATACAAAGACTTGTTTTCATATCGGTCGTTTGTATAGCAGCTATATGATATAGTGATCCGATCCGGAACAAACTTTCAAAAATTATGTATGGCTATGTCAAATGAATAAATGTTGAATTCGGTTGCAATAGGTTGGAAAACAAAAAAGTTTTCCATACAAAGACTTGTTTTCATATCGGTCGTTTGTATGGCAGCTATATGATATAGTGGTCTGATCCGACCGATTCTTAAACTTGATCTGCGTGCAACAAAAATAATGATCTGGTAAAAATTTCAAAACGCTAGCTTTAAAACTACTGTCTATTTTTTGCATAGAAACAGACGGACAGACGGACAGACGGATAGACGGACAGACGGACAGACGGACAGACGGACAGACGGACAGACGGACATGGCTATATCGACTCGGCTGTTGATGCTGATCAAGAATATATATACTTTGTGGGGTCGGAGATGCTTCCTTTAATGCGTTACACATTTCTGGACAAAATTATAATACCCTTTTTCAAGGGTATAATAAAAAATATAATACCCAAGCTATTGCAACTGAATTCAACATTTATTCATTTGACATAGCCATACATGATTTGTAAAAGTTTGGTCCGGATCGGACCACTATATCATATAGCTGCCATACAAACGACCGATATGAAAACAAGTCTTTGTATGGAAAATTTTTTTGTTTTCAAGGGTATACCATCTTTGGCAAGCCGAAGAAAACTTTTCTCACTTGTTTTTTATTGAATCGAATAAATGTCCCCTCAGTTGATTAGGGACGACACTAAGAAGAATTATTTGAAAAAGGTTTTTATTGAACTTTTACAAAATCTGAATTGAACTGCGTGTTGTTTACATAATTTGGGAGCGGCATCGCTCGCTTGGTATATTGTATGTTCACATTATTTCAGGGCAAGATCGCCTTCTCTGAATTTGGATTGTTTGGAATTGATGTGAGCGAGATCACCCACAATGCACATGCGTAGTTCTTAATACATAAAGGAATTTGTGAAATAAGCAACTAATACAACTTACGAGGTGTGTTCAAAAAATATCGCGAATTTTGAATTTTCGCGGGTTAAATATAATTGAATTTAGATTGTTTTGTGGCGTTATGTTGATACTCATCAGGGCAGGAGAAACACTTCTGAGTGGGGTGAGGAGCTCTGAAATTTTGTATGCCCCCTCCCCCCTTTTACAACATCATTCAAAATCATGTACATTGTATCTAACTAGACTAGAGACGGGACTATATATAGTCGCTCACGTCAAAGCTGGCGGGAGTGACTATATACCCAGTCAAGTTGGTGGGAGCGACTACTTCCAAATTTTTGAAGTTTTCTGGTTTGATTTCCACGATATAAACACTCATAAAGTCATAAAATTTTTCATCCAAGGCAAATTTTTTCGGGTGATGAATTCCTCACCCGCTCAGATTTCGCATGAGGAGTGTTCCTCACCCCACATACACCTTCCGCCGGCCCTGGTACTCATGTCTGTCACTTATGCCGACAAGCTCGGCCTTCGAAGCTCGGCCTTCGAAGCTCGGCCTTCAAAGCTCGCCCTTCGAAGCTCGGAAGTGCTTCGAAGATTGGAAAAACCGTTGGCACAAGTGCATAATATCTCATGGGGATATTCATGAATAAATAAATCATTTTTGAAAAAACACAAAATTCGCGATATTTTTTGAACACACCTCGTAAGTTGTATTAGTTGCTTATTTCACAAATTCTTCACATCATCATTGTATTTTATCATATATATCTTTGTTACATTAAATGGTGAATATAGAGTTGTTAGTTCAATTTTCGGACTTAATGAATTTAAAATACCATTTTCAATCTTAACTCTACATTTTATTATTTTTATCATTTATTTTTTTATGGCTATTTAGTTCTTGGCAATTTCCTGAAATAGTAGTTTCAGTTAGATTCCATGTAAGTATTACATTTGGTTTGACATATTGGATAATTTCCTTTAAGGGAGTCAGTTTAAAATTAAATTTGCGCTTAATTATATTTTTAATGCCTTCATTGTTTACTTCTTTGTTGTCTTGATTATAAATTTTATTATTGTTTTAAAAATTTCATTGTTTTTTTGAATAGTCCAATTGATTCTGTTATGGTCGGGATAGGGGATTATTTTAATTGTGTTAACTAGTTTATGGTTTATAGGAATGTGTCAGATAAGCAATAGTTCATTATTTTTATGGTCAATCCAAGTGGATGTTTTGATTGAAAGTATATTTTAATTGTTTATGTTTTCTAACTTGCCATAATTTAGTAGCTTCGGGTTAAACAGCCCAAGACGTGAAAGTTGCATGTCTATTTCTATGTCTATGTATTTAATAAATTGCATATATTCATAATCGAGAGTGCCAATACTATTGCGGTTATTTTCGTAGTAACTAAGTATCTGCATACCTTCATTCAAAAAAATAATGAAATCATTGAATTGGAGTTGAATTGAACTTTCTGTAATTCAATCTAAATTTTTGTTTATTTCTACCCGATCATTTTCATCAAGTGTACCAAAAAGAAATTTAAAGGATGAACCTAATATGTTTAAGAAGGATTTTGGCCATTTGCTAATGAATAGTTATTCTAGAAAATTCTTTTATCAATTTATTATACAAATATTTCATTATGGGTGTGCCTGTATGTTTTTTTACTCTGTTAACAAAGGAAGTAGTGATAATGTTCATTTCCATCTATTTTTTCTACATTTTTGTTTGCTTTAAAAGGGTTTTCTAATTTACCATATTGTATTGGACCCTTTTGGTATTTAGTGTAAATATTAAGGTCTTGTCGATCTTTATTTATGTTGTAAATTTTTTCTTTAATTTGTTAAGTGTCTAATTTTGGGTGTCCAGCGTAAAGGAATATTTGAGCAGATTTTTGTCCAGTGGTGTCATATTTAGTTTAATAGTTCTAAGTATAAAGCATTGTTTTTATCTGGCTTAATTTGACTTCTTCATCGTTGGACGAGTTTTTTTCTTTATTGTTTTTGTATTCCTGGGTGTAAAAGTTTTTCATGTGAATGAAGTCTAATTTCTATGAATTCAGCGTATGAAGAAACATTTTTTTAAAGGTTGTGGCTGCGAATTACCGCAGTGTAAGTGGTGTTAATAATTTCTATATATGCCATTTGAATAATTTCGAAATCTACATCACTTTCAATATTAATGGTGATGTTTCTATGAATAAAGTAATCAAGTAAAATTTGTTTGGCCTTTTCGAATGTTGGATACATGTTGGATACATCATTTTGGATTGTGATAATAGAATTGCCAAAAATAGTTGACTGTTCTACTTTTTTTAATCATATTTAATAAAAATTATTGGTTTTTTAAATCAATTTATTGGTTTCTCTGTTAAATAAGTAAGATTGGTATTGTCTTCTGCGCTATATTGAGTAGCTCTACTAAAATTATTTTCTTCAATTCGAATTCTTGATAATGCATCGGCAATTGAATTTTCTTAATAAAGTCCATTTTAAATTGGTATTCGTTTAATAACCAATCTTGTTACCATCTTTGTAACTTAGCATTTGGTTCTTTTGGAGTGAGCAGTCACCTAAGAGGTTGATGGTCACTCGCAATATAAAAATGTAAATAATGTCTACTAAATAATGTCGAAAGGTTTTAGTAGCCTAAACTATAGAGTCATTTTTTCGATAGCACTTAAATTTAATTCGTGTTCATTGAGTGTTCTACTAATAAAAGATATAGGATGACAGTTTTGCGAAAGGACAGCCCCGAGAACTATGTTACTTGCGTCTGTGGTTAAAACAAATTTCTTTTCTAAATCGGGTAATTGTAAAATTGGGTCTCGAATAATCAAAGCCTTAAGTTTTTCGAATGCCTTTAAGTACTCAAGGTTTTGCATCATCTTTGCTCCTTTTTTTAAACAACTGGTCATGGGTTTTGCTATGTCGGCGTAACTTGGAATAAGTTTGCGATAATAACCTGTTAATTCGGGGAAAGCTCTAATTTCTTTTACTTTTCTCGGAATTGTGTATGAAACTATGGCTTTAACTTGATTTAATGCCATCAGAAGTTACTATGTGACCGAGAAAATTAGCTTCTGTTTTAACAACTTAAATTTATCTAATTGCCAATTATTTTAAATTGTCTTCTGATAGTTTGGAAAAAACTAATTGTAAGGAATTTAAGTGTTCTGTAAGGGATTTAGAGAAAATTGTTATGTCATCTAAGTAAACAAAACAGTGTTTGTTCAGCGATGGTCTGATTATGTTATTTATGCATCTTTGAAAAGTAGAGGATGCATTTATAAGACCAAATAATACCGTTTTGGTAGAGAATGCAGTTTCAGGAATTGATTCCTCGTTCATTTCTATTTCGTGAAATCCTTTCGCCAAATCGATTGTTGTAAAGTATTGGCGTTTACCCAGTTTGCCAAGAATTTCGTCCATATTTGGAATTGGATATCTGTCATGCAAAGTTATTTCATTAAGCTTCCTATAGTCAATTACTAGCCTGTACTTATTTTTGCCAGAAGCATCCGTTTTTATACCCTTGAAAAAGGGTATTATAATTTTGTCCAGAAATGTGTAACGCATTAAAGGAAGCATCTCCGACCCCACAAAGTATATATATTCTTGATCAGCATCAACAGCCGAGTCGATATAGCCATGTCCGTCTGTCCGTCTGTCCGTCTGTTTCTATGCAAAAAATAGACAGTAGTTTTAAAGCTAGCGTTTTGAAATTTTTACCAGATCATTATTTTTGTTGCACGCAGATCAAGTTGAAGAATCGGTCGGATCGGACCACTATATCATATAGCTGCCATACAAACGACCGATATCAAAACAAGTCTTTGTATAGGAAACTTTTTTGTTTTCCAAGCTATTGCAACTGAATTCAACATTTATTCATTTGACATAGCCATACATGATTTGTGTAAGTTTGGTCCGGATCGGACCACTATATCATATAGCTGCCATACAAACGACCGATATGAAAACAAGTCTTTGTATGGGAAACTTTTTTGTTTTCCAAACTATTGCAATTGAATTCAACATTTATTCATTTGACATAGCCATACATGATTTGTAAAAGTTTGGTCCGGATCGGACCACTATATCATATAGCTGCCATACAAACGACCGATATGAAAACAAGTCTTTGTATGGAAAATTTTTTTGTTTTCAAGGGTACACCATCTTCGGCCAGCCGAAGAAAACTTTTCTCACTTGTTTTTTATTGAATCGAATAAATGTCCCCTCAGTTGATTAGGGACGACACTAAGAAGAATTATTTGAAAAAGGTTTTTATTGAACTTTTACAAAATCTGAATTGAACTGCGTGTTGTTTACATAATTTGGGAGCGGCATCGCTCGCTTGGTATATTGTATGTTCACATTATTTCAGGGCAAGATCGCCTTCTCTGAATTTGGATTGTTTGGAATTGATGTGAGCGAGATCACCCACAATGCACATGCGTAGTTCTTAATACATAAAGGAATTTGTGAAATAAGCAACTAATACAACTTACGAGGTGTGTTCAAAAAATATCGCGAATTTTGTGTTTTTTCAAAAATGATTTATTTATTCATGAATATCCCCATGAGATATTATGCACTTGTGCCAACGGTTTTTCCAATCTTCGAAGCACTTCCGAGCTTCGAAGGGCGAGCTTTGAAGGCCGAGCTTCGAAGGCCGAGCTTCGAAGGCCGAGCTTGTCGGCATAAGTGACAGACATGAGTACCAGGGCTTTCGGAAGGTGTATGTGGGGTGAGGAACACTCCTCATGCGAAATCTGAGCGGGTGAGGAATTCATCACCCGAAAAAATTTGCCTTGGATGAAAAATTTTATGACTTTATGAGTGTTTATATCGTGGAAATCAAACCAGAAAACTTCAAAAATTTGGAAGTAGTCGCTCCCACCAACTTGACTGGGTATATAGTCACTCCCGCCAGCTTTGACGTGAGCGACTATATATAGTCCCGTCTCTAGTCTAGTTAGATACAATGTACATGATTTTGAATGATGTTGTAAAAGGGGGGAGGGGGCATACAAAATTTCAGAGCTCCTCACCCCACTCAGAAGTGTTTCTCCTGCCCTGATGAGTATCAACATAACGCCACAAAACAATCTAAATTCAATTATATTTAACCCGCGAAAATTCAAAATTCGCGATATTTTTTGAACACACCTCGTAAGTTGTATTAGTTACTTATTTCACAAATTCTTCACATCATCATTGTATTTTATCATATATATCTTTGTTACATTAAATGGTGAATATAGAGTTGTTAGTTCAATTTTCGGACTTAATGAATTTAAAATACCATTTTCAATCTTAACTCTACATTTTATTATTTTTATCATTTATTTTTTTATGGCTATTTAGTTCTTGGCAATTTCCTGAAATAGTAGTTTCAGTTAGATTCCATGTAAGTATTACATTTGGTTTGACATATTGGATAATTTCCTTTAAGGGAGTCAGTTTAAAATTAAATTTGCGCTTAATTATATTTTTAATGCCTTCATTGTTTACTTCTTTGTTGTCTTGATTATAAATTTTATTATTGTTTTAAAAATTTCATTGTTTTTTTGAATAGTCCAATTGATATCTGTTATGGTCGGGATAGGGGATTATTTTAATTGTGTTAACTAGTTTATGGTTTATAGGAATGTGTCAGATAAGCAATAGTTCATTATTTTTATGGTCAATCCAAGTGGATGTTTTGATTGAAAGTATATTTTAATTGTTTATGTTTTCTAACTTGCCATAATTTAGTAGCTTCGGGTTAAACAGCCCAAGACGTGAAAGTTGCATGTCTATTTCTATGTCTATGTATTTAATAAATTGCATATATTCATAATCGAGAGTGCCAATACTATTGCGGTTATTTTCGTAGTAACTAAGTATCTGCATACCTTCATTCAAAAAAATAATGAAATCATTGAATTGGAGTTGAATTGAACTTTCTGTAATTCAATCTAAATTTTTGTTTATTTCTACCCGATCATTTTCATCAAGTGTACCAAAAAGAAATTTAAAGGATGAACCTAATATGTTTAAGAAGGATTTTGGCCATTTGCTAATGAATAGTTATTCTAGAAAATTCTTTTATCAATTTATTATACAAATATTTCATTATGGGTGTGCCTGTATGTTTTTTTACTCTGTTAACAAAGGAAGTAGTGATAATGTTCATTTCCATCTATTTTTTCTACATTTTTGTTTGCTTTAAAAGGGTTTTCTAATTTACCATATTGTATTGGACCCTTTTGGTATTTAGTGTAAATATTAAGGTCTTGTCGATCTTTATTTATGTTGTAAATTTTTTCTTTAATTTGTTAAGTGTCTAATGTTGGGTGTCCAGCGTAAAGGAATATTTGAGCAGATTTTTGTCCAGTGGTGTCATATTTAGTTTAATAGTTCTAAGTATAAAGCATTGTTTTTATCTGGCTTAATTTGACTTCTTCATCGTTGGACGGGTTTTTTTCTTTATTGTTTTTGTATTCCTGGATGTAAAAGTTTTTCATGTGAATGAAGACTAATTTCTATGAATTCAGCGTATGAAGAAACATTTTTTTAAAGGTTGTGGCTGCGAATTACCGCAGTGTAAGTGGTGTTAATAATTTCTATATATGCCATTTGAATAATTTCGAAATCTACATCACTTTCAATATTAATGGTGATGTTTCTATGAATAAAGTAATCAAGTAAAATTTGTTTGGCCTTTTCGAATGTTGGATACATGTTGGATACATCATATTGGATTGTGATAATAGAATTGCCAAAAATAGTTGACTGTTCTACTTTTTTTAATCATATTTAATAAAAATTATTGGTTTTTTAAATCAATTTATTGGTTTCTCTGTTAAATAAGTAAGATTGGTATTGTCTTCTGCGCTATACTGAGTAGCTCTACTAAAATTATTTTCTTCAATTCGAATTCTTGATAATGCATCGGCAATTGAATTTTCTTAATAAAGTCCATTTTTAATTGGTATTCGTTTAATAACCAATCTTGTTACCATCTTTGTAACTTAGCATTTGGTTCTTTTGGAGTGAGCAGTCACCTAAGAGGTTGATGGTCACTCGCAATATAAAAATGTAAATAATGTCTACTAAATAATGTCGAAAGGTTTTAGTAGCCTAAACTATAGAGTCATTTTTTCGATAGCACTTAAATTTAATTCGTGTTCATTGAGTGTTCTACTAATAAAAGATATAGGATGACAGTTTTGCGAAAGGACAGCCCCGAGAACTATGTTACTTGCGTCTGTGGTTAAAACAAATTTCTTTTCTAAATCGGGTAATTGTAAAATTGGGTCTCGAATAATCAAAGCCTTAAGTTTTTCGAATGCCTTTAAGTACTCAAGGTTTTGCATCATCTTTGCTCCTTTTTTTAAACAACTGGTCATGGGTTTTGCTATGTCGGCGTAACTTGGAATAAGTTTGCGATAATAACCTGTTAATTCGGGGAAAGCTCTAATTTCTTTTACTTTTCTCGGAATTGTGTATGAAACTATGGCTTTAACTTGATTTAATGCCATCAGAAGTTACTATGTGACCGAGAAAATTAGCTTCTGTTTTAACAACTTAAATTTATCTAATTGCCAATTATTTTAAATATATATCTGATAGTTTGGAAAAAACTAATTGTAAGGAATTTAAGTGTTCTGTAAGGGATTTAGAGAAAATTGTTATGTCATCTAAGTAAACAAAACAGTGTTTGTTCAGCGATGGTCTGATTATGTTATTTATGCATCTTTGAAAAGTAGAGGATGCATTTATAAGACCAAATAATACCGTTTTGGTAGAGAATGCAGTTTCAGGAATTGATTCCTCGTTCATTTCTATTTCGTGAAATCCTTTCGCCAAATCGATTGTTGTAAAGTATTGGCGTTTACCCAGTTTGCCAAGAATTTCGTCCATATTTGGAATTGGATATCTGTCATGCAAAGTTATTTCATTAAGCTTCCTATAGTCAATTACTAGCCTGTACTTATTTTTGCCAGAAGCATCCGTTTTTTTTTTAATACAACCCAGGTAGGACTATTATATAGTGAATTACTGTCTCTGACTAATCCCTGATTAAGCATTTCCTGCACTTGGTTTTCGATTTCAATTTCGTGCGCTTGAGCAAGTGGGTAATGTTTTGAATAAATCAGAGTTATGTGTGTGTGTAGAAAAATTACCTACAAGCTACATCTGTGGTGGTCCATTCTAGTGGCGGTAATATAACTCTGGCCGCCGTCTACTGTCTGCCCCGTTTCTCAATTACTGAGAATCAATTTACGGAATTCTTTTGCACCCTTGGGGATCAATTTTTTGGTGCGGGCGACTACAACGCCAAACATACACACTGGGGATCCCGTTTAGTAAATCCCAAATGTAAACAGCTATATACTACAATTATCAATCCGATAAATAGGTTGCACTGTCTATCACCTGGGAAACCTGCTGGCCTACATACCCCCGAAAACTACCAGATCTGATTAATTTTGCGATTGTAAGAAAAATTCCTATAGTGCTTTTTAACGATGTAACACTTGAAGATCTCTCATCTGACCATTCACCCGTACTCTTCAACATGTTTCGGCAGCCAGAGTTTAAAGAAAGGCCGTGTCATCTTACAACATCAGCCACAAACTGGTATAAAAATTATGTCAGCACACACTTAGAACTCAATCCTATGCTAGACACAAATTCAGATATTGAAAGTTCTGTAAAAAAATTTGAGTCGATAATAACAAAAGCTGCTAGTGCTGCAATACCTCAAATGACTTCTAAGCAACACTTAAAATATGGGACAACGAACAGGCAAATCGAGAACTTAGTGCTAGAAAAACGACGTCTCCGACGAGAGTGGCAAACACACAGATCACCAGCCACAAAGCAACGGCTGAAGACAACACGCGCCCTAATGAAAGCTCTTAAGAATGAGAAGGAGAAAGAACATCGCCGGTATATTGAGCAACTATCGCCGACAAACACAAGGCAGTCATTGTGGAAAGCAAATCCTTGCCTTAGTATGCCTATGGAAGCAAAGATGCCTATTCGGGATAACACTGGGAAATGGGCCCGTAGTGATGCAGAAAAGGCAAATGTTTTTGCTGCTCATCTACAAAAGGTATTTCAGCCGAACCCCCGAACAAATGGCTTTACGCTCCCGCACGTCACTGATGGACAACATTCTGATCCACTGAATTTTCCTCCGAACGAAATTGAAAAAGTTATCAAAGAACAACTGAATCCAAAAAAAGCACATGGCCATGACTTAATATCTCCAAAAATGATTATGGAGCTACCAAACTGTGCTGTACGACATATCAGCACATTGTTCAATTCTATAGCACATCTGCAAACTCGTAACACAGTTCCATCGCATCAATTTGGATTCCGTCAAAATCATGAGCCAATTGAAAAAGTGAACAGAATAACAACAGAGATCAGAACTTCCTTTGTATTCTTCTGCCGTATTCCTCGATGTCGCCCAAGCTTTCGACCGAGTGTAGTTGGAGGGCCTCATGTATATAATAAAAACACTCCTTTCACCAAATACACACAAGCTTTTCAAAAGAAAATTTACTGTAAGGTGCAATGCGAATACCTCCGAGGACCATGTCATCGAAGCGGGAGTCCCTCAGGGTAGCGTTCTTGGTCCGACACTGTATCTTCTATACACAGCTGACATCCTTACAAGTGATCGAACAACACTATCAACTGCTGCTGATGACACCGCAATTCTCAGCCAATTCTCCACAACAGTTAGGTGACCAGCCAGGTGCGCTGATGCCTGCAGAGGGCATTTCGATCGGCTGAGAATTGCGGTGTCATCAGCAGCAGTTGATAGTGTTGTTCGATCACTTGTAAGGATGTCAGCTGTGTATATAAGATACAGTGTCGGACCAAGAACGCTACCCTGAGGGACTCCCGCTTCGATGACATGGTCCTCGGAGGTATTCGCATTGCACCTTACAGTAAATTTTCTTTTGAAAAGCTTGTGTGTATTTGGTGAAAGGAGTGTTTTTATTATATACATGAGGCCCTCCAACTGGCGTATTGCAATCAACGAGCAGAAATGCAAACATGTCACATTTACGCTTAATAGGCGTAGCTGTCCCCCATTAACTCTAAATAACGTCCAAATTCTACGAAGTGATTCAGCCATTTACCTCGGAGTTCATCTAGACAGAAGATTAACTTGGCGTAAGCACATTGAAGCCAAGAAAACGCATTTGAAGCTGAAAGCTAGTAGGTTTTACTAGCTTATCAAGTCACGCTCTCCACTAAGTTTGGACTACAAGGTGCTGCTATACAATACAGTTCAAAAACCAATATGGACATATGGATGTCAATTATGGGACAATGCATGCAGCAGCAACATGGAAATAATATAACGGGCACAATCCAAAATCCCGCGAACTATAACTGGTGCGCCTTGGTACATCCAGAACGCGAACATCCACCAGGACCTACGGATTCCAGTTGTAAAAACTGAAATTTTCCAGCAGAAGGCTAAATACCTAAAGCGACTTGCAAGCATCCAAATTAATTGGCCAAATCACTTATAGAAGTGAATAATCACACGCGCCTCCAACGTAATGATTCACCTGCCCAGATGCCAAGAGCTACGGCCATTTAGTATAATTTATAATTAAGTGAGTAGATTAAGATTTTTAAACTTATTGTTAGTCTCTATATACCAAGAGAAGATTCAATAAATAAATAAAAATATTAAAAAAAAAAAAAGTGTTGTATTTAAAAAATGCTTAATTGTGTTTGTAAATGTTAACTTGTCTCCTTCTTGATATTGATGATTTTTAGTACAATTTTTAATTTTGAGGTTTCCTCCTGATGAAGATGATCTAGTCAAAACAATTCAAAGTTTTTTTTATTTAATGATACCTGATCTGATTTCTTAGTTGATTCTGGTGCCATTTGGTTTCTTTCTGCACTTGAATTAATCAAAGGCTATGTTTTATCAAAAAGAGTAACTGTTCTATTTTTATAATTTATAATTGATTGTGGAATATCTAACAAGTTTCGCCAATTAGTATATCGTAAGCATCGTAAAATTATGAATGTAGAATATTTCACGTTTTCTAAAAATACTATTGTTGTGTAACATAATGAAACTTTTTGAAGTGATAGGACCGTTTGACGTAAAAACTTTACATTTCACATTTAGCATTCTGATCATTTCCGACTTGACCACACTGGAGACCCTGTGCACGAGATAACTAAAATAATAGTCTAATATAATAAAAAGCTTATCTATTTTACTGCTGTGCAAAACAGTACGCATTCTAAACCTTGGACCCTGCCTTGCAGAGTCGGCATTTGGACAGCAACAAACAATAGTGGGAGAGGTGTGATAAGCTTGCATTCTCTGCCCATTGGGCCCCTCACTCCGCGCGCAGCCGCCAAGAGGAGCAGTAAGAAACCTTGCAGTAAAAGTAAAGTAAATCAGTGATTGAACAAAAGCCATAATTGCCCAAATGGAGGAAAGCATTCTTCCTGACTCTCAGCTTAGAAATAAGCAGAGTGTTTATGAGAAGATGCTCGTAACAGCTGGCAAATTACCTTCGGATATTAGGGCTGAGTGCCGACCAGAAATTCAACGCCTTTTGTCGGAAACGGAAACTCACATACGTAATGGCGGATCATGCGAATACCCAGCCATCTCCACCCCATGGGATCTCACAACTTGTACTACAACTAGTACGACGACTTCAAGCATCTCAACAATGTTAACGCAGTACAACTCTACACCGACACTAAATGGTAGTGAGTGCTCTACTACAATTAGCAAGAGCCAAATCAATGTGGCTGTAAGCACCTCACCGATCTCCCCTGTTCACTTTAGTGGATGGCAAGATGTATCCTATAAAAGAGCCGGCTCAGCTCTTTCCCCCAAAATAACCCGTAAAAAGGCAGTCCCTCATAAGGAGGACAATGTCCACAAAAATCGTTTCCAGGATGTAACAGACAACGAAGACATGGAACCCTCTACCTCGCAAGCAGCGGTCAGTCGTGCCGAAGAGAAGCGTAGAACCACCCTGAAGCCCGCAAATACTAATATACCTGTTCCCGTCGCCCCCTCACTACCTAGCCGTAAAGCTAAAATACCAAGAATCACGGTCCCCGGCGTGGATAACTTTCTGGAATTCGCCAAAGAACTCGACGCCCTCATTGGACCCACATTCACAATAAAATCGTTAAACTCAGGTGACTGTGCTATACAGTGCAACTCATCTGACGACTACAGAATTGTGGCGCGTCACTTCCGCGAAAAGGGTACACTCTTTCACCACCACCAGCTACCTGAAGATCGGCCCTTCCGCATTGTCATGCGCAACATTCATCACGGTGTTCCGTCGGAAGACATTACCGAATGCCTACTGAAAGAAGGTCACCACGTCCTCCGCAACTATACCCCTCTTAACAAGATTATGAAACGCCTACTGAACATGAGGTTTATCGACCTCAAAAAAGACGAGAGTAACAACATCGTAAAAAACATCTCTGCTGTCTGCAGACACAAAATTAGCTGGGAGAAGCCGCGTAAACAAAGCGAGCCTGTCCAATGCCTTAGGTGCCAGGAATACGGGCACACCAAGGCATACTGCACCCGACACCACATATGCAGGCAGTGCGGAAGGAACCATCCAACTGCTGAATGCAATCTCGGACCGGACGATCCTAAATGCTGTTATCAATGTGGCAACTTTCAGGCAGCTAACTTTAAAGGTAGCAAAAATATCTACAAATTAATTGTAAAAATAAGCAGCAGCAGAAGATTATTCCATCACCTCTACCAAGTACTACCCCTACCTTTGGCAAGCAAACTTACGCGAGCGTAGCGAGTATTAATAATACGGTCGCCCAAATCGGTCAGCCCAGTATACCACCAGCTTACAACCCTTCAAACTTCATAAACTTCATAACATCGACATCCTCATGTTGTCCGAGACGTACTTCAACACACGGTCCCGCTTTAGAATTCCCGGCTTCACCCTACACTCTGCCAACCACCCGGATGGTAGGCTGCACGGAGGAGCAGCAATTATCATAAGATCCACAGTCTCCCATCAACCCTCCTTTACACTGTCGGAAGAACACATACAAGCAGCCGGCATTAAACTGTCTGCAAGCAGAGGATCCTTCGATGTTGCCTCGGTCTATTGCCCCCCTGCCTACAGGTGGTCGGAGACAGACTTTCTGGCACTTTTTACGCAACTCGGCTACTGTCATTGAGGCAGGACGACAGGCTACTCCTTCACCACGCCAAGTAAGCCCGAAAACTTCAACTAGATCAATACCAAATCCGGAGGCAAGAGCTCTTCTGAACCTTAAAAGACACCTCAGGAGGCGTTTAAGAGCAACAGGAGATCCTGCAACTAAGCAGTCCCTCTCAAGTGTTACAAACAGACTGCGTCGGATGCTTGCCAAAAACCGCCAGGAAAACTTCAACACTCTACTTGAGGGAGCCGGCCCTGACAATAGCAGCGACTTCTCAGTATGGAAGCTAACGAGAGGAATAAAGAGGCAGCCGCTCTGCCAATCGCCCGTCTTCGGACACTGTGGCCTGTGGCTGAAAACAGATTGTGACAAAGCGAACGCATTTGCAGAGCATTTGTTTTCCACTTTCACCCCCTTCTGTTTGACAGACGACTCCCACAGAGAAGAAGTCGCTAGCCTTTTGGATGTGCCTACTCTACCAACCCATCCCATAAAACATACCACGCCGCAAGAAGTCACTCTGCAATTAGAGGGCCTCCAACAAAAAAAGACACCTGGACCCGATGGTATTGACAACCGGGCAGCCAAATACCTTCCACACAAAGGAGTTATGGCATTAGTAAAAATGTATAATGCTAAGCTAAGATTAGGGCACTTCCCTAAGCAATGGAAGCGTGCGAGGATCGTTATGATACCCAAACCCGGCAAACCTCCAACGCAGATAGACTCCTACCGCCCAATAAGTCTACCTCCAACCATTTCTAAGGTCTTTGAAGGCATTCTGATGAAACGATTGATGGATCTGCCGCAGGTATCAGGATACATACCCCAACATCAATTTGGCTTCAGGAAGTCACACGGTTGCCCGGAACAAGTCCACCGTCTAGTCAATCGCGTAACGCACGCCCTTAAGTCCAAGCTCTACACGGTGGCAGATGAAAAAACTAGACTGGCTCCTACGGTCTAGCAAACTACAACTCCAAACTAAAGTACTACTCATCAAGTTAAAACTAAACCCTACTTGGACTTATGTTATTCAAGTATGGGGAACGGCCTCCAAGCACCAGCTTGACAGGCTGAAAACTGTCCAGACACGTGCTGCTCGGCTTGCATCCGGGCTCCCTTGGTACGTCTCCAACCACGCTATCCTAAGGGATTTTCGGATTACTCTGATTGGTGATTAGATCAACCTTCACAGCAGCCGATACGCGGAGAAATTGGCAACACACCCAAACTCTCTGGCAAGTGATCTCGCCAATGCTCTCTGCCTCCGTCGTCTGAAGAGGATCCACCCCTCTGATCTCCCTACCCGTATAATATCGTAAGATTCTAAATCCCGCCAAACTGTTACATGTAAGTTAAATGTAAGTTAGTTAAGTGTTAATGTAGCAAAATTATAATCCTCCATTTCCCTCGTCTGGTTGCATTCAGAAGGCTCTGAACTGATTCCGACGCTAAATATAAAAAAAAAAAGCATTCTGATTGAGAAGACAAAATATATTTTTGTTCATCATATTTATTGTGTATACAATTTTTTTGCATTGGTGTTGCCCTAGACTGAACTGGGCATTTTCGTCTGATTCTGCGCTATTTTGGCTTGGTTCATTTTTATCATTGTTGGGTGGTTCTTGGTACGGCTCGTTATTCATTAATCCATGGAATTGACTGTAGTCATAATATTGCTGTTCATATTTCGGTTGAGGTTCATAGTATTATTGCGCATCTTGAAACCTTAATTCGTCAACCGACATTTTGGTTTGCTTACTGTCCGATATTCTTAGTTGTTTAGTTATTGGTTTTATTGGGAAGTAAGTATTATTAGATGTAGGGGGTTGTTGTTGTCAAGAACATGTATTTGTTCTTAAATTTTGTAATGTTTGGGGATTTGGAATTCTATTCAAGTGTTGGGAAAATGGATTGTTGTTAGAATTTGGTTGAGTGTGCATGAATCTATTGGGTGCCAAATAATTTAGCCACATAAATTGCATGTTAGGCACTTGCTGTATATAGGTGGGTCTAAATGGTTGCGCATAAGGATTAAAATTAGATTGGAATGGTTGATGATATTGTGGGTGTTTTTTGTTGATATTGTGTTTGGTTATTTGGAGTAGTTTTTGGTGATTTCGAGTTATGGTTAGGATTTGGAGACTTAACGAGATTTTCTCGATTTCTATTAAGCTCTAAATTTACATATTCTTCGTAAATTCCCTCATTTAGTGCAATGCTAATTAATGGTTTTAAATCGGCAATATTATGATGGGGCAAAATAGTAAACAATTGAATTGGTAATTTTCTAATAAGTACTTTGATGGAATATTTAACTGCCTATAGATAAATAAGAAAATCCATTAGATGCCGACGTCTTTCTGCTTCTTCGCAAAATGTTCGTAGGTTTCCTTTAAAAGGTGTCTCCCTGAAGTTCTTCAGGAGTTTATAGTTTAGTGTTTGGGGTTTGTAGGCCATTCTTTGATGTTTGGTAGGCCCAACATGACTGTATCACGTATCCTTCAAGTTCCGCTCGATTCAGAGTTTTCGGAGAGTTTTTAGAGTATAATCTTATATGTTATTGTTTGTTTTATTTAGAATTTTAAAACTAATGTTTAAAATTTTTATTTTGTTGTAGGTTTATTTTGTTTTTACTTGTTAAACTTACAAAACTTGTAAAACTTATAGTTTTAATTCGAATATTACTTATGTTTGTATTGTTAAAATGTTTTTTGCCGTTGGACTTAATGGTTTCGGATTGTTTAATTGTCTTCTCTTATTGTCCTTTTGTCTTATTGTCTTCACTTTTTGTTGGACAACCGAATCGGATTTATAATCCAAGTTGAAGTCAAAGAAGAGTCACAAATTGTGTTGCGTAATTAATTACGAGAACTACGGATTATAAAATTTATTTTATTTTCCACGCTCGGATCTTTTTATTTGAATACTTTTTACTTGTATCCTACGACTGCGCCAGTGAAATAGTTGTTATATTTTTTTATTGAATCGAATAAATGTCCCATCAGTTGACTAGGGATAACGCTGAGAAGAATTATTTGACTAAGGTTTTTATTGAACTTCTTTATTCAGATTCAGGTTAAGATTAAATTTTGGTGTACAAAATCTGAATTGAACTGTGTGCTGTTTACATAATTTGGGTGCGGAATCGCTCGCTTGGAATATTGTTTGTTTACATTATTTGAAGGCAAGATCACCTTCCCTGAATATGGATTGTTTGGAATTGATGTGAGCGAGATCACCCACAATGCACATGCGTAATTTTTAATATTTAACCATCGAAAATTCCAAATTCGCGATACTTTTTGAACACACCTCGTAATACTAAGATCATGCAGATTGGTGCAAGCTATACGCGGATCTTTACATATATGAGAGTAAAGCTTAACTTCAAATGAATTGAATTAATTAAAACTCAAAAGCTAAACTTAAATGAGGGTGTCTCGATACAGCAAAGGGTAATTAGTTCGCCAACAGTATTTTAAAAATTTTAGAGTATAATCATACTTAAATAACAAAAGCCCCTACATTTTTTAGGGATCGAGTAACATTTGCATAAACAAAAACATGGTAAAACCCTATTTTATTAATACGTTTTAAATAAACGAAATGTCTGAACCAGATTATAAAGTCACCAGTCGAAGCTTTCGACTTCAACAAATGTATATTGTCCAATGTTTTAATTTCCCTACAAGTCCTAATTAAGTGAATCGTTGTTTTACTGCTTTCACTCTAATTTCACGCAAACTAAACTCCTTATGAAACATGGAAAAAAATTATAAATTTTAGCATATTTAAAATCCTTCGGCTAAATATTGTAGCTGTCCAGTGCAGCGTGCGTCTTGTCTCATTCGTGGACTACCGTCAACAGTGCAAAAGTGAGTTTTTAAACGAAACTCTTAAAAAAAGAAAAATTTACTTTCGACACCGCTAACAATAAGTCTGTGTAATTGTAGCAGTGAGAATCAATTTAAATTAATAAAATAGAAATAAGAAAAATAAATAAGTAAAAATAACTAAAAAAATAAAATAAATAAATTTATTACAATAGTAACATACTTCTACTTTTTATAAATTAATATACTATATATAATATATATAATTTTATTTTTTTCGATTGATATTTAAAAATTAGTGTATAATACAAAAAAAAAAAAATTATTGTCTACAGATGGATATACAGTGAGCGATGTCGTAATGTACTGGAAGCCCATGCCTGTAAGGGGTGTCGAAGATGCCGATTTGCCACAATTTACAATTATTGGTTATGAAACAAATGATCGCAAAGAGCTATTGGCCACTGGAATATACCAACGTCTTTCACTTTCATTCAAATTGCAAAGGAATATTGGATATTTTGTCTTTCAGACCTACCTTCCCAGCATTCTGATCGTTATGCTGTCATGGGTCTCATTTTGGATTAATCATGAAGCAACGAGTGCCAGAGTTGCACTGGGTATCACAACTGTTTTAACAATGACTACAATTAGTACGGGAGTTCGTAGTTCTCTGCCTCGCATATCTTATGTGAAGGCTATTGACATCTATCTTGTTATGTGCTTCGTTTTTGTCTTTGCGGCACTTCTTGAATACGCAGCTGTGAACTATACCTATTGGGAAAAAAGAGCTAAAAAGAAGATAAAATCATTTAAGAACTTTGAGCGACGTAAAGTAGGTATGCAAATTTTTTATTGATGTATATATCACTTATAAGGAAAAAATATTAAAAATTATATTGATTTGGTTATAAATCTTGAAACTTGAATTTCTTTAAGTAGCCATTACAAATTCCATTGCTCTATGAATAGTTAATTAAGCGAATGTCAGTAGGAATACCCTTCAGAATTGTTATTTAAAAATATTTAAATTTTCATTATATTCGAAGACGGGATGTTAGACGTTTACAAATGTGGGGACAAATCATAACTCGAACTATACTGCACCACTTCAACAAAGACTCACACTGAGTTCCTATATGAACAAGTTCACGGTTGTGGCATTATTCCGATTAATCTGCGACTGCAGAAAGTGCAAACAAAGTGATTTAGTTGACTATGTTATTTATATTAAATCTATATATATATTATATTAAATCATCTATATTTTTTTTTCGCGGCGCCTGTTTTCTAAGAGCCCGCGTGGCGATCAGCTGTTAAAAGTTAAGCTTTAAGCTCGATCGGCCGATATAGCTCTTGTCTGGACTACAAGTTTAGCCGGTTTTAGAACGTGCTCTGCAAATGTACTTGTGTCAATTCTTTAACTTTATCAAATTAAGTTTAACGTAACTGCTAGAAAACATGAATAATCCATCGCCAAGTAAATCAATTGACTTCGTCGCAATGGATTCAATTGCAGCCTTCGCCTCATCAGAACTGCGCGCTGGTACGCAAGCCTATTTACATAACGGGCTCTAAAACAATCAGATAGAGCCAAATCGATCTTCCCTGTGCATCTTAGAGGATGGCAAGATGTATCTTACAAAAGAGCTGGCTCCGCTCTTTCCCCCAAATTAACCCCTAAAAAGGCAGTCCCTTATCAGGGGGACAGTATCCGCAGAAATCGCTTCCAGGGTTTAAGCGACAATGAAGACATGGAATCCTCCACCTTGCAAGAAGGCCGCAAGTACGAGGGCGGGTCAATAAGTCCGTGACTATGAAACACAGGTTTTTAGATAAAAAGTTATTTTATTTTTCAACGTAGTCTCCTTTGAGCTCTATACACTTAGCCCAACGTTTCTCCAATTTTTTTATCCCGAGGTCTTCAAAATAGGCATTTGTTTGTGAGATGACTTCGTCATTGGAGGCAAATCTCTTTCCGCCGAGCCATTTCTTCAAGTTTGGGAACAAGAAATAGTCACACGGGGCTAGATCGGGTGAATAGGCCGGATGAGGGAGCAATTCGTAGCCCATTTCATTTAATTTTGCCATGGAAACTGCACATGTGTGCACCCGTGCATTGTCCTGGTGGAAAAGAACTTTTTTCTTGGCCAAGTGCGGTCGCTTTTTTTTCAATGCCTCATCGAATCGACCAAATAAGTTGCTGTAATATTCACCATTGATTGTTTTTCCTTTTTGAAGGTAGTCAATGTGGATAATACCGCGTGCATCCCAAAAAACAGTCGCCATGACTTTATTGGCTGACAAACCCACCTTTGCCTTCTTTGGCGCCGATTTACCCCGAGAAACCCACTGTTTTGACTGCTGTTTGGTCTCCGGTGTGTTGTGGTGGATCCACGTTTCGTCCACGGTTACGAAACGGTGCAAAAACTCGTTCGTATTGCGATTGAACAACGCTAAACATTCCTGTGAAATTGTCACACGGTTGCATTTGTGGTCGATTGTGAGCAAACGCGGCACCCATCTTGCGGAAAGCTTTCTCATACCCAAATGATCATTCAAAATTGAAACCACTGAGCCATGTGAAATGCCTACGGCTTCCACAATCTCTCTCACTTTTAATCGCCGATCGGCTAAAACCATATCGTGGATTTTTTCAATTGTTTCGGATGTGGAAACCTCAACTGGGCGTCCAGAACGTTCGGCATCTTCCGTGCTTGTACGGCCACATTGGAATTCAGTAAACCACTTTTTTACCATGGAAATGGATGGTGCAGAGTCTCCATAATATTTATCAATCTTGACCTTGGTTTGCGTAATGGATTTTTTCCTCAAAAAATAATGCTTAATGAGCACACAAAATTCACTTTTTTCCATTTTCTTCTCAGTCAACGCGGTAGTCTGATATTAACGGCTGTCAAAAACAAACTAAATGTCGCAGCTTGTTCAATTTTTGACAAGAGTCAACTGACAGATGACTGGTAACGGGAGCAGTGTTACCATTTCAATTAAGAAGCGGGAAATTCAAAAAGTCACGGACTTATTGACCCGCCCTCGTATTAATACACCTGCTCCCGGCGACCCCTCACCAAGCCGTTATTCTATAATACCGAGAATCACGGTCCCCCCGCCGTTAACTATGCGGAATTAGCCGGCGAGCTGGACGCCCTCATTGGACCCAACCCCTCAGTAAAAACCATAAATTCATAGATTGTGCTATACAGTGTAACTCCCGTCACTTTTGCGAAAAGGGTACACCACCACCAGCTACCTGAGGATCGGCCCTTCCGCATTGTTCCGCATGCATAATATTTTTTTTTTTTTTTTCGCGGCTCCCACTGCATAACGCACAGCCCACCTCTCGTCCAACCGACCGAGGGGTGCTGCCGTTTATCGTACGGCTCGGATCGCGGGGATAGACCCGAGAGAATAAAGTTTAGAAAAGATAACGAGGAAAAAGTAGAGTTCGTTTGTTGCTCTGAAAGGTAGGTGAGAATTGAGGATTTGATAGAAGTGGACGTGCAGAGTGAAGTAATAGAGTATAAGTCATTGTAGTCAGAACATAAAACCCTGAAAGGCTCATGCTGGGCATATGTAGATCTACAACAACTTAGGAATAGGGCACTAAAATTTCTAGTACGTCTATTTGGAATGTTAAATGTTAGTCGTGTTAGTAGATGCTGGCTGTCTACATTACCATTAATAAGGTTATAAAGAAAACGACCCCCAGCATCTTTCTACGATTGGTTAGGGAAGGTTAATTAATTAGAAGGAGTCTGTTAGAGTAAGATGGGAGGTGAAGATTTGCATCCCAGTTGAGACCCCTAAGTGCAAACATCAAGAAATTCTTTTGGACGGATTCAATGCGATCTTGATAAACCCCATACTAAGGGCTCCAGACGCATGACCCGTACTCCAGAATTGGACGTACTAAAGATACGTATAAAGTTTTATTAATATAAGGGTCATAAAATTCCTTGGACCATCTTTTAATGAAGCCAAGCACGCACTTGGCTTTATTAACCATCGTAGAAATGTGGTCGGAAAATTTAAGTTTAGTATCTAATAGGACACCAAGATCGTTAACCTGGGTTAATCTATCTAAGGGGAACCCATAGAGAAAGTATGTCGCTTGGTTAGGGCACGAGCGATAGAAAGACATAAGTTTACATTTTGACCCATTAAGTTTTAAGAGAGTGGTAAAACACCACTTTTGAAAATTGTCCAAATCTGACTAAAGTTTATATTGGGCAGAAGGGGATTTGTATTGAAGACAAAGCTTAACGTCGTCTGCATACATAAGAACCAGAGAGTTCGTTATGGCAGGGGGTAGGTCGTTAATAAAGATAGTGAAAAGTAGTGGCCCAAGATGGCTTCCTTGGGGGACTCCCGATATAGCACTAACAAGACGAGAGTGTACATCCTTAAAAAGAACACTTTGGGTTTTCCCAGCTCAGTAGCTGGAAATCCACGTGAGAAGGTCTGAGGGAAATCCTAGGATACTAAGTTTACTCAGAAGGAGTGAGTGGTTGACAGAGTCAAATGCTTTACTAAAGTCAGTGTAGATGACATCTGTTTGAAGGCCTTTACGGAAGCCATCTATAATAAAGGAGGTCAGCTCCAAGAGGTTTGTGGTGGTGGAGCGACGCTTTATAAAACCATGCTGACATGGAGAAATAATTTAACTGCAGAGATGTTGAAGATGTGGTGTTACCAATTTTTCAAAAAGCTTTGGAATTGCTGACAATTTAGAAATTCCTCTATAGTTTGTAGCATCCGATTTTTTTCCTTTTTTGTGTAGGGGAATTATGAACGATTCCTTCCACATTTGGGGAAAAATCTAAGTTTCCAGAGACAAAGAGAAAAGTTTAAGAAGGGGTCTGCACAATGGCTTAGTGCAGTTTTTCAGTACACAGCCAGGAACACCATCAGGACCTGGCGAATAGACTGGTTTCACCCTCAGAAGATCCGATAACACAGTGCTTTCGGAGAAAGTTGGTCTGAAAATAGGATTGGCTGATTGAATGTTATATGAATAAGGCTGATCCATAATTGTAGGAAATGAGTACGTTGTTTGAAAGAAAGTTGCGAATAGATCGGCAATACCCTGAGCAGTAGTCATATTTTCAAAAGATATATTTTCAAAAGAAATTAGGGGGGGGAGAAGATACCTGCTTACGCTTAGTGTTAACAAAATTATAAAACTGCTTCGGATCCTGAGTAAACTGGATCCGACAGCGGTATATATAATTCTTATAAAACTCAGCGTTATGCACGGTGAAATTTGACCGAGCTACTAAGTATCTTGAGAAAGTTACATTACAGCCAGTTTTCTTATGTCTCTTAAGGAGTCTATTTTTAATGTATTTTAAGTTTTTAAGGCTCCTTGTAAACCAAGGAGGGTCGGTCGAGGCGGATGGATACTTCCATGGCACGCAAGAGTCGAAGAAAGCGTTAAGCGTTTTGTAGAATGTTTCTAAAGCGATATTAATATCGGTGCATTCCCAGAGATCGTACCAATCAAATAAAGAAATTAAGTTGCTTAGTCTCTGAAAATCAGCCTTACGAAAGCAGCGAGTTTCATGAACTCCATGGCGAGACTGAAGGTTGCTAGCAGTAAGGGTTTCAATCGAAACCTCAAGCGTTGGGTGGTAAGGATCTTCTGGGAGCGAAAGTGGCATGGCTCTGGTAACGGTTATTCCATCTGGGTCAGAAACGAAACATAGATCTAGAAGCCGACCTAAAGAATTCCTTACGTGGTTTATTTGACCAAGGGATATGTCGAACATACCCTCAGTAAAATCGTGATGTGTTGAGAGTGTTAATGATGGTGAATTCTCGATGTTTGACCAGATAAGTTCAGGTAAATTGAAATCTCGTACAGTCACTAAAAGGTCACTGTCAGACATGCGGTACGAAACCAGCTGAATGGCAGATAAGTGGTGCCAGTATGTAGGTGGTTCAGAAGAAGGTGGTAAGTATGAGCATGTTATGAATATTGATTGAAGCGACATAGTGATTTTGACACATAGGAATTCAATATCACCAAGATTCGGTAACCTAACCTCTTCAGAAGCAAAGTCGGAGTCCACAGAGATTAGGACTCCTCCTCCCCTTCGTAGTGGTCGGTCCCGTCTGTAAGTAGTGTACCTGTCTGGGAAAATTTCCGAACTGAAAATCTCCGGCTTTAACCAGGTCTCTGTGAAAACTAAAATCTGGGATGCAAAAGATAAACTATCAGAATACAGTTTAGGGAGCTTACTCCGAAGCCCCCTACTATTTTGATAGGTAAGGGATAGGTAAGATGTTGTTAGTTTTTTGAGGATGAAGGTTTAGGTAAGGGAGACGAAGATGGTACAGGGTTTTTAGGCTTTGGGAGTTTAACTCCCACACGCTTATTAACTTTTTTTTTGACTGTACTCGGCTGATGTTCTTGTAAGAATATGTTCTCCGGCCAAAAGCTGGCCGAACAGATCGTATCGAACATCGGCAAAGGTACACGTATCTTAAAAGATGACGTAAGCCTTGAATAAGAATATTTAAATTACCTAATGTCCTCCACTCTAACAACGGCCTTGGATTTGGCTTGGATATAAGCCGAGATATCAATCTCTGAGGTGTCAGGGGCCAGCCGTGAAATAAATATATGTTTAGAGGGGAAAATCACCTGTAAGGGCTTTGGTGTTACTGTTGGTAAGACCGCGACATCAGTCCGTACCGGGGGTCCGGTCGGTGGTTTACCCTTAGCAGTGGATTTTAAGGTGGTCGACTCTACTCGTGCCGGAGGAATCACTTGGAGTGATACCCTGGGTGGTATTTCAGACGAGTTATGCTCAACTATGGAGTCAAATTCCGAAACCACGTTTGTGTTTAGAACTCCTGCTCTTGGGGTAGTAAGAGTTATGAGCGTTATGGTCGACGGCTGATCGGGCTGAATAGCGATATCAGTGCATACGGAGTCCCTAATAGCGGTTTTTTTGCGCTTTGGGGATTCATTTAGTAGCTGTAGGCTGCTAAATTGGGAATCCAGCGCAGAGAGTTGGTCGTTGATTTTACGGAAACCACCGATCAACTCTTTAAAACCGTTTTTAGTTTGCCGCATGAACGTTCGCATTTCTTTCTGAACCGCGCGACATCCACTGCAGCAAAAGTGGAAACCAGCGTTTCTAGAGATTGCATCCGAAACTGAGGCGGTGAAACCTGCACATTTCGTATGCACAACATTTTCACACAGCCAACAGGGGATGCTAGGCTGGGACGCGGAAATCGGCTTATTGCACGATTTTATAGCGCAGATGCTATAAAATTCCATTAAAAAAATTTTTAAGGTAAGAACTAGAAGTTTAAGATATATAAGAAATATATAAACAACAAATAATTAATATTAGACAAACTAGTAGCCTTGAACCACCGTACTTGTTAATAAGAGCACTTGTTAATAAGAGGTAATGGGAAAATAAGAGCGCAAACTAGGAGAGAGAGTTATTGCAAAAGTAGAAATTGCAGTAAACGTAAGAAAAGGGAATAGAAATAAATAGGGCACAGTACCTTACTTGGGTAAATAATAAAATAACTTAAAACACACCAAATACGGTACCGCGCAGACGCGAGTGCGAATGGAAACGTTTAAAGTGTAAGATTTAAATAATTAATTTTTCAACAGACGCCGGTTTGCCTTTTGCAAGAAAATAATAAAATCGAATGATCGCAAGAAAAAAACACGTCCGTTCGCTATGAAGGTGAAGTGGTTAATGACCACGGTGTTCCATCGGAAGACATTACCGAATGACTGCAGAAAGAAGGTCACCACGTCCTCCGCATTTACACCCCTCATAACAAGGTTACGAAACTCCCACTGAACATGAAATTCATCGACCTTCAAAAGGACGAAAGTAACAACCTCCAAAAAGACATCTCTGCTGTCTGCAAGCATAAAGTTAGCTGGGAAAAGCCGCGTAAACAGTTCGAGCCTGTCCAATGCGTCAGGTGCCAGGAATATGGGCACACCAAGGCAAACTGCACTCGAATCATATGTAAGATTGATTATTATAATGATGTTTATTTGTACTATATGTAGGTTCTATGGTTAATGATATGATGATACAATACGACTAATTTAACGACAGCGGCTGGACTGCTCTCGACTGCTGACTATTGACGACTGCGCAGCGAATACTGCCGATCGACGACTGCCAACTCCGTGTTAAAGAGGATAGGTGGCAGCACTCTTGTATGTTGCCACCTTACATCCGACCATCCTGACCATCGTCCTCCGACCCGGATGACAACGCTCTTCAAAGGCGTTTGATGTAAACGCCGAGCCCCTGTCACCTATAATACGTCTCGGGAAATCAAAGACGCTTGGCTGCATTAGCTTTTTGACCACTTCTTCCTTGCCTGTTGATTTCGTCGGGAACAACCAGACAAACTTAGATAATGCGTCGACGACTGCCAGAATGAACTTGTACTGCTTGGACGTTGCATCCATAGGCCCTTAGTGGTCGACGTGCAACGTATGAAGCGGAACATCACCCTTCTCTATGCAAGGTAGGAACCCTTCTTGCTTCTTCAACTGTTTGCTGTGAATAATAGAACTTATACAATTAGTGATGTATTTTGTTACCTTCCTTTCAAGGTGTGGAATGAAAAACTGCTGCTGGATGTCGTGTACTTTTTTGCGAACTGCAAAATGACCAAACTCGTGTGCATTTTTGATGACCTCCTTCTCCATAAGCTTCGGCACAACTTGCAACTCGTTCCCATTGACTTCTTTGTATAGTAGACCGCCTTTCAACATGAAATTTTCATAGCGACCATATTTTAAGATATTGACGACTGCTCGTAATTGTTCATCGTTCTGCAGTGCCTTCTTCAACTGTACTGAGAGTTTTGCTGTGTCGATGAATACATTCTGTGAATGGCGGCTGAGGTGGTCAACATGTTTCATCTTCTCGCCTGCTCGGTGTTCGATATCATAACAGAAGTCTTTTAGATAAAGGACCCACTGAGCAACTTCTCTTGGTACAATAGCTTTGCTTGTCGTCTGCTTGCATGCGATGCAATCCGTTACCAACTTGAAATGTATTCCAAGCAGATAATGAAGGAACTTTTTAAACGCCAGGTATGAAGCTTTCACTTCGAGTATAAAACTGTGCTGTTTCGACTCGGACTGGGACGTCTTTTTACTTCAATAGTAGATGGGGTGAAGTTTCCCATTAAACAACTGCAACAATACTGCTTCAAATCCCTTTTTGGACGCGTCTGTATTTAACTCTGTGGGTGCTTCTCTGCTAAAGAAGTGGAGCACCGGCTCACTTGTCAACAACTGCTTCAACTTTGACAATGACTGTAGCTCTTCATGACCAACTTTGAATTCAACTTCTTTCACAGCAAATTCGTAAGGGAACGTTCAACTTGCGCATAACCAGGTAAAAATTTCCGGAAAAATCTAGTGAGACCAACAAATGATTGAACAGCTTTCACATTTTTTGGTGTAGGGAAACGGCTGACAGCAGTGACTTTACCAGGACCAGGCCAAATTTTTCCATTCTCTACGTTATGACCAAGGAAAAATATATGCTGAAATAGGAATTTGCATTTCGTCCACTTTATTTGCAACCCATACGCAGCGGCAGCTTGCAACAACTTTTCCGTCTTCTGCATGCATTCATCGGCTGTGACGGCATATACAATAATATCGTCCATGTACAGCTGCATAATGTCTTCGTTTATTAGCTTCTGAAAAATATGGTTCACAAAACGTATAAATGCGGCTGGTGAATTTCGGAACCCGAACGGCGCTTTATTGCTACGTGGGATGACGACTTTCTCACGTTCCCTCTTTCCAACCAATCCTCAATTTGGGCTTTGACAGCTTCAGCTTTTTTGGCGGACAACCGACTCGGTGATTGGCAGAATGGTTTCAGCACTCCATCTGGGTGGATTTGCAGCTGTGTAAGGACAGCAGGCGGCTGATAGAGATGCGGCGGCGCTGAGATGATATTTGACTTTTCAAATACGCTGTTTACATTAAAAGGATACTCATCTGTTGCAGTCTGTTTTGTTTCTAGCTTATGAAACAAAAACGCATTACCATAGGAAGCCAAACAGCCATAATGAAGTCATACCCCAACAGCGCTTCATGGTTCAAGTTGCAGCTTGATACAACGAGAAATTTATGTTCAGTCTTCACTTGATCACCTTCAACTTTTGCATTAAAACATCCGATTGGTTTGGTACAGGCATTGCCCAAACCGAGCAACGTATATTCGCATTTGTTCATTTCAACATTGTTCAATTTTTTTAGCACGTGCTCGTTTACAATTGTTACATCAGAGCCTGTGTCGACCAGGCTTTCAACTCTTACACCATTTATAGCAATTGTTTTGTCGCGGCTACGATCCAAAATTATTTGCACTGTCTCGACTTTCTTTTTGCAATCACGCGCAATATGACTGTTCTCGTTGCAACTGAAGCATTTAGTTTCCGCGACCCAATTTTTTCTCTTATGCTCCGCTGAGCCACAGTTAAAACAAAATTCCTTCTTTTTCTATTTGTTTGTTTGTTTAAGGCTGTCCCCGAACTTTTTTCTGAGTTCTTATTTTCATGCTCGCGAACTAGTTCATAAAAATAGTTTATAAATTGCATATTCATCTTTGAGCGCTTTATACGACTTACAACGAAAAATAGCACATTTAAATTCGCTTTTTTATATTGAGACCGTTTACAATATAATGCAACACGGCAGCATCTTGGACATTTCCGATTCTCGCTAGTTTTTTCATGCTCAGCATATATTCATGGAAAGACTCTGAGCATTTCTTTTTCCGTTTGCGCAACAACTTATGTATATCGGCACTGTTCCAACTGCACTCAAATTCTTCAATGAGTTTCTCTTTGCGCTCTTCAAAATCACTTACGCACTCTGACTCTAAAAACAACTTGGCCGCAGCACTCATTTTTCCCCTCGCTTGTACATACTTTTGTTTTTCGGACAGCTCGTAGGCATCAACATTACGTTCAAATATTTTGAACCACTTTCTCACAACTTTCTCAAAATTGTCAACATATTTTCGTTTGGGTTTCTCTTCGTTCGTCCACTTCGTCCTTTAATGCCAACAACTGTATGAGTTGTTGCCTTTAAGCTGTAACGTCATTGCTTTTATCCCGCGACATTGTCGGTCCTTCTTTTCTACACTCTGATTTTTCAAAAACTGCATCAACGCTCTCGTTACTTGTTACTTGTGCTCTTTTAGGCGGGGTTCTACTTATTTTCGATATGATAAACTTCGTGTACACTTGGCTTTTTGTCTCTTTCGCGCTCTTTCTTGTTTTCCTTTTTCAACTTTGTTTTACAGGAGACTAATTTAACAACGGTTGTGAAATAGAAATTCCGAGGACGCAACTTTTCGACTGTTTTTCTGGCAAGGAGTTATCGGTTGTAACTGCGACTTTACTGCAGCTCAAATTTACAACTTTTCGACTTTAAACAATCTACAACACAAAACCCTGTTGCGCATACAATTTATTGACGGCTTTTCTACTTTTTGACTGTTCATACCACGTGCACTGCAACTGATACAACTGCGACTGTTCTTTCACTAACACATATTGAACCGGACGATCCCCCAAATGAAAGATTAATTATTATAATGATGTTTATTTGTACTATATGTAGGTTTATGGTTAATGATATGATGATACAATACGACTAATTTAACGACCGCGGCTGGACTGCTCTCGACTGCTGACTATTGACGACTGCTTAACGAATACTGCCGATCGACGACTGCCAACTCCGTGTTAAAGAGGATAGGTGGCAGCACTTTTGTATGTTGCCACCTTACATCATATATGCAAGCAATGCGGTAAGAATCATCCAACTTCCGAATGCAAAATCGGACCGAACGATCTTAAATGCTGCTATCACTTTGGCAACTCTCACGCAGCCAACTTAACAGGTTGCAAACAATATCTTCAAATCAATTTTAAAAATAAGCAGCAGCGGAAGATGATTCCATTACCTCTACACCTACCTTTGGCAAGCAAACTTATGCGAGCGTAGCCAGCATTAATAAAAAGGTCGATCAAATCGGTCAGCCCGGAATATACTTGTATATATAAAACCCTCTCACCTCGGCCACCAGCACAAACGATACTCTGGATGCTAAGTTGGATCAGCTCATCACGAAGCTCAACAGGATGACGTCAATAATAGATTCCTTTATGCAAGTAATCCTTCGCATGCTCCCTCCCCTCACCGTCTTTCACAATGGGTCGATTTAAAATAACAGCCTAGAACGCCAACGGGGCTTCCCAAAAGCCCAACGAGGTTATTCCCATTATAGAACTCCATAACATCGACATCTTCATGTTGTCTGAGACGCACTATTCGCTATCCATCTTTAGAATTCCGGGCTTCACCCTACACTCTGCTAACCACCCGGATGGCAGGCAGCACGGATGTGATTATAAGATCCACAATCTCCCATCAACCCTCCTTTACACTCTCGGAAAGGCAACACTCAGACAGCAACAAATCCAAGACTGAGCTTTCGTCTGACCATCTCCCGCTGCTCTTTGGACTGGACGAGGAGGCTCAATACTTTTAGGGATTGCACGCTGCCTCTGCATGCAAACGTTGCTCTATTTAAAACACTCATGGAGGGTACCGTCGCGCTCAATATGCCAATCAACTCTAGCAACGAGCTGGATGCTTATGTCGACTGCTTCACTGCTACTGTCATTGAGGCTGGACGACGGGCTACGCCATCACCGCGGCAACTAAGCTTGAAAACTGTTAGAAGACCAATACTAAATCCTAAGACAAGAGCTCTTCTGAATCTATAGCAACAGGAGATCCTGCAACTAAGCAGTCCCTCTAAAGTGTCACAAACAGACTGCGTCGGATGCTTGCCAAAAACCGCCAGGAAAACCTCAACAGCCTACTTGAGGGAGCTGGCCCTGACAACAGAAGCGACTTCTCAGTCTAGAAGCTAACGGAGGAATAAAGAGTCAGCCGCTCTTCCAATAGCCCCTTTTGGGACACAGTGGCCTAGGGCTCAAAACGGATTGTGACAAAGCGAACGCATTTGCAGAGCATTTGTTCTCCACCTTCACCATTTTCCATTTGACGGACGACTATCACCGAGAAAAAGTCGCAAGCTTTTTGAATGTGGCTACTCAACCAGCCCATCCCATAAAACAAACCACGCCGCAAGAAGTCACTCTGCAGTTAGAGGGCCTCCAACTTAAGAAGACACCTGGACCCGATGGTATTGACAACCGTGCAGCCAAATACCTTCCACACAAAGTAAAAATGTATAATGCCATGCTAAGATGCGTGCGAGGATCGTTATGATATACAAATCCGGCAAACCTCCAACGCAGATACTCTCGTACCGCCCAATAAGTACTACCAACGTTTTCAAAGGTCTTTAAATGCATTTTTTTTGAAACGATTGATGGATCTTCCCCAGGTATCAGGCTACATACCGATTTGGTTTCAGGAAGTCACACGGTTGCCCGGAACAAGTCCACCGTCTAGTCAATCGCGTAACGCACGGCCTTGAGTCCAAGCTTTACACGGTGGCAGTCTTCCTCGACGTCAAGCAACCCATTGGTAAGGTATGGCACGAGGGATTCCTACATAAAAATAATGCTTTTATTCCAGCACCCCACTATAATATGCTGAGATTTTTCATCATTGATCGAGCCTTCGATGTGGCAGTGAGAGACGGCCTCCAAGCACCAGCTTGACAGGTTGAAAACTGTTCAGACACGTGCTGCTTGGTACGTCTCCAATCACGCTTTCTTAAAGGATCTCCGGATTTCTCTGATTGGTGATCCAATCAACCTCCACAGCAGCCGAAACGCGGAGAAATTGGCGGCACACCCAAAACTTCTGGCAAGTGATCTCGCCAATAGTCTTCCCCTTCGACGTCTGAAGAGGAGCCACACAACTGTATTATATCTTAAGCTTCTAAATATTTTGGAAAGCTATTAAATATAATCTAGTTAAGGCTATATGTAACATAATCTAATCTTCCATCTCCCTCGCAGGGTCATATTCAGAAGGCACTGAATAGATTACGACGCAAATAAAAAAAAAAAAAAATTTTGATTTTAGGCTGCAATTCCGATTGCTTTTTGGGCTGCCGAAACTTGAGTATTCGTCTGGCTAATTATAGAAACGTGCCATGGGATGTCTATGTTTATGTAAATTAATTCTTCTTACGCAAAATTTTTATTATCAAAATTCAACTTTTTTCGTTCTCCTCCAGTTAGTAATTCCATGACTACCTTTTACCTAGCGAGCTCGAAGCCTTGGCAGACCATGAGTTGGCTTCACTGCTTTCTTTTGTCAGCGGCCCGACGTCGTCTTTGCAGTTTCCTCATTGGTGGCTTACATGGCCTGATGTTGTGTTTATCAGTTGAATTTTCAAAAATTTGCATGGTATAACGGAATCTCTAATGGGGTGATGTTAGTGGCCCGGCGCCTGGAAGAAATTAGGCAGGCGCGGATCTAGCATATTGGAGTGCATTATTTGCCTTTTACTTATTCTTAACTTGAATGATCGTGCATGACAAATGTTTGGGACCGATTGGCCTAAAAGTGCGTGTTGAATATGCTGATATTATGGCTGACATAAATAGTTTTTATATATTTTAGTAGTATAGTATACCATATTTACAATCATTGAATATTTGTTTCTTTGACTTCTCGCTTATCGTTTTATTATTTACTAAATAGTATTTGTCTTGATTTTTATGTTAATATATTATTTTGCTCATCTGGATAAGGGATTAATTCATATATTGGGACTTTAATTATTTCTGTTTGAATATGGGAAATGATAAAAATTTCCTTCGAATCGGTTTTTATCCACGTAGATTTTTTGATATTATACATTTTCGGAGTTCACAGAATTTTGTAATTTATTTTATAATTTTGGGTCAAATATTCCCAATCTTATCATTTGCATTCCTAATTCAATATCTTCAATGTATTCTGTGAATAGCTGTAGACTGAATACTAGAATTACTATCTTTCTGTCTCTTTTATCTTTGTCTCTTAAATTATTACTTTAATACCATGATAAATTGTGTCTATTTTTAAGTATACTTCATTTACCTGAATACTATTTTCTTCTATTTTTTGTATTTTCGTTTCTAATTTATCTTTATCATTTTTATTTTATATTCCAACAAGATGTTGCATGCTGTCCCGAATATGTTAATTAAAGCTCTTTTGTTGCGTTTGACAATCTCGCGATTAAGTTTATCTATTAGATATTTAAAATGAATTACCTCTTTAAATTCTTAAGGTGATTTCAAGAAATTTCCATAGGTTTCTTCGGTTTTGAAATGTTTACTGTAAGATAAAGATATTCATATTTTGACGGTTGGTCTTTGAATCTTGTTTGAAAAATTAGATATCCATTTGGAGCCTTAATGGGGTTGATTTCAACCCCATTTTGTAATTTTGATATTATAAAAGATACTAGTAAAGTTTTTTTTTTTTTTTAACATTCTTAATTTGTATTTAAAATCTGTCCAAGTGGACAATCATTAAATGGTTTGGGGGGGACCTTGACTTAAGGGAGGTACATGGAATGTATATCTTATGAGGTTGACTTAGGTGTCTATTGGTTGGGGAGATCAAGCGGGTGTTTCCTTTTCAGGCGTCTTGGGGATTGCCTATTATCTAGGAGGTTGATGGCCAGGTGGTTGGGGTGGTTATCCAGTCTTTTTATGTATCTTCCGCTGAGACGGGTGATCTCCTCTGCTACACATCTAATTCCAAGCTCTTTATGGATTATTGAGTTTTCGTGGTACGGATGGGCGTTCGAAACTATTCTCAGGCATTTATTCTGAAATCGCTGTATTTTGATGCGGTTCGAACAGCTTGCCGTGCCCCACAACTGTATCCCATATGTCCAGATTGGCTTAAGCACTACCTTATAAATAAGCTGCTTGAATTTTACTTTGAGTTTGGACCTCCTTCCCAGGAGCCAATGCAGTTGCTTAAGCCGTAGGTTGGCCTGGTTGCGCTTATTGATTAGGTGCGGACGCCATGTGAGCCTGCGGTCCAGTGTCAGCCCTAGATATTTGGGAATGTTATTAGTTGGGATGGTTTCCCCGTTGAGTGTGACGGGGGGGAATTCTCCCCTGCGTAGTGCGAAGGTTGTTTGTGTAGATTTCTCGGCGTTGACCACGATGTTCCATCGTTTCATCCATGGACCGAGGGCATTCAGTTGCCTCTGGATGATGGCTGAAGCTTCCTGAGGATCTGTGGCGGAGGCTAGGAAGGCGGTGTCATCGGCATAAGTGGCTACTGTGAGGTTCCGGGAGGGGGTGATGGGGAAGTCCGCTGTGTAGAGTGTGTATAAGATGGGTCCAAGAACACTGCCTTGTGGTACTCCTGCTCTTATGGGCCTAGGGGTGCTGATTGATGATCCGCATCGCACTCTGAATTCTCTTCCCTCTGTGTATGACTTGAGGAAGGCGAAATGGGAACTTGGGAGGTGGGTTTTAATTTTGAAAAGTAGTCCTGGGTGCCAGACTCTGTCAAACGCCTGTTTGACATCAAGCATAACGGCGCAGCAGTACTTCTTCTTTTCGAAGGCCTCAAGTATAGTCTCAACAATCCGGTGGCATTGCTCAGGTGTTCCGTGAAGGCGTCTGAAGCCAAACTGGTGGTCAGGGATCAGACCCGCGTCCTCCAATACTGGCAGTACTCTACGTAAAAATACTCTTTCAAGTATTTTGGAAAGGATTGCTAGCAAGCTAATCGGTCGATACGATGCTAGGTTGTCTTCAGGTTTCCCAGGCTTGAGGAGGACAATAACTTCCGCTCGCTTCCACTCTTTAGGGAAGTACCCTAGACGGAGGCAGCTGTTGAATATGTTGGCCAGCCTTTGGGAACAGATTAGGGGCAACATTTTCAGTGCTGTTGCATCGATACGGTCAGGACCCGGTGACTTGCCATTTTTTAGGGAGGCGATTTCCTGCGCAATCTCCTCTGGTTCGACGGGCTGTATTGGCAGGCCAGGAGCACTTGGGCTGTCTATGAACCTTATGGTTGCAGCTCTCTCTTCGCCAGTGCATCTGTCGAACGGTGCGAATGCACTATGTAGATGATCAGCAAAGGCTTCTGCTCTTGCGACCTCAGTCCGACACCAGGAACCGTCCACTTTTCGCACGGGTGATATCTTCTTCACAGGTCTTTTTATGTGCCTCGTGACATTCCACAGATTGTGTTGCGGGTCTCCAGGTTCCAGCTCCATAAGGAATCTATGAAACGAGTCCTGCCGTAGGATGGATAGCTTGTCCTTCAAATCTTTGGTGGCACGATTAAGTGCTGTCTTGTCCCTGGGGTTGCGCGAGGAAAACCAGACTCTTCTGAGTGGCCTTTTTTCGGCCACGAGGGCCGCGATTTCCGGAGACCACAAGTGCACGTCTCTTTTAGGTATTCTCGGGGTAGTCGGTGGAGGTGGATTCGCAAACTCAGCAGCATTGTGCATCTCTTTGGTTAGTTTTTCTATGGCCGCATCTATGTTGCTTGGTGTGGAAAGAGGGGTATCTGGGTACTGGGAGGAAAGCATCCAAAACGTAAACTTGGGGGCATTTGTGTGTTTTCCGGTGAGTCTTCTAAGCGGGATTTTTCTGAGGACGGGGATGTTTAGGAGCAAGTTTACTGCGCTGTGGTCAGATAGCAGTTTATCATAGCTTGAGCAAGTTATCTTAGAGTGTCCTATGCCCTTGGAGACGGCGAAGTCCAGCAGATCCGGCTGTTTTGAAGGGTCGGTAGGCCAGTGTGTGGGTTCTCCAGTGGAATGGCAGTCCAGACTCTTCCGCTGCAGGTACTTATAGAGCTTTATGCCTTTGGGGTTGTTTGTGCGGGACCCCCACCAGGAGTGTTTGGCGTTAAAGTCTCCGGCTGCTATAAACCGAGGACCGAGGGACTCGAAGAAGTCCTGAAGGTGGGTCTCGGTTATCGAGTGTCTGGGTGGGAAGTAAACCGCACCAATGGTGATATCTCCCTGTGGGCTAGAAATCCTGGTCACGGCGCACTGAGCCCATTCCTCCTGAAACGCGGGAAGTTCCGTGTACTGAATGCCACTCCTGATGAGCATAGCTGCTCCTCCGCGTGCTCTGCCAGTTGGATGGTTGGCATGTAACAGTTCGTACCCGCTAATTTTAAAGTAGGATCTGGGACAAAAGTGGGATTCCGAAACTAGAAGAACATCGATTATTGTCTGTTTTGATGAGATGCTCTACTTCGGCTTTGCTCCTCTGCAGGCCGTTTGCGTTCCAAAAAACTATGTTAAGGCTTATTTGCATTATTTTTTGTTGAGGATGGGAGCTATAAACTGCATCATCTGTGAGAACATCTGCGATAACATCTGCGATATCAACTTTTCCATCATCCTCTCAATTGATCCTTCCATGCGGGCAAGCATCGTATCAAACTGGTTGGGTTGTGGGGCTTCGGGAGTGGTATGAGGGGTTTGTTGGGGATTCGTTGGCTGTGTCACTTGGTTTCCTAGGAGTACGTCCCTATAACTTGTACCATTAATGATAGTTGGTATTTGGATGAGAGGTGGTTTGTTGCTACTCTCAACGGGTCTGGCTTTAGGAGATTGCTGCGCTTTTGCCTTTTTGTAGGCAGGGCATCCTCTGAACGACGCAGGGTGATCAGCTTGGCAATGTAAACAGCATGCTTTCTCGTCTTTTTTTTGGTGCATGACCTAGAGTCATGAGAATCACCACATTTCACGCAGCGATGTTCCAGGAAGCAGTAGCGCTGGGTGTGTCCAAACCCTTGGCATCTGAAACATTGTGGAACGTCGTTGAATTTCAGAGGGGGCTCTACGGTGACGACTGATCTGCAAATCCTCTTTATTTTAAAAACCTCTGTGTTGTTGCTTGCTGGTTCGAGATTAACAAAGAAGATCCCCAGTGGTTGTTTGGATTTCCTGCCAATGGGATTGTGCAGATCCCTCACAGTATGGCCGTATTTGTGGAGTTCTTCTTTAATTTAAGTCTGGTCCGTTGAGTGGTGAAGTCCCTTGATGACCGCCCTGTAAGCTCTCTCATCCTTTGGTTGGAAGGTGCGGTGTCTTTTGTTATGTGCCACGAGGTGCTGGCGTAGAGCTGTGTAGGACTCCTTGTCTGGCATCATTACGCGTACGTTATTATTTCTCTCTGTTTTATAGGAGAAATCCTTTTCGGATCCGACTAAATCCGATATCATCTTGACAACCGCTGTAATGTCGGTCACGTCTGGGATGTAGATCGGGGGAGGCTTGATTAAATTAATGCAGTAAATCTTTAATTGCGTTGATGCGGTTTTTGTGGTTTTCCCTGAAATTATTATCATATTTACTTATTTCTCAGCTGCTTTGGAAATAAATATTTTACCTCCTGAATTTAATTTCTAAGATACAATTAAACAATAATAATTACTTTAATTAATTTCCTTTTTGAATTTGGATTCATAATGTATAATTTTTTTTCTCTAATAGTTTCTTCATAGTGTTTATCATCTATTTGTCTAATTTATCCTGTCTTTTTAAATGGATTTGTTGTCTTTGGCTTTACTAACGGGGATTGTTTATATTTAGTGATGATTTCGAATTCATGTCGTTTTTTATTAAGTTTCGCAATTTTTTTTTCGTGAGTATTAGATTCAGGGGTTCATGCATTAATGAATATACCACCTGGTGTTCTTTTAGTGGTATTATGTTTGGTTTTGTGATTACAGGTGTGTAACTTTACACTTCACGTTTATAGCGACCGGTCGGGTTTTTCACTTGCGCTCCTCGCTTTGTCAATTATTGCCTTGTGAAAAACAAACCGGTGTTTGTTTAAGATAATAATTATTTAAATCTAATACTTATCTCGATTCCCTTCGCAGTCGCGTCTGCACGGTACCATATTTGGTGAGATTACAATTTTACATTTTTTAGCCAAGTAAGGTACTGTGCCCTACTTCTATTCCCTATTTCTTACCATTTCTGCAATTCTTATTTGGGCTCTTTTTTTCATTCCCTCTCCCTTCTGTCACGCTCTTACTTAACAATTACAGTGGTTTAAGGACTTCTCTCTTGAGATTTTGGTCAATACGGACGTGATCAACAGAAGCAGCGCGGAAAAAGCATAAAAAACGGAGACAGCCCAGCTGGAACACACCAAAACTGCACAGAGCCACACCGTGGGAACGTGTAAATGTTCGGCTGAGCGAACCAACCCAAACGCAAGTGTGTTATAAAGGTAGAAAAACAATTTCTCATTTTTTCCTTTCCCGAGTGCACTATTTGCGGTGGGAGGCCCACCTGATAAATCAGCCGGTGGAGCTGTCAACTCGTCGCAGACCAACAGTGCTGCCAGATCTGGTGATCAGGATCTAAATGGATAGAGCAGCGGGGGGCCCCGCCCCCACCGAGGACGACCCATTCAGGAGGAGCTCCAGAATGTCTAGGTCACCAACAAAAGGAGGAGGAATCGCGGTGCAGGACGCCGGAACCCCTGCGCCGGCGGTAGTGCTGGAGGATTTACCAACTTGCCGCCGCAGTGATACAGCGTTGGACAACTCGGCCCCTGCAGCCAGCAGCGCCATCAATACGTGTAACCGGACGGCAAAGGACGCCATCAGCGTGCCGTCACTTAGGAAAGCAAGGATATCACCAATCGGATCGCCTATTGGGCCTTTAGACGCGGGGAACCCCTACGCCGGCGGTTGTGGCGGTTGTGTTGGAGGATACACCGACTATCCCCCGAAGTGCGGCAGAGCTGGAAAACTCGTCCCCTGTAGCCAGCGATACTAATGCGAGCAACCCGAAGGCAAAGGACGTCATCAGCGTGCCATCAAACAAGAAAGGAAGAAAATCTCCAACGGGATCGCCTATAAGGCCTTTGGACTTCGCCGCGGGATTCAAAAATGAAGATCTGCGGAGTATCCTCGCTAGGATGGGAAACAAAATTAACGCGATATTATCCGCGTTCGAAATTCGGCGTCATGTCATCATAGAGGACAAGAGCGTACTCCTGGAACTCTCGGCTCTCAGCAACAGGGCCATAGAGCTTCACGAAGGCGGCGCTCCAGAGAAGCTCTCCACAAACGCTTCAACCCAAACCGAGCCCCAAAAGCCTGTAAAAAAGGCTACACCAGCAAGGGAACCGCCAAAGGGACAGATGCCCAAAGTTCAGGAGCCTAAAGTACAGGCACCCAAACGCGGCAACCACCCCGCGGTGAGCTCAGAGGGTACAGCAAAACCCAAAGAAAATGCGCCCAAGCCGCGCAGCTATGCATCCGTCGCCAAGGAGGCTAGCACCGGAGGCGAGTGGAAAAAAGTGCAGCCTAAACGCCTGAGGAGGAAGCCGGAGGCACTTATATTAAAGAAGACGGGAGAGGCCTCGTATGCGGAAATGCTCCGGAAACTGAAAGCGGACCCGAACCTCAGCGAACTGGGCAAACATGTTCGCAAAGTCCTCAGAACTCAGCAAGGGGAACTACTGCTGCAAGTAGAGGGAAAAGTCTCAGACAGCGTCCCCAAATTTAAGACCGAGCTGGAAGCAACGCTAAAGGACATGGCTTCGGTACGCACGGGAACTCATCGAATAGCACTATCCTGCAGTGGATTGGACGAGGCCACGACAGCGGAAGATCTACACAGCTGCCTGGTCTCCCAATACCAAGGCATCCAGCTGAAACAAGAGGACATCAAAGGACTACGTAGGATGCGGGATGGGACTCAGATAGCCTCTGTCCTGATGACCGCGAATGATGCGATCGCGGTCTTAAAGAAGGGCACGGTAACCGTGGGGTGGTCAAGGTGCCGCATCATCCAGGACGTCCGGCCCACGAGATGTTACAAGTGCCTGGGCTACGGGCATCGAGCAACGTCCTGCAAGGCGATCGACCGATCAGACTGCTGCCTGCGATGCGGCGAACGAGGACACAAGGCAAGGGGATGTGTTGCACCACCAAAGTGCCTAATATGCAGCGACGAAGTGGACAAAAACCACCCGACGGGCTGTTTCGCTTGCCCGACATACAGAGCCAGCCTCAAAGAAGCAAAGTCCCAGCATAATGCAGGAGCAAATTAAGATTGTCCAGCTCAATGTTAACCATTGCGCAGCTGCTCAGAGCCTCCTGGCCCAAACTGCGGCGGAGCGCAAGGTAGACATCATGCTTCTGAGCGAACCCTATTACCCGGTCCAAGGCAACCCCTCAATGATATTGGACGAGACCGGTAAAGCAGCCATCAAGTGTTGCAGCAACCTGCACATACAGGAATTGGCGGCCTCGCCGATGCGCGGAATAGCATATGCAAAAATAAAAGGAGTGCATTTTTACAGCTGCTACGCCCCCCCTAGCGACACCCCAGACCAGTTCGAGGAGATGCTGGAGGTGCTGGGCAGCCATGGGAGAGGGCACGGCCCGAAGATCATCGCGGGCGACTTCAATGCATGGGCAGAAGAATGGGGCAGCAGGCTATCCAATCTCAGAGGCCGAGCAGTTATAAACACAATGCTTATGTTGGACCTGGTACTGCTGAACGACGGCTGCAAACCAACGTTCAACAACGATAGGGGTTCGTCCTATATCGACATCACCTACACCAGCAGAGGGTTAGTGGCTAACGCGAGCTGGACGGTCCACGACGTTGTAACGCTGAGTGACCACGCACTGATTTCCTTCTGCATCCTACCGAAGGGCACGACTGGGAGGCGGCAGAGAAGATCAGTCGGGCAAGCCTGGGACTCGAGGAAGATGGACGAGGGTATGCTGGCATACCAAATCGACTCACTTCGGATCACAAACGGACACGCAGATTCAATGGCGGCCGACCTCATGAAGATGCTTGAGGCAACGTGTGACGCAACCATGCCAAGGAGGAAAAAAGAGCAGCGCAAGCCCCCAGTGTACTGGTGGAGCGCCAACTTAAGCAAGCTACGCTCGGAATGCCTAAGGGCAAGGAGAAGGGCGCAACGAGCCAGAGGCAGCACCCAGCACGCAGAACTCATGGAGGCCTTCAGAAGCAAACGCTCAGAGTTTAAGCACGGCATATTGGCAGCCAAAGCGCGGGCGTATAAGGAACTGCTAGAGACCGTGGATAGAGAGCCCTGGGGACTCGCCTACAAACTCGTAGCTAACAAGCTAAGGAAGAGAGAGGCAACTCCAACTGACCCGGATGTACTGGCTAGCATAGTAGCAGAACTATTCCCAAGGCAGACCACTCTATGGCGGCCAACAGCAGTAGCTCCCCCCCCCTATGACTTCCCGAGCATTACAGACCTCGAAGTTGTTGAGGCAGCCAAGCGAATCAAGCCCACCAAAGCTCCTGGCCTGGATGGAATTCCTGGAGCAGTCGTCAAGGCAGCGGCGGTAACTAGACCCGATATATTCAGGGAAACCTTCCAGCAGTGTCTCTTGGACGGGGTTTTTCCGACGAGGTGGAAAAGCCAAAAACTAGTTCTGCTGCCGAAAGGCAAGGGATCAGCACACGCCGCAACTAGCTACCGCCCGCTGTGCCTACCGGACATCGTGGGCAAGCTATTCGAGCGCATCCTATATGCTCGAATAGAGGCAATCACCGAGAGCAGCAACGGCCTAGGTACGCAGCAGCACGGATTTCGGAAGGGCAGGAGCACTCTGGACGCACTTATGGCGGTGAGAAACATCGCCGAGAACGCTCTCGATGGCGATAGATGGCTGGGTGGAAGGAAGGAGTACTGCGCAATCGTCACGTTGGACGTGAAGAACGCCTTCAACACCGCCAGATGGCCAGTAATCCTTAGCGCCATGCATAGGATGGGTATCCCGGAGTACCTCAGGATCGTCGTTGGAAGCTACTTCACGGATCGTGTCCTCTGGTACGACACGGACGCCGGCCCGAGATGCTACAGTGTTTCTGCAGGAGTCCCACAAGGATCTGTGCTTGGACCAATCCTGTGGAACATCATGTATGATGGTATTCTGGGCATCAACAAGCCCTTAGGAGCTGAGCTACATTGCTTCGCGGACGATGTGGCAATAACTGCAGTAGCCAAGACGATAGCAGCCCTCGAAGATAAGTGCAACGCGACAATTACTATGGCCACCGACTGGCTAGAGAAAGCCGGCCTAACAAATGCGGCACACAAGACCGAGGCTGTCCTATTAAGCAGCAGGAAGAAGGTGGAAAGAATGCTGATCACGGTCAACGGGACACAGGTGGCATCACAAGACTCCTTAAAATACCTGGGAGTAATGATTGACCACAGGCTAGCTTTTAAGGACCATGCTAGCTACGCAAGCAGGAAAGCAGCAATAACAACTGCGTCCTTGTCCAGGCTCATGCCCAATGTAGGAGGTCCAAATTACCCGGCAAGGAAACTACTAGCGGTAGCCAAGGCAACGCTGCTCTATGCTGCACCAATATGGAGTAACGCCACCAAGAAAGGAACTTACTTGAAAGGAGCACGAGCGGCGGTACGGTCTATGGCCCTTAGGCTCATTAGAGGCTTCAGGACCATATCTGGAGACGCAGCACTAGCACTGGCAGGCTTGCCGCCAATCGACCTGGAGATAAATTCTATTTGTCAGGTCCGAGAAGGTACTACCCGGCTGGAGGCCCACGAGCGACTGATGGGAGAGTGGCAGACCAGATGGATGACATCGCAACGGGGGAGGTGGACCTACCAACTTATCCCCGATTTAACGGCGTGGGCCAACTGCCGCCACAAAAAACTGGACTACCACCTCACCCAGTTCCTCACGGACCATGGTTGCTTCCGGGCGTACCTACTCCGGTTCCACCACGTAGAGGCAGCTCAATGCCTCCACTGCCCCGATGCTGAGGAAACAGCAGAGCATGTACTCATGCACTGCTCCAGGTTCACGGATGAGAGGGCGCAGCTAAGGGCGCTGATCGGTGCCCCGCTCAGCCCTGGCGGCTTGGTCGCGGCCATGATGGAGAACAGCGACTCGTGGGAGCGGGGACATAACATCATCAGGGATATGATGAAGCGGGTCCGAGCCGACGAGATGACCAACAGAACTGAAGACTAATACAGGCGACGTATAGATCCTTATCCGTATAGATCCGTATAGATGTATACGGAGGCAGGAGGAAAACTACCCAGCGAAAGGGATGAAGGACGTGCGCTTCTAGGCCATATAACAAGGAAGGGAGTACAACCAGGCTCCACATCCTGCTCACCGACGAAATAACTTGACTGGCAGTCCCGGTGAGCTTGTAAAGGACAGTAGAGCATACGGAGGTTTTTGTTTTTAGTACGTAGGCATAATCTATACTAGGAGGGTTATGAATCGTGCATGCCACCTATGGACGGTAGGTGGTATCTTTGGAAGATTTTAATTTTCCTACCGTAAGGCATAATAAAAAAAAAAATTCTGCGCTATAAAATCGTGTAATAAGCTGATTTCCGCGTCCCAGCCTAGCATCCCCTGTTGGCTATGTGAAAACGTAGAACCTACTAAATGTGCCAATTTCACCGCCTCAGAAGAAATGCTGGCTTCCACTTTTGCTGCAGTGGATGTCGCGCGGTTCAAAATGAGATTAGAACGTTTATGCGGCAAACTAAAAACGGTTTCAAAAAGTTGCTTGGTGGTTTCCGTAAAATCAACGACCAACTCTCTGCGCTTGATTCGCAATTTAGCAGCCTCCAGCTGCTAAATGAGTCTCCGAAGCTTGAAAATAACGCAATTAGGGACTCCGTATGCACTGATATCGCTTTTCAGCCTGATCAGCCGACGAACATGCAGCCGCTCATAACTTTTACTACCCCAAAAGCAGGAGTTGGAAACATAAATTCGGTTACTGAATATGACTCCATAATCGAGCATAACTCAGCTGAATTACCTTCAAGGGCATCTTCAAGGGCACCTTCAAGGCACCTCAGGTGATTCCTCCGGCATGAGAAGAGACGACCCCCCTAAAATCCACTGTTAAAGGTAATCCACCGTCCGGACCCCCGATACGTACTGATTTCGCGGTCTTACCAACCGTAACACCAAAACCCTTACAGGTTATTCTGGCCCCTGACACCTTAGAGATTGATATCTCGGCTTACATCCAAGTCAAACCTACTTACTCGAGGCTTACGTCATCTTTCTAGATACGTGTACCTTTGCCTATGTTCGACACGATCTGTTCGCCCAGCTTTTGGCCGCAGAACATATTCGTACAAAAACATCAGCCGAGTACAGGTAAAAAAAGTTAATAAGCCTGTGGTAGTTAAACTCCCGAAACCTAAAAACCCTGAATTGTCTTCTGTTCCTAAACCTTCTTCCTCAAAAAACTAACATCTATTACTCTTATCTATCAAAATACTAGGGGCGGAGTAAGATCTCTAAACTGTATTCTGATAGTTCATCATTTGCATCCCATATTAAAGTCTTCACAGAAACCTGGATAAAGCCGGAGATTTTTAGCTCCGAAATTTTCCCAGACAGCACTTACAAACGGGACCGACCACTACGAAAGGGAGGAGGAGTCCTAATCTCTGTGGACTCCGACTTCGCTTCTGAAGAGGTTAAGTTACCGAATCCTGGTGATATTGAATTCTTATATGTGAAAATCACTATGTCGCTTCAATCACTGTTCATCACATGCTCATATTTACCACCTTCTTCTGAACCTCCTACATTCTGGCACCACTTATCTGCCATTCAGCTGGTTTCGTACCGCATGTCTGACAGTGACCTTCTAGTGACTCTAGGAGATTTCAATTTACCTGAACTTATCTGGTCAAACATCGAGAATTCACCATCTTTAACACTCTCGACACATAATGACTTTACTGAGGGTATGTTCGACATATCCCTTGGTCAAATAAACCACGTAAGGAATTCTTTAGGTCGGCTTCTAGATCTATGTATCGTTTCTGATCCAGATGGAATAACCGTTTTCAGAGCCATGCCACTTTCGTCCACAGAAGATCCTTACCACCCAACGCTTGAGGTGTCGATTGAAACCCTTACTGCTAGCAACCTTCAGTCAGTTCATAAAACTCGCTGCTTTCACAAGGCTGATTTTCAGAGACTAAGCTATTTAATTTATACATTTGATTGGTCCGATCTCTGGAAATGCACCGATTTTAATATTGCTTTAAAAACATTCCACAAAACGCTGAAAGCTTTCTTCGATTTTTGCGTGCCATGAATGTACGGGGGCGGGTCAATAAGTCCGTGACTTTTTGAATTTCCGCTTCTTAATTGAAATGGTAACACTGCTCCCGTTAACTGTCATCTGTCAGTTGACTCTTGTCAAAAATTGAACAAGCTGCGACATTTAGTTTGTTTTTGACAGCCGTTAATATCAGACTACCGCGTTGACTGAGAAGAAAATGGAAAAAAGTGAATTTCGTGTGCTCATTAAGCATTATTTTTTGAGAAAAAAATCCATTACGCAAACCAAGGCCAAGATTGATAAATATTATGGAGACTGCACCATCCATTTCCATGGTAAAAAAGTGGTTTACTGAATTCCGATGTGGCCGTACAAGCACGGAAGATGCCGAACGTTCTGGACGCCCAGTTGAGGTTTCCACATCCGAAACAATTGAAAAAATCCACGATATGGTTTTAGCCGATCGGCGATTAAAAGTGAGAGAGATTGTGGAAGCCGTAGGCATTTCACATGGCTCAGTGGTCTCAATTTTAAATGATCATTTGGGTATGAGAAAGCTTTCCGCAAGATGGGTGCCGCGTTTGCTCACAATCGACCACAAATGCAACCGTGTGACAATTTCGCAGGAATGTTTAGCGTTGTTCAATCGCAATACGAACGAGTTTTTGCGCCGTTTCGTAACCGTGGACGAAACGTGGATCCACCACAACACACCGGAGACCAAACAGCAGTCAAAACAGTGGGTTTCTCGGGGTGAATGGGCGCCAAAGAAGGCAAAGGTGGGTTTGTCAGCCAATAAAGTCATGGCGACTGTTTTTTGGGATGCACGCGGTATTATCCACATTGACTACCTTCAAAAAGGAAAAACAATCAATGGTGAATATTACAGCAACTTATTGGGTCGATTCGATGAGGCATTGAAAAAAAGCGACCGCACTTGGCCAAGAAAAAAGTTTTTTTCCACCAGGACAATGCACGGGTGCACACATGTGCAGTTTCCATGGAAAAATTCCATGAAATGGGCTACGAATTGCTCCCTCATCCGGCCTATTCACCCGATCTAGCCCCGTGTGACTATTTCTTGTTCCCAAACTTGAAGAAATAGCTATGCGGAAAGAGATTTGCCTCCAATGACGAAGTCATCTCACAAACAAATGCCTATTTTGAAGACCTCGACAAATCATATTTTTTGGAAGGGATAAAAAAATTGGAGAAACGTTGGGCTAAGTGTATAGAGCTCAAAGGAGACTACGTTGAAAAATAAAATAACTTTTTATCTAAAAATCTGTGTTTCATTCAAATAGTCACGGACTTATTGACCCGCCCTCGTATCCATCCGCCTCGACTGACCCTCCTTGGTTTACAAGGAGCATGTAAAAAATTAAATTAAAATTATATATTAAAAACAGACTCCTTAAAAGATATAAAAAAGTGGCTGCAATGTAACTTTTTCAAGATACTTAGTAGCTCGGTCAAACTTCACCGTGCATAACGCTGAGTGTACACAGGATCCAAAGCAGTTTTATAATTTTGTGAACACTAAGCGTAAGCATGGTCGCTCCACTATCACAAACCTCTTGGAGCTGACTTCCTTTATTATAGATGGCTTCCGTAAAGGCCTTCGAACAGATGTCATCTATACGAACTTTAGTAAAATATTTGACTCTGTCAATCACTCACTCCTTTTGAGTAAACTTAATATCCTAGGATTTGCCTCAGATCTTCTCAAGTGGATTTCTAGCTACTGAGCTGGGAGAACCCAACGTGTTCTTTTTAAAGATGTACACTCTCGCCTTGTTAGAGCTACATTGGGAGTCCCCCAAGGAAGCCATCTTAGACCGCTACTTTTCACTATTTTTATTAACGACTTACCCCGATCTAACGAACTATCTGGTTCTTATGTATGCAGACGACGTTAAGCTATGTCTTCAGTACAAATTCCCTTCTGCCCAATATAAACTTCAGTCGGATTTGGAAAATTCTCAAAAATGGCGTTCAACCAATCCCTTAAAACTTAATGGGTCAAAATGTAAGCTAATGTCTTTTTATTGTTCGTGCCCTAACCAGGCCACATACTTTCTCTATGGGATTTCCTTAAAATGATTAACCCAGGTTAACGATCTTGGTGTCCTATTGGACTTTAAACTTAAATTTTCCAACCATTTTTTCACGATGGTTAAGAAAGCCAAGGGCGTGCTTGGCTTCATTAAAAGATGGTCTAAGGAATTTTATGACCCTTATATTACTAAAACCGTATACGAATCTTTGTACGTCCAATTCTGGAGTACGAGTCATGAGTACACGTCTAGAGCCTTCAGTATGGGGTTCATCATGATCTCATTGAATCCGTTCAAAATGACTTCTTGATGTTTACTCTTAGGGAACTCAACTGGTATGCAAATCTTCACCTCCCATCTTATTTTATGAGACTCATTCTAATCAATTTACCTTCCCTTACCACTCGTGGAATGATGCTGGTGGTCGTTTTCCTCTATAACCTTATGAATGGTAATGTAGACAGCCAGCTAGAAATTTTAGTCCTCTATTCCTAAGTTGTTGTAGATCTACATATGCCCAGCATTAGCCCTTTAGAGTGTTGTGTTCTGTCTACATATTATATTACTCCACTCTGCACTTGTTTTTCTATGCACTCCACTTCCACGTAATCTTTTCTATACTTTATTCCGTCGGGTCTATCCCCGCGATGCGAGCCGAACGATAAACGGCAGCGCCCCTCGGACGGTTGGGCGGGAGGCGGGCTGTACGTTATGCAGTGGGAGCCACGCGAAAAATACTACTTTGAACTTTGTGTATTTATTTTTGATGATTATATAATTTTCCGTTTCCGTTTCTACTAGTTGTTATTTGTATTTTACTACATCTGAATTTAACAATTTTTTCAAAGCTATTCACATAAATGCTTTTTTTTTTTTTTTTTTTTTTATAATAAAAATTGTATTTATTTACAGCAGTCCACTGTTACTGTTTGTAGTAACTTATACTGCAGAGTATCATAATTGCAATCGAGTATTTACATATTTACATACTTCAGGGAGTCTAGAGGCATGAATTAATTTTATCAATTAACTTATATATCTTCTCGGCAGATCTGTTGGGTGAATGCGCAGGAGCCTCCTTCTCGCCCTCAGTCCCAATACACGTCTCCTCATCAAGAGTTTTCGAGCCAACTGGTTTGGGTGGATTCCCAATTTATTAACGTACGCGGTTGCATGTTTGTTTATGACATCGCCAATCCTTGGTACCTTCAGCTCTTGTTCAATGTCTTTGTTGCGGATGTACCAAGCCGCTCCAGATAGTTTACGCCATATTTGCGACTGAGCCACACGAATTTTGTTGAGGTGCGACTTTGCGGCGATGCCATACACTTGGATGCCATATTTCCAAATAGGAGCCAAGACAACCTTATAAATTTTGGCCTTGTTGGAAACTGAAAGTTTGTTTCCAGGTCTAAGGAGCCAAGCCATGCTGTTCGCCTTTGTTTTGAGCCGCCGAGTTACATCCGTTACATGGCGTTGAAATGTAAGACGCTTATCCAGAGTGACACCGAGATATTTGTGGGCGTTCGATTGTGTGAGGAGCTCTCCATGCAGAAACACACCAGGTGATGTGTCTTTTCTCAGGGTGTACGTCACGAAAACACACTTTTCCGGATTGACTGCAATGTTCCAGCGTAGGGCCCAGTTCTCTAATTTTTTAGATAAAGCTGAAGCGTATCAGTGGCTGTATAGACGCAAGTATCTCTGGCCAGGACTGTAGTGTCATCAGCAAAAGTGGCAACTAGCAGGTCATTGGAATCTGTAAGCGACATGTTGTCAGCTGAGGGCATGTCGTGTGTAACATAAATGTTGAGTCTTTATCTGCTTTTATTTCTTATGTTTTATCATTTAAATGAAATCTTTTATTATTGCTCTCTTAGTTTCTAGCCAATCTCGGCTATTTACTTCTATTAGAGTTGCAAAATTTGAATATATTTCTATGCAAGACCAAAACTGTTGATTACCTATTAGGTATAAATCCATTACATATTTTTCTCTTATATTATAAATCTCTGGAGTGATCCCATATTTTAATTTGGTATTCCCCTGCTCCGTTTTTGCTATATTACAAATTTCACGTTCATTTTTAATGTTTTCGATTCACTTCTGTTAATCTGGATAATAGAATTTTTCTTTAAACCATTTTGTTGTTTTTTCTATTATCGGGTGTAATAGTTATCCAAGTCTTTTTAATATGGATTCTTTGAACTCGACATAGTTTTTTAAATAAATTAATTTTGTTGTTGTTTTTATTGATTTGGTTATACTGTTAGATCCTATTATTTCTGCAAATGCTTTTTGGAATGTTGAAAAATCTGGTTCATGATGGAAGTATAAAGCACTATATTTTTCAAAAAAATATTTTTTAATTATTTCTTTTAATAATTCTGTTGTTAATTTTTTTTTATTAAATTTTAATTTTTATTTTAGTAAAGTAATGAACTACGTCCGTTTTATTTACATTACCTTTTACGAATTCTATTTGTCGACAGTAGTAATTTAAAGGGTTTTCCGTAGACTACCAATATCTCAACTTCTGTTTATCTTCTGGTGCACTATGTATTGTAGCTATTACGCTTTAAGAATTGTTTAAAGCTTTTCCTAGTTTCTTCTATTTTAACTCTTGAGAGCATCTGCTACATAAGTTTCTTTACCAGGTAATTATTTTATGAGACAATCTATTTGATTGCCCATACAATGGCTAACAATTCATTTTCTACCGCGGCATAATTTATTTCAAGTTCGTTAAGTGTTCTGCTTGCAAAGCTTGCTCTATTAATTGCGTCTGTTGTTAATGAAAAGGGCTTATCAAAATCCGGATAAATTAATTATGGATCTGAGGTAATAAAATGCTTTAATGTAGTTTAGATCAGTGATATTTATGGTAGATCCTTTATTCAATTATGATGTTATTGGTTTAACAACATTTGCAAATTTACGTATGAATTTTCAATATAATCCACATAAGCCTAAAAATGACTTTATGTCCTTTTGTGTTTTTGGAGTTGGGAATTTTATAGTTGCCTCCATCTTTGGAATAGGTTTTATACCTTCGGCCGTAATTATGTGACCTAAAAACACTGTTTCCTTTTTTAGAAACTCGCATTTGTCGAATTGGAGTTTTACATTTTTTTCACGTAGTTGTGTGAATACTTTATTTAACGATAAAATGTGCTCTTCTAAAGAAGTGGAAAATATTACATTTTTTAAATAAACCAGTCGGATTGTATAATACGGGTTGTATAAATCAAATCTTCAAGTAGATTATTCAGACATCTTTGGAATGTTGCTGGAGCATTTTTCAATCCAAATGGCATACGGGTCGTAATGGCAATGTTTGTTGGAAAAAGCTCTTTTTACAATTGAATTAGTTTCCATTTTAATTTGATCGAGGCCTTTAGCTAAAACAATTGTGGTAAAATATTGGCATTATTCTAATTTTTCATCTATTCTAGGAATCGAAAATTTGTCATTGAAAGTGATTTTGTTTAAATTGCGTTAGTCAACCACAAGTCAAAATTTTTGTTTTTCAGATGCGTCACTTTTCTTTGGAACTATCCAAATCGGTGACCAATAAGGAGATTATGATTTTCTGATGATTCCTTGTTCGATCATATAACTTAATTGCTCATTCACTTCCTCGTCTACTGACTGGGGATATTTGTAGGGTGTCCTATATACTGGTTCTTCGTGTTTATTTTGAATACAGTGTTTGATCGTGCTTTTAAAGGTCAAATTGTCATCTGCATGATATTGAATATCATAAAATTCGAATTAGGCTTCTTTAAATTTTTCGTTTCTTCTACGCTTAGATGTTTTAATCTAAATGCATTTGTTTCTTCCAACGAGTTATTAATGGCGAAATTTGACGATTGATCTTCAGGTGAAGGCAAGCAAGGACAGGTATCTACTGTCTCTACTTTATCAATTATTTCTTCATCATAGTCGAATACAATTTTTTTTCCATTTAGATGGATTAGTTCTTTTCCACAATTTATTTTTGCATTGCTATACTTTAGGAAGTCTCTTCCCAACAGGATTTAATAATCTTTGAAAAAATTATGAATGTAAAACTTCTGCTCTTTTGTGCATAGTTCTTTTGGTGGCATTATAATGCTTCTTTTTAGTATTACCGATCTGTTGATCGTAAATACATCTACATTTTTCTTTATTTTAATATAATACCTTTGATAATGTTTATGAATGACCCCATGTCAACCATACCTTGTATGGATTGGTTTTTATTCGGATTCTGAAATAGGGGTTTCGTTTTCTGAGTCCGAGTTAATTTGATGAAAATGTCCATTTTTATCTGACCACTCTGACTCTCTTTCTCTTTGTCTTTTCGCAGGGGGATTGCGATTAGAATTATGGCTAGTAGATGGTAAATTTTGATTCAATGGGTTTTGCACTATTTCTAATTTTTTATTTTTAAATTTAATGTAAAAGTGCATTAGTAATTTGATTTTGATTTTATTTGGAAATAGTTGCATTTAAGTATTTATAATGACCCAAAAACGATTTCCCATTATTTCCCCTATTTTTTTAATCTTTGCTTTCTTTTTTTTCCAAAAATGTTTCTTTATATAACAAGTGAATCTCCGACAGCATTTGGGATAGAGTTCCCTTTTTTGTTGCCTTTAAGTTTTCGATTTACACAGCATGTTTCGCTGAGAGGTTTTTTTATTCTATAAAACACTGCCTGCGTTGCATTTTTTTTATTTACATGGTACTTTTTTCGTTGACCAAATTGGATTTTAGGTTTTCTATATTCTTCTCGGGATAACAATTTTAATATCACTTCCAGCTTAGGTTCACTTCTCGCTTTGCGGGTATCATGGGTCCATTTATAAATATCGATTCAGAAAGATATTCTTTTATTTTGTTATCCTACCAACTGCGCCAATTACAACTCCGGGGTGTACTTTAGATACAAACATATATGTTAATCTTTATTAGATCCGAAGACTGCATAATCTTATTTAATCTAATTAATTTAACAATTTAACAATGATCTGCTAAATATATATAATATACCTATTCTAAGAGGAATTGGATCTGCGAATAGGTAACTATAGGGGTCGGAAGGACCTCGTTATTCTATAAAGAATGGAAAAAGATACTTGGCCTAAAAGTTGTTTGGAATCAACTATACCATGGATAAGCATATGTAGAAACATACCCAGAATAGGTTCGGCGCTCCTTCAGGGAAGGTAGCTTCAACATTTTAAGCCTGCAACGGAAGGCGATTGTCAGGTTCCAAGTTTAAATAACAGGAACTGCTTTTGCACAGACTCAATGCTATTTAGGTGAGAAGAATATTGTGGACTCCACACTCACGAGCAGTATTTAAGGATAGGAAGAACTAGGGTGATATAAAGAGACCTGGTGGTGAAAGGATCATTATATTCTTTTGACCAACGCTTAATAAAGGCTAACACTCCTCTGGCTTTATTCACTGTCATAGAAATGTGATCATTAAACTTAAGTTTATGATTAAAAAGAACTTCAAGATCATTGATTGTGGAAACACGATCAAGGACGTGATTTCCGAAAGAGTAAAAGACAATAAGCGGTACACTGCGATGAAACGTCATAAGTTTGCATTTTGAGCAATTTAGGAAGCGAACATTCCTTGAGCACCACTTTTAGAGTTCATATAGGTCTAATTGCAGACGCCTGTGCAGAAAATGTTCCGAAAAGGAGTAGCATAACTTAAGGGGTCTTCAGAAGAGTCGATAATCAGCGAAACCAAGAGTGTTGTATGGTGTGTTCTCAGGTAGATAAGGGAAAAACCTTATTATTATTACAGAGGTGGTTTATTTGAGAAAATTAGGTCAAGCGACAGAGTCGGCTCCTGTTGCTGTTGGGCGATCTTCTCCAGAGACAGTGTACAAAAATAATTGGGTACAAAAATATTATTACGAGACGATTACGTATCTAAGACAGAGGAGTTTGCCAGGTTTCAGTTAGCACAATAGCTTCAAAGTCAAAAGAAGCACTCTTACTAAAAAAGGTTCAATTTACCAATCAATCGCGCATCGATACTCGAACAGTGCGGACGTATTTATTTTCTGTGCTCCGAAAATATGTAAACAATTCCCAAGTGAAAAGTGAATAATTACCCACAAAAATTTTGCGAAAAGACGCTCATTGCGATGTATAATCGCTTATTAAATAGTTGTGCAAACTCCCGGCTTTTGAACAACTATTATATTTCAAAGAAAATTAACACACAAAAAACAAGCCACGAATTCTTACGATGAGTCAAAACGACATTCGCGCTCAACGTCAACAAGAGCAAGACAAACGTCGTATCTCATTGATATGAGACAAAGCGTATTTCTCATATGTTCGCAACTCGCGGAAGTGCACGAAATAAATGCAAACGTCGATCGGCCAAGGTCAATCAACCCCAACCCGACACATGAACTTAAGCTAACAACGAACGAGAGAGAGTTCATTCTTGCTCACCGGCAATCCCAACGATGTGCCAAAGAGAACTGACCTCCCCCATGGCAACTAAAACTTCGATCTCATTAACCACTGCACTCGCAACAACTACAAATACTGTAACTCTATCGACCGTCCGCACATTGGAGACTACAGCGTTTCTGCCGCATCTGCAACAATGCCAAAAATAATGCAAACTGGGTTGGGTCGCTACATCCAAATTATAAGAAAATTGAGCCCACAAAATTATGCGGCAGGAAATAAAATCAAAATCGATCGGCACACTTTAAGTCAGTGAACCGGGACCCAGAAGTCCAACAGATTTGGCATACTGGCAGATATTGATATGGATCTACCCCGCAGCACTGACGAAGGGGACAAAAAGAAGCCAAAGCCCCCACCCATATACATCCAAGAGAAAAGCTCGAATAATCTGGTTAACTATATAATTAAGCCGATGATCGAAATCATGTCCTTCATGAGCACCACCATGCAAGACCTTATACGGAACCAAAATATCCTCATGGATCCAAGAACTGCAAATAATCAATGGCTGCTCTACGAATATCAAGGCATAAACTTGAGATAACTCAATTCCTGCATGACAATAATATTGACGTCCTGCTACTGTCAGAAACTCATCACACTTCTAAGTAAAACTTTCAATAAGTGGCTTTTTGTTCTACGGAACAAATCATCCAGATGGAAAAGCACATGGCGGAACCGGTATCCTGATTGGGAACCGCATCAAACACCACTACCATAGGGAGTTTGGAAAAAACTAATTGCAGGCCACATCTATAAATGTACAACTAAGAAGTGGCAATCTTACTCTGCGGTATATTGTCCCCTGTGTTTAAATGTTTCCGAACAACAATTTCTGGACTTCTTCAACACCATAAGAGACCACCTCATTGCTGCAGCTGACTACAACGCCAAACACACCCACTGGGGATCACTGGGGACCCCCTAAAGGAAAACAGTTGTATAACGCCATCATAAAGGGAAACAGAAAGCTTGATTACGTCTCTTCAGGCAGACCATCATACCGGCCGAATAAAATTCCTGACTTGATCGACTTCGCTATAACTAAAAATAACCCTCGAAACCTCATCAGTGCCGAATCTCTACCGCCCAGAGACTACAATGCAGACAAACAGACTAACATCAAAGAGAAAAAAACTGGGTCAAATACAAAAAATATATAAGTTCACACATTGAGCTGAACCCAAGCCTACACTTTGATGCCGCGATTGTATCAGCTGCAAATACCCTGGAGAGTATCTTAGTTATAGCCGCCAGAATCTGAACACCTCAAATAGGGAGCGCACCCAGCAGACTCAGGATGAATAACGCAGATATCGCGTGGCTCGTTCTTGAAAAACGACGTATGTGACGGGAATGGCGAGCTCTTAAATCGCTAATCGCAAAGCATAGATTCAAAATTGCCCCACGAAATATCTCCAATGCACTGAAGGAAGAAGCTAAAAACATCCAACTTCGCTATATAGAGAAACTATCAATTTTAGGCAGCAAAAATTCACTATGAAAAACCCATCCCAGTTTAACCACACCGGCAGAAACTATATCACCACTACGGAATATCACTGGTGGTTGGGCCAGCAGCGATAAAGATAGAGCTACCACATTTGCAACGCATATTCAATATGTGTTCCACCCGAACCCTACTAAATGTTCCTTTTGTATTACACACGGTAACAGACGACGACCAAGCACCACATTAGCCAATCGAATGTCAAGCGAATGAAATATGTAAAACCATCAAGGATAAACTAAATCCAAAAAAATTCCCAGGATGTGATCTTATAACTCCAAAGATGAATATAGAGCTTCCATACTGTTCTGTATGTACTATTTCCTTGCTTTTTAACGCTATTACAGAACTCGGGTACTATCCAAAAAGATGGATAAATCGGTCATAGTAATGATACCAAAGGCCTGCAAGGACCAATCAGTTACCTCATCGTACAGGCCTACGAACCTATTGTCTTGTCTCTCAAAACTATTTGAAAAATGTCTGATGACCCGAATAACGCCCTACTTGAGGACACGCTATCTTATTCCAGCGCATCAGTTTGGTTTTCGAGAGAAACATGGAACCATTGAATAAGTCAATTAAATAACATCAGAAATACGACCTGCTTTCGAAAAACGGAATATTGCACTGCAATATTTCTGGATGTCTCTCAGGTTTTCGACAAGGTCTGGCTAGATGGATTAATGTTCAAAATTAAACCAATGCTTCCTCAAAACACCCACAAACTCCTGAAATCGTATCTCTACAACAGAACCTTTGCTGATAGATGCAACTCTGACATGTCCGACCACTACACTATAAACGCTGGTGTTCCCCAAGGTAGCGTACTTGCACCAACACTGAACGTCCTTTATACAAAAGACATACCCACAAGCAGACTCCTAACAACTTATACGTTTGCCGATAACACAGTGATTCAACTCTCTTCTCACTTAGTGGCCGTTGAGAAGTCGCTATCTGACCGGCGAATCAAAATAAACGAACAAAAATGTAAGCATGTAGCATTTACAGTCAATCGGCCAGACTGTACTTCAATCACTTTGAACAACACCGTAATACCGAAAGCAAATGAAGTGACATGCATCTCGGAGTGCATCTCGACCGACGTCTCACCTGGCGCAGGCACATCGAAGCCAAAAGAACACACCTTAATCTTAAGGCTAGTAGTCTCCACTGGCTTATCAACTCCCGGTCACCCCACTGTCTGGACTACAGGGTCCTACTCTACAACTGTGTACTAAAACCAATTTGGACGCACGGCTGCCAGCTTAGGGGAAGTGCCAGCAGTAGTAACATTGAGATCATGCAAAGGGCCCAATCAAAGATACTGAGAACAATCACTGGAGCACTCTGGTATATTCCAAATGAAAATATACAAAGAGACCATAATATCAGATCCGTCAAAAATAAAATAACCCATTAAAAACAAAAGTACATAAGCAAATTACCGTCACACCCTAACTACCTTGCGAGAAGCTTAACACGGGTTTGCGACCCATTCCGACTTCGCCGCAACGACCTTCCGACCCAGCGCTGATCATAAGGTCCTTTTTTCCAGGCCACTTTTAAAAAGACTGTTGAAAACTTATTGTTAGTCTCATAATTTCTGAGAAGATCCAATAAATACAGCAAAGTTATAAAAAAATCATCAGATGAAGTCGGCCGTAATAACGCCTCCAAACTCGCATTTCTTTGAGGTACAAATTAAAGACATTTTGAGTTAAAAAAAAATGCACTAAAAACTGATAGTTCAGTGAATGCAGAAACATAAGATGATGAGCGATCCAACGACAGTAACGTGTGAGCGGTTTACGCCTAGAGCAGGAGCATCAATCCAGAAGGAGATGAAAAAGCTCAACAAAAAGGGGGAAAGACAAAAAGAGCAGTGAGTAGATTATGGTTACAAAGCAAAACAACGAATTGTTTTGGTGACTTTTTTGTTGTTTGCGACTAACAATTTTATTGCAAGTTAAAAATTAACGAAGAATAGTCCGTTAAAGTAAAACTTTCAGAATGTTGTTCAGTGTGTGAACAACTCCGCGGATCGGCACATTAATTCGATCAGTTCAGCACTGAATTTATATAGTTTATTCGCACGGAAAAACGTTAAAATTACGAAACGGTGTTAAAACGATACGAGGGCGGGTCAATAAGTCCGTGACTTTTTGAATTTCAGCTTCTTAATTAAAATGGTAACACTGCTCCCGTTAACAGTCATCTGTCCGTTGACTCTTGTCAAAAATTGAACAAGCTGCGAAATTTAGTTTGTTTTTGACAGCCGTTAATATCAGACTACCGCGTTGACTGAGAAGAAAATGGAAAAAAGTGAATTTTGTGTGCTCATTAAGCATTATTTTTTGAGGAAAAAATCCATTACGCAAACCAAGGCCAAGCTTGATAAATATTATGGAGACTCTGCACCATCCATTTCCATGGTAAAAAAGTGGTTTACTGAATTCCGATGTGGCCGTACAAGCACGGAAGATGCCGAACGTTCTGGACGCCCAGTTGAGGTTTCCATATCCGAAACAATTGAAAAAATCCACGATATGGTTTTCGCCCATCGGCGATTAAAAGTGAGAGAGATTGTGGAAGCCGTAGGCATTTCACATGGCTAGGTGGTTTCAATTTTGAATGATCATTTGGGTATGAGAAAGCTTTCCGCAAGATGGGTGCCGCGTTTGCTCACAATCGACCACAAATGCAACCGTGTGACAATTTCGCAGGAATGTTTAGCGTTGTTCAATCGCAATACGAACGAGTTTTTGCGCCGTTTCGTAACCGTGGACGAAACGTGGATCCACCACAACACACCGGAGACCAAACAGCAGTCAAAACAGTGGGTTTCTCGGGGTGAATGGGCGCCAAAGAAGGCAAAGGTGGGTTTGTCAGCCAATAAAGTCATGGCGACTGTTTTTTGGGATGCACGCGGTATTATCCACATTGACTACCTTCAAAAAGGAAAAATAATCAATGGTGAATATTACAGCAACTTATTGGGTCGATTCGATGAGGCATTGAAAAAAAGCGACCGCACTTGGCCAAGAAAAAAGTTCTTTTCCACCAGGACAATGCACGGGTGCACACATGTGCAGTTTCCATGGAAAAATTCCATGAAATGGGCTACGAATTGCTCCCTCATCCGGCCTATTCACCCGATCTAGCCCCGTGTGACTATTTCTTGTTCCCAAACTTGAAGAAATAGCTATGCGGAAAGAGATTTGCCTCCAATGACGAAGTCATCTCACAAACAAATGCCTATTTTGAAGACCTCGACAAATCATATTTTTTGGAAGGGATAAAAAAATTGGAGAAACGTTGGGCTAAGTGTATAGAGCTCAAAGGAGACTACGTTGAAAAATAAAAAAACTTTTTATCTAAAAACCTGTGTTTCATTCAAATAGTCACGGACTTATTGACCCGCCCTCGTATGATGAATGTTCAAAGACTACGAAAAATTAGGTTAGAAGTTTACAAATGAAGGGACAAATCTTAAGTCGAACATATATTTTAACTTATCTGGCGATCAAGCCTCGGTGCCAAACTTTTAATTTATTGAGTGAATGGTCTGAGTCATTTTTGGTAAGCTTTCAGAATAGAGTGAGTTAGTTTAATGTCATTAAATTTGATAAGAAGTTTCAAGGCGTTTTTTAGTCTCCAAAATGTTTATGACTTTTCTTGGTGCTGAAATGTTTGGGTGCCAAAATATGAGTTTAAGAATTTTGTTTTCAGGCTCCTTATCAGAATTGTTTTCGTCTGGCTAATTATGGGAACGTGCCAGTGGATATTTATATTCATGTCTGATCGGGCATGAGAAAAGTTTATGACCGATTGGACTTAGGGTGCGTGTTGAATATGCTGATCTTGAATTACATTGGGTGATACAATTACAGTTGGTTGCTAAGTTGAAGGAAATGTATTGGACAATGGTATATAGTAAAATAGTTGTAATATTTTTTATTGAGTCGAATAAATGTCCCGTCAGTTGACTAAGAACAACGCTGAGAAGAATTATTTAACGAAGATTTTTATTGAACTTCTTTATTCGGATATCAGCTTAAGACTGAAAATCAAATGTAAATTGTATTGAGGAGAAGCCTCAGTGTTTTAACAATATTTTAATTTCGGGAGAGAATTGCTCTTGGATTCTTAAGATTAGGAAAAGATTTAAAGAGAGCAGTCAAATCTGCTTAGGTCAGGCTTTAGGATGTTTACATGATCGGCTAAGTGCCGCTGCTAAAGAATTGCTTATTAAAAACGGATGCTGCGCAGATGGGACACATTATGGAAATCACTTAAGTGCATTACTGTTTATAGTTCTTTGAAATAATTGAAGTGGCCGGTTTAGACCACCCAGATACGTCACTATACATGGAGATTTGGATATGTCACTATATATGTGTATTTTTAAGTTCTGGAAACTGTTTGATCAATCTGCAGCAATATTTGTCGATTTTTTCCTGCGATTCTCGAGGCCAGGAGCAGAGGAGGCATCGGCAAGTTAATTTTGGTAGCTAAGCAGGAGCCTAAAAAGAAGGTCCTATCCCGATTTATTTCTTATAATTGGAGCTCACTCCAATATCAACCAGAAGGCGATTGAGAATAGTAAGTTATTTTTTGCATGAAATACATATTTTGTTTATAATCAAAGGTACACCATTCTACACCAAATCAATTAGTTTGTACTTTTCTATAACCAGATATTAAAGGATTAGGGCTTAGAAGTATACCGTTAAAGAAGTCCGTTGAAACGACGTCAATTATTGTATGGTCCAAAAAGTTTGTAAATGCAACTTTGCAATGGACTCTGATCGACTGAATGGACATTAATTTTCTCGGGAGTAAATTTCGTTTTCCCTTTAGCATTTCATCTTAGAAGGTAAAATGTTATTATAAACAATATTGTTAACGAAGCTTCGTATCAGCTATAAGTGATAATTCACGGGTCTTTCGATCGGTATACATTTTTTTAGATAGGCACAGATTTTTATCCTCTCAGCCAAATCAAATTTTCAATCTATCGAAAATTGATATTGTAGAACGATTCCGTATAGTGTAGTGTATGCAAGTTAACTGGAGTTACATACTTATTGCGTATACCCGCTTTAACGTAGCAGTATCGGAGCTTTCGAGTCAAGACCTAAGCTTTGCATAAGAACTTAGGGTAATCTAAAGAGATCGAATTAGTAATAAGTAGTCGAGATTTGGAAATCAAAAGCGTCGGTCATCGCCACGCAGAAATATACAAATTCGCCTCAACAAATGCACACCGCATTTATTCTTTGATTTATATTATACAAATAAATATAATTGTCAAAAACCTTAAGCTAAATTGGCGCCCAAATAAATCTAAAACCCACGACATTAAAAGGAGAAACACAACAGCTGGAGCAGACCTACTCAAGCGGAGATTACAATAAAAAATAATAGAAATCACTAGATATTCCAAAACACCAAACAAATTGTAAGTACAGCGCCCCTTGATTAATTATTAAAAAATAAAATAAAAAATTGTTCATGCAAATTGTTCAAAAAATAAAATAAAAAATTTGATCGTGCACACGTGAAGGTTATTGAAGGTTATTGAAGGTTATTGACACGTTGATGAGTGAAGGTGACAAAGAGATAGTCGACTTAATATCAAGTTGGAATAGAATATTAAAAGGGACTAGACAATTAGAAACCGTAAGCAAAAAAGCGAAATCAGAAAACAGAACTAGTAAAATGGAGTTATCAGCAATCCAACTAAAAGCTATAGTAGAAAGTGCCGTTGCAGGGGCGCTTGCAAGTCAAAAAGAATTATTTGACAAACAATTAGAAGCGATTAAGAGCGCATAGAAAAATGTACAGTGAACACCCCAGAAGTCGAAACTTACACAGATGCTAAAATAATACCAGGTGTAGAGTGTAATGTCGCTGCCAGACTTCGAGGGCGAAAGCGAAAACTATGTGTCATGGAGAAAAGCGGGACATGTCGCTTTTAAATTTTATGAATCATACGAGGGGAGTTCAAAATATTATCAAGCCCTTGGTATTATCCGAAATAAAATTAAAAATTCAGCAAACAAGGCAATAATTAATCGCCTTGACTTTACATACGCTGACAAAAGGCCTATCTACTTAATTGAGCAGGAGTTGTCGACGTTGAGACAGGGTGATATGACGCTCACCGAATTTTATGAAGAATTGACTCTGCTTACCAATAAAACTATAATGACATGCGATAAACCCTTGGCGATGTCACTCAATGAAAAGTATAGGGCTGACGCATTACGTGTATTTATAACAGGCACAAAGAAGTCATTGAGTGATATCCTGTTTGCCAAAGGAGCCAAGGACTTACCAACAGCCCTTGCTCTAGTACAGAAGGTTGAGTCAAATCACGAGCGTTATCAATTCGCTCTGAACTACTCTAGAAACTGTCGGGACAAAGTTCCGAAACTGGGAAAAAATACTTATAGGGATAGAAGCAATATGCAAGACAAAAACCCATATTTTAGTAAGCGTCAGTTTGTGTCAAAAGCAACAACAACATAACCCAAGGCCTGTTCAGGCACAAATTGGCTTTGAACACATAACAAAAAGACCAAATAGTGGCACTGCCAGGTTTACAGGACCGAAACATCAACGAGTGAACCATTTAGCTCAAGAAGAAGATCTAGAGCAGTCTCATGAAAATGATTATGAACAAGGGGCAACAGCAGCTGTTGAGGATATTGACTACGAACTTACAAATTATGACAACGTGCATTTTTTAGCCACAGGTCGTTGCTACCGTTCATAGAAAGAAAGATAGCAGGGAAAACCATAAATATCTTAATCGACACCGGCTCTTCAAAAAACTATATACAGCCCCTCACAGAACTTAAGTACATAACACCGGTACAAAAAGAATTCTCAGTTAATTCCCTTCATGGTTGCAACACGGTGAAATATAAATGCATTGTTGAACTTTTCAGCAAGACTATTCCCTTCTTCATTCTACCGGACCTCTCAAGCTTTGACGCTATATTAGGATTTGACACACTAACGCAGATGAATGCAACATCGGACTTGAAAAATAAAATTTTAAAAATCGAAAACTCAGTCGAACCAATTCAATTTGTAAAATGCAATAGCGTAAATTTTTCTGATATAAAGGACATCGTAGTACCAAACCAAATAGCCGACAAATTCCACACAATGTTAAAAGACCGATTGGGTGTCTTTGCAGACCCAGAAAAAGCACTGCCATTTAACACCAATATTATTGCTACCATACGGACGGAAGATGACCAACCGGTATACTCAAGACTTTATCCATACCCCATGGGCGTAGCAGATTTTGTAAATGAAGAGACGAAAGCGTTGTTAAAAGACGGAATTATTCGACCTTCGCGCTCACCCTACAACAATCCGGCTTGGGTAGTCGACAAAAAGGGTACAGATGAAAAGGGAAATAAGAAAAAAAGGATGGTTATAGACTTTCGGAAGCTAAACTCAAAGACAGTGGATGACAAATACCCGGTACCAAATGTTGTATTCATCCTATCAAATTTGAGAAAAGCCAAATTTTTTACCACACTAGATCTGAAGTCAGGATTTCATCAAATATTACTTGCCGAAAATGATAGGGAGAAAACCGCATTCTCGGTTGCACATGGAAAATACGAGTTTTGTGGACTTCCCTTCGGTCTTAAAAATGCGCCCAGTATGTTTCAACGTGCCATAGATGACGTACTCAGGCCCCAAATAGGAAAGTCTTGTTTTGTTTACGTTGATGACGTTATTATTTTTTCCGAACGACTTGAAGACCATCTGAATCATATTTGTTGGGTACTTGATAGACTACTTGAAGCCAACATGAGGGTGTCTAAGGAGAAATCGAACTTCTTTAAGGAAAGTGTCGAATATTTGGGATTCATAGTATCCAAAGACGGCATCACAACAAATCCTAAAAAAGTAGAGGCTATCCATAACTATGAAGAACCCACTAATTTGTTCAATGTTAGATCCTTTTTAGGGCTAGCAAGCTATTACCGCTGCTTTATAAAGGACTTTGCTTCAATAGCTCGACCTTTGAATGACATCCTTAAGGGGGAAAACGGAAAAGTTTCCGCCACTCGTTCTAAAAAGATACCCATTATTTTCGACGATAAGCAACGCTTTGCATTTCAGAAACTTAAAAATATCTTAGTGTCCGAAAATGTAATGCTACCCTACCCAGACTACACAAAGCCTTTCGATTTAACTACGGACGCTTCAGCTCTTGGCCTGGACGCGGTTTTATCACAAAACGGAAAGCCTATTACAATGATATCTAGATCCTTAAAAGGTGGAGACCTTGGTTTCGCAACTAACGAACGAGAGCTCCTAGCCATTGTATGGGCTTTAAAAACATTAAAGGACTATCTGTATGCCGCTAAAAATCTGAATATTTACACAGTCCACCAACCATTAACGTTTGTCGTGTCAGATAAAAACACAAATGCTAAAATCAAAAGGTGGACGCAAAAATTTTGTATAAGCCAGGGAGAGAGAACCATGTTGCAGATGCACTATCCAGGCAGGCCATCCACGCTTTAGAAAGCCACCCCCGGTCAGATATGGCAACCATACATAGTGAAATTTCGCTTTCATACACAATCGAAACAGTCGACAAGCCGGTCAACTGATTTAGAAACCAAATAATAATAGAAGAAAGCACAGCGGATAATACTCGCACCTTTATTATATTTGGTAACAAGTCAAGACACGTAATACAATTCGTAAATAGGGAATCGTTAGTAGGCAGAATTTGCGACGTAGTAAAACAAGATGTAGTGAATGCAATATACTGCGAATTGCCCATACTGGCATTCATCCAGAACAGACTTATAGATGAGTTCCCAGCAACGACTTTCCGGCATACAAAAAAGCTGGTGACCGACATCTATAACAAAGAGAAACAAAAAGAAATAGTAACCATTGAACACAACAGAGCGCACAGGGCAGCGCAAGAAAATGTTAAACATATTCTGGAAGATTATTTTTTCCCAAAAATGTCGCAACTGGCAGCCAGCATAGTAGGTAACTGTCTGGTTTGCCAAAAAGCTAAATATGTACGTCATCCGCAAAAACATGTCCTTGGGAGAACGCCTATTCCTTCACGAATCGGCGAGACATTACACATTGATATTTTTTCTACAGACAGGTAATATTTTTTAACCTGTAAAGATAAATTTTCAAAATTTGCAGTCGTTCAACCCATAGGCTCCAGAACGATAGCCGACATAGAGCCTGCAATAATGCAGTTAATGAACCTATATCCAAACTCAAAGACAATATTTTGCGACAATGAGCCATCTATTAACTCTGAGTCAATTAGGTCACTTAGCAAATCAGTTCAATGTTCAAGTGGAAAATTCACCACCCTATCATAGTACCTCAAATGGACAGGTCGAAAGGTTTCACAGCACCCTATTAGAAATAGCACGATGCCTAAAACTAGAAAAAGGCATAGTTGATACGGTAAATCTCATACTTCAAGCAACCGTGGAATACAACAAAACAGTACATTCAGTCACCAATAAAAAGCCGATCGCCCCCAGAATTTGCAGAGGAAATCTCAGACAAAATTGACAGAGCACAAGAAATACAATTAAGAAGAATTAATAAATAAAGATGTGACAGAACTTTCCAGGTCGGCGACACTGTCTCTGTAAAGCAAAACAAACGGCTCGGAAATAAACTTACTCCACGCTACAAAGAAGAAAAAATTGAAGCAGACATTGGGACAAGTGTCTTAATAAAGGGGAGGGTAGTACATAAAGATAATTTACGTTAGGATTATTATTTTTATGTACTATCTACTTCCAATTAGTGTTATTAATGGCCTTCTTCATCCTATTTTTATATCATAAAAAAAAACAAATTTAATCAACGAGCGTTGTACCTTGTTATATATACTATTATTAACTAACAATGTATTTGCAGTTTATATTTTTTGGAATCTATAATAATTTAAGCAAAGCGTTAAAGAAAGCTTTTAGATCTTACATTGAGCTCTCCGCCATCAACTACTCTATCCAACGTGCCCATCGAGATGAAACTACAGGACCACCAAGGCCAACGTCAACGAGGCACGGATCACGAGGATTCCCATATCAACCGCATAATTTGAAAGGACTGAGGACAGCCTTCATCTTAGTAAGGGAGGAGTTAACTGAAGTTACATACTTATTGCGTATTCCCGCTTTAACGTAACAGTATCGGAGCTTTCGAGTCAAGACCTAAGCTTTGCATAAGAACTTAGGGTAAACTTAAGAGATCGAATTAGCAATAAGTAGTCGAGATTTGGAGATCAGAAGCGTCGGTCATCGCCACGCAGAAATATACAAATTCGCCTCAACAAATGCAGACCGCATTTATTCTATGATTTATATTATACAAATAAATATAATTGTCAAAAACCTTAACCTAAATTGGCATATAAAAGTATCCATTTAATACAATAAGAATGGTCTTTAAATTAAACACAAAATTCTTGAGGACTGCACTTTCAAGTGTAAAAGTAATATGACCACCCATTTTCTTAAAAGAAAATCAGAATCAGACCAGTTCGTAATAAATTAAGTTTATTACAAAAGTTTATTTTTTACGCAATTGAGAATTAAAGAACCAAAAATTTTATCAACGTGTTTACGCAACTTTCGCACCCTTTTACAATGCGTATTTTATGACCATCTGGATCGTGTACAACATTTTTAAAAAACCTAATAAATGATTCGACATATCTGATAGATACTTTAATAATTCAAAGAATGTGGTGTTTTGGTGAAGGACAACCAAACCGAATTTTAGCGACATTGGTTACTTTTATGAAGTTCCTGATTCTATTGAAAAAAAAATATATTACGAATCATTATTATGTATATTTGATGATTTTATGATGAAGGCATTTAAAAAAAAATATATATATATATGAATTTTTACCCGCAGCACATCATCTCTGGAAACCAAACCACACGTCAAGCTCCGTTAGGGCTTACATATGAGATATTTTTTTATACCATGTACCCATTAAAAATGGGTGAAAAGGGTATCATAATATGATGCAAATGTATGTAACAGGCAGAAGGAAGCATCTCCGACCCCATAAAGTATATAAAGTATATATTCTTGATCAGCATCAACAGCCGAGTCGATATAGCCATGTCCGTCTGTCCGTCTGTCCGTCTGTCCGTCTGTCCGTCCGTCCGTCCGTCCGTCCGTCCGTCTGTCCGTATCAACGCCTATATCTCAGAAACTACAAGAGCTACAGACATGTGCTATATATCGTTGGATAGGTAATTACCATACACAGTACAAGTTTGTTATTTTATTTTGATATCAAACCCCGCTCCCCTGCAAACTGCAAAAAACTGCAACGACCACGCTCCCCGCAAACCGCAAAAAACTGCCACGCCCACAATTATTAATCTAATGCTATGCAATTCGGCATATGCGTTGGTGCTTATAAAAGCTATCTAACTTTTAAATTTGAACCAAATCGGATAAGAAACACGGAAGTTATGCCACATGCAAAATCTATGGCAAGGGAAGCAGAAGCGCAGCAAAACACGCATTGCGTGACGCCGACTGCGACGTTGACAGGGAAATGTGTATGGCTTTATGACACACGAAACTTATTTTCATAACAAAAATCATACCAAATTTATATTGTTATGGAACTCTTCTAATAGAATATTGTTTCATTTATTTATTGATACTAAATAAATAAATTGTAAGCATATCTAAGGGTACAGGGTATTTTGCAATCGGGAAACTCGACTGCTGCTATCTTACTTGTTTTTATAAAGATTTTTTTACTTGCGATGTGTCCTAGTATAAACAATAACCATTTCTTCTTGAATTGAATAAATTGAATGATCGGATGGGCTTGAATTCCAGTAAGTTTAGCCCATATATGTATGTTGGAGATCGAGGGACATGTGGATCGGCCATTATGGTTTCTTTTTCTTTGCAGCGGATCGAGTCGCAATTTTGTCACTATAATTAGTTCTTCTATCCTCTATGGGGGTATACTAGAACTGACTTTCTCTAAATTGCTTCTACTCCTCTACCTAACATTGTTTCACACTCAGCAGGTATTTCGCTCTCCTTCTTTACCGCGCTGTCATTTAGAAGCTCTCTCATGGAAAAGCTCTCTTTCATTTTCATTTGATCTTCCTCTATTCTCTCGATTGATTACACTGAGAAACTTACAATTAATATTTAAATGTAGTAATTCAGAATAATTCTCCGACACGGCCTTCCTGACTATAACACGACCTCGTGGTACTTAAATCAACATAAGCTTCATTGTCCTTCATTGTTAATAATTTTATTTTATTTTTTTAATTTCTTGTGTCTTCAAATGGAAGTTTGGCGGGATATTCCTTCACAATTTTCTCTAAAGTACACGCTCTCTTCCGCACAACCCCAACATTAGATATTAGCGTAGTAGGATATCCATCAACATTACATTTAGAGTAAGAGCTCTCTTTTACTCAAGCTCAATCGTCTTTCTATCAAATCACAAGTCATTAAATGTTAGTTTAACAGGCTCTCCACATACAAATTGGAGTACAATGATCCTTTCTGTATAAACTCGACCATTTGGATACCTATGCGTTCATACCAAAGTATCGGATTCTTTTTCCACCTTTTTATACCCTGTACAAATTAAAAATGGGTGAAAAGGGTATCATAATATGGTGCAAATGTATGTAACAGGCAGAAGGAAGCATCTCCGACCCCATAAAGTAGATATATTCTTGATCAGCATCAACCGCCGAGTCGATATAGCCATGTCCGTCTGTCCGTCCGTCCGTCCGTCCGTCTGTCCGTCTGTCCGTCTGTCTGTCCGTATCAACGCCTAGATCTCAAACACTACAAGAACTACTGACATGTGCCATATATCGATGGATAGGTAATTACCATACGCAGTACAAGTTTGTTTTTTTGCCACGACCACGCTCCCCCGCAAACCGCAAAAAAACTGCCACGCCCACAATTATTAATCTAATGCTATGCAATTCGGCATATGCGTTGGTGCTAATAAAAGCTATCTAATTTTTAAATTTATCCCAATCGGATAAGAAACACGGAAGTTATGCCACATGCTAAATCTATGGCAAGGGAAGCAGAAGCGCAGCAAAACACGCATTGCGCGACGCCGACTGCGACGTTGACAGCGAAATGTGTATGGCTTTATGACACACGAAACTTATTTTCATAACCAAAATCATACCAAATTTATATTGTTATGGTCCTCTTTTCTAATAGAATATTGTTTCATTTATTTATTGATACTAAATAAATAAATTGTAAGCATGTCTAAGGGTACAGGGTATTTTGCAATCGGGAAACTCGACTGCTGCTACCTTACTTGTTTACCTCTCTTGCCGTTGTCAAGCTTCTATATTAGCTCACAAATTTCTTTCTCATCAGGCAACTGCGTACACTATCATGTGGATACCTATAATTGGCTTATTTGTAAATGATTTTATCATGTAACGATCTTCATCTAACAATTCGACTATAACAAATGGTTCTTATCGCGAACCTTATGTTTTACAACACGGGCATGCTTTTTATCAACTCCTGCCACCACTCTTCCTTTTTATCTTTTATTACTTTACCACCATCCTCAGGTTCTTGCTGCAATATTTCAACAGGCATCGACCGTAACTGCTCGTAGACCTTTTCTAGTGTCTGCTGAAAATGCATTATGGCCGTGGAATGTGGCTAATAATATACCATCTAAACGCTCTCGCGTCCTGTCAGTTCTTTGAATGATTCGGTGCAACAAACTTTTTCTAATCCTATACGTGTTTACGAAATGTTTCTGCATTTCGTCCTTATTTAATTCACTCATGATTTTCGATATATTTTCGTCGCGCTGCTTTTCGGATACTAGCCGGTTGTGGTTTTGGATAGTTGCCAAGTCAACTCGTATCTCCACAACTTTGCTTGCATTTGTCAGCGATACTTTAGCGACGGGATTTCTCGATAAGCAATCAACATGAGCCATTTTGGTCCCCTTCCGATATTCTACCTGAAACTCAAAGGGTTGCATAAATGACCACCATCTATGCACTCATGCCTTCTCCCGACTCTCCCTGAGGGAATTACAGTCTGTATACACGATGAACTTTCTACTAGTTAAATAATGGCGGAAATGCTTAATGGCACTGCCAACTAAACACTGCCAATGTTTGGAGATCAAATGAGTGATATTTAGATTCCGTGGTGCTAACGTGGTGCATTTGCTGTAATACTCGACTACCCTGCGTTTGCCTTCTACATTATGTAATAACATAGTGCCATAACCATTTGCGCTTGCATCCGTATGTCACTCAATTAAAAATTTGTGGTCGAAAATAATCAATACTGGATTACTAGTTTGGACTTTGATGAATTTTTCACGAATTTCCTCATGTTTTTCTCCCCATTTAAATTCATTTGATTTCGAAGTTAATTGGTAAAGCGGATTCATCACTTCTGAAAATCGAGGGATGAACTGCCTTAAGTAGGCAGTCCTATAAACTGTCTAATCTGTGTCATTGCAGATGGTTTCGGAAGTTGAGATAAAGCTTGGATTTTCCAAGGGTTGGGCTTCAGTTCACCCTCCTTTATGACAAAACTAAAGTATTTTATCGCTGTCCACGGAAATTTACCTTTTTTTTGCATTGAAAGAGAACCCTGACACCGATATCGCGCTCAGCACCTTTTCTAATCACTCGTACACTTCTCTTCCAGATTGTGAGACAATTAAAACATCAAGCGAAATTAATCAAATAATCAAAGAGCAATTAAAGCCGAACAAAGCACCGGGCCACGATAGAATTACTCCAAAAATGATCATAGAACTACCGAGCTGTGCTGTAAATCATTTATGCACGCTTTTCAACGCAATGACTAAATATGGTTATTTTCCTCAAAGATGGAAAAGTCAACTATAGTAATGATTCCAAAACCGGGTAAAGACAAAACACAAGCATCTTCATATAGACCAATAAGTCTTCTGTCCTGCTTATCAAAACTTTTCGAAAAACTCATCTTATCGCACATCAGTCCCCATCTTAGTATAAATAACATAATCCCAATGCATCAATTTGGGTTCCGAGAAAAACATGGTACAATAGAACAGGTAAACCGTATCACCACGGAAATACGCTCTGCGTTTGAAGAACGAGAATACTGCTCTGCTTTATTTTTTGATATTGCCCAAGCGTTTGACAGGGTGTGGCTCGATGGACTCATGTACAAGATCAAAACATTACTCCCCAATAGTATGCACAAACTCCTCGAATCCTATCTGCATAAAAGATTATTCTCCGTAAGATGCAACGCCTCAACATCTGCTGAGCGTGAAATCAAAGCTGGAGTCCCTCAAGGAAGCGTTCTCGGTGTCATTCTATATACACTATACACATCGGACATTCCGACAAACATTCAACTTACCACTTCAACTTTTGCAGATGACACTGCAGTCCTGGCCAGAGATACTTGCGTCTATACAGCCACTGATACGCTTCAGCTTTATCTAAAAAAATTTGAGAACTGGGCCCTACGCTGGAACATTGCATTGGGATCTGTAAGCGACATGTTGTCAGCTGAGGGCATGTCGTGCGTATACAGGCTATATAGTGTTGGACCTAACACACTTCCCTGGGGTACACCTGCTCTGACTGTTTTTGTTTGGGAGGACAGTCCGTCCTGTACTACTTTAAAGGATCGCTCGTGGAGGAAGCTTTTTATTATCAAAAAGAGCTGAGGAATCTCTTGAAAAGCTAACTGGAGAATTAAAGTAAATGAAAGTAAATGTAAACACGTAACATTCACACTGAACAGACAAACCTGTCCCCACCCTTCTCTAAACGGAGCACGAATCCCCCAGTCAAACACCGTCACATACTTGGGTATCCATCTTGACAGGAGACTCACCTGGCGCTCAAACATAGCAGCCAAAAAAGCTCAACTAAAGTTGAAGACCAACAAGCTCCATTGGGTAATCAACTCTCAATCCTCTCTTTGCCTTGAATACAAAATACTTATCTATAACACCGTGATCAAGCCAATATGGAAATACGGCACTGAACTTTGGGAAAATGCCAGTCGTAGTAACATCGAAGTAGTTCAAAGAGTTTAATCTAAGACACTTAGACTCATCACTGGTGCTCCTTGGTATATAAGGAACGAAAAAATTCATCGAGATTTAAATATCAACACCGTTTCTGACGAAATTTTCTATCAAAAAGCAAAACACCAAGCTAAATTAAAATTTCATCCAAATCCTCTTGAACGCTCGCTAACCAGAACTTCCAGTTGGAGTAGACTTCAACATGCCGATCATCCACTTGCTCAGTTCCGATATAATTAGAGCCGTGCTTAAAACTAAACCCATCGCTAAAATGGATTCTTAGTTATAATATTAGTCTAAGATTTTAAAACTTGTTGTTAGTCTCTATTAAGAAGAGAAGATCCAAAAAAAAAAACAAACAAAAAATCTATATAGACCACTGTATAGGTATTAACTTAATTCACCAAGGCTTCGACTATGGCACGCTGAAAAACATATGACGCATTCTTTAGTCCAAACAACATTGCTAGAAATTCATATTGACAAAAATGCGGTTCTGTCCATCGGGTGAATTGGCACCTGATAGAAACCACTGGCCATGTCTAAGCTGGAAAAATATTATCCGCCTCGTAGTTGATCAATCTGACCTGATATTAACGGGAAGGGAACTTTGTCTAGTTTCACAAAGTTTTGGTTTAGTTCACAATAGTCAACCTGTCACTGCCGTCTTTCTTTTTGACTAGTAGCATAGGGCAGCGAAGGGAGAGCTACTAAGTCTTATTATCTTTGCTTCTAACATTTGATTCATATTATCCCTTACTATCTGCCTTTCATTTTCGCTAAGGCGATACGATCGCCTTTGAACGGTTTTATTATTATCTAGCAAACGGAGTTCCAGTGAACCTGTGGATACACGTCTACTAGGGATACCATCAATAAAGAATATGGAATATTTGGCCAATATGTCATTTAGTTTTGATTTGTCACTACCAATTGAGTCAATCTTATAACATTAAAAATAAATTACCGATAAAACCGTTAAAAATCTATAAATATCGAACCTGTTACTAAAATAACTCCAAAACCAAGTTGAATAATGTCTTGTCCAATTATCATTTCATATATGAGGCAACTTTTATCTACTACGTGAAATAATAACTCAATATTAAACAAGGAAATTTGTACGGTGGACAGAATTTGCAAAGTGCTCTTGACATTGTCGACTATGCCTTTCAAAACTACAAGATTATGGCATCTTTTGCCGGCTAGCTGTTCGCTGATTGTTTCTTATTATAACGAGCATTCGGAACCAGAATCAAAGAAAAATGGAAACCGGTCACCAAATTGCATTGCAGTCCCGTTCGGATGAAATACTGCACACATTTCCACTCTCTTCTCGATGCTCCAATTCGCTGTTGCTGGTCCGTTCGTACACACTGATGCAATATGTCCAATGATGCCGCACTTGAAGCACGTTACCGTTGATCTGCCGCCGCTATGGCCCGGTATAGTTTCGTTTCTCTCTTCTCCTCTTCTCTTTCGGCACTCTATTGCCTTGTATCCGTTTTTGTTGCATCGTTTGACTCTTCTATTCGGGGCCTTGCTCAATTCCAGAGATTTCCGCATTTCTGACAAACATGTGAGCCTTGAGTTGTTGTTGTAGCTCCTCTTGCGTCTTTATGTCGGTTGTAAATACTAAACGCTGCGGTCTGAAATCAATTTGCGTTGTATGTGCCAGGACCAATATTGCAATCTCTTCATGTGCGATTGCCTTCCACTTGGCCAGTAAAGATGTAACGGCTGGAGTACACCGACAGCCATTTATGGTAATTTGGGCGTCCCTTCAGAATGTATAGCGATACTGCTGCTGCTATCTCGTTGCATTCATAGCGGTCCATGAATAATTCCTTGAACTGACCCAGCTTACTCCAGAGAAACAAATTTGGAAAACCATTGCGATAGACTGCTGAGAAGCGATTTGCTGAGCATCATCACCAAGGATGCGCCTTCTTGGGGATGTTGGCAAAAAATAATGTTAGCTGTTTTGTACCCTGCTACTGCGTCGGCGTCAGGAGCTTCGGGGATAAACGTTGGTAGCATTGGGGAAACAGCACGTACGCGAGGCGCCGACGTGGACTGTGCAACGTTCAGTAGTCCTGCAATCACTTTAATTTGCGTACGCCAGCTATTATGCGAATTTTCTTGCAGGAGTGGTAATTCCATTTCTGATGTTGGAGAGGGAGGGCAATGTGGATCGATTATTATTGTTTCTTTCGCAATGTTGTCACTCTAATTAGTTATTCTATCCTCTACGGAGGGCATACTCGAACTGACTTGCTCTAATTTACTTCTTCTCTTCTACCTAACATTGCCCACGCTCAGCAGGGAGCTCTCTCATTCAGCAGCTTTCTTTCATTTCCTTTGATCATTCTTTATTCTCATGATTACATTGAGAAACTTACAATTAATATTTAAATCTAGTAATTCCGACTAATTCACCTTTAGTACGTATTTTGAATATTAACTTATTAGTCTACCTATTTGTGGATCTATATGGCAGGTCCATGACGTCATATATTTTGAGTTGCCTTTGGTTGTTGGTTTTGTCTAATGGGCCTGGCACTAAGATATTTTCGTGGTTGTGTTACCTATTTAGATATTTTTCTGCTATCGATCCTATTTCTGGTCTCATAAATGATAGATTGAGGTCTTTGTGGATATCATAATTTGTCACGAACCAGGGAGCGCCAGTTATGGTTCTTAGTGACATGCACTGTGAAAAAATCAAAAAAGGAGGTATTTAAAAATCGACTGATCGACGCTCGCGGTCTCTACCCTCCGAAGAGTCCCAAACAAAAACCCTCCGACTGAGACTTTAGATTACCATGCCTCCCCCGGATATGTTTTTAATTTAGCAACTCATTTTTTTCTTTTGTTTATATTTCAGTATTTCATTTTAATTTTATCCATCATCCGATTGATAAAAAATAATTATATTTCCCCATACTAATTTTTCGGGAGGTATTTAATGTACAATATATAATTTCTGTTGCTTCCAATGGCTGGGATTGGCAACAGTTCTCTTAATGATGGCATTAATCATGGAATATAACATTGGGCAGATGGCCGCCACGTGAGTTTTCAGAAACTGCATCCTGGAAGTCCAATTCTCGGCCACTTTTTCAAGCACCTTGATCCGTATGTCGGCAATAGCTCGTTCAATATTGGCTTCTAGGGCCAAATTCGTGCTGGGCTTGTTCGCATAAACCAACGACCTCAAATACTACAAAAAATAATCCAATGGTGTAATATCGCACGATCTTGGAGGCCATGGCGCAGGACCATTTCTGAAGATAACGCTGTTACCTACCACTTCACTCAATGATCTTCCACAATTTCGATGGGCAGATGTGTAACTCCTGCGCACGGTGACGTATCGATGAGTTCGGGTCTTCTGTTACACTGGCCTCCATGGCCGCCATATCTTCTTCAGTGCGCACTCTGCAATTGGGTGCGAAACTTCCCGATAGTATTGCACACAGTCTGAATTAATGGCCAATTATGAGCACCATAAAACGGGCGAAGCAAACGGTGCACTTTCACAAACGACCTCTGATTTTCGAAATAAAATTTTAAGATTTGGTATGGCTGCTCAGCTGTTAACCTATTCATTCATGAATTGCCAAGCCAAACTGAACATAATGCACTCCACAGATGTCAGCTGACATCAAAGATGGCCGAAATGAACCCTATTGGAGAAATGTATATTGTGCCTTCATTTGATGAGGAAATACATATTCAATGCTGCAATAACCGTTAAAGAGAAATGCGAATGTCTTAGATTATTTCACTAAACTTACGAAATTACTTATCGATGGCTGTTAACTATTCAAGGTGGCTGGGGCCAGTGGTACAATGTGTGGTGCTGATTGTCGCTGTTCGTTAATTCTCTGGTTGTCTACGGAACGACCATCCTAACTGTTTCGCTTTCTTTTATTATTATTTGATTCCGAAAGCAGTCAACCGGTTTATGTCTTCTCGATCTGTCTTTTCGACAGATGTAGGTGAGTGATATATCGCTGTGAGTTGTAGCAATATCAGACTGTGCATCCTCTTCTTAACGGGAGAGCGCATCGGCGACGTAGTTCCTCTTTCCAGATTTCTAAAAAATATTGTTAATGAAAGCTTTCGAACGCTTAATTTTGGCATTCGGTTTGCGATCTCACACCGTGAAAGTGAGAGGCTGGTGGTCTGTGAAAATATTTAAATTGTTCACGGTATAGGTAGTTTCTGAGACTCTTTAGGGCCCATACTATGTCAAGAAGTCCTTTTTCATTTGTTGCAAAATTCAATTCCCTATCCTTTAGAGTTCTCGATGTCATGGTTATTGGTTTTCCGTCTTGTGACAGCTCCCAAGCCAAAGGCATCCGTTGTCAAGTCAAACGCAAGTCGGAGTCAATAACCTTCTTAAACATCTCGAAGGCCTGCGCAGATCTTCATGAAATTTTATTTGTATTTTCATTGATTGTCCTGTGCTTACCTTACCATTCTCCCCTTGTAGGATGTCACTTATAGGTCTTGCTCTAGAAGCAGTCTTTAGGAAAGCTGCATGGTATTTGGAACATCCCAGGAACATAGTCGGTTGTTCGTAGTTGCGAATTGCATCCACTTTATTAGCGTATGTTTTAATAGCTCTGCGTGAAACCACTAAACCTAAATACGCGACACTTTCTTGAAGAAGTTCGTTTTCATATTAACTTCATACAATTTTTCCAAGACCCATGGTATTTTATATGATCATTCATAATAACATCGTCGACGTAAGCATAGCTAAATAGATTTCCCTGTTTGTTCCCTGAGAACGTCATCAATGGCTCTTTGAAAAATACTGGTTGCATTTTTTAATCCAAAAGGAGGTCTACGAAATTCATATATCCCCTTTCCCACCAAGAAACCCGGTTTTCCCTGTCATTTTCAGCAAGAAGTATCTGGTGAAATCCAGACTCTAATTCTAGTGAAATGTTTGCCTTGCCGAAATTCGCCAGAATGAAAACAACGTTAGCATTAGGGTACTTATTAGTGTTGGCTAAACCTAGTTCAATTTGAGGAATAAGTTCGTTCGTTCGTTTAAGATCAATGAACTAGTTCGTTCATTTAGTGCAATCGTTCATTTTTTAAACTTGCTAGTGTGGTGCTTCAAAAAAAAAAAAATGTTATGAATTTATTTCATACAATGCATACAATTAATATTATTTATTCAATTTATGTCAAAAACACTTAAACATAATAACAACAAACAGATAATATAGTAATTTTAATAAATTAATTTGATTTCTGAAAAGAGAATAGAGAAGTTTTTCAATAACACATTTTCAATAACATATGATAAAATTATGTTTATACCTGTGATCCATCTACATGTTGTTATGAAAGAACATTAGATTTTCCACATTATTGGGTTTTAATAGCATCCGTCTTTTTCGGATGATTTCCCCAGCACTTAAAAATAGGCGTTTGCAAGGAACTGATATAGCCATAAGCTTAAGGCTGTAAGAATAAAGATCCCACCAAACCACCAAACCAAAGGGTCAGCAGTCCTCGGTAGAAATTCCTCTTCGAGGTATTTTTCGATCTCTTTCTCGGCAGAACCGGTTTGCAGCCTTTGTCGTGTTCTTGAACTCGCTGTCAAAATCAAACCAAACCGAACTCTGATTGGCTGAATTAGTTTCAAACACAGGTGACTCGAATTCATAATTTTCGCCGTTGAGACGAATTTGAGTTACTTTCCTTTTAAGATTATATACAGCCTTTTCGAATTATTCTTTGGACTTGAACCAACGACCTTTAAATCGAGGATCTAATATGTTACTCTCTGCGTAGAGTTCGTTACTTTCCAGGTTACAAAATCGTCGATTCATCTCAGCTTTTAGAACTGCAACAACTGCAGCAACACATTTATTCTTAGGCGTCTTGTTATTTAAACAGTTCTGTAACAAAATAGCAAGAACTATAACCTTTGAAAGGGTTACATTCTTTTCTGCTGATATTTCTTCTGTTACCTCCATGAATGGTTTTAATATAGCAAGTAACTCTTCAACTATCGCCCACTCATTGTGAGATAAGTTTAATTCAGGACGCAAATTAGAAAGTGTTAATATAAGAGCATCTTTCAAAACAACAAGCCTTTCTAGCATTTTAAAAGTTGAGTTCCAACGAGTTGACACATCTTGAATCAATTTGAGATCGGGCAAGTTCAATTGGGTTTGAGTTGACTTCAGCTTCTTAAGGCCGAAAGTGCTACGATTGAAAAACTCCACAATGAATTTGACTTTGTTTTGTATAACGCTGATTTCGCGGAGTCCTTTTTGCACAATTAGGTTCAAGCTATGTGCAAAACATGGTATATGTGGCCAATTTCCTGTTTTAATGGCATTGACTATATTTGCAGCATTATCGGAAACCACAGCAGATATTTTGTTCTTTATACTCCATCTTTCTGCTATTTTTTGTAAAAATGCGCACATATTTTGACCACTGTGCTGCTCAACGAATGCCTCGAATGCAATCATATGTGAGCTTATAACAGTTGCCTCACTCTCAATAAAATGAGCTGTAACAGCAATATAACTTTCATTTGCAAGAGAGGTCCAACAATACGTTGTCAAACAAACTGCAGATGCCAGCTCCATTTTTCTTTGACGCTACCAACAATTTCGCCCCTAAGCTTTGGAAGAAGCACGTTGGACAGCGTTTTTCGAGTGGGCATCTTGTATCTGGGGCAATTAGACACATCATCTATGAGCTGCTTGAAATCAGGCTCTTCTACAATTCGCAATGCATGATGACCTTTTGCAATCATACGAACTAGTTGCCTATCAATTTTCTCAGTTTTCCCGGCAGGCGGTGGTCGTTGAATGAACGAACTTATTACTTGCTGTTGGGGTCCAATTATCTGAGGAGTCTATGTTAAAAGAAATAAAGAATTTAGTAAGCCTACTTAAATGAATAAATCAAAATATTATGTTTACATTTGCTTCCTGTCGGCTTTCATTGGTTTGGCGCTGTGTTTCCTCCAAAGCTACTGGGTGCTTATTTTTAAGGTGACGCGATAAGTTTCCTTGCGATCCACCAGCCACACTAAGCACAGTTTTGCAGTATTTGCATTTTGCACTCTTCTCATCCACTGAATCAAAGAAATTCCAAACTTTGCTATGCTTTCGTTTTGAAGCCATAGATACGCACAAACTTGCCAACCGTAGGTTTAAATGTATGCGAAAATTAATCAGCTTATTCGATAAGCGAACTTTCGACCTAAATGAACTAAGACCGACCTATCGAACTAAGTGTACAACGAACGAACGATCAGGGTAAGAGATCAAAATGAACGACGTGAACTAGTGAACTATATTGAACTAAGTGAACTATACTGAACTAAGTGAACCATTTTGAACTAGTCAACTTATTGAACTAAGTAAACTATACTGAACTAAGTGAACTATATTGAACTAGTGAACTTATTGAACTAAGTGAACAATATTGAACCAAGTGAACTATATTGAACTAAATGAACTATATTGAACTAAGTGAACTATATTGAACTAAGTGAACTATATTGAACTAACGAACTATATTGAACTATAAAGACAGACCTAGTTCGTTCGTTCAGTTTGGTGAATAGTTCAATTTAGTTCATTCGTTCACGTGTCGTAAGTACACTAGTACTTATCGAATTATACTGTCATAGTCGGAGACGTCCATCGGGTATGAGTATAATTTTTAATATATGGGGTCCTCGTTCTCTGTCCGGATAGTCAAATAATGTTCGTGTTGTATGGAAGGGCCTCATTTGGATCTGCGAATTCCCCAGTTTGGTTTTTCAACATTACTTGGAATTTTTCTTTAATCTCTTGGCGTACAGGGTGCGTTATGAAAGTAATGCGCATTTTCTAAGAAAAATATATTTTTTGATCCAATCAGTACAAATTATTAAAATTCTTCCTCCTCCTGCGTCAATACACTTGCGGAGACGTGTATGCCACGCCTGGAAAGCACCCTGAAACTCCTCGACAGAAATGCCTTTCAGGAACCTTGTTACGCGAGCTTGGATGTTCTCCACCGACTCCCAGTGTTTTCCCTTTAGCTCTCTCTTCAGTAGGGGGAACAAAAAAAAGTCGCACGGAGCTAAGTCAGGGCTGTAAGGAGGCTGGGGCACAACTGAGATCTTCTTCTGGGTCAAGAAGTTGGTGACGACGAAGGCCGTGTGACTGGGGGCGTTATCGTGGTGAAGCATGAAAACGTCTTTGATGTCTGGCCTGACGCGTACGACTCGGCGTTTCAGTCTCTTGAGTACCTCTTGGTAAAAGGCTCCGTTGACAGTTTGTCCTTGCGGTACAAACTCAAAATGGACGATTCCTCGGACGTCAAAGAAGACAATCAGCATTGTTTTGATACGAGATTTGCTCATGCGCGCCTTCTTGGGTCTGGGAGAAAATTGTGTGTGCCACTCGGAGCTCTGTCGTTTGGATTCTGGATCGTACTCGAACATCCAGGATTCATCCCCAGTTACAGTAAAATTTAAAAAACCTGGATCATTTCTAATCGATTCCAACAATTCTTCACAGCGCAAAACCGCTGTTCCAGCGAACGCTCCATCGCACCGTGACACAACAGAAAAAATGACTTCGCTCTACGACACGTCTTACCACTTCTATTGCTCAGAGCGAACTGAGACCGATCGCGTTGGAAAGGAGAGACTCCGCCCCAAATTTTCAGACAGGTCCGAGCGTGCTACGACAGGTAGTTACGTGACAATGAAACCATGCGCATTACTTTCATAACGCACCCTGTACTTCGATATCTTAAAACATTGTAAAATTCATGTCTGTACATTTTAAAAATTGGATCGCTTTAGAGCTGCTGGTAGTTATAAGATTTATGTTATTTATTAATCCAATTATTCCTTCGAGATTCGTGAGGCTTGGTAATAAGTAGAATTTCATATTTGTATTAAAGAGGTTGTTTACGAATTAAACATGTGCATATACAAAAATATAAAAATAATGTAAAAGGGATCGGGCCAAAAACCAATATAATAACATTGTTTATTTTATGACCGATCCCTTTAAAAGCAAATGCATTTTACCGAACTTATTGAAGTAACATCGAATTTGTTTTATTCCTATTAACAGAGGTGCATTACACATGTTCGCCTTTCCCTGATTGTTACTGCTCAGTCTTTATTGAAAAGAGGATTTTTGCATGCCTGATTAAATCTAGCTTCTGGAAATATGTTTCTTTTCTTGCTCTGCTGTCCTTGCTCGAATGTTTGAATTTTTTCTTCGGTGCCACGAGCAGAACTACTTGCGAACGTATATCGCTCAGGGTTAGGCTCGATTCCCGGGGCTTGTTCTAAAGCCGAAGGAATGTCGGAGAACCTTGCGGAAAAAAGGATGTCGCTTAAAGTCTTTCTGGTCCCCAAAATGAATACACGTAGTGCATCTTCTCTGTAGTTTTCGTTGAGAGAAGCATCTACGGCGTTGTCACAAGTCATTTGTGTTCTATTTATTGGAAGAGTCAGTTTCTTCATCCTAATACTGTAGAAGATTTACATTGTCTTAACGGAGAGTTGACATCTCCTATAATTTATTATTATATTATATCACCGAGAGAATACTTATTCAATGCTGCAATAACCGTTACAGAGAAATGCTAGTGTTTTAAATTACTCGCTGTTGGGATGACTTCTCGCAAGCGTGACCGGTTTTCTTTCTCCTAGTTTTCTAGTCTTAGTCCTAGTTTTCTTTCTCTTTTTTTTAATATATAAGTTAAGATATAAATTAAAATGTCTACAGAAGTAAGGCAAGCCTAATCGAAGATCAGGTTAGGATAAATAGGTTAGTGGATGGGATTTTAATGAAGGATAGTACCGACGAAAATAATAAGGTACTATTTTCTTCATTAGAATCCCAAGGTCGTGAAAATCACAACAAATTATTGAAGCTAAGACCAGTCGACCACGAATATTTTTCAAAAGAGCGTTTTAATAGCATGATCAAGAAATTTAAAGCAGCTAACGAGAAGGTAGCTAGAGGTATTACCAGAAATAAGTTAGATGCCAAGCTTAGGGGTTCCATCGACCAAGTGTTGGAATACCCTAGCATAACATACAAAGAATTGCAGGAAAGGAAGTTTGCAACCTTTCCAATAAGGATTAATAATTAAAAATGTATCAGAAGAAGAAAAACTGCTTCTGACTTAATAAGAAATGAAGGGTTTCCAAATCAATTTACTGTAGAGTTTTGTGAAACCAAAGAACACATAAGCATGTACATAGAATTAATGGACACACAAATCCACGAAAATTAAAAAAAAAGGTAAAAGTCCAAAAATAGACTCTACCAAAAATAGAAGTACCCACATTCTCTGGTGCGTCCAAAGATTAGGACCATTTTTTTAAGCTCTTCACAGCGCTAGTTAACTCAAGGGCAGACTTCATCTCTTCATTGAAGCTAAGATATCTCAAAAGGGCTTTGAAAATGGAACCTAAAAATGTTATTTCATTTATTGCTGGATTCCAGCAATAGTTATGAGGCAGCTTGAGAACTGGTAACGAGAAGGTACGAAAATAATAAAAAAATATTCTCGGAAATTAAATTGACTAATGAAGTTTCAAAAATTAATATGGACCTACAAAATTTCATTGACTCTTTTAATTTTATTTTTTTTTAACTTTGCTGTATTTATTGGAGCTTCTCAGGAATTATGAGACTAACAATTAGTTTTCAAATTTTAATTTTAAGCGACATTCAACAGTCTTTTTAACTGTGGTCTGGAAAAAAGGACCTACTGATCAGAGCTGGGTCGGAAGGTCGTTGCGGAAAAGTCGGTGTGTGACGTTTATTTGCTCATGTAGTTTTGTTTTTGATGGGTTATTTTTTTGACGGATCTGATATTAAGGTCTCTTTGAATATTTTCATTGCGGATACTCTAGGGTGCTCCAGTGATTGTTCTCAGTGTCTTTGATTGGGCCCTTTGAATGATCTCAATGTTACTACTGCTGGCACTTCCCCAAAGTTGATAGTTTGTGGTAAATTGTTGGTAGTTAATCACTTTTCACTTGTATATTTTCGGAGCACCGAAAATAAACACGTCCTCACTGTTCGAGTATCGACGCGAGTGTGAATCTATTAATGAATATATTTATATGATTCCATTGAAAGCAAATCTGACTGATGAATCAGATTGCATTTGTGCCCACATCATTATCAAAAAATTGAGTAAAAAAGCTCTACAGCAATATGAGTGCCATGTTAAAAAATCAAATGAAATCCACACACTGAGAGATGAAATGGAATTTTTAGATCAACGGCTTAGTTCGTTGACCTCAGTAGAGGAATAAATCCCTGTAGAAAAGGTGTTTAAAAATGACACCAACGAAGTGAATTGCCCGATGTGCAAAATTCCCGGGAATCAAATGATATATTGTCATAAATTTAAAGCATTAAGTCCCCAGAAAAGAGTGGATGAAACTAAAAAATGTAGTTTGTGTTTTAAGTGTTTGAAGCGGAATTATCCGAAAAATGTACTATTGAGTTATTATGCTGCAATTGCAATGGACACCACCAAGGCATGTTACACATTAGAAAAGAATATTTAAATACAGCAATACGTCTGAAAAAACGTTATTCGCCGCAGCATATATTTAGATTAGAGGAAAAATGGGAAGTTTCTAAAATATAGACCTTTGATTGCTAATGGTTCACAAAACACAATAATATCAGAAGAGGCGGCACAGAAATTTAAATTGCCGAAAATCACCTCTCATAGGGAGATTAGTGGTCATCCACAAATAATTTTTTATCAAAACACATCTTAAAGTTGCCTATTGAAAAGACAAATCAAAAAATATTAAGCTTTAATGAAATTTTTTCTCCGAAATTAATACTACCTAATAATTGACCCAATAATAGGTGCTGATTTATACGCACAAATAGTAGTGCCGGGTATAGTAAAAAGGATCACTTCTCGGGCAAAAAACGATCTTTGAATGGATCGTGTCAAGACGAACAAAGTCCACAATGAAAAATTGTATTGGTGCAACCACCTTTGTAAACTTTCAAAGGAGCGAAAAATCAAAAAATAATTATTCAAATTCCACACAACAAATATATAAGGGGGAAAAAGATTCTCCAAATATCAAGAAAGATCGAATCGTATTATTGAAGGAAAAAAACTGTCATCCAACTAGGTGGCCTTTGGGGAAACTGGAACAAGTCCATAAAGATATTAAAAGTGTATCACTACTGTCAAAATTACAATTAAATAGAAAAAAGAAGTTATGGGATAGTCAAGATTAGAAGAACAAAAGAAAATAGAGATGCCGAAATGGTTTGGAACCCCTTAAAGTCTTTAAATTTTAATCATATGGAAGAAATAGCTCAACTGGCAATAAAATTAAATATTTAAAAATACAAAACATAGAGCTGCAAATCTAAATTTTATCATGTGTCAGGCCACAGCTCACTAATTTTAGGGATGATAATCACAATCAGTCTAATTAAAAATTTTGTAATAAAATTCAAAACAAAGAATGAGCTTAAGCATTACAGAACTTATAAATAAAGTTGAAAAATATATATTTTTATGTATTAACAAAGAAAATCTATACACAAAAAATAAATGTGTTCTTAAAATTATAAAAATTGTATCACCTTCCTGGCCCTTACAGGATGTTCAAGCACCAATTTGAAAATGAGAAATAAATGTTTTCTAAATATACAGAAGAAGAATAAGTTACAGTTCTTTTTTTATGATGAAGTAAGATATATCAATGTAAAAAAAAAACTTTTGTGGTCAGTGGGAGAATACTTGAATGTTAAATTTATCAAGTATAAAATTAAAAAAACAATAATACACTTTAGAAATTAATGAAATACAGTTCACTAAAAAAGTTATTGAAAGGAAAATGTAATAAAAATGTATTGAAATCCACACTATTGTGGCCCTTAAAAGAATGTTCAAGCATTGAACATGTATATACGAGTATATACCATATCATATTAAAATATAAAAAGAGTGTAAAAGGGATCGGACCAACAACCAATATATTATGCCAATATACATGCATTTTGTGACCAATCCCTTCAAAACCAAATCACATGTAAACGCATGCGGTGACACTGCCATGCTCTTGAAACGGTCACAAAACACTTAGGTCGCCAGCGCACCAACGCATTTAAGTGGTTGGGGGCAAAGGTATATAAATAGTTTAAAAGAACTCTTGTTAGCACACCAGAACCTAATAGTAAGATTTTTGTGATTCTTCGGCTGTTGAAGCAAATGAATAAAACAGTTTTTAGACCGAATTCTTAGGAGTTAGACCTATTATTATGGCGGCTGTGCGATGGCGTGAAGTCGACCTCCAAGAAAAACTGCAACCACTCTATACGTCGTATTATTGATTTGTCTTTGTCCCTAACCTTAATAGAATTTATTTCACTCCATTGAATTTATCTGTCTTCTTCGTGTGTGTGTGTTTTTTTTTGTTTATAATTTTTGTACCATGGGGTCTAGAGTTGGGTTCTTTGATTATTTATGATAGTTTTATGTTTGAGGATTCTTTTTTTTTTTGGCTCCTTTGCCCTGGCACTTCTTACTTGAGTGGCGTTAACTATTTTATTGTCATCAACTGAGCCAACTGGCCCACTGTTTCCCCCGCAGATCAGTGACGGGTTTTTCCTCTAATCCGGCCATTTTGCGGATGACCTGCGAGTTTATGTTACACTTCGCCCAAGCCGTAGTTTTTTTTTTGTTTCGTTTTGAATTTTTGGGAACTGCATTTAACAACATACGTGGCAGATTCGCCACTCTCTTTTATTTCTCGTGTTTCACCTGACCGAGGACCAGGGATGTTTACGTCGCCAATGAAACGCACTGCCAAAGGAGGGCCATTACACCACCCGATAGTATTTTTTCTTTAGATTCAATATCAATGGGAATTAGTTGCGTATGTTCTTAGCATAAAACATACCTTCTTTTTTTCCTTGCAAATTTTCTAGTAGATAAAAACAATTTTCAAATTTTTTTCGAATTCTTAATTTAAAAATATAGAACCAAGTTTTGCATTAAAATTTTGCGAGAATTGTGATGTACAAGTTTCGCAGCGTTTCTTGGTTCAGAGTATTCGACACAAATTGCTTTGTTACAATCGTAGCAGTGTCTGAAAAGACGCGCAAGACTTTAATTGCGGAATAGGAGTTCGGTCATGGGTACTTTTCCTTTGTGGAACTAAGAGTAATCTTCGCTTGAAAATCAAAAAAGTCCTCAGGGGCCTTACCGCTAAACCAAGGGTTAAGCAACTTGTAATCGGATCCATGGGTAATCATATCCAAGCAAAATAATGCACGATATGGGAAACATCCCAAAGATTGGTGTAGTGCAGATCTAAACGCACATAAAATCCTCGTGAAGTGAATTTTCCATTCTCATTGATCATGTTTTTTATACTCGTAAGAACCCACAGCAGCCAGTACGGAACAACTAACTCGCTCTGTAGTATAGCGAGCCCAGTACATAACGTCAAAACCACTCAAATAACATTTAAGTCATAAAACGTAACGCATGCGTCCTCACAAAGATCGCATAGTGACACGCAATACACTAGCGTTGGTATGCAAGTTATCCAACCCGTAAACACTCTACCCCAGTTTATAAAGAAATTTCAAATTCCAGTTTATAAACAAATTTCAAATTCCAGTCTCGGCGAAATTTCCTTTGTCTTTTTTTGTCATTGCCTTTGCCAGCACTTAGCTACCCGATAAGATAAATAACAAAACTTAAAGTAAACACAGCTTCCGCTTGGAGACCAAGCCATGATCAACTTATTGCGCTTCAATCAAACTGCATCAGTCAGCAAATTTCAATTCCACAATGCAGTGAAATAATTTCAGCATAAAGCTTTTATTCAAAACATAATTGAAAGTTCAAGAAGTTTCTAAAGAAAAGCTTCTCGCCTATTCTAAACATAACTGAAAGTTCAAGAAGTTACTAAAGAAAAGCTTCTGTCCGAGGTTGATCGGATTAGGATTAAGAATTATAAGATCAGTCTGATTCGGGACAAGATCGAGAACGGTTTCCAATTAGGGATAAGCAAAAAACCAGTGTCTTGTAATAGTGTAAGTGAAAAAATTTATCATCAAAAATTATTAAAAATATATGAAAATAAAAATTATTTTTTTAAATAATTAAACAATAACAATTTTAAATTGCACACGCACTCATACTAACGAACGGATATGTATTTAGTTTGCCGCACTTTCGAGTAAGAGCAGTAAGCTCCCGAACATTTTTGGAATAAAATAAAGACAGCCTTGTGATACAAATGAAACTGAAATGTTTTCACCTTATGGCGACCGTGACAGGACCAGAACCCTAACGTCACAAAAATACAATATCAAGAAAAATCTATCATGCAAATCGAAAACCAAATTAAAAAAAAAAATTTTATTAAAAATATTTATTTTGTAATAATAGCAACAAATAAAACTTCCCAAATAAAAAAAATTCAAAAAACCAAAATCAAAAAAAAATTAAATTTTTTTTTTTAAAACAAACAGTTAGGAGTAAATAGTGTAAAGCCGAAAAAAAAAGAAAATGTATGGTAGGCAATCCGATTACGATTCTTTTTAGTTTCGGCACAATATGATTTTAAACTAAACTTATGCTTACTTGGCTTATTTTCACTATTATTAAAAATATGATTTCTGACTTCATTATATCCGTAAAGGGGCTGCTTTGGAAGAAGAAGTTGATTCAGCTCACTTTGAAATTACCAGGCATGGGTGTGGAGAAGTTCACCTCTTCTTTTGTTGGGTTTTTTCCATGGCAATGGGGGAATCCGGTTGATGTTAGTTGCTGCCGCACGTAGGTTTTCAAACTTCTTGTTAATACAATGTTCAAATTGTGGCTTGTAGGCATTTGGCTTGCTACAGCCGTGGCAAAATATCCGACGGGGGCTAAGCAATACTCTCAAATATGACCTACTTCTTCGCAATACCAAATTTTGAATTTTGCGAAAGAAACCTGCAATGTGTGCACTTCTTCTTTGGGATCATCATCCGCATTCGGTTCATCCAATTATACCAAGCAGACTTGGCAGCGATTTAATGTTGCTCCTGGTTTAAGCCCTGCTAAGGGTTTTCACCTATCTAAAGCTAGGTTTTCACTCATCTGAATTAACCGACGCGAGTGTCCGGTTGTATGTACTGGCTGGGACAATAGCTTTTGCCGAGCTTTAGGCAGAAGGTTACTCTTTAAAATGTCTACCTTATCGAATAAGGTCGCTTCTGCCTCATAAAAAGACGATGATTCTCGGAATTTTTGTTTGCGGGTTCTGCTGAACTCAACAAATCGGAGCGATAATCTTTCTAATGTTGACGTAGTAATTCCCACATATTTGTCCATCCAATCTGATCCACCTGTTTATGGTATCTCCATTGCCACGATCTATCTTTTCCAGTAAACAGCGCTTGAATACGCTTACACATATTTGTGAAATTTCTGTCCAGCGTTTCATTTGTTAGTGAGTTGATTCTAAAAATAAATTAATCTACCCCTAATCCAACTACAGATCCGTCAAATTGTACTCCCCATTTTTTCATAATCCTATCCTAATTTTCCTAATCATAATTTTCCTATCTATCAAGACTGCAAAGTCAAGATAATCCAGGGTGAGATTTACCGACTGACCGATGCCATTGGGGGGTTACTTTGTTGTGGCTGCGGATTGACCATTTACGATGACATATAGTAACTCTGGCGATGGCTTGTTCGATCATTCCCCGGATGATGTTGTAGTCTTCAGGCTGACTACGTGTATTGTTCGTGCTGCGGCTCAATTTATTAGTTCGTGGTCTACCTCTAACCGTTCTCTCTACCACAGCTTCGACCTGATTAGGGATCTGGCTAGCGTCCAAGGCTCAGGTGTTTTCTTCACTTATATTTTCTAGTGGAAGTCCAGCTAATATTATCGGATTCGACTCTTCCATTACTCCTCTTCTGGCTAAGTTTCTGGTTTCTGGTTCGTATTTAATCGATACTCGAACAGTGCAGACGTATTTATTTTCTGTGCTCCGAAAATATACAAAACTGTAGTATTCATACATATTGAATAGCTACTGTACCAAGAGTACTTACTAAAATATGATTCGATCGGCACGTTCACAGAAAGTGCAAGTGTATGCATATACCCTCGCGCTTCAACTTAAGAGAGCATAATATAGAATATAATATAGTAGCATAATGTAGAATATACATAACAGTTACTCGCTGCTTAGCAACTGTGGGCAGCGCAGCGATCAGACCGAGGCTTAGTTAGAACTTAAGGAATAATGTAAAATCAGAGATAAGTGAACCTTGGAAGCGGCACCTTCGCTGCTCCCAACTCTAAATAAAAGAACCTAAAGAATAAAAACCCAAATTAGAGGTTATTCTTTACATGGCGACCGTGACAGGACACGTGCATTAGTGACACGTGCAAATTGGAAAAATATTGGAAGGATACAGAGGTTATCCTTTACATCAGAGGATTCAAAACAACAATTCGACAAGTACGAGTGGCAAACCGTCACTTGAGACGGGACACTGAAAAAAAAAAATCGAAAATACTGAGTGAGTAGAGTGTGGCAATGGGCAAACGCGGAGGTCAGAAAAATAAAATAAATAAAAGAATAGCACACATTAAGTGGCTATTATATACAAATAAACCACCGCCAGCATGGGCAACGGCCGAAAATTAACTGCCGAATTAGATTTCCTGAAGCAAACCCTCCAGCAAAGAAAGTCAAATACCACAACTCACTCAGCAAATATAAAAATAATAGATGAAAAACTGCCTAAAAATCCACCATCTCCCAAGCCGTTGCCGAAAAAATATGACGTCTGCCCGAACGACTGCCCTGGACCATTATACGCCGCAGCATGCAAATTCACATGCTGGAAACTGAAGACCAGTGCGAAGACCAGCACCGGCCCCGCCTGAGCCAATAGGCCCCGGACATCAGCAGCAGTAAGGACAAAAGCGAGAGGGGCACTCCGCCACTTTTGCCAACGAAGGAGCGTCAGCGTAGCCAAACCGGCGACGACCAGCTGACGCGGATAACATCATTTTCATAGGATTATTATTATAAAAAAAAAAAAAAAATTTGTTTTTAATTATATAATTATAAATTAGAATTAATTAAATTAATTATAAATAAGAAAATTTGTAAAATTGTGCGGAACCATTTCCGCTCGATTAGAAGTATAGCCTGTAAAGCTATACGAAACAATAGGCAGGAAAAATTGTTAAAGCAAAATAATTCATATATAATAAGAAGATAAGATAAATATAGAAAAGATACAAATAATAATTCTTTAATGAGAGTAACTTCACGAAGATGAAATATTGAAAAAAAAATAATGAAAATTAAATAAAATAAATTTAAAAAAAAATATATATATATAGTGACGTATTTGGGTGGTCCAAACCGGCCACTTCAATTATTACATAGAACTATAAACAGTTATGCACTTAAGTGATTTCCATAATGTATCGCAGCTGCGCAGCATCCGTTTCCAATAAAGAATTCTTTCGCACCCTCACTTAGCCATTCTTGTAAACATCCTAAAGCCTGACCTAAGCAGATTTTACTGCTCTCTTTGAATCTTTTCCTAATCTTAAGAATCCAAGAGCAAGGCTCTCCCGAAATACAAATATTGTTAAAATACCGAGGCTTCTCCTCAACCCAATGTACATTTGATTTTTAGTCTTAAGCTGATATCCGAATAAAGAAGTTCAATAAAAACCTTCGTTAAATAATTCTTCTCGGCGTTGTCCTTAGTCAGCTGACGGGACATTTATTCGACTCAAATAAAAAATATTACAACCAATTTTACTGGCGCAGTCGGTAGGATACAACAAGTATCCGAAAAAAGAACCTTCGAGTGGAAAATAAGTTAAATTTTATAATCCAGTGCTCGAAACATTTCCCAAAATAAATTCGTGAAAACTCTTCAACTTGGATTATAATTCCAATTCGGTTATCCAAATAAAAGTGGAAGTGAAATACGAAACAAAAACATTAAGTCCAAAGGCAACTAAGTTTTAAAACCAACTTATAAAATTATAAGAAAGTGAAGTTAAAAACAACAAAAAAAAAACTTTTATACTTAAATAAAAATAAAAAACAATAAATTAAAGCAACATAATAAAACAACACCAAAATTAAAAATTTACAATAAAAAAGTGTAAGTGAAACTAGAAAACGAAACAAAAAAAAAATAATAACATTAAATCCAAAACAAAACAAAAAAATTAAATCAAAAACAAAAAAATTAAACACAAAATTTAAAAAAAAATGTCACAACCAATTATTGCCGCACCCCAAATCGTTGCGCTGAGCGACAACAACCTTGCCGAAGCCCGTCGGCAACTTAAAGATATTATGCCATTCAAGGGTGATCCAGAAACCCTTCACACCTTCGTCAGTAGAGTAGATTACGTAATTTCGCTCTACCAAACGAATGATGTTCGACAACAGAGGATTCTACTGGGAGCGATCGAAAGGAACTTGGACGGACAGGTTACACGATCTTTGGGACTTCCAAACATCGAAGATTAGCCTACCCTAAAGGCAAGACTCATCGCGGAATTTAAAACTCAAACACCAAACTACAAACTTCTGGAGAACTTCAGGGAAACACCATACAGAGGAAACCTAAGAGCATTCTGCGAAGAAGCGGAAAGACGACGTCAATTATTAATTTCGAAACTACACCCAGAAGGTAACCAACCGGATTTCCTTATTTATATTCAGGCTATTAAGGACTCTATTAAGATACTGATAAGGAAATTACCAACACAATTATTTACTATTTTAGCTCACCACGATATTACAGACTTAAGATCCTTAATTACCATTGCACAAAATGAGGGAATTTATGAAGAACACATTAACTTTGAATTTAATAAAAACCCAGAATACCGTAAAAACTCAAATTCTAATCAGAATTCGAAAACACATAAATTCAATGCAAATGTTCAAACTCAATATCGCCCAAGTTACCCACAATATTCCCAACCCTTCCAACCTAATTTTAATCAATACGTGCAACCATTTAGACCTAGCTATACACAGCAGATGACTAACAACCCACCTATGTGGCACGCACCTAATTATTTCAGACCCAACCAGTACATAAACACACAACCCATTATTCAAAAAAATGCTTTCCAACAACATCCCAACAAAATCCAAAATCCCCAAACAACACATTTTAGAGGAAATACATACCCTCAACTACAACAACCCTCTACATCTAAAAATTCTAACTTCCCGATTACTAAACGACTAAGACCATCGGACAGTGAACAAACTAAAATGTCTATTGACGAAATGAGATTCCAAGACGCGCATGAATTCGAACAAGTCCAACCAAATTATTACGAGCAACAGTATTATGACCAAAATCAATACAATCCATATCATAATCATGGGTACATTAATGAAGGGCAAGAACAGGTCCAACTTGTACAAATTAATAACGAAAAGATCTAAATAATTCTGAATTAAACGAAAATTTTCGGTCAACAGCCCCGGACAACTCGAATACATAAAAATAGTATACAAAGGTTCCACATACAAATGCCTTCTAGACACAGGATCCACAATTAATATGATTAATGAGAATATATTTTGTCTTCCCATTCAAAATAGTAGATGTGAAGTTTTAACATCAAATGGCCCTATCACCTTGAACGACTTGATTATATTACCCAGAAATAGTATTTTCAAAAAAACCGAACCATTCTATGTGCACAGATTTTCTAATAATTACGATATGCTAATTGGCAGAAAATTGTTAAAAAATGCACAATCAGTTATTAATTACAAAAATAATACAGTTACCCTTTTTGATCAAACATACAAATTAATTACTTCAGAATTAATTACTTCGGAAGGAAACCAAAATTTTTATATCCAAAGGACACCAGAACCAATTGCAAACTCAGATCAGGAATCAATAAAAAAATTAGATTTTTCACAGTTTCGATTAGATCACCTAAATCAGGAGGAAACCTTAAAGTTAAAAGTCTTATTAAATAAATTTAGAAATCTTGAATATAAGGAAGGAGACAAATTAACATTTACAAATACCATTAAACACGTACTAAACACAACACATAACTCTCCAATTTATTCAAAACAATACCCACTTGCGCAAACACATGAAATTGAAGTAGAAAACCAAGTACAGGAATTGCTAAATCAGGGATTAATTAGGGAAAGTAATTCACCATACAATAGTCCTACTTGGGTTGTACCAAAAAAACCGGATGCTTCTGGCATAATGAAGTACAGGGTAGTAATTGATTATAGAAAGCTAAATGAAATAACCATACCTGACAGATATCCAATTCCAAATATGGACGAAATACTTGGCAAACTGGGTAAATGCCAATATTTTACAACAATCGATCTGGCAAAAGGATTTCACCAAATAGAAATGGACGAGGAATCAATTCCTAAAACTGCATTCTCCACCAAAAGCGGTCATTACGAATATCTTCGAATGCCATTTGGCCTTAGGAATGCACCCGCTACTTTTCAAAGGTGCATGAATAATATCCTTCGACCATTGCTTAACAAACACTGTTTGGTGTATCTGGATGATATTATAATTTTTTCAACATCCCTTACAGAACATTTGAATTCAATACAATTAGTTTTTTCAAAGCTTGCAGAAGCAAATTTAAAATTACAACTAGACAAATGTGAGTTCTTAAAAAAGGAAGCTAACTTTCTTGGTCACCTAGTAACTCCTGATGGTATTAAACCAAATCCTATTAAAGTTAAAGCCATAGTTTCATACCCAATTCCGACAAAAGTAAAAGAGATTCGAGCTTTCCTCGGATTAACAGGTTATTATCGCAAATTTATTCCAAATTACGCAGACATAGCAAAACCCATGACCAGCTGCTTAAAAAAAGGAGCAAAGATAGATACGCAAAAACTTGACTACATAGAGGCATTCGAAAAACTTAAGGCTTTGATAATTCGAGACCCAATTTTACAATTACCTGATTTTGAAAAGAAATTTGTTTTAACCACAGACGCAAGTAACTTGGCTCTCGGGGCTGTCCTTTCTCAAAACGGTCATCCTATATCTTTTATTAGTAGAACACTTAACGATCACGAATTAAATTACAGTGCTATCGAAAAAGAATTACTTGCCATAGTTTGGGCCACTAAAACTTTTCGACATTATTTACTAGGGCGACAATTTCTCATTGCTAGTGACCATCAACCTCTTAGATGGCTTCATAACTTAAAGGAACCGAATGCTAAGTTAGAAAGATGGAGAGTCAGATTAAGCGAATACCAATTTAAAATCGATTATATTAAAGGGAAGGAAAATTCAGTCGCCGATGCATTATCAAGAATTAAAATTGAAGAAAATCACCATAGTGAAGTTACTTAACATAGTGCAGAAGAAGACAATAGCAACCTTATTCATTTAACAGAAAAACCAATAAATTATTTCAAAAAACAAATTATCTTTATTAAATCCGATAAAAATAAAATAGAGCATTCAATAATATTTGGTAACTCCATTACCACAATTCAATATGATGTAATGACACTCGAAAAGGCCAAACAAATTTTACTCGATCACTTTATCCATAGAAACATTACCATTTATATTGAGAGCGATGTGGATTTTGAAATTATTCAAAGGGCACACATAGAAATTATTAATACCACCTACACAAAAGTAATTCGCAGTCTTTTCCTATTAAAGAACGTTGGTTCATATGCCGAATTCAAAGAAATCATACTTCAATCACATGAAAAACTTTTACACCCTGGTATACAGAAAATGACAAAATTATTTAAAGAAAATCACTTCTTTCCAAATAGCCAACTACTAATTCAGAATATAATAAACGAATGCAACATATGCAATTTAGCCAAAACAGAACATAGAAACACCAAAATGCCTTTAAAAATCACGCCTAAACCGGATCATTGCCGAGAAAAATTTGTGGTAGATATTTATTCATCTGAGGGAAAACATTCCATCAGTTGCATATTTTCAATCAATTAGGTAAACCCAAATTACTTAAGGCAGACAGATACGGAGCTTTCTCCAGTTTAGCTTTGAAGCGATGGCTTGAAGAAGAAGAAATCGAATTACAGCTCAATACAGCAAAAAACGGGGTGGCAGACGTCAAAAGATTGCACAAAACAATAAATGAAAAAATTCGTAATATCAATTCATCTGATGATGAAGAAGTAAAATTAAGCAAGATAGAAACAATCCTTTACACATACAACCATAAAATTAAACATGACACTACTGGACAGACACCTGCTCAAATCTTCTTATACGCTGGGCATCCAATATTAGACACTCAAAAAATTAAAGAGAAGAAAATAGATAAAATAAATGAAGACCGACAGGAATTTAATATTGACACTAATTACAGAAAAGGTCCACTACAGAAAGGCAAATTAGAAAACCCATTTAAACCAACCAAAAATGTAGAACAGACAGACCCTGACCATTACAAAATCACTAATAGAAATAGAGTTACGCACTACTACAAAACACAATTCAAAAAAACAAAAGAAAAATAATCAACTCTCAATTTCACAGGCACCTGGTACCTGATAACATTATTGCTTATCTAACACATTTCTATTAACCATACACCAACATAAGTACTTCCATATTCCGACCATAATGGATTTCAATTGGACTATTCAGAGAAAAAATCATATTTTGAAAACAATAATAAAATTTATAATCAAGACAACAAAAAGAAAATTATCCAATATGTCGAACCAAATGTAATACTTACATGGAAGCTAATTGAAACTACTATTTTACAAAATTGTCAAAAATGGAAACAAAATTATAAGAATAAAACAATGTAGAATTAGAATTAGAAATGTTTTTTTAATCGAAAATTTATTAAGTCTAGAAATTGACCTAACACCGACAATTTACGATTTAATGTAACTAAGATAAAGTTGATAAAACACAAAGATGTTCTAAAGTTAATTTCAGAAAATAATGCGACACTTTATGTAATTGCAATTGTTTTAATATTTTGCCTAGTAAAGTCTATACAAAATATGTAACATTTAACCCATTCATGATGCTGTATGCAAAACTTAAAATAAGAAAAAATCAAAATCAAAACCATCCACAACAAATAGAAATAGAAAAATCTCCATTTCCCATACTATATCCATAAATTCCAGCCCAAGTATGGGCTTCTCTTTAAGGGAAGGGGAGTGACGTATTTGGGTGGTCCAAACCGGCCACTTCAATTATTACATAGAACTATAAACAGTTATGCACTTAAGTGATTTCCATAATGTATCGCAGCTGCGCAGCATCCGTTTCCAATAAAGAATTCTTTCGCACCCTCACTTAGCCATTCTTGTAAACATCCTAAAGCCTGACCTAAGCAGATTTTACTGCTCTCTTTGAATCTTTTCCTAATCTTAAGAATCCAAGAGCAAGGCTCTCCCGAAATACAAATATTGTTAAAATACCGAGGCTTCTCCTCAACCCAATGTACATTTGATTTTTAGTCTTAAGCTGATATCCGAATAAAGAAGTTCAATAAAAACCTTCGTTAAATAATTCTTCTCGGCGTTGTCCTTAGTCAGCTGACGGGACATTTATTCGACTCAAATAAAAAATATTACAACCAATTTTACTATATATATATATATATTAAACTAAAGTATGGCCTCACTAAAGGCAATTAGGGAAACATATGATATATTTCAAAAAGAATTCATATCCATAAAATAATGGAATGGAATGAATTATATAACAATTTAAACAGCATACAAAGTGACTTTGATAAATCGTACAAGTCACTTACACAAAACAGGCCTATTCAAAGAACTACTGTAAAAAAAACACGTAGAGATATTAGTTAAATGCTTTAACGAAGCACGTATACTAATATATGGCAAAAAAGAAAAATTAAATCAAGATCATTGGTCACAAGTATCAAAATTTTTGATCAGACTACGATCTAACTTGATATCAATTAAACAAAAGTTTAATTTAGATATATCAGTACCAACAATACTGAACACTTCAATTGAAACTGGTAATGAACCAGAATCAACGGAACAAGCTGACACTGACCAAATAAAGTCAGAAAAGCATAGTACAAATCCTAAAATAGAAGAGGTTATTCTTTACATGGCTAAAATAGAAGAGGAGGATTTAAATAACCTAACTATTCCAGCTGCTCTGATGTCAGATCTGGATAATTCTACAGATTCTGATACTTCAACAGAGAACAAGCCAAGCAACAATATGGCACAAACAAATATCGATTTTATTAATACAGCAACTAAGCTTATACCATTTTTTGATGGTAAAGCTCAAAACTTACAAAGTTTTCTTGATGCATTACAATTATTGGATTTAATAAAAGGCGAACACGAACATATAGCAATTTCGATTATAAAAACAAGGCTAAAAGGTGTCGCCAGAAATTAAATCGGAAATGAAACAATAATAACTGAAGGCATTTCCAGATTAAAAAATAATGTCAAAGGCGAAACTGTGGAAGTTTTATCAGTTTGGCCAAGGTCAAAAGACATTATTTTTGGAAAGGTATGACTCGAGATATTACTGATTACATACGAAAATGTCAAAAATGCCAAAAAGCTAAAATAACAAAGCACAATAAGACCCCATTGATAATAACCAATACGCCAATAAATGCTTTCGACAGGGTGATAGTAGACACTATTGGCCCACTACCAAAATCAGAGAATGGCAATGAGTATGCAGTCACTCTAATATGTGACCTAACTAAATATTTAGTTGCCATACCAGTTCCAAACAAAAACGCGAACACTATCGCTAAAGCAATTTTTGAATCTTTTATTCTGAAGTACGGTCCAATGAAGACGTTCATTACGGACATGGGAACAGAATATAAGAATTCAATTATAAATGATCTGTGCAAATTTCTAAAAATCGAAAATATAACATCTACGGCACACCACCACCAGACAGTTGGAACAATAGAACGTAGTCATAGAACCTTTAATGAATACATACGCTCATATATATCGGTTGATAAAACTGATTGGGACGTATGGCTTCAATACTTCGTTTTTTGCTTCAACACGACCCCCTCAATGGCACATAATTACTGTCCATATGAATTAGTATTTGGTAAAACAAATAATTTACCAAAACATTTTAATAGTATAGATCATATAGAGACTTTATATAATATAGATGACTATGCTAAGGAAAGTAAATATAGATTAGAAGTAGCATATAAAAGAGCTAGAATAATGATAGAAGAAAATAAGAAAAATAATAAAATATTATATGATCAGAAAACAAACGATATAAATATAGCAGTAGGTGATAAAGTCTTATTAAGAAATGAAACAGGTCATAAGTTAGAATATAAATATACAGGTCCGTATAAAGTAACGGAAATAGGAGATAAAAATAACATTATAATATCGAGTAATAAAAACAAAAAACAAACGGTACATAAGGATAGGTTAAAAATGTTTATTTCATAATTGTAATTAGTATGGCCATACTAAAACAAAATACTTTTATACATTTGAATATTATTTGTTATTTAATATAATCCAAAAAAAAAAAAAACGATAAACGAAAATATTTTTTTCTTCCTTATTATTATAAAAAAAAAAAAAATGTATCTTTTAAGTAAATTTTATAAAATAACTTCATTATATTACGTTATTTTTCAAAGGAGGGAGATGTAGTATGCATACATATTGAATAGCTACTGTACCAAGAGTACTTACTAAAATATGATTCGATCGGCACGTTCACAGAAAGTGCAAGTGTATGCATATACCCTCGCGCTTCAACTTAAGAGAGCATAATATAGAATATAATATAGAAGCATAATGTAGAATATACATAACAGTTACTCGCTGCTTAGCAACTGTGGGCAGCGCAGCGATCAGACCGAGGCTTAGTTAGAACTTAAGGAATAATGTAAAATCACAGATAAGTGAACCTTGGAAGCGGCACCTTCGCTGCTCCCAACTCTAAATAAAAGAACCTAAAGAATAAAAACCCAAATTAGAGGTTATTCTTTACAAAACACTCCAAGTGAAAAGTGAATAATTTCCCACAAAAATTTTGGCGAAAAGACGCTCATTGCGATGTATAATCGCTTATTGCAATAGTTGTGCAATCTCCCGGCTTTTGAAAAACTATTATATTTCAAAGAAAATTAATAAACAAAAACCAAGCCACAAACTGTCACAATGAGTCAAAACGACATTCGTGCTCAACGTCAACAAGAGCAAGACAAACGTCGTCTCTCATCGATACGAAACAACGCGTATTTATCATATGTGTCTTCGCAACCCGCGGAAGTGCACGAAATAAATGCAAGCGTTGATCGGCCACGGTCAATCACCCCCAACCCGACACATGAACTTAAGCCAACAACAAACAGCGCGTTCTTGCTCACCGGCAATCCCAACGATGTGCCAAAGAGACCAATCAGAGATTATGCAGGCACTTAAAGATAAGGGTTTTAAAGCAAAAACAGTCTTTAACATCCTGAAGAAAGACAGGAATCCGCAACCACTCTTTAAAGTCGAACTGAAACCTGACACTAAAACTATCAGAAAAATGAAGTACATCCTTTCTACAAGCTACAATTTCTTCAGTATTCTTGCACGACAAACAAAAGCGATCCAAGCACCAAAAAGTGCGGAAATTGTGGGGGTAACCACACAGCAAACGATAAAGGCTTTCCAATATACAAAGACCTCAAACGTCTGCACGCCTCCATAATGCACAGAATATCCCTATACAATCAAAAACATCCCCAGAAGTCATTTTTGCAATGAAAAGAGGTCCTCATTTGGTATTACGACCACCTTCCAAAATGTGACCTTCGCAAACGTCCTAAAATCGGGGCTTACAGAGTCAAGCTCTACGACAACAGCTCTGCATGCTGCCCAAACTGATCCAACACTGTCTCCCCCATCATCGACGCAACAACTAAGTAGCTTTGAAACTTTGATCCATACTCTGCAGCAGCCGATGATCGAATTCATGTCCTTCCTGAGGACTACCATGCAAGACCTTATACGGAACCAAAATATCCTCATTCAGATGCTTGTATCCCAAAACTCCAAATAACAATGGCTGCTTTACGAATATCACTGTAGAACGACAATAGCGTTTCAAGGCATAAACTTGAGATAACTCAATTTCTGCATGACAATCATATTGACGTCCTGCTACTGTCAGAAACACATCTCACTTCTAAGTAAAACTTTCAAATAAGTGGCTTTTTGTTCTACGAAACAAATCATCCAGATGAAAAAGCACGTGGCGGAACCGGTATCCTGATTAGGAACCGCATCAAACACCACTACAATTGGGAGTTTGGAAAAAACTAATTGCAGACCACATAATAAATATAATAAATGTACAACTAAGAAGTGGCAATCCTACGCTGCGGTATATTGTCCCCTGCATTTAAATGTTTCCGAACAACAATTTCTGGACTTCTTCCACACCATAAGAGACCACCTCATTGCTGCAGCTGACTACGACGCCAAACACACCCACTGGGGATTACTGGGGACCCCCTAAAAGAAAACAGTTGTATAACGCCATCATAAAGGGAAACAGAAAGCCTGATTACGTCTCTTCAGGCAGACCATCATACTGGCCGAATAAAATTCCTGACTTGATCGACTTCGCTATAACTAAAAATGCGATCTAACACTCAAAGAGTGCAGACGTGCCTGCGGATCGACAGCAAGTTTCTCGTGCTTTCACTACCACTATTCTGAAACTGTCACATAGCGTCTGATTGGTTCAACCTGCGAACCTAACAATCTGCTACAAACTCTAACGCACATTCCAGTGTGAGTGTCATCTGCTGCCTACCAAATTCTTTCTCTGTAGAAGCTGTGTACAACTCAGCAGAAGCAAAGTGCGGTTGGCATACCGGCCAACGGTGCCAAGTTCCCCCTCCCCCATCTCAATCGTCCACAACCAGAGCATGGATTGGCAAGCCCCCGCGCGGGCCACCAAGCTTGGAAAAACAACGCCCTGCAGGAAGGTTCTCAAAGCAAGGAAGTGCAGCTCGAGCAGCGTCTCATACTCGAGTTCATCTTACTCGGAGCCCGGGGAGATCAACCGTAAGCCCGCGCGTAAAAGGCAAGGAGAGGAGCCTGACATCACGGCTAGCACCAGCGCAGCTCTGCATAGCAAGCTGGCAAACAACTCTTTTGCCCTTCTCTCAAGCAAAAAAGATGACGACAAACATGACGAACCCAAACCTGCTGCAGAGGCAGTGGCATCCAAAACAGCAGAAAAACCGAACCCGACCCCGAAGACCCTTAAGCCTGCGCCGATGTACATCCCAGAAGTGATCGACATTACCGCGCTTGTCAAGACGATAACGACTCTAGTGGGTACAAAAAAGGATTTCTCGTACAAAACGGATAGAAAGAACAACGCGCAATGATGCCAGACAAGGAGTCCTACACAGGACTCAAACCAGCGGCCAACACCACAAGGGTTTTGAAAATAAAGAGGATTTGCAGGTCAGTCTTCACCGAAGATCCCCCTTTGAAGTTCAACGATGTTGCACAATGTTTCAGATGCCAAGGGTTCGGACACACCCAGCGCTACTGCTTTCTGGAACATCGCTGCGTGAAATGTGGTGGTCCTTACGACTCCAGGTCATGCACCAAAAAAGATGACGAGAAAGCATGCTGTTTACATTGCCAAGCTGATCACCCTGCGTCGTTCAGAGGATGTCCTGTCTACAAAAAGGCAAAGGCAGAGCAATCACCTAAAGCCAGACCCGTTGTGAGTAGCAACAAACCACCTCCCATCCAGATACCAACTATCATCAATGGTTTGAGTTACAGGGACGTACTTCTAGGAAACCAAGCGACACAGACAACGAATCCCCAAACAACCTCTCAAACCACTCCCGAAGCCCCACAACCCAAACAGTTTGAAATGATGCTTGCCCGCCTGGAAGGAACGATTGAGAGGATGGAAAAGTTTGTCTCGCAGTTGCTGGAGTTAATAGCTTCCCTCCTTAACAGAAAATAATGCAAATAAGTCTCAACATAGTTTTTTGGAATGCAAACGGCCTGCAGAGGAGCAAAGCCGAAGTAGAGCACCTCATCAAAGCAGACAATATCGATGTTCTTCTATTTTTGGAATCCCACTTTTGTCCCAGATGCTACTTCCACATCAGCGACTACGAATTGATACACGCCAACCATCCATCTGGTAGAGCACACGGAGGAGCAGCTATGCTCATCAGGAGTGGCATTCACACGGAACTTCCCGCGTTTCAGGAGGAATGGGTATAGTGCGCCGCGACCAGGATTTCCAGCCCTCAGGGAGATTTTTTTTTTTTTTGTTATGCCTTACGGTAGGAAAATTAAAATCTTCCAAAGATACCACCTACCGTCCATAGGTGGCATGCACGATTCATAGCCCCCCAAGTAGAGTTATGCCTACGTACTAAAAACAAAAACCTCCGTATGCTCTTCCGTCCTTTACCGGGACTGCCAGTCAAGTTATTTCGTCGGTGAGCAGGATGTGGAGCCTGGTCGTACTCCCTTCCTTGTTAATTGGCCAAGAGGCGCACGTCCTTCATCCCTGGTTTCGCTGGCTATTTTTTCTCCTGCCACCGTATGGGTGTACGTCGCCTATATTAGCCTTCAGCTCTGTTGGCCATCTCGCCGGCTCTGATGATGTTATGTCCCCGCTCCCAAGAGTCACTGTTCTCCATCATGGCCGCGATCAAGCAGCCAGGCCTGAGCGGGGCACCGATCAGCGCCCTTAGATGCACCCTCTCCTTCGTGAACCTGGAGCAGTGCATGAGTACATGCTCTGCTGTTTCCTTAGCATCGGGGAAGTGGAGGCATTGAGCTGCCTCTACGTGGTGGAACCGGAGTAGGTATGCCCGAAAGCAACCATGATCCGTGAGGAACTGGGTAAGGTGGTAGTCCAGTTTTTTGTGGCGGCAATCGGCCCACGCCGTTAAATCGAGGATGAGTTGGTAGGACCACCTCCCCCGTTGCAATGTTATCCATCTGCTCTGCCACTCTTGCTTCAGTCGCTCGTGAGCCTCCAGCCGGGTAGCACCTTCTCGGACTTGACAAATAGCCTTTATCTCAAGGTCGATTGGCGGCAAGCCTGCCGGTGCTAGTACTGCGTCTCCGGATATGGTCCTGAAGCCTCTAATGAGCCTAAGGGCCTTAGACCGTACCACCGCGCGTGCTCCTTTCATGTAAGAGCCTTTCTTGGTGGCGTTGCTCCATATTGGTGCAGCATAGAGCAGCGTTGCTTTGGCTACCGCCACCAGTAGTTTCCTTGCCGGGTAATTGGGACCTCCTATATTGGGCATGAGCCTGGACAAGGACGCAGTTGTTATTGCTGCTTTCCTGCTCACGTAGCTAGCTTCCAAGCACAGATCCTTGTGGAACCCCTGCAGAAACACTGTAGCATCTCGGGCCAGCGTTCGTGTCGAACCAGAGGACACGATCCGTGAAGTAGCTTTTAACGACAATCCTGAGATACTCCGGGATACCCATCCTATGCATGGCGCCGAGGATTACTGGGCATCTAGCATCTTCACATCCAACCTGACGATTGCGCAGTACTCCTGTTGGCCGCTACTGCTGTTGGCGGCCATAGAGTGGTCTGCCTTCGGAATAGTTCTGCTACTATGCTAGCCAGAACATCCGGGTCAGTTGGAGTTGCCTCTCCCCAGGGATCTCTATCCACGGAATCTAGTAGTTCCTTATAGGCCCGCGCTTTGCCAGCCAATATGCCGTGCTTAAACTCAGAGCGTTTGCATCTAAAAGCCTCCATGAGTTCTGAGTGCTGGGTGCTGCCTCTGGCTCGTTGCGCCCTTCTTCTTGCCCTTAGGCATTCCGAGCGTAACTTGCTTAAGTTGGCGCTCCACCAGTACACTGAGGGCTTGCGCTGCTTTTTTTCTCTGCCGCCTCCAAGTCGTGCCCTTCGGCAGGATGCAGAAGGAAATCAGTGCGTGGTCACTCAGCGTTACAACGTAGTGGACCGTCCAGCTCGCGTTAGCCACTAACCCTCTGCTGATGTAGGTGATGTCGATATAGGACGAGCCCCAATCGTTGTTGAACGTTGGTTTGCAGCCGTCGTTCAGCAGTACCAGGTCCAACATAAGCATTGTGTTTATTACTGCTCGGCCTCTGGGATTGGATATCCTGCTGCCCCATTCTACTGCCCATGCATTGAAGTCGCCCGCGATGATCTTCGGGCCGTGCCCTCTCCCATGGCTGCCCAGCACCTCCAGCATCTCCTCGAACTGGTCTGGGGTGTCGCTAGGGGGGGCGTAGCAGCTGTAAAAATGCACTCCTTTTATTCTTGTATATGGTAATCCGCGCATCGGCGAAGCCGCCAATTCCTGTATGTGCAGGTTGCTGCAACACTTGATGGCTGCTTTACCGGTCTCGTCTAATATCATTGTGGAGTTGCCACGGACAGGGTAAAAGGGTTCGCTCAAAAGCATGATGTCTACCTTGCGCTCCGCCGCAGTTTGAGCTAGGACGCTCTGAGCAGCTGCGCAATGGTTAACATTGAGCTGAACAATCTTAATTTGCTGCTGCATTATGCTGGGACTTTGCTTCTTTAAGGCTGGCTCTGTATGTCGGGCACGCGAAACAGCCCGTCGGGAGGTTTTTGTCCACTTCGTCGCTGCATATTAGGCACTTTGATGGTGCAACACATCCCCTTGCCTTGTGTCCTCGTTCGCCGCATCGCAGGCAGCAGTCTGGCCGATCGATCGACTTGCAGGTCGTTGCTCGATGCCCGTATCCCAGGCACTTGTAACATCTCGTGGGCCGGACGTCCTGGATGATGCGGCACCTTGACCACACCACGGATACCGCCCTCAGGGAGATATCACCCTTGGTGCGGTTTACTTCCCACCCAGACACTCGATAACCGAGACCCACCTTCAGGACTTCTTCGAATCCCTTGGACCTCGCTTTTTAGCAGCTGGAGACTTTAACGCCAAATATTCCTGGTGGGGGTCCCGCACAAACAACCCCAAAGGCATAAAGCTCTATAAGTACCTGCAGCGGAAAAGTCTGGACTGCCCACACACTGGCCTACCGAACTTTCAAAGCAGCCGGATCTACTGGACTTCGCCGTGTCCAAGGGCATAGGACACTCTAAGATAACATACTCAAGCTATGATAAACTGCTATCAATCTTACAACCACAGCACAGTAAACTTGCTCCTAAACATCCCCGTCCTCAGAAAAACCCCGCCCAGAAGACTCATCGGGAAACACACAGATACCCCCAAGTTTCCGTTCTGGATGCTTTCCTTCATGAACCCAGATCCCCCTCTTTCCACACAAAGCAACATAGATGCGGCCATCGAAAAACTAACCAAAGAAATGCACAATGCCGCTGAGTTTGCGAATCCAATTTTTCCGACTACCCCGAGAATACCTGAAAGAGGCGTGCACTTGTGCTCTCCGGAAATCGCGGGCCTCGTGGACGAAAAAAGGCGCCTCAGAAGAGTCTGGTTTTCCTCGCGCAACCCCAGGGACAAGACAGCACTTAATCTTGCCACCAAGGAACTGAAGGACAAGCTATCCATCCCATGGCAGGACTCGTTCCATAGATTCCTTGAGGAGCTGGAAGCTGGAGACCCGCAGCACAACCTGTGGAATGTCACGAGGCATTTGACAGAGTCTGGCATCCTGGACTCCTTTTCAAAATTAAATCCCATCTCCCAAGTTCCCATTTCGCCTTCCTCAAGTCGTACACAGAGGGAATAGAATTCAGAGTGAGATGCGGATCATCAATCAGTACACCTAGGCCTTTAAGAGCAGGAGTACATCAGGGCAGTGTTCTTGGACCCATCTTGTACACACTTTACACAGCAGACCTTCCCATCACCCCCTCTCGGAACCTCACAGTAGCCACATATGCCGATGACACCGCCTTCCTCCGCCACAGATCCCCAGGAAGCATCAGCCATCATCCAGAGACAACTGGATGCTCTCGATCCATGGCTGAAACGATGGAACATCGTGGTCAACGCGGAGAAATCCTCACACACAACCTTCGCACTACGCAGGGGAGAATGTCCCCCCGTCACACTCAACAAGGAAACCATCTCAACGAATAACACTCCCAAATATCTAGGGCTGACCCTGGACCGCAGGCTCACATGGCTTCCACACCTAATCAACAAGCGCAACCAGGCCGACCTACGACTTAGGCAACTGCACTGGCTCCTGGGGAGAAGGTTCAAGCTCAGGGCAAAACTCAAACTACTCAAATACAAATTAGTCCAGAAGCCAATCTGGACCTATGAGAAACAGTTGTGGGGCACGGCAAGCTGTTCTAACCGCATCAGAATCCAGCGGTTTCAAAATAAATGCCTGAGTTTGAACAGTTTCTAGCGCCCATCCGTACCACGAAAACTCCATCATCCATAAAGAGCTTGGAATTTAATGGGTAGCAGAGGAGATCACCCGTCTTAGCGAAAGATACAAAAAAAGACTGGACAACAACCGCAACCACCTGGCCCTAAGCCTCCTAGATATTAGCCAATCCCTAAGACGCCTGAAGAGGAAACACCCGCTTGACCTTCCCCATCAATAGACACCTAAGTCAACCTCATTTAATGATTGTCCACTCGGATAGATTTTAAATATAAAATAAAAACATTAAAAAAAAACAAATGACAATCATATTGACGTCCTGCTACTTTCAGAAACACAATCTCACTTCTAAGTACAACTTTCAAATAAGTGGCATTTTGTTCTCAGAACAATTCATCCAGACGGAAAAGCACATGACGGAACCGGTATCATTATTAGGAACAGCATCAAACACCACTACAATAGCGAGTTTGGAAAAAACTACTTGCATATCGTTTAAATCGATATCGTTTCAAATTAGGATTTGAAAACTTATTTTTAGTCTCATAATTCCTGCGAGGATACAATAAATACACAAAAAAAAAAAATACCACGTATAGCTGATGCGGGGTGAGGTGTGGCTAATGGGAATCTCTCTGGAAAAAAAATGCCCACTACAACACGTAGCTCTTCTATATTAGTTGCGACGCTGCAAGTAAAACATACCGAATTCTCCGGCAACCATGATTCGATACAATTTTATGAAAGACATGCTTGCAGGACAGTAAGTAGCAAGGATGGGTGATATCCATAACCGTTGCACAAAGGCGACATAGATTATCGGATTTTGCCGATGAGGCATCGGTCGTCATCTTGACGATCTTGACAACTTGATTAATTTTTGCAACAATGTCATCCGGGATCGACGGCCTTCCATTACGCTCTTCGTCGTGAACGTCTATTGCTGAATTCTCTACACCACAAAGGAACTTGTTGAACAGACATGCATTTTTTTTCCATACACTGTAGTCAATTCTCGATAAAGGTACACAGGTTTCATAAATTTCGCTTGGAATAAACGTACAACAGAGTGGATTTCGCACTTGGCCGTTAAGCTTCACGGCGGTGTTGTCGAATGTTGCATAGCACCGCTTCTTGTATACTGAGAGCTCTCCGAAAGTTTTTGTTCCAGACAACAATAACCTAAATTGAACCTAAAACCCTAATCATTATAACGATCCTTCTAATTCAAACAAAAACAAATAGTTTTCGTTTGTTGATATTAATAAAAAAAAGTACCATCCAAGCAAATAATCGAGTACTGGCATCTGTGCTTAACCGAATGCGCAATATTCTCCAAAATTATTTTGTTAGAACAAACCTTTACTTTCCCACAACTTAACTGGGACTGTTTATAAAAAAACGAGCAGGTATTTTGTGAGTAAAGAATATAATTTCCTTTTCAAATAAAGGTCTATTCAGACTCTTGTTTGTTATTGAGCTCAGAATAATTCAAATTCTTAGGTAGGTCTTTCTAATTTAGATGATCTTATGATCTTAAAATTGCTACGAAAACTACCCTCAAAATTCAGGGTGCTATAATGATACTTCATATACGTCTTTTTGAAAGCGTAGCATTGCCTTATGTGACAGACAGCAGTCTCTCGACTGGTCTTTAGTAGGATTTTACGCGGCGTTCAAACGGGAAAAGCCGACATCTCAGAATAGATGTTTTTATCCTTAAAGTTATCTAAAAGCGCACCCACGACGTGCGCCATAGTTTTATAACAGTCGATGTTCAAAAAGAGAGAAAGATGTCCTACGGACTTCTCCTACTCGGACATTCTCCTCTGGTGCCTTAGCTCTTCGGCAGAAGGTGGGTTGTTGCTACCTATCCTAACCGCATCTACATAAATAAATTTATTTAGATTCCTAACTAAAAATATAATTAAACGCATCAAAGACAAAATCTAAAATAGTAAGACAAAAAATGTTATATGTTAACGGACTGCAGCTATCATCTTCCTGGTAAGGTCACAGATGATGATCGAAACTCGCGGTCTCTACCCTCCCAACCAAAATCTTCTCAGAAAGAATTATTATATTCGAAGATACCCAAATAAGAACCGTCCGACTAAAACTTTAGGTCGCCATGTGTTCCCCCCGGATAATTTTCTAAATTAGAAGTTAATGGTTGTCCGTTAATTATATTTCAATATTTTATTTTTAGTGTATCCATCACCAAATTTATCCAACATTGATTATCTTTCCCCATGCAAATTTAATGAGGGTATATTTAAATACACAAGATTTAACTTAGATTGCCTCCACTGGCTGGGATTGGTAAATGTTGGTTTGTTTTTTTTTGTCTTACAGGCTAATGTACATTATATTGACAAAAATTACATTGCATATTTTATTTTACGTTGTTATTTATGTTTTTATACCCTGTACCCATTAAAAATGGGTGAAAAGGGTATCATAATATGGTGCAAATGTATGTAACAGGCAGAAGGAAGCATCTCCGACCCCATAAAGTATATATATTCTTGATCAGCATCAACAGCCGAGTCGATATAGCCATGTCCGTCTGTCCGTCCGTCCGTCCGTCTGTCCGTATCAACGCCTAGATCTCAGAAACTACAAGAGCTACAGACATGTGCCATATATCGTTGGATAGGTAATTACCATACGCAGTACAAGTTTGTTTATTTTGATATCACCCCCCGTTCCCCCGCAAACCTCAAAAAACTGCCACGCCCACAATTATTGTCCTAATGCTATGCAATTATATGCGGCATATGCGTTGGTGCTTATAAAAGCTATCTAATTTTTAAATTTGAACCAAATCGGATAAGAAATACGGAAGTTATGCCACATGCAAAATCTATGGCAAGGGAAGCAGAAGCGCAGCAAAACACGCATTGCGCGACGCCGACTGCGACGTTGACAGCGAAATGTGTATGGCTTTATGACACACGAAACTTATTTTCATAACCAAAATCATACCAAATTTATATTGTTATGGTCCTCTTTTCTAATAGAATATTGTTTCATTTATTTATTGATACTAAATAAATTGTAAGCATGTCTAAGGGTACAGGGTATTTTGCAATCGGGAAACTCGACTGCTGCTACCTTACTTGTTTTGTTATGATAAATTCATGCTAGATTAAAAAAAAAGAAAATTCCACACTCTTGGTCAATTGGATTTATAAGAATCGGAATTAAGTAACTCAAATTTTCTAAGCTATGCTTTACTCACGGTTTTACCAGTTTATTTACTTTCTTCTCCTTTGATGATAGGCCTTCCAGTGCGGTGCCGATGAGTTTATTTTACGTTGAGGAGAAGTTTTAATAATTTATTTTATTTCCTAATTAATAATATAACAAATTTCGCCCGATTTCACTTATTGTGTCTTCCTCGGTAAGTTTGTTTTCTTTATTTTTTGTTTTTGTTATGATTTAAGTGGGGGTACTAGGCAAGGGTTTCGGATGATGACCAAGCACTTTTCTCTGATCTTTTCTGAACTTGCTAACCTACAGTTGGACACTGAAGAATGGCGAATTCTAGGAGCAACAAGGTATTGTGTCTTGTTGCAATTAAAACATGGACCATACGGGAAAATAAGTCATAAAATTGTTTCCATTTCATTACATCCCTATCAAAGACAATTGAGTTTGGCCTATCTTAGCCATATGCGCTTTTTGCACTTTCGCCTGCAGCTTTTTATATGCAGCTTTATTAAAACCTCTATCGGATTTTTAAATTCTTCATAGACTTCATCAGTGAATTTCTCGGACTTCGGACCCGGCGTTACGATGCGTTGTGAAATCCTATTGCCTTTTTGACAGGGTTTTCTGCTGGAAGAGCACCTCTTTTTTATCACTATTTATATCACTATTTTTTACTGATTAATTAACAGCTAGACAGTGTGATTATAAGATCCTTTTTAAAAGGAATCTTCTTTTTTTTCATTGATGTGTTGGTTACCTTGTTGACCAATAGTTCACGGTTTTCACCAGCAGAATTTTTTTGTATGTTCCAGTGCTGGCAGGATCACGTCGGATCAAAATTATTATCGAAGGATAAAATGTTATTCCTTTAATAATAAACCGATCTCTAGGTTGTTACCTCCACTTGGACTTTGGAGAAGAACTGAGCCCAGAATCGCCAGTGATTGATTTTATTGGTATAAAATTTCTGATGAACTGAGTCCAGAATAGACTGAGACTGATTTTATTGGTATAAAATTGCACTATTTATACAAAGAAATTTACGATAAAATGAAAAAAAAATTCAAAATTTAGAAGTGTAAAGTGTTTTGTCGATTTCACCGATTGGAGCATCATTAATATCGTTGACGGTTCCAGGTTATTGCTAGTAGTGCCTCGTGTAAAATTGAACAACCAAAAACAATTTTAAATAATTATTAACATAGTTTATCAAACATAAGTTATTAATTATAAGTTAGATTTGTTTGTATATGAATACTATATATCATATACAGAGGTGGTCAAAATTATTTACACAACGTGCTTTTTTTTCAATTGTCAACTTTGATCGCTTATTGCTGCTGTTTTTTTGCTCAGAAACGAACATAACGGTATTTGTCGTATTTCTACATCTATACAGAAGCAAACGAAAGAAGAAGTGGAAAAAATAACTGTTCATGGGCTAAAAATTGAAGCATCGAACTGATCCTTGTATGTTGTCAGAAGTATTTACACACAATTTTTACGCGTCAAAATTATTTACACACAGCTTTTTTAATTGATATTTGCGTTTTTTATTTAACTTTAACGAAATATTGTATATTATTTAGAAATAAGATTATTTTAAGCCAATTAATATTTGGTTAGTCTGCCTTTGGCATCAATGACTGCTTGGAGCCTTGCTGGTATTGACCGGACCAAGTTGTGCGCAAACTCAAGAGGTAATTTGGACCAAATTTCCGTAATTTCGGCTATAGTTTCATCGCGCTGGCTATCTCTTTCAAATGTCCTCTGACTCTTAACATAAGCCCAGACATTTTCGATAAGGACACACTGGGAAATTTGGAAAATAAAAAGAGAACTGGCCGAAAAGTTCAATTGAACCAAAGAGACTGCAGACACATTGTAGGAGTTGTACTATGTAATCCAACCATAAGTCCCGTTAAAATTGCAGCAGCTTCGAAAGATTTAATTGGGAAACATATTAGCGACAGTACACTGCGTCGCAGAATGAAGGAAGTTGACATCAACACCTATGTTGTTCGTGCAGTAGTTGATATTACCCCAAGAAACAAGGAAAAACGTCTCGCATTTGCCTTGGAGTATAAAGAGAAGCCTCTCGAGTTCTGGTTTGATGTTTTATGGACTGATGAAGTTGCTTTTTAATTTCAGGGATCCTTTAGCAAGCGTAAATGTCTGAGCTTATGTTAAGAGTCAGAGGACATTTGAAAGAGATCGCCAGCGCGATCAAACTATAGCCGAAATTACGGAAATTTGGTCCAAATTACCTCTTAAGTTTGCGCACAACTTGGTCCGGTCAATACCAGCAAGGTTCCAAGCAGTCATTGATGCCAAAGGCGGACTAACCAAATATTAATTGGCTTAAAATAATCTTATTTCTAAATAATATACAATATTTCGTTAAAGTTAAATAAAAAACGCAAATATCAATTAAAAAAGCTGTGTGTAAATAATTTTGACGCGTAAAAATTGTGTGTAAATACTTCTGACAACATACAAGGATCAGTTCGATGCTTCAATTTTTAGCCCATGAACAGTTATTTTTTCCACTTCTTCTTTCGTTTGCTTCTGTATAGATGTAGAAACACGACAAATACCGTTATGTTCGTTTCTGAGCAAAAAAACAGCAGCAATAAGCGATCAAAGTTGACAATTGAAAAAAAAGCACGTTGTGTAAATAATTTTGACCACCTCTGTGTGTATAATAGAAACTCTACGAGTATTGCGTATAAAAATCAAAAAGGACACTCTAATAACACTCGGTAACCTGTTACTCGTGTTATACATTTTTATGTTTTTTGTAGTTTTTTTTTTAATATATTATGTGTTTTATCTGTTTAAGGTAACCGGTCTAATACGTTTTCGGCTATTGAAGGCATAAATAAATTTGAAGACGATTGCTTAAGCCCCATACGTTCTCTTCGAAAAAGTGACTATGGCGTTGCTCTAAACTCGATGGAAAATGAAGCTATGCATTTGGGAAAGTTTCCGCCAAGCTTTCGTATTAATCGTAGTTTTGGAAATGGGCGCACGCAACTTCGGTATCGCGCACATAGAGGTTACTCTTTATATGCATATATCGCTTTAAGAATCTTTTCTAATGTTTTTCTTACGCAGGAGTAGGTACAACACGACCTCGGATGTTTCATGCTATAACAAAAAGCGCCTCTGCCATTAAATCCATTAAGTCCACAATACCAAGGATTGAAGATGTTAATAAAATAGATAAATACTCTCGTTTAATATTTCCAATAAGCTTTCTTGTATTTAATCTTGTCTATTGGCTTTTTTATACAATTGATTGATTATTTTCCAGCTAGACATAATAATTATGCTTCTTTTTAAAGAAACTTTCTATCCTTTAAATTCTCGAACTAGCCAATTTTTCATTACAGATACGTGCTGAATAAATCGCTACTTAATTATGAGCCAACATAATCTCTGCTTTTATTTATTTTCTAGGGTGGATTCGGAAATGGCATTCGATGGTGTCGCATGCATACGCATTGCAACGCTCGTGGAATAATAAAAATTCACATATGTTAGTAGTGAGCAAGGACAAGTCCACAATAGTGGCACAAACAGTGGCTAGTGTAACAACAACTTACATAAAAGTGTTTCCAAAGTGCAAAAAGACTAAAGTTATTCACATAAAAATAAATTTCACTTTTTCTATTGGGGCCGGCATTCACATGCCGGCTAGTGAAAACAAAACATCTGTTTGCCCATAAGCTCCAATAAAGCTTTATCGGCTAGGATCTTAGCAATCTGTCTCCTGATTTCCGTTGCAACCGTAAATGTAGGACATACAAGTGATTTTACCCAGGATAGCGAAATCAAGGAGGCAGCAAGGGAATCTGGACGTGGCTCTGGACAAAGGGCCCTGGGCCCTTTAGACATGACAAATACCAGCAATCAAATCATGGATATGAAAGGCATCTCCGATGTCAAAGCAAAGCATCAGGACGATCACTGACGCAGATAAGGTTGAGTTTCGGGCCTCCATGGGTGGGATTATGCGAATTCACGCGGCCGACGCCAACACCTTCCGCTCTATTGTCAAGTGTCTTGATGACGAGCACTACGAATACCACTGCTACCAATTGAGGGAAGAGAGGCCTTTCAGGGTATGTATAAAAGTGCTTTACTCTTCATAGTTACAACAATTAAGAGCTGGCAAAGCTTGGCCATAAGATGTTAGACGCACACACACCCCAGCGCTGTAGCGAACCAGGCTTCTCCGAAGCGGGACCGATGAACATGTTCTTTGTTAATTTGGCCACTGCGTCAAATAACAAGGACATATTAGCGGTCGAACCGCTCCGGAAACGAACATCTGTTGAGCAGTGTCACCGAAGCCAGCAAATTGGCCACTCGGCCAAATACTGCCGAAAACCCACGTCTGTGTAAAATATGCAGGAGAACACCCAGCAAGTAGCTGCACTCGGCCTCACAATGAACTATGGACGTGCTACAACTGCGGAGAGCAGCACCCTGTAAACTACTCAGGATGTGCAAGTTCCAGGCATTCCTACAACGCTCCAAGCCCAAGCGCGGCATGGGTGCTAGAAGATCAGTCAACGACCGTTCGGTGGCGCAACTTGCACCCAGCGCCCAAGTGGCCATCACTAATGGTAGTGTGTCTTACGCGAACATAACAAGAGGCAGAACCACGGAGCATAACCAGAATCAGGTCAAGAAGTCGTCGCGATCCAGATCTGCATCCAATGGCAAGCTGCAACACAACCGAGTAAATTCTGAAAACAGTCAACGTTAGCATCAATGCGCTACTCTCTATCCAAGAAAAACAGATGGATCTATTGTTGATGCTGCTAAAGTAGCAGCAGGAAAAGACACAGCAGCAGGGGCAAATTCTCAACTTGCTCTCTGCTCGTCAAGTGCAGCAAGCCTTAAAATAAAGCCGCTGCGCATTTAAGTGTGGAACGCCTTAAATGGTGTGTCCACGAAGATGCCCGAACCCGACTGTCTGGTGCGGCTAGAAGAAATCAACATACTGCTGCTTTGCGAGACCCACTGCCGGGGGACAGGCGTGCCTAGGCTGTACGGCTTCGATGGCTTACCGGCAAACGACCCAAGCGATGGCAACGCAAAAGGAGGAGCAGCTATCCTGGTTAAGTCCAGCCTAGTCCACTTCCCGATCACGCTATCAAAAGGAGGTGCACCATGAAGGCGAAGCTATTAGTCATTTAAACATCAGCAAAGCACCTCGAAACGATACTATCTGCAACGCCACACCAATGCCATTACCAAGTCACGCAATTCCCCACATAGCGTTATTGTTCAACGCCATAGTGAGATTGCCATACTTCCCTGCACAGTAGAGGCTCGCATTAATAACTATGATCCACAAACCAGGCAAGTCGGCAATGGACCCTGCGTCCTATCGGCCGATCAGTCTCCTCCCTTCGATTTTGAAGGTGTTTGAGAGACTGATTGCTGCCAGGATTATTAGTTTATGGACACACAGGGGATTACTGCTGAGCACCAGTTTGGGTTCCGAGCTGGTCATTGTACGGTGGAGCAACTTCATCGGCTTGTTGAGCAAGTACTGATGGCATTTGACCAGAAACAATTCTGTAATGCCCTCTTCTTGGACATCAAGGAAGCGTTCGAACAAGTTTGGCACACAGGTTTACTGAACATCGGCAGAAATAGTGACAAATTCACCAATGTTTATTTTTCCTTATTAAGGAAAACCCCGCCTGCTATCGACATAGAAAGCCTGTCATACAGAGCAATTCAACTAAATACCTTGGTCTTACAGTGGATCGCAGACTGACCTGCACCAAGCACATCACCGTCACTAGAACCCACATACGAAATGCAGTAAACAAACATTTTTGGCTGTTGAGTTCAAGGAGCAAACTGTCAATGGCTAACAAGGTGACAATGGCTAACAAGGTGAAGTATAGGTGCCAAATATGGAGATTAGCTTGTGATAGCCAAATCAAAAGAGTACAGACGGCCCACAACAAAACACTCAGATGATCACCGGATGCGAGTGGTACATTCGAAACTCGTCACTGCACAAAGATCTCAAGCTGCCCTCAGTCTTTGACGAGATTAATAACCACTCCAGCCGCTACAATAACAGACTAGGGGGGCACAGATACAGACTGGCACCACGACTGGCCAGTGGGACGTCGCTAAAGTGGCGGAGAACGCGTCAGCCGAGGGACCTAATAACACGATCCCCTAGGGGTCAATCCCGTAGACGATTTTAAATTGTTATTTAGTCCAATGTTTATATGTATTGTTATTCGTTTACAAGAATTAAGCTGGGCAAGTGTCTAGCCGGCGCACCGTTATGGGCTGAAATAATTGCTAGCAAGGCTATAAAGAGGTCCCTGGTGACCCCGGTTGCCTTAAAAAATATTTTACAACAAAAAAAAAATGTTCTAGGGTTTTCTTTTTATACCCTTAAAAAGGGTATTATAATTTTCATTATAATCTTAAAGGACCCCACAAATAATATATATTCTTGATCAGCATCAACAGCCGAGTCGATATAGCCATGTCCGTCTGCCCGTCTGTTTCTATGCAAAAAATAGACAGTAGTTTTAAAGCAAGCGTTTTGAAATTTTTACCAGATCATTATTTTTGTTGCACGCAGATCGGACCACTCACTATATTATATAGCTGCCATACAAACGATCAATCAGATTTCAAGTCTTTGTATGGAAAACTTTTTTGTTCTCCAAGCTATCGCAACCGAATTGAACATTTATTCATCTAACATAGCCATACATAATTTTTAAAAGTTTGTTTCGGATCGGACTACTATATCACATAGCTGCCATACAAACAACCGATATGAAAACAAGTCTTTGTATGGAAAACTTTTTTGTTTTCATGGGTATACCACCTTCGTCAAGCCGAAGATAACTTTTCTTACTTGTTTAAAGCTGTCTTCGCCCAGAAAGCTTTGTACGACGCAATGTGTTCTGCAGTGTAATTTGGTTTATTATTATTGGACTTCGGTTTATTAATTCACCAGAGCGTACACAATAATTTTAAGCGACTTGTTTCCAGTTAACTTAATACTCAAACATATGCAAATTTTCGTTATTATTTCAGCTGTTAATAAAGCTAGGGATCCAAAGCAGATCTCTCTACGAGGGTCCGTCGTCACAAATAAACAACCCGGACACCTAGAACCGCTTTTATTTAATTTAATTTAATTTAAAAAATTTAAAAAAAATGGCATCACAGATTACCTATCCCTAAAAAAAAAAAAAAATATATATATATTATGAAGTAATCTCCCCCCAGCCCGGACTAAGGTGTCGCTCGACCCCTGCCGAGGGTCAATCTTTCTGGGCGGCCGGGTTATAAAATAGCTCAGTGTCTAAGGGAGGGCTCAGGCTACCTGGCATTAACCGGGCGACGCGGATTTTTATAGGTCGAGCCCTACTTTCTGCGCAACTCGTGGCAACAGCATAAAGAAGTAATCAGTAAATAACAAAAAGGAGTAAGGACCTCTAAACAAAATTTACTAAAACCGAGTCTGGCCACGGAGGCAGCGAAGATTGGGTTGGACTGGGTTCAGATGAACCCCGTCACAAAACCGGGACAACAGCCCCAGTGCAATGATGCCTCCAATAATTGCTTCCAAAGGTGGCAAGCATCCGGTGACCAAAGGTGTAGGTTACAATAGGTACTTCTACGCAGAGATGCGAAGACTGTAAAAAAAAATGGAATGGGCTCAGTTCGTTCTCTATAACTTTGGCAAAGAAGCACCTAGGAACCTCCGGAACCCATGGAGTTAAAATAAGGCGACAGCCAATAAAGCTTTAATGTTCTTACAACGTTCTTGACAACGTTCCTGCCACTTCAAAAGTGGCAGCGTACACTTTTGCGAAGATGGCTAGAAATAGCATTCTATAAGGAGTAGTCAACCAAAACAATACGGATCCATCCTTCGAATGACGGACATGGAACGATGGGACGACAAGGAGTCCGACTTTAATGTAGTAAAAAAGTTTTTTGCAGATAACCCTGAGGCTTTTGCAGATGAATTTTCACCACAGTAAAGAAGCCTTCGCTGCACTTTTGCTCCACCTAGCAGATGATAGAGCCCACATAGCCCTAGTCCATTGGATCAACCCCACTTGATCTCAGATATTTGCGTAAACACGGCAACTGAGTTCCACATGATATTTGTGCTTTAAATATCTAATATACGCACCTCATACATAGTGAATACTTAGAAATATAAATGACCGCAGTGAGTCTCACCTTAACTATACATTTCATAAAAAACTCTTCATATGTTATAAGGGCAACGATCACCCTTTTGTCTTCAAGGACAGTAAGGACAATATTAACGTAACTGTAGTCTCCAGAACCAATACTAGAGACAGTATCTCACTGTTCGGTGCTAGACAAGCAATACTTCTCAGATCTGCATATCAACAAACAACCGATACCCCAAGAGTTAAGTGTCAGAAGAGTTGGAAACCATCCTAGGCTACCTTAAAAAGATAGACGGCACCTGGATCAACCTAAATGAGGAGTCCCTAGGTATGCAGCTTTACACCCACTTTCGACGAAACAGACTAATTACTCACGCATCTCACCAAGCAAATGCCACACTGGCAAGCACCGAGCACTGCATAGACCCAAAACCCTTACATTGAGCTATCTACAGTTTTTACCAATTCACGTACGCTGATCTGGACGGTATAATTTCCGGCTCAATTTCGTCAACGCAAGCTTTTGCTCTTACTGAACCAGCGATCAAAACTAAAACAATACTTAGCGGTTCTGTTGCACTATCAACAAATCATAGAGTAACAACATCACCGGGTCGACCATACAGGCTAGAATGGATCGCTACATAACAATAAAACGAAAACTTAGCCCTCGAAAGTACAAAAATCAACAAACAGAAAACAAGTCAAAAACTACTACTAAAATTACTCACTAATTTTGAGCTGCTGGAAAATTCTACTGGTAAAAGTATGCAACAGGGAAAGCCACCTAAAGAGGAACCTAAGAAGGTTAAGCCTCCTCCAATATACATTCGCGAAAAAAACTCAAGTGCATTAGTGAACAAAATAACCACACTAATAGGAGAAAACTCATTCTACGTAATCCCCTTAAGAAAAGGTAACATAAATGAAACAAAGGTTCAAACTTAACCGAGGATAGCCATCGTCTACTAACCAAATTCTTGGATGAAGCAGGAAAAAACTTTTATACATTCCAACTAAAAAGCGCAAAGCCTACAGGTTGTTCTCAAAGGGATTGAGGCAAATGTTTCGACCACTGAAATCGTAGAAGAATTTTAATGCAAAAATGGTCATGAACATATTAAACAAAAATAAGGAACCACAACCAATGTTCAAAATCGAGTTGGAGCCAGAGAGCCAGACACTGAAAAAAAAAGAAGTTCACCCAATCTACAAGCTGAAGCTGCTACTGCATTAAGGTATCACTAACTGCCAAGAATATGGCCATGTCAAGCCTTACTGTACGTTGAAATCTTTTTGAGTATTTTGTAGTGAAGCTCATAGCACAGCTAACTGCCACAAGAACAAAGAAGACATCTCTAAAAAAAGTGCAGCAACTGCAGCGAAAGTCACATAGCGAACTGGCGTGGCTGTATAGCTTACAAGGAACTAAAGAGCCACCTTAACAAACGCGGAGAATACATACGCACTCAGACCACCCACATCAGGCACACTCCGCTACCATCGGGCCCATCTTACAAGGCACCCCCTCCTACACATCGTACATGTCCAAGCGTTTCCTTTGATATTGCCTTAAAATCGGGAATTCAATCCTTGAATCCGATAATACAAAAGTCGACTGCTACCCTGAACGCACAAACGCATCACATATTAACTGGTATTAAAACGATGATGATCTCGCTCCAGCAAACTCTAAAAGAGTTATGACCACAATACAAGAGCTTATGCAAAACCAAAATACGCTGACTCAGCTTCTTGTGACGCTCAAATCTAAATAATGTCTCCACTTCAAATATCGATGTGGAACGCAAATGGGGTTTAACGGCACAAGCTCGAAATTGCCCAGTTCTTAGCCGAAAAAAAATTGACGTGATGCTCCTCTCCGAGACACATTTAACAGACAAGCACAACTTCCATATTCTAGGATACCTACTCTACGCTACAAACCATCCGGACCGCAAAGCCCATGGTGGAATTATTATACTGATCAGTAGTCGCATAAAACACCACCTTTATAATAGATCAGAAATGGAATACCTGAAATCCACTTCTATAAGCATGCAGTCCAGCAGCGGCCCCGTCACCCTGGCCACAGTTTACTACCCTTCTCATTTTGTAGTTTCCGAGGACAAATTCTTGGAGTTTTTCAACTCACTCGGTGAGCGATTCATAGCGGGCGGTGACTCCAATGCCAAGCATACGCACTGGTGGTCACGCCTTTTGAACTCAAAGTGCAAACAACTCTACAACGCGCTCATTAAGCCGCGAAACAAGTTCGATTATGCGGGTACACTTACATACTGGCTAGCAGATCCAAATAAGCTTCCGAACCTCATTGACTTCGCAATAATTAGAATGATCCCAAGAAATATTATTACGACCGACTCACTTGCAGAACTATCTTCAGATTACACTCAAGTTCTATTTACTCTTAGGCATCGACCATATATAACTGAGCGCCCCTGCAGGCTGACAGACAACAGGTCCAACTGGGCAAGGTACGCGAAGTATGTTTGTACCATTTGGAACCAACTCATACAGTATTCACCGAGGAGGATGTTGATAGCCTAGACAAATCGATCGAGGTAACACTTGTTGTTGCAGCTAACGCCTCTACCCCTCCAGACATCCACAAAATGACAAATCATAGCAAGACAATTCGCGAAATCGAACAGCTAGTACTTGAAAACAAAGACTAAGAAGGGAATGGCAGAATCACAGATTCCCAAAGGCTAAAGAACAACTAAAAATAGCTACACGTATACTAACCAGGGCACTTAAGCTTGAGGAAGCAAATGCCCAGCATCTATATATCGAACAACTACCACCCACCAGCAAAAATAACCCTTTGTGGAAAGCACATAAAAATATTCAGCCACCGACAGAAACGATAAAAGATCTTAAGCCCAAAAAGACACTCCCACCGTGTGTGGTTCTGACCTTATGCCATCTCTTCAACGCTATTATGAAGCTTGGATACTATCCCCAAAGGTGGAAAAAGGCGGTCATAGTAATGATTCCCAAGCCAGGCAAAGACAAAACGCAACCCTTATCCTACTGACCACTCAGTCTTCTAACGTGTCTCTCAAAACTGTTTGAAAAGGCAGTTTTTAAGCACCTAGCTCCCTACCTAAAAAGACAGAATACAATAACATCCCATCAATTTGGCTTTCGCATGGAACGATCGAACAAGTCAATCGCATCACAAAAAAAATTCGTAGCGCTTTCGAGCACCGGGAATACTGCTCAGCGATATTCTTAGATGTTGCACAATCATTTAACCGAGTCTGGCTGGAAGGACTAATGCACAGAATAATGAAACTGCTTTCCCAGAACACACACATAATTCTAGAATCTCTTCTCTTTAAAAGAGGAGATGGAGTCCCCCAAGGTAGTGTGCTTGGCCCCGTTCTTTGCTGGACCCTATACACAGCAGACATACCTACAAACTATCAGCTCACAACCTCTACACTTGCTGACGACACCGCAACACTTAGCCGATCTAGATACCCAGCAAAGGCAACAGAACAACTTATAATAGAGAAAAGATGGTTTTCGAACTGGCACATCAAAATAAATAAGACCAAAGGCAGACATGTAACTTTTACATTGAACAGACAAACCTGCCCACCCTCTACCCTGAACAATACATTCATCACACAAGCAGACTACACACAAGATGTTACTACATCACCGCTACTAGAACCCACATACGAAATGCAGTGAACAAACTTTTTTGGCTGTTGAGTTCAAGGAGCAAACTGTCACTGACTAACAAGGTGACCATCTAGAAGCAAATCATCGCGCCGATCTGGAGGTAGAAGTTCCAAATATGGACATTAGCTTGTGATAGCCAAATCAAAAGAGTACAGACGGCCCAAAACAAAACACTCATCTGATCACCAAATGCGAGTGGTACACTCGTAACCCGTCCCTGCACAAATATCTCAAGTTGCCCACAGTCTTTGACGAGATTAATAACCACTCCAGCCGCTACAATAACAGCCGAGAGGGTCACAGGAGCACACTGGTACAACGACTGCCCAGTGGGACGTCGCTAAGGAGGATGAAAAAGCGTTAACCGAGGGACTTGATAACACGATCCCCTAGGGGTCAATCCCGTAGACGACTTTTTTTTTTTGTTTATTAAAATTGTATTTATTTATATTGCAGCTCACTGTTACTATTTGTAGTAACTTATACTGCATACTTACATACTTTACATACTTAAACCTAATTAGGGAGTCTAGAGGCATGAATCTTCTTGGCAGATCTGTTGGGTGAATGCACTGGAGCCTCCTTCTCGCCCTCAGTCCCATTACACGTCTCCTCGTCAAGAGTTTTCGAGCCAACTGGTTTGGGTGGTTTCCCAATTTATTTACGTACGTGGTTGCTTGTTTGTTTATGACATCGCCAATCCTTGGTACCTTCAGCTCTTGTTCAATGTCTTTGTTGCGGATGGATGACCAAGCCGCTCCAGATAGTTTATGCAAGATTTGCGACTGTGCCACACGAATTTTGTTAAAGTGCGACTTTGCGGCGATGCCATACACTTGGATGCCATATTTCCAAATAGGAGCCAAGACAACCTTATAAATTTTGGCCTTGTTGGAAATTGAAAGTTTGTTTCCAGGCCTAAGGAGCCAAACCATGCTGTTCGCCTTTGTTTTGAGCCGCAGAGTTACATCCGTTACATGGCGTTGAAATGTAAGTCCCTTATCCAGAGTGACACCGAGATATTTGTGGGCGTTCGATTGTGTGAGGAGCTCTCCATGCAGAAACACACCAGGTGATGTGTCTTTTCTCAGGGTGTACGTCACGGAAACACACTTTTCCGGATTGATTGCGATGTTCCAGCGTAGGGCCCAGTTCTCAATTTTTATACCCTTGAAAAAGGGTATTATAATTTTGTCCAGAAATGTGTAACGCATTAAAGGAAGCATCTCCGACCCCACAAAGTATATATATTCTTGATCAGCATCAACAGCCGAGTCGATACAGCCATGTCCGTCTGTCCGTCTGTCCGTCTATCCGTCTGTCCGTCTGTCCGTCTGTTTCTATGCAAAAAATAGACAGTAGTTTTAAAGCTAGCGTTTTGAAATTTTTACCAGATCATTATTTTTGTTGCACGCAGATCAAGTTTAAGAATCGGTCGGATCAGACCACTATATCATATAGCTGCCATACAAACGACCGATATGAAAACAAGTCTTTGTATGGGAAATTTTTTTGTTTTCCAAGCTATTGCAACTGAATTCAACATTTATTCATTTGACATAGCCATACAGAATTTGTGAAAGTTTGGTTCGGATCGGACCTCTATATCATATAGCTGCCATACAAACGACCGATATGAAAACAAGGCTTTGTATGCAAAAATTTTTTGTTTTCAAGGGTATACCATCTTCGGCAAGCCGAAGATAACTTTTCTCACTTGTTTTTAGATAAAGCTGAAGCGTATCAGTGGCTGTATAGACGCAAATATCTCTGGCCAGGACTGCAGTGTCATCAGTAAAGGTGGCAACTAGCGATCCTTGGAATCTGTAAGCGACATGTTGTCAGCTGAGGGCATGTCGTGCGTATACAGGCTATATAGTGTTGGACCTAACACACTTCCCTGGGGTACACCCGCTCTGACTCTTTTTGTTTGGGAGGACAGTCCGTCCTGTACTACACTAAAACTGCCTGAAGACCTAAGATGCTAATTTAGTTTCTAAGATACAATTAATATAATAAAATAAATATAATAAAAATAATAATAATAAAATATAATTTGATGAAAATAAAAAAAAATTTGATATTATTTCTTTTAACTTCAAAGAAAACTGGAGAGGTATATACTGAAATAGTTGTTATATTTTTTTATTGAATCGAATAAATGTCCCCTCGGTTGATTAGGGACGACACTAAGAAGAATTATTTGAAAAAGGTTTTTATTGAACTTTTACAAAATCTGAATTGAAGTGCGTGTTGTTTACATAATTTGGGAGCGGCATCGCTCGCTTGATATATTGTATGTTTACATTATTTCAGGGCAAGATCGCCTTCTCTGAATTTGGATTGTTTGGAATTGATGTGAGCGAGATCACCCACAATGCACATGCGTAGTTCTTAATACATATAGGAATTTGTGAAATAAGCAACTAATACAACTTACGAGGTGTGTTCAAAAAATATCGCGAATTTTAACATGTGATGTACTAACTGTAGAATGGAGGCTGATGGAGAATAGCCTATATGGATGACGTTGCGGTTTCAGGTTGTTGTAAGTGTAGTGTTTGGCCAGCAAATTTTTTAATTTTTTATATTATACCTTATGACTTTTTATTTAAATTTATTTAATTATTTTTTTATCGCGCGGTTCCCGCTTCGTAACGTACACCCCACCTCTTGACCAACCGACCGAGGGGCGCTGCCGTTTATCTTACGTCGTATGACGGTATTGCGGGAGTTGATCCGAGAGAATAAAGTAGGCAAAGATAACGAAGAAGAAGAGGAGTGCGTTTGTTGCTCTGAAAGGTGTGTGAGAATTGAGGATTTAATAGAGGGGGAAGTGCAGAGTAAAGTAATAGAATATAGGTCGTTGTAGTCAGAACACAAAACTCTAAAAGGCTCATGTTGGGCATATGAAGATCTACAATAACTTAGAAACAGAGGACTACAATTTCTAGTCCGTCTATTTAAAATGTTAAATGTAAGTCGTATTAGTACATACTGGCATACATACATACATACTGATACATGCTTACGCTTAGTGTTCACAAAATTAAAAAAACTGCTTTGGATCCGGTGTACACTCAGCGTTATGCACGGTGAAGTTTGACCGAGCTACTAAGTATCTTGAAAAAGTTACATTGCAGCCATTTTTTTATATCTCTTAAGGAGTCTGTTTTTAATATATAATTTTAATTTAATTTTTTAAATGCTCCTTGTAAACCAAGGAGGGTCAGTCGAGGCGGATGGATACATCCATGGCACGCAAGAGTCGAAGAAAGCTTTCAGCGTTTTGTAGAATGTTTTTAAAGCAATATTAAAATCGGTGCATTCCCAGAGATCGGACCAATCAAATGTATAAATTAAATTGCTTAGTCTCTGAAAATCAGCCTTGTGAAAGCAGCGAGTTGTATGAACTTCATGGCGAGACTGAAGGTTGCTAGCAGTAAGGGTTTTAATCGACACCTCAAGCGTTGGGTGGTAAGGATCTTCTGTGGACGAAAGTGGCATGGCTCTGGAAAAGTTTATTCCATCTGAATGAGAAACGAAGCCGACCTTAAGAATTTATTACGTGGTTTATTTGACCAAGGGAGATGTCGAACATACCCTCAGTAAAATCATGATGTGTTGAAAGTGATGAAGATGATGAATTCTCGATGTTTGACCAGATAAGTTCAGGTAAATTGCAGTCTCCTAGAGTCACTAGAAGGTCACTGTCGGACATGCGGTTAGAAATCAGCTGAATGGCAGATAAGTGGTGCCAGTATGTAGGTGGTTCTGAAGAAGGTGGTAAGTATGAGCATGTGATGAACAAAGATTGAAGCGACATAGTGATTTTCACATATTAGAATTCAATATCACCAGGATTCGGTGACTTAACCTCTTCAGAAGCAAAGTCAGAGTCCACAGAGATTAGGACTCCTCCTCCCTTTCGTAGTGGTCGGTCCCGTCTGTAAGTGGTGTACCTGTCTGGGAACATTTCGGTGCTAAAAATATTCGGCTTTAACCAGGTCTACGTGAAGACTAAAATATGGGATGCAAAAGATGAACTATCCGAGTAAAGTTTAGAGATCTTACTCCGAAGCCCCCTAGTATTTTGATAGGTAAGAGTAATAGATGTTGCTAGTTTTTTGAAGAAGAAGGTTTAGGTACAGAAGACGGTTCAGGGTTTTTAGGTTTCGGGAGTTTAACTACCACAGACTTATTAACTTTTTTTAACTGTACTCGGCTGATGTTTTTGTACGAATATGTTCTGCGGCCAAAAGCTGGGCGAACAGATCGTGTCGAACATCGGCAAAGGTACACGTATCTTGAAAGATGACGTAAGCCTCGAGTAAGTTTTTTTAAACTTCCTTATGTCCTCCACTCTTAGATTTGGCTTGGATGTAAGCCGAGATATCTATCTCTAAGGTGTCAGGGGCCAGCCGTGATATAAATATATGTTTAGAGGGGAGGATAACCTGTAAGGGTTTTGGTGTTACGGTTGGTAAGACCGCGACATCAGTCCGTACCGGGGGTTCGGACGGTGGTTTACCCTAAACAGTGGATTTTAGGGCGGTCGACTTTACTCGTGCAGGAGGAATCACCTGAAGTGATACCCTGGAAGGTAATTCAGACGAGTTATGCTCGATTATGGAGTCAAATTTAAGAACCAAATTTGTTTTTCCAATTCCTGCCTATATTTAACCACAAAACAAACTGGAATATTTTTCGCGAGATTTTTTATAACAGAACATGGAAATAAATATCTCTCTAAAGACAAACAACGAACTGGACTCCGCAATAGCATATTTAAATGACAACATCATATATGCAGCAACGCAAGCGACACCATCTATGAAAATGACTGCATTAAAGAAAACTCCCGCCTTTATTAAAGACAAAATCAGAAAAAAGCGTAACCTTAGGAAGATATGGCAAACGACTAGGCATCCAGAAGATAAAAACAAACTTAATAGAGCAACAGACGAGCTCAAGAGAGTTCTCAGGGCAGACAAAGATAACCGGCTACAATACTACCTTAGCAACCTCGGAACCTCCTTATCTACAAATTATTCTCTGTGGAAAGGGACCAAAAAATTGACGAACTCAACTATACACAAGCCGCCTATAAAAAGAAACAACAACACATGGGCGAGATCAAACAAAAAAAAAGGAGACACTCTTGCGGAACACTTTAAAACATCATTTACCAATGACATGGACAACGGCAACGCTGAGCTTCCAACACAAATCACCAACCCAAATTGTGCAATTAAAACTATAACAAAGGCAGAAATTAAATCTCACATAAAACAAATTAAAAACAAGAAAGCCCCTGGATATGACTTAATCGGAGGAAAAATTCTGAAAGAACTACCAGACGCTATAATCACCTATATTAGAAACCTGTTTAACGGAATCATTCGACTCCAATACTTTCCCATAACTTGGAAGGTAGGCCAAATTAAAGCAATTCCAAAACCAAATAAAAACGCCAATACTGTAAGTTCGTACAGACCAATCACTTTATTACCTGTCCTCTCAAAAGTATTTGAAAAAGTCCTATTAAATAGAATCGAGCCAACCCTGACACAAAAAAATATAATACCTCCGCACCAATTCGGCTTTCGGAAGCAGCATTCGACCGTCCAACAGGTCCATCGAGTAATTAATAAAATAACAGAGGATTTTGACAAAAAGAAGTTTTGCTATGCTGTATACCTGGACATTGCTAAAGCATTTGCCAAGTATGGCACAAAGGACTGCTGCATAAGCTAAGAAATATACTACCAGACAACTTATATACCATCCTACAAAGCTATATAACGGACAGATATTTCTATATCAAATATGACAATGAATGCTCAGATGTTATGCCAGTGACAGCGGGTGTTCCCCAAGGTAGTGTGCTTGGACCCATCTTATACCTGATTTACACCTCCGATATTCCAGCGCCAACTATCCCTGGATCAATGATTGCTACGTTCGCAGATGATACTGTATTAATGTCGTCAAGCGCGTGTGAAAAAACAGCTGCAAGTACCTTACAACAAATCATGACACAAACAGTATCCTGGTTCGAGAGATGGGGCATCGAGATAAATAAAGACAAAACTCAACAAGTAATATACACAAAACAAAACAACCCAAAAACCTCGCAATTAAAATCAACGACAATCAAATATTGCTACGCCCATATGCCAAGTACCTTGGACTAACCATTGACGCAAAACTGACATGGAAGCAGCACATCCTAAACAAACGAAATGAAATAAAAAACAAATTTCGACAACTTAACTGGCTAATAGGAAAACACTCAAAACTAAAATTACATTACAAAATTGCAATATACAAGGCGATAATAAAACCAATATGGACGTATGGAATAGAAATCTGGGGAACTGCCAGTAAATCTCACTTACAGCTAATTCAACGAACACAATCGAAAATGCTCAGAACAATGACAAATGCCGAATGGTATATTAGAAATGAAGATATCCATAAAGACTTAAACATAGAGACAGTCAACGAAACTATTAAAAAAAGCAGCAAAAAACACACAAATCAACTACTAAACCACCAAAACCCAAACCTGAGACAAATACCGATGAGAGAGCTGGAACCGAGAAGATTAAAACGAAAAACTCCAACAGAATTAAATTATTAGTAATTATTAGTAAACTATTAAAGTATTAGCGTATCCTTGCAATGGGAAGGGCCACTACCTTTTTTTCCATTCTTCAACCATTACTCATTGTTATTCTTTAAAAAAACAGAATGTAATTTAAAGGAAATTAATAAAAAAAAAAAAAAAAAAAAAAAAATTCCTGCTTTTGGGGTAGTAAGATTTATGAGCGGCTGCATGGTCGTCGGCTGATCTGGCTGAAAAACGATGTCAGTGCATACAGCGCATTTGAGTCTCATATAGCAGTTGGAGGCTGCTAAATTGGGAATCAAGCGCAGAGAGTTGGTCGTTGATTTTACGAAAACCACCGAGCAACTCTTTAAAACCGTTTTTAGTTTGCTGCATGGACGTTCGCATCTCTTTTTGAACCGCGCGACATCAACTGCAGCAAAAGTGGAAGCTAGCATTTCTTAAAATTGCATCCGAAACTAAGGCGGTGAAACCGGCACATTTCGTATGTACTACGTTTTCACACAGCGAACAGGGATGCTAGGTTGGGACGCAGAAATCAGCTTATTACACGATTTTATAGCGCAGATACCATAAAATTCCATTATAAATATTTTTTTATGATAAAAACTAGAAATTTAAAAAGTATAAAAATATATTGACACCGAATAATCAATTTTACACAAACTAGTAGCCTTAAACCACTGTAATTGTTAAGTGAGAGCGGGATAGAAGGGAGAGGAAATGAAAAAAAAGAGCCCAATCTAGTAGAGAGTGAGGTTTTTCAATAATAAGAATTGCAGAAAATGTAAGAAATAGGGAATAGAAGTAGGGCACAGTACCTTACTTGGCTAAATAATGTAAAATTGTAATCTCACCAAATATGGTACCATGCAGACGCGAGAGCTAAGGGAATCGAGATAAGTATTAGATTTAAATAATTATTATCTTAAACAAACACCGGTTTGTTTTTCACAAGGCAATAATTGACAAATCGAGGAGCGCAAGAGAAAAACACGACCGTTCGCTATGAAAGTGAAGTGTGAATTATTGGGCAATTATTGTATTGGGCAATAGGATACAAGGAGATTTGGATATGTCACTCCCCATTCCTTGAATTTTGCCTATCCTCAGGGAATTACTTTTGGATATATGTAGAGATGCATTTTCCATTTCTGTTTCTTTTACATTTTCATGATTCTGATTTACATTTCTTGTTCTTTGGGCTTAACGTATTTTACAATTAGTTTATGAGGCATGTTTTTAAACTTATAAACTAGATACAATATTAGGCTTATTGTCATTATGGCCAATGTGGTTAATGTTGTTATTTGGAATATGTTGTGTTTTGCTTCTGTTTGTATTATTTTTATACCATGTACCCATTAAAAATGGGTGAAAAGGGTATCATAATATGGTTCAAATGTATGTACAAGCTATCTAATTTTTTAATTTGTCCAAATCGGATAAGAAACACGCCCACAATTATTGTCCTAATGCTATGCAATTATATGCGGCATATGCGTTGGTGCTTATAAAAGCTATCTAATTTTTTAATTTGTCCAAATCGGATAAAAAACACGGAAGTTATGCCACATGCAAAATCTATGGCAAGGGAAGCAGAAGCGCAGCAAAACACGCATTGCGCGACGCCGACTGTTACGTTGACAGCGAAATATGTATGGGTTTATGACACACGAAACTTATTTTCATCACCAAAATCATACCAAATTTATATTGTTATGGTCCTCTTTTCTAATAGAATATTGTTTCATTTATTTATTGATACAAAATAAATAAATTGTAAGCATGTCTAAGGGTACAGGCTATTTTGCAACCAGGAATCTCGAGTGCTGCTACCTTTTTTGTTTTTATTTCAAAATATGACGAAGGTTCCAGTTTTGTTATTTTATTCCTGCCATAAATGTTTTGGGTATAATCTAATACGGTATTTCAAATCAAAAACTCTTCTAATTGGATTAACAATTATGAATTTTAATAACATTGTTTCCTTCAATAGTAATTTTATTTTTAATTTTTTACAGTTTTGATTTACTTCCGTTTTTTTTCCAAATAATATGTTATTTTTATGTAATTTCTATGTAATTTTTTTTTATGTTTGTATGTTTTAGTGTATTGACATTTTGTTACTATTTGTTTTATTATACCGGTTTTACGAATCAACATTGAGAAAGGGATCAGTTTGATTTTATTTTCATTAAATATTTTCCGACAAAAAAAAAAAAAAAAATAAGTTTTTGGCAAAATAATCAAATTATATTTCATCGAGGAATTAAAAAAAAAAAGAGGTGCTTCAAGAGAAGTATGGTCGATTTGAATCCGAGATGTCGGAAGTCATTTTAGGTGCTGATAGCTTCCAAGAAGTACCACGTACAGGACGCTCCTTTCAGAGCATGCCCCCGCCTAGCACAACTGGCGGGGAGTTTCTTATGGTTAGCAGCCCAAGCCAATTAAACAATCTTAACCAGAAAACAGTTGGAAATAGTCGACTATTACCGCAAATTTAAAAAAAATAGTAATACGCTCACATTCCAGCCGGCTTCAGTCTCTTAGCAAAAAGTTCCTTCCAAGAAGAGAAGCCTACCAACCTCACCGAAAAGTTCAAAAAAAAGAGCGCATATAATCGAACATAATCAAAACCATCTCGCTTTAAATAGATTTGCTGCTCTTGCAAACCATGATGACTGTCAAGAAGGCGAATATAGCATGGACATTCTCCAGGTCGAAACCGATGCAGAAGAAGAATCTCGACAAGCTCAAACCCCAGTGACAAAGAAGTCACCAAAACCTAGTTAAATAACAGTACTTGCTGTCAGCGACGTACCTGCCTTGGAAAGGCTTCTCGACTCGGCGGTATCGTCTGAATCATATGAACTCAAGATCGCGCATAATGGAAACTTGCGCATATACCCCGTGACTCTGATGCCCACAGAGCTATCACTAAAAAGCTATCATCAGTAAATCTCCAATACACTCACTTCTGCCTCCCGGAAGACAGAACCTACAGGGTTGTGGTGTGCAACTTGGCTGCTTCTACCCCAGTCGAGCAAATTTTAAATGCGTTCACCTTCCAAGGTCACGCTGTAGTTAATACCTATAATCCAAAGGTGAAGTCACAAAATGCTCCTCTTCTCTACTCCTCTCCTCTACTCCTCTCCTCTACTCCTCTACTCTACTCACTCCTCTAATCCGGATCCAGGCAAGGCTTCTGGCCAGAACGTTTGGTTTATAGACATTAAAAAGGCTATTAATAACCGAGAAGCTCTAAAAATAAATAAAGTTGGCCGTCAAAGAGTCAGAGTGGAACTGCCGAGAAAAAATGTAAAATATGCGTCAGTGTTACCGATGTTTTGGCTTTGATCACACCAAAAACTATTGCACCAAAGAGCCCAGATGTGGTAGATGCAGTTTGCCTCATTGGACTGGTTACAGGCAATGCCAGGCAAAGACCTATGACGACCTGGAGTGCGTTAATTTCCATGGAAAACATGAGGCAACTCACAAGAGCTGCAGAATTTACGTCCAGAGGCTCAAAAGCCGAAAAACTGGAATCAACATTACTCCCATGACCCGCGTAGAACACGCTGTGGGTGTTACGCAACATCAAGCAACAAGCTATTCCATCCTCAATCGTGCTGCAGGGCCTATCATGTTCAGATGCGACAGCATCTGCAATGCAGCAGACCATTGCTGGTCTATCAAAAACCATCGCTGAGCTACTTGAGGATATCAAAGAACTCAGAGATTCTAAGTCGTTGATGCAGCGCAAGTAATGGCTTGTGAACTGCGCCTCGGAGCCTGGAACGCTCGTAGCATTATTCCATATGCTAATGAGCTTAAGGTGTTTCTCAGCAAGCACGAAATTAATGTTATGCTTATCTCAGAGACACTCCTACACGAGGTTACAGCTGCTATCGAGCAGATTACCCAAGAGGTCGCACCAGAGGAGGAGCTTGTATCCTAATCAGGCAGGGATTAGTGCACTATCACCTGCATTCGATCACGACGAATCACCTACAAATGGCAACGGTAAAAATTTCCACTAATTTGGGCGAAATTACGGTGTCAGCTGTGTACCTTCCTCCAGGCCTGCCTTGGAATGCCTCTGAGTTTGATAATCTCCTTGGTCAACATGGTCCAAAGTTTATTATTATATTATTATTATTATTATTATTATTATTTTTATTATTATTATTTTTATTATTATTATTATTATTATTATTATTATTATTATTATTATTATTATTATTATTATTATTATTATTATTACTATTATTATTATTATTATTATTATTATTATTATTATTATTATTATTTTAACGCAAAGCATCGCCTGTGGGGTAGTATAAGAGCGAATGCTCGAGGCTTAGCACTTCACGATGTTATTTCCGGCAGCTCAACTCAAGTTCTGACTACAGGCAAACCCACTGACTACCCGTATAAAACGAAGAATGTACCTTCATGTATCGACTTCTTCTTGTACAAAGGTATAGCTAGCAGCCTGCTATCAGTACGTGAAGAGTATGACCTTGCCGCTGATCGCTTCACTAACAACGTCACCTCATAGTACCACCCCTATTAGGATGCTCGTTCCACCTGGTGCGAATATAAGGCTGTTCCAGTACGAACTTAACAATGCCTTTAACCTCAATACAGAGATAAATACAGCAGACGATATCGAGAAAGCGGTTGAAACTTTTATGAAAAAGATCAAAGATGCAGCTCAAATTGCAGCTCCTGGCGGCGCAGTTCACCTACGCAACGTGCGTAGCCGCATCGCTCTCTCTCCGGAAGTAGTAGGACTCTTAACTCTTAAAATCGTCTCCGGCGTGAGTTCATCACCGAAGGATATCAAATCGGGTGAGAAAAGTACTGGCCAACCTGAAAAGAGAAGCAACTGACGCGTTCCTCGGGAAAGCTACTGCCAATGGAAACTCAAAATTCGCACTCTGGAAGCTCACGAAGAGATTCAAGAGATAAGTTGCTCCAAAGTTTCCAGTTCGTAACCCAGATGGCACAGAGCGTTTGCCAGAAACCTGGAGGAAAGATTCCAGCCGTTCGAGACAGCATCGCCAAGACGAGTACAACTGGTTGCTGAATCCCTAGAAGCCCCATTGCAGATGGCTCTTCCTGTAAAGTCTATTAAACTCACGGAATTGGATGATGATATCAAATCCCTTCGCAATAACAAGGCTCCTGGTGCGGATCACATCGACAACCGCTCCATTAAGCTGATGCCCCACAGAGCTTTGTTACTCCTTGTACTGATTTTCAATTCTGCTCTTCGACTTCCCAAGCGCCTGGAAGAAGGCGAATATCATTATGCTCCATAAAAGTGGGAAACCAGCTGAGGAATTAGATTCCTATCGCCCAATAAGCCTGCTTCCAGCATTTGGCAAATTACTTGAGAGGTGCATCATGAGAAGATTGCTCGAGTCCCGAAAGGTCCAGAAGCTATTCCGAAGTTTCAGCTTGGTTTTAGACTCAGGCATGGCACACCTGAACAGCTACACCGCGTAGTGAACTTTGTACTGGAAGGTTTCCATGGAAAGGAGTACGTCGTTGGAGTTTTTCTGGACATCCAGCTTTCCAGGCTTTCGACAGAGTGTGGCATGAAGGACTTCTGCACAAGCTTAAAAGCCTACTAAATCCTCAGCTCTTTTTGATAATAAAAAGCTTCCACCACGAGCGATCCTTTAAAGTACTACAGGACGGACTGTCCTCCCAAACAAAGAGATTCAGAGCAGGTGTACCCCAGGGAAGTGTGTTAGGTCTAACACTATATAGCCTGTATACGCACGACATGCCCTCAGATGACAACATGTCGCTTACAGATCCCAATGACCTGATAGTTGCCACTTTTGCTGATGACACTGCAGTCCTGGCCAGAGATACTTGCGTCTATACAGCCACTGATACGCTTCAGCTTTATCTAAAAAAATTTGAGAACTGGGCCCTACGCTGGAACATCGCAGTCAATCCAGAAAAGTGTGTTTCCGTGACGTACACCCTGAGAAAAGACACATCACCTGGTGTGTTTCGGCATGGAGAGCTCCTCACACAATCGAACGCCCACAAATACCTCGGTGTCACTCTGGATAAGCGACTTACACTTCAACGCCATGTAACGGATGTAACTCGGCGGCTCAAAACAAAGGCGAACAGCATGGCTTGGCTCCTTAGACCTGGAAACAAACTTTCAGTTTCCAACAAGGCCAAAATTTATAAGGTTGTCTTGGCTCCTTTTTGGAAATATGGCATCCAAGTGTATGGCATCGCCGCAAAGTCGCACCTTAACAAAATTCGTGTGGCACAGTCGCAAATCTTGCATAAACTATCTGGAGCGGCTTGGTACATCCGCAACAAAAACATTGAACAAGAGCTGAAGGTACCAAGGATTGGCGATGTCATAAACAAACAAGCAACCACGTACGTAAATAAAATGGGGAATCCACACAAACCAGTTGGTTCGAAAACTCTTGATGAGGAGACGCGTATTGGGACTGAGAGCAAGAATGAGGCTCCTGCCCATTCACCCAACAGATCTGCCGAGAATATATATTAGTTAATTGATTAAATTAATTCATGCCTCTAGACTCCTAACTTAGGTTTAAGTATGTAAATATGTAAATACTCGATAGAAATTATGAATCTCTGCAGTATAAGTTACTACAAATAGTAACAGTGGACTGAAATGTAAATAAATACAATTTTTATTTACAGTTTGTCAAGAAACTGTTTACAAACCGAAAATTAATGGTATTTTCTGACTTTGAATGCAAAATTAAAGATTTTTTATCAAAATTCAGGATTTTTTTTATTTATATCTATTTATTAATATATTTTTTATCAATATGTAAAAAAATAATAACATAATTATAAACAGTTAACGATAAAAATAACAAAAACTAAGTTTACACACTTTTGACACAGTCAAGAAATTGTTTACAAAAATAACTCCAGCTCTATTACAGTTAAATTTTAAAGAAAAGATAATAAAAAACTTATAGTTTTAATACTCTCCATTAGCATTAGGAACATATTGGAGGCGATTTTTCATCGATCCAATCAGTTTTGGTAGGTCATATTCCTTGGAATCTCTTGCCACTCTTCTAGTTAGTGCGGCTCGGTTTTTGGTGCCCTTTTTCCCACTTCTTTCTTAAGGTGGACCCAAATTTTTCTATGGGGTTCAGATCTGGGCTTTGGGGTGGTGTGTCGATGACTTGCCGCAGTTCTAAAGGACCCAGTTCCACACAGTAAGCGCATAATACTTAGGGACACTGTCTTGATAAAATTCGAAATTGGGCTTATTATTGGTATACCCTCGAATTTTTGCTGATGCGAATTCGTATGCTGATGCGTGAAGACGTGTTTTCAACGAGCTCCGATAAAATCAATTGATTCTAGTGAAGTAAATGGTTATTAATAAAAAACAAATAAATATATCGAAAGCGAAAAAGACGCTCCGGGCGATGCACCATCGCTCGAATACATATTCTGCGTTTGAAATAGTTAAATAATAGTTTCAAACAAATTAATTAAAAAAAAAAAAAAAGCACTATGAACCAGAACGACACTCGCGCTCAGCGACAACAAGAGCAAGACGATCGCCGGCTTTCATTACAACGAAACAACGCGTACTTTTCTTATGTCTCCGCGACACCTGCAAACGAAGACAACGAGCGGCCAATAACCCATAACCCAACGAACCTTCTTGTACCAACAAATCAAGAAAGAGCACGCTCTTGCTCTCCTGCACTTCTAGCTCCGACACAAGCTCCGCTATCTGCAACAACAACAACTGGAGCAATATCGACAGCCCGCTCTACTTCGCAATTGGCTGCACCCGCTCACGCTTTTACTGAGTCAGCGAATACAAAGACAAAAGCCCAAGAACCAAACGGCACTGCTGCACAACTAGCAAAACAAAACGCAAACAAAAAAGTTGGGTCGGCCTCACAGACTGGACTGGACCGCTACATTACAATAAAGCGGAAGCTTAGCCCTAAAACTTCCGATACAGAAAACAAGCCGAAAAATATACGCGACAATACTACCTCGATCAACAACGAAGCGCCCGCAAATAGCAACAGATTCGCTTTGCTGGCAGATACCAACGAGGACGTGCCACTGAAATCCATCGATAACGAACCAAAGAAAATAAAGCCTCCCCCAATTCTTTAATTGGCCTTATTGGAAAAGATAGCTTTTATATAATACCCCTCATAAGAGGTAATATTAATGAAATCAAACTTCAAACGAAAACGGAGGAAAACTACAGAAAAGTCACAAACCATCTTATTGCAAACAAAACATGCTTTTACACCTACCAGCTTAAAAGTAGCAAGGGTCTACAAGTAGTGCTGAAGGGCATTGAGCCTGATGTAAAGCCCGAAGAGATAGCTGAGGCGCTTAAGGAAAACGGATTTTGGGTCAAAAGCGTACACAATATCAAAAACAGAAACAGGCAGCCGCAACCACTCTTTAAGATTGAGCTTGAACCAGAAAACAAGCATCTAAAAAAAAACGAGGTTCATCCAATTTATAAACTCCAGCTCTGCAGCTGCACCGTAGGATTACAGTAGAAGAGCCGCATAAACGTAACGCTCCTGTTCAATGTATGAACTGTCAAGAATACGGCCATACAAGGTCGTATTGCACACTTCGCCCAGTGTGTGTAGTCTGTGGAGATCTCCACGTCTCCACACACTGCCAAGCTAATAATGAAAATGCAAGCGCGAAAAAGTGCGGTAACTGTGGGGGTAATCACACAGCAAACTACAGAGGCTGTCCAATCTACAAAGAGCTGAAAACCCGTCTCCACAAAAGAATGAACACGGCACGGGTACACCAAGGAACAGCTACGCTGATACCATCGGAAACAAATCCAGAAGTACTTTTTTCGAAACCAACAAGTATTGCTCCCTGAACTATACCATAAGAAGATAGAAGATAATAGATAAGAAGATAAGAAGATATAACAAGATAAGTTTTGCAAACGTTTTAAAATCAGGTATGACACCTCCAACCTAAAACTCCCAAACCTCACATGAAGAACACACAAAATTGGACACACAACAAAACTATAGGCCATCTGAGCAGCAAGAAACGAAAACTGAAGCTATGATCCAAGCCTTACAACAGAGCATGATGGAATTCATGACATTTATGCGAACCACCATTCAAGAAATGATGCGTAATCAAATCCTTTTGATACAAATGCTTGTCTCTCAACAATCAAAATAAATAATGGCTACCTTACGCATAGCTACGTGGAATGCCAATGGCGTCTCACAGCGCAAACTTGAGCTAGCTCAATTCCTACATGAGAGCATATCGACGTAATGCTTCTTTCGGAAACTCATCTTACAAGCAAATGCAATTTTCAAATAAGAGATTACAACTTCTATGGTACAAATCACCCCGATGGTAGAGCACACGGTGGGACCGGCATTCTAATTAGGAACCGTATAAAGCACCACTTTTACAAAAAGTTTGCTGAAATTCATCTACAGGCCACATCTATCAATATACAGCTGGAGGACAACACTCACACTAGCGGCCATATACTGCACCCCCCTCAATTTGGCTTTCGCGAAGGCCACGGAACCATTGAACAGGTGAATCGAATAACAGCGGAGATAAGAACTGCATTTGAAAATCGAGAATACAGCCGTATTTCTAGACGTATCCCAAGCATTCGACAGAGTCTGGCTAGACGGCCAGACTGTTAAAAGTTAAAACAGCTCTACCCGAATGCACACACAAACTTCTAAAGTCATACCTATATGACAGAAAGTTTGCAGTGCGGTGCAACACTGCTACTTCCACGGACCACGAAATTAAGGCCGGAGTCCCCCAAGGCAGCGTTCTTGGGCCAACTTTATACCTCATCTATACTGCTGGCATTCCTACAAATAGTCGGCTAACAGTGTTCACGTTTGCCGACGATACAGCTATCCTTAGCCGATCAAGGTCCCCAATCCAAGCTACAGCACAGCTGGCATTGCACCTCATAGACACTGAGAAGCGGCTCTCTGACTGGTGAATAAAAGTAAACGAGGAAAAATGCAAGCACGTGACATTTACGCTGAACAGACAAGATTGCCCACCACTTTTGATGAACAACATACAACTCCCGAAAGCAGATGAGGTAACGTACCTAGGAGTACACCTCGATAGAAGACTGACATGGCGCAGACACATTGAAGCAAAAAAATTCATCTTAAGCTCAAAGCGAACAACTTACACTGGCTCATCAACGCTGGCTCTCCGCTCAGCCTGGACCACAAGGTCTTACTCTACCATGCAGTACTGAAACCAATCTGGACCTATGGTGCACAGCTATGGGGTAACGCCAGCAACATCAATATTGACATCATACAGCGAGCACAGTCAAAGATCCTGAGAACTATCACTGGGGCACCGTGGTATGTTCGGAACGAAAACATCCATAGAGATTTAAATATTTCAACAGTCACCAATGAAATCCCACAGCTTACGAAAAAATATCATGGCAAGCTTTCCTCGCACCCCAACCACCTAGCGAGAAATGTAACCCAGCTCAGCAGTCGTTCCCGTCTCCGACGAAGGGACCTACCAACCCAGCGAAGAAATTTTTAGGGACGCTTAATCACGGAACAGTTGGAAAAAAATTAATTAAAACGACTGTTTAGAAAAAAATTTTATTAGTTAAGATTTTTAAACTTATTGTTAGCTCTTATTTAAGAGGATCCAATAAATAAAAGCAGAGTTAATATAAAAAAAATATATATATAATTAAAAAAAAAATCCTGAATTTTGATAAAAAGCCTTTAATTTTGCATTCAAAGTCAGAAAATACCATTTATTTTCGGCGTGTAAACAGTTTCTTGACAAACTGTATAAAAAAAAAAAAAAAAAAAAAACCGGTTATACAATCATTAAATATTTGTTTCTTTGGCTTTACTCTAAATGTTTTATTTCTAATAAATAGTATTAATAGTATTTATCTTGATCTGTTTCTGTTAATATAGTATATTGATAATCTGGATAAGGAACTGTTTCGTATATTGGGACTTTAATTATTTAAAATTTTTTGGAATATGGAAAATGGTACAAATTTGGTTCAAATCGGTTTTTATCCAGGTGGATGTTTTGATGTTTAAAAGTTTTTCGGAGCTTACAGAATTTTGGGTTATATATTCCCAATCTTGTCATTTGCATTCCTTATTCAATATCTTTAATATATTCTGTAAATTGTTGTGGCTGAATACTAGAATTTCTATTTTATTATCCCTTTCATCTTTGTATCTTATATTATTCATTACTTTAATACCGTGATTTATGGTGTCTATTATTAAATTTACCTGAATACTTTTTGAAGAGGGTATTACTTTTGTCCAGATATGTGTAACGCACTAAAGGAAGCATCTCCAACCCCACAAAGTATAGATATTCTTGATCAGCATCAACAGCCGAGTCGATATAGCCATGTCCGTCTGTCCGTCTGTTTCCATTCAAAAAAAAGACAGTAGTTTTAAAGCTAGCGTTTTGAAAATTTTACCAGATCATTATTTTTGTTGCACGCAGATCAAGCTCAAAAATCGGTCGGATCGGACCACTATATCATATAGCTGCCACACAAACGATCAATCAGATTTCAAGTCTTTGTATGGAAATCTTTTTTGTTCTCCAAGCTATCGCAACCGAATTAAACATTTATTCATTTGACATAGCCATACACGATTTGTGAAAGTTTGGTCCGGATCGGACCACTATATCACATTGCTGCCATACAAACGACCGATATGAAAACAAGTCTTTGTATGGAAACTTTTTTGTTTTCCAAGCTATTGCAACCGAATTCAACATTTATTCACTTGACATAGCCATACCAATAATTTTGAAAAGGCTTCTGATTTTTACATAAGTACTTATTGTAATTTTGTAAAGATCTGCAAGGGTATACCATCTTCGCCAAGCCGAAGATAACTTTTCTTATTTTTTATTTTTTTTGTTTTCTTTTCTAATTCTTCTTTATCATTTTTATCTAATATACCAAAAAAATATTTGTGTGCAGGTCCGGCTATGTTAGTTATACATCTTTTGTTGCGTTTGACAATTTTAATACCGTTTATTTCGCAATTAAGTTTATCTATTAGATATTTAATGTGAATTACCTCTTTAAATTATTGGGATGATTTCAATAAATTTTATTATTATTGCTCTCTTAGTTTCTAGCCAATCTCGGCTATTTACTTTTATTAGAGTTGCAAAATTTGAATATATTTCTATGCAAGACCAAAACTGTTGATATCTACCTATTACCTATAAGGTAGAAATCCATTACATTACATTTGGTATTCCCGTGCTCCGTTTTTGCTATATTACAAATTTCACGTTCATTTCTAATGTTTTGGATTAAATTCTGTTAATCTGGATAATAGAATTTTTCTTTAAACCATTTTGTCTTTTTAATATGGATTCTTTGAACTCGACATAGTTTTTTAAATAAATTAATTTTGTTGTTTTTTTTATTGATTTGGTTATACTGTTAGATTCTATTATTTCTGCAAATGCTTTTTGGAATGTTGAAAAATCTGGTTCATGATGGAAGTATAAAGCACTATATTTTTCAAAAAAATATTTTTTAATTATTTCTTTTAATAATTCTGTTGTTAATTTTTTTTTATTAAATTTTAATTTTTATTTTAGTAAAGTAATGAACTACGTCCGTTTTATTTACATTACCTTTTACGAATTCTATTTGTCGACAGTAGTAATTTAAAGGGTTTTCCGTAGACTACCAATATCTCAACTTCTGTTTATCTTCTGGTGCACTATGTATGGTAGCTATTACGCTTTAAGAATTGTTTAAAGCTTTTCCTAGTTTCTTCTATTTTAACTCTTGAGAGCATCTGCTACATAATTTTATTTTCCAGGTAAATATTTTATGAGACAATCTATTTGATTGCCCATACAATGGCTAACAATTCTTTTTCTACCGCGGCATAATTTATTTCAAGTTCGTTAAGTGTTCTGCTTGCAAAGCATACTGGTCTTGGATATTGTGATATTACTGCTTCCAGTGCTATGTTACTTGCGTCTGTTGTTAATGAAAAGGGCTTATCAAAATCCGGATAAATTAATTCTGGTCAAGCTGGTGTTTCCTCTTCAGTCGTCTTTGAGATTGGTTATTGTCTAGAAGGTTGATGGCCAGGTGGTTGGCATGGTTGTCCAGTCTTTTTTTGTATCTTTCGCTAAGACGGGTGATCTCCTCTGCCACCAATGGAATACCAAGCTCTTTATGGATGATGGAGTTTTTGTGGTATGGATGGGAGTTAGAAACTGTTCTCAGGCATTTATTTTGAAACTGCTGGATTCTGATGCGGTTAGAACAGCTTGCCGTGTCCCACAACTGTATCCCATAAGTCCAGATTGGCTCTACTCAGGTCTACTTTGTATATAAGCAGTTTAAGTTTTTCTTTGAGCTTGGACCTTCTCCCCAGGAGCCAGTGCAGTTGCCTGAGTCGTAGGTCGGCCTGGTTGCGCATGTTGATTAGGTGTGGACGCCATGTGAGCCTGCGGTCCAGAGTCAGCCCTAGATATTTGGGAGTGTTATTCATTGGGATGGTTTCCCCGTTGAGTATGACGGGGTATGGGGTGAGTATGGGGGGGTAGCGGAGATTTCCTCTGATCGTGGTACGCAACGTTTCGTTGCGCAGCTGGATATAAGTTTAGTACTATATATGTTGGGAGAACCTTCTCCGTTATTGACTGAACTAAAGGCTAGCCAACCAATATTAAAAAAGCAGCTTTCGCTGGAGTAGAAATCTTGAGCGAGTGCCCTTTATTATAATTGAAATCAAACTAAACTTATTCTATTTTACAAAAGCCGACCGCTCGTCCAGCAAAGTGCTGACACTAGCAGAAACAGCATATTTCCCTACACTGGGAAGACCAATGGGAACCAGACACGCCCCTACAGACGTTCATGCTGAATCTGCATATAAAATGTTAGGGTAACAACCCCGGACTTATATCGACTTAAGTTTACCCATTAGCAGTGTTAACTACTCCCCCCTTAGGAATATGACCGTCCTCGGTCATCCTTGTCGACGACCTGTTGTATTTCCCTCGCATCTCGTCTCCTCCTCAGTACCAAGATGAGCCGGATAGAGCAGCTAATGAGGACGCTGATTCCCACGCCGACCGCAAACCAAATGTCAGTAGTTCCGGTCGATTTCACTTCCTCCTTGGATAACCTCCAAGTTTTCGTTGTTAATCCTTTGGAGAAGTGGTATGCTTGGCTTAGGATTGTGGCCGATGATGTTAAGCAACGGGGATGCAGCCATAATCGGTGTTGTCTTTATGGCTTCACGTTGGTTGACGTATTTGGTGCCGTTGATGAAAGCCACTCGCTCGAACATAATTAGATGTGAGCCGTTGGTTTCTAATTCTGGGCCATCGTCGGTGCTGACCTTAGCTTGGCACTCGTTGATTGTTATTACGCCGTCGTCTACCAGTGTGATGGGGCTTAAATGGCTGGGCTGCGTTTTGCATAGTGCAGTGCTCCCCGCATGCAGGCCTCGAGCGCAGGTATTGTGGGTAGCCAGCTTACAGTACGATGCGTAAGTTGTTGGTACGCAATCTGTGACTGCCAGGACGTCGTTGTTGCACTCCGCTACTATGTTGTCCGTTAGTTACAGAATGATGTGTTGGTGAGATACAGGGAAAATGGTGACCTTTTTACAAGTATTTTTAATGTTAGGGTATGAAATTATCACATGGATGATACTATCGGACTGAAGGACTTTAATGTTAGATGCCTCTATTAGGCTTATTACGGGAACATCTGTGGGGTGATCAATTAATACAGACTTCAAATCATTATGGTTTAGAATGGCCGGGTTTATAATATTGGCTTTAGCCAGTGTGACAGTAAGCATTAGATTTTGGATTTCGGTAATTAATATTCTGTTCCTTGCCAAGAGTACCTCGTACAAGTGAGGAGTGTTAACCATATTATCTTGTTTCGCTAAAATGATTTAATTGACTGCTTCTGTTAATTCGTATTGAAATATTTTATGTATATTAATTTGGTAACAACCATATTCTGAACATTTGGTCACACTGATCTGAATCAGTACTTTTTCTTTTTTCTGGAATCTTCTTTTCTTCTGTAGTTAACCTTCGTACGACTCACAACGAAGTCACGCTCACGTTAAATAAAATTATTAAATATTAACTAAATCGCGTTTTACTCCACAATTCCAATAGGTTATGGGCCCAGGAGTAGTTAAGACTTTAATAATTGTGTGTGATCAAGTGGAAAATAATTACTTTTTGTAATTAGCTTGTACATTTTTTATAAACATGAGCGGACAAGGGTTGTATGCGATCGACAAATTGGACGGCGAAAATTACGCTGTATGGTCGGTGCAAATGAAGAGTGTATTGGTGCACTCAGGTACGTGGTCGTTAGTGTGCGGAAGACGCGTGAAGCAAGAAAGTGACACAGTTGAACAAGGAGCCCAATTCGACGAACTAGACGAAAAAGCACTAGCAACAATATTGCTGTGCGTGAAGGCTTCAGAAATTAATTTGATTAAAAACTGCGCTAGTTCTAAAGAAGCTTGGGACAAGCTTGCAACTGTGTACAAGCCTCGTGGACCCGCCAGGAAAATTACCTTGTTTAGGAAATTACTCCGGTTGAGTTTGTCGGAAAGTGCGTGCGTACAAAATTACATAAATGATTTTGTGGATATCGTCGAAAAACTGAAAGAAATTGATATGGACATTTCTGAAGATATTCTTACTATTTTGATGCTGTCGGGACTCGGTAAGAAATTCGAAAATTTCGTGGTAGCGATCGAAACGCGCGAACAGTTACCGACTCTCTCTGATTTAAAAGTGAAAATTATAGAAGAGGGAGAGAGACAAAGAGTGAGTTCGGACGAAACGGAATTTTGTGTGCAGCAAGCATTTGTGTCGCGCTCCAGTGGAAAGGGAGACAAGAAAAATAGATCGGCGCAAATGAACAGTTATGCAAAGAAGAATAAAAAATGCTTTCGATGTGGTCGCGAGGGTCATTTTATTGCGGAGTGCAAAGTGAAAGACAAAAATGATGAAATAGAAACATTTGAAAAAGAGGCGTCGTTTACTATGCTTGCAAGTGTAAATAAAAATGACGTTTTAACGAAATCAATGTGGTGCTTGGACAGTGGAGCAACTGCTCACATGTGTTGTGAAAGGTCGTGGTTCGCGGATATTAAAGAGCATAAAGAGAAAATATTACTTGCAGGAGAAAATTATATATTTTCGGATGGCGTCGGTACGGTGGTCGTTAAAACAAAGAATGGTCCCGTTAATTTGAAAAATGTGCTTTACGTAAAAAACTTGCAAAGTAATTTCATATCGGTAGCGAAAGCCGTTGAAAAAGGGTATAAAGTAATTTTTCACAAGCAAAGTGCATATATAAAGAACGGTCAAAATGAAGAAGTGTTACAGGCAAGAAAAGCTGGAAATCTTTTTGTTGTGGATACTTCGAACAATCGGTGCACGTACTTGTGTGCAAATGATGAATTGTGGAAGTGGCATTATCGTTATGGTCATTTGAACATGGTGAGCTTAAAAAAGATGGCAAGTAACAATATGGTCAATGGCTTAAATTCAATCAAAAATGTTGTGGACATAGACCGAATTACATGTGAAACCTGTGCTAAAGGTAAAATCTGTGTGAAACCATTCTCAAAAATGGCAGAAAATCGTGCGGACAAAGTGCTAGGGCTAGTGCATTCGGACATTTGCGGCCCAATGAACAAAGTATCTGCCGGTGGAGCAAGATATTTCGCAACATTTATTGATGACTATTCGCGTTATATGTTCGTATATTTTTTAAAGACCCGTGATGAATTGCTTCCCGCGTTTAAAGACTTTGTCGCGTTCGCAGAAAAACAGACCGGTGAAAAACTTAAAGCAATTCGCAGCGATAACGGTCGCGAATATATAAGCCACGAGTTTCAGAAGTTCCTATCTGAAAACGGTATTAAGCGGCAATTGACAGTACCGTACACTCCGCAGCAAAACGGGGTGGCTGAGCGCGCTAACCGGACACTTGTGGAAATGGCAAGGAGCATGCTAATACATTCAGGAGTGAATGAGTTCCTGTGGGGAGAGGCAGTTAGGACTGCAGCATATCTACGCAACAGATCGGAGACAAGGTCGTTGAAGAGTCAAACACCATTTGAACTATGGACAGGTAAAAAGCCTTCGATATCGCATTTAAAAATCTTTGGATGCAAAGCGATTGCATTAAATAAGAAACATGCAGGAAAGTTCAAGCCAAAAGGCATTGAATGCATGATGATAGGGTATTCAACAACAGCGAAGGCCTACAGATTAATGCGCATTGGATCGAACCAGGTAATCGAAAGTAGAGACGTCGTTTTTCTAGAGGAAACTATAGGGTATCCGAAGAATGGAAACAGCGAGAACAAGACGGCACTTATTGACGAAATTGGAGTTGATTGTTCGCAGATTTTGGCAGTGGACAACAACAAAGAAGATGCTGAGGTGCTCGAGGAAGAGCAAATTGACAGCGAGATTAATGAAGCTGATAGTTCTGATGTTTACGAGAGTGCGAAGAGCGATGATTCCGAAGAACGGGAAATTCGTGGTCCTGGTCGTCCTAAGAAGATAAAAACTGGAAAGCCCGGGCGTCCACGAAAACAATACAACTTGTTGAATATGATGAAGGTTCAAGATGTCAAGGTACCTGTTACGTTTGCTGAAGCGACACAGTCTGAAATGAGTCAAGAGTGGGTAGCATCAATTCAGAAGGAGATTGACGCCCTCGAAGGTAATCAGACATGGGAGTTACAGAACTTACCAGAAGGTAAGAAAGCCATCGGTAGTAAGTGGATTTTTGGCATCAAAGGAGATAAGGATGGCAATGTGATGCGATTTAAATCGAGGTTGGTGGCTAAAGGATGTGCACAACAATATGGTATCGACTTTTTTGAAACGTTTTCACCAGTTGTCAGATATTCGTCGGTGAGACTTATTATATCTCTGGCTGTTGAGCATAACTTATTTCTACATCAGATGGATGTATCGACAGCTTACTTAAATAGCGAATTGAGCGAAGAAGTCTATATGAAGCAACCCGATGGATTTGAAAATAAACATCATGGAAAAGTTTTGAGACTAAAGAAGTCACTTTACGGACTAAAACAGAGCGGTAGGGAGTGGAACGCCAAGCTCAATGAAGTCTTGCAAAAAATGCATTTTGTTCCCTGTGCCAGCGAGCCGTGTGTGTACACACGCAATGAGAAGGACAATATTTATATAATTGCAGTATATGTCGACGATCTTCTTATTGCAAGCTCATGTAAAAATAATTTGATTGGTATAAAAGAGTCAATTGCCAAAGAGTTTAAAGTAGTAGATAGCGGACAGCTTAATCATTTCTTGGGCATCGAAGTTGAGCGAGAAGGTGAAACTGGAGCCATATCCATAGGTCACAAGACATATATCGAGAGTATGCTACACACCTGGGGCATGTTAGATTGCAAATCGGTAGCAACGCCTTTGGAGGCAAATTTCCAAGTTAAATGTACTGATCCTAACTGCAAGCCTGTTAACGAAAAGGACTACCAATCACTTATAGGATCACTAATGTATTTGGCAATTACAACCAGGCCAGATATAATGCATTCAGTTGCAAAACTGGCTCAAAGAAATGTGAACCCACATAAGGAGCATGAAGTCGCTGCCAAGCGTATACTAAGGTATTTGAAGGGCACCTCACACTTAAAGCTTCATTATCACGCAACAGGTAAACCGATTCATGGCTACGTCGACGCAGATTGGCAAATGACACTTCGGATCGTAAATCCTACAGTGGATATGCCCTCATAAACGCAGCTGGTCCAATATCCTGGGAGTCCAAGAAGCAAAGTCTGGTGGCATTATCCAGCACGGAGGCCGAATATGTTGCATTGTCCATTGCAGCAAGAGAAGCAGTATTTTTAAAAAAGTTCCTGAAGGAAATGGGTTTTTTGATAGATCACTCAATTTTAATTTTTTGCGATAATCAGAGTGCTTTATGTTTAGCTAAGAATCCAGTATTACATAATAGAAGTAAGCATATCGACATAAAGTACCACTATGTTAGAGAACTTTATTCCAAAAAGGAAATTGATGTAAAATATATATGTACAAATGATATTTTATCAGATATATTAACAAAAAACCTACAGAAAAACAAGCATTTAAAATGTATAACTGAAATGAATTGTTTCTGAATATGTTGTTGAGAAGGAGTATTGAAATATTTTATGTATATTAATTTGGTAACAACCATATTCTGAACATTTGGTCACACTGATCTGAATCAGTACTTTTTCTTTTTTCTGGAATCTTCTTTTCTTCTGTAGTTAACCTTCGTACGACTCACAACGAAGTCACGCTCACGTTAAATAAAATTATTAAATATTAACTAAATCGCGTTTTACTCCACAATTCCAATAATTCGTAAATTTTTTGCTGGGTCTGTGTATTTATGACCACCTGTCTATTATTTGACTCTATTAGTCTAGATTCGGACATTTTTAACATTTCAAAATCGCCGGCATCTGGGGTGCCCGCTATTACTTTCAGTGCTGTGCCTAGGAAGTTTAGACTTCTGGCAATCCTATGATGCACTTTCAATACGAACAATAAACTTCTAAGGTGTTCGGTATCGACGTCTAACAATTTTCGCATATGCGACTCTGGGAAAAGCTCGGACAACCTACTAGTCTCTTCTATGGTAGTTTCGAACTCGGACAAGTTACTAGAGTGCCTAAGCCAGTTTCTCTGCTCCCACACCAGTGCAACACCATCTGTTATGGGGATATAGTTAGCCTGAGAGTAATTCGTAACTCTAGCGTTAACTACAGCTAACGTAATTAATATAATTCCGGCAATCCTGTAAGAAAGCGGAAGATTAAATCAAATGTGCATCTTATAAGGATATGCTAAAAATACAAAGTGCATGAATAAAGGTATAAAAATTGTGGGAGATGTAGATTTAAGAGGGATTTTTATCTAAGGTTGTCCTTATGGACCACCCTCCCTCTAATAAGGACAGACGTTCCCATGTCTGCTTCTACACGTTCTTTTGTGTAGAGTGCGGTTAGCTTATTCCCTAACCTTTTGTTGTTTTTGAGGTAGACCTTTTCACCTACCTCAAAAATTCGGTTTTGCCTAGTAGGGTTACACCTATTTAGGTTAGCCTGCTGCGCTTTTGTGATACTGGTATTTATTGCCAGTCTCTGAGCGTCGTTGGCAGAATGTAACGCATATTTGGGTTGTAAGTTTGTGACTGAGTGTAACGTTTTGTTATACTCTACCGTGGCTCTCATGATGAGTTCGACGGTGTCGTTAACTTTTTTGTCAGTTTTAATGCACCTAGCTATCTCCGTAAATGTGCTGTGGAATCGTTCCACTTGCCCATTGGAGCTGCTGTGTAAAGGGGGTGCATTAACGATGTCAATGTCATACAGGTTTTTCAATAACGAAATGATGGTCTCCGAATTAAAAGATGCCTCGTTATCGCAGTATATTGATTTGGTGCTTGGAAAAAAATTTACCAATTGTAGTATGGCGCTGCGTATGTCAATAATGGCCCTAGAGGTTAATAGCTGTACTATGGCGAACTTTGAGAACTTATCCACACAGGTTAAGAATAACTTTTTATCCGTGGAGTAGATGTCTATATGCAGCATTTCGCCAGCATATGAGGGAATTGGGGTGACACCCAGTTCTTGCTTCTTGGGGTGCCTGTTGTACTTAGCCTTGGTGCATGTCTTGCAATTTATAACCACCTCGCTGGCGAGTTTTGCCATGTTCGGAAATAGTAGTCCTAAAGGACTTGCTTAACATTTTCCTGGGCTGCCCTATGGGCGCGGTTGTGCTCGCATGTGATAATTTCCCTCTGTTCATTAGCATCAGTGATATCATTCACGAAGTTTTTGCAATGCCAAAACTTGGTTGCTGGGAATTCCGTAACCAAGGCATGCTGGTGGGGAGGTTGCAGTAAATAGCATTGACAACATTTACGTTTACAACTTCTTTAATCAATCCTAGAAGCGAGTCTTTATTATCAAAGTTGATAATGTGTCGGTTTTTGTTTCCAAAAACAATAAGATGTCGCCGTGAGGGCTGGTCTACCTTCTCCAGGATTATTTGATTCCTGTAGCAGTTTAAAGGTTTATCGGTGGTTTCGACCGTGTAGGTCAGCGACAATTCACTGTGCACAGTCGCTGCGTCGGAATGGGGTTCATTTTCCAAGGCATTAATTTTTTGACGGGACAAGGCGTCGGCCACAAAATTTTCCTTTCCAGGTTTATAGAACACTTTGGCGTTGTGTTCTTCGATGAACGCTTTCCATCATTTTATTTTGGCGTTTGTATTCCGCTCGGACACGGCGAAAGTGAGCGGCTGGTGGTCCGTAAAAATCCGGATTTCTCTGGTGATTTTTTAGGTAATTTTGCAATTTTCCAATAGCCCATACAATTGCCAGTAACTCCCTTTCGTTTGTTGCGTAATTTACCTCGCAGTCTTTTAATGTGCGAGATATTGTGATTGGTCTGCCCTTTTGGGATAGTACCGCACCAATACCGCTTGCTGAGGCATCGGTAGTTAAATCAAAAGGAAGTTTAAAGTCTGGGTATGTCAGTATTACATCTTCAGATGACAGAATATCTCGCAGGCGCTCAAACGCTCTGCGTTGGGTATCATCAAATTCAATAGCGACCTTTTTTGACATGTGTTTACTAACAGTGCCATTCTCTCCCTTAAGTATGGAAGTAAGTGGTCTAGCTATAGAAGCGAAGTCTTTGACAAAACTTCTGTAGTAACTAGCCAATCCAAGAAAAGACTGAACAAAGTTTTTGGTTCAGTGTACTCTTGTATGGTTTTTACCTTTTCCGAATACTTGGCATAGGGTACCGATCGGCAATGGTTCGTTCATTCAGTTTCCTGAAATCGATCACCAGCCTCTTTTTTTTTGTTGCCGACGGCATCGGTCCCTTTTTTTGTCCCCATGTGGGACTGTTGAATGGTGACCTAGAAGGCCGAATAATGCCATCCTTTAACAGCTGTTTGATTTCTGTGTTAACAAAATCCGCTGCTCCCATAGGCCAGCTTCGAGTATACGGGTTCGTTAGTCTCCGTACGAATTGTGCAATGATCGAGGTGTTAAATGGAAGCGCCTCGTAAGAGTGCGAAAACACTTGTTTCCTCTTAAGGATCATTTTTTTAAACTCAGCTTTTACTGAACTTGGGACTTCCACGTCATCGATATTTGTGAAGTTCACAGTATCGCATTCGTGGTATTTTAACTTTTCAGATACATTTCCATACCTGATTGCGCTGTTGGGTAGATCAAATGCCGCTCCGGCCTGCGTTAGAAAGTCGAAACCTCTTATGGCATAAAATGTACTAATAGTGTCAAGTAAAAAGAATGGGGCTGTTAGGCCAAATATGTGCATTAAGCATTTTTTGTTTACTTTACTGGAGCCATGAATGGAACTCACAGTGAATGGAGAGTCGACAAGAGTTATGTTTTTCAGCTCCTTTATGGGCTTTATATAATTTTTTGCCGCTCCGGTATCTATGAGAATTTTTAAAACTCTCCCCGCCAGCCTTCGTTCAATGAAGGGCAAGCGGGACCCTCCTCTAAAAAATGAATAATGTCATTGGACTCCGAGTAGTCACTGTCGTCGTCAATCGCATTAGGAGCGGCTGCAGCCGCGTTTTCATAATCATCCTCTTCCTCCGCTTTGGCGGCTTGTTCAACCTTAAAAACCCTCTGGCGCCTTTGGCCAGAATTTCTCTCAGAAGAGTTTGATCTTTTAGGGGCATGTTTATTACTTCCCTGCCTAAAGTTCGTGGGATGTCGACATTTCGAGGATGATGGATCTATGTCCATAGGTTCTGGGGATTGATCTTGTTTGTGTAGATCAGGGACCCAGTCATTATGTTATAATATTTTGATTCTTGTTTGGCTTTTTGAAATAATGGCGGTTTTTTTCTGGGCCGCGGTCAGCACCAAAATTTTTGCCTTGTTTTTCAGGCGCACGGTGTTGGCTCTTGTGGAAATCAGTATTCTGATTTCTTTGCTCCACCGACTTGGCGTATGTAGCCGCGAACATACTTCGTTCGATACTGGCCTCTGCCTCTCTTGCTAATGCCAGAGCTGCTGGCAGGTCTTTGGGCTGTGCTGGAAACACAACAGCCCTTAGGGATTTTTTTAGACCTGAAATAAATACATGTAGGGCATCAGCCCTAACGTCTGGTTAAGCAATGTGGTTCTTTCGCCGTCATATGTCATGACGATTTTGTTAGTAACGAGGGTCAATTTTCGTTCGACCTCGTCGTAGTACTGCATTAGGGTTAGCTCGCCCTGACGGACAGACTCAAGACCATGTCGTAATAGGCGCAAGGATGTTTTGTCTGCATAGGAGCAGTCTAGTCTAGCCAAAATGGCGTGAAAATTAAGCACTGTGTTATGTGAAACTGGCAGCGCGCGCGCTGGGCCTTTAATTTTGTTTCTAATAATTGTAACGGCTTGGCAATGTCCGCTACTGTCTAGATAATCTTTGAATAATTCAAAAGCATCGGTGGCCGATTGCCTCCATGCCACGTATTCATCCTGTATACCAGTAAATTCTGGAATTGACTTCACAATGTGTAAAGGTGTATCACACGGTGTTGCTCCCGGTTTTACAGCTACCCTCTGGTAGGTTTTTAACTCTGGCGCTTCTACATGCAAATATTTTAATTGTTGATTAACTGCATTGATTTACCCCGCAAACTCGGCTTTAAGCCTTTGTTCTTGATTAGACAAAGCCGCCTGAATTAACGTTTCAATTTGGACCGCGTTCATGGTGTATGTGTTATTTTCTGTCAGTGCTACTGGATTTCTGAGGGTCTCTCCGCCGAACTCCTCTTCACTATCACTTTCTAATTCACGTTTAGTTTCCCTATATTTTCCCTATATTTCCCTAGATTTATATATATGTTATATATGTTGGGAGAACCTTCTCCATTATTGACTGAACTTAAGGCTAGCCAACCAATATTAAAAAAGCAGCTTTCGCTGGAGTAGAAATCTTGAGCGAGTGCCCTTTATTATAATTGAAATCAAACTGTACTTATTCTATTTTACAAAAGCCGATCGCGGCCGGTAAGCCGACCGCTCGTCCAGCAAAGTGCTGACACTAGCAGAAACAGCATATTTCCCTACACTGGGAACACTGAACAAGAACACTGGCTTGAGGTACTCCTGCTCTTATGGGCCTAGGTGTGCTGTAGTGTTGTGTCGTTCGTGAACGAACGAACTAAATTGAACTATTCACCAAACTGAACGAACGAACTAGGTCTGTCTTTATAGTTCAATATAGTTCGTTAGTTCAATATAGTTCACTTAGTTCAATATAGTTCACTTAGTTCAATAAGTTCACTAGTTCAATAAGTTCACTTAGTTCAATATAGTTCACTTAGTTCAATAAGTTCACTAGTTAACGTCGTTCATTTTGATCTCTTACCCTGATCCTTCGTTCGTTGTTCACTTAGTTCGATAGGTCGGTCTTAGTTCATTTAGTTCGAAAGTTCGCTTATCGAATAAGCTGATTAATTTTCGCATACATTTAAAACTACGGTTAACAAGTTTGTGCGTATCTATGGCTTCAAAACGAAAGCATAGCAAAGTTTGGAATTTCTTTGATTCAGTGGATGAGATAAACTTCTCTATTCTCTTTTCAGAAATCAAATTAATGCATTAAAATTACTATATTATCTGTTTGTAAACTCTTTATTATTTCTTATTATGATTATGTATAAGTGTTTTTGACATAAATTGAATAAGTAATATTAATTTTCAATGACAGCATTGTATGAAATAAATTCATAACATTTTTTTTTTTTTTTGAAGCACCACACTTGGGAGGTGGAATTTAAATTTGAAAAGGAGTCCAGGGTGCCAGACTCTGTCAAACGCCTGTTTGACATCCAGCATAACGTCGCAGCAGTACTTCTTCTTTTCGAAGGCCTCAAGTATGGAAGCATCTGAAGCCAAACTGGTGATCAGGGATCAGTCCGGCCTCGTCCAATACTGGCAGTACTCTACGCAAAAATACTCTTTCAAGTATTTTGGAGAGGATTGCCAGCAAACTAATTGGACGATACGAGGCTAGATTGCACGCTTTCACTCTTTAGGGAAGTACCCTAGACGGAGGCAGCTGTTAAATATGTTGGCCAGCCTTTGGGAACAGATTAGGGGAAACATTTTCAGTGCTGTTGCATCGATACGGTCAGGACCTGTTGACTTGCCATTTTTTATGGAGGCGATCGCCTGCGCAATCTCCTCTGGTTGGACGGGCTGCATTGGCGGGCCAGGAGCACTTGGGCTGTCTACGAACCTTATGGTTGCAGCTCGCTCTTCAACAGTGCATCTGTCGAAAGGTGAGAATGCACTGTGTAGATGGTCAGCAAAGGCTTCTGTTCTTTCAACCTCAGACCGACACCGGGAACCGTCTATTTTGCGCACGGGTGATATCTTCTTCGCAGGTCTTTTTATGTGCCTCGTGACATTCCACAGATAGTGCTGCGAGTCTCCAGCTTCCAGCTCCTCAAGGAATCTATGGGACGAGTCCTGCCGTAGGATGGATAGCTTGTCCTTCAGTTCCTTGGTGGCACGATTAAGTGATGTCTTGTCCCTGGGGTTGCGCGAGGAAAATCAGACTATTCTTAGGCGCCTTTTTTCGTCCACGAGAGCCGCGATTTCCGGAGACCACAAGTGCACGTCTCTTTCAGGTATTCTCACGGTAGACGGATGTGGTGGATTTGCAAACTAAGCACCATTGTGCATTTCTTTGGTTAGTTTTCGATGGCCGCATCTATGTTGCTTGGTGTGGATAGAGGGAGATCAGGGTTCATGAAGGAAAGCATCCAGAACGTAAACTTGGGGGCATCTGTGTGTTTCCCGGTGACTCTTCTAGGCGGGGTTTTTTTGAGGACGGGGATGTTTAGGAGCAAGTTTACTGTGCTGTGGTCGAATAGCAGTTTATCGTTGTTTGAGCATGTTTTCTTAGATTGTCCTATGCCCTTGGAGACGGCGAAGTCCAGCAGATCCGGCTGCTTTGAAGGTTCGATAGGCCAGTGTGTGGGTTCTCCAGTGGAATGGTAGTCCAGACTCTTCCGCTGCAGGTACTTATAGAGCTTTATGCCTTTGGGGTTGCTTGTGCGGGACCCCCACCAGGAGTGTTTGGCATTGACAGTGATTTCGTTTAAATTGCGGTAATCAACCACAAGTCTAAATTTTTGTTTTTCAGATACTTCACTTTTCTTTTGAAATATCTAAATCGGTAAACAATAAGGAGATTTTGATTTTCTGATGATTCCTTGTTCGATCATCTCACTTAATTGCTTATTCAATTCCTCGTCTACTGACTGGGCTATTTATAGGGTTTCCTGTATACTAGATCTTCGTGTTTATTTTGAATAGAGTGTTTGATCGTGCTTTTAAAGGTCAAATTGTCACCTGCACGTACAAAAAAAAGAGGATTTGCAGGTCAGTCGTCACCGAAGAGCCCCCACTGAAGTTCAACGACGTTCCACAATGTTTCAGATGCCAAGGGTTCGGACACAACCAGCGCTACTGCTTCCTGGAACATCGCTGCGTGAAATGTGGTGGTCCTCACGACTCCAGGTAATACACCAAAAAAGATGACGAGAAAGCATGCTGTTTACATTGCCAAGCTGATCACCCTGCGTCGTTTAGAAGACGCCCTGTCTACAAAAAGGCAAAGGCACAGCAATCTCCCAAAGCCAGACCCGTTGTGAGTAGCAACAAACCACCTCCCATCCAGATACTACTACTACTATTACTACCAACTATCATCAATGGTATGAGTTATAGGGACGCACTTCAAGGAAACCAAGTGACACAGCCAACAAATCCTCAACAAACCCCTCAAACCATTCCCGAAGCCCCACAACCCAACCAGTTTGAAACGATGCTTGCCCGCATGGAAGAAAGTAATTGAGAGGATGGAAAAGTTTATCTCGCAGATAGTCTCGCAGATGTTGGAGTTAATAGCTCCCCTCCTCAACAAGAAATAATGCAAATAAGTCTCAACATAGTTTTTTTGAACGCAAACGGCCTGCAGAGGAGCAAAGCCAATGTAGAGCACCTCATTAAAACAGACAATATCGATGTTCTTCTAGTTTCAGAATTCCACTTTTGTTCCATATCCTACAGGGAGATATAACCCTTGGAGCGTTTTACTTTCCACCCAGGCACTCGATAACCGAGACCCACCTTCAGGACTTCATCGAGTCCCTTGGATCTCGCTTTATAGCAGCCGGAGACTTTAACGCCAAACAGTCCTGGTGGGGGTCCCGCACAAACAACCCCAAAGGCATAAAGCTCTATAAGTACCTGCAGCGGAAAAGTCTGGACTGCCATTCCACTGGAGAACCCACACACTGGCGTACCAACCCATCAAAGCAGCCGGATCTGGTGGATTTCGCCGTCTCCAAGGGCATAGGACAATCTAAGATAACATTCTCAAACAACGCTAAAATGCTATTCGACCACAGCACAGTAAACTTGCTCCTAAACACCCCCGTCCTCAGAAAAACCCCGCCCAGAAGACTCACCGGGAAACACACAGATGCCCCCAAGTTTACGTTCTGGATGCTTTCCTTCATGAACCCAGATCCCCCTCTATCCACACCAAGCAACATAGATGCGGCCATCGAAAAACTAACCAAAGAGATGCACAATGCCACCACATCCGTCTACCGTGAGAATACCTGAAAGAGACGTGCACTTGTGGTCTCCGGAAATCGCGGCTCTCGTGGACGAAAAAGGGGGCCTCAGAAGAGACTGGTTTTCCTCGCGCAACTCCAGGGATAAGACATCACTTAATCGTTCCACCAAGGAACTGAAGGACAAGCTATCCATCCCATGGCAGGACTCGTTCCATAGATTCCTTGAGGAGCTGGAAGCTGGAGACCCGCAGCACAACCTGTGGAATGTCACGAGGCATTTGACAGAGTCTGGCACCCTGGACTCCTTTTCAAAATTAAATCCCATCTCCCAAGTTCCCATTTCGCCTTCCTCAAGTCGTACACAGAGGGAAAAGAATTCAGAGTGAGATGCGGATCATCAATCAGCACACCTAGGCCCATAAGAGCAGGAGTACCTCAAGGCAGTGTTCTTGACCCATGTTGTACACACTCTACACAGCGGACGTTCCCATCACCCCTCCCGGAACCTCGCAGTAGCCACATATGTCGATGACACCGCCATCCTAGCCTCCGCCACAGATCCCCAGGAAGCATCAGCCATCATGCAGAGACAACTGGATGCTCTCGATCCATGGCTGAAACGATGGAACATAGTGGTCAACGCGGAGAAATCCTCACACACAACCTTAGCATTACGCAGGGGAGAATGTCCCCCCGTCACACTCAACGGGGAAACCATCCCAATGAATAACACTCCCAAATATCTAGGGCTGACCCTGGACCGCAGGCTCACATGGCGTCCACACCTAATCAACAAGCGCAACCAGGCCGACCTACGACTCAGGCAACTGCACTGACTCCTGGGGAGAAGGTTCAAGCTCAGGGAAAAACTCAAACTACTCACATACAAAGTAGTACTAAAGCCAATCTGGACTTATGGGGTACAGTTGTGGGGCACGGCAAGCTGTTCTAACCGCACCAGAATCCAGCGGTTTCAAAATAAATGCCTGAGAACAGTTTCTAACTCCCATCCGTACCACGAAAACTCAATAATCCATAAAGAGCTTGGAATTCCATGGGTAGCAGAGGAGATCACCCGTCTTAGCGAAAGATACACAAAAAGACTGGACAACCACAGGTGAAATAACTCAATATGTAGGCTGGTGAGAAGCGGCAGAAACTGCCATGAGTTTATATAAAATTCAAAGCGAACCAAATTTTATCGCTTTAACAATACGTTAACAATAACAATTACGTTATGAAATCATGGGAGCAGCACATGATGCTCTAACCATGGTACAGTTTTAAACTTTCAAGCAATTCTTTCCAGATTAGATTTTATTTTTAACGAAAAAGGCCAAACCATATTCTCGAACCACAATTAGGCATCCTTAGACAGGGACGCTTAAGCATTACAGAATTCTACGACGAAGTAAACAATTAAATGACATTACTCATAAATAAAACTATAATGACATATGGAAAAGACAGCGAAATAACCAAAGAAACGAATAAAACAATTAGGAGCAACGCTCTTAGAATTTTTATTTCTGGATTGAACGGTTCAATCTCAGAAACACTCTTTTCTCTAAAGCCATCAGACTTGCCAAATGCTCTGGCAAAGTGTCATGAATTAGAATCTAACAACCTTCGAGCCCAATTTGCAAATAGGTATTATGGATTTAGGAATGAAAATAAAAATCAGGGAAACAACCTAAGATTTAATCGAGTAGATTCCAGGCAGAATAATAATACATCAAATAGAATGAATAATAATTGGAATAATAATCAGAATAATAATCAGAATAATAATTGGCCGCAAAACTGGAAATTTAGACAAAATAATAATTGGAATTCAAATAACAATTCTAAGATACAACCCCCACCAGAACCAATGCAGGTAGATAGATATATTATTGTAATCAATACCAAGCACAAGAAACTGAACCGCAAATCCCATTTAAAAGGGAAGCAACTGGGACCGTAAGGCAACCATCCCAGAAAGGTATAAGAATAAATAACAATGATGAAGATCATTTTTTAGATCAGAACCCTACAAGGGAATGCCTCATATAACAAGAATAGACAGATATATTAATATTAGTTGATTATCAATAATATTAGTAGTATATCAAAAAGGGAATTTATGAAAATAAAAAGGATTTCCAACTTACAAGAGAGTATCTACAGTTCATGGATACTCAATTATAAAATATTACCATATAGTGACAAATTTTAAACAAAACATCTTTTTTATGAAATAGAAGGTTTAGAATCTGACTTATTAATTGGGTACAATCTTTTAAGGAAAATTGGAGCTAAAATAAATGAAAAAAAGGTATTATAGAATATAATGGAAAAATAGAAAAACTCGAATATTGTGACAATGAGGAAAAAAACGATTTGTGTTTAATTGGGGAAAAAATGCTCTTCCATTAACAGAATATATTATAAAAAAATAGTTTGATGAACCAAAAGTATTTAAAACCGAAACGGTAATTGATGAAGGAAGTTTATATAGCTTGGGATCAAAGAATCCTGAGCACGCCGACGTTGAATTTTCCGTCAACAATAAAACTAATAGTTTGGGATCCACAAATCCTGAACACGCCGTCGTTGAATTTTCCGACAAAGAAAAAATTCATAATATAATAATAATTTCAAATCAAATAAAAGATAATAGAAGATAAATAAAAGATTTCGAAAATTCTAAAATTCTAAAATAAATTTGCAACTTCCTTTTCGAACGGATATTCGAGGAGAAATAAATACTGACAATGATAGGGCACATTATAGCAAACAATATCCTTATGCTATGTCAGTCGCAGATTTCGTTTATAATAAAATCGATAGAATGCTAAGGAAACAAATTATAAGACAAAGTAAAAGCCCTTATAATTCACCAGTCCTAGTAGTACCCAAAAAGGGTCAAAACTAAGATGGAACTCTAAAACATCGACTAGTGATTGAGTATAAAAAAATAAACGAAAACACAATACCGGACAGATACCCGATGCAAGACCCGTAATATTATCTAACTTTGGAAAGTCAAAATATTTCTCAACAATTGATTTGGAATCAGGATTCCACCAAATTTTAATGAGAGAGTCAGATATTGAAAAAACAGCCTTTTCTATTAACAATGGGAAATTTGAATTCTTACGTATGCCATTTGGGTTAACAAGGTGAGAAGCGGCAGAAACTGCCATGAGTTTATATAAAATTCAAAGCGAACCAAATTTTATCGCTTTAACAATACGTTAACAATAACAATTACGTTATGAAATCATGGGAGCAGCACATGATGCTCTAACCATGGTACAGTTTTAAACTTTCAAGCAATTCTTTCCAGATTAGATTTTATTTTTAACGAAAAAGGCCAAACCATATTCTCGAACCACAATTAGGCATCCTTAGACAGGGACGCTTAAGCATTACAGAATTCTACGACGAAGTAAACAATTAAATGACATTACTCATAAATAAAACTATAATGACATATGGAAAAGACAGCGAAATAACCAAAGAAACGAATAAAACAATTAGGAGCAACGCTCTTAGAATTTTTATTTCTGGATTGAACGGTTCAATCTCAGAAACACTCTTTTCTCTAAAGCCATCAGACTTGCCAAATGCTCTGGCAAAGTGTCATGAATTAGAATCTAACAACCTTCGAGCCCAATTTGCAAATAGGTATTATGGATTTAGGAATGAAAATAAAAATCAGGGAAACAACCTAAGATTTAATCGAGTAGATTCCAGGCAGAATAATAATACATCAAATAGAATGAATAATAATTGGAATAATAATCAGAATAATAATCAGAATAATAATTGGCCGCAAAACTGGAAATTTAGACAAAATAATAATTGGAATTCAAATAACAATTCTAAGATACAACCCCCACCAGAACCAATGCAGGTAGATAGATATATTATTGTAATCAATACCAAGCACAAGAAACTGAACCGCAAATCCCATTTAAAAGGGAAGCAACTGGGACCGTAAGGCAACCATCCCAGAAAGGTATAAGAATAAATAACAATGATGAAGATCATTTTTTAGATCAGAACCCTACAAGGGAATGCCTCATATAACAAGAATAGACAGATATATTAATATTAGTTGATTATCAATAATATTAGTAGTATATCAAAAAGGGAATTTATGAAAATAAAAAGGATTTCCAACTTACAAGAGAGTATCTACAGTTCATGGATACTCAATTATAAAATATTACCATATAGTGACAAATTTTAAACAAAACATCTTTTTTATGAAATAGAAGGTTTAGAATCTGACTTATTAATTGGGTACAATCTTTTAAGGAAAATTGGAGCTAAAATAAATGAAAAAAAGGTATTATAGAATATAATGGAAAAATAGAAAAACTCGAATATTGTGACAATGAGGAAAAAAACGATTTGTGTTTAATTGGGGAAAAAATGCTCTTCCATTAACAGAATATATTATAAAAAAATAGTTTGATGAACCAAAAGTATTTAAAACCGAAACGGTAATTGATGAAGGAAGTTTATATAGCTTGGGATCAAAGAATCCTGAGCACGCCGACGTTGAATTTTCCGTCAACAATAAAACTAATAGTTTGGGATCCACAAATCCTGAACACGCCGTCGTTGAATTTTCCGACAAAGAAAAAATTCATAATATAATAATAATTTCAAATCAAATAAAAGATAATAGAAGATAAATAAAAGATTTCGAAAATTCTAAAATTCTAAAATAAATTTGCAACTTCCTTTTCGAACGGATATTCGAGGAGAAATAAATACTGACAATGATAGGGCACATTATAGCAAACAATATCCTTATGCTATGTCAGTCGCAGATTTCGTTTATAATAAAATCGATAGAATGCTAAGGAAACAAATTATAAGACAAAGTAAAAGCCCTTATAATTCACCAGTCCTAGTAGTACCCAAAAAGGGTCAAAACTAAGATGGAACTCTAAAACATCGACTAGTGATTGAGTATAAAAAAATAAACGAAAACACAATACCGGACAGATACCCGATGCAAGACCCGTAATATTATCTAACTTTGGAAAGTCAAAATATTTCTCAACAATTGATTTGGAATCAGGATTCCACCAAATTTTAATGAGAGAGTCAGATATTGAAAAAACAGCCTTTTCTATTAACAATGGGAAATTTGAATTCTTACGTATGCCATTTGGGTTAACAAACGCCCCTAGAATATTTCAAAGAGCAATGGATGATATATTAAGAGAACAAGTCGAAAAAACTTGGCATGTTTATATGGATGATATAATCTTTTCAAATACAATTGAACAACATTATATTGATCTGAATATATATTGAAATATAAAAATCTCTTTTGAAAAATCTAAATTCTTTAAATTAGAAACAGCATTTCTTGGTTATATTGCTTCTCACAATGTAATTAAAACAGATCCTGAAAAAATTTCCACAATTATGAAGTATCGGATTCCACAAAACATTAGAGAGCTTCGAAGTTTTTTAGGCCTCACTGGCTATTACCGAAAATTTTTCCGGAATTATGCAAAAATTGCCAAGCCTTTAACCAAATACTTAGGAGTAGATAATGGTAAAACTTCTAGGAGAATGTTTACAAAAATTACAGTACAGTTAGATGACCCAGCTGTAAAAGCTTTTAACGAACTTAAAGATAATTTAATAGCACATGTTGAATTAGGTCAACCAGATTATAACAAAAAATTCACTTTGACAACAGACGCATCAGATGTAGCTATCGGAGCGGTTTTATCACAGGATAATAAACCAATTACTTTCATATCTAAAACTTTAAATAAAACCGAACAACTTTACGCCACAAATAAAAAAGAATTGTTAGCCATAGTTTGGGCTCTTAAAAATCTCAGAAATTATTTATATGGAGTAATTGGTATAGAAATACAAACAGACCATCAATCTTTATCTTTTACAATCTCGGATAAAAACCCGAACATAGAAATGAAAAGATGGTATTTTTGCATAGAAAGTTTCACCCCAAAAATAATATATAAACCCGGAACAACAAATGTCGTAGCTGACGCACTATCTCGAATAAAAATAAATACTATTACAAACAGCGATGAAGAACAATCAAGCTCAGACCAAAATACACAGCATTCTGCTGAAAGTAGTTTTGACAAGTGAGAAAAGTTATCTTCGGCTTGCCGAAGATGGTATACCCTTGAAAACAAAAAAATTTTCCATACAAAGACTTGTTTTCATATCGGTCGTTTGTATGGCAGCTATATGATATAGTGGTCCGATCCGGACCAAACTTTTTCAAACCGTGTATGGCTATGTCAAATGAATAAATGTTGAATTCGGTTGTAATAGCTTGGAGAACAAAAAAGTTTTCCATACAAAGACTTGAAATCTAGTGGTCCGATCCGACCGATTTTTAAACTTGATCTGCATGCAACAAAAATAATGGTAAAAATTTCAAAACGCTAGCTTTAAAACTACTGTCTATTTTTTGCATAGAAACAGACGGACAGACGGACATGGCTATATCGACTCGGCTGTTGATGCTGATCAAGAATATATATACTTTGTGGGGTCGGAGATGCTTCCTTTAATGCGTTACACATTTCTGGACAAAATTATAATACCCTTTTCGAGGGTATAAAAATGTAGTACGTGAGACCCGTAATCCGTTAAATCAGTTTCAACAACAACTGTTATTAACAACGGGGAGGTATACAATACATGAGTCATTGGGAGTTTTTGATAAGACACGACATATAATCGAATATGATACGCCAGCAAATTTAATAAGAATATTAAGAGAATATCTACCACCAAACCTAACGGTTGGAATTCATTGCACTTAAGAAGATCTTTATCATATTCCATTACCTTTAAAAAATAATTTTACTAACAAATTTCTTTTTACTAAAATATTTCTACAAGACGTAGAAAATAATGAAGAAAAAACGATTATAATAGAGGAAACACACAGTCGAGCTCATAGAGGACTAGACGAAAAATACAAACAAATTAATAGATTATATTATTGGTCAAATTTATTTATCAAATAAAAAGAATACATAAAAAACTGTACAATTTGCAACGAAAATAAATATAACAAAGAAGGAGAAAATCTACACATCGATATTTATTACTGGCGAAATCGTATATTCTTAACTTGCATTGACGCGTATTCAAAATTCCTAGTAGTAAAAGAAATTCAAAATAAACTAAATATCGAGAATAAAGTAATGGAATTACTTCAACAATTTCCTCACGCCAAAGTAATTATGACTGATAATGAACCAAGCTTCACCTCTTCTCAATTTAAATCCTTTGCACAAAGATGTGGTTTAACTCTACATTTCGCAGACCCCAGACACAGTGCCTCGAACGGACAAGTTGAAAGGGCTCATTCAACATTAACCGAATTAGCTCGTTACATAAAAGAAGAATTTAATCTCATTGACTATTCAGAAATAGTTATTAGAGCCGCAAAAGAATTTAATCAGAGCATTCTTTCTACAACAAATCAAAAACCTTTTGATATTCTCTATAATAAAATTTAACACGAAAAAATTTCTAAAATTCTAAAGAACAATCAAGAAAAAATATTAGAAACAAAAAATGAAGGTCGTTGGGAAAAAGAATATCATATAGGGAAAGTTGTTTTTGAAAATAAAAAAGGGAGAAAGAAATAAGCTAAAAACAAGATATAAGAAACAGGTTGTTAAGGAAAACTTACCTAATAAAATAATAATCAATAGTAGAAACAGAATTATTCACAAAGACAATATTAAGTTTTGACATATATTATATTTTTTTTTAAATTACATAAAATGCATTTCTTATTACTTCTAATACCAATCGTAATGATAGCCACTTCAGAAATAATTGATTACTCCAATCACGAATTTTTCCTGCTCAAGGACAAAAAAAGGATGTTCTTACTTATGAATCATATGCCGAAATATTCCACGTAACTAATTTAAGTTTTTATAAAGAAATAATCGATATAGAATCAGGATATATAAAAAAGGATACAAATAATAGGTCACAATGGGAAATTACTTACGAACTACAAATAATCGAATTAATTTTGTCACAGCTGATATCAACTAGATCAAAAAGGGGAATAAATGAGTTAGGCACTGTTTGGAAATGGTTAGCTGGAACTCCGGGTCACGATGATTTCATTAAAATACAGAATAAAATAAATTACTTAATTGAAAACAATAACCAACAATTTATTATCAATTCCAAATTGTTTAACGAAATAAAATCATTTTCCGATCATTTTAAAAAGATTTTTATTGATCAAGAATTGCCGTTACGAAAACATCGTTTACGATTATTAACATTCGACTTGCAAAACATAATTGCAACTACATAATTGACCCTAGCAAAAATTGATGTTTTAACACAAAAATGTTAAATAATGAAGACATTAAAGAAATATTAAATCACCAACAAAAGCCTGTAATTATTGCAGATATAATGGATATCTCCGTATGCAAAATGGTACTACTCAAAGAACTCTTAATAATATATATAAAATACTCTGTAATAACCAATAGATGCGTAATTTATTATGCCAGATCCATTTCACAAAATGATGGAAAATTACTAATAAGTAATCAGGTCGCAAAATGCGAAAATACTTTTTATGAAATATCTAATTTTAAGAAGGAACTTTTTAATAACTATGGTATTATAAGTAAAGATAAAACTTGTTTAAAATCCTCTTAAAAATTGCTGCATACTTATAGGTGCTCGAAAAACGGGATTTTGTATTTTGCTGGGGAAGAAAGGATCCAATTTTAAAAATTTTTTCACCAAATTTTTTTATTTTATATTAGATGCCTAAAACGAAATCTTAGCCTTCTAGCTGCATGGGAAGTATTTATGGCCGCTCTCCCATACAAGCCAGACCACTGTGCTCTGCCACTACATAACAAACACAACCACATTACTGAAAAACCCTTTCCCAAACTAACTCCTTATAAATGTCTATGTAAAAAACATAAATAATTTTGTACTATTATTAAATAAGGCCTCAGCTTAAAAGGCCTCAGCTGCTCTGGCGATAATTATTGGTTCTCCTGAATTGAGTTTTTAAAATACAATTAAATAAAAACCAAAAGAAAACAAAAATTTCTTTATAAATTATAATCTTTAATATTCTTGTATTTTCTAGCTGTAATGGTCTATTCAGATCCATGTTTATTATTCCACTCAAAATAATTAAAATTCGTAGGTCTGAATAGATATTCCCAATTAAGAATCACATAATACGGCATTGAGACCATCGAAATCTTATATACTTCAGCAGATATGAAACTAAACATTGCTAAGAAAATACTCTCACAATTCGGAGTGCTTTCATTATGATACTTCATATTCGCCTTTATAAAAACGTAGCAGTACCACCCTCATACCTAATAAAGAAACTTCTGCCTGTCCGATCTGTTTACACATGATTTAAAATTTTATATTTCCTGTAGGGTTATGTGCGGCTTTCAAATTGGGCGAACCGAAGTCCGAAAATAGAAGTTTTATCCCCAAAGTTAACTAAAAGCTGCCCCTTACGTTGGGCGACATGAATTATGTAACGATCGAAATGCTACGAGAGAGATGAATGAACTGGGGCCTATGGACTTCTCCTACTCAGACATTGGGTTTGGGATAAAATAGCGGACTTAATCCTTTGGTGCATTACTTTTAGGCGTGGAGTGGGTTTTTGCTATCCATCCTAACCACATCTACATAAATTATTAGGATTCCTTAACGAGGGTATATTTAATTCATAAGAATACATTTAGATTACGTCCAATGGTTTGGATTGGCAAACTAGTTTTTTTTTGTTAAGCTTATCTTACTGGCTAATGTACATTTCATTAAAAAAAAAAATTAAATCACATATTTATTTTATGTTGATTCAGTAAAGGTTTATTAGTGACTGACGAATAAATGATTACAAAGCAAGATGCACGTAGGCAGCGAAAAAGCATCCCAGATTGTAGTCTTCACTGAGACCTGGTTAAAGCCGGAGATTTTTAGCTCCGAAATTTTCCCAGACAAGTACACCCCTTACAGACGGGACCGACCACCATGAAGGGGAGGAGGAGCCCTAATCTCTGTGGACTCCGACTTCGCTTCTGAAGAGGTTAAGAGTACCGAATCCTGGTGATATTGAATTCTTATGTGTGAAAATCACTATGTCGCTTCAATCACTGTTTATCACATGCTCATATTTACCACCTTCTTCAGAACCACCTACATACTGGCATCACTTATCTGCCATTCAGCTGGTTTCTAACCGCATGTCCGACAGTGACCTTCTAGTGACTCTAGGAGACTTCAATTTACCTGAACTTATCTGGTCAAACATCGAGAATTCACCATCTTTAACACTCTCGACACATCATGACTTTACTGAGGGTATGTTCGACATATCCCTAGGTCAAATAAACCACGTAAGGAATTCTTTAGGTCGGCTTCTAGATCTATGTATCGTTTCTGACCCAGCAACCTTCAGTCTCGCCATGGAGTTCATAAAACTCGCTGCTTTCACAAGGCTGATTTTCAGAAACAAAGCAATTTAATTTCTACATTTGATTGGTCCAATCTCTGGGAATGCACCGATATTAATATCGCTTTAGAAACATTCTACAAAACGCTTAACGCTTTCTTCGACTCTTGCGTGCCATGAAAGTATCCATCCGCCTCGACTGAAAATACATTAAAAATAGACTCCTTAAGAGACATAAGAAAACTGGCTGTAATGTAACTTTCTCAAGATACTTAGTAGCTCGGTCAAATTTCACCGTGCATAACGCTGAGTTTTATAAGAATTATATATACCGCTGTCGGATCCAGTTTACTCAGGATCCGAAGCAGTTTTATAATTTTGTTAACACTAAGCGTAAGCAGGTATCTTCTCCCCCCCTAATTTCTTTTGAAAATATATCTGTGACTACTGCTCAGGGTATTGCCGATCTATTCGCAACTTTCTTTCAAACAACGTACTCATTTCCTACAATTATGGATCAGCCTTATTCATATAACATTCAATCAGCCAATCTTATTTTCAGACCAACTTTATCCGAAAGCACTGTGTTATCGGATCCTCTGAGATTGAAACCAGTCTATTCGCCAGGTCCTGATGGTGTTCCTGGCTGTGTACTGAAAAACTGCACTAAGCCATTGTGCAAACCTCTTCTAAAACTTTTCTCTTTGTCTCTGGAAACTTCGATTTTACCCCAAATGTGGAAGAAATCGTAATTCCCCTACACAAAAAGGGAAAAAATCGGATATTACAAACTATAGAGGAATCTCTAAATTGTCAGCAATTCCAAAGCTTTTTGAAAAATTTGTAACACCACATCAACAACACACCATCAACATCTCTGCAGTTAAATTATTTCTCCATGCCAGCATGGTTTTATAAAGCGTCGCTCCACCACCACAAACTTCTTGGATCTGACCTCCTTTATTATAGATGGCTTCTGTAAAGGCCTTCAAACAGATGTCATCTACACAGACTTTATTTTATTTAAACAACAATTTAACAAAGATCTGCTAAATATAAATGAAAATATAAATATAACTACAATATAACTATTCTAGGAGGTATTCTATGATTTTTAGTTTATTAACATTAAGAGAGAGTTCAGAGGATAGAGTATGTGATAAAAGGTTATAGTTCTTACAAATAGTGCGAAAGGGGTCGTGTTCAGCGAAGTTGGATCTGCAGATAGGTAACCATAGGGGTCGGAAGGACCTAGTTTTCCTATTAAGGATGGAAAAATATAGTTGGCTTAGAAGGTGTTTAGAATCAACCATGCCATGAATTAGCATGTGTAGAAATATGACCCCAGCACAGGTTCGGCGCTCCTTCAATGGAGGTAACTTTAACAATTTAAGCCTGCAACGGTACGGCGGGAGACGATTATCAGGATCCCAGTTTAAGTTTTTTAGTACAAATAACAGAAACTGCTTTTGCACTGACTTAATACTATTTTGGTGAAAGGAGTATTGAGGACTCCAAACACACGAGCAATATTAAATGATAGGATGAACTAGGGTGATATACAGGGATTTGGTGGTGAAAGGATCGTTAAATTCTTTAGACCAAACTTAAGTTTATGATCAAAAAGAACTCCAAGATCATTGATTGTGGAAACACGATCAAGGACGTGATTTCCGAGAGAGTAAGATATGATAAGCGCCACACTGCGATGGAATGTCATAAGTTTGCATTTAGAGCAGTTTAGGAACAGAAGATTAATTGAGCACCACAAATAGAGCTCGTCAAGGTCTAGTTGCAGATGCCTATGCAGGAAATGTTCCGAGAGGAAATAGTATAACTTGACATCATCAGCATACATAAGCGTAGAGGCATAACTAATCACATTGGGAAGATGGTTCAAAAAGAGTATAAACAACAGTGGTCCTAGATGACTACCCTGCGGGACACCCGATAAGACATGGATGACCTTCGACTTGGTAGTTTTAAATAGAACACGCTGAGTTCGATCTGAAAGGTAGGAAGCAATCCACATAAGGATATTTGGTGGAAAACCAATAAGCGAGAGTTTCCGTAGCAAGAGCTGATGATTACCCGAATCAAATGCTTTGCTAAAGTCAGTATAAATTACATCAGTTTGCAAGCGGTGCTGAAAACCTCGGTTGATTATTGAAGAAAATTCAAGTAGATTAGTTGTTGTCGAGCGAAGCTTGACAAAATCATGCTGTGCTGGCGAGATTATGCTCTTGCATGCATGTTGCATGTAATGAGTTTCTCAAGAGTTTGGGAATCGCAGAAAGCTTAGTAATGCCGCTGTAGTTCTCAAAGGAAGCCTTAAAGCCTTTCTTATAAATTGGTATAAGGTATTCATTCCATAATTTAGGTAGGGAAGTTTGCTCCAAGGATAGGTTAAATAGTATAGTAAGAGGTAAGGTGAGAAGTTTGGAGCACCTTCTGAGGATGCAGCTAGGTACGTTGTCTGGGCCTGGTGAAAATGAGATTTTAAACACATCATGACAGTGGAATTTAGAAAGGGAAATAATTCCTTTTACCTTAAGCTGAAAATATTAAATTCGACGCAAAAAAGTCAAGTTTAGCCCACAATTGTGGCACGAACTGTGAACAGCGAACCCTTAATCCACCATTAGTAATAAAAACACTCAAGCACTGTAATATAAGCTTTCTGCAAACAAATTTAATAGTGGTCCGCTGAATAGCGGCCACGATGGATACAAATGCAAAAACCAGGATGCCCGCTTCTAGCGAGCGCTCAATCAGCCTCGGTGAGCTTTTCAACATAGCACTGAACCAAGACTCTGTGCCGATGCCGGAATCCATAGACGCCGACACTATCAAGCCAGCGCCTCAGCGGATCCAAGTCATTAAGCGGAAGGCCTCCACTGAATGCCAAGAAGAAGGCAATACTTGATACCAAGATTCCTGTTCCCACCTACAGCGGCAGCTCAAACCGCTTTGGGTTGCTTGCGCAAACTGAGGATCTGAGTGACCAGCCCAGTACCAGCCATCAAGCAGCTATTGCTGCTGCCAAACGTAATGCAGCCACATCTGGCATTATTAGTGCAACTTCCAAGGCGCAACCTAAACCCCCTCCAATAGTTTTGGAAGGCGTTGAAAGCGCACCCCTGCTGATGGACAAAATCTCAAAAATCACTGATCTGAACAAGGTCTCTGCCAAGGCATCGATGGGCGGAGTTCTGAGGCTCTACGCGGCAGACGCGGAAGGTGCTACCGCAGCATAGTTAGCTGGCTCGAGACCGAAAAGCTTGAGTTTCACTGTTACTAGCTCAAGGAGGACAGGCCATACCGAGTCTACGTTAAAGGACTCCACCACAGTACGCTCCATCATCAAATCATTGATGAACTGAAAAGCCTCGGTCACAAGGTGTTAGACGTCCATACACCGAAAAGGCGAAACGAGCCAGGGGCTCCTGCTGCCAATCCCATAAACATTTTCTTTTTGAACATCGCTGTTGCGACGAACAATAAGGAGATCCTGGCTCTTAAGGGCTTATGCCATATGAGAGTTGACATCGAGCCCTTTCGCAAGCGAAATACGACAACCCAATGCCATCGATGCCAGCAATTTAGTCACACGGCCAAATACTGCCGTAAGGCGCACATCTGCCTCGAATGCGCCGGCGAACATCCTGCCAAAGACTGTACGCGACCACGAAGCGAGCCATGCACTTGCTATAACTGTGGTGAACAGCATCCAGCGAATTATTCCGGATGCTCCAAACTCCAGGCATTCCTTCAGCGCTCTAGGCCAAAAAGAGGTTTGGGCGGAAGAAGCGAAGTCAACAATCGACCTATGTCCCATGTTCCTACTGGATGTATGCTGATTGCACCTCTCCGAAGCGGAGTCTCCTACGCAGATGTAGCTAAAGCCTGGATGGACCCCAAGCAGGATCAGCAACAGGTGCCACAGCCCTTCCAGCAGCAACCTGAGACCAGGAAGCACAGCCGGCAAAGGAGTCGGTCTAGAGGCGGACATCAGCCCCCTTTGGACAATAACACTTTTAGCATCCTGCAGACGCTAAACGAAAGCGTGAACGCTCTTCAGCGTGAACGTTCCCTTCAGGAACAGCAGATTGAACAAATGAGGATAATGCTACTACAGCAAGGGCAGATGATCCATCTGTTCACTGCTATACACGCGCAGACAGCGACAAAATGAAGCCGCTGCGCATTTTAGTATGGAACGCCAACGGCGTCTCCGCGAAACTGCCCGAAGTTGAATGCTTCGTGCGGCGATACGAGATTGATGTTTTGCTTATAAGTGAAACACATTGCAAAGATGTAGTCAAGCCCAAGCTGTATGGTTACGAGACCTATACTGCAAACGACCCGGGTGAGGGTAACGCTAAAGGTGGATCAGCGATTATGATCAAATCAAGTTTGGTTCATTTTCCTCTTCCTTCAGTAGCCACTGATAAGGTGCAACTTGCGTCTGCAACTATAGAAACTGGGGACGGCATTATAAACTAATACCGAGGTTCGTTTGGACCACAGACAACTTCAAATCCATATTGGAGCAACAACAGAATAAATTCATTGTAGCAGGCGACTGGAATGCGTCCCACTGGCTTTGGGGAGCAGGGAAATGTAACCAAAGAGGTCATGCCCTGGCAAATCTAATCTTTAACTCTGATGTAAACTCGCTAGCAACAGGTGGCCCGACAAGGTTCCCTTATGGCAGTAGAGGGTCTCCAGGATACATCGCTGACAAAAGGTATCCTGGGTTTACACTCAGATATCCGGTCGTTTGCCGAGCTCAGCTCTGACCACTTACCTCTCATCATCACTCTGGACACAACAGCTACAGCCTATCCCAAAGTCGAGCGGCTTATCAGCAGGCGCACTAACATGGAACGTTTTCAAGAGTACCTCGAGTCGTCACTGAACCTTGACATGGCGCTGAACTCCGAGCGGGACATTGAAGTTGCAATCGACTCTCTCACCCACAACATCCAAGTAGCAGCTAGATTGGCCACTCACACACCAGGACTGAGACCCGCAGCAGCCAGAATACCGGTCCCCAGAGAGATTCTGATGGGGAAGTCTATCCTCCATCGTGCACTGGTGGAACACAAAGCAGCATGGTTCGATGACAGGTTAGCCAATACGGGTACCGAAGCCGACGCGACGCACTCGCTCTGGAAGGCCACACGTGCGAATAAAATACGTTGCCTAAGGAAAGCACCATTGGTGAACAGCAACGGGGTATGGTGCCGAACTGATTTGGAGCAAGCAGAAGCGTTTGCCGCGCACCTGGCCGAGCGGTTCCAACCTTTTAACCTCGCCAGTCCGCAGCAGGTTGAAGAGACTCACGATCAGCTGTCCCAAGCTCTCCAAATGGACATGCCGATCCAACCGTTCGATCCTGTTGAAATAGCTGATGTTATCGCCCAGCAAAACTCTAAAAAAATCACCAGGCCATGATGCAATATGTAACGCCACTCTAAAGGCCCTACCGAGCAGAGCGATCCGCTACGTAGCGATGCTTTTCAATACTATTGTGAGGCTGCAGTATTTCCCTCCTCAGTGGAAAGTGGGAATCATCTCTATGATACATAAAGATGGCAAGCCGGAGAAGGACCGGGGATCCTACCTGCCGATTAGTCTCCTCCCATCGATCTCAAAGGTGTTTGAGAGGCTGATTACCGCCCGGATGGTCAGGTTTATAAATGCCCAGGGAATAATGCCAGATTACCAGTTCTGCATCACTGCATCGAGTGGTCGAGCAAATTTTAACGGGCTTCGACTGCGACGAATACTGCAACGCTCTTTTCCTCGATGTCCGGGAGGCGTTTGACCGTGTGGCATCTTGGTCTGCTACTGAAAATCAAGAATACCCTGCCTGCGCCTTACTACTGTCTCCTGGCGTCGTACCTTAGGAATAGGAGATTTGCGGTCCGGTTCCACTCTGCGCTCTCAACCGAGTATAATGCGGCAGCTGGAGTACCCCAGGGAAGCGTCCTAGGCCCGCTTCTATACTGCCTGTATAGCCATGACATGCCGCGCCCGGCTGACGGTCTCTACGGAACATCAATGCTGGCCACATTTGCCGACGACGTGTGCATAATGTACAGGTCCAGGTGCGAGCAGGAGGCTGCCAACGGCATCCAGAACTACGCAACAAGATTTACCGACTGGGCTAGGAGATGGAATATTGGCATAAATGGCAACAAGTCCACGAATGTTTGCTACACCCTCAAACGGAGAACGCCACCAGCAGTGCTCATTGACGACACCCCTGTGGAACAGGTTGACTCAGCCAAATACCTGGGAGTCGTACTCGACCGCCGGCTCACTTTCTCGAAGCAAGTGAGTGAATTGAGAATACGCATACGGGCCGCGGCTTCAAAGCACCACTGGCTCATGGGCCCGCGTAGCAAACTGTCGCTGAGAAATAAATTGACTATCTACAATCAAATCATAGCTCCTATACCTCTTATTTAGAGGTATGCGTGCCAAATTTGGGGCCTGGCGTGTGACAGCCAGATCCGCAGAATCCAGAGCATCCAAAATAAGATGGCGAGGACGATCACTGGCTGCGAGTGGTATTTGAGGAAGACCACCCTCTACAGTGACCTAAAGCTGCCCACGGTCTTTGAGACCATAACTTTCCACTCCAGCCGCTACAACGACCGATTGGAGCGATAGCGCAACCGACTCGCTAAGGGTCTTACCAGACCTCGTCCCCAAAGGAGGCTCCGACTTCCTAGGGACCTAATTGACCGGCTGCCAACAAGACGCACAGCAAGATGATGATAAGTCAAACGATATACTCTCCATCGTCTTTCTTTTTTTTCGCGCGGCTCGGCGCTGCCGTTTATCGTACGGCTCGGATCGCGGGGATAGACCCGAGAGAATAAAGTTTAGAAAAGATTACGAGGAAAAAGTAGAGTTCGTTTGTTACTCTGAAACGTAGGTGAGAATTGAGGATTTGATAGAAGTGGACGTGCAGAGTGAAGTAATAGAGTATAAGTCATTTTAGTCTGAACATTAAACCCTGATAGGCTCATGATGGGCATATGTAGATCTACAACAACTTAGGAATAGGGCACTAAAATTTCTAGTACGTCTAATTGGAATGTTAAGTGTTAGTCGTGTTAGTAGATGCTGGCTGTCTACATTACCATTAATAAGGTTATAAAGGAAAACGACCCCAGCAACTATCTACGATTGGTTAGGGAAGGTAAATTAATTAGAAGGAGTCTGTTAGAGTAAGATGGGAGGTGAAGATTTGCATCCCAGTTGAGTCCCCCAAGTGCAAACATCAAGAAATTCTTTTGAACGGATTCAATGTGATCTTGATGAACCCCACACTGAGGGTTCCAGACGCATGACCCGTACTCCAGAATTGGACGTACTAAAGATACGTATACGGTTTTAGTAATATAAGGGTCATTGAAATCCTTAGACCATCTTTTAATGAAGCCAAGCATGCCCTTGGCTTTATTAACCATCGTAGAAATGTGGTCGGAAAATTTAAGTTTAGTATCTAATAGGACACCAAGATCGTTAACCTGGGTTAATCTATCTAAGCAGATCCCATAGAGAAAGTATGTCGCCTGGATAGGGCACGAGCGATAAAAAGACATAAGTTTACATTTTGACCCATTAAGTTTTAAGAGATTGGTGGAACACCACTTTTGAAAATTGTCCAAATCTGACTGAAGTTTATATTGGGCAGAAGGGGATTTGTATTGAAGACAAAGCTTAACGTCGTCTGCATACATAAGAACCAGAGAGTTCGTTATGGCAGGGGGTACGTCGTTAATAAAGATAGTGAAAAGTAGTGGCCCAAGATGGCTTCCTTGGGGGACTCCCGATGTAGCACTAACAAGACGAGAGTGTACATCCTTAAAAAGAACACTTTGGGTTCTCCCAGCTAAGTAGCTGGAAATCCACTTGAGAAGGTCTGAGGGAAATCCTAGGATACTAAGTTTACTCAGAAGGAGTGAGTGGTTGACAGAGTCAAATGCTTTACTAAAGTCAGTGTAGATGACATCTGTTTGAAGGCCTTTACGGAAGCCATCTATGTGGTGGAGCGACGCTTTATAAAACCATGCTGGCATGGAGAAAAAATTGAACTGCAGAGATGTTGATGATGTGGTGTTACCAATTTTTCAAAAAGCTTTGGAATTGCTGACAATTTAGCGATTCCTCTATAGTTTGTAGCATCCGATTTTTTTCCTTTTTTGTGTAAGGGACATATGAACGATTCCTTCCACATTTGGGGAAAAATCGAAGTTTCCAGAGACAAAGAGAAAAGTTTAAGAAGGGGTCTGCACAATTGCTTAGTGCAGTTTTTCAGTACACAGCCAGGAACACCATCAGGACCTGGCGAATAGACTGGTTTCACCCTCAGAAGATCCGATAACACAGTGTTTCGGAGAAAGTTGGTCTGAAAATAGGATTGGCTGATTGAATGTTATATGAATAAGGCTGATCCATAATTGTAGGAAATGAGTACGTTGTTTGAAAGAAAGTTGCGAATAGATCGGCAATACCCTGAGCAGTAGTCACAGATATATTTTCAAAAGAAATTATGGGGGGGGAGAAGATACCTGCTTACGCTTAGTGTTAACAAAATTATAAAACTGCTTCGGATCCTGAGTAAACTGGATCCGACAGCGGTATATATAATTCTTATAAAACTCAGCGTTATGCACGGTGAAATTTGACCGAGCTACTAAGTATCTTGAGAAAGTTACATTACAGCCAGTTTTCTTATGTCTCTTAAGGAGTCTATTTTTAATGTATTTTAAGTTTTTAAGGCTCTTTGTAAACCAAGGAGGGTCGGTCGAGGCGGATGGATACTTCCATGGCACGCAAGAGTCGAAGAAAGCGTTAAGCGTTTTGTAAAATGTTTCTAAAGCGATATTAATATCGGTGCATTCCCAGAGATCGGACCAATCAAGTAAAGAAATTAAATTGCTTAGTCTCTGAAAATCAGCCTTGTGAAAGCAGCGAGTTTTATGAACTCCATGGCGAGACTGAAGGTTGCTAGCAGTAAGGGTTTCAATCGAAACCTCAAGCGTTGCGTGGTAAGGATCTTCTGGGAGCGAAAGTGGCATGGCTCTGGAAACGGTTATTCCATCTGGGTCAGAAACGAAACATAGATCTAGAAGCCGACCTAAAGAATTCCTTACGTGGTTTATTTGACCAAGGGATATGTCAAACATACCCTCAGTAAAATCGTGATGTGTTGAGAGTGTTAAAGATGGTGAATTATCGATGTTTGACCCGATAAGTTCAGGTAAATTGAAATCTCCTAGAGTCACTAAAAGGTCACTGTCAGACATGCGGTTAGAAACCAGCTGAAAGGCAGATAAGTGGTAAGATAAGTGGTGCCAGTATGTAGGTGGTTCTGAAGAAGGTGGTAAATATGAGCATGTTATGAATAGTGACTGAAGCGACATAGTGATTTTGACAAATAGGAATTCAATATCACCAAGATTCGGTAACTTAACCTCTTCAGAAGCGAAGTCGGAGTCCACAGAGATTAGGACTCCTCCTCCCCTTCGTAGTGGTCGGTCCCGTCTGTAAGTGGTGTACCTGTCTGGGAAAATTTCGGAACTGAAAATCTCCGGCTTTAACCACGTCTCTGTGAAAACTACAATCTGGGATGCAAAAGATGAACTATCAGAATACAGTTTAGGGAGCTTACTCCGAAGCCCCCTAGTATTTTGATAGGTAAGGGTGATAGATGTTGTTAGTTTTTTGAGGATGAAAGTTTAGGTACGGGAGACGAAGATGGTACGGGGTTTTTAGGCTTTGGGAGTTTAACTCCCACAGGCTTATTAACTTTTTTTTATACTGTACTCGGCTGATGTTCTTGTACGAATATGTTCTCCGGCCAAAAGCTGGCCGAACAGATCGTATCGAACATCGGCAAAGGTACACGTATCTTAAAAGATGACGTAAGCCTTGAATAAGAATATTTAAATTTCCTAATGTCCTCCACTCTAACAACGGCCTTAGATTTGGCTTGGATATAAGCCGAGATATCAATCTCTGAGGTGTCAGGGGCCAGCCGTGAAATAAATATATGTTTAGAGGGGAGAATCACCTGTAAGGGCTTTGGTGTTACGGTTGGTAAGACCGCGACATCAGTCCGTACCGGGGGTCCGTGGTTTACCCTTAGCAGTGGATTTTAAGGGGGTCGACTCTACTCGTGCCGGAGGAATCACTTGGAGTGATACCCTGGGTGGTATTTCAGACGAGTTATGCTCGACTATGAAGTCGAATTATGAAACCACGTTTGTGTTTCGAACTCCGGCTCTTGGGGTAGTAAGAGTAATGAGCGGCTGCATGGTCGTCAACTCTTTAAAACCGTTTTTAGTTTGCCGCATGAACGTTCGCATTTCATTTTGAACCGCGCGACATCCACTGCAGCAAGAGTGGAAACCAGCGTTTCTAGAGATTGCATCCGAAACTGAGGCGGTGAAACCGGCACATTTCGTATGGACTACATTTTCACACAGCCAACAGGGGATGCTAGGCTGGGAGGCGGAAATCGGCTTATTGCACGATTTTATAGCGCAGATGCTATAAAATTCCATTATAAAAAATTTTTTATGTTAAAAACTAGAAATTTAAGATATGAGAAATATGTAAACAACAAATAATTAATATTAGACAAACTAGTAGCCTTGAACCACTGTACTTGTTAATAAGAGCACTTGTTAATAAAAGGTAATGGGAAAAAAGAGCGCACACTAGGAGAGAGAGTTATTGCAAAAGTAGAAATTGCAGTAAACGTAAGAAAAGGGAATAGAAATAAATAGGGCATAGTACCTTACTTGGGTAAATAATAAAATAACTTAAACACACCAAATACGGTACCGCGCAGACGCGAGTGCGAATGGAAACGTTTAAAGTGTAAGATTTGAATAATTAATTTCTCAACCAACGCCGGTTTGTCTTTTGCAAGAAAATAATAAAATGGAATGATCGCAAGAAAAAAACACGTCCGTTCGCTATGAAGGTGAAGTGAATTCTTTTATATTTTTTGTTTTTAAGTTTTGTAAATATTGTTAGATTGTAAGTTTAAATTTAGTAATAATGGTAACGCTAAGCACACTTAACCGGCGAGCCTCTCGGGCAGTATTAAGGTCACCAAGGGGTTTTAAGATACCCTGTATGCCTCAATAAATAGTTATAGAAAAAAAAAAAAAAAAACGGAAATGTCACTTATGTACGGTAAATGATATGGATAGTTAGAGGAGGGATCAAATGAATTAGATGAGGAGGTTGACTGAAAAAAAAGATTAGCAATGCCGAGATGCGAAGAGTCGGAAGTATTATTATATGAGAGGGAAGGAGGGAAAAGATTGGATTTGCGTTTAGAGTTTACAAAAGAGTAAAAAGAGCTTGGATCGTTGCGAAAATTGAGTTTGCATTTAGAAATATAATTTTTATATAGTTGATTGTTAAGGTTAACAAACTGGTTGCGGATTAGAAGGTAATTAGAAAGATGTAACAAGGTTGGAGACTTCAATGACTTTTTGTAAGCTCTAGATTTCCTATTTTTAAGGAGAGAGAGGTTCTTATTAAACCATGGAGGTTTAGACGTTGATGGAGTCAATGTTTCAGGGACAGATTTATTAATGGCGATATGAATTACTTTATAAAAAGAGTCTGTAGCTTCCTCGATATTGCTGAAACTAGAAAGATAACTCCAGTCAATATTAGTCAAGTGATTTCTTAGGTCACAATAGTTGGTTTTTTAAAGAATTTTTGGCGAGGTTGCTCGTTATTACTGCAGGAGAGTCAATAATTAGCGAGACTAAGAGTGTTGGTAAGATAAGGGAGGAGACCTTGCTAAAGTGGCAAAGGATGTAGTATTAGAGAAAATTTGGTCAAGCGACCTGCAACGAGAGTTCCTTATAGGGTTAAATTGGAAAACGGCAGAGTCGGCTAAGCCATCAAAGAAGTCATTTTGGTTAGTGGGTAAAAGCGAGTTATCCTCGTCCGAGTTGATCCATGAAATGAGGGGCAGATTGAAATCCCCCATAACTAGAATAAGATCAGCATCATTTAGCAGAGACAAAACTGATTTTATGGCAGTTAAGTGGTGCATATAAAAGATTGCATCACTCAGAGGAGGAATGTAGGAACAGGTGCTGAAAAGGTTAAGGAATTCAGAATGAATTTTAACGGCTAAAAATGCAATTCCGAAAGGATTAGTAATAGTAATACGTTCAACTGAGTAGATGTTGTTTACGGCAATCAAAACGCCACCTCCAAAGGTTGGGCGATCTTCCCGAAAGACAGTGTACTTCGATACCAAAATTTCATTGTCTATCACAGTGGAGTTTAGCCAGGTCTCAGTTAGCACAATAGCATCGAAGTCAAAGGAAGCACTGTAAGTAAAAAATAAGTTCAGTTTTCCAAGAATACTGCGAACGTTTTGATAGAAACAAGAAAAAATCTTGTTGCTTAGTTTTTTTGTAATATTAACTAGACTGGAACCTTGAGAATTTATTGTGCTCGGGCCAGGTAGCAGGATCTAAAGATTTAGCAAGGGAAGCTTCTGGTAAAGTTATTTTGAATGAGGATATGCTACGTTTATGCTTAAAATTAAATTTGGTCACAAAAAGTTCTGAGGAAGCTATATTTAGATTGTTTGCATGGTGAAACCTAACGTCATCTGCAGAGGCATAGCCGCGATACAAAGATGGATTTGCGGGGAGCCACAGCTCTCGGCGTAAGTCCAGAAGATCGCGTTTTCGTTGGAACACCCGTCAATGGCTTTGGTGATTTTACAACGGGCAGGCGGGTAGGTGCGGCGGCAGGCAGGCGTAGTGATGGAGCAGCAGGCTGGCTGGGTGATATGACTATTGAAGATTTTTCAAGCATGGGACCATGTGGGAGATTCCTACTGGCAGGTTCCGGCGTATCAAGTGGGAGGACCGGGTTTCTGAATAGCTAGGTTGGGTGGCTGTTCGCCAGGAGCATCAACCATAACATTGCTTACTGGCTGGATTGGTACATATATTAATATTCTGATTATTATTAAAAATTTTTCGGCGTGGTGATTCGCTTAATAGTTTAAGGCCCAGAAATATAGATTCGAGGCTTAGATACTGCTCATTTAATGTGGCAAATTGTTTCTGAACCTCCCGGAAACCGTTTCGAGTTTGCCGTGCGCATCTCGCCTTTAATATCTCGACAGGCCAAACAGGGCCATGTCAAACCGATGCCTTTGCCCAGGAGATCACCAAGTCGGCCATAATGACCAACGCCAGCGCATTTCGTGAGCGAGCAATTGTCGCATAGCCAGCAAGTTAGATATGAGTCGCCGGTAATAGCTCCTCCAAATTTTTTTTGTCAGTTTATGTCCCACTGCCCGTTCTTTTATTTTCGTCCAATTTTTATGTTCGGTCCTGTTTCTCCGAAGAATTTCGAGTCATTTGCGTGTCTGTGTTTTTGTACGACTGTCGACTGAACAGCATTCATTCAATTTATAAAAGACATTGTTAGACTAATCGTTAGCAAATCGATGAAAAGTCATACTTGTATCTTAATAGCATATATATACATTAAATAATTAGCATATATCAATATGTAAATCAGTTACGTCATAAACGAAAAGAAAAACCGTAAAGCTGGGAGTCCAGCAACACATTCATATAATTTATTCTACAAAAAAAAAACACCACACACCACACCACACACAAAAACGATCCAAAATAATTGTAAATTTCATTTGAATTTTAATTATTTGTTTTGTAAGTCCCGACTTTTTAATCAAAAATTCAATAAAAACTATTAAGCATATTTACCGACCACCAACCTTTGACGTTTGTATCGGAATCCAATCCGAACGCCAAGATTAAGAGATGGAAAGCACGCATAGATGAGTTCGGCGCACGAATTTTTTACAAACCCGGAAAAAATAACCTTGTTGCAGATGCCCTCTCGAGACAACAACTCAACGTGGAGGAGTTGGAGGAAGGAGTTGGAGACCAGGAACCAGAATATTGCGCGGCCACGGGTCACAGCGAACTTTCGCTTACACACACGATCGAGTCTACGGACAAACCCGTGAATTGCTTTCAGAACCAAATAATTTTAGAAGACGCGCGCTCCCCTTGGAAACGCATTTTTATACTGTTTGGGAATAAGAAGCGCCACTCGATCAACTTCTCGTGCAAACAAACTTTGCTAGAGGAACTTGCCAACACTATTATCCCTAATGGTGTGAATGCCTTTCACTGTGATCTTCACACGCTGGCACAAATCCAGGACGAAGTGGTTCGACAATTTCCGGCCACAAAGTTCTGGTATTGCAAAAAAAAGGGTCACCGATATTTTCGCGGTCGAGGAGAGGAAAGAGTTCCTCATCGCCGAGCACAACAGAGCTCACAGGTCGGCCCAAGAAAGCAAGAAGCAGATACTCTCCGAGTACTACTTACCGAAAATTACCAAGTTGGCGAGCGAAATAGCAGCCAATTGCAAAACTTGCGCCAAAGCAAAGTACGACAGACATCCGAAGAAACAGGAGCTCGGTGAAACCCCAATCCCGGCCCATGTAGGAGAAATATTTCATATCGATATTTTATCAACGGATAAAAAATACTTTCTCACCTGCGTTGACAAATTTTCTAAATTCGCCATGGTACAGCCGATTTCGTCTAGAACCATAGAGGATTTGAAAGCACCCCTTTTACAACTCATGAATGTTTTCCCCAAAGCCAAAGCCATCTACTGCGACAATGAACCATCATTGAAATCGCAAACAATAGTGGCTATTCTGGAAAACCATTTCGGCGTCAGCATCTCGAATGCACCGCCCCTCCATAGCGTCTTCAACGGACAGGTGGAACGCTTCCACAGCACGTTTGTCGAACTTGCTAGATGCCTAAAAATTGACAAAGGCATAAGTGACACGGTGGAGTTGATCTTGCTGGCCACAGCCAGATATAAAAAGTCTATCCACTCTGTCATTAAGAAGAAACCGGCCGAGGTCATGCGGGCAGATCCGGTCGATCCACAAAGTGATGTCCAGGAAAAAATCAAAAACGCCCAATGTTTGACAAGACATTGGTGTTCCAGGTCGGCGATAAAGTCCTTGTAAAGTCAAACAGGTGACTAGGCAACAAACTCACTCCCTTATGCGAGGAGAGGACCATCGAGGCAGACTTGGGGACCACAATCCTAATTAAAGGGAGGGTGGTCCACAAAGACCACCTCAGGTAACCCGAGCAGAGTTTTTGATTTTTTTTTCATTCATAGCCACTTGGCATAAATTTTCATTTATTTTTTATTATTTATAGCCACTTGGCATAAGTTTTCATTATTTATCATTATTCATAGCCACTCGGCATTATTTTTTATCAGTTTACATCCTCTATTTACTATACCACCACCAAGGGTAACTCCATTCCGAATACGTATTAGTCAACCACACATATTACAGGTCGTTTTCAACGCTTCTAATCTGTCTCCTGGCCGTGACATCGGCCCATATCACTGGCTATTCCCCAGCAAATTATATTCCCGTCATCGACGGTGAAGTCTTAGTCTGAGAGGTATTCGCCTATGTTAGACACTCGGCTAATCTCTCTGAGTATAGGCGAGTGGTTGATGAAACCGACAGCATGGTCGATATGTTTCCCGAATCCCACATGAAAAAGCTTCTGAGCATTGATATCGCTCACCTCCGTGACATGTTTGTCTCGTTGAGCGTCCATCACAGAGTAGCCAGGAGCCTAGACTTCTTGGGAACTGCGTTGAAGGTTGTCGCAGGGACACCTGACGCTGAAGACTTGGAGAAGATAAAGTTTACTGAAGCACGACTAATTGATGCACACAATAGTCAGAATGAGATCTATACCAAAACACAAGTTCGAATCAACAAACTAACACAGTCAATCAACTTTTAAAAGTTTCAAAAAGTGAACAAATTGACACAGGCCATCTATACGAAATGTTATTAACGCGCAATAGAATCATTGTCATGGAACTACAGAATCTAATGTTAACAATTACACTCGCAAAGATTAACGTAGTTAGTCCGAGCATTTTGGACCATGCAGATTTGGAGAATGTTTGGGTAGAGGAGCCCACCGATACCCCCATAAGGGATATTTTGTCTGTTGCGTCCGTGAAAGTTCTACAATTCCTTAACATTTTGCATTTCATAATAAAATTCCCCAAGATCATAATGGCCTGTAATAAGATCACCGTCTTTCCAGTGGCACACCATGATACAGTGTTGAGGTTAGAGGATAATGTGGTGGCGGAGTGCAACAGAGAAATCCGCACCGTGAAGAACTGCTCCATATCACCCGGGGCGACGTTCTGCCAGTTATCTTCGGTGAGCTCGTGCGCCCAAGAACTCCACGCTGGAGTCATGGCGCATTGCGACACACAGCAGAGCGACCTACATCCGATCACCTATGTCGACGAAGGAATAATCGTCATCAATGATAGACCAGCAATCGTGCGCGTGGATAATAGAACAAACATCCACATTAGAGGCACGCACTTAATAACATTCATTTAGAGTGCTATGGTCACTGAGATCGTCTTTATAAATCACGACATCCAGAAAAGGCCACCGGGAGTCGCTAACTCCCCTGTCCTGAATATCTCGATGAAACACGAGATCCTGAGCCTCCCATATCTTCACCGCTTGAGTGAAAGGAATCTGGAGCAGATCAGGAAATTCGAGGAAGACGTCGAAGGATACCAACTAAGTCAGATAGCGGTAATTGTAGGAGCAATTTTCTGCGCTCTTATCTGCATCGGCCTAACCTGCCAGCGAGCCACGAGAGCCAAAAAGTCCGCAGCCCAACTGAAGGAAGCCCTTGCCCAAATAGGGTCGGCCGAGGGCGGCCTTAATCTTGAGGGGGGAGTAGTTAAATAAGTTAACCGGACCGCTCACCAGCACCGGTCAAATTGCTGACCAAGCATTTGGCCGTAAGTTCGCACATAGCCGGCAAAAGCTCTGCACATTGGCAGAGGCCGCTATGAAGCTTTTTCTATGTTAGCTTTTAAGTCAGTTCGTTTTGGACAATCCAATAATAAAGAGCACAAGCTCAAAAAACCAACTCCGGCAATCTGTCATTATCTTTATAAACTATCATAGCTATCTGAGTCCCTAGGCCAGAAGCCAAAAGGAAGACAGTCATCTTCCCAGCATAATCACCATAAATCTTTAATTGAATTGACTACCCCCGCCTTCGTACCAGCTGAATGCCTGTTATTAAGCGAAAAATTCAATAACCATTTTATTTGACGTAATGATGGGCAAATATTTGAAGTATATTTGATTGGTCGTGAATTTCTAGGTCAAGGTTTCGGTATGTCCATAGATGGCAATAAATTTGTTTTGTATAAAACGGATTCTGTCAATACGCTATCCAGCATGGTTAAGTAGAATTTAATAAAGTCCATAGATATTCAAGCCGTTCTTAGTTAGTCCGATAAAACCGAGCTTTATTTTATTATACCCAAATAAGATGCTCTTTATTTTCTATCCTCTGTTTTCGTTTCTGCATCCTTATCTCTATCAGCTTGTGCTCTTCATGCATCCCTCTCATTATCATTCATTTATCTAAATTTATTTTTATCAGCTTCTATGTACTACGGATTAGGTTTAAGGTACTTAGTTTGTGTATTAATTTGAGTAGCTATTACATAAGCATATCGCCTTTTTTCTTGAATCATACACTTGTAAGAATGTGTATGAGTGTGTGGGATCTCATAAGTATTAAAATATACGGGACTACCCATCCCCCTAACACACAATCCTGGAAAAGAAAACACGAAAATTAGTTACACCCCAAAACCCACCCCGAACCTTTACCCAGTATATATGTCTACTTCAGCGAAGTGATAAAAAAGGATCGGTTCAGGTAGAATGGTAACCGGCTTTTGTTGACAAAGATTTCACTTTCCTTGTAACATTTTTTGGTATGGGATGTAATTACCTTGAATTGTTTGGATTGGGTTTTAATAAATACAAATTTTAAATGATAGCATTTAATATTTTTTTATCCATCGCAATAGATGCAGATTAATAAATCATTTTAAATCATATGCAACAACATATATATTGATTTAATTATTTGTTATACAAATTACATTTTTTTCGAGGATACAGCAGGTAAGGAATAAAAAAACGGGGATCAGTTCAGGTCAAATAGTAAATGATTTTTAATTTTGTTCAAGGGGATTTTTTTAGGTAACAAAATTATAATCAAGTGGGGAAATTTCACAAAATATAGCATTTTAACGCTATAAAAAAGGGACATTTTTTCGAGAGAAATGTAGTCAGTACAACGTCGGCGGCCCCGAAATTTACTAGCGGCCCTGTTGGACAAATTTGGCGTTCATGAATCAGGATCAATTTTTATGGAAAATATTATAGCATCCAGGTAAAAAATGCATGTTAGGTAAATGTAAAATGCAAGATATATGTAAAATACACGCAAGTTACATGTAGAATAAACTTTGATAGCGCACGATCGATAGTAAATTTAAAATACGCGTAAAATAAACTTTCCAGATGTACTGACTGCATTTCTGATACCTTATAATTGCTTAAGCGACATAGTTCCACCACTTAACAAGTTTACTAATGTTATTGTACGAGGTGAAGTCAAAAAGGAATTTTTATCAAAGTTTCTATCAAACAATATTATCGATATAGACATTGGAAAAAGTCTAGCGTGTTATCCAAACTTATACACTAATTGTAAAATTCATAAGAAACTTAAGCTTTGATGTGCTTTGAATAATTTATTTAAGCTTTTTGTAATTTTGGAAAACTGTAATTACTATATATATCATAATGGGGTTTCCTATGTATAAATTTATAATAAAAAATAAAAAATAATAATCAGTATAATTCCAGATTTTTAATTGAGTAGTTGGCTTCGCATAATGGACCAAAATACAAATTTCTTCCGAAATGATCCTCGTAAAAAAGGATACAGTTAATTTATATACTGCAATTATTGTGGATCTGATACTCATTTTGAAAAGAACTGCGCTAAGAAGCGTGATCAAGAAAAAAAAAGTTAGAAACTATATATTTCTTCCTAGCGTTAATAATTAAATAAATAATAAAATTTTAACAAAATGTTTCTGCAATTTATTCACCCTTTTACAATGCTAATTTGTGATCCGTCGGGATCGGGTAAAACAACCTTTTTTAAAAACGTAATGAATGATCGGAAAGATCTAATAGATACTTTAATTGAAAGAATAATGTGGTGTTATTGAGAAGAACAAGCAAAGCCTAATTTTAGCAGCATTGAGTACTATCATGGAGTTCCAGAGTCTATCGAAAATGAAGATAATGAACCAATGCTATTGATTTTAGATGATTTAATGATGGGAGCATTTAATAAAAATGTATGCGATCTTTTTACAAAAGGATCTCATCACAGAAATTCATCTGTAATTTTGGTTACACAAAATATACATATTTCATAAATCTCCCACACCCGCGATATAAAACTTAGCACAAAATACATGGTATCATTTAAAAATCCAAGAGATAAATTACAATTTCAATGCTTGGCTAGACAGATTTATCCTGAAAATCCTCAAGAGCTTTTTAGAATATATAAGGAAGTCACGAATGAGCCTCATGGTTATTTGCTTATTGCTCACTCAAGGAATAAATGACCTATTAAGATTCAGAAGTGAGATTTTTAACCCATTATTCAATTATTCAGATGAAAATGGTTTGCAAAAAGAATATAAAGCGGTTGAAAGCGAATAAACATTTATTGTATGTGCTCAAAAAAGCAAATAACAAATTTCGAAAAGCAATTATTTGTAATAGTGACAGCGAGTTAGTAAAAACATTGTCTGAGATAGTGATAAATACTTAAAAAGGAACCTACTGAAATTAATTCATTAAAAATATATCTATATATATATATATCATTAAAAAAGTATAAAAATGTGTTGCGACACATTTCAAGCGTAAAACATTCTATAAATTCCAAGAGAAAAGTTGTTATTTAAAAGACCGGATTTTTACCAATTTTAATTAATTCATTGCTTTCTGGTATTTTTGGTAAGCTATTAAATCATGATTAGAAGTAAACATCAATTAAACAAAGTAATTTTAATGCATCCAAATGCATACAATAAACTTTTAGTAAATGATCGTGGAAATGATCTGATAAATTTAAAAATTTTTACCTATTTTAAATAATAAAAAAATTAGTGATTTTAAAAAATGGATTACAATTCGACAAGAATTATGTGCATATCAAAATAAAACAAGTAAGGTAGCAGCAGTCGAGTTTCCCGATTGAAAAATACCCTGTACCCTTAGACATGCTTACAATTTATTTATTTAGTATCAATAAATAAATGAAACAATATTCTATTAGAAAAGAGGACCATAACAATATAAATTTGGTATGATTTTGGTTACAAAAATAAGTTTCGTGTGTCATAAAGCCATACACATTTCGCTGTCAACGTCGCAGTCGGCGTCGCGCAATGCGTGTTTGGCTGCGCTTCTGCTTCCCTTGCCATAGATTTTGCATGTGGCATAACTTCCGTGTTTCTTATCCGATTTGGTTCAAATTTAAACATTAGATAGCTTTTATAAGCACCAACGCATATGCCGAATTGCATAGCATTAGGTTAATAATTGTGGGCGTGGCAGTTTTTTGCAGTTTGCGGGGAGCGTAGTTGTGGCAGTTTTTTGCTGTTTGCGGGGGAACGGGGGGTGATATCAAAATAAAAAAACAAACTTGTACTGCGTATGGTAATTACCTATCTAACGATATATGGCACATGTCTGTAGCTCTTGTAGTTTCTGAGATCTAGGCGTTGATACGGACAGACGGACGGACGGACGGACGGACGGACGGACGGACGGACGGACGGACGGACGGACGGACAGACGGACATGGCTATATCCACTCGGCTGTTGATGCTGATCAAGAATATATATACTTTATGGGGTCGGAGATGCTTCCTTCTGCCTGTTACATACAATTGCACCATATTATGATACCCTTTTCACCCATTTTTAATGGGTACAGGGTATAAAAAGAAACAAATCTGCTGCACATCAATCTCAATCTAAATCACATATTACATATTACATTACATCAAAATGTTGGAGCATAAACAAATCTCATGAATGATTGGAAATATTCTACTCCTAGTACGTTTATAGAAAAATTTAATGAATCATCATCAACTAAAAATAAATGGCCAGATTTATTAAGCGAAGATGAAGATCTAAAATCTAAAAAATCAATTAAACCATCAAGGGGATAATAAACGAACCATTTCAGAAACTTCTTTTGTAGATGACAAGGTTTTAAAAAAACCAACTGTTAATGAAAAGCAACGCAAACTCCGTAATAGGGTTAATAAACTTAGTGATACCCTTTATCCTCTTAGAAACTTAAAGTATATAAACGAATTAAAAAAATTGCATCGAACTAATCGAAAAGAAAAAAATATTCAAATTGGCAAAAATAAAATAAACTGGATCTCATATTCTTAATTACAGATTCTAAAATTTTTTCACAACCAGAATTTTTTATTACATTGCTCAGCAATAACTTATTATATGTGTTTTGTGATAATGTAAAGTGTGCTTTTACCAACATTATAAACATTCAAGAACAAATGTCTGAACTGATGAATGGGAGGTGGGAATAACGGAGATATATTTAAACAAGTGAGAAAAGTTATCTTCGGCTTGCCGAAGATGGTATACCCTTGAAAACAAAAAAGTTTTCCATACAAAGACTTGTTTTCATATCGGTCGTTTGTATGGCAGCTATATGATATAGTGGTCCGATCTGGACCAAACTATCACAAATTGTGTATGGCTATACCAATTAAATAAATGTTGAATTCGGTTGCAATAGGTTGAAAAACAAAAAAATTTTCCATACAAAGACTTGTTTTCATATCGGTCGTTTGTATGGCAGCTATACGATATAGTGATCCGATCCGGACCAAACTTTCAAAAATTATGTATGGCTATGTCAAATGAATAAATGTTGAATTCGGTTGCAATAACTTGGAAAACAAAAAAGTTTTCCATACAAAGACTTGTTTTCATATCGGTCGTTTGTATGGCAGCTATATGATATAGTGGTCCGATCCGACCGATTCTGAAACTTGATCTGCGTGCAACAAAAATAATGATCTGGTAATAAATTTCAAAACGCTAGCTTTAAAACTACTGTCTATTTTTTGCATAGAAACAGACGGACAGACGGACATGGCTATATCGACTCGGCTGTTGATGCTGATCAAGAATATATATACTTTGTGGGGTCGTGGATGCTTCCTTTAATGCGTTACACATTTCTGAACAAAATTATAATACCCTTTTTCAAGGGTATAACAACTGTATAAGAAAAAGGCAAGGAAAGACAAGAATCCGAAGAATCAAGTTCTAATTCAATAGAATTTATTAGCTGAGTAATTCTGAAACATTCCGGTACAAGTCGGAGACATTGAATTCAGACGCCTTTGAAAATGGGCTAATCTTAGTTTATACAGACATTATTAAGCCCAGATGTGTCGGAAACGAAAGACCTCGTTGCCTTAGAGTGATATTTACAAATGGAAAAGAAAAATTGCTTCACTTTAGAACTGTCGAATATTATCCCATTGAATTTTGGAGTCCTAATGAAATTTCAATATTAATTACAGACTCAAGCGGATATAAATTACCCTTCGAAGCTTCATCGATCCCAATTTTCCTAACACTAAAATTTCGAAAACGAAAATTGCTATAAATATTGGTATAAGATGAAACATTTGTTTAGATCTACAGCAACCATCATGATGAAATCTTATCATCAATATTATTTAAATCAGTGCGGAGGAGGCTTAAGTCATATAGGTAATCTATATGTTTCACCTAGAATTATTCAGCAAGGGCGAGGAATTAGAATTTTTTTTAGTGGTCTTTTTAATTATATCAAACCTATTTTTCTTTCGAGAATAAATGGGCTTAAACAACAAGCAACTGAAACTGGAAAGGCTGTTATAAGTGATTTAGGACGAAAATCCTTAAGAAATATTATTCAAGAACAAAGTAAAATTGCATTACAAAGCCTTTCGGATAAAGCAATAGATAAAATAACAAAAATAAAAAATGGTCAAGGAACAGGAAATAAAAGAAGGAGACCAAGAAAGAAGCGTTCTCATTTAACATCCAAGCAAGGACGGAAATGAACGCATTCAAAACAAGTGAGAAAAGTTATCTTCGGCTTGCCGATGATGGTATACCCTTGAAAACAAAAAAGTTTTCCATACAAAGACTTGTTTTCATATCGGTCGTTTGTATGGCAGCTATATGATATAGTGATCCGATCTGGATCAAACTTTCAAAAATCATGTATGGCTATGTCAAATGAATAAATGTTGAATTCGGTTGCAAAAGCTAGGAAAACAAAAAAGTTTTCCATACAAAGACTTGTTTTCATATCGGTCGTTTGTATGGCAGCTATATGATATAGTGATCCGATCCGGACCAAACTTTCACAAATTATGTATGGCTATGTCAAATGAATAAATGTTGAATTCGGTTGCAATAACTTGGAAAACAAAAAAGTTTTCCATACAAAGACTTGTTTTCATATCGGTCGTTTGTATGGCAGCTAGTGGTCCGATCCGACCGATTCTTAAACTTGATCTGCGTGAAACAAAAATAATGATCTGGTAAAAATTTCAAAACGCTAGCTTTAAAACTACCGTCTATTTTTTGCATAGAAACAGACGGACAGACGGACATGGCTATATCGACTCGGCTGTTGATGCTGATCAAGAATATATATACTTTGTGGGGTCGGAGATGCTTCCTTTAATGCGTTACACATTTCTGGACAAAATTATAATACCCTTTTTCAACGGTATAAAAAGCTAGACATAAAACTTGCCGGAAAACCCTATTGCTTCTTTGGATAGTGCTTCATCAATTGAATTTGATTTTTTAGGAAATGGCGCAACCTATCGAGACCTTTCGAGTGTATATCTTAAACTTGTACAACTTAAAAAAATTTATAATAGTAATATTGAAGGAAATTCTGTCGCCGTAGCAAATAATATTTTGCACTTTATATTTAGAAGTTCATCTGTTTATTCATATAACACCTTGGTGGCACAAAGCGATAACAACTACCATTATAGATCGTATTTACAAACTATTTTAAATTATGGTTGTGATGCTAGTGAAAGTCATCTAGAAACTCAGGGATAATTCCCGAATTACGGTAAACACACACCATTTAAAAGTGATGGCTGCCAACCTCTTAAAAATATATTCCAAAATAGTAATAAAGTTGAATTATTTGGAAAAGTTCATGGAGATATTTTCAATCAATCAAAATTTCTTGTAAATAATGTCGATTTGCGAATTAATTTTAATATTGAAAAAACAGCATTTTATTTGTAGGAAACCGAAACAGAATCCAATTTGAAGATACTAGAGGCTCAGCTTTTCATGATCCATATAAAGTTAATCTCAGCATCTTATTAGCACATCATCACGTATTACAGCCCAAAAATGCTATATATCCATACAATAAAGTTGAAGTAAAATCATTTACAATATATCCTGGAAATAATACACTGTCAATCGATAATGCTGTTATTGGACAAATACCAAATTTTTTAACTTTTTGCATGGTTAAAAACCGAGCCAATTCAGGAAATCGTGGATTCCATTTAATTTTGAAAGCTTTAAAATTCAACGATTCAATCTATTAGTTAATGGTGTACAGGTTCCTTCTTAAGCCCTCGAATTCGATTTCTCAAACCCCAACAATGTACAAAGTTCCAGAGGATATAATTTTCTATTGAGAGCATGCGGAATCAAGCATTATGATCGCGGTCTACAATTTTCCAAGGTTTGACAAAAATAGTTTCATATTAGCTTTTGATTTAATTGCAGATCATTATAATTCAAGTGTTTGCTCTAACTTGATTTCGCAAGGTACAATCCGAACTGAAGGCAGATTCTCGGAACCTCTAGAGGAAGCTGTTATTTGTATTGTGTATTGCATTACAAATCACTAATTTGCTTTCTAAAAATCACCAAACTAAAAAAATATTCAAAGATGTTTTTTCTGCTGATAAACTACCTAAAGTAATTCTGGAATATCCTGCATTAATTATAGCTAATACCGATAACTCAAACCAACCAGGAATACATTGGGTTGCCTTTTATTACCATAACAAACAATCTGCAGAATTTTTTGACTCTTACGGACAATACCCTCAGAAAAAAGAATTTGTGACATTTCTAAAAAGAAACGCAATAATAATATAATAAGCAACAATTGCAAGGTTACTTTTCAAATACCTGTGGACAGTATTGTATGGCTATGTCAAATGAATAAATGTTGAATTCGGTTGCAATAACTTGGAAAACAAAAAAGTTTCCCATACAAAGACTTGTTTTCATATCGGTCGTTTGTATGGCAGCTATATGATATAGTGTTCCGATCCGACCGATTCTTAAACTTGATCTGCGTGCAACAAAAATAATTATCTGGTAAAAATTTCAAAACGCTAGCTTAAAACTACTGTCTATTATTTGCATAGAAACAGACGGACATGGCTATATCGACTCGGCTGTTGATGCTGATCAATAATATATATACTTTATGGTGTCGGAGATGCTTCCTTCTGCCTGTTACATACATTTGCATCATATTATGATACCCTTTTCACCCATTTTTAATGGGTACAGGGTATAAAAATCGGTCGGATCGGACCACTATATCATATAGCTGCCATACAAACGATCAATCAGATTTCAAGTCTTTGTATGGAAAACTTTTTTGTTCTCCAAACTATCGCAACCGAATTAAACATTTATTCATTTGACATAGCCATACCAATAATTTTGAAAAGACTTCTGATTTCTACATAAGTCTACATCAGTAAACCACTTTTTTACCATGGAAATGGATGTTGCAGAGTCTCCATAATATTTATCAAGCTTGGCCTTGGTTTGCGTAATGGATTTTTTGATTTGGATTTTCCTCAAAAAATAATGCTTAATGAGCACACGAAATTCACTTTTTTCCATTTTCTTCTCAGTCAACGCGGTAGTCTGATATTAACGGCTGTCAAAAACAAACTAAATGTCGCAGCTTGTTCAATTTTTGACAAGAGTCAACTGACAGATGACTGTTGACGGGAGCAGTGTTACCATTTCAATTAAGAGGCGGGAAATTCAAAAAGTTACGGACTTATTGACCCGCCCTCGTATAATGATTTAACCGGCGAAATGATCAGCTTATCTCAAACAACAGTATTGGAGTGAAATTCTCACTGAGGACATATAGTATTACAGAGCGTGAAATACAGTCGTATAGCCAGGATAGTCTGAGATATGTATCTGAATCCCCCGAGCAGATACCTTATAATAACAATGAAGAAAATGAAATTACTTTTCCCGACGACGATGAAATATTTTTGGAAATAAGTGAAGAAAAAAATCATTTGCTTGAATTAATGCATGACGATAATGATAATATATTACTTGAATGTATAAATAGTTTTAATCAAATTAAATAAATGTTTAATATTATAATAAATAATTACAAGCCAAAACAAAGAAATATTTTTGTCTTTTAATCTCATTTACATTAATTTTTTTGTAATTTTATACTCCTTTAGTATAGTAGGATGATCCATTAAAAAATGAATATATATATCTTCCTGTAATCAGTACTTTTTCACTTCAAAACAAAAATAGCAGTTGTAATATGATGATCGGGCTTTGGTAATGCTCAAGTTGTGAACTTTTAGAATGTGATACTTTAATCCATTGCGGTATCTGAATGATGGAATTTGTATGCAGAGGTCACAAACAAACGTTTTCATTTCAAAAATTCGAAAATAGACTATCATACAGAAATAATTATTACATCTCATATAGGGTTTGAGAATTGAATATTTACTTTATGTCCATAATTTACCTAGATACATGAGCATACAAAAATGAATCATACAGCCATCTCTTTCCATTTTATTATATATATATAGATAATATATATAATACATATATATATAAATATATATTTATACTTTAAAACTAGTTATACAGTCAACTCGTTCTAACCATCGAAATATATATGTGTTAACATTTTTGAAAAGTAGAAATGCAAAAGAAGTTTATAAGTTCCAAACAGCGCCCTTTTTGAACGGATAAAGGAGAGAATTTAGCTGAATTAAATGATATGTATTAAAATTTATATACCAAAGACAAAAGTTCCAAAGTCTTTCTTAGATACTCTTAATGAACAAAAGCCTGTTATTGGTTACACAAAGATCGATGACTTATGTACTGATTTCGAGTATAAGATCATTGATTGTAAGACAAAGAAGACTACATATGGAACTAAGATTGCTCTTTATTTAAATGACAAGGACAACGAAACACTCTGGATATTTTTACCCAAGAGTTATGTAAATAAATTTTCAACCAAAACACCCTTTAAGAAATTAAGGGAAAATGGTATAAAGCATCTAATATATAAAGGGAAAGAGATGACTAGATATAGTTCTTCTGTATTTCTATTTATATCAAAATAATGATAATATAAAATAATCTAATTATTGAAATTAACCATCAGTCTTACATCTTCAAAAACGTTAAAAACATCTCGAGAATATACAATGTACTCCCAACAAATAAAATTATTTTTGCTTCAATTTGAAGACATGCTCTTCGAGGAACATCTTAAAAAACTTGAATATTTGAAAGCAACCCTTGAATATCTTGAGACAAAGGAATTATCCCTGAGTTGCTAGATGACTTTCACTAGCATCACAACCATAATTTAAAATAGTTTGTAAATACGATCTATAATGGTAGTTGTTATCGATTTGTGACACCAATGTGTTATTTAAATAAACAGATGAACTTCTAAATATAGGGTGCAAAAAATGAGATAAAATTGCTGTGATGAGATCCTTTTGTAAAACGTTCGCATACATTTTTATTTAATGCTCCCATCATTAAATCATCTAAAATCAATAGTATTAGTTCATTATCTTCATTTTCGATAGACTCTGGAACTCCATGATAGTACTCAATGCTGCTAAAATTAGGTTTTGCTTGTTCTTCTCCATAACACCACATTATTCTTTCAATTAAAGTATCTATTAGATCTTTCCGATCATTTATTACGTTTTTAAAAAGGTTGCTTTACCCGATCCCGACGGATCACAAATTAGCATTGTAAAAGGGTGAATAAATTGCATAAACATTTTGTTACAATTTTTTTTATTTATTTAATACACATTAACGCTAGGAAGAAATATATAGTTTCTAACTTTTTTTTTTCTTGATCACGCTTCTTAGCACAGTCCTTTTCAAAATGAGTATCAAATCCACAATAATTGCAGTATATAAGTTTACCGTATCCTTTTTTTCGGAAGAAATTTTTATATTGGTCCATTATGCGAAGCCAACTACGCAATTCAAAATCTGGGATTATACTGATTATTATTTTTGTATTATAAATTTATACATAGGAAACCCCATTATGATATATATAGTAATTACAGTTTTCCAAAATTACAAAAAGCTTAAATAAATTATTTAAAGCACATCTAAGCTTTAGTTTCTTATGAATTTTACAGTATTTTTCATGAACGCCAAATTTGTCCAACAGGGCCGCTAGTAAATTTCGGGGCTGCCGACGTTGTACTGACTACATTTCTCTCGAAAAAATGTCCCTTTTTATAGCGTTAAAATGCTATATTTTGTGAAATTTCCCCACTTGATTATAATTTTGTTACCTAAAAAATCCCCTTGAACAAAATTAAAAATCTGTTACTATTTGACCTGAAGTGATCCTCAATTTATTATGCCTTACCTGCTGTATCCTCGCAAATAAATGTAATTTGTATAACAAATAATTAAATCAATATATATGTTGTTGCATATAATTTAAAATGATTTTTTAATCAGAATCTATTGCAATGGATAAAAAAATATAAAATTCTATCATTTAAAATTTTTATTTATTAAAACCCAATCCAAACAATTCAAGGTAATTACATCCCATACCAAAAAATGTTACAAGGAAAGTGAAATCTTTGTCAACAAAAACCGGTTACCATTCTACCTGAACCTCTCCTTTTTTATCACCGATCCTGAACCGATCCTTTTTATTATTTATTGGGTAAAGGTTCGAGGTGGGTTTTGGGGTGTAACTAATTTTCGTGTTTTCTTTTCCAGGATTGTGTGTTAGGGGGATGGGTAGTCCTGTATATTTTGATACTTATGAGATCCCACACCCTCATACACATTCTTACAAGTGTATGATGCAAGAAAAAAGCGATATGCCTATGTAATAGCTACTGGTATGCCCGGAAGCAACCATGATCCGTGAGGAACTGGGTAAGGTGGTTGTCCAGTTTTTTGTGGCGGCAAACGCCCCACGCCGTTAAATCGGGGATGAGTTGGTAGGACCACCTCCCCGATTGCGGTGTTAGCCATCTGCTCTGCCACTCTCCCATCAGTTGCTCGTGAGCCTCCACCCGGGTAGCACCTTCTCGGACCTGGCAAATAGCCTTTATCTCAAGGTCGATTGGCGGCAAGCCTGACAGTGCTAGTGCTGCGTCTCCGGATATAGTCCTGAAGCCTCTAATGAGCCTAAGGGCCATAGACCGTACCAACCCGCGTGCTCCTTTCATGTAAGAGCCTTTCTTGGTGGCGTTGCTCCATATTGGTGCAGCATAGAGCAGCGTTGCCTTGGCTACCGCCACCAGTAGTTTCCTTGCCGGGTAATTGGGACCTCCTATATTGGGCATGAGCCTGGACAAGGACGCAGTTGTTATTGCTGCTTTCCTGCTTGCTTAGCTAGCATGATCCTTAAATGCTAGCCTGTGGTCTATCATTACTCCCAGGTATTTTAAGGAGTCTTGTGATGCCACCTGTATCCCGTTGACCGTGATCTGCTTTCTTTCCACCTTCTTCCTGCTGCTTAATAGGACAGCCTCGGTCTTGTGCGCCGCAATTGTTAAGCCGGCTTTCTCTAGCCAGTCGATGGCCATAGTAATTATCGTGTGGCACTTCTCTTCGAGGACTGGTATTGTCTTGGCCACTGCAGTTATTTCCACATCGTCCGCAAAGCAATGTAGCTCAGCTCCTAAGGGCCTGTAGCATCTCAGGCCAGCGTCCGTGTCGAATCAGAGGACACGATCCGTGAAGTAGCTTCCAACGACGATCCTGAGGTACTCCGGGATACCCATCCTATGCATGGCGCTGAGGATTACTGGCCATCTGGCGGTGTTGAAGGCGTTCTTCACGTCCAACGTGACGATTGCGCAGTACTCCTTCCTTCCACCCAGCCGTCTTTCGCCATCAAGAGCGTTCTCAGCGATGTTTCTCACCGCCATAAGTGCGTCCAGAGTGCTCCTGCCCTTTCGGAAGCCCTGCTGCTGCGTACCTAGGCCGTTGCTGCTCTCTGTGATTGCCTCTATTCGAGCATACAGGATGCGCTCGAATAGCTTGCCCACGATGTCCAGTAGGCACAGCGGGCGGTAGCTAGTTGCGGCGTGTGCTGATCCCTTGCCTTTCGGCAGCAGAACTAGCTTCTGACTTTTCCAACTCGTCGGAAAGACCCCGTCCAAGAGACACTGCTGGAAGGTTTTCCTGAATATTTCGGATCTAGTCAACGCCGCTGCCTTGACGACTGCTCCAGGAATTCCATCCAAGCCAGGAGCTTTGGTGGGCTTGATTCGCTTGGCTGCCTCCACAATTTCGAGGTCTGTAATGCTCGGGAAGTCATAGGGGGGGGGGAGCTACTGCTGTTGGCCGCCATAGAGTGGTCTGCCTTGGGAATAGTTCTGCTACTATGCTAGCCAGAACATCCGGGTCAGTTGGAGTTGCCTCTCTCTTCCTTAGCTTGTAAGCTACAAGCTAACAAACTTCGAAACAAGTCGATTTGGCATGTCAGCATATCTTCGTCGATCTTCCTCGAGTCCCAGGCTTGCCCGACTGATCTTCTCTACCGCCTCCAAGTCGTGCCCTTCGGTAGAATGCAGAAGGAAATCAGTGCTTGGTCACTCAGCGTTACAACGTCGTGGACCGTCCAGCTCGCGTTAGCCACTAACCCTCTGCTGATGTAGGTGATGTCGATATAGGACGAACCGCGCCCTCTCCCATGGCTGCCCAGCACCTCCAGCATCTTTGCTGTAACACCTGATGGCTGCTTTACCGGTCTCACCTGTCGGGTGGTTTTTGTCCACTTCGTCGCTGCATATTAGGCACTTTGGTGGTGCAACACATCCCCTTGCCTTGTGTCCTCGTTCGCCGCATCGCAGGCAGCAGTCTGGCCGATCGATCGACTTGCAGGTCGTTGCTCGATGCCCGTAGCCCAGGCACTTGTAACATCTCGTGGGCCGGATGTCCTTGATGATGCGGCACCTTGACCACCCCACGGTTACCGTGCCCTTCTTTAAGACCGCGATCGCATCATTCGCGTTCATCAGGACAGAGGCTATCTGAGTCCCATCCCGCATCCTACGTAGTCCTTTGATATCCTCTGGTTTCAGCAGAATGCCTTGAAATTGACCAGGCAGCTGTGGAGATCTTCTGCTGTCGTGGCCTCGTCCAATCCACTGCAGGATAGTGCTATTCTATGTGTACCCGTACGTACCGAAGCCATGTCTTTTAGAGTTGCTTCCAGCTCGGTCTTAAATTTGGGGACGCTGTCTGATACTTTTCCCTCTACTTCCAGCAGTAGTTCCCCTTGCTGACTTCTGCGGACTTTGGGAACATGTTTTCCCAGTTCGCTGAGGTTCGGGTCCGCTTTCAGTTTCCGGAGCATTTCCGCATACGAGGCCTCTCCCGTCTTCTTTAAAATAAGTGCCTCCGGCTTCTTCTTCAGGCGTTTAGGATGAACTTTTTTCCACTCGCCTCCAGTACTAGCCTCCTTGGCGACGGATGCATAGCTGCGCGGCTTGGACGTATTTTCTTTGGGTTTAGGTATACCTGAGCTCACCGCGGGGTAGTTGCCGCACTTGGGTGCCTGTGCTTTAGGCTCCTGAACTTTGGGCATCTGTCCCTTTGGCAGTTCCCTTGCTGGTGTAGCCTTTTTTCCAGGCTTTTGAGGCTCGGTTTGGGTAGAAGCGGTCGTAGACAGATTCTCTTTAGCGCCGCCTTCTCGAAGCTCGATGGCCCTATTGCTGAGAGTCGAGAGTTCCAGAAGTACGCTCTTGTCATCTATGACTACATGGCGCCGAATTTCGAACGCGAATAGTATCACGTTAATTTTATTTCCCATCCTGGCGAGGATGCTCCGTAGGTCTTCATTTTGGAATCCCGCGGCGAAGTCCAAGTGCCTTATAGGCGCTCCCGTTGGTGATTTCCTTCCTTTCCTGTGCGACGGCACGCTGATAACGTCCTTTTCCTTCGGGTTGCTAGTATTAGTAGCGCTGCTGGCTGCAGGGGCCGAGTTGTCCAGCTCTGCCGCACTGCGGGGGCTAGTCGGTATATCCTCCAACACAACCGCCGGCGCAGGGGTTCCCGCGGCTAGGTCCAAGAGCCCTATAGGCGATCCGATTGGTGATTTCCTTCCTTTCCTGAGCGACGGCACGCTGATAACGTCCTTTCCCTTCTGGTTATTCGTATTGATAGCGCTGCTGGCTACAGGGGCCGAGTTATCCAACGCTGTATCACTGCGGCGGCAAGTCGGTATATCCTCCAGCACTACCGCCGGCGCAGGGGTTCCGGCGTCCTGCACCGCAATTCCTCCTCCTTTTTTTGGGGACCTTGACATTCTGGAGCTCCTCCTGAATGGGTCATCATCGGTGGGGGCGGGGCCCCCGGTGCTCTGTCCATTTAGTTCCCGATCACCAGATCTGGCAGAACTGTTGGTCTGCGATGAGTTGTCAGCTCCACCGGTTGATTTAACAGATGGGCCTCCCACCGCAAATAGTGCAATCGGAAAAGAACAAAATGAGAAATTGTATTTCGACCTTTTTAACACACTTGCTTTGGTTTGGTACGCTCAGCCCACAAATAACACGTTCCCACGATGTGGCTCTGTGCAATATAAGCTTGTTCCAGCTGGGCTGTCTCCGTCTTTATGATTTTTTCGCGCTGCGTATGTTGAACACGTCCGTATCGATCAGAATCTCATGAGAGAATACACTTAGACGATCTAGATGCCCAGCAAAGGCAACAGAAAAACTTGCCTGTCATCTTTAAATAGCGGAAAGATGGTTTTCGGACTGGCAATCTCCCAACTGTCCACTAGTCAGGAATACAAAGTAATCCTCTACAATACCGAGAAAAAAATTACCAAGCCTGTGGGAGTTAAACTCCCAAAAGCTAACACCACCGACAAGTTATCTTCGTCAAAAAAGTAACAACATCTATTATTCTTACCTATAAGAATACTAAGGGGCTAGCTCCCTCATTTTTATTCTGATAGGTTTTCATTTACATCCCACATTATTGTGGTTTACAGTAGCCTGGTTAAAACCAGAGATACCTCCGATGTCTGCACAGATAGGTACTGTTAGAGGGAACTGACCTCTGCGAAGAGTAGGAGTGCTAATATCTGTGGACTCCGATTTCGCTTCTGAAGAGGTGGAGTTACCAAATTCTGGTGATTATGAATTTCTCTGTGAACATTATTGTCTGCTTCGCTGTTTAAATGTGCCTATAAGGAAGTGGACTTCTTTTTTCAACAAGACAGAGATCGGAGGCATCGGCGAAAATTGTTATATGATAGAAGGAATAGCTGAAATTTTGCAAATGGAGTGGCCAGCACAGCGTTCTGACCTCAATCCACTTGAGAATTTATGGTCAATTGTGAAACGGCGGTAGGGTCTCTATGAAACAGCGTCAAAATATCTGCTGGAGTTATTGGGGCGAATCCAGCAGGAGTGGAAAGCTATTCCGAAATACTTCATCCAAAACTTGGTGGAAATTTAACTTTGCCAACAACTCAAGAAATAGCGCGTTCTTGCCCTCCCTCAATAATAGTTTCGTCGCAAAACCAGCAATCTCAAAACACTTGTGAAATCTCTCTATGCTTACCTACGGTGACTAGTACTGTGACAACAAAAACCACTACAACTGCAATCACAACTACAACTGGAACCGAATCGTCAACTCGCTCAATTTCGTCGACAAAAGCTTTCTCTCTCACTGAACCAGCGATCAAAACAAAAACTACTGGTGAAAGTATACTACCGGGAAAGTCACCAAAAGAGGAACAAAGGTTCAAACTAAAACTGAGGATAGCAATCGTTTACTAACCAAATTCTTCGATGAAGCAGGAGAAAACTTTTATACATACCAACTAAAAAGCGCACAGGTAGTTCTCAAAGGGATTGAGGAAACTGTTTCAATCACTGAAATCGTAGAAGCGTTTAAGGAAAAGAACTTTAATGCAAAAGTGTTCATGAATGCACAAAATCCTCAAATGTTATCTCTTAAAGAAGTGTTCTCAACCAGGTGTAACAGTTCGACTTCACATGACCGCTTTATCAATGCTGGTGTCTCCCAAGGTGGTGTGCTGGGCCCCGTTCTTTACACCCTATACACTGCAGACATGCATACAAACTATCAGCTCACAACCTTTACATTTGCTAGCGATACCGCAATACTTAGCCGATATAGATGCCCAGAAAAGGCAACAGAATTACTTGCCTGTCATATTAAAATAGCGGAATGGTTTGCGGACTGGCAAATTCCCAACTCTCCACTAGTCAGGAATCGAAGAGAAGGAGTCCTAATATCTGTGGACTCCGATTTCGCTTCTGAAGAGGTGGAGGGAGTTACCAAATTCTGGTGATTTCGCTGTTTAAATGTTCCTTGGCTATTGAGTAAAATTGATAAATGTGATATTAGGAAGAGGACTTAAATTTTCAACAAGACGGAGATCCGAGTCATACGGCGAAAACTGTTCAAAGATGGAATGAAAAGCTGAAATTAAATAAATGGAGTGGCTAGCACAGCGTCTTGACCTCAATCCACTTGAGAATTTATGGTCAATTGTGAAACGGCGGTGGGGTCTTTATAAAACAGCGTCTTAAAATCTGCAGGAGTTATTGGGGCAAATCGAGCAGGAGTGGAAAGCTATTCCGAAAGAATTCATCGAAAACTTGGTGAAAAGTATGCCAAATCGCCTAAACTAAATTATTAAAAAAAGGTCTTTGGACTAAGTATTAAAAAAAATGGAAAAAAATAAAAAAAATTTACAAAAGAAGCAGATGTGAGTACGTCCGAGATCAATTTTTGTTTTTTATTTTTCTCTCTATTGGCTGATGATTCTGATAGCTTTTTTTATACCCTTGAAAAAGGGTATTATAATTTTGTCCAGAAATGTGTAACGCATTAAAGGAAGCATCTCCGACCCCACAAAGTATATATATTCTTGATCAGCATCAACAGCCGAGTCGATACAGCCATGTCCGTCTGTCCGTCTGTCCGTCTGTTTCTATGCAAAAAATAGACAGTAGTTTTAAAGCTAGCGTTTTGAAATTTTTACCAGATCATTATTTTTGTTGCACGCAGATCAAGTTTAAGAATCGGTCGGATCGGACCACTATATCATATAGCTGCCATACAAACGACCGATATGAAAACAAGTCTTTGTATGCTTTTTTGTTTTCTAAGTTAATGCAACTGAATTCAACATTTATTCATTTGAAATAGCCATACACGATTTGTAAAAGTTTGGTCCGGATCGGACCACTATATCATATAGCTGCCATACAAACGACCGATATGAAAACAAGTCTTTGTATGGAAAACTTTTTTATTTTCCAACCTATTGCAACCGAATTCAACATTTATTTATTTGACATAACCATACACAATTTGTGAAAGTTTGGTCCGGATCGGACCACTATATCATATAGCTGCCATACAAACGACCGATATGAAAACAAGGCTTTGTATAGAAAACTTTTTTGTTTTCAAGGGTATACCATCTTCGGCAAGCCGAAGATAACTTTTCTCACTTGTTTTTTTTTAATTTTGTTAAATATATTTAAAGAAAATAAAAAAAAAAATATAGTTCATTTAGTCTACTTTTTCTTTTTGTAGGCATCTAAACGTACCATTGTTACAAACATGTACTGATTTATGCACGCCACTGTAACTAAAAGCTTTTATATGTAAATTATTTAGTTTATAGGTGCTGCAGGGGATCCCTCACTGCAGTCACTTCTAGGGTAGATCCAGTTGACCGTTATACGCCTCTGCGATCCCTCGCCGCAGTCACTTCTAGAGTAGGACCTGTTGGCCGTTGTACGTCTCTGTAGAAATAGGACGATTATGGTGGAAGGGAGACTACCCTTCTTAACTGCTGGCCTATAGCGGCCCCTGCAAATATGCAGAGCTTTGCCGGCTATATGAGAGCTTTTGGTCAAACGCTTGGTCAGCAATATGACCGGTGTTAATGTGCGGACGATCGGTCCGGTTAACTTAGTTAACTACTCCTCCCTTAAGATTAAGGCCGCCCTCGGCCGACTCTATTTGGGCAATCACTTCCTTTAATTGAGCCGCGGATCTTTTGGCTCTAGTAGCTCTCTGGCAGATTAGGCCGATGCAGACAAGAGCGCAACAAATTGCTCCCGCAATTAGTGCCACTTGGCTTACTCGGTAGCCGTCGACATTTTCTTCGAATTTCTTGATTTGCTCCAGATTGCGTTCACTCAAGCGGTGAAGGTATGTGAGACTCAAGTTTTCGTGTTTCATCGTGATGTTAAGGATAGGTGAGCTAGATACTCCTGGTGCCCAATTTTGGACTACGTCATGTTTGGTAAATGTAGTCTCATTGACCATTGCACTACTCCTGAATGTTATGAGGTGCGTGCCCTTAAGGTGGACAGTTGTTTCGTTGTCCACACGCACGATTGCAGGTCTGCCATTAATGACGATGATTCCTTCGTCGACATAAGTGATAGGGAGTAAATCGCTCTGTTGTTTATTGCAATCCGCCACGTCTCCAGCGTGAAGCTCTTGGGCGCACAAGCTCTCTGTGGACAATAGACAGAACATGGCTCCTGGTGCTGTGGAGCAGTTCTTGACGATGTGGATTTCTCCTTTTAACCTCAACACCGTATCATGGTGTGCCACAGGAAGGATGGTGATTTTGTTGCATGCCATTTTAACCCTGGCGAATTTTATTACAAAGTGCTATACGTTAGGGGATTGTAAAACTTTTACGGACGCAACGGACAAAATATTCCGGATGGGGGTGTCGGTGGGCTCCTCGACCCAAACACTCTCCAAATCTGCATGGTCCAAAATGCTTGGACTAACTGCGATAATTTTTGCAAGTGCAAGGTTAACAAGAGATTCTGCAATTCCATGGTTATGATTCTATTACGAGTTAATAGATGGCCTGAATCAATTTGTGCACTTTTAGAAACTTTTAAAATTTGATTGACCGTATTGGTGAGTTTGTTAATTCGAACCTGTGTTCTGGTATTGATTTCAATCTGACTATTGTGTGCATCGATTAGTCGTGCTTCAGTAAACTTTATCTTCTCCAAATCTTCAGTGTCAGGTGTCCCTGCGACAACCTTTAACGCGGTACCCAAGAAGTCTAGGCTCCTGGCTACTCTGTGATGGACACTCAACGAGTCAAGCATATCACGGAGAAGCTTTTGCATGTGGGATTGGGGAAATATGTCGACCATTCTGTCGGTCTCATCCACCACTCGCCTATACTCAGAGAGATTAGCTGAGTGTCTAACATAGGCAAATTCCACCCAGACTAAGAGTCTACCGTCAATGACGGGAATGTAATCCGCTTGGGAATAATCGGTAATATGGGCCAATGTCACGACCAGAAGACAGAGTAGAAGCGATGGTAACGACCTCTAATATTGGTGTTTCGATTAATGCATGTTCAGAAATGAGTTGCCCACCAGGAGAAGATGTAAAAAATTTGATTATACTAAAAAATATCAAAAATTATGGCCAGTGAATAATGAAAAATAATGAAAACTTATGCCAAGTGGCTATAAATGAAAAAAAATAAAAAAAAAAAAAACTCCGAGAGAACTGCAACTGGGCTTTGCTCGGGTTACTTGAGGTTGTCCTTGTGGACCACCCTCCCTTTAATTAGGACTGTGGTCCCCAAGTCTGCTTCGATGGTCCTCTCCTCGCATAAGGGAGTGAGTTTGTTGCCTAGTCGCCTGTTTGACTTTACTAGGACTTTATCGCCGACCTGAAACACTCTGTTCTGCCGAGAAGCGTTTTCTCGGTTTCTGGTCGTTTTTCATTTTTTCCTGGACATCATTTTGTGGATAGTCCGGATTTTCCCGCACAACCTCGGTCGGTTGAATGGATAGATTTGTTAAAGTTGGCAGTGGCCAGCAAGATCAACTCCTCTGTGTCGCTTATGCCCTTGTCGATTTTTAGGCATCTAGCAAGTTTGATCAACGTGCTATGGACGCGTTCCGCTTGTCCGTTGGAGACGCTATGGGCCGTGCGTTCGAGAAATCTTTGATGAAGCATCTATAGTAGGCCAATGTGCACACAAAAAAGATGATGACGTCGTCAACGGAAACGTGGCAGAACTTGCGGATCTGCTCTCGCAGAATATCGTCAATTGTTCTCTGGAAGATGCTTGCAGCATTCCTGAGTCCGAATGGAAGTCTTCGGAACTCATACCTCCCTAAGTTTACTGAGAATGATGTCTTTTCACTGTAGCGTTAAGCGAGTGTGATTTGGTGATAGCCAGACTTCATATCAAGTGTCGTGAAGTATTTGGCTTTTTCGAGGTTCCGCAATATCATTGAGATATTCGGCATGGGGTATCTGTTTGGTACCGCCCTTTCATTTAGCTTGCGAAAGTCTAGTACCAAACGCATTTTTTTTTCCCGCTTCGTCGGTGCCCTTTTTGTCTACGACCCATACTGGGTTATTGTAGGGGGACTTCGACCTTTGCATAATGCCACTTTTAAGCATTTCCTGAATTTCGCTGTTGACGAAATCAGCCGCTCCCATGGGATATGGGTACAATTTGGCATAAATGGGCTGCTCGTCAATCGTCCGGATGGTGGCTACCACCGACGTATTGTAAGGAAGAGCCATATTATGATCAGAAAAAGCTTTTTTCCTATTCCCGAGCATTTTTAAAAAAGCACCCTTAATTAAGGGCGGTTCGTCCGAGCAATCTACGTTGGTAAAATTGACATTGGGGCAAGTGTGAAAATCGATTTGCTCTACCTCGGAGCCCCATTTAAGCTGACCGGAAGCTAGGCAAAGAGATGCGACGACCTGTTTTAACAGGTTTAGGCCAACGATCGCGTCAAAGGAAGTTAAGTCCGGAAGTATAAAAAAGATAGCTTCAAGGTTAAAAATGGACACGAAACATTTTTTTGTGATTGTACCACGCCATGAATTGAATGCATTGCGAATGGGGACTCAACCGGGCGAATGCCTTTCAACCAATAGGTTCCGGTGTGTTTCCTCGAGCCATCCTGTCGCTTCGTGGAGCCGAGTGCACTTGTGCCCTGTTCTGCCTAGTGAAGTGTGGGTTCTTCCCGTACTTCCTTGTGAGTTGGCCGGTGGAAGGGCCTGTTGTCGCTCCTGCACTTTATGATACTGTTTACGGTCTCTATCTGCCTGGCTTCTTGCAAACGAAGTTGCGAAGGTGTACCGTTCGTGGTTAGACTTTACTTCTTGCGCCAAGGCGAGCGCTGTTGGCATGTCGTTTTGCCGCGAACAGCACATCTGTGATGTTTCGCCTAAGTCCTGAGACGAAAACACGCAAGGCGTCGTCGCGGAACTTCTCGCAGAGGACCGTTGCTGCCGACGCTTCGTACGACATAGTGGCCTTGTTGGTAAGCAAGGTGAGCTTTGTCTCAACCTCGTCATAATATTGTAGGAGCGTGACGCTTCCCTGTCTGAGAGTGCCTAGCTCTTGCTCGATAACTGTATGTGAAATCGAGTCGATTTATAATCGCGTCAAAGTTCAGTACAGTTCCAAAAGAGGATAGAACGGCATCAGCAGGACCTCTAATTTTGCTCCTGATGATGACAACCGCCTGATAATGGTGTGAACTATCCTGGTAACCTCTGAACATGTAGTACGCGGCTTTTGCCGCCAGGAAACGTATGTCTCGTGTGTCCTAATAAACTCGGGGGACTCTAAAGGGACTACTCCCTCAATTCTTACAGGTTGATAAACCTGAATTTGTGGCGTTTCTGTCTGGGCGGGAGTAATCTGAACAGCCGCGATTTGGCTGGCCAGTTCTTGAATTGTTTTACGCAATTCATTTTCTCTGCGTTGGCTTTCTTCAGCTTGGTCTTGTAGTGCCTCTATGACAGACATAATTTGTTGCGCATCAAAAGACATTTTATTTGTTGTGGATGCGTTAGCACCCACACTTCTCAGTGAAGAATTTTCTGCTGAATCCTCACTATCGGACTCTGAGTCGATAGCTTATAGTTTAGAACTCCTATACTGTCGGAATGAATTGCTCATGAGCTGTGTATGTAATACTCAATCCGTTTAGCCCATGGGACCAGTAAGTACGGTGAGGGGGTCGCGGCGGCTGAGTCGCCGCTTCGAAAGCTTTGAACGCGGGCTCGCTGAACAAAGTTGCTGCCTTGCCCAGCAACGATAAGGTGAAGGGCTCGCGTGGAACGGGTCTCCGCTAAGACAAACAAATATGTAAAAGCCAAAAAAAAAAATTTGCACCGCAAAGACAAAGAGATATATAAAAGCCAAAAAATTGCCACAGCAATGCATGCGCTACTGTTTCGGGTAACAAAGTGGAGTGGGGCAACGATAAAACAATTTAAGACGGCTGGGAAGCTAATGCCGAGAATTCAAGTTCAAATGAACAGATAGTGTCCAAATAATACACGAAAGTGGACTAAAATGCACACAATAAAATATAAACCGCAAAGTCAATCAATATTTGAAAGTTAATATTTCTTTAGCGCGTCGGCTGGGACATTTTAAATTTTATACTAATATACACATTAATATAGTATACAAAAACATATACATAGGTGTTTTAATTATTATAGAGATGCAGAATCTCTTCTTGCAGGGTAGTGTCTTTTTCTTGAAACCGCAATATTTAAATATTTTTATGTATTAAATGCAGTTTGAAGGGTGAATTTAGGTATACATACATTACATAATACACACTTACATTTAGGTATTACATATTTTAGTGTCGCGGGTTCTGTTAGTTGGGTGCCAATTATTTAGTTTATAGGTGCTGCAGGGGATCGCTCACTGCAGTCACTTCTAAGGTAGGACCAGTTGACCGTTATACGCCTCTGTGATCCCTCGCCGCAGTCACTTCTAGAGTAGGACCGGTTGGCCGTTGTACGTCTCTGTAGAAATAGGACGATTATGGTGGAATGGGGACTTCTTAACTGCTGGCCTAGAAACTCAGTTTTAATTCAATAAAATAATGTAACGGCTATTTGCCGGAGTTGTCTTTTTTATGAGCTGGTGCTCTTTATTCAATAATGTTTCGAAACTAACTGACTTAAAAGCTAAAAAAGCTTCATAGCGCCCCCGCCAATATGCAGAGCATTGCCGGCTATGTGAGTGCTTCCGGTCAAACGCTTTGTAAGCAATTTGACCGGTGTTAATGTGCGGGCGATCGGTCCGGTTAACTTAGTTTTTTTTTTTTTTTTTTTCAATGTTTTTCTTATTTATTGAATCTTCCCTTTTACTTAAGAGACTAACAATAAGTTTTCAAATCTTATTCTAAACTGACTACATATCATTTTATGAAATGATTCGTGCTGCGTGGCCTAACAAATTTAACGCTGGGCTTGTTGGTCGTTCCGGTGCAGTCGGCTTTGGCTGCATACTCGAATAAGTTTTCTTGCAAGAGGATTTGGATGTGAGGCTAGTTTTTCAGTGTATTTACCTTTTTTCTCTGCAATTGTCTCAATGACAAGTTTTATTTGTAAGTCTCTGTGTATATTCTCGTTCCGAAGATACCATGGAGCTCCAGTAATGATTCTCAGAATCCTAGACTGTGCTCGCTGTACTATGTCGATGTTGCTTCTCGATGCGTTGCCCCATAGCTCGGAGCCATAGGTCCATATGGGTTTTAAAACGGAGTTATATAGGAGGACTTTGTACTCCAAGCTTAGGGGAGAGCGAACGTTTATAAGCCAGTGTAGATCCTTTGCTTTTAGTCTGAGGTGCGTCGTCTTGGCCTCTATGTGTTTCCGCCAGGTGAGCCGCTTGTCCAGATGAATACCTAAGTATGTTACGTTATCGGCTTGTGGGATGCGCGTGTGGTTAATTACCAAGGGCGGGCAGCTTTGTTTGTTTAGGGTAAATGTTACCTGTTTGCACTTTTCTTCGTTTACTCGTATGCGCCAGTCTGCAAGCCAATGTTCTACACAAATTAGATGGCGTGCTAGTTGCATCGTAGCTTTTACTGGGCATCTGGATCGACTTAGAATTGCAGTGTCATCAGCGAATGTGGATATCGTTAGCTGGTAGTTTGTTGGGATGTCCGCCGTGTATAGGGTGTATAGAATTGGGCCCAGAACACTTCCTTGAGGCACTCCGGCTTCTATAGTATAATCGTTTGAAGTGCTTGAACTGTATCTAACCGCGAACACTCTTTTATATAGGTAAGACCTTAGAAGCTTATGTATATTTTGAGGCAGCAGTTTGATTATTTTAAACATAAGTCCATCCAGCCATACTCTATTTCGATAGAGCATTCGGCTTGTGCAACGTCTAAGAATAGAGCTGTGCAATATTCACGATGTTCAAAGGCTGTGCGAATTTCTGTTGTGATGCGGTTAACCTGTTCGATGGCTCCGTGTTTTGCCCGAAAACCAAATTGGTGCGATGGGAGTGTGTTGTGTGTTTTGAGGTGGGGGCTGATGCGTAGTAGCAGAACTTTTTTAAATAACTTGGAGAGACAAGTAAGTAAGCTTATTGGCCTGTATGATGATGACTGTGTTTTGTCTCTCCCGGGCTTAGGGATCATAATTATAACTGATTTCTTCCACTTTTGAGGGAAGTATCCAATTTTAGTAATTGCGTTGAAGAGCAAGCAGATTCTTAGAACTGCACACATTGGGAGCTCGATGATCATTTTCGGGGTTATTAGTTCGTAGCCAGGCGATTTTCCAGTCTTTAGTTGCTCTTTAATGACTTTCGTTATCTCGCTTGGCCGAAATTCTACCGGATCTTGTGGTGCTAAGTCAGATGCAGTTAAAGGCGGGAGAGTAAATGAGTTAGTGGCTGGATTTGGTTGAAATACTTTTTTAAGATGATCAGCGAAGACTCTTGCTCTGTCCGTGTCACTGCGAGACCAGTTTCCGGTAGAATTACGGAGAGGTACAACCGTTTCTGTTGGTGCCTGTAGGTTCCTGTGGTTTTTCCACGAGTTCTTTGTGCCTGTGGGCGTGAGATTCTCGATGTACCTTAGTTGTGCGCCCGCTTCTTCTTTCTTAAGCGCGTTTGTAAGTCTGCGAGAAGCTGCTTTTAATCTACTCTTTGCGCCAGGTGATCTGTGCTCCTGCCACTCCCTTTGAAGTCGTCGTTTTTCAAGCACAAGCAGTTCAGTATCTCTACTTGTCTTGTTAAACTTTATACTGCATACATGATTGTCTTGTGGAGTTGACGCTTTTGCTGCTGCAACAAGTATTGATTCTATATCATCAGCAAACTGATCAATGTCTTGCTCGGTTTCCAGGGGGCTAGAAAGGCCGGTGTGGAAAAAAACATATTTTTTGTACCTCGCCCAGTTGGTCCTGTTGCTTGTGAGCCTATGCGGTCGCTCGATGTGTTGTAGCTGGTACAAAAGATGAAATAGCACCGGACAGTGATCAGATGAGAGTTCTGGAAGTGCCTCAGCTGTAATCATTGATTGGGATATCCTTTTTGTGATGGCAAAGTCGATCAAATCTGGAAGCTTCATGGGATCTGCTGGCCAGTATGTAGGCGCTCCCGGGGAAACATAGTTTAGTTTGCGTTGCGGTTTGATGATTGCGTTGTACAGCTGTTTTCCTTAAGGGTTCTCTATCCGAGATCCCCAGTACATGTGCTTGGCATTCCTTGGGCCTTGTCATCAGGGTGATTCGTAAAGTAAAATTTATATCCTGGTATCTGGAAGTTGTACTTTTCGGTAAGGTGAGTCTCTGAGAGTAGCATAACGTCAATGTTTCTGTCGGCTAAGAACTGAGCAAGTTCTAGCTTGTGCCGCGAAACGCCATTATCGTTCCAGGTAGCGATTATTAGGGTACGACGGTGAAGTATGCATTGTTCCGCTGCAAAGAGAGTCGGCGCTCGTCTTGTTGTTTTTGCCGCTGAGCGCGCAATTTGCGTTGGCTCATTTTAGAACGATCGGTTTGTTCGTTGTCTATTTGTTTTTTAGTTTTACTTTATTATTCCACACACAGAAAGTTTTGTAAGATAGCAATTTAACATTGCCAATAGCGTCTCTTTCGCTTTCGATTTATGTATTTATTTTATGTTATTAGCTATTCACTTCACTAAAATCAAGTGATTTTATACGGAGCTCGATGAAAACACGTCTGATCTCCCCAACCAATAGACACCTAAGTCAACCTCATAAGATTTACATTCCATGTACCTCCCTTAAGTCAAGGTCCCCCCCAAACCATTTAATGATTGTCCACTTGGACAGATTTTAAATACAAATTAAGAACGTTATAAAAAAAAAAAAAAAAAATTAGCTATTCACTGAAATCAAGTGATTTTATACGGAGCTCGATGAAAACACGTCTGACTTCGTACAAGTGCAAAGTGCTTGTATATCTTTAGTTCGTCCGATACTGAGGTACGGGTCATGCATCTGGAGCCCTCAGTACTGGGTTCATCAAGACCGCATTGAATCCGTACATTCGTTATCATTTTTATACTTTATTCTCTCAGATATATCCCCGCAATTCGAGCCGTACGATGAACGGGAACGCCCCTTGGTTGGTTCGGCGAGAGGTGGGCTGTGCGTTATGCAACGGGAGACATGCGAAAAAAAATGCAGTTAATCTTTATTATGTACAGATTGTGTAAAGCTGCCAAAGCGCATGAGCTAAGAACTTACCATTGTAGTAGTCACGCCACATGGACCTTATTTTTTACTATTATTTTTACAACTTAAGTAAGTAAAAAGCGCGTCCAGTTTGATTGGTGGACTAACTAAGAATTTTTCGATACGAGAAAACCTTATTGATCGCCCATTTAACGGATGGTGGATGGCTATAGAGGCTAAAGCTCTTAACATAATTAAAAAATTTAATTCATCACTCTGGGCACAAATTTTGTTAGTCGTGTTTATTTTAAGACATTTTAAATCACTACGGTGTTTGACTTATAGAAACAAATATTTAAATAATCTTGTGATGCAGAAAATTAGATAATTAAAATATTGTCGGTCAAATAACTTGTAATCCGCTTCCATACAAAAATATTCTGCTATTATTATCCATCTCCATTCCTTTAACATCGGCAAGGCAGGTGAATCCAACGCGAACAAATTTTCGTGTATTTAAATTTATTTGAAATATCTGTTTATCTGTACCACAAGTGTATGCTAGTAATTCGGATTTTTCGTTTAACTTATTTTGCGAATGCATTGTTAAAGCATTCACTTGTGTATTGTGAAGACAAAATAATTGTGTCTTGCGTACCACTGCAAAGTTTTCCAAATTTATTACAGTGTACTTTATATTTTCATCGTCCCCTCCTGATAAGATGTGCAAAAGATTTTCAACTACATATGTGTCTATTGTGTTAATACCAGTTTCATGAAGCTGTAGGTAAATACATTTTGCTGACAAAGTCTTGTCAAACCCGTATATTTCTCCACTTGTAGTTGTTACTAGTAATAAGTCGTGACTATTAATCCAGTGTATCTTAAGAGGACACATTTTTAAATTGATAACATTTTTAAATTCTAGGTCATTTTTCCTTTTTAAGTCCCAGAGATACTGACAAATTCTTCCGTCAGCGCTAGCTATGTATAATGAAAAAAAATCGTTGGATTGAACTGCTATTTCTATTGCCATAAGTCTCGCTTCTTGTAAAAAATTCTTTGATATATTTTGCAATGTATGCTTGCATAATTCGTGCACATGAAACTCTTCTAAGCGATTTATGTTAAGTAGACTTATACAAAGTTGAGATCGGCCACCGACTGAAAAAATAATCCAAGTATTCTCATTAGATTGTAATTTATATGTCTGTAAACATCGCACACTTGACACATGTGAATGAATTTCGGCACATTGATTTGTCGCGTCGTCAAAAAAATTTGTAATTTTTATAATATTATCGTCACCAGCTGACACAATTAATGTCTGCCCTTGGCTGTATTGAAGACTTCTCATAACATTGCAATTACGTGTGTGCCAGGTGTTGCATTTTAAATTTTTGACTATATTGGATATAGAATTGTAGACAGCATTTTTATAAAAGAATACTTGCTTTTGCTTAATAAATACTATATTAATTATACCATTATTTATAAAATAGTCCCAACATCGATGACCACCGCCACATGCCATCTGCGCAAGCACGTCGTACTGCCTGGACCAAACGACAATGTGATTATCATTAAAGCCCAAAATTAAATCATTTCCAGGCAAAGCCTCAACCCAAGCCAAAGGCACATTTTTACATTGTGTGATACTAATAGCGCATTCCGGTAATCTTATATGTATGTATTTTAGAGCCGAATCATGACCACCGAACAAAACAAATGCATCGGATTTGGAAAGACTAAGCAATTTAAAAAAAATTGCACCAAATTTAACTTCTCGATAAATTAATATTTTTTCGAATATAAATTTGTTTCCATTGCTCCTGAAGTACAGTATGACACGACCTCTTCGGTCCCCCAATAAAAGATAGTTTTTATATATAATTAATGCGGCTGTTATCAAAGGATCGCGCGGATAAAAAAGATCAATTTGGGAATCTAAGCATAAATCTTTTCCTTTAAGTATCACGCAGCTGCCTTGGTCATCGGCTACAAGGAAGTAATTTTGATGTAAAGCGATAAAACAACGAATAGTTCCTGCCATCCTTTCAGCATCAAAAATTTTCGTGTAATTTGTAGGTTCCTCAAAACGATAAATTGTTATACGCCGGAGACCGCATGTTACAACAATGTCATTTGACACCTCAAAAACTGTACATTTATATGACGGGAAGTCTTCCACTAAAACCCACTGTTTTACTTTACAAAAATGTTTGGAAACTTTCATATAAAACAAGCGGTTCATGTTACTTAAGCCAACAACCATAGTTTCATTAAGAAACTTTATCTTCCTGATAAATTCATTTTTAAAATCTATATCTCTCAACGCATATGCAAGACTAGTTTGTTTTGTAAAAACGCTATTGACGTTAGAAGCGACCAGATTTCCAGTAGAGCCTGCGCTATAAAGTATGCACGATTCATTGTTGATCCCTAACCGCCAAATAGGTGCTCCGAAGTGCTGACGACGCTTATATAACAGTTCTCCACCATGACTCCAAATACATACATAAGAATCCTCACCACCGCTGATTATGTATACGAATTCGCCTGAAAAAAATAATTAATTCCATAATCAAAATATATGTGTTACCATTAACGCACCAATTTTTGTAATAACTGAACACATTATTCGGGAATTATGTCCAAAACAACTAAGCATGGGTTTTACACTGACGTTCTGCATTCCAAAATTTTCAATTCTCCAATACTTGACGGAACGGTCATCGGATGTTGTGGTTAATAATTGCGAGGGCAGGTTTAAATCAATTGAGTGAATTACTCCGTTATGTGCTTGTACACGTAACATAAGGGGATATGTTCTAACCTTAGTTGATTGGGAATTTATGCTGCAGTTTGGTTTCCATACCAACAATTCTCCAAAAGCGTTTCCACTTAAAATTGTAAGCCCATTGTATGTATTTCCGTGAAGTCGACTACAATAAAGAATTGAGCAGTCGGAACATTGAGCCAACTCTAATACATTACAGTTTAGATTGGCCGTAAGTGAATATTTAATATATATTAAGGTGCTGTGAGCCATATGCAAGACAAATTTTCCACTATTTTTAATACCATCGGAAAAAAAAATAGCCGCATTAATCCAATCTTTAGTTTTTCCTTCGTGAACCAACTTGAATCCGTTAATTTTCAGACTTAGATTCCAGGTATACAACAAGTACTCATTTTCCCTATAAGCCAGAACCATGGTTTCAGAGGAACTATTTGAATTAAATGCAAATCCATGAATTTTCCCGGGACGCAGCCGTGATGGAAGAATTAATTTGGAAGTTCTGCTGCATTCTACAAAATGACTTCCTTGGCCTGTTATCGAAATATTAAGTAAGTGGAATTTTCATCATCGGATCAAGATTCTTACGTACCAACCAAAATGCACTTATGAGACACATACAAGCCCAAAGCATCTGCTATTACCGACATGACGACTAGGTAACAAATAAGACTGCATTAAAAAATTGCGTGTCAATTCATCATCGCCTAGTTAGCGCCGACGGGTAGCAGTGAAAACTGGAACGCATGGAAATATTCGTTTCTCACTTGTCTATCAAAGTGGAAATGTCATTGTAAAACATTACATTTAACAGATCATATCCGTCGCATAGTTATTAGCGTTGATGGAGAGTATGAAATGTATCATGGGCACAATATTTTTATTAATACAATTTATCACTATTTATCAATCAAATTAAATAAAATAAGTTATGGAATTTTTTAAAATTATATGCCCTATTGTTTTTTGATACTTCGAGTGAGTACCGCACACTTCAAATTTAAAATATATGCATGTGTAAATTTTTCTTAAGCCTGTTGTGGGGTATATCTCAGATATCAAACGTTGCACCAGTTTGGACCAGCGAATAGCTTATTATTTTGAAATAATGTCTGAAAGTTTTTTGCTGTTCCCCTTTAAATTAGCCTATATACAATATTTGAAAGTATTTTTAAAATAGAGTACAATCTGGTTAACGCCCATACAAATATGAAAACACAAATTTTTTTTCGTAATTGTAAAGTTTTAAAACGTTGCACTATTTTGCACAAAAAAACTCTATAGATCATCTGCTTAAGTGCATTTTCATTCGCAAATCTGCATTCACTGAAGCCAGTTGTGTCGCGCTTGCACAAAGATTCAGCTAATCAAATCCCAACTTACCTCTCATCTGTGCTATTAATAGCACTCTCTAACCAGTGGGAACCGAATATAACGGTGCCGGCAAAAGTTCGCCAATAAGATAAGAAACCACTGCACAAGTTCAGCGTGCACTGCACAATTGGGCACTTTATTTCCCCTCAACCTGCGAGCGGCAGCACAAGAGGGGCAATAAAACTCTTGCTTATCAGCAAACCTCTTCTGCTTTTGTTTTGTTTGTGAGCGTAACCAAAATCAAAAGAAACAGTTAGAATAATCTTCCAATTTTAATATTTAACTGATTAAATATTAACAATTGGCAATGGACAATAATAGTATCACTGACATTTAGCTCATTGATGAGCTTAACAAGTCTTGGCTATCAAATTATCCTAATTTGAAGGTTAAGGGAAGATCTAGCCTCACAAGGTACTTCGCAGGATGCCTCTAAATACGTCAACGGAGTCACCATTGTGCCTACCACAGCTTCTGTTACTTTTTTAGTAGCCTCGACCGCAGCTGGTTACTGCTCAACTACCAGGTCATCTGGAGGTACTTCCAAATTGGCAGGGAGCCTCTTATGGCTATCAGCTCAAGCCAATTAAACAAGCCTAACCAGAAAACATATGGAAATTTTCGCCTATTACAGCAAATTACAAAAAATAGTAATACGCTCACATTCCAGCCGGCTTCAGTCTCTTGGCAAAAAGTTCCTTCCAAGAAGAGAAGCCTACCAACCTCATCAAAAAGTTCGAAAAAAGAGCCCATGTAATCGAACATAGAAACCATCTCGCTTCAAATGAATTTGCTGCTCTTGCAAATCAAGAAGACTGTCAAGAAGGCGAAAATAGCATGGACATTCTCCAGGTCGAAACCGATGCAGACGAAGAATCTCGACAAGCTGAAATTCCAGTGGCAAAGAAGTCACCAAAACCTAGTCAAATAACAGTACTTGCTGTCAGCGAATTACCTGCCTTAGAAAGGCTTCTCGACTCGGCGGTATCGCCTGTCTCATATAAACTCAAGATCGCGCGTAATGACAACTTGCGCATATACCCCCGTGACTCTAATGCCCACAGAGCTTTTACTAAAAAACTATCGGAAGTAAATCTCCAATACACTCCTTCTGCCTCCCGGAAGACAGAGCATACAGGGTTGTGGCTTGCAACTTGGCTGCTTCTACCCCAATCGAGCAAATTTTAAATGCGTTCACCTCCCAAGGTCACGCTGTGGTTAATACCTATAATCCAAAGGTGAAATCACGGAATGCTGACTCCTCTGAACCGGATCCAGCCAAAGCTTCTGGCCAGAACGTTTGGTTTATAGACATTAAAAAGGCTATTAATAACCGAGAAGCTCTAAAAATAAATAAAGTTGGCCGTCAAAGAGTCAGAGTGGAACTGCCGAGAAAAAATATTGATATGCGTCAATTTTACCGATGTTTTGGCTTTGATCATACCAAAAACTATTGCACCAAGGAGTCCAGATGTGGTAGATGCAGTTTGCCTCATTGGACTAGATCCAGTCAATGCCAGGCAAAGACCTATGACGACCTGGAGTGCGTTAATTGCCATAGAACTCACAAGGGCTGCACAATATACGTCCAGAGGCTCAAAAGCCGCAAAACTGGAATCAACATTACTCCCATGACCCGCGTAGAACACTCACAGCCCATGCGCAACAACAAGCAACAAGCTATTCCAACCTCAATCGTGCGGCAGGGCCTATCGTATGCAGATGCGACTAGAACTGGACAACAGAGCACACGACCTGACGGAAAATACTCCCAACATCGTAATTCTATCTCAAATACAAGGACTTTTCCGGATGTTGCGTTTGCTCCTGTAACAAACGCAAGCGAACCTCAACACGTTAATTGATGGCTCCCTCGCACAAATCATCATCTCAATGCAGCAGACCATTGCTGGTCTACAAAAAACCATCTCTGAGCTACTTGAGGAGATCAAAGAACTCAGATGTTTTAAGCCATTGACGCAGCGCAAGTAATGGCTTGTGAACTGCGCCTCGGAGCCTGGAATGCTCGTAGCATTATTCCATATGCTAATGAGCTTAAGGTGTTTCTCAGCAAGCACGAAATTGATGTTATGCTTATCTCAGAGACACTCCTACACGAGGTTACAGCTGCCATCGAGCAGATTACCCAGGAGGTCGCACCAGAGGAGGAGCTTGTATCCTAATCAGGCAGGGATTAGTGCACTATCACCTGCATTTGATCACGACGAATCACCTACAAATGGCAACGGTAAAAATTTCCACTAATTTGGGCGAAATTACGGTGTCAGCTGTGTACCTTCCTCCAGGCCTGCCTTGGAATGCCTCTGAGTTTGATAATCTCCTTGGTCAACATGGTCCAAAGATTATCATTATAGGTGATTTTAACGCTAAGCATCGCCTCTGGGGTAGTATAAGAGCGAATGCTCGAGGCTCAGCACTTCACGATGTTATTTCCGGCAGCTCAACTCAAGTTCTGGCTACAGGCAGACCCACTCACTACCCGTATAACACGAGGAATGTACCTTCATGTATCGACTTCTTCTTGTACAAAGGTATAGCCAACAGTCTACTATCAGTACGTGAAGAGTATGACCTATCTTCCGATCACTTGCCGCTGATCGCTTCACTAACAACGTCACCTCATAGTACCGCCCCTATTGGGATGCTCGTTCCACCTGGTGCGAATATAAGGCTGTTCCAGTACGAACTTAACAATGCCTTTAACCTCAATACAGAGATAAATACAGCAGACGATATCGAGAAAGCGGTTAAAACTTTTATGAAGAAGATCAAAGATGCAGCTCAAATTTCAGCTCCTGGCGGCGCAGTTCACCTACGCAACGTGCGTAGCAGCATCGCTCTCTCTCCGGAAGCAGTAGGACTTTTAACTCTCAAGAAACGTCTCCGGCGTGAGTTCATCACCGAAGGATATCAAATCGGGTGAGAAAAGTACTGGCCAACCTGAAAAGAGAAGCAACTGACGCGTTCCTCGGGAAAGCTACTGCCAATGGAAACTCAAAATTCGCACTCTGGAAGCTCACGAAGAGATTCAAGAGACAAGTTGCTCCAAAGTTTCCAGTTCGTAGCCCAAATGGCACATGGGCAAAAGCACCTCAGGACGGAGCTGAAGCGTTTGCCAGAAACCTGGAGGAAAGATTCCAGCCGTTCGAGACAGCATCGCCAAGACGAGTACAACTGGTTGCTGAATCCCTAGAAGCCCCATTGCAGATGGCTCTTCCTGTAAAGCCTATTAATCTCACGGAATTGAAAGATGATATCAAATTCCTTCGCAACAATAAGGCTCCTGGTGAGGATCACATCGACATCCATTTTTCTGGACATCCAGCAGGCTTTCGACAGAGTGTGGCATGAAGGACTTCTGCACAAACTTAAAAGCCTACTAAATCCTCAGCTCTTTTTGAAAATAAAAAGCTTCCTCCACGAGCGATCCTTTAAAGTTGTAAAGGACGCGCTGTCCTCCCAAACAAAGAGATTCAGAGCAGGTGTACCCCAGGGAAGTGTGTTAGGTCCAACACTGTATAGCCTGTATACGCACGACATTCCCTCAGCTGACAACATGTCGCTTACAGACCCCAATGACCTGCTAGTTGCCACCTTTGCTGATGACTCTGCAGTCCTGGCCAGAGATACTTGCGTCTATGCAGCCACTGATACGCTTCAGCTTTATCTAAAAAAATTCGAGAACTGGGCCTTTCGCTGGAACATCGCAGTCAATCCGGAAAAGTGTGTTTCCGTGACGTGTTTCTGTGTGTTTCTGCATGGAGAGCTCCTCACACAATCGAACGACCACAAATACTTAGGTGTCACTCTGGATAAGCGACTTAAGCGCCATGTAACGGATATAACTCGGTGGCTCAAAACAAAGGCGAACAACATGACTTGGCTCCTTGGGCCTGAAAGCAAGCTTTCAATTTCCAACAAGGCCAAAATTTATAAGGTTGCCTTGGCTCCTATTTGGAAATATGGCATCCAAGTGTATGGCATCGCCAAGTCGCACCTCAACAACATTCGTGTGGCGCAGTCGCAAATCTTGCGTAAACTATTTGGAGCGGCTTGGTACATCCGCAACAAAGACATTGAACAAGAGCTGAAGGTACCAAGGATTGGCGATGTCATAAAAAAACAAGCAACCGGGCGACTGAGGGCGAGAAGGAGGCTGCAGCGCATTCACCCTACAGATCTGCCAAGCAGATATATAAATTAATTGCTTAAATTATATAATTCATGCCTTTGACTCCCTAATTAGATTTAAGTAGATACTGATGTAAATACTCGATAGAGATTATGAATCTCTGTAGTATAAGTTATTATAAATAGTAACAGTTATCTGCAATATAAATAATAAAATTTTAAGAAAAAGTGCATTTTGAGCAAAAGTCATCTGAATAGTTCGCAACGATTTAGAGAAAATTGATTTCTGTCCATCTTAGATTTCGATTGATAAGAGCGGCGTCCATACCTGAAGCAACTAGCCGATCAGAAAGTTTCCACAAATGATTCAAATTTTAACGAGATAGCTTTAGTAAGGTGTAGGGATGGTTAATAAGCGTTTTCCAGACGTTGCACCATATTGCACGGTATACCAAAGAAAAGTTAATTTTTGAAAATAAAGATTTATCTACGAATTGGAATTGGAAGATACGCGAGTGCAGACGTCTCACAATTGTGCTCCGTGAATTTAACAATCTCAACAGTGTAAAACTCTACATTAAAACATATAAAGTGGTACCACCGCCAAGCGAAATTAAGTAATCTAAGAAAAACATTAAATCAAAAATGCCAACGTATAATAATGCAAAAGCAATCGGTAAAAGTGCCAACAACAAAAATATTCAAGACGAAATCAGAATGCAACGGAAAAGAGAGCAAGACGAGCGTCGTCTCTCAGTGGCTCGCAATAATGCCTACCTGTCAATAATTTACCCAACAGCAACAACAAGCAATGCAAGCGATCGATCTATTTCTCCGATCTATTTAAACTCACGTCCAACTATACAGACCGGAATGGATCGATACATACAAGTTACCAAGCGCAAATTAAGCCCGCACAATAAAAAGTTGAGCAATAATCCAAAGCTTAATAAAACCTCCGAATCAAAATCAAATCAAGAAAACATTTCAAACGATAATAGATTCAAAATTTTAGGCGAACACCTTGAAGACGAACCCGAAGAAGTGGCCACAGAATCTGCAAAGCCAAAACCCCCTCCCATCTACATAAGAGACTCAAATTGTTCTTCGATCGCCGAACGACTTACGGAGGTAATAGGCACCAACAACTTTTATGTGACCCATATAAATAAGGGCAATATACACGAAGTCAAGCTTCAAGTTAACAATGAAAATAACTGCCGCACCGTTGAGAAAGACCTAAGAGCTACAAAGAAAAATTACTATACCTACCAATTAAAGAGCTGTAAGGGTCTTCAAGTGGTAATCAAAGGCATCGAACCAACTGTGTCAACTGCAGAAATCATCTCTGTTCTACAAGAGAAAGGATTCGAGGTGAAATCGGCTATCAACATTATAAATAGAGCTAAGATACCACAGCCTCTTTTCAAAGTGGAATTAAGCCCCGATCCAATCTATAAACTCCAGTATCTACTCCACCGCAGAATAACAGTGAAGGAGCCACATAAGCGTAATGCTCCTGTACAATGCACGAATTGCCAGGAGTATGGACACACTAGAACCCACTGTACACTACGCCCAGTGTGCGTAGGTTGCACGACTCTGGCATCTGTCCAAATAATAAAAACGACCCTAATCTAAGGAAATGCGGTAACTGTGGTGGAAACCACACAGCAAACTTCAGAGGGTGTCCAGTCTACAAAGACCTCAAAAGTCTCGTTTCTAAGCAACCATTCCCCAAACAGAACTCTGTAACTCCATCTCAATCAACACCGGGAGTCTTTTTCACCAAAGCAACTAGGTCCTCCTTTGAACCTGTATGCACAATTCCAGGAGTATCATTTGCAAAGCCTTGACAGGCATAGTAAAGCCAGCTTCTAAGTCGGCAATCTCCCTAACACCAGCTGCCCAATCAACATCAGAGAAACACCACATCTTAGAACAGCCAACTGGAATTGAATCGCTAATTAGTTCACTTCATAAAAGCATGATGGAATTTATGCAGTTTATGCAATCTACAATACAAGACCTCATGCGAAACAAAACATACTTATGGAAATGCTTGTATCCCAACACTCCAAACCATAAATGGCTATTTTAAAGATATGTTTCTGGAATGCTAACGGCATTTCACAGCACAAAAACAAACTTATTCAATTCCTAAAGGAACACGACATTGATATAATGTTAATCTCCGAAACGCATCTCACAAATAAAAATAACTTCTTTCTTAGTGAGTACACTTTTTACTTAACGAATCATCCAGACGACAAAGCTCATGGGGGAACAGGCATCCTTATCAAGAGACGCATCAATCACCATCAATTGCAACCATTCGCAACCAATTACTTGCAAGCTACGTCAATAAGTATTAAAGTGTCTTTCGGCAGTCTTAGTATTGCCTGAATATACTGCCCACCACGGTTTTCTATTTCGGAAGAAGACTTCATGGAATATTTCAACCAACTAGGTGCCCATTTCATATCAGCAGGCGGTTATAATGCCAAACACACGCACTGGGGCTCCCGTCTTACAAACCCAAAAGGAAGGCAATTATACAAAGCTTTAATTACAAGATCGAATAAACTTGACTTCATATCTCCGGGTAGGCCTACATATTGGCCAGTTGATCCAAACAAAAAACCGGATCTTATAGACTTTGCTATAACCCGAAACATACCAAAACAACTAACGCGGATAGAAGCAATAGCTGACTTGTCCTCGGACCACTCTCCTATCCTTCTTCAACTGTTCAAACAACCACCAACGTTGGAACGGCCTGATATTATTACATCCAACCAAACAAACTGGCTCCGCTACAAAAAATATATAAGCTCACACATTGAGCTAAGCCCAACACTGCACCACGAGGCTGACATTGATAATTCTGTAAATGCCTTTGAATTTATTCTCACCACTGCTGCACGCGTATCTACACCTCAAATGAAACCAAAAATAGTACATCAGTACCGTACAAATAGGCAAATTCAACAGCTTCTTTTAGAAAAAAGACATTTACGACGAGTGTGGCAAAAAAACAGATCACCAGCAAGCAAAGAGAAATTAAAAACATGTGCCAAAAACCCACTCTGGAAAGCGCGCAGTCTCAGTGCCCCTGTTGAAACAGACAGCCCTATCCGAAGTCTTACAAGAAGATGGGCTAGAAGTGACTCCGAAAAGGCGAACGTGTTTGCAACACACCTCCAAGAAGTCTTCCAACCAAATCCTGCGACCAATTTATTTGAGCTTCCGGAATTCTCAAGCTCTGACATAATACACACTACGCCCCTGAAATTCCGATCAAGCGAAATTACTCAAATAATCAAAGAGCAATTAAAGCCGAACAAAGCACCGGGTCACGATAGAATTACTCAAAAAATGATCATAGAACTACCGAGCTGTGCTGTAAATCATTTATGCACGCTTTTCAACGCAATGACTAAATATGGTTATTTTCCTCAAAGATGGAAAAAGTCAACTATAGTTATTATTCCAAAACATGGTAAAGACAAAACACAAGCATCTTCATATAGACCAATAAGTCTTCTGTCCTGCTTATCAAAACTATTCGAAAAACTCATCTTATCGCACATCAGTCCCCATCTTAGTATAAATAACATAATCCCAATGCATCAATTTGGGTTCCGAGAAAAACATGGTACAATAGAACAGGTAAACCGTATCACCACGGAAATACGCTCTGCGTTTGAACAACGAGAATACTGCTCTGCTTTATTTCTTGATATTGCCCAAGCGTTTGACAGGGTGTGGCTTGATGGACTCATGTACAAGATCAAAAAATTACTCCCCAATAGTATGCACAAACTCCTCGAATCCTATCTGCATAAAAGATTATTCTCCGTAAGATGCAACGCCTCAACATCTGCTGAGCGTGAAATCAAAGCTGGAGTCCCTCATGGAAGCGTTCTCGGTCCCATTCTATATACACTATACACATCGGACATTCCGACAAACATTCAACTTACCACTTCAACTTTTGCAGATGACACTGCCATTCTTAGCCGGAGTAAATGTCCCCTTAGAGCAACTGTTATTCTACAAAATCATTTGGAATCTCTTGAAAAATGGTTAGCTAACTGGAGAATTAAAGTAAATGAAAGTAAATTTAAACACGCAGCGGAAGAGTCTGGACTGCCATTATACTGGAGAACCCACACACTGACCTACCGACCCTTCAAAGCAGCCGGATCTGCTGGACTTCGCCGTCTCCAAGGGCATAGGACACTCTAAGATAACATGCTCAAGCTATGATAAACTGCTATCTGACCACAGCACAGTAAACTTTCTCCTAAACATCCCCGTCCTCAAAAAAACCCCGCCTAGAAGAGTCACCGGGAAACACACAGATGCCCCCAAGTTTACGTTCTGGATGCTTTCCTTCATGAACCCAGATCCCCCTCTATCCACACCAAGAAACATAGATGCGGCCATCGAAAACTAACCAAAGAAATGCACAATGGTGCTAAGTTTGCAAATCCACCACATCCGTCTACCGTGAGAATACCTGAAAGAGACGTGCACTTGTGGTCTCCTGAAATCGCTGCTTTCGTGGACGAAAAAAGGCGCCTAAGAATAGTCTGATTTTCCTCGCGCAACCCCAGGGACAAGACATCACTTAATCGTGCCACCAAGGAACTGAAGGACAAGCTATCCATCCTACGGCAGGACTCGTCCCATAGATTCCTTGAGGAGCTGGAAGCTGGAGACTCGCAGCACTATCTGTGGAATGTCACGAGGCACATAAAAAGACCTGTGAAGAAGATATCACCCGTGCGCAAAATAGACGGTTCCCGGTGTCGGTCTGAGGTTGAAAGAACAGAAGCCTTTGCTGACCATCTACACAGTGCATTCTCACCTTTCGACAGATGCACTGTTGAAGAGCGAGCTGCAACCATAAGGTTCGTAGACAGCCCAAGTGCTCCTGGCCCGCTAATACAGCCCGTCGAACCAGAGGAGATTGCGCAGGAGATCGCCTCCCTAAAAAATGGCAAGTCACCGGGTCCTGACCGTATCGATGCAACAGCACTGAAAATGTTGCCCCTAATCTGTTCCCAAAGGCTGGCCAACATATTCAACAACTGCCTCCGTCTAGGGTACTTCCCTAAAGAGTGGAAGCGAGCGGAAGTAATTGTCCTCCTCAAACCTGGGAAACCTGAAGACAACCTAGCATCGTATCGACCGTTTAGCTTGCTGGCAATCCTTTCCAAAATACTTGAAAGAGTATTTTTACGTAGAGTACTGCCAGTATTGGAAGAGGCCGGTCTGATCCCTGACCACCAGTTTGGCTTCAGACGCCTTCATGGAACACCTGAGCAATGCCACCGGATTGTTGAGACTATACTTGAGGCCTTCGAAAAGAAGAAGTACTGCTGCGCCGTTATGCTTGATGTCAAACAGGCGTTTGACAGAGTCTGGCACCCTGGACTACTTTTCAAAATTAAAACCCACCTCCCAAGTTCCCATTTTGCCTTCCTCAAGTCATACACAGAGGGAAGAGAATTCAGAGTGAGATGCGGATCATCAATCAGCACCCCTAGGCCCATAAGAGCAGGAGTACCACAAGGCAGTGTTCTTGGACCCATCTTATACACACTCTACACAGCGGACCTCCCCATCACCCCCTCCCGGAACCGCACAGTAGCCACTTATGCCGATGACACCGCCTTCCTAGCCTCCGCCACAGATCCTCAGGAAGCTTCAGCCATCATCCAGAGGCAACTGAATGCCCTCGGTCCATGGATGAAACGATGGAACATCGTGGTCAACGCCGAGAAATCTACACAAACAACCTTCGCACTACGCAGGGGAGAATGCCCCCCGTCACACTCAACGGGGAAACCATTCCAACTAATAACACTCCCAAATATCTAGGGCTGACCCTGGACCGCAGGCTCACATGGCGTCCGCACCTAATCAACAAGCGCAACCAGGCCAACCTATGGCTTAAGCAACTGCATTGGCTCCTGGGAAGAAGGTCCAAGCTCAAAGTAAAATTCAAGCTGCTTAACCTTGTAAATACAAGGTAGTGCTTAAGCCAATCTGGACATATGGGATACAGTTGTGGGGCACGGCAAGCTGTTCTAACCGCATCAAAATCCAGCGATTTCAGAATAAATGCCTGAGAACAGTTTCGAACGCCCATCCGTACCACCAAAACTCAATAATTCATAAAGAGCTTGGAATTAGATGTGTAGCAGAGGAGATCACCCGTCTCAGCGGAAGATACATAAAAAGACTGGATAACCACCCAAACCACCTGGCTATCAACCTCCTAGATAATAGGCAATCCCCAAGACGCCTGAAAAGGAAACACCCGCTTGACCTCCCCAACCAATAGACACCTAAGTCAACCTCATAAGATATACATACCATGTACCTCCCTTAAGTCAAGGTCTCCCCCAAACCATTTAATGATTGTCCACTTGGACATATTTTAAATAAAAATTAAGAATGTTATAAAAAAAAAAAAAACATTCACACTGAACAGACAAACCTGTCTCCACCTTAATCTAAACGGAGCACGAATCCCGCAGTCAAACACCGTTCCATACTTGGGTATCCATCTTGACAGAAGACTCACTTGGCGCCCACACATAGCAGCCAAAAAAAATCAACTAAAGTTGACGACCAACAAGCTCCATTGGCTAATCAACTCTCAATCCCCTCTTTGCCTTGAATACAAAATACTTATCTATAACACCGTGATCAAGCCAATATGGAAATACGGCTCTGAACTTTTGGGAAATGCCAGTCGTAGTAACATCGAAGTAATTCAAAGAGTTCAATCTAAGACACTTAGACTCATCACTGGTGCTCCTTGGTATATAAGGAACGAAAACATTCATCGAGATTTAAATATCTACACCGTTTCTGACGAAATTTTCCATCAAAAAGCAAAACACCAAGCTAAATTAACATCTCATCCAAATCCTCTTGCACGCTCGCTAACCAGAACTTCCAGTTGGAGTAGACTTCAACGTGCCGATTATCCACTCGCTCAGTTCCGATATAATTAGTGCCGTGCTTAAAACTAAACCCATCGCTAAAAAATGGATTTTAGTTATAATATTAGTCTAAGATTTTAAAACTTGTTGTTAGTCTCTATTAAGAAGAGAAGAACCAGCGAATAAAATAAAATTGAAAAAAAAAACCTACGATTCTGAGTAATTTCCCTCTAAAAATTTGGAACATGCTTGGGCAATACTGGCCATTAACATCCCTATCCATTTAAAAATTTAAAATTTAATAATCTCTTAATTTGCCTTGACCGAGGTTGCACCATTTGGTACGGTGTATCATAGAAAATCTAATGTTTTATAGATTCGACCAATACTTTGCTTATTTTTTAATTTCTAGTACGTCTATTTGGAATGTTAAATGTTAGTCGTGTTAGTAGATGCTGGCTGTCTACATTACCATTAATAAGGTTATAAAGGAAAACGACCCCCAGCATCTTTCTACGATTGGTTAGGGAAGGTAAATTAATTAGAAGGAGTCTGTTAGAATAAGATGGGAGGTGAAGATTTGCATCCCAGTTGAGTCCCCTAAGAGCAACTAGCAAGAAATTCTTTTGAACGGATTCAATGCGATCTTGATGAACCCCATACTGCGGGCTCCAGACGCATGACCCGTACTCCAGAATTGGACGTACTAAAGATACGTATAAAGTTTTAGTAGTATAAGGGTCATTGAATTCCTTAGACCATCTTTTAATGAAGCCAAGGACGCCCTTCGCTTTATAAACCATCGTAGAAATATGGTCGGAAAATTTAAGTTTAGTATCTAATAGGACACCAAGATCGTTAACCTGGGTTAATCGATCTAAGGAAATCCCATAGAGAGAGTATGTCGCCTGGTTAGGGCACGAACGATAAAAAGACAGAAGGGGATTTGTATTGAAGACAAAGCTTAAAGTCGTCTACATACATAAGAACCCGAGAGTTCGTTAGAGCAGGGGGTAAGTCGTTAACCAAAATTGTGAAAAGTAGTGGCCGAAGATGGCTTCCTTGGGGGACTCCCGATAGAGCTCTAACAAGGCGAGAGTGTACATATTTAAAAAAAGGACATGTTGGGTTCTCCCAGCTAAGTAGCTAAAAATCCACGTGAGAAGGTCTGAGGGAAATCCTAGGAATATACTAAGTTTACTCAAAAGGAGTTAGTGGTTGACAGAGTCAAATGCTTTACTAAAGTCAGTGTAGATGACATCTGTTTGAAGGCCTTTACGGATAAAGGAGGTCAGCTCCAAGAGGTTTGTGGTGGTGGAGCGACGCTTTATAAAACCATGCTGGTACGGAGAAATAATAGAACTGCAGAGATGTTGAAGATGTGATGTTACCAATTTTTCAAAAAGTTTTGGAATTGCTGACAATTTAGAGATTCCTCTATAGTTTGTAGCATCCGATTTTTTGTTCCTTTTTTGTGTAAGGGAATTATGAACGATTCCTTCTACATTAAGGGAAAAATCGAAGTTTCCAGAGACAAAGAGAAAAGTTTAAGAAGGGGTCTGCACAATGGCTTTGCGCAGTTTTTCAGTACACAGCCAGGAACACCATCAGGACCTGGCGAATAGACTGGTTTCACCCTCAGAATATCCAATAACACAGTGCTTTCGGAGAAAGTTGGTCTGAAAATAAGATTAGCTAATTGAATGTTATATGAATAAGGCTGATCCATAATTGTAGGAAATGAGTACGTTGTTTGAAAGAAAGTTGCGAATAGATTGGCAATACCCTGATCAGTAGTCGCAGATACATTTTCAAACGAAATTAGGGGGGGAGAAGATACCTGCTTACGCTTAGTGTTAACAAAATTATAAAACTGCTTCGGATCCTGAGTAAACTGGATCCGACAGCGGTATATATAATTCTTATAAAACTCAGCGTTATGCACGGTGAAATTTGACCGAGCTACTAAGTATCTTGAGAAAGTTACATTACAGCCAGTTTTCTTATGTCTCTTAAGGAGTCTATTTTTAATGTATTTTAAGTTTTTAAGGCTCCTTGTAAACCAAGGAGGGTCGGTCGAGGCGGATGGATACTTCCATGGCACGCAAGAGTCGAAGAAAGCGTTAAGCGTTTTGTAGAATGTTTCTAAAGCGATATTAATATCGGTGCATTCCCAGAGATCGGACCAATCAAGTATCTGTGAAGACTACAACCTGGGATGCAAAGGATGAACTATCAGAATACAGTTTAGGGAGCTTACTCCGAAGCCCCTAGTATTCTGATAGGTAAGGGTGATAGATGTTGTTAGTTTTTTGAGGATGAAGGTTTAGGTACGGAATACGAAGACGGTACAGGGTTTTTAGGCTTTGGGAAAGCGTTAAGCGTTTTGTAGAATGTTTCTAAAGCGATATTAATATCGGTGCATTCCCAGAGATCGGACCAATCAAGTAAAGAAATTAAATTGCTTAGTCTCTGAAAATCAGCCTTGTGAAAGCAGCGAGTTTTATGAACTCCATGGCGAGACTGAAGGTTGCTAGCAGTAAGGGTTTCAATCGAAACCTCAAGCGTTGCGTGGTAAGGATCTTCTGGGAGCGAAAGTGGCATGGCTCTGGAAACGGTTATTCCATCTGGGTCAGAAACGAAACATAGATCTAGAAGCCGACCTAAAGAATTCCTTACGTGGTTTATTTGACCAAGGGATATGTCGAACATACCCTCAGTAAAGTCATGATGTGTCGAGAGTGTTAAAGATGGTGAATTCTCGATGTTTGACCAGATAAGTTCAGGTAAATTGAAATCTCCTAGAGTCACTAGAAGGTCACTGTCAGACATGCGGTTAGAAACCAGCTGAATGGCAGATAAGTGGTGCCAGTATGTAGGAGGTTCAGAAGAAGGTGGTAAATATGAGCATGTGATGAACAGTAATTGAAGCGACATAGTGATTTTCACACATAAGAATTCAATATCACCTGGATTCGGTAACTTAACCTCTTCAGAAGCGAAGTCGGAGTTCACAGAGATTAGGACTTCTCCTCCCCTTCGTAGTGGTCGGTCCCGTCTGTAAGTAGTGTACCTGCCTGGAAAAATTTCGGAGCTAAAAATCTCCGGCTTTAACCAGGTCTCTGTGAAGACTACAACCTGGGATGCAAAGGATGAGCTATCAGAATACAGTTTAGGGAGCTTACTCCGAAGCCCCCTAGTATTCTGATAGGTAAGGGTGATAGATGTTGTTAGTTTTTTGAGGATGAAGGTTTAGGTACGGAGTACGAAGACGGTACAGGGTTTTTAGGCTTTGGGAGTTTAACTCCCACAGGCTTATTAACTTTTTTTTATACTGTACTCGGCTGATGTTCTTGTACGAATATGTTCTCCGGCCAAAAGCTGGGCGAACAGATCGTATCGAACATCGGCAAAGGTACACGTATCTTAAAAGAAGACGTAAGCCTTGAGTAAGTGTATTAAAATTTCCTAATGTCCTCCACTCTAACAACGGCCTTAGATTTGGCTTGGATATATGCCGAGATATCAATCTCTGAGGTGTCAGGGGCCAGCCGTGAAATAAATATGTGTTTAGAGGGGAGAATCACCTGTAAGGGCTTTGGTGTTACGGTTGCTAAGACCGCAACATCAGTCCGTACCGGGGGTCCGGACGGTGGTTTACCCTTAGCAGTGGATTTTAAGGTGGTCGAGTCTACTCGTGCCGGAGGAATCACTTGAAGTGATACCCTGGATGGTAATTCAGACGAGTTATGCTCGACTATGGAGTCAAATTCCGAAACCACATTTGTATTTCGAACTCCTGCTCTTGAGTTAGTAAGAGTTATGAGCGGCTGCATGGTCGTCGGCTGATCGGGCTGAATAGCGATATCAGTGCATACGGAGTCCCTAATAGCGTTTTTTTTGCGCTTTGGGGATTCATTTAGTAGCTGTAGGCTGCTAAATTGGGAATCCAGCGCAGAGAGTTGGTCGTTGATTTTACGGAAACCACCGATCAACTCTATGAAACCGTTTTTAGTTTGCCGCATGAACGTTCGCATTTCTTTTTGAACCGCGCGACATCCACTGCAGCAAAAGTGGAAACCAGCGTTTCTAGAGATTGCATCCGAAACTGAGGCGGTAAAACCGGCACATTTCGTATGTACTACGTTTTCACACAGCCAACAGGGGATGCTAGGCTGGGAGGCGGAAATCGGCTTATTGCACGATTTTATAGCGCAGATGCTATAAAATTCCATTATAAAAATTTTTTTGATAAAAACTAAGAAATTTTAGACATATAAAAAATATATTGACAACAAATAATTCATTTTAGACAAACTAATAGCCTTAAACCACTGTACTTGTTAATAAGAGCGCGATACAAGGGAGAGGTAATGGAAAAAAGAGCGCAAACTAGGAGAGAGAGTTATTGCAAAAGTAGAAATTGCAGTAAACGTAAGATAAGGGAATAGAAATAAATAGGGCACAGTACCTTACTTGGCTAAATAATAAAATAATTTAAACACACCAAATACGGTACCGCGCAGACGCGAGTGGAATCGTTTAAAGTATTCGATTTGAATAATTAATTTCTTAACAAACGCCGGCTCGTCTTTTGCTCGAAAATAATAACAAAATCGAATGATCGCAAGAAAAAAACACGTCCGTTCGCTATGAAAGTGAAGTGTTCTCTGACAGCATCACCTGCGTTGTTTGCTGCCCAAAGCAGCTATTCCCCGAACTTTCGATTAATTTCAATTATTATCAATTTTAATGGCGCCACCAAATAAAGGTCTTGCATATAATCGCGTAAAAAAGGCAACAAATTTTTGTGGCGGGAACACACATCCTTCTTACTCCTCAGTACCCGGGTGAGACAACCCGCACCAGTGCCCATTTCCCCCGCTGTCACTTAGGCTCCCCTCCCCGTCGCAGCTGCTAAGGCTACTCCTCCATCGCAGGACTAATTTCAGGGGTAACTAATGCCTTGAAAAATTGTATATTTTGGGGAATATTACATTTTTTATTTTTTTTAATTGAACCTGAGAAACTAAATTCAGGAGGTACAATGTTTTATGCCCGAGCGGCTAAGGCTTTCAGGTATTAATTGTTTATGTGTAACTTATTTAATAATAGTACAAAATTATTTACGTTTCTTGCATTGAAATTTATGAGAGATGGTTTAGGCTAGGGATTTTTAGGGATGTGATTATGTTTTTTATGTAGTGGCTGTGGTTGAAGATGTGTTCGACTGTGAGGGAATTTCTGTTACAATAGACTGATGCTAATTTTTTTTGAATATGTGTTCGTGTGTGAATTTGGTGTGGCTTAATCTGAATCTAGTGTATAAGATGGCATGATTTCTGTTTATTGTTATGGGTATTTGTATTGTTTCTCTATTTGGGTTAATGGTTTTATAAAGATGGTTGTAGTTGTTCCAAATTGTTTTTAGATTTTTTTTGTGTTATAGTTAATTATTTTAATACCCTTGAAAAAGGGTATTATAATTTTGTCCAGAAATGTGTAACGCATTAAAGGAAGCATCTCCGACCCCACAAAGTATATATATTCTTGATCAGCATCAACAGCCGAGTCGATACAGCCATGTCCGTCTGTCCGTCTGTCCGTCTGTCCGTCTGTTTCTATGCAAAAAATAGACAGTAGTTTTAAAGCTAGCGTTTTGAAATTTTTACCAGATCATTATTTTTGTTGCACGCAGATCAAGTTTAAGAATCGGTCGGATCGGACCACTATATCATATAGCTGCCATACAAACGACCGATATGAAAACAAGTCTTTGTATGGGAAACTTTTTTGTTTTCCAAGCTATTGCAACTGAATTCAACATTTATTCATTTGACATAGCCACACATGATTTGTGAAAGTTTGGTCCGGATCGGACCACTATATCATATAGCTGCCATACAAACGACCGATATGAAAACAAGTCTTTGTATGGAAAACTTTTTTGTTTTCCAAGCTATTGCAACCGAATTCAACATTTATTTATTTGACATAGCCATACAAAATTCTTGAAAGTTTGATCCGGATCGGATCCCTATATCATATAGCTCTTATACAAACGACCGATATGAAAACAAGGCTTTGTATGGAAAACTTTTTTGTTTTCAAGGGCATCTTGAATGGCCATCTTCGGCAAGCCGAAGATAACTTTTCTCACTTGTTTTATATCATTTTTGTTTTTTATGTTGTGGAGAAATAAAGGTGATCTTGTAGTGATTTTTGATGCTGTATTTGCTTGTTCATTTCCGGCTTTTCCTGCGTGGCCTGGGGTCCATAGAAACTTTAGATGTTTGGTGTTTATGCGATTATGTCCCGTATATGCAAACTATTGGTTCGTTATTGTTGATATTTTGAATATCGGCGAGAGTGGAAAGAGAGTCCATGAGGTAGTTTTCTTTTTTTTCTTGCTCTTGCGAGTTCTGCCGCGATCAGGATCGCTTATGCTTCTGCGGTAAAGATTGATGTGTATGTTGGTGTAACGACAGCTTTTAAGATTATATTTTCTTGACTTACAACACTAAGTTCTGTAATGTTGTTTTTTTGAAGCGTCCGTATATGTATATGAATTTCCATGTTCGGTATTAATGTTTTATTATGTTGAAGTTTTGTTTATAGATTTCATTGGGTGTTGTATTTTTTATATTTCGTAAGTTATATTATTACAGATTTGTTATAGAACCATGATGGGACTTTTTCTTTATATTTTTTATTTTGTATAATGGGGATGTTGAGTGCTGTTGCTTTGTTTATAATATGTTGTAGACTGAATGGGATTCGTGGTGCTCTTTTGCGTTGAAGTTGATTGATGACTGTTTCCCGTAGAGTTGAGCTGGATGTGTTGGTGATCCTATAAATTTTTTTGCCGATGTTCCATATGAATCTGGCGGCCAATTCCGGAAATCCAGCTTCTGTCAGCAAGTTGTCGATGGGATTGGATCGTAAAGCACCTAAGGAAATTCGGATGGTGGCGTGGAAGGGGGAGGATAGTTTTTTTATGTTGGTTTGGTTTGTTTTGGCGTAAATACAGAGACCATAGTCTATTTTGGATAATACAACTGGTTTTGTAATTTTTATCAGTGAAGTGGTGTTGCAGTTAAGGTATTTACTATTTAGACATTTGAGGATGCTTAATGTAGTGTTAAGTGATTTTATTAATGTTTTAATCTGTTCGTTCCAGGGGTGTTTAGTGTCAAAGATGATTCCCAAGATTTTGAGTTGTCTTATTTTGGGTATAATGATATTGTTGATTTCTATTTCTATGTTTTTACAGTTTTGTTTTTAGCACATATGTAGGTGAGATGATTTCTCTGTTGATATTTTTGTTTCTGTAAATTTTCACCATTGGGTCATTTTGTTAACGTTTTGTAAATTTAAGTGTTGTATCCTGGTTTTGAAAAAAAAAAGTTACAGAGGTCGTCTGCATACATACTTGTAGTGTGTATGAAGAATTTGTTTTCGTTTATTATATAGCTTAATTTGTTAAAAGCTATGAGGAATAATTCTCGTGGAATGCCGTTGTGAAGTTGCTTCTCGTTTGGCAGGGTTTTAACTTGTACATGAAATCTACGGTTTCTGAGGTAGCTGTGTATAAATTTAGTTATTTCTTGGCCGAATTTCCATTCGTTCAGTGGAGTTCTATTTGTCGAAGGCCTTTTCCATATTTATTGACATTATGGATACTCGTATGTGGTTTTTTGTTGCGAGGTTGCAGATGTTGTTATCTAATAATAATAGTGGGTCTATCGTGCATCTAATTGTTTTGTATGCATATTGATTTGGAGAGAAGAGGTGTTTTTGGTTCAGGGTCCATATGATTCTTTTTGATTTTATTTTTTTCTAAATTTTTGGATTTGCTGAATAGAAGTAATACGAGTATTGGGCGGTAGTAGTTTAGAAGTTTTTTCGGTTTCGGTTTGCAATTTTCCATTGATGCGGAATGCTAGTGTCTAGTATTCTATTGTAAAATTGGAGTCTTTTAAATAGTCTGACTAGTGTTTGGCGAGTGCGTTGGCTATCATAGTTGAGTCGCAGTTGTTTCCTATCGCTGTTTCTATTGTGTGAATGTGGGTGTTTTTTCTAACTCCTGTAATAGTGTGAACTTTATCCCAGAGTGTCTTTGTTGTGGTGTTAGGTTCAATGTCATTAGTAAACTTTTCAAATTCGCTTTTTTTTGCACTTTTTTCTTTAAATTTGAATTTAGCGTTTTGCCTTTTTATATTTCAGCATGTTTTCTGATCTTTAAGATCTTCTGAGATTATTGAGGCATTTAACTTTTTCTATATTTCTATTTCTATTTTCTATATTAAGAACTCTAGTTCTGCATTCCACCAATAGGTTGTTTTGCGTTTAGTTTCGTTCGCGCTTGAAGTGGGAATCGAATTATTTGCACTTGCTTTAATAATTTTTAGGATTTGTGCTGCTGATTTGTTTGTGTTGTTGGTAATGTGTATTTTGTGTAACTGTTTAATTATTAGCTTGGAATAAAGCACAATTTGCTGGGTGAAGATTTTATTTATGTTTTCTAAGAGTTGAAGGTGTGTATGTTTTTGGGAATAGCTGTATGAATATTGGAAAGTGATGAAATTGAAAGGGATGCGTTTAGGTTTAGGGGTGGAGATATCATATGGAGATATCTACATTTGTAAATGTCTTGTGTGTAGAGTAGTGTGTGTGGTTTTCGTTATTTAGTTATTAAGTTGCTATTTTGTACAAAATTTGCAATTGCATTTTTCCTTTGATTGTTTGTGGAAGAGCCCCAAACAAAAAAGTTTTCCATACAAAGCCTTGTTTTCATATCGGTCGTTTGTATGGCAGCTATTTGATATAGTAATCTGATCCGGATCAAACTTTCAATAATTATGTATGGCTATGTCAAATAAATAAATGTTGAATTCGGTTGCAATAGCTTGGAAAACAAAAAAGTTTTCCATACAAAGACTTGTTTTCATATCGGTCGTTTGTATGGCAGCTATATGATATAGTGGTCCGATCCAGACCAAACTTTTACAAATCATGTATGGCTATGTCAAATGAATAAATGTTGAATTCAATTGCTATAGCTTGGAAAACAAAAAAGTTTTCCATACAAAGACTTGTTTTCATATCGGTCGTTTGTATGGCAGCTATATGATATAGTGGTCCGATCCGACCGATTCTTAAACTTGATCTGCGTGCAACAAAAATAATGATCTGGTAAAAATTTCAAAACGCTAGCTTTAAAACTACTGTCTATTTTTTGCATAGAAACAGACGGACAGACGGACATGGCTATATCGACTCGGCTGTTGATGCTGATCAAGAATATATATACTTTGTGGGGTCGGAGATGCTTCCTTTAATGCGTTACACATTTCTGGACAAAATTATAATACCCTTTTTCAAGGGTATAACAAGTGAGAAAAGTTATCTTCGGCTTGCCGAAGATGGTATACCCTTACAGATCTTTACAAAATTGCAATAAGTACTTATGTAAAAATCAGAAGTCTTTACATAATTATTGGTATGGCTATATCAAATGAATGTCAAAGCTTGAGGTGTCCATTGAAATCCTTACTGCTAGCAATCTAAATTCTCGCCATGATTTCATTAAACTCGCCGTTTTCGTAAGGCTGACTTTCAGAGATCAAGCAACTTAATTTATACATTCGATTGGTCCAATCTCTGGGCATACACCGATATTAAAACCGCTTTAGAAACATTCTAAAAAAAACGCTTAACGCATTCTTCAATTCTTGCGTGCCATATAAGTATCCATCCACCTTGACTGATCCACCTTGGTTTACAAGGAGTTTAACAAACTTAAAATATATAAAGAATACACTTGTTAAAAGATATAAAAAAGCTAGCTGCGATGTAACTTTTTCAAGATTCTTAGTAGCTGGGGTCAAACTTCACCGTGAAACGCTAAGTGTTATAAGTATTATATTTACCGCTGCTGGATCCAGTTTACACAGGATCCGAATCACTTTTATAATATTATGAACACTAAGCGTATCTTCTGTCCCCGTATTTCGTTTGAAAATTTAGCTGCGACTACTGATCAGGGTATTGCCGATCCATTCGCAACATTCTTTCAAACAACGTATTCACTTCCTACAATTATTGATCAGCCTTGTTCATACAATATTCAATCCAGTTTTATTTTTAGAACGCTTTTCTCCGAAAGCACTGTGTTATCGGATCTTCTGAAGGTAAAACCAGTCTATTCGCCTGTTCCCGATGGTATTCCTGGCTGTATTCTGAAGAACTGCGGTAAGCTATTCTGCAGACCTCTTCTACAACTTTTCTCCCTATCTCTGGAAACTTCGATCTTTTCTCATATGTGAAAGGAATCTTTCGTAATTCCTACATAAAAAAACGAAAAAATCCGATGGCATCTAGGCACTATAGAGGAATCTCTAAATTGTCAGCAATTCCAAAGCTTTTTGAGTTCTGCAGTTCAATTATTTCTCCATGGCAATATGGTCTCATAAAACGTTGCTCCACCATCACAAACCTCTTAGAGTTGACTTCCTTTATTACATATGGCTTCCTTAATGGCCTTCAAATAGATGTCATCTATACGGTCTTCAGTGAAGCATTTGACTCTGTCAATCACTCACTCCTTTTGGGTAAACTTAATCTCTTAGCTGGGGGTACCCAATGTGTCTTTTTTCAACATGAACACTCTCGCCTTGTTAGAGCTACATCGGGAGCAACTCAATTAAGCCATCTTGTTTATTTTCACTATTTTTATTTACGACCTACCCCCTGCTCTAACGAATTCTCTGGTTCTTATGTATGCAGACAACGTTAAGCTTTTTCTTCAATATAAATCCTCTTTTGCAGAATACGAACTTCAGCCTGATTTTGACAATTTCCATAAAAATTGTGTTCTTAAAACTTAATGGGTCAAAATGTAAGCTAATGTCTTTTCATCGTTCGTGCCCTAATTAGGCCACTTACTTCATCTATGGGATTTTCTTAGAACGATTAACCCAGGTTAACGATCTTAGTGTCCTATTCTACGATGGTTAATAAAGCCAAGGGTGTGCTTAAATGACCCTTATATAACAAAAAAGCTTATACGTTTCTTTAGTACGTTCAATTCTGGAGTACGGGTCATGCGTCTGGACCCCTACCTCTCTTTTATTGCAACATACATTTACTAATCAATTTACCGTCCCTAACAAATCGTAGAAAGATGCTGGGTGTCGTTTTCCTACATAACCTTATTAATGGTAATGTAGACAGCCAGTATAAAAAAGGAACATTTTAAAGAGACGGACTAGAAATTGTAGTCCTCTGTTTCAAAGTTGTTGTAGATCTGCATATGCCCAGCATGAGCCTTTTAGGGTTTTGTGTTCTGACTACAACGGTCTACATTCTATTACTTCACTTTGCATCTCCTCTTCTTTTAAATTCTCTATTCTCACCTATCTTTCTGAGCAACAAACGCACTATTCTTCTTGCGCGATGCGAGCCGTTCGATAAACGGCAGGTGGGCTCGCCTGAAAAAAAAAGTACTATTTAAGGATGTTAATATTCTTGCAAATATTACTCTTCTTTATTTTTGTTTTTTTAACATAGCATAGGCATGTAATAGTTATTAGTATTATTGTTCTTAGAAAAAAGTTAGCTTCAACGTTTTTCAGTTTTGTACACTTAGATATTAATGATAATATTACCTATGTACTGTACAACTGGAGAACATTTATTTCAGTCAAAATTAACAATTAAAAATATTCATTTAAAATTTAAATTCGTTTTTTATGATGATTTGTTAAAAAACAGGCGCTTCATAGGTTCCGCACACAGGCGCTGCCAAGGGTCGGCGCGACCCTACGGTCTATAATGAGTCCGTAGTAAGGAAAAATTTAAATTCACAGTAAGTTTCTCAAGTCCAAAAATCTTGAGTAGAAAATATTTAACTCATTAGGTTGTTTAGCATCAATGGCAATCATTGGAAAAATCTTTATGAAAAAATGTTGGATATCTGGATACAATTAGGATCAAGAATTAGGTGAAGAGTATAGCAAAAAATGGAAAGCATATAATTTAGAATTGGAGGCATTGGGACAAATAAGAGTGCCCAGATGGATTAAGTCTATGCATATGCGGCAGTAGTAGATGCGAAAGTGAGAACGAAAGTTACCATAATAGCCAGTAAAAGTAGATTGAACGCAATAAAGAATAAAAAAACGATTCTCTGTTTAGTAAGTTAATGATGCGCATAAGAGAAGCTATGCAGAATTATAAAGTAGAACTTTATGCATGGAGTGATTTAACGATAACGCTAGCTGGGATTCAAAATTAAATAGATGAAATTTATTAGGTGTAGAAAAGATGAAATTCGAAAGTTAAAGGACACTGAATGGAATCCGGAGATAGTTCTGCAGATTAAGTGTCAAGAGGATTAACCAAGTGACTGGTGATTTGCGATTTTTGGTGGAAAGGTCCAAAAATTGGCTGAGCCATTGGTATTAAATTCCTTTTTCAAAATTAATACAAAAATTTTCTTGCTACCAAAATTTTATACGTGTAATGGTTTACGTAGTAAGATTTGTTTAAATGACTGAATTACAGAATTCATAAGCAATCCTTGAAGTAAAGTATCCTATAAATTTGGACAAAAGTTATTTTTAAGCATTAATAATAAATGATGCACATACTTATACAGTTTATGGAGGTATAAACGTAATGTATAATTATACGAAATTCTTAAAAAACAATTAAGGGAGTGTGTAAAATTCACACGATATCGGAATATCATCGGAGAACAGATAATGGGTATCCATTTTTAAATACGTGTATTAATTATGACAGACCATACATAAACATAAAATGTTCAAAGAATCGGGGTCGAAAAACGTTTAAAGGCTATATTGCAGTATTTGTCTGGAAGGCCACAAAAGCCATCCATTTAGAAGTTATTAACGATCTAAAAGCTGACGATTTTCTAGTCGCGTTTAAGCGGTTTCTTGCAAGAGGAGATAAATATGCTAACATATATTCTGACAATGGAACATATTTTGTATGTGCAAAATTGGAACTAGACGAGGAATCGAGTGGCATTTTAACCCCCAGTAAGTCCTCATTTCGGAGGAATCTGGGACGCAGGAGTGAAGTCTGAATGTATCAACATACGAAGAAATGTCAAAGTTATTATGCCAAATAAAAGCCGTTTAATATTCGAGTACTATTATTATAGAGTTTGGAAGAAAATAATAAACTCTTTATGTCTCATAGTCAGCCAAAAAGAAGAAGGCGGGCACATAAACATAGAAAACATAAAAGGACTAAATAAGAAACAAACGTCTTTAATTGATTCAGCTACAAACATTTTGAAGAAAACTTCGGACGAATACAAACATTAAAAGTATGAACAAAAGAATGAAAAATATCACCGCAAAACAACAGTTATCATATTTTGCATAAAAGGAATTCATTAAGTTCTTATGGTAACTATAGAAGTGGTAGCTTGATCGAATAATGCGAGAAAATTCAGACAGGAATAATAATCCTTCTAATTATTTTCAATCATGGAAAACTTAACACTAATATTTTACCACCAAGTCAACTAAAGAGTGTAATTTCAATATTTTTTCTATAATATTTAAATAGATCTATACCATCTTTATGACTAAATCAACCATTTCCAAATACCAAAAATGGCAAAGAAACAAAAAAGTTTGAGTAGCTGTCACTTAGGACACCTGAAACCTTCTAGACCTTCTAACTGTATGTTTAAAGAAGTTTTAAAATCAAAATCGTTTTGGTAGAATTGGAAAAAAGAAGTAGTTGGCTATTTAAAGTCGAAGAGATCACTAAAATGAGGCTTCAATGTGCCCGATCAGTTCAGAATGCGGAGCTAGAACTGATGATAAAATTTTAATTGCCCAGCATATTATAATATCAGCATATTTTTATCTATTATCTTTTTGGCAACACTGGTTTAAACAGCTGAACCATGAACAACGCTTGCAAATTATTGAATTTTAGAATCAAAATTCGTTAAAACTATGTTAAAAAAGTTCATCGCGCGCTTTTCCATTTTATGGACCCACTAAACCGGCTATTCCGGCTATTGTGACTAAATTTCATACAAAATCTACATTGTTCGACATTAAACCACCAACACGCTTTGAATTTTTCTGAACTGTTTTTTTTTTTTAACTTTCCTATAGCTTTTAAAATACCACCCTCTCAGCCCATCAGCCAAAGCAGTAAAACACCTTAATTGTCTTGCTTTCAATATTCCTTTTTATTCAACACAACCGATACAACCGCACGCTCTCGCTGTCTGCAGACGAATGAAAGATTACTCTAGAAAATAAAAGTGAGAGGCACAAATAACTATCATCACTCTCACTTACACACAACATTGAATATGTGTGACTTTTGTATTTTCAACAGTGTTTTTATTATTAATATTTTAGCATTTAAAAAATATAAACCGAGGCCTCGCACATGTCCATTTATGGCGGTTGCAATGCGATCTAAAGAAGTGGAAATGCAGGAGTGTCGTATTTATTGTACACAGATTTTCTGGAGCAATATTTTTTTACAAGATTATAATCGCTTACCGCTTCTGCGTTTGATCGTTTTGTGGGTTGCGGACGCGACGATTGCTTGAGACGATGGGCCTGAATGGGTAACAATGTCTTGAATGGAGGAGTACCTAGGTACTACGTTGCTAATCTCTTAAAGATTCGTGTAGTTGTGCAGCGGGTGTGGATATTGCGGATACTGTTGATATTGCTGCTAGTAGTTGCGGTGATGCTGCAGATTGGGCTGTCGCAGATTGTTGTTGTGGACACTATGAACCAAAACATTGCTAGTATGTATCTGGTTTCCGTTGTTAAAGGTCATCGAGTGACCACTTAATCGGCACATAATCGCCTGCGTCTCCTGCGCCTGCTGCTTTTGAGCTTCCTGAGAACAATCCTTTAAGATTATTTCATGCAAATTTTACTGCGCCTCAAATGGTCGAGTCGCTTAATTCAATTTTGGCACACTCTTTCCAACTTTTCCACCGGTATCTTTCGTATAAATGCTTCAATGTTGTCCTTTGAATGTTGTTAATTGAAGCAGGGTTGTCTGTATAGACATTAGGATTAGCATGGCCCCACAAATAGTCTAAAGGCGTTAAATCGCACTATCTAGGCGGCCAATTGACCGGTCCCGAACGTGAAATAAAATGTACACCGAACTCGCCTCTCAATAAATCCATTGTTACGCGTGCTGTGTGGCATGTGGCACCGTCTTATTGAAACCACTTGTCTTGCAAGTCAAGCTCTTGCATTTTGGGAAAACAATAGTTTCATATCATCTCACGGTAGCGTTCACCATTTACAGTACGGTCCAATGATGCCACCAGCCAAAAAACCGCACCAAGCTGTGACTTGTTCTGGACGCATTGGTAGCTCTTCCAATGCTATTGACTGATCTTCACTCCAAAATCGACAATTCTGCTTACTTACGCACTCCTTAAGCCAAAAATTAGCTTCGTCACTGATTCGTTCCGCTTTAATTCTTGCACCAGCTGCATTTGCTGCGACAGATGTCCGATACAGCTGCGATATTTTCTTCAGTTCGCACTCTACATAAGCCTGTTGGTGGTTTAATGTCGAACAATGTAGATTTTGTATGAAATTTAGTCACAATAGCCGGTTCATTTGGTCCATAAAATGGAAAAGCGCGTGATGAACTTTTTTAACATAGTTTTAACGAATTTTGATTCTAAAATTCAATAATTTGCAAGCGTTTTTCATGGTTCAGCTGTTTAAACCAGTGTTGCCAAAAAGATAATAGATAACAAGTAAGGTAGCAGCAGTCGAGTTTCCCGATTGCAAAATACCCTGTACCCTTAGACATGCTTACAATTTATTTATTTAATATCAACAAATAAATGAAGCAATATTCTATTAGAAAAGAGTACCATAACAATATAAATTTGGTATGATTTTGGTTATGAAAATAAGTTTCGTGTGTCATAAAGCCATACACATTTCGCTGTCAATGTCGCAGTCGGCGTCGCGCAATGCGTGTTTTGCTGCGCTTCTGCTTCCCTTGCCATAGATTTTGCATGTGGCATTACTTCCGTGTTTCTTATCCGATTTGGTTCAAATTTAAAAATTAGATAGCTTTTATAAGCACCAGCATATGCCGAATTGCATAGCATTAGGTTTATAATTGTGGGCGTGGCAGTTTTTTGCAGTTTGCGGGGAGCGTAGTTGTGGCAGTTTTTTGCTGTTTGCGGGGGAACGGGGGGTGATATCAAAATAAAAAAACAAACTTGTACTGCGTATGGTAATTACCTATCCAACGATATATGGCACATGTCTGTAGCTCTTGTAGTTTATGAGATCTAGGCGTTGATACGGACAGACGGACGGACGGACGGACGGACGGACGGACGGACAGACGGACATGGCTATATCGACTCGGCTGTTGATGCTGATCAAGAATATATATACTTTATGGGGTCGGAGATGCTTCCTTCTGCCTGTTACATACATTTGCACCATATTATGATACCCTTTTCACCCATTTTTAATGGGTACAGGGTATAAAAATATGCTGATATTATAATATGCTGGGCAATTAAAATTTTATCATCAGTTCTAGCTCCGCTGAACTGATTGGGTACATTGAAGTCTCATTTTAGTGCTCTCTTCGACTTTAAATAGCCAACTACTTCTTTTTTCCAATTCTACCAAAACGATTTTGATTTTAAAACTTCTTTAAACATACAGTTAGAAGGTTAAGAAGGTTTCAGGGGTCCTAACTGACAGCTACTTTCTCAAACTCTTTTGTTTCTTTGCCATTTTTGGCATTTGGAAATTATGATTTAGTTAAAAGATGGTATAAATCTATTTAAAAATTATAGAAAAAATATTGAAATTACACTCTTTAGTTGACTTGGTGGTTAAATATTAGTGTTAAGTTTTCCATGATTGAAAATAATTAGAAGGATTATTATTCCTGTCTGAATTTTCTCGCATTATTCGATCAAGCTACCACTTCTATAGTTACCATAAGAACTTAATGAATTCCTTTTATGCAAAATATGATAACTGTTGTTTTGCGGTGATATTTTTCATTCTTTTGTTCATACTTTTAATGTTTGTATTCGTCCGAAGTTTTCTTCAAAATGTTTGTAGCTGAATCAATTAAAGACGTTTGTTTCTTATTTAGTCCTTTTATGTTTTCTATGTTTATGTGCCCGCCTTCTTCTTTTTGGCTGACTATGAGACATAAAGAGTTTATTATTTTCTTCCAAACTCTATAATAATAGTACTCGAATATTAAACGGCTTTTATTTGGCATAATAACTTTGACATTTCTTCGTATGTTGATACATTCAGACTTCACTCCTGCGTCCCAGATTCCTCCGAAATGAGGACTTACTGGGGGTTAAAATGCCACTCGATTCCTCGTCTAGTTCCAATTTTGCACATACAAAATATGTTCCATTGTCAGAATATATGTAAACGCGACTAGAAAATCGTCAGCTTTTAGATCGTTAATAACTTCTAAATGGATGGCTTTTGTGGCCTTCCAGACAAATACTGCAATATAGCCTTTAAACGTTTTTCGACCCCGATTCTTTGAACATTTTATGTTTATGTATGGTCTGTCATAATTAATACACGTATTTAAAAATGGATACCCATTATCTGTTCTCCGATGATATTCCGATATCGTGTGAATTTTACACACTCCCTTAATTGTTTTTTAAGAATTTCGTATAATTATACATTACGTTTATACCTCCATAAACTGTATAAGTATGTGCATCATTTATTATTAATGCTTAAAAATAACTTTTGTCCAAATTTATAGGATACTTTACTTCAAGGATTGCTTATGAATTCTGTAATTCAGTCATTTAAACAAATCTTACTACGTAAACCATTACACGTATAAAATTTTGGTAGCAAGAAAATTTTTGTATTCATTTTGAAAAAGGAATTTAATACCAATGGCTCAGCCAATTTTTGGACCTTTCCACCAAAAATCGCAAATCACCAGTCACTTGGTTAATCCTCTTGACACTTAATCTGCAGAACTATCTCCGGATTCCATTCAGTGTCCTTTAACAGTTTTTCATAAAGATTTTTCCAATGATTGCCATTGATGCTAAACAACCTAATGAGTTAAATATTTTCTACTCAAGATTTTTGGACTTGAGAAACTTACTGTGAATTTAAATTTTTCCTTACTACGGACTCATTATAGGGTCGCGCCGACCCTTGGCAGCGCCTGTGTGCGGAACCTATGAAGCGCCTGTTTTTTAACAAATCATCATAAAAAACGAATTTAAATTTTAAATGAATATTTTTAATTGTTAATTTTGACTGAAATAAATGTTTTCCAGTTGTACAGTACTTAGGTAATATTATCATTAATATCTAAGTGTACAAAACTGAAAAAACATTGAAGCTAACTTTTTTCTAAGAATAATAATACTAATATAACTACGAGGGCGGGTCAATAAGTCCGTGACTATTTGAATGAAACACAGGTTTTTAGATAAAAAGTTATTTTATTTTTCAACGTAGTCTCCTTTGAGCTCTTTACACTTAGCCCAACGTTTCTCCAATTTTTTTATCCCTTCCAAAAAATATGATTTGTCGAGGCATTTGTTTGTGAGATGACTTCGTCATTGGAGGCAAATCTCTTTCCGCCGAGCCATTTCTTCTAGTTTTGGAACAAGAAATAGTCACTCGGGGCTAGATCGGGTGAATAGGCCGGATGAGGGAGCAATTCGTAGCCCATTTCACTTAATTTTGCCATGGAAACTGCACATGTGTGCACCCGTGCATTGTCCTGGTGGAAAAGAACTTTTTTCTTGGCCAAGTGCGGTCGCTTTTTTTTCAATGCCTCATCGAATCGACCCAATAAGTTGCTGTAATATTCTCCATTGATTATTTTTCCTTTTTGAAGGTAGTCAATGTGGATAATACCGCGTGCATCCCAAAAAACAGTCGCCATGACTTTATTGGCTGACAAACCCACCTTTGCCTTCTTTGGCGCCGATTCACCCCGAGAAACCCACTGTTTTGACTGCTGTTTGGTCTCCGGTGTGTTGTGGTGGATCCACTTTTCGTCCACGGTTACGAAACGGCGCAAAAACTCGTTCGTATTGCGATTGAACAACGCTAAACATTCCTGCGAAATTGTCACACGGTTGCAATTGTGGTCGATTGTGAGCAAACGCGGCACCCATCTTGCTGAAAGCTTTCGCATACCCAAATGATCATTCAAAATTGAAACCACTGAGCCATGTGAAATGCCTACGGCTTCCACAATCTCTCTCACTTTTAATCGCCGATCGGCTAAAACCATATCGTGGATTTTTTCAATTGTTTCGGATGTGGAAACCTCAACTGGGCGTCCAGAACGTTCGGCATCTTCCGTGCTTGTACGGCCACATCGGAATTCAGTAAACCACTTTTTTACCATGGAAATGGATGGTGCAGAGTCTCCATAATATTTATCAAGCTTGGCTTTGGTTTGCGTAATGGTTTTTTTCCTCAAAAAATAATGCTTAATGAGCACACGAAATTAACTTTTTCCCATTTTCTTCTCAGTCAACGCGGTAGTCTGATATTAACGGCTGTCAAAAACAAACTAAATGTCGCAGCTTGTTCAATTTTGACAAGAGTCAACTGACAGATGACTGTTGACGGGAGCAGTCTTACCATTTCAATTAAGAAGCGGGAAATTCAAAAAGTCACGGACTTATTGACCCGCCCTCGTATTACGAGCCTATGCTGTGTTAAAAAAAGTATAAGTATAAAAGTATAAGTATAAAACTCGAGCAGTAACGGAAAGCGGCAAAATGAGTATACGAGAAAGCCAAAAAGCAACAGTCAGAATGGACAAAGAGGAATAAAGTGTACGTGAGAGTACAGAAAAAATTTCGCAAAATAATGAAATGTTGCAACAGCTAGTACAATTGTTATTTATTTTTTATAACATTCTTAATTTGTATTTAAAATCTGTCCAAGTGGAAAAACTCAATAATCCATAAAGCTTGGAATTAGATGTGTAGCAGAGGAGATCACCCGTCTCAGCGGAAGATACATAAAAAGACTGGATAACCACCCCAACCACCTGGCCATCAACCTCCTAGATAATAGGCAATCCCCAAGACGCCTGAAAAGGAAACACCCGCTTGATCTCCCCAACCACGGATGGGCGTTCGAAATTATTCTCAGGCATTTATTCTGAAATCGCTGTATTTTGATGCGGTTCGAACAGCTTGCCGTGTCCCACAACTGTATCCCATATGTCCAGATTGGCTTAAGCACTACCTTATAAATAAGCAGCTTGAATTTTACTTTGAGTTTGGACCTCCTTCCCAGGAGCCAATGCAGTTGCTTAAGCCGTAGGTTGGCCTGGTTGCGCTTATTGATTAGGTGCGGACGCCATGTGAGCCTGCGGTCCAGTGTCAGCCCTAGATATTTGGGAGTGTTATTAGTTGGGATGGTTTCTCCGTTGAGTGTGACGGGGGGCATTCTCCCCTGCGTAGTGCGAAGGTTGTTTGTGTAGATTTCTCGGCGTTGACCACGATGTTCCATCGTTTCATCCATGGACCGAGGGCATTCAGTTGCCTCTGGATGATGGCTGAAGCTTCCTGAGGATCTGTGGCGGAGGCTAGGAAGGCGGTGTCATCGGCATAAGTGGCTACTGTGAGGTTCCGGGAATCGAAAATAAGTGCGGAAAGTTTTACGACGCTAATACCAGACTTTGACGGCAGTACCATTCCGGTAATACATTGGTTTAATAACTTCGAAGTTAATGCGGAAGCATACGGCCTAAGTAGTTTACAAAAGTACGTTCAGGCGCGAGCAAAAATAACTCAAACAGCGAAACTGTTTTTTAAGTCTACAGTGGTGTACAATTATGATGAGTTGCGTACGGCATTGGAAGAGGAATTCGGTAATGAGTCAGTGTGCAGTGCCGATATTCATGCTGAGTTGCGCGGACGAAAGAAACGCAAAGAGGAAAGCTTTAAAGGGTACATTTTGCACATGAAAAAGATAGCAATAGTTGGACAAATACATGTAACGTCGGTTATTCGGTATGTAGTGGCTAAATTTTTTTTTTTTTTTTCCAATTTTATTTTATTTGCTGGATCTTCTCTTCTTAATAGAGACTAACAACAAGTTTTAAAATCTTAGACTAATATTATAACTAAAATCCATTTTTTAGCGATGGGTTTAGTTTTAAGCACGGCTCTAATTATATCGGAACTGAGCGAGTGGATAATCGGCACATTGAAGTCTACTCCAACTGGAAGTTCTGATTAGCGAGCGTGCAAGAGGATTTGGATGAGATGTTAATTTAGCTTGGTGTTTTGCTTTTTGATGGAAAATTTCGTCAGAAACGGTGTTGATATTTAAATCTCGATGAATGTTTTCGTTCCTTATATACCAAGGAGCACCAGTGATGAGTCTAAGTGTCTTAGATTGAACTCTTTGAATTACTTCGATGTTACTACGACTCGCATTTCCCCAAAGTTCAGAGCCGTATTTCAATATTGGCTTGATCACGGTGTTATAGATAAGTATTTTGTATTCAAGGCAAAGAGGGGATTGAGAGTTGATTAGCCAATGGAGCTTGTTGGTCGTCAACTTTAGTTGATTTTTTTTGGCTGCTATGTGTGGGCGCCAGGTGAGTCTCCTGTCAAGATGGATACCCAAGTATGGAACGGTGTTCACTGCGGGATTCGTGCTCCGTCTAGAGTAAGGTGGGGACAGGTTTGTCTGTTCAGTGTGAATGTTACGTGTTTACATTTACTTTCATTTACTTTAATTCTCCAGTTAGCTTACCATTTTTCAAGAGATTCCAAATGATTTTGTAGAATAACAGTTGCTCTAAGGGGACATTTACTCCGGCTAAGAATGGCAGTGTCATCTGCAAAAGTTGAAGTGGTAAGTTGAATGTTTGTCGGAATGTCCGATGTGTATAGTGTATATAGAATGGGACCGAGAACGCTTCCTTGAGGGACTCCAGCTTTGATTTCACGCTCAGCAGATGTTGAGGCGTTGCATCTTACGGAGAATAATCTTTTATGCAGATAGGATTCGAGGAGTTTGTGCATACTATTGGGGAGTAATTTTTTGATCTTGTACATGAGTCCATCAAGCCACACCCTGTCAAACGCTTGGGCAATATCAAGAAATAAAGCAGAGCAGTATTCTCGTTGTTCAAACGCAGAGCGTATTTCCGTGGTGATACGGTTTACCTGTTCTATTGTACCATGTTTTTCTCGGAACCCAAATTGATGCATTGGGATTATGTTATTTATACTAAGATGGGGACTGATGTGCGATAAGATGAGTTTTTCGAATAGTTTTGATAAGCAGGACAGAAGACTTATTGGTCTATATGAAGATGCTTGTGTTTTGTCTTTACCATGTTTTGGAATAATAACTATAGTTGACTTTTTCCATCTTTGAGGAAAATAACCATATTTAGTCATTGCGTTGAAAAGCGTGCATAAGTGATTTACAGCACAGCTCGGTAGTTCTATGATCATTTTTTGAGTAATTCTATCGTGACCCGGTGCTTTGTTCGGCTTTAATTGCTCTTTGATTATTTGAGTAATTTCGCTTGATCGGAATTTCAGGGGCGTAGTGTGTATTATGTCAGAGCTTGAGAATTCCGGAAGCTCAAATAAATTGGTCGCAGGATTTGGTTGGAAGACTTCTTGGAGGTGTGTTGCAAACACGTTCGCCTTTTCGGAGTCACTTCTAGCCCATCTTCTTGTAAGACTTCGGATAGGGCTGTCTGTTTCAACAGGGGCACTGAGACTGCGCGCTTTCCAGAGTGGGTTTTTGGCACATGTTGGAGAGAGTTGTTCGATGAATTGGTGTTGTGCAAGATTTTCTTCTTGTTTCAGTACTCTAGAGAATTTTCGAGTTGCAGCTTTTAATTTCTCTTTGCTTGCTGGTGATCTGTTTTTTTGCCACACTCGTCGTAAATGTCTTTTTCTAAAAAAAACTGTTGAATTTGCCTATTTGTACGGTACTGATGTACTATTTTTGGTTTCATTTGAGGTGTAGATACGCGTGCAGCAGTGGTGAGAATAAATTCAAAGGCATTTACAGAATTATCAATGTCAGCCTCGTGGTGCAGTGTTGGGCTTAGCTCAATGTGTGAGCTTATATATTTTTTGTAGCGGAGCCAGTTTGTTTGGTTGGAGGTAATAATATCAGGCCGTTTTTGTGCTGTGAAATGCCTTTAGCATTCCAGAAACATATCTTTAAAATAGCCATTTATGGTTTGGATTGTTGGGATACAAGCATTTCCATAAGTATGTTTTGATTTCGCATGAGGTCTTGTATTGTAGATTGCATAAACTGCATAAATTCCATCATGCTTTTATGAAGTGAACTAATTAGCGATTCAATTCCAGTTGGCTGTTCTAAGATGTGGTGTTTCTCTGATGTTGATTGGGCAGCTGGTGTTAGGGAGATTGCCGACTTAGAAGCTGGCTTTACTATGCCTGTCAAGGCTTTGCAAATGATACTCCTGGAATTGTGCATACAGGTTCAAAGGAGGACCTAGTTGCTTTGGTGAAAAAGACTCCCGGTGTTGATTGAGATGGAGTTACAGAGTTCTGTTTGGGGAATGGTTGCTTAGAAACGAGACTATTGAGGTCTTTGTAGACTGGACACCCTCTGAAGTTTGCTGTGTGGTTTCCACCACAGTTACCGCATTTCCTTAGATTAGGGTCGTTTTTATTATTTGGACAGATTTAAAGAGTGATTTTAAATACAGCCTGTATAACTCTAAATCGTATAAAGAATTGGAAAACCAATATGCGGTATACAAGCAAATTGCAGAATTGGAAAGTGCGTATAAAGTAGCAAAAAATAACAATAAAGAACAAAATGTACAAACATGAAATAAAGGCGCTAATTGACAGTTACAAGCCGGCTGCGAAAGTGTTGCAGAGTCCACTTGAACTAAAAATCGTACCAGATGGAGAAATAGTTTCATTTCAACAAAATCCGAGCCGAGTAGATATTGCAGAGGAGGAGAAAGTTGACAAGCAAATAAACGAATGGCTGCGCGATGGAATTGTCAGAGAATCATCATCGAATTTTGCAAGTCGCCTAGTGTTGGTAAAGAAAAAAGATGGCTCACACCGTATGTGCGTCGATTTCCGAAAACTGAATTCAATGGTGTTAAAAAAATGCTTTCCCGTGCCCATCATCGATGAAGCTTTCGAAAAGAACACAATGAAAATTAGAGAAACATAATCTTGACTACAAATTCATACACTACAAATTCACTACACTACACTACACTACACAAATACACTACAAATTCATGTAAACGAACTTCATTTAAAGAGCGAATACCTAATCAAGACCAATAAGAACTTGACAGAGCAATTAGAGAAAGTTAAATTGAAAGCAAAAGAGGACTTAAAATCTTTAAAAGCAACAAATGGGGAAATTATTACGGAGCTCCGATCTAAAATGGACAAGAAAATCCAAATCGCTGCAGAGCTGCGCGGGGACAAAGAAAAAATGGGAAAGGAAGTAGAATTCAAGATGTCTTAAATGGATATTAAGGACTCAATTAAGAATGAGATTAAACGTAAGACTAAAGAGTGACAAGACCTAGATATCCTGCGGTAGCAACAGTTTACTGAGCTCTATGATAAATACCAAAATAAAATAAAATAAAATAAGGAAATAAGGAACCTCAATTCGAGGCAGAAACTCAGCAAAATATTACTCTAAAGGGAATCGTTGAAGAGAACTATCAAATAATCAATGATACTCGTGACCAATTAAAACGTTTAATTACTGAAAAAGAAATCTTCGTAAATGATATAAAAAAATTAAATGAAGAAAAACAGAAGATCAGAGATAGTTTCGCAGCAGCAAAGAAAACATTATCACACGATTTACAGTTTGCAAAGAGAACGCTTAAGGATGTTAAGAAATCATTTAAGAGAGAACTTGAACATAAAATCAAAGACTGGGAAGAACAGACGGTTTTGCAACTGGAACAGATTACTAAGCTTCAGGGTCAATACAACCAAAGAGCAGCTGAATTTTTGACAAAAATGAATAGACTTCAAGAGGTAAATACATCTCTGAAAGAAGACGTTGAAGAAAAGGATAACATAATGAAAAAAAATCGGTGAAAAAATTCGAAATTTGAAAACTATCTGAAAATCTGAAAGAAAGCAGATTATCAGCGATAATTTAACCGCCACAGAGAAAATATTCGCCAACGAGTTGCAGTCACAAGAGATGAACTTTAAGAAGAAAATTCATGAATTAGAGAAAGAATTAAAAAAGAAGAACACCGAATGGGAAAAAAGATAAGAGATAAAGATTCTGTTATAGAAGAGCTTACATTCAAAATTAACCGAATTTTAAACGTATGCGATTATATGAAGCTATGGAGGTTTGTGGTGGACAACGAAAAAAACGAGTGGTCATCAGGGACTGATGAATAATCAGGATGACCGAATGTAAAGTGGAGTAGGTGGACAGCGACGGTAGCACAACACAGATTGGCAGACAACGTCGATCGGCAGTTGTCGTGAAGCAGTCATCGTTAAGCGGTCGTCGTAGAGAAGTTGTAGAGTTGCAGAGTTTTCGAGTTGTAAATCTTTGTGTTATATACTTTAATAATAATAATAATATCGAATCGAATTATTTGCACTTGCTTTAATAATTTTTAGGATTTGTGCTGCTGATTTGTTTGTGTTGTTGGTAATGTGTATTTTGTGTAACTGTTTAATTATTAGCTTGGAATAAAGCACAATTTGCTGGGTGAAGATTTTATTTATGTTTTCTAAGAGTTGAAGGTGTGTATGTTTTTGGGAATAGCTGTATGAATATTGGAAAGTGATGAAATTGAAAGGGATGCGTTTAGGTTTAGGGGTGGAGATATCATATGGAGATATCTACATTTGTAAATGTCTTGTGTGTAGAGTAGTGTGTGTGGTTTTCGTTATTTAGTTATTAAGTTGCTATTTTGTACAAAATTTGCAATTGCATTTTTCCTTTGATTGTTTGTGGAAGAGCCCCAAACAAAAAAGTTTTCCATACAAAGCCTTGTTTTCATATCGGTCGTTTGTATGGCAGCTATTTGATATAGTAATCTGATCCGGATCAAACTTTCAATAATTATGTATGGCTATGTCAAATAAATAAATGTTGAATTCGGTTGCAATAGCTTGGAAAACAAAAAAGTTTTCCATACAAAGACTTGTTTTCATATCGGTCGTTTGTATGGCAGCTATATGATATAGTGGTCCGATCCAGACCAAACTTTTACAAATCATGTATGGCTATGTCAAATGAATAAATGTTGAATTCAATTGCAATAGCTTGGAAAACAAAAAAGTTTTCCATACAAAGACTTGTTTTCATATCGGTCGTTTGTATGGCAGCTATATGATATAGTGGTCCGATCCGACCGATTCTTAAACTTGATCTGCGTGCAACAAAAATAATGATCTGGTTAAAATTTCAAAACGCTAGCTTTAAAACTACTGTCTATTTTTTGCATAGAAACAGACGGACAGACGGACATGGCTATATCGACTCGGCTGTTGATGCTGATCAAGAATATATATACTTTGTGGGGTCGGAGATGCTTCCTTTAATGCGTTACACATTTCTGGACAAAATTATAATACCCTTTTTCAAGGGTATAACAAGTGAGAAAAGTTATCTTCGGCTTGCCGAAGATGGTATACCCTTACAGATCTTTACAAAATTGCAATAAGTACTTATGTAAAAATCAGAAGTCTTTACATAATTATTGGTATGGCTATATCAAATGAATGTCAAAGCTTGAGGTGTCCATTGAAATCCTTACTGCTAGCAATCTAAATTCTCGCCATGATTTCATTAAACTCGCCGTTTTCGTAAGGCTGACTTTCAGAGATCAAGCAACTTAATTTATACATTCGATTGGTCCAATCTCTGGGCATACACCGATATTAAAACCGCTTTAGAAACATTCTAAAAAAAACGCTTAACGCATTCTTCAATTCTTGCGTGCCATATAAGTATCCATCCACCTTGACTGATCCACCTTGGTTTACAAGGAGTTTAACAAACTTAAAATATATAAAGAATACACTTCTTAAAAGATATAAAAAAGCTAGCTGCGATGTAACTTTTTCAAGATTCTTAGTAGCTGGGGTCAAACTTCACCGTGAAACGCTAAGTGTTATAAGTATTATATTTACCGCTGCTGGATCCAGTTTACACAGGATCCGAATCACTTTTATAATATTATGAACACTAAGCGTATCTTCTGTCCCCGTATTTCGTTTGAAAATTTAGCTGCGACTACTGATCAGGGTATTGCCGATCCATTCGCAACATTCTTTCAAACAACGTATTCACTTCCTACAATTATTGATCAGCCTTATTCATACAATATTCAATCCAGTTTTATTTTTAGAACGCTTTTCTCCGAAAGCACTGTGTTATCGGATCTTCTGAAGGTAAAACCAGTCTATTCGCCTGTTCCCGATGGTATTCCTGGCTGTATTCTGAAGAACTGCGGTAAGCTATTCTGCAGACCTCTTCTACAACTTTTCTCCCTATCTCTGGAAACTTCGATCTTTTCTCATATGTGAAAGGAATCTTTCGTAATTCCTACATAAAAAAACGAAAAAAATCCGATGGCATCTAGGCACTATAGAGGAATCTCTAAATTGTCAGCAATTCCAAAGCTTTTTGAGTTCTGCAGTTCAATTATTTCTCCATGGCAATATGGTCTCATAAAACGTTGCTCCACCATCACAAACCTCTTAGAGTTGACTTCCTTTATTACATATGGCTTCCTTAATGGCCTTCAAATAGATGTCATCTATACGGTCTTCAGTGAAGCATTTGACTCTGTCAATCACTCACTCCTTTTGGGTAAACTTAATCTCTTAGCTGGGGGTACCCAATGTGTCTTTTTTCAACATGAACACTCTCGCCTTGTTAGAGCTACATCGGGAGCAACTCAATTAAGCCATCTTGTTTATTTTCACTATTTTTATTTACGACCTACCCCCTGCTCTAACGAATTCTCTGGTTCTTATGTATGCAGACAACGTTAAGCTTTTTCTTCAATATAAATCCTCTTCTGCAGAATACGAACTTCAGCCTGATTTTGACAATTTCCATAAAAATTGTGTTCTTAAAACTTAATGGGTCAAAATGTAAGCTAATGTCTTTTCATCGTTCGTGCCCTAATTAGGCCACTTACTTCATCTATGGGATTTTCTTAGAACGATTAACCCAGGTTAACGATCTTAGTGTCCTATTCTACGATGGTTAATAAAGCCAAGGGTGTGCTTAAATGACCCTTATATAACAAAAAGCTTATACGTTTCTTTAGTACGTTCAATTCTGGAGTACGGGTCATGCGTCTGGACCCCTACCTCTCTTTTTATTGCAACATACATTTACTAATCAATTTACCGTCCCTAACAAATCGTAGAAAGATGCTGGGTGTCGTTTTCCTACATAACCTTATTAATGGTAATGTAGACAGCCAGTATAAAAAAGGAACATTTTAAAGAGACGGACTAGAAATTGTAGTCCTCTGTTTCAAAGTTGTTGTAGATCTGCATATGCCCAGCATGAGCCTTTTAGGGTTTTGTGTTCTGACTACAACGGTCTACATTCTATTACTTCACTTTGCATCTCCTCTTCTTTTAAATTCTCTATTCTCACCTATCTTTCTGAGCAACAAACGCACTATTCTTCTTGCGCGATGCGAGCCGTTCGATAAACGGCAGGTGGGCTCGCCTGAAAAAAAAAGTACTATTTAAGGATGTTAATATTCTTGCAAATATTACTCTTCTTTATTTTTGTTTTTTTAACATAGCATAGGCATGTAATAGTTATTAGTATTATTGTTCTTAGAAAAAGTTAGCTTCAACGTTTTTCAGTTTTGTACACTTAGATATTAATGATAATATTACCTATGTACTGTACAACTGGAGAACATTTATTTCAGTCAAAATTAACAATTAAAAATATTCATTTAAAATTTAAATTCGTTTTTTATGATGATTTGTTAAAAAACAGGCGCTTCATAGGTTCCGCACACAGGCGCTGCCAAGGGTCGGCGCGACCCTACGGTCTATAATGAGTCCGTAGTAAGGAAAAATTTAAATTCACAGTAAGTTTCTCAAGTCCAAAAATCTTGAGTAGAAAATATTTAACTCATTAGGTTGTTTAGCATCAATGGCAATCATTGGAAAAATCTTTATGAAAAAATGTTGGATATCTGGATACAATTAGGATCAAGAATTAGGTGAAGAGTATAGCAAAGAATGGAAAGCATATAATTTAGAATTGGAGGCATTGGGACAAATAAGAGTGCCCAGATGGATTAAGTCTATGCATATGCGGCAGTAGTAGATGCGAAAGTGAGAACGAAAGTTACCATAATAGCCAGTAAAAGTAGATTGAACGCAATAAAGAATAAAAAAACGATTCTCTGTTTAGTAAGTTAATGATGCGCATAAGAGAAGCTATGCAGAATTATAAAGTAGAACTTTATGCATGGAGTGATTTAACGATAACGCTAGCTGGGATTCAAAATTAAATAGATGAAATTTATTAGGTGTAGAAAAGATGAAATTCGAAAGTTAAAGGACACTGAATGGAATCCGGAGATAGTTCTGCAGATTAAGTGTCAAGAGGATTAACCAAGTGACTGGTGATTTGCGATTTTTGGTGGAAAGGTCCAAAAATTGGCTGAGCCATTGGTATTAAATTCCTTTTTCAAAATTAATACAAAAATTTTCTTGCTACCAAAATTTTATACGTGTAATGGTTTACGTAGTAAGATTTGTTTAAATGACTGAATTACAGAATTCATAAGCAATCCTTGAAGTAAAGTATCCTATAAATTTGGACAAAAGTTATTTTTAAGCATTAATAATAAATGATGCACATACTTATACAGTTTATGGAGGTATAAACGTAATGTATAATTATACGAAATTCTTAAAAACAATTAAGGGAGTGTGTAAAATTCACACGATATCGGAATATCATCGGAGAACAGATAATGGGTATCCATTTTTAAATACGTGTATTAATTATGACAGACCATACATAAACATAAAATGTTCAAAGAATCGGGGTCGAAAAACGTTTAAAGGCTATATTGCAGTATTTGTCTGGAAGGCCACAAAAGCCATCCATTTAGAAGTTATTAACGATCTAAAAGCTGACGATTTTCTAGTCGCGTTTAAGCGGTTTCTTGCAAGAGGAGATAAATATGCTAACATATATTCTGACAATGGAACATATTTTGTATGTGCAAAATTGGAACTAGACGAGGAATCGAGTGGCATTTTAACCCCCAGTAAGTCCTCATTTCGGAGGAATCTGGGACGCAGGAGTGAAGTCTGAATGTATCAACATACGAAGAAATGTCAAAGTTATTATGCCAAATAAAAGCCGTTTAATATTCGAGTACTATTATTATAGAGTTTGGAAGAAAATAATAAACTCTTTATGTCTCATAGTCAGCCAAAAAGAAGAAGGCGGGCACATAAACATAGAAAACATAAAAGGACTAAATAAGAAACAAACGTCTTTAATTGATTCAGCTACAAACATTTTGAAGAAAACTTCGGACGAATACAAACATTAAAAGTATGAACAAAAGAATGAAAAATATCACCGCAAAACAACAGTTATCATATTTTGCATAAAAGGAATTCATTAAGTTCTTATGGTAACTATAGAAGTGGTAGCTTGATCGAATAATGCGAGAAAATTCAGACAGGAATAATAATCCTTCTAATTATTTTCAATCATGGAAAACTTAACACTAATATTTTACCACCAAGTCAACTAAAGAGTGTAATTTCAATATTTTTTCTATAATATTTAAATAGATCTATACCATCTTTATGACTAAATCAACCATTTCCAAATACCAAAAATGGCAAAGAAACAAAAAAGTTTGAGTAGCTGTCACTTAGGACACCTGAAACCTTCTAGACCTTCTAACTGTATGTTTAAAGAAGTTTTAAAATCAAAATCGTTTTGGTAGAATTGGAAAAAAGAAGTAGTTGGCTATTTAAAGTCGAAGAGATCACTAAAATGAGGCTTCAATGTGCCCGATCAGTTCAGAATGCGGAGCTAGAACTGATGATAAAATTTTAATTGCCCAGCATATTATAATATCAGCATATTTTTATCTATTATCTTTTTGGCAACACTGGTTTAAACAGCTGAACCATGAACAACGCTTGCAAATTATTGAATTTTAGAATCAAAATTCGTTAAAACTATGTTAAAAAAGTTCATCGCGCGCTTTTCCATTTTATGGACCCACTAAACCGGCTATTCCGGCTATTGTGACTAAATTTCATACAAAATCTACATTGTTCGACATTAAACCACCAACACGCTTTGAATTTTTCTGAACTGTTTTTTTTTTTTTAACTTTCCTATAGCTTTTAAAATACCACCCTCTCAGCCCATCAGCCAAAGCAGTAAAACACCTTAATTGTCTTGCTTTCAATATTCCTTTTTATTCAACACAACCGATACAACCGCACGCTCTCGCTGTCTGCAGACGAATGAAAGATTACTCTAGAAAATAAAAGTGAGAGGCACAAATAACTATCATCACTCTCACTTACACACAACATTGAATATGTGTGACTTTTGTATTTTCAACAGTGTTTTTATTATTAATATTTTAGCATTTAAAAAATATAAACCGAGGCCTCGCACATGTCCATTTATGGCGGTTGCAATGCGATCTAAAGAAGTGGAAATGCAGGAGTGTCGTATTTATTGTACACAGATTTTCTGGAGCAATATTTTTTTACAAGATTATAATCGCTTACCGCTTCTGCGTTTGATCGTTTTGTGGGTTGCGGACGCGACGATTGCTTGAGACGATGGGCCTGAATGGGTAACAATGTCTTGAATGGAGGAGTACCTAGGTACTACGTTGCTAATCTCTTAAAGATTCGTGTAGTTGTGCAGCGGGTGTGGATATTGCGGATACTGTTGATATTGCTGCTAGTAGTTGCGGTGATGCTGCAGATTGGGCTGTCGCAGATTGTTGTTGTGGACACTATGAACCAAAACATTGCTAGTATGTATCTGGTTTCCGTTGTTAAAGGTCATCGAGTGACCACTTAATCGGCACATAATCGCCTGCGTCTCCTGCGCCTGCTGCTTTTGAGCTTCCTGAGAACAATCCTTTAAGATTATTTCATGCAAATTTTACTGCGCCTCAAATGGTCGAGTCGCTTAATTCAATTTTGGCACACTCTTTCCAACTTTTCCACCGGTATCTTTCGTATAAATGCTTCAATGTTGTCCTTTGAATGTTGTTAATTGAAGCAGGGTTGTCTGTATAGACATTAGGATTAGCATGGCCCCACAAATAGTCTAAAGGCGTTAAATCGCACTATCTAGGCGGCCAATTGACCGGTCCCGAACGTGAAATAAAATGTACACCGAACTCGCCTCTCAATAAATCCATTGTTACGCGTGCTGTGTGGCATGTGGCACCGTCTTATTGAAACCACTTGTCTTGCAAGTCAAGCTCTTGCATTTTGGGAAAACAATAGTTTCATATCATCTCACGGTAGCGTTCACCATTTACAGTACGGTCCAATGATGCCACCAGCCAAAAAACCGCACCAAGCTGTGACTTGTTCTGGACGCATTGGTAGCTCTTCCAATGCTATTGACTGATCTTCACTCCAAAATCGACAATTCTGCTTACTTACGCACTCCTTAAGCCAAAAATTAGCTTCGTCACTGATTCGTTCCGCTTTAATTCTTGCACCAGCTGCATTTGCTGCGACAGATGTCCGATACAGCTGCGATATTTTCTTCAGTTCGCACTCTACATAAGCCTGTTGGTGGTTTAATGTCGAACAATGTAGATTTTGTATGAAATTTAGTCACAATAGCCGGTTCATTTGGTCCATAAAATGGAAAAGCGCGTGATGAACTTTTTTAACATAGTTTTAACGAATTTTGATTCTAAAATTCAATAATTTGCAAGCGTTTTTCATGGTTCAGCTGTTTAAACCAGTGTTGCCAAAAAGATAATAGATAACAAGTAAGGTAGCAGCAGTCGAGTTTCCCGATTGCAAAATACCCTGTACCCTTAGACATGCTTACAATTTATTTATTTAATATCAACAAATAAATGAAGCAATATTCTATTAGAAAAGAGTACCATAACAATATAAATTTGGTATGATTTTGGTTATGAAAATAAGTTTCGTGTGTCATAAAGCCATACACATTTCGCTGTCAATGTCGCAGTCGGCGTCGCGCAATGCGTGTTTTGCTGCGCTTCTGCTTCCCTTGCCATAGATTTTGCATGTGGCATTACTTCCGTGTTTCTTATCCGATTTGGTTCAAATTTAAAAATTAGATAGCTTTTATAAGCACCAGCATATGCCGAATTGCATAGCATTAGGTTTATAATTGTGGGCGTGGCAGTTTTTTGCAGTTTGCGGGGAGCGTAGTTGTGGCAGTTTTTTGCTGTTTGCGGGGGAACGGGGGGTGATATCAAAATAAAAAAACAAACTTGTACTGCGTATGGTAATTACCTATCCAACGATATATGGCACATGTCTGTAGCTCTTGTAGTTTATGAGATCTAGGCGTTGATACGGACAGACGGACGGACGGACGGACGGACGGACGGACGGACAGACGGACATGGCTATATCGACTCGGCTGTTGATGCTGATCAAGAATATATATACTTTATGGGGTCGGAGATGCTTCCTTCTGCCTGTTACATACATTTGCACCATATTATGATACCCTTTTCACCCATTTTTAATGAGTACAGGGTATAAAAATATGCTGATATTATAATATGCTGGGCAATTAAAATTTTATCATCAGTTCCGCTCCGCTGAACTGATCGGGTACATTGAAGTCTCATTTTAGTGCTCTCTTCGACTTTAAATAGCCAAATACTTCTTTTTTCCAATTCTACCAAAACGATTTTGATTTTAAAACTTCTTTAAACATACAGTTAGAAGGTTAAGAAGGTTTCAGGGGTCCTAACTGACAGCTACTTTCTCAAACTCTTTTGTTTCTTTGCCATTTTTGGCATTTGGAAATTATGATTTAGTTAAAAGATGGTATAAATCTATTTAAAAATTATAGAAAAAATATTGAAATTACACTCTTTAGTTGACTTGGTGGTTAAATATTAGTGTTAAGTTTTCCATGATTGAAAATAATTAGAAGGATTATTATTCCTGTCTGAATTTTCTCGCATTATTCGATCAAGCTACCACTTCTATAGTTACCATAAGAACTTAATGAATTCCTTTTATGCAAAATATGATAACTGTTGTTTTGCGGTGATATTTTTCATTCTTTTGTTCATACTTTTAATGTTTGTATTCGTCCGAAGTTTTCTTCAAAATGTTTGTAGCTGAATCAATTAAAGACGTTTGTTTCTTATTTAGTCCTTTTATGTTTTCTATGTTTATGTGCCCGCCTTCTTCTTTTTGGCTGACTATGAGACATAAAGAGTTTATGATTTTCTTCCAAACTCTATAATAATAGTACTCGAATATTAAACGGCTTTTATTTGGCATAATAACTTTGACATTTCTTCGTATGTTGATACATTCAGACTTCACTCCTGCGTCCCAGATTCCTCCGAAATGAGGACTTACTGGGGGTTAAAATGCCACTCGATTCCTCGTCTAGTTCCAATTTTGCACATACAAAATATGTTCCATTGTCAGAATATATGTAAACGCGACTAGAAAATCGTCAGCTTTTAGATCGTTAATAACTTCTAAATGGATGGCTTTTGTGGCCTTCCAGACAAATACTGCAATATAGCCTTTAAACGTTTTTCGACCCCGATTCTGTGAACATTTTATGTTTATGTATGGTCTGTCATAATTAATACACGTATTTAAAAATGGATACCCATTATCTGTTATCCGATGATATTCCGATATCGTGTGAATTTTACACACTCCCTTAATTGTTTTTTAAGAATTTCGTATAATTATACATTACGTTTATACCTCCATAAACTGTATAAGTATGTGCATCATTTATTATTAATGCTTAAAAATAACTTTTGTCCAAATTTATAGGATACTTTACTTCAAGGATTGCTTATGAATTCTGTAATTCAGTCATTTAAACAAATCTTACTACGTAAACCATTACACGTATAAAATTTTGGTAGCAAGAAAATTTTTGTATTCATTTTGAAAAAGGAATTTAATACCAATGGCTCAGCCAATTTTTGGACCTTTCCACCAAAAATCGCAAATCACCAGTCACTTGGTTAATCCTCTTGACACTTAATCTGCAGAACTATCTCCGGATTCCATTCAGTGTCCTTTAACAGTTTTTCATAAAGATTTTTCCAATGATTGCCATTGATGCTAAACAACCTAATGAGTTAAATATTTTCTACTCAAGATTTTTGGACTTGAGAAACTTACTGTGAATTTAAATTTTTCCTTACTACGGACTCATTATAGGGTCGCGCCGACCCTTGGCAGCGCCTGTGTGCGGAACCTATGAAGCGCCTGTTTTTTAACAAATCATCATAAAAAACGAATTTAAATTTTAAATGAATATTTTTAATTGTTAATTTTGACTGAAATAAATGTTTTCCAGTTGTACAGTACTTAGGTAATATTATCATTAATATCTAAGTGTACAAAACTGAAAAAACATTGAAGCTAACTTTTTTCTAAGAATAATAATACTAATATAACTACGAGGGCGGGTCAATAAGTCCGTGACTATTTGAATGAAACACAGGTTTTTAGATAAAAAGTTATTTTATTTTTCAACGTAGTCTCCTTTGAGCTCTATACTCATAGCCCAACGTTTCTTCAATTTTTTTATCCCTTCCAAAAAATATGATTTGTCGAGGTCTTCAAAATAGGCATTTGTTTGTGAGATGACTTCGTCATTGGAGGCAAATCTCTTTCCGCCGAGCCATTTCTTCAAGTTTGAGAACAAGAAATAGTCACACGGGGCTAGATCGGGTGAATAGGCCAGATGAGGGAGCAATTCGTAGCCCATTTCATGGAATTTTGCCATGGAAACTGCACATGTGTGCACCCGTGCATTGTCCTGGTGGAAAAGAACTTTTTTCTTGGCCAAGTGCGGTCGCTTTTTTTTCAATACCTCATCGAATCGACCCAATAAGTTGCTGTAATATTCACCATTGATTGTTTTTCCTTTTTGAAGGTAGTCAATGTGGATAATACCGCGTGCATCCCAAAAAACAGTCGCCATGACTTTATTGGCTGACAAACCCACCTTTGCCTTCTTTGGCGCCGATTCACCCCGAGAAACCCACTGTTTTGACTGCTGTTTGGTCTCCGGTGTGTTGTGGTGGATCCACGTTTCGTCCACGGTTACGAAACGGCGCAAAAACTCGTTCGTATTGCGATTGAACAACGCTAAACATTCCTGCGAAATTGTCACACGGTTGCAATTGTGGTCGATTGTGAGCAAACGCGGCACCCATCTTGCTGAAAGCTTTCGCATACCCAAATGATCATTCAAAATTGAAACCACTGAGCCATGTGAAATGCCTACGGCTTCCACAATCTCTCTCACTTTTAATCGCCGATCGGCTAAAACCATATCGTGGATTTTTTCGATTGTTTCGGATGTGGAAACCTCAACTGGGCGTCCAGAACGTTCGGCATCTTCCGTGCTTGTACGGCCACATCGGAATTCAGTAAACCACTTTTTTACCATGGAAATGGATGGTGCAGAGTCTCCATAATATTTATCAAGCTTGGCTTTGGTTTGCGTAATGGTTTTTTTCCTCAAAAAATAATGCTTAATGAGCACACGAAATTAACTTTTTCCCATTTTCTTCTCAGTCAACGCGGTAGTCTGATATTAACGGCTGTCAAAAACAAACTAAATGTCGCAGCTTGTTCAATTTTTGACAAGAGTCAACTGACAGATGACTGTTGACGGGAGCAGTCTTACCATTTCAATTAAGAAGCGGGAAATTCAAAAAGTCACGGACTTATTGACCCGCCCTCGTATTACGTGCCTATGCTGTGTTAAAAAAAGTATAAGTATAAAAGTATAAGTATAAAACTCGAGCAGTAACGGAAAGCGGCAAAATGAGTATACGAGAAAGCCAAAAAGCAACAGTCAGAATGGACAAAGAGGAATAAAGTGTACGTGAGAGTACAGAAAAAATTTCGCAAAATAATGAAATGTTGCAACAGCTAGTACAATTGTTATTTATTTTTTATAACATTCTTAATTTGTATTTAAAATCTGTCCAAGTGGAAAAACTCAATAATCCATAAAGCTTGGAATTAGATGTGTAGCAGAGGAGATCACCCGTCTCAGCGGAAGATACATAAAAAGACTGGATAACCACCCCAACCACCTGGCCATCAACCTCCTAGATAATAGGCAATCCCCAAGACGCCTGAAAAGGAAACACCCGCTTGATCTCCCCAACCACGGATGGGCGTTCGAAATTATTCTCAGGCATTTATTCTGAAATCGCTGTATTTTGATGCGGTTCGAACAGCTTGCCGTGTCCCACAACTGTATCCCATATGTCCAGATTGGCTTAAGCACTACCTTATAAATAAGCAGCTTGAATTTTACTTTGAGTTTGGACCTCCTTCCCAGGAGCCAATGCAGTTGCTTAAGCCGTAGGTTGGCCTGGTTGCGCTTATTGATTAGGTGCGGACGCCATGTGAGCCTGCGGTCCAGTGTCAGCCCTAGATATTTGGGAGTGTTATTAGTTGGGATGGTTTCTCCGTTGAGTGTGACGGGGGGGCATTCTCCCCTGCGTAGTGCGAAGGTTGTTTGTGTAGATTTCTCGGCGTTGACCACGATGTTCCATCGTTTCATCCATGGACCGAGGGCATTCAGTTGCCTCTGGATGATGGCTGAAGCTTCCTGAGGATCTGTGGCGGAGGCTAGGAAGGCGGTGTCATCGGCATAAGTGGCTACTGTGAGGTTCCGGGAATCGAAAATAAGTGCGGAAAGTTTTACGACGCTAATACCAGACTTTGACGGCAGTACCATTCCGGTAATACATTGGTTTAATAACTTCGAAGTTAATGCGGAAGCATACGGCCTAAGTAGTTTACAAAAGTACGTTCAGGCGCGAGCAAAAATAACTCAAACAGCGAAACTGTTTTTTAAGTCTACAGTGGTGTACAATTATGATGAGTTGCGTACGGCATTGGAAGAGGAATTCGGTAATGAGTCAGTGTGCAGTGCCGATATTCATGCTGAGTTGCGCGGACGAAAGAAACGCAAAGAGGAAAGCTTTAAAGGGTACATTTTGCACATGAAAAAGATAGCAATAGTTGGACAAATACATGTAACGTCGGTTATTCGGTATGTAGTGGATGGCTAAATTTGTTTTTTTTTTTTCCAATTTTATTTTATTTGCTGGATCTTCTCTTCTTAATAGAGACTAACAACAAGTTTTAAAATCTTAGACTAATATTATAACTAAAATCCATTTTTTAGCGATGGGTTTAGTTTTAAGCACGGCTCTAATTATATCGGAACTGAGCGAGTGGATAATCGGCACATTGAAGTCTACTCCAACTGGAAGTTCTGATTAGCGAGCGTGCAAGAGGATTTGGATGAGATGTTAATTTAGCTTGGTGTTTTGCTTTTTGATGGAAAATTTCGTCAGAAACGGTGTTGATATTTAAATCTCGATGAATGTTTTCGTTCCTTATATACCAAGGAGCACCAGTGATGAGTCTAAGTGTCTTAGATTGAACTCTTTGAATTACTTCGATGTTACTACGACTCGCATTTCCCCAAAGTTCAGAGCCGTATTTCAATATTGGCTTGATCACGGTGTTATAGATAAGTATTTTGTATTCAAGGCAAAGAGGGGATTGAGAGTTGATTAGCCAATGGAGCTTGTTGGTCGTCAACTTTAGTTGATTTTTTTGGCTGCTATGTGTGGGCGCCAGGTGAGTCTCCTGTCAAGATGGATACCCAAGTATGGAACGGTGTTCACTGCGGGATTCGTGCTCCGTCTAGAGTAAGGTGGGGACAGGTTTGTCTGTTCAGTGTGAATGTTACGTGTTTACATTTACTTTCATTTACTTTAATTCTCCAGTTAGCTAACCATTTTTCAAGAGATTCCAAATGATTTTGTAGAATAACAGTTGCTCTAAGGGGACATTTACTCCGGCTAAGAATGGCAGTGTCATCTGCAAAAGTTGAAGTGGTAAGTTGAATGTTTGTCGGAATGTCCGATGTGTATAGTGTATATAGAATGGGACCGAGAACGCTTCCTTGAGGGACTCCAGCTTTGATTTCACGCTCAGCAGATGTTGAGGCGTTGCATCTTACGGAGAATAATCTTTTATGCAGATAGGATTCGAGGAGTTTGTGCATACTATTGGGGAGTAATTTTTTGATCTTGTACATGAGTCCATCAAGCCACACCCTGTCAAACGCTTGGGCAATATCAAGAAATAAAGCAGAGCAGTATTCTCGTTGTTCAAACGCAGAGCGTATTTCCGTGGTGATACGGTTTACCTGTTCTATTGTACCATGTTTTTCTCGGAACCCAAATTGATGCATTGGGATTATGTTATTTATACTAAGATGGGGACTGATGTGCGATAAGATGAGTTTTTCGAATAGTTTTGATAAGCAGGACAGAAGACTTATTGGTCTATATGAAGATGCTTGTGTTTTGTCTTTACCATGTTTTGGAATAATAACTATAGTTGACTTTTTCCATCTTTGAGGAAAATAACCATATTTAGTCATTGCGTTGAAAAGCGTGCATAAGTGATTTACAGCACAGCTCGGTAGTTCTATGATCATTTTTTGAGTAATTCTATCGTGACCCGGTGCTTTGTTCGGCTTTAATTGCTCTTTGATTATTTGAGTAATTTCGCTTGATCGGAATTTCAGGGGCGTAGTGTGTATTATGTCAGAGCTTGAGAATTCCGGAAGCTCAAATAAATTGGTCGCAGGATTTGGTTGGAAGACTTCTTGGAGGTGTGTTGCAAACACGTTCGCCTTTTCGGAGTCACTTCTAGCCCATCTTCTTGTAAGACTTCGGATAGGGCTGTCTGTTTCAACAGGGGCACTGAGACTGCGCGCTTTCCAGAGTGGGTTTTTGGCACATGTTGGAGAGAGTTGTTCGATGAATTGATGTTGTGCAAGATTTTCTTCTTGTTTCAGTACTCTAGAGAATTTTCGAGTTGCAGCTTTTAATTTCTCTTTGCTTGCTGGTGATCTGTTTTTTTGCCACACTCGTCGTAAATGTCTTTTTTCTAAAAAAAACTGTTGAATTTGCCTATTTGTACGGTACTGATGTAATATTTTTGGTTTCATTTGAGGTGTAGATACGCGTGCAGCAGTGGTGAGAATAAATTCAAAGGCATTTACAGAATTATCAATGTCAGCCTCGTGGTGCAGTGTTGGGCTTAGCTCAATGTGTGAGCTTATATATTTTTTGTAGCGGAGCCAGTTTGTTTGGTTGGAGGTAATAATATCAGGCCGTTTTTGTGCTGTGAAATGCCGTTAGCATTCCAGAAACATATCTTTAAAATAGCCATTTATGGTTTGGATTGTTGGGATACAAGCATTTCCATAAGTATGTTTTGATTTCGCATGAGGTCTTGTATTGTAGATTGCATAAACTGCATAAATTCCATCATGCTTTTATGAAGTGAACTAATTAGCGATTCAATTCCAGTTGGCTGTTCTAAGATGTGGTGTTTCTCTGATGTTGATTGGGCAGCTGGTGTTAGGGAGATTGCCGACTTAGAAGCTGGCTTTACTATGCCTGTCAAGGCTTTGCAAATGATACTCCTGGAATTGTGCATACAGGTTCAAAGGAGGACCTAGTTGCTTTGGTGAAAAAGACTCCCGGTGTTGATTGAGATGGAGTTACAGAGTTCTGTTTGGGGAATGGTTGCTTAGAAACGAGACTATTGAGGTCTTTGTAGACTGGACACCCTCTGAAGTTTGCTGTGTGGTTTCCACCACAGTTACCGCATTTCCTTAGATTAGGGTCGTTTTTATTATTTGGACAGATTTAAAGAGTGATTTTAAATACAGCCTGTATAACTCTAAATCGTATAAAGAATTGGAAAACCAATATGCGGTATACAAGCAAATTGCAGAATTGGAAAGTGCGTATAAAGTAGCAAAAAATAACAATAAAGAACAAAATGTACAAACATGAAATAAAGGCGCTAATTGACAGTTACAAGCCGGCTGCGAAAGTGTTGCAGAGTCCACTTGAACTAAAAATCGTACCAGATGGAGAAATAGTTTCATTTCAACAAAATCCGAGCCGAGTAGATATTGCAGAGGAGGAGAAAGTTGACAAGCAAATAAACGAATGGCTGCGCGATGGAATTGTCAGAGAATCATCATCGAATTTTGCAAGTCGCCTAGTGTTGGTAAAGAAAAAAGATGGCTCACACCGTATGTGCGTCGATTTCCGAAAACTGAATTCAATGGTGTTAAAAAATTGCTTTCCCGTGCCCATCATCGATGAAGCTTTCGAAAAGAACACAATGAAAATTAGAGAAACATAATCTTGACTACAAATTCATACACTACAAATTCACTACACTACACTACACTACACAAATACACTACAAATTCATGTAAACGAACTTCATTTAAAGAGCGAATACCTAATCAAGACCAATAAGAACTTGACAGAGCAATTAGAGAAAGTTAAATTGAAAGCAAAAGAGGACTTAAAATCTTTAAAAGCAACAAATGGGGAAATTATTACGGAGCTCCGATCTAAAATGGACAAGAAAATCCAAATCGCTGCAGAGCTGCGCGGGGACAAAGAAAAAATGGGAAAGGAAGTAGAATTCAAGATGTCTTAAATGGATATTAAGGACTCAATTAAGAATGAGATTAAACGTAAGACTAAAGAGTGACAAGACCTAGATATCCTGCGGTAGCAACAGTTTACTGAGCTCTATGATAAATACCAAAATAAAATAAAATAAAATAAGGAAATAAGGAACCTCAATTCGAGGCAGAAACTCAGCAAAATATTACTCTAAAGGGAATCGTTGAAGAGAACTATCAAATAATCAATGATACTCGTGACCAATTAAAACGTTTAATTACTGAAAAAGAAATCTTCGTAAATGATATAAAAAAATTAAATGAAGAAAAACAGAAGATCAGAGATAGTTTCGCAGCAGCAAAGAAAACATTATCACACGATTTACAGTTTGCAAAGAGAACGCTTAAGGATGTTAAGAAATCATTTAAGAGAGAACTTGAACATAAAATCAAAGACTGGGAAGAACAGACGGTTTTGCAACTGGAACAGATTACTAAGCTTCAGGGTCAATACAACCAAAGAGCAGCTGAATTTTTGACAAAAATGAATAGACTTCAAGAGGTAAATACATCTCTGAAAGAAGACGTTGAAGAAAAGGATAACATAATGAAAAAAAATCGGTGAAAAAATTCGAAATTTGAAAACTATCTGAAAATCTGAAAGAAAGCAGATTATCAGCGATAATTTAACCGCCACAGAGAAAATATTCGCCAACGAGTTGCAGTCACAAGAGATGAACTTTAAGAAGAAAATTCATGAATTAGAGAAAGAATTAAAAAAGAAGAACACCGAATGGGAAAAAAGATAAGAGATAAAGATTCTGATATAGAAGAGCTTACATTCAAAATTAACCGAATTTTAAACGTATGCGATTATATGAAGCTATGGAGGTTTGTGGTGGACAACGAAAAAAACGAGTGGTCATCAGGGACTGATAAATAATCAGGATGACCGAATGTAAAGTGGAGTAGGTGGACAGCGACGGTAGCACAACACAGATTGGCAGACAACGTCGATCGGCAGTTGTCGTGAAGCAGTCATCGTTAAGCGGTCGTCGTAGAGAAGTTGTAGAGTTGCAGAGTTTTCGAGTTGTAAATCTTTGTGTTATATACTTTAATAATAATAATAATAAACCGGAAGGCTAAACCTTCCTTACATAAATATCCTTAAATTATAATTTTTTCGCGCGGCTCCCACTGCTGCTGTCGTTTATTGAACGGCTCGGATCGGTGAAGAAGAATAGTGCGTTTGTTGCTCTGAAAGGTAGGTGAGAATAGAGAATTTAAAAGAAGAGGAGGTGCAAAGTAAAGTAATAAAATATAGGCCGTTGTAGTCAGAACACAAATCCCTAAAAGGCTCGTGCTGGGCATATGCAGATCTATAACAACTTTGGCACAGAGGACTACAATTTCTAGTCCGCCTATTTAGAATGTTACTTTTTTTTATACTGGCTGTCTACATTACCATTAATAAGGTTATGTAGGAAAACGACACCCAGAATCTTTCTACGATTTGTTAGAGACGGTAAATTGATTACAAAAAGTCTGTTAGAAGAAGAAGGGAGGGAGGGCTCCAGACGCATGACCCGTACTGCAGAATTGGACGTACTAAAGAAACGTATAAGCTTTTTGTTATATAAGGGTCATTTAAGCACACCCTTGGCTTTATTAACCATCGTAGAATAGGACACTAAGATCGTTAACCTGGGTTAATCTTTCTAAGAAAATCCCATAGATGAAGTTAGTGGCCTAATTAGGGCACGAACGATGAAAAGACATTAGCTTACATTTTGACCCATTAAGTTTTAAGAACACCATTTTTATGAAAATTGTCAAAATCAGGCTGAAGTTCGTATTCTGCAGAAGAGGATTTATATTGAAGAAAAAGTTTAACGTCGTCTACATACATAAGAACCAGAGAATTCGTTAGAGCAGGGGGTAAGTCGTAAATAAAAATAGTGAAAATAAACCGCCCAAGATGGCTTCCTTGGGGGACTCCCGATGTAGCTCTAACAAGGCGAGAGTGTTCATCTTGAAAAAAGACACATTGGGTACCCCCAGCTAAGAGATTAAGTTTACCCAAAAGGGGTGAGTAATTGACAGAGTCAAATGCTTCACTGAAGACCGTATAGATGACATCTATTTGAAGGCCATTAAGGAAGCCATCTGTAATAAAGGAAGTCAACTCTAAGAGGTTTGTGATGGTGGAGCAACGTTTTATGAGACCATATTGCCATGGAGAAATAATTGAACTGCAGAACTCAAAAAGCTTTGGAATTGCTGACAATTTAGAGATTCCTCTATAGTGCCTAGATGCCATCGGATTTTTTTCGTTTTTATACCCTGTACCCATTAAAAATGGGTGAAAAGGGTATCATAATATGGTGCAAATGTATGTAACAGGCAGAAGGAAGCATCTCCGACCCCATAAAGTATATATATTCTTGATCAGCATCAACAGCCGAGTCGATATAGCCATGTCCGTCTGTCCGTCCGTCCGTCCGTCCGTCCGTCCGTCCGTCCGTCCGTCCGTCCGTCCGTCCGTCCGTCCGTCCGTCCGTCCGTCTCTCCGTATCAACGCCTAGATCTCACAAACTACAAGAGCTACAGACATGTGCCATATATCGTTGGATAGGTAATTACCATACGCAGTACAAGTTTGTTTTTTTATTTTGATATCACCCCCCGTTCCCCCGCAAACAGCAAAAAACTTCCACGATCACGCTACCCGCCAACCGCAAAAAACTGCCACGCCCACAATTATAAACCTAATGCTATGCAATTCGGCATATGCGTTGGTGCTTATAAAAGCTATCTAATTTTTAAATTTGAACCAAATCGGATAAGAAATACGGAAGTTATGCCACATGCAAAATCTATGGCAAGGGAAGCAGAAGCGCAGCAAAACACGCATTGCGCGACGCCGACTGCGACATTGACAGCGAAATGTGTATGGCTTTATGACACACGAAACTTATTTTCATAACCAAAATCATACCAAATTTATATTGTTATGGTACTCTTTTCTAATAGAATATTGCTTCATTTATTTGTTGATATTAAATAAATAAATTGTAAGCATGTCTAAGGGTACAGGGTATTTTGCAATCGGGAAACTCGACTGCTGCTACCTTACTTGTTTTATGTAGGAATTACGAGAGATTCCTTTCACATCGAAGTTTTCATTTTTTTTTTTTTTACATTTATTGTATTTATTGTATCTTCTCAAGAATTATGAAATTAACAATCAGTTTTCAAATCTTAATTTTAAGCGATATTCAACAGTCTTTCTAACTGTGGTCTGGAAAAAAGGCGCTGATCATCGCTGGGTCGGGAGGTCGGCGGCGAAGTCGGGATCGGTCGGGATTGGTTAGGGTGTGATGTTAATTTGATCATGTACTTTTCTTTTTGATGGGTTGTTTCATCTTTGACGGATCTGATATTAATGTCTTTTTGTATATTTTTATTTCGGATATACCAGGGTGCTGCAGTGATTGTTCTCAGTATCTTTGATAGGGCCATTTGTATGATCTCAATTTGTACTACTGCTGGCACTTCCGCAAAGTTGGGAGCTGTCTAAATATGTGTTTAGACATGATAAGTAGGCAAACTATAAATATATTCTATTTATGGGCTGCAATAAACATGTCACTGGACAGCATGAGTGGCAACTACAGATAAGTACGATTGCAGCGGCCTTTTGCCGAAGTGTCAAGAGATATGACCACGCGGGAGGTGATCAGCGCGGTCATAGGCCTCAAACATAGATTTAAGAATAAAACTCAGCTGCATTTACAAACGCAGACTGCGGCGTCTTACAAGCGCTGCATTATATAATTAGATGAACCTATGTAAGAATGAATAAAAGGCGAAGCCCTCGCAGTAGCGAGTCACTTAGAATCAAACTCCCGAATTGAACTCATTAAGTGTACGCACAAGTCTATAGTGTGAACAGGAGCCGTTTCCAAACTCGCTATGGTAGTGGTGTTTGATGCCGTTCCTAATCAGGATACCGGTTCCGCCATGTGCTTTTCCATCTGGATGATTGTTCCGTAGAACAAAAAGCCACTTATTTGAAAGTTGTACTTAGAAGTGAGATGTGTTTTTGACAGTAGCAGGATGTCAATATGATTGTCATGTAGAAATTAAGTTATCTCAAGTTTATGCCGTGAAACGCCGTTGGCGTTCCACAATGATATTCGTAGAGCAGCCATTGATTAATTTGAGTTTTGGGATACAAGCATCTCCATGAGGATATTTTGTTTCCGCATAAGGTCTTTTTTTTCGTGCGGCTCCCATTGCATAATGTACAGCCCACATCCCGCCCAACCGACCGAGGGGCGCTGCCGTTTATCGTACGGCTCGGATCGCGGGGATAGACCCGAGAGAATAAAGTATAGAAAAGATTACGAGGAATAATTGAAGTGCGTTTGTTGCTCTGAAAGGTAAGTGAGAATTAAGGATTTGATAGAAGTGTCAGAGTGAAGCAGCAGAGGATAAGATTGTAGTCAGAACATAAAACCCTCATGACTTATGCTGGGCATATGTAGATCTTCAACAATTTAGAAACAGGGGACTAAAATTTCTAGTCCGTCAATTTGGAATGTTAAATGTACGTCATGTTAGTAGATAGACAGTAGACAGCCAGCCTACATTACCATTAATAAAGAAATCTTTCTACGATTGGTTAGGGATGGTGAATTGATTAGAAGGAGTCTGTTAAAATAAGTTGGGAGGTGAAGATTTGCAACCCAGTTGAGTCCCCTAAGAGCAAACATCAAAAAATTCTTTTGAACGGACATGAGAAGGTCTAAAGGGAAAAAATTCTTTTGAACGGACATGAGAAGGTCTAAAGGGAAATCCTAGGATATTAAGTTTACTAAAAAGGAGTGAGTGGTTGACAGAGTTAAATGCTTTACTGAAGTCCCTATAGATGACATATGTTTGAAGGCCTTTACGAAAGCCATCTATAATAAAGGAAGTCAGCTCCAAGAGGTTTGTGGTGGTGGAGCGACGCTTTATAAAACCATGTTGGCATGGAGAAATAATTGAAGTGCAGAGATGTTGAAGATGTGGTGTTACCAAATTTTCGAAAAGTTTTGGAATTGCTGACAATTTAGAGATTCCTCTATAGCTTGCAGCATCCGATTTTTTTTCCTTTTTTGTGTAGGGGAATTATGAAGGATTCCTTCCACATGTGGGGAAAAATAAAGATATGTGGGAAGAGATGTGGGGAAAGTATAAGAAGAGGTCTGCACAATGGATTAGCGCAGTTTTTCAGACACAGCCAGGAACACTATCAGGACCTGGCGAATAGACTGGTTTCACCTTCAGAAGATCAGATAACACACTGCTTTCGAAGAAAGTTGGTCTGACAATAAGATTGGCTGATTGAATGAGGCTGATCCATAATTGTAGAAAGTGAATACGTTGTTTGAAAGAAAGTTGCGAATAGATCGGCAATGCCCTGATCAGTAGTCGCAAATACAATTTCAAACGAAATTAGGGGGGAGAAGATACATGCTTAAGCTTAGTGTTCACAAATTTATAAAACTGCTTGGGTACCTGTATAAACTGGATCCGGCAGCGGTAAATAAATTTCTTATAAAAATTAGCGTTATGCACGAAAAAGTTACCTACTAAGAATAAGGATACCTATATGGCACGCAAGTGTCGAAGAATGCGATACGCGTTTTTTACAATGTTTCTAAAGCGATATTAATATCGGTGTATGCCCAGAGATCGGACAAATCGAATGTATAAATTAAGTTGCTTAATCTCTGAAAGTCAGCCTTACGAAAACACCGAGTTTAATGAACTATATGGCGAGACTAAAATTTTCTAGCAGTAAGGGTTTCAATCAACACCTCAAGCGTTGGGTGGTAAGGATCAAAACGAAACATAGATCTAGAAGCCGACCTAAAGAATTTCTTACGTGGTTTATTTGACCAAGGGATATGTCGAACATACGCTCAGTGAAAGCATGGTGTGTTAGTTCAGGTAATTGGAAGTCTCTTAGAGTCACTAGCAGGTCACTGTCGGACATGCAATTAGAAACCAGCTGAATGGCAGATAAGTGGTGCCAGTATGTAGGCGATTTTGAAGAAGGTGGTAAGTATTAGCATGCGATGAACACTAATTGAAGCGACATAGTGATTTTCATACATAGGAATTGGTAGGAACATAGATCACCAAGATTCGGTAACTTAACCTATTCAGAAGCGAAGTCGGAGTCCACAGAGATTAGGACTCTTCCTCCCCTTCGTAGTGGTAAGTCCCGTCTTTAAGTGGTGTACCTTTCAGGAAAAACTTCGGAGCTAAAAATCTCCGGCTTTAACCCGGTTTCTGTGAAGACTATAATCTGGGATACAAATGAAGATCTATCATACAGTTTACAGTTTAGGAAGCTCACTCCGAAGCCCCCTACCAGTCGAATCATCATTGAGAAAGGGATCAGTTTGATTTTATTTTCATTAAATATTTTCCGACAAAAAAAGAAAAAAATAAGTTTTTGGCAAAATAATCAAATTATATTTCATCGAGGAATTAAAAAAAAAAAGAGGTGCTTCAAGAGAAGTATGGTCGATTTGAATCCGAGATGTCGAAAGTCGTTTTAGGTGCTGATAGCTTCCAAGAAGTACCACGTACAGGACGCTCCTTTCAGAGCATGCCCCCGCCTAGCACAACTGGCAGGGAGTTTCTTATGGTTAGCAGCCCAAGCCAATTAAACAATCTTAACCAGAAAACAGTTGGAAATAGTCGCCTATTACCGCAAATTCAAAAAAATAGTAATACGCTCACATTCCAGCGGGCTTCAGTCTCTTAGCAAAAAGTTCCTTCCAAGAAGAGAAGCTTGGTAGCCTCACCGAAAAGTTCAAAAAAAAGAACGCATATAATCGAACATAATCAAAACCATCTCGCTTTAAATAGATTTGCTGCTCTTGCAAACCATGATGACTGTCTAGAATGCGAATATAGCATGGACATTCTCCAGGTCGAAACCGATGCAGAAGAAGAATCTCGACAAGCTCAAACCCCAGTGACAAAGAAGTCACCAAAACCTAGTTAAATAACAGTACTTGCTGTCAGCGACGTACCTGCCTTGGAAAGGCTTCTCGACTCGGCGGTATCGTCTGAATCATATGAACTCAAGATCGCGCGTAATGGAAACTTGCGCATATACCCCGTGACTCTGATGCCCACAGAGCTATCACTAAAAAGCTATCATCAGTAAATCTCCAATACACTCACTTCTGCCTCCCGGAAAACAGAGCCTACAGGGTTGTGGTGTGCAACTTGGCTGCTTCTACCCCAGTCGAGCAAATTTTAAATGCGTTCACCTTCCAAGGTCACGCTGTAGTTAATACCTATAATCCATAGGTGAAGTCACAGAATTTTGACTCCTCTGATCCGGATCCAGGCAAAGCTTCTGGCCAGAACGTTTGGTTTATAGACATTAAAAAGGCTATTAATAACAAAGAAGCTCTAAAAATAAATAAAGTTGGCCGTCAAAGAGTCAGAGTGGAACTGCCGAGAAAAAATGTAAATATGCGTCAGTGTTACCGATGTTTTGGCTTTGATCACACCAAAAACTATTGCACCAAAGAGCCCAGATGTGGTAGATGCAGTTTGCCTCATTGGACTGGTTCCAGTCAATGCCAGGCAAAGACGACCTGGAGTGCGTTAATTGCCAAGGAAAACATGAGGCAACTTACAAGGGCTGCAGAATTTACGTCCAGAGGCTCAAAAGCCAAAAAACTGGGATCAACATTACTCCCATGACCCGCAAGCAACAAGCCATTCCAACCTCAATCATGCGGCAGGGCCTATCGTATGCAGATGCGACTAGAACTGGACAACAGAGCACACGACCTGACGGAAAATACTCCCAACAGCGAAATGCTTTCTCAAACGCAAGGTTCCACACTTTTCCAAATGCTGCGTTTGCTCCTGTAACAAACGCAGGTGAACCTCAACATCCTAGCCAAACGGTAATTGATGGCTCCCTCGCACAAATCATCATCTCAATGCAGCAGACCATTGCTGGTCTTCAAAAAACCATCGCTGAGCTATTTGAGGAGATCAAAGAACTCAGAGGTTCTAAGTCGTTGACGCAGCGCAATTAATGGCTTGTGAACTGCGCCTCGGAGCCTGGAACGCTCGTAGCATTATTCCAAATGCTAATGAGCTTAAAGTGTTTCTAAGCAAGCACGAAATTGATGTTATGCTTATTTCAGAGACACTCCTACACGTCGGATCCTACCTCAATATGATAGCTTACAGCTGCTATCGAGCAGATCACCCAGGAGGTCGCCCCAGAGGATCTTCGATCACAACGAATCACCTACAAATGGCAACGGTAAAAATTTCCACTAATTTGGGCGAAATTACGGTGTCAGCTGTGTACCTTCCTCCAGGCCTGCCTTGGAATTCCTCTGAGTTTGATAATCTCCTTGGTCAACATGGTCCAAATTTTATCATTATAGGTGATTTTAACGCTAAACATCGCCTCTGGGGTAGTATAAGAGCGAATGCTCGAGGCTCAGCACTTCACGATTTCCGGCAGCTCAACTCAAGTTCTGGCTACAGGCAGACCCACTCACCCGTATAAAACGAGGAATGTACCTTCATGTATCGACTTCTTCTTGTACAAAGGTATAGCTAACAGTCTACTATCAGTACGCGAAGAGTATGACCTATCTTCTGATCACTTGCCGCTGATCGCTTCACTAACAACGTCACCTCATAGTACCACCCCTATTAGGATGCTCGTTCCACCTGGTGCAAATATAAGGCTGTTTCAGTACGAACTTAACAATGCCTTTAACCTCAATACAGAGATAAATACAGCAGACGATATCGAGAAAGCGGTTGAAACTTGTATGAAGAAGATCAAAGATGCAGCTCAAATTGCAGCTCCTGGCGGCGCAGTTCACTTACGCAATGTGCGTAGCAGCATCGCTCTCTCTCCGGAAGCAGTAGGACTCTAAACTCTCAAGAAACGTCTTCGGCGTGAGTTCATCAGGACCAATGATCCAATAATTGACAGACTGTACCGAAGGATATCAAATCGGGTGAGAAAAGTACTGGCCAACCTGAAAAGAGAAGCAACTGACGCGTTCCTCGGGAAAGCTACTGCCAATGGAAACTCAAAATTCGCACTCTGGAGGCTCACGAAGAGTTTCAAGAGACAAGTTGCTCCAAAGTTTCCAGTTCGTAACCCAGATGGCACTTGGGCAAAATCATCTCAGGACAGAGCTGAAGAGTTTGCCAGAAACCTGGAGGAAAGATTCCAGCCGTTCGAGACAGCATCGCCAAGACGAGTACAACTGGTTGCTGAATCCCTAGAAGCCCCATTGCAGATGGCTCTTCCTGTAAAGCCTATTAATCTCACGGAATTGAAAGATGATATCAAATTCCTTCGCAACAACAAGGCTCCTGGTGAGGATCACATCGACAACCGCTCCATTAAGCTGATGACCCACAGAGCTTTGTTATTCCTTGTACTAATTTTCAACTCTGCTCTTCGACTGGGACACTTCCCAAGCACCTGGAAGAAGACGAATATGATTATGCTCAAAAAAAGTGGGAAGCCAGCAGAGGAATTGCACTCCTATCGCCCAATAAGCCTGCTTGAGAGGTGCATTCTGAGAAGATTGCTAGAGTCCCGAAAGGTCCAGAAAACTATTCCGAAGTTTCAGTTTGGTTTTAGACTCAGACATGGCACACCTGAACAGCTACACCGCGTAGTAAACTTTGTACTGGAAGGTTTCCATGGAAAGGAGGACGGACTGTCCTCCCAAACAAAAAGAGTCTGAGCAGGTGTACCCCAGGGAAGTGTGTTAGGTCAAACACTTTATAGCCTGTATACACACGACATGCCCTCAGCTGACAACATGTCGCTTACAGATCCCAATGACCTGCTAGTTGCCACCTTTGCTGATGACACTGCAGTAATGGCCAGATTTACTTGCGTCTATACAGCCACTGATACGCTTCAGCTTTATCTAAAAAAATTTGAGAACTGGGCCCTACGCTGGAATATTGCAGTCAATCCGGAAAAGTGTGTTTCCGTGACGTACACCCTGAGAAAAGACACATAACCTGGTGTGTTTCTGCATGGAGAGCTCCTCACACAATCGAACGGATAAGCGACTTACATTTCAACGCCATGTAACGGATGTAACTCGGCGGCTCAAAACAAAGGCGAACAGCATGGCTTGGCTCCTTAGGCCTGGAAACAAACTTTCAGTTTCCAACAAGGCCAAAATTTATAAGGTTGTCTTGGCTCCTATTTGGAAATATGGCATCCAAGTGTATGGCATCGCCGCAAAGTCGCACCTCAACAAAATTCCTGTGGCTCAGTCGCAAATCTGAAGGTACCAAGGATTGGCGATGTCATAAACACACATGCAACCACGTACGTAAATAAATTGGGAATCCACCCAAACCAGTTGGCTCGAAAACTCTTGATGAGGAGACGTGTATTGGGACTGAGGGCGAGAAGGAGGCTCCTGCGCATTCACCCAACAGATCTGCCGAGAAATATATAAGTTAATTGATAAAATTAATTCATGCCTCTAGACTCCCTAATTAGGTTTAAGTATGTAAATATGTAAGTACTCGCTAGAAATTATGAATCTCTGCAGTATAAGTTATTACAAATAGTAACGGTGGACTGCAACGCAAATAAATACAATTTTTATTTAAAAAAAACAGAAGCCCCCCTAGTATTTTGGATAGGTAAGAGTAATAGATGTTGTTCGTTTTTTTAGGAAGAAGGTTTAGGTACAGAAGAGGGTTCAGGGCTTTTAGGCTTTGAGAGTTTAACTCCCACAGGCTTAGAAACGTTTTTTTTTAACTGTACTCGGCTGATGTTTTTGTACGAATATGTTCTCCGGCCAAAAGCTGATCGAACAATCGTGTCGAACATCGGCACATTCGGCCATCTCTGCCAAATACGAAGCGAAGGCTGGTGTCCCACAGGGTAGTGTCATGGGGCCGCTCCTATACTGCCTCTACAGTAGTGACATGCCGCAACCAGACAATCCGTCTACCCTAATGGCCACGTTTGCTAACGACGTCTGTATCACCCATAGATCAAGCTGTGAAGCCTCTGCGGCTGATGGAATCCAGCAGTTTGCCACAACGTTCGCGCAATGGGCGAAGCGTTTGAACAGCGGCATAAATAGCGATAAATCCGTCAATGTTTGTTTTTCCTTATTAAGGAAAACCCCGCCTGCTATCGACATAGAAGGAAGGCCTGTCCTACAGACCAATTCAACTAAATACCTTGGTCTTACATTGGATCGCAGACTCACCTTCGCCAAGCACATCACCGCCACGAAATGCAGTGAACAAGCATTGTTGGCTGTTAAGTTCAAGGAGCAAACTGTCGCTTCCTAGTTGTACATTTATGGATGTGGCCTGCAAGTAGTTTTTTCCAAAGTCGCTATGGTAGTGGTGTTTGATGTCGTTCCTTATCAGGATACCGGTTCTGCCATGTGATTTTCCATCTGGATGATTTGTTCCGTAGAACAAAAAGTATTTAAGTATTTGAAAGTTGTACTTAGAAGTGAGATGTGTTTTTAACAGTAGCAGGATGTCAATATGATTGTCATGCAGAAATTAAGTTATCTCAAGTTTATGCCGTGAAACGCCGTTGGCGTATCGTACGGCTCGGATCGCGGGGATAGACCCGAGAGAATAAAGTATAGAAAAGATTAAGAGGAAGAATTGAAGTGCGTTTGTTGCTCTGAAAGGTAAGTGAGAATTGAGGATTTGATAGAAGTGACAGAGTGAAGTAGCAGGGGATAAGTCATTGTAGTCAGAATATAAAACCCTGAGAGACTCATGCTGGGCATATGTAGATCTACAACAATTTAGGAACAGGGGACTAAAATTTCTAGTCCTTCTATTTGGAATGTTAAATGTTAGTCGTGTTAGTAGATGCTGGCTGTCTACCCTACATTATCATTAATAAGGTTATGAAGGAAAAAGACTCCCAGCATCTTTCTACGATTGGTTAGGGATGGTGAATTAATTGGAAGGAGTCTGTTAAAATAAGATGGGAGGTGAAAATTTGCATCCCAGTTTAGTCCCCTAAGAGCAACTATCAAGAAATTCTTTTGAACGGATTCAATGCGATCTTGATGAACCCCATACTGAGGGCTCCAGACGCATGACCCTTACTCCAGTATTGGACGTACTAAAGATACGTATAAGTTTTTAGTTCCATAATGGCCATTGAATTCCTTAGACCATCTTTTAATGAAGCTAAGCACACTCTTGGCTTTATTAACCATCGTAGAAATATGGTCGAAAAATTTAAGTTTAAAGTCTAATAGGACACGAAGATATTTAACCTGGGTTAATCTTTCTAATGAAATCCCATAGAGAAAGTAAGTGGCCTGGTTAGGGCACGAACGATAAAAATTACATTACATTTTGACCCATCAATGTTTAAGAAATTGGTTGAACACCATTTTTTTAAATTTTCCAAATCGGACTGAAGCTTGTATTGGGCAGAAGGGGATTTATATTCAAGACAAAGCTTAACGTCGTGTGTATACATAAGAACTAGAGAGTTCATTAGAGCAGGGGGGAAGTCGTTAATAAAAATAGTAAAAAGTAGCGGCCCAAGATGGCTTTCTTGGGGGACTCCCGATGTAGCTATAACAAGGCGAGAGTGTACATTTTTAAAAATGGCACGTTGGGTTCTTCCAGCTAAGTAGCTTAAAATCGACACGAGAAGGTCTGAGGGAAATCCTAGGATATTAAGTTTACTAAAAAGGAGTGAGTGGTTCACAGAGTTAAATGCTTTACTGAAGTCCATATAGATGACATATGTTTGAAGGTCTTTACGAAAGCCATCTATAATAAAGGAAGTCAGCTCCAAGAGGTTTGTGGTGGTGGAGCGACGCTTTATAAAACCATGTTGGCATGGAGAAATAATTGAACTTTCAAAAAGCTTTGGAATTGCTGACAATTTAGAGATTCCTCTATTGCTTGCAGCATCCGATTTTTTTTCCTTTTTTGTGTAGGGGAATTATGAAGGATTCCTTCCACATATGGGGAAAAATCGAAGTTTCCAGAGACAAGGAGAAAAGTATTAGAAGAGGTCTGCACAATGGATTAGCGCAGTTTTTCAGTACACAGCCAGGAACACCATCAGGACCTGGCGAATAGACTGGTTTTACCTTCAGAAGATCCGATAACACACTGCTTTCGAAGAAAGTTGGTCTGACAATAAGATTGGCTGATTGAATGAGGTTGATCCATAATTGTAGAAAAAGAATACGTTGTTTGAAAGAAAGTTGCGAATAGATCGGCAATGCTCTGATCAGTAGTCGCAGATACATTTTCAAACGAAATTAGGGGGGGAGAAGATACATTCTTACGCATAGTGTTCACAAAATTATAAAACTGCTTCGGATCCTGTGTAAACTGGATCCGGCAGCGGTATATTCTTATTCTTATCTTCTTATAACATTCAGTGTTATGCACGGTGAAGTTTGACCGAGCTACTAAGTTTCTTGAAAAAGTCGCAGCCAGTTTTTTATATCTCTTGAGGAGTTTGTTTTTAATATATAATTTTAATTAAATTCGAGTCGAGGCAGATGGATACTTCCATGGCACGGAAGAGTCGAAGAAAGCGTTAAGCGTTTTGTAGAATGTTTTTAAAGCGAAATTAATATCGGTGCATTCCCAGAGACCGGACCAATCGAATGTATAAATAAAATTGCTTAGTCTCTGAAAGTCAGCCTTGCGAATACAGCTAGTTTTATAAACTCCATGTCGAGACTGAAAGTTGCTAGCATTTGGGGTTTCAAGCGTTGGGTGGTAAGGATCTTCTGGGGTCGAAAGTGGCATGGCTATGAAGTTATTCCATCTGGATCAAAACGAAACATAGATCTAGAATCCGACCTAAAGAATTCCTTACGTAGTTTATTTGACCAAGGGATATGTCGAACATACCCTCAGTGAAATCATGGTGTATTGAAAATTATAAAGATGGTTTTTTTTTTGTTTTTGTAAAATATTTATTAAGACAACCGGGGTCACCAGCGGCCTCTTTATAGCCTTGCTAGTTATTTTTTCATCCCAAAAGGCGCGCCGGCTAGACAATTGCCTAGCTCAATACTTGTAAACAATTAACAATTAATTATATAACAATTGGACTAAATAGCAATTTAAAGTCGTCGATCCCGTAATCGACCCCTAGGCGATCGTGTTATTAGGTCCCTCGGCTGACGCCTTTTCAGCCTCCTTAACGACGTCCCACTGGACAGTCGTTGTGCCAGTCTGTTCCTTTGTTCCTGTGCCCCTGTAGTCTGTTATTGTAGCGGCTGGAATGGTTATTAATCTCGTCAAAGACTGTGAGCAGCTTGAGATCTTTGTGACGAGTTGCGAATGTACTTGCATCCGATGATCAATCTGAGTGTTTTATTTTTTGGGCCATCTGTACCCTTTTGATTTGACTATCACAAGCTAATCCCCATATTTGGCATCCATAAATCCAGATCGGCGCGATAATTTGCTTGTAGATGGTTACCTTGTTAGCCAATTACAGTTTGCTCCTTGAACTTAACAGCAAAAAATGCTTGTTCACTGCATTTCGTTTGCGGGTTTTAGTGGCGGTGATGTGCTTGGTGAAGGTGAGTCTGCGATCCAATGTAAGACCAAGGTATTTAGTTGAATTGGTCTGTAGGACAGGCCTTCCTTCTATGTCGATAGCAGGCGGGGTTTTCCTTAATAAGGAAAAACAAACATTGACGGATTTATCGCTATTTATGCCGCTCTTCAAACGCTTCGCCCATTGCGCGAACGTTGTGGCAAACTGCTGGATTCCATCAGCCGCAGAGGCTTCACAGCTTGATCTATGGGTGATACAGACATCGTTAGCAAACGTGGCCATCAGGGTAGACGGATTGTCTGGTTGCGGCATGTCACTACTGTAGAAGCAGTACAGGAGCGGCCCCATGACACTTCCCTGTGGGACACCAGGCTTCGCTTCGTATTTGGCAGAGACGGCCGAATGTGCCGATGTTCGACCCGATTTGTTCGGTCAGCTTTTTGCCGGAGAACATATTCGTACAAGAAAATCAGCCGGGTAAAAGCCCTGAACCCTCTTCTGTACCTAAACCTTCTTCCTCAAAAAAACGAACAACATCTATTACTCTTACCTATCCAAAATACTAGGGGGCTTCGGAGTAAGCTTCCTTAACTGTATTCTGATAGTTCTTCATTTGTATCCCAGATTATAGTCTTCACAGAAACCGGGTTAAAGCCGGAGATCTATAGCTCCGAAGTTTTTTCTGACAGGTATACCACTTAAAGACGGGACCGACCACTACGAAGGGGAGGAGGAGTCCTTATCTCTGTGGACTCCGACTTCGCTTCTGAAGAGGTTAAGTTACCGAATCTTGGTGATCTAGAATTCCTATGTGTGAAAATCAAAAATGTCGCTTCAATCAGTGTTCATCGCATGCTCATACTTACCACCTTCTTCAGAATCGCCTACATACTGGCACCACTTATCTGCCATTCAGCTGGTTTCTAATTGCATGTCCGACAGTGACCTGCTAGTGACTCTAAGAGACTTCCAATTACCTGAACTAACACACCATTATTTCACTGAGCGTATGTTCGACATATCCCTTGGTCAAATAAACTACGTATGGAATTCTTAAGGTCGGCTTCTAGATCTATGTTTCGTTTTGATCCTTACCACCCAACGCTTGAGGTGTCGATTGAAACCCTTACTGCTAGCAACTTTAAGTCTCGCCATATAGTTCATGTCATGTTAGTGTCTTCGACACTTGCGTGCCATATAGGTATCCTTATCCTTAGTAGGTAACTTCTTCGTGCATAACGCTGATTTTTATAAGAAATTTATTTACCGCTGCCAGATCCAGTTTACACAGGTTCCCAAGCAGTTTTATAATTTTGTGAACACTAAGCGTAAGCATGTATCCCCCCTAATTTCGTTTGAAAATGTATTTGCGACTACTGATCAGGGCATTGCCGATCAACTTTCGTTCAAACAACGTATTCACTTCCTACAATTATGGATCAGCTTTATTCATACAACATTCAATCAGCCAATCTTATTGTCAGACCAACTTTCTCCGGAAGCAGTGTGTTATCGGATCTTCTAAAGGTGAAACCAGTCTATTCGCCAGGTCCTGATAGTGTTCCTGGCTGTGTACTGAAAAACTGCGCTAATCCATTGTGCAGACCTCTTCTAATACTTTTCTCCTTGTCTCTGGAAACTTCGATTTTTCCCCATATGTGGAAGGAATCCTTGTTGTCAGCAATTCCAAAGCACTATTTTCACTATTTTCATTAACGACTTCCACCCTGCTCTAACGAAGTCTTTAGTTCTTATGTATGCAGACGACGTTAAGCTTTGTCTTCAATATAAATCCCCTTCTGCCCAATACAAACTTCAGTCCGATTTGGAACATTTCCAAAAATGTTGTTCGACCAATCTCTTAAACCTTAATGGGTCAAAATGTAATGTATCGTTCTTGTCCTAACCAGGCTACTTACTTTCTCTATGGGATTTTCTTAGAAAGATTAACCCAGGTTTACTATCTTCGTGTCCTATTAGACTTTAAACTTAAATTTTTCGACCATATTTCTACGATGGTTAATAAAGCCAAGGATGTGCTTGGCTTCATTAAAAGATGGTCTAAGGAATTTAATGGCCATTATGGAACTAAAAACGGGAGTACGGGTCATGCGTCTGGAGCCCTCAGTATGGGGTTCATCAAGATCGCATTGAATCCGTTCAAAAGAATTTCTTGATAATTGCTCTTAGGGGACTAAACTGGGATGCAAATTTTCACCTCCCATCTTATTTTAACAGACTCCTTCTAATCAATTCACCATCCCTAACCAATCGTAGAAAGATGCTTGGGGTCGTTTTCCTTAATAACCTTATTAATTAATGTTATTGACACGACGAACATTTAACATTCCTAATACACGGACTAGAAATCTTAGTCCCCTGTTCCTAAGTTGTTGTAGATCTACATATGCCCAGCATGAGTCTTTTAGGGTTTGATGTTCTGATTACATTGACTTACACTCAATTACTTCACTCTTCACTTGTTCTTCTATCAAATCCTCAATTCTCACCTACCTTTCAAAGCAACAAACGCACTTCAATTCTTCCTCGTAATCTTTTCTATACTTTATTCTCTCGGGTCTATCCCCGCGATCCGAGTCGTACGATAAACGGCAGATAAACTTCCTTTGAAGAATCATTTCCAGTGCTGTAACTTCTTCCTGTAAGATGTCTGCCTCATCTTGATCGAAAGCATATCTTTCGTACCTGGTTTTTAGCAGCTTTGGCGTGTCCGTCACATTGGACCAATGACTTTTCATCATTACTTGCTGCTTAAGTAGTTCAAGCTCACTTGAACGATCCAGGTTTTCATAAATGAACCTCATCTGTTGCCTCAAACTGTCGGATTTCCTTTCCACCAGTTGATCCAAGTTATCAACTAGATTGGAGCTCCGCACTGATGCGGAATCAGATGCTTTTGATCCGCTTATTAGATTCATCTCTTCGATTATGTCTGCCTTCAGTTGGGAATCCTTGTACGCCTGAATAGCAGCCAAATTTTTAACACTTTATCGTTAAAAATTTGGATGATCGCCAATTCCCAATTTTACTATGACTTTGTTGTTAGAATTAAATGAGGCTACCAATGCATCTATTGCTGGTATAGGTGCCTTTTCCTTGATGGCCTGCAGTATTTTCTTCTGCAACTCTCCTTGGTTATTCATAAATTTCAAAGGTATTTCCGACAACAATTTTGGAAAAAAAATCACCTTGACATATATATATTTTTTTGCTTGTTTTCTTAGCCTGATCCGTTGGACAAATTTTTGGTTAGGCGCCCAGTGGACCGAGCTGTGCCTCGAAGGACCAAATGTATATGCAATCACGTTAGCATACACATTATTTGAGCTCAACTCGGGTGTTCAAATCTAACCGTGGCGCTCCTGCGAGCGCTGCTCCTTATATTTAATTTCATTAGGCTTACATATGTTATCTATCATATCTTATCAATTTCTGTGGCGCAGCTGTCTTTTATGCTTATTCTTAAATCTAGTTTTGAGGTCTGCGACTGCAATAAGCACATCCTGCGTGACTAAATCGTGACACTCGTAGCTGCCTCATGTAGTAGGCCGCTGCAATCGTCCCAATCTTTAGGGTTGTAGCTATAGCTGTTATCCATTATTGCAGCCCATAATTTGTATATTTTATCCTTTGCTTACTTATGGTTTCATGTTTAGACATAATTTTTCATGAATCAAGGAGTGCCAATGATGGTTCTTAGTGTCCATGACTGGTATCGGAATATTTCTATGTTTGAGTTGCTGACTGTTCCTCATAGCTGCATACCGTAAGTCCATACTGGATTTAGGATTACCTTTTTTAGCCTTGATCATTTTCCGGATTTGGCTTAAAAACCGAGCGTTAATGTTCTGCAAACGCCTCAGCCTTCCTGTCATTACCCTTACACCGTCGCCCTCTGCTGTCGACTATTGTGGTAGCTCTTCTGGATAGTCTATTAAGATATCTACTTGCTTTTGAGAGGTTATATTCAAAGTCGCACGATATGGGATTTTTAAAGTATGCGCCTGTAGCTTCATTTTTAATTTCCGTTTTTAATTCTTTGCTGTCCCGTTGAGTTTACTTTTGTCTACTGGACTTCGTGTAGATTGCCGAATTTTTTCGAAGTTTTCCTTTTTCAGCCACTTGTGCTGTCAGTTCTAAAGGTGGAAAAGGCAGCCTGATTTGATTTTCGTTTGTTAGTGTATACATGTGTCCAGCTTCATGGATTGAGCTGGTGAATGCCTCAATCGCAATATCAATTTAATCCCCTGACTTTAGCGCTACGTCCAGGCAAGTTCGGTCCTTCAGCCAGTTTTTAAAATTATTTTAATTTTTTTGAAACAAATCGTATCGGTGAGTTATCTGAGAGCTGAAATAAAAATTCTCCTGATTCATCGTTGTCGATCACGAGCAGATGCTGGCCTGCTATTGGATACATTAAACTTGTGTTTGGCAATGTCTTGGTAGAGTCTGCAAACTTTTGTAACTAGCAGCATAATTTGCATGCATGATGGTGGTTTTTCAGTAAGTGCATCTTTTCCCATTTTCTCATCTTGTGTTGGGTTCGTTTTCGCATGGTTGGGAGCGTCTCTGCCAAGAGGGAAAAGTGGTAAGCATCTATGGATGAACTGGGCCCAAGTTCTACGGCAAAAATTTTGTTATTCACATAGTTGAATTTTTTTGCTTGATTGAGCGTGGATTAGCTGGCACCTTTTGCTACTCAAAACTATTGCTTTCCCCAGATGCGGCTGAAGACATAGTTTTTATGCTTAACAGCAACTAATTGCAGTCGGTTATCAGTTATGGTATTTGTTTTATTTATAAATGACCAATGACCGATTCTCCACTGCAAGTTGTTTTTATGTTTTGCTGATGTTTCAGCTTATTAATAAAATTTGAACGAATAACTAACGAATTCCATTTCTTTTCTAGCTATTTTATTCAGTATTAAAATACCACATTCTATATTTTATGACTATTTTGCCACCGTTACAACTTGGCACTGGGTGCCGAAGGAGCCACTACGTGCTCATGCCTGTTCCACAATTACGGCCGAAAACCGATGAACGTGAAATTATCGATAAATTATCCCAGTTTGATCTCTAAATATACCATAATATAATTTTCATATTAAAAAACCAATTGACTGTAGAGCCGTAATGCGATGAACTCACAAAACTTTATGAACACTGGAGGCATTAAACTTGTTTGCCTAAAATATAAGTTAACTTAGTTAACCGGGCGACGGCAACGACCAATCATCCGATGACCAGCATCGGCCATACTGCCGACATAGCGTCTGTCCGGAAGCTCTGCATATTGCCAAAAGCCGCTAATTTTTGTAAGCATTTAAGTCAGATCGTTTTGGAGCCACATTGGATAAAGAGCACAAGCTCATCAAAAAGACAACTCCGGCAAATAGCCGGTATAGGTATTATTTTATTGAATTAAAACTGACTGAGTATCTAGGCCAGCAGTTAAGAAGAGTAGTCCCCCATCCACCGTAATCGTCCTATTTCTACAGAGACGTACAATGGCAAACCGGTCCTACCCTAGAAGTGACTGCAGCGAGAGATCCCCTGCAGCACCCATGAATTTACTAATTGGCACCCAATGTAAAAAACATGTAAGTGAGCCCCTCCATGCATAAATTTGTGTATGCATCTCAATTTTTCACGGCAATAAAGCATTAATTCTGCTACTCCACTTAAAAAAATATATATTTCTATAAAAATATAATAAAAAAAAAACAATATTGTTATATATTATTATTTATATTTTTATAAAAATATAATATATACAAATATAATTTGCTATAGTCAAGCCGCGACGCGACGAGGAAGCGATGCTGGATAATTTATAAATAAAAAAATAAAAATATAATAACAAAACATACAAATTCATTATTTGATTGAACTTAGTGAATATAAGAACCGTTTTATTGTTTGTCAAATTGTTTGCATTTAATTCGAACTTTGCTTATACTTAAATCATTTGCATTCGTTTCGCAACAGCCTTGCATTTCTTATTATCTTCCCACTCCACTTTACGAACCCGATACAAACGCACTTGTATTGGTGTGGCAATTTTTTGTTCTTCATATTTTTGTTTGTCTTGGCTGAGGACAAGCCCCCGGGACTCCTCGTCCATCGTTGTCAATGGCGGTGGCTCAGCCCTCACGACCCTCTCGCCATACTAATTGCCTCCATGGGCAAAACAGCTTCAGTATGCATTCTTTCGCTGGGGTATTTTAGCATACGAGGCTCCACACGAGCAATCCATTACAACAATATAGGAATACCAAACAATTCGCCAGCGACTCAGAGTCCGAGACCGAAGAACTAGCAAAAACTTCTACACTGAGAAGTGTTTACGCTAGCACATTCACAGCAAATAAAAATGTCATTCGACGTGAAGAAAATAAAATCTGCCATACAGGCTGCCATTGCCCATGCACTGCAAGAATCAGCTGCAGAAACCCTACGCAGGAAAAATGAATTGCATGAAACCAATCAAGAACACCATTCCTCCTATCGCCAAGCGGCAGTAGGCGCGTATTACATTTTCAGAAATTACAAAGCTAGCTCACGCCATTATCAGGCGGTCATCATTATCGGAAGCAAAATCAGAGGCCCTGCCGATGGTGCTATCTTCGTTCGGAACTGTCTTGAATTTCGATGCCATCATAAATCGACTTGATTTCACATACAGTGACAAGCGGCCGATACATGTTATGGAGCAGGAGCAAGGGCTTAAGCGCAGTCTCATAGATGTGCTATTCTTGGCAAAGCCGAAAAACATGCCTTGGCACAGGATGTGGAATCTAATAACGAAAGGTACACCTTCGCAACTTCGTTTGCAAGGAGCCAGGAGAATAGAGACCGTAGGCAACACCCAAAAGTGCAGGATCGCCGACAGGGGCTTCTGCAAACAAACTCACAGGTAAGTGTCGGAAAGAACCCGCACTTTACTAGACAGCTCAAAGAACAGTGTACCTGCGTACCACTCTGCTCCACGCAGCAATAGGCTTCGGCGAAACTCACTGGAGCCCATGTACGTTGACCCATCGCTGTCTAAAATGTTTCAACCATCCCACGCTCCGGTCTACCAAAACCTTCACAAAAGGCAAAGAGTCAACCACATTGCTCAAGGCACGGATAGTTCTGACACGGCATATGCCGCCGCAGCCTCCAGTGCAGCGGAAAAGATTGACGACGACTCTATTATAGAATACGATTCTGACATCCTACATTTTGTAGGGAAAAATCCCTGCTACGCGTCATCAGACGAAGAGTAACGATGATCGACATGAGACTTCTGGTTGACACGGGCGAACGCCCGGTTGAGTCCACATTTGGAATCCATTCTATTCATGGCGTGACTACAATCATGAAAAAATGTTTCGTGTCCATTTGGCTTGATGGCCTTCTTTATCGTACCAAACTTGACCTGCTTTGACGCGATCATTGGGTTAAAACAGGCCAGCGCATCCTAGCTTCCGGTCAGCTCAAATGGGGCACCGCAGTAAATTGACTTCCACACCTGCTCGTATGTCAATTTACTAACGTAGATTGCTGAGACGCACCGCCTTTAGTCAATGGCGCTTTTTTAAAAATGCTCGAGAACAGGAAAAGAGCTTCCGCGAATTCTAACCATGCTCTTCCTTATAATACGTCGGAGGTAGCCATCATCCGGATGATTCACGAGGAGCCCATTTATACCAAATTGTATCCATATCCTATGGGAGCAACTGACTCAGAAATTGCTCAAGAACGGCATTATCCATAAGTCAAAGTCCGACTACAATAACCCAATATGGGTCGTAGATAAAAAGACACCGACGAATCAGGAAAAATAATTTGCGTTTGATACTAGACTTTCGCAAACTAAGCGAAAGGACGGTACCCGACAAGTACCGCATGCGAAATATTTCAATGATATTTGGGAATCTAGGCAAGGTCAAATACTACACGACGCTCAAATCACGCTCGCCGAACGTGACCGCGGGAAATATAATTTTCAGTAAACGGAGGGAAGCAGAAATGCTGCAAGCATCGCCAAAAAAACAATTTACGATATCCTGCGAGAGCAGATTGGCAAGTTCTGTTACGTCCATGCGAACATGAAAAAGTCACGCTTTTCTAAGAAAAGCTATAATGGTGCAGCGACAGACCCAGAATAGGGCCATCAAAGAATTCCCAGAACCCAAACATTTATTTGAGGTATGGTCATTTTCAGACTTGGCCAGCTTTTAGAGATGCTTCATCAGAGACTTTGCATCAATAGCGAGACCCATATCAGACATACTAAAAGGCAAAAAAATGTCATGGAAGTGGTAGTCAAGGAAGATCTAAGAACATTCCAGTACAATTCTCCGAAACGCAACAGCAGGCCTTCGTAAAACTGCATAACATCCTAGCATCTGAGGATGCCATCCTCAAATACTCAGATTACCCAGATTAACGAAAGATGCTTCAGGCTACGGCATCGGCGCAGTGCTGTCCCAAGCGGGGCTCCCCATTACATGGTCTATTCAATAAGTATCGGGACTGGTGTCCTAAATCCAAATTTATTGTAGGTATCTTTACAGTTACTTAATTTTCTTCAAAATACATCCCTCCTGCATTGATACACTTAATTTGGCGCGTCTGCCACTCGTCAAAAGCTCTCTGGAAATCGTTTTATGGAATGCTTATAAGAGCCTGTGTCACAGCCGCTTGAACTGCCTCTATGGAATCAAATCGATGTCCTTTGAGCTCTCTTTTCATTCGCGGAAATAGTCAGGTGGAGCCCGGTCTGGGCTGTAGGGGGGGTGAGGCAACGTTGCCACGCCGTATTTCGCCAGCTTTTTGTTCTCGGTCAAGATTTTTGGGACCAGCTTCGCGCACACTGTCCACATCGCAAAATCCTCAGTTACAATAGTGTAGACAGTTCCTACTGAAATGCCGTTCTCCTCACTGATAAGGGCAATGGTTAAACGGCTGTCAGAGTTTAAAACTCTTCTCACATTGGGCACCTGAAAATTTGTTCGTCTTCAACGAGCTCCCGGCCTTCCTTGAACATTTTTTGCCACTCGAAAACTCTTGTACGGCTTATGGCATTATCCCCAAAGCCCGTTAAATGAGTTCAAGGCTCTCGGACGCTGATTTTCCGAGTTTAAAGCAAAACTTCACAGCGTAACGTTGTTCAATAGTACTGTCCATTTTAGCGCTCAGAACGCCGCCCAAAATCTCGCGCCACAAAAATTCACCTCCTGTCTAAACGAATGTAGGTAATCGCTTAAAAAAAAAAGGTGCTCTTTATTGGCGGGAGATCCTTCTACCCAGCCGACCAGTCGGACCGCCCACCCCCGATTTTTTGAAGCTACAGCGAAGCAGTCCCGATACTTATTGAATAGACCCTGTACAATGCTGTTAGCCGTAGTCTGGGCACTAGCCAAGTTGCGGCACTACCTATACGCGGTCACAGAAATAAATTTCTGTCTGTGTCAAGACGAGGTGGTTTCGAAGATTACGAAGTGTACTGACAAATTTGCGGTCCAGGAGAGGAAGGAAATCCTAATCGCTGAGCATAGTAGAGCTCACAGGTGGGCCCAAGAAAACGTAAAACAGATACTCTTCAACTTCTACTACTTCTCGAAAATGGCAAAGTTAGGGAATGAGGTTGTCGCTAATTGCAGAGCTTGCGCCAAAGCTAAATACGACAGAAATCCGAAAAAATAGGAACTCGGCGAGACATCAATCCCGGCCCATGTAGGGGAAATATTACATATCGATATTATCTCGACGGATAAAAAATGCTCCCTCACCTCCATCGATAAAATTTCGAAATTCGCTATTGTGCAGCCGTCTACTTAGGGCATGTACTATATAAAGTAATTTTTCACTGCGATAGGTGCGCAAAGAACGGTGCTACGCAACATTTGGCACCGCCGTGAAGCTTAGTCCTCTACCTTCTATACGTGCCCTAAGCAAGTCTCTGCGACGTTCAGTGCCGGCTTGACAGCCATTAGAGATGGATCATCCGATCACTCTCGCCGCCAAGTACAAAATCCGCTCTGTTATCAGTTTCTTCCATGCGATATCGCTGAAACCTGTGAACACTCATCGAGAATAGACTATAGTGTTTGGAGAAACCTGCATGTCTGTTAGCGAAGATAAGTACGGTGAGACTTAAAAAAACTTCGAAGGGCCATCCAAAATCGCCGACGAGGGATGCTGAGCGCTAGGGTGACATTGCATCACGACCGCACACCTCCCGTCAAACTCAGGATTTCATCACCACATACGGCTGGATTGTTTTTTCTCACCTACCCTACATTCCTGCATTGGCTCCATCTGATTTTCACATTTTTGTCCAAAGTTAAAAGAACACGTAAGCGGAATGAAATTCAGCATTGACGAGGAAGTGAAAACAGTTGTCATCAACTACCTTAACGGGCTGCCGGAGGAGTTCTTCGCAGCGGGCTACCAAAATTGGATTAAGAGCCTTAAAAAAATGCATTGACAGAGAAGGTGATTATGTTAAAAAATAGTCAAAGAATCGATCTTCCATTGATGTATGATATTACATTAAGAAACCACTCGGGCCGTAGCCGAGTGGGTAAGTGCCACCTACTCGGTTGCTGAGAGCATGAGCTGTGCCGCCCGGTCCGGGTTTAAATCCCGGTTACACAAACAGACTAGAACTTAAACGGCACAACACCACAACAACACAACACACACAAAAAACTGGCAGAAGGCCTCAGCTGGTCTGGCAATAATTATTGTAACTGCTGAATTTAATTTCTATGATACAATTAAAAACAACAAAGATTAATAAACCATTATGTTGTACACTCGAAAAATAATTGGGAGAGTTACTTTTTACATATACCTCGTAGAATCATAGAAGATATGAAATCACCCCTACTACAGCTTATGAATGTTTTACTGCTACAATAAGCCATCATTGAAGTCGATCACCATAAGACCCATGCTAGAAAACTATTTTGGCGTCAGCATCTTGAATGCGCCGACCTCCACAGCGTCTCCAACGGACAAGTGGAACGCACGTTAGTAGAACTTTCTAGATGCAAAAGTGACAAGAAACCGGCCGATGTTATGCAGGCACACCCGGTCGATCCGCAGTACGCAGTCCAGGAAAAAATGTTAACAGCACCCCATAGCATCAGGAGCCACGTTTTGCCAACTGTCTGCAACAGGCTTGTGCGCTCAAGAACTCCACGCAGGTGGACCAGCATAAATGAAAGATCAGCATGTGTGCGTGTGGACAACGGTACCATCGTCCCCCAAAGAGGCACGCACCTTATTACCTTCGTAGAACTCGACACCATCTTCTTAAATCATGACGTAGTCCAGAATAGGACCCCAGGAGTGGTCAACTCACCTGCCCTGGGTGTCACCATAAAACCGGAGATTCTGAGCCTCCCATACCTTCACCGTTTATTGAAACGTAACCTGGAGCACAGCAAGAAGTTTGGGGAGGACATCAACAACTACAGCACCGGCCAAATTGCTGACATAGCGTCTGGCCCGAAGCTCATGTATAGCCGGCAAGCTTTGCATATTGCCAGAGGCCGCTCATTTTTGTAAGCATTTAAGTCAGTTCGTTTTGAAGCTTAATTGAAAAGAGCACAAGCTTAAAAAAAAAACAACTCCGGCAAATAGCCGGTATAGGTATTATTTTATTGATTTAAAACTGACTGAGTCTCTAGGCCACCAGTTAAGAAGAGTAATCCCCCTTCAACCGTAATCGTCCTATTTCTACAGAGACGTACAACGGCAAACCGGTCCTTCCCTAGGAAAGTGACTGCAGCGAGAGATCCCCTGCAGCACCCATAAATTTACTTATTTATATATATTTTGATCGAAATAATACGCTTTAACGAAAATATATACTTACATATATACCGTAAGCCGTTATATAAGTTTACACGAGTACCAACAACAACACAACCAATCGAAAGTCGATATCGTCTGCGGATGTTGCGTAGTTCCAAACTTGGGTCAATACTCCGCGGCTGCGGCCATTGCTTGCGACCTATGCAGATGCAGGTGCGATCGGACGCAACGGACCAAGCGTCGAGTCGCTAACTGTCCGGCAAAGGGATAGTTTTTGTACTAAGTAATTTTGTGCTTAGTTTTTAGAAAAATTTGGAAAGTGAAGCGCACCGGTCTCGGTCGCAAGAAGTCATCCCAACGGTGACTAATTCAACACACTCGCATTTTTATTAAATGCTTATTGAAGCATAGAATAAGTATTCTTTCGCTGATCGGCAATAATCATTACTCTTATTTCGTTCGCTCATCTGCGAAGAAAATCATCATACCAACGAAATTAATTTATATACTGTTATATACTGTAAAATTCTGTTAAGCCCGAAGTTGTTTTGACTTTTAAAAATACAGTACCCAAACGATTCAAGTGAGAGACCACTATATGCACTATATATGTATACAATATTAATATTAAGTTTAATAAGTGACCTTGTTTAAATGATAGATTTTGATATATGGAATGTATGAAATTTCCAACCAAAAATTTAACATACAAAATCTCACTCTGCTATTCCCCCAGTGTATTCCCGCACACCAATACACATGACTTAGGGTTGTTCACTTTTTGTGGCCAAAAATACCCATATCCATACCATATACTTTTATGTTTTATTTCTTTAACAATATACCAGAATTTATAATAAATAACGAAACTTTCAATCAATTCACATATATAATCTTTATTAAGACCTATGGTATAAAAATTATTCATGAATTCCACAAGATATAGCAATATATGTAGGCAATTCGCCAAAATTGGTAATGTTAAAATTGACCAAATGCCTAAAACTCATTAAAAATTTCATCGATACCCTTTGAGTTTTAAATATTCTGTTCTTCCATCAAATGTTTGTCAATTGGATTGCCGGTTTCTGTCATGGTTTTTAAAATACATACCGGATGAAATTAAAAATTCAAGTTACAAAATTTTTTTTTCTTTTCTTCAGCAATTGCTCAAATACAGCATTAAACCTGCTGGAGTACCATTGCTACCGGCAAATTATCTTAAAATAGAAATATTTTGGGTGTTTTAAAATTATTTTTTAAAAATATAGCATATCCTAAAAACTAATTAAAATAGTATAAAATGAAAAAATACCCTCGAGCCAACCAAACAAAAAAAAACCTTACACAGAGTAAATGTATGTAAAATTAATGTAAAAATGGGCGCGTGCGAGTGAATTTTACACTCACGAGTCTTCTCATTGTGCGCTCTATTATACAGTGCTGCCAACTTTTGTCCAGAACAGGTCTACCACTTGGCACTTAATGTTTATTTTCTATTTATTATTATTTCTATTAGCCAATTTTTTCCCAAGCTCACCAAAGAAATCAGATAATTTTGAATGTAGAATGTAAATTGCAATTACTGTGAAAAATGCTATGGAAGAACGTGAAGTACATAATTTGATGATGGAATTGAATTTATGATTCAAAACCGATGATTGCATCAATGATTTGGATAAAATTGGCTATTCATTTTTTAATAGCCAACAAATAGCAAACCAAATTGTAAAATTGTAAAAATAGTCAATTTAGTGGTGTCCCAGTTTGGGTCGTGCAAAAAAGCCAGATTTGGCTAGGAAATGGCTAAGTTGGTATGTAAAAACTCGTGTCGTGTATTCGTGTTTTCTATTCGTCTGTTGAAGCCCCTTCAAATGAATTCCTCGCGCTGTGCCGGTTGCCGGGTGCGACGGAAAAAAGAACGACGCGCTAGTTGCTAGTTGGATTTTCGTTTCTTCCAAAATAATATGAAAAAAATCGAGCAAGCGAACGAAAGAAACCGCCGGTTGCGCATGCTGCCACTCTGAACAGAGCATTCGGATTGCTTTTGCCGACACAAGTATAGCATAAACGCCGTAAAGTGGAGCCATATATGTGCTCAGGTTTTCAAAATAAATGCTTTCGTGGCCACATTTTTTTTTTTTATTTACAAGTGCGTGATTACTCTGCCCAAACCTTCGAGGCCAAATTTTGCCTTCGTAAACAGTGATATACGGAGGATCTTTTGCAGTTCATAGGTAAAGTGAGAGAACGCAGTACATATATCTGCATCTGTATGCGTGCGAATGAATAAGCGACTGAGTGAGCAAAGATAAGTGTGAGCGAGTGTGTACGCTTGTGTTTGTTGAGATAATGCAACGTCGACCCGTTGGACCGGTTCGACAGCCAGCCCCGACTTACCTGCAAACAATGGCATTGCACATGGAAAAAAACTAAGCGGCTGAAGCGACCAATTTCGAAGTTTTGAACAATTCAGACGCGTGCATCATCTGCGTGATCAGAAAAAGATCCCAAAAAAGTGCGAAAAGCGAAACGAGACATCGAAACACGAAACAGATACATAAACCAAACAACTCTAGTTCTATGAAGTGAAAAGTGAAATACATGTGCACATTAGTTTTCACGTAGAATAAGCCGATGGCATTGACCCCACAAAGACAATTGGCTTGATCAAAGAGTTCATCTTCATTTAATTTCTGACCGATTTTATGTTTTACGATTTTACGATTATACGATTAACGATTTTACGATTTTACGATTTACGAAATTTACGGGACATACATGTACCATATACACGTATATGTGTGCAAGTGTGCTTGTGCTGATTTTGAAAAGCGAAACGCTTATTAGATACTGGCCCTATCTCTCTGTGTACTATTCAGGCTGGAAAACCTTTATAATGTACATATATATGTATGTGGTATATTTACATGTTATGTATGTGCTCTCAGCTAGAATTTAGTGAGCAAGACACTGCACTATTCTTATGAACTTTTACTATTTCCAAACGAGAATTAAATGTCGTTTTTTCAAGTAAACTTGTCAGGACATAGCAGTGATTGTTTCAAATAGGTAGCATTCACGGATGTGCAAATTGTAGCGTTTTCAAGTTACAGACTAGCCTAAAAGCTAGTCCCACCAGGGCCTTGCTAACAGTGGTGGGCGAAGGGGCTGTAAAGCACTTGAAAAAAAACTTTATCGGCGCATAAAACACCCGATATGCACATTTTGTACTCCAAATGCCTAACAGCAAGGCACCATGCGTGTAAGTCTCTTAGCTTTCAAGATACACGCGTGTTGAAGAAGGACAAGGGAAAACCAGGGGACTGATGGCGGTCCTTTAAGATCTCGGTTCTAGAAGCTTCGAGTTTTTGAAGCTTTTGAAAGTATTACGTGGTTAAGGTTCATGGTAAATATAAAATATTATCGGTGCGAAAAAAGTTAACAATTCCAGAAACTTTGTTTTTGTACTCTACAAAGGGCGTTACACATTTGCCGAAAAATACAAATGTCCAGACCTACTAAACATCTGTTCAGTGGACGTTTCGGGGATACAACAAATGTGAAAATATTTATTGAATTTTTGTTCTCGAAAGCTTTTTAGGGAAAAAACTGAACAACTCAACAGCGTCTTTGCACACTTTTATTTATTCCTTGAAAGTAGTAGTTAATAGTAGTCCTTATCGCAGTAGCCTTTACCGTGGAGTGCAAGGAACAATGCGACTTGATCAATATTTTTGAAGTCTCAATAAGCTCGCACTATCTAAATTATTTCAATAATTTATGTATGTATGTATATATATATTGTGTATATATGTATATTTATATGTATATGTATATGTATATGTATATGTATATGTATATGTATATGTATATGTATATGTATATGTATATGTATATGTATATGTATATGTATATGTATATGTATATGTATATGTATATGTATATGTATATGTATATGTATATGTATATGTATATGTATATGTATATGTATATGTATATGTATATGTATATGTATATGTATATGTATATGTATATGTATATGTATATGTATATGTATATGTATATGTATATGTATATGTATATGTATATGTATATGTATATGTATATGTATATGTATATGTATATGTATATGTATATGTATATGTATATGTATATATATATGTATATGTATATTTATATTTATATGTATATGTATATGTATATGTATATATGTATATATGTATATATGAAAAAACAAAATATATACATAAATATTCACTATAATTTCTTTGCATACTTCTAGGCTTCTTACAATTTTTCCCATTGTTCATTGGAATGGTCTTTACTGTTCATATTGGCTATACAGAATGGTATACGGGGTATATCTCATACGAGTGGGTCTATTAAATCTATGTATCTACGTATATCTACCTGTACGTCTATGTATATTAAGTCGCAATTGGCATTAATTAGAAAATGTCTGTTGTCTTCAAAAACTGACTCGCTTGTTCCAAACCGAGCTATGGTGGACTTTGTTGGAGAAATAAGACGAAAAGAATAAAACCAACACTGCTCCACCGCCCATGCCAACTTTCCTGTTTTATGCCCACAACAGTAACCAAAGGAACAAAACAGATCCTAAATGAATCCGTATCCGTATCCAGCACATTTCATCCGATCAACACGAATAAATACTGTATTTTTGTATTACTGTATTTCTGTATTACTGTATTGTGGGGTATTTATGGGTTTCTCATTCATAAGGTGGCATAACGCTGTTGGTAAGGTGGTTAACTTGGTGGCACCAAAATCGGTGCCCAGTGCCGGTTTTCCAATAGAGTTATTTTCTAGACGGAAATATACCTAAATATTTTGCCTGGGTTTAACATGTTCCGTTCTCCGCCCGTATTAGCCTTCAATTCTAGGGATGGCAGCGATAGTCCTTAACCGCCTTTAGTGATAATCAACGCTTTCATCATATCGGCCACCTAGCTTCTAAGGGCGGTGGCTGAGGTGGTGTGGTAAGTGGTGATGGTGAGACGGTGGTGTGGTAAAAATACGTCTAGAGCACACAAATTCGATTTAAGGATGGCCTGGCATGTGTGCTGAGCCAAACAGCTCAACCGACAACAACAGGAAAAGGTAAAACAGGTAATTTGGTCAAGTGGCACGGGGCTCCCGGTGTAAAGAGTTGAAAGGCTTAACCTTGGTGCAGATGCTAGTGCATGTAATGACCCTGTAATGAAACATACAAATAATTCTAAAATCTACGTTGTAACCGTGCTGCCAGCACATCTCTTTTTTCATGTTCGAATAATAATTTGCATTTTGTATTTATAAGGAACTGGTCTGATTCTATATAATATAGAATCTTTATACATATATATGGTATATAATGTATATAATATATTAATATATCAATAGGAACCGCCAACTGCACGGCTCCGTCCGAAGCGTTCCTTCCTTGTCCGAAGTGCAATTGTTTTATATTCGAAAAGGTAAAATATTCTCCTATTGCTTAGAACAAAGGTGCATGCATTTCTTTACAGAGACAGAGAATATCCTCTATCTGGATAGAGTCTTTATGGCTTTAATCTTTTCAAGCTCTTCAATTTATAAAACTTGTGTTTGCAACATATTTCGAATCGATTAGAATACTATTCATTTCGCCGCAAATACGGAAATACGGAAAATTCAAAACATAAATGAGAAATGAATCAGGACCAGGTACTCCTAGTTATACTGATTCTTATACTGATGGTCAAAGTTCGGGCAACGAGAACTTTTTTTGATCCAAATGGCAACAGTGTTGTTTCGAACTGCTACATTGAGTTTATGGTAAGCTCAACAGTAGGCAGCTTCCAGTATATCGAATATTTGACGGCCGTACAGCCGTACAGCCTAGTAGTGCATTATAAATGATAACATACATATATGGTTCTCGCATACTTTTTTATACCCTTGAAAAAGGGTATTATAATTTTGTCCAGAAATGTGTAACGCATTAAAGGAAGCATCTCCGACCCCACAAAGTATATATATTCTTGATCAGCATCAACAGCCGAGTCGATATAGCCATGTCCGTCTGTCCGTCTGTTTCTATGCAAAAAATAGACAGTAGTTTTAAAGCTAGCGTTTTGAAATTTTTACCAGATCATTATTTCTTGCACGCAGATCAAGTTTAAGAATCGGTCGGATCGGACCACTATATCATATAGCTGCCATACAAACGACCGATATGAAAACAAGTCTTTGTATGGGAAACTTTTTTGTTTTCCGAGCTATTGCAACCGAATTCAGCACTTATTCATTTGACATAGCCATACATGATTTGTAAAAGTTTGGTCCGGATCGGACCACTATATCATATAGCTGCCATACAAACGACCGATATGAAAACAAGTCTTTGTATGGAAAACTTTTTTGTTTTCCAAGCTATTGCAACCGAATTCAACATTTATTTATTTGACATAGCCATACATAAATATTGAAAGTTAGATCCGGATCAGATTACTATATCATATAGCTGCCATACAAACGACCTATATGAAAACAAGTCTTTGTATGGAAAACTTTTTTGTTTTCAAGGGTATACCATCTTCGGCAAGCCGAATATAACTTTTCTCACTTGTTTTTAATTTAAAATCTTTTCGAGTGGGCAATCATTAAATGGTTTGGGGTGACATTGACCTAAGGGAAGTACATGGAATGTATTTTTAAGGAGGTTGACTTAGGTGTCTATTGATGGGGGTGGTCAAGCGGGTGTTTCCTCTTCTGTCGTCTTTGGGATTGGCTATTGTCTAGGAGGTTGATGGCCAGGTGGTTCAGGTGGTTGTCCAGTCTTTTTTTTGTATATTTTGCTGAGACGGGATGGGCGTTAGAAACTGTTCTTAGGCATGTATTTTGAAACCGCTGGATTCTGATGCGTTTTGAACTGCTTGCCGTGCCCCACATCTTTATCCCATAGGTCCAGATTGGCTTCAGCACTACTTTGTATATAAGCAGTTTGAGTTTTTCTTTGAGCTTGGACCTTCTCCCCGGGTGCCAGTGCAGTTGCTTGAGTCGTAGGTTGGCCTGGTTGCGCTTGTTGATCAGGTGAGGGCGCCATGTGAGGCTGCGGTCCGGGGCAGCCCTAGATATTTGGGGGTGTTATTCATAGGGATGGTGTTCCCGTTTAGTGTGATTTTGGTGAAAGTGTTAAAGTGCAACGCAGTGGAGGAATGAGGACTGAGGACTTGGGAAGTGGTGGGAAAGGGAAAGGAAAAGGGAAGAGCCAATAGATTTTTCGTGTCGAGTCCTTGAAATGCGGGAACAAGTTGCGAATAATGTTGCCTTATCTGCGCCCTAATTGTTTTTTTTGCCAAAAACGATTCAGGCCCGTTAAATAGGGAGGGTAGGCAGGGGAAGGTAGTTAAGGCAACTGATTTCTGTAATGGCAGTCGAAAGGCACTTCCACTTATGCCAGACTAAGCATTGACTACATGCATTGTGACGTAACCTATGTAGCTGACGAATCGATGGGTGAAATACGGGCTAAAAAATGTTCTGGGCTCTGAAAAACAAGAGCACAAGTTAAAATCAGTAATTCATTTGAATGTGAGGCACGTGTAATAGCTGAAAGGAATCGGATATCGCATATTGTCAGTAGGACCAGCGCATTGACGGTAGCTGCTGTAATTCCTGTTGTTTGCTTCCTAATGGATTTCATTTGCACCCAAAGGACTAGAGGGTAACGGTGGAGGGTGGGAAGGGTATCCTCTTCCTTTAAACTAGGTTTTTTCCGATCCCATTTAGGGGACAAAGACACAGTTGGCTGCAGATCCATAGATATAGTATATAGTCGGTATAGTCGGAACAAATACACTGAGTAGCATAATCGGATGAAGGCTTAGATTTCACTTCTCTATTCTCTATTCGGATAGCCCAAGATCAGTGCAGAAATGCCGAATTCAAAAGCATTTTTCTCGAAACGACCTTTTCCCAACTTGAGGACATCCATAGCCCAAAAATGTGCTGTCGAATAGATCTGAAAATTTGTATGAATATTCCTTTCAGGCACGAAAAGTATGAACCAAACTCTAGAATAGAATAATATTACTTAGCCTCTTTTAGGAATGCAAGATTCTTGTTGTAAATTTTAACCATCAAGCACATCAAAATGGATTTTTCCCTAAGATACTATTAAGATACTACTTTCCCTAAGATATTATTATGTTGTTCCTATCGCTGCAGGTCGTAAAAGAACGAAATAAATGTACTTTGCAAACGGACTGAACTAGAAGGAAAGAATGGATGGAACGGATACGTTGAAGCATTGTAGCCACGCCTCGCCAAACAATCCATAGCTCTTTTTAAAGTACAGGTACGAATTTGGTCAAATGTCGTGAGCAATGCGTGTATATTCCATAAAATATTTTACAGCTTCTGTGTTTAGCTTCCATACGAAAAGTTGAATGGAAGCCAATCGGATTTTAATTAGATCTAAGAAAATCACTTAAGTAGAAGTAGTAGGTAGTAATGGACGAAGGAATCCGGAAAAAATGATTGCATATATTATTGCAAAGATTTTAGACTATTTCTTTAGGACTTTCAGGAAATGGCCTTGGAATTGGAAATTGAATATTTTCAGTATAATAATCCCACACTTTTGCCGTTGACATTTCCACATATGCTCTCCCGAAAGCTCTTTTTGTTTTTATTAGAACTTCTTTGGAAGAATTAGGGCATCCATTCTTCCTATCGCTTGGTACCTAAATTAAGAGAAAACGTTTGCGAAATCGCTTTCATTCAAACTTATTAGTCATCTACTGAAACTAGGTCCCTTGCAGGGCAACCAAGTTTCTCATCCTCAAGTCAATCTTGCACAACCCTATTTATGTGTATATTTGGGGTCGGGCGGTATGGTATTCAAGCAAATAATTTATACGAGTAATTCTAATATAATATTTCGAAAATGTAACTTATTAAAGTTGAACTTGAACCAATCTGAGAAACCTGCAGGTTTCAAGTATCAATCGCTTGGCTTTCAAACTGGAAGACATTGCAACCAGATGGAAAAACTTGCGGATAAACCGGTGGAACCGAGTATACATCCTCGGTAAACCGATAGGTGTTCCAAATTATACGAGTACACTGCGTGCAATGGAGAGTAGGGCGTGTGCAAAGTGTGAAGTCGATAGCTTTACAACTGAGAGACTACTTTGGGTAGAAACAGACAGAGGAGTCTACGCATTTGCTTATACAGCCTAAGGAGGTGATCGTGACCAAGAATATAGCGTATACTTGTATCTTATAGTCACTGCGTTGCACACCTATGACATTATACAACATAATACTTGTAGTACCCGCTGCAAGCGTATACCATAAAAACGAGTATAAGCGAAAACAAGCATGAGGGGCTCCAAAATGGTGCTACGGAAAACCAATGGTGTCGGTGTCAAGTAAAGCGCTTTGGTTCACTTTGTAATGACTCTTACTGATGACCGGTCAAAAAAATATAAAACAACAATACGAAATTTCACAATTTTACAGGCCTCTTGAAGCCGGCAATCGGCCAGTGACGTCCGGCCACCTGTCACAGTGGATTATTTTCGTTTTGGAGGCCTTGTTTGGAGCCAATGTTTATACCATAAAAGTAACAACATCCGAACAGGGTGAACCAAAAAAAGAATTTTTTTTTTTCCGTCCTAATATAATTTTCTGTCCATTATGAAGTCCCTGTCCCTGTCCTTGTCCCTGTCCATATCTGAAATAGTCAAAAGTTGAAGTAGCAGGCGCGGGCGGGAAGATCACGCGATGAATTGGTCTTTATTCAATTTTATACTCGTACCATAAGCCATATTACCGTGCCTAAGCGTATCGTGCCAATAGTGTGCCCACACATCTTCGGCCGATGAATTGCCATTAATTATGGAAGTTGCCGAAAGTAATAAATGAAGAAACCGCCAGTCAGACACTGCGATGTCGCTCAATCAGAATAAAGCACAGGACGCATGGAGCCAGGAAAAGTGTACTGCATGGCCAACAGTATTTCTTTCACTCCCGGCTTTGGGAGCAGGGGGCGCAGGGGCGAAGTGGCAATTTGCTTTTCAGTGCTACTTGTTCACTTCCTTGGTGACTAGGGACTTGGGACTAGGTGACCTTTATTGACACTTTTATACACCATATATTATTTTGACTTCTACGTGTCCTAAAGGACACCTCAAACCCCAATCCTGGTTCCTGCGCCTCAGAGAGTTCGAGTTCGAGTCGTCGGCTCATTGTTATGTAGGGCATGCTGTAATATATTATTATTGCTGGTATTTCTGTATTTCTACGCGATTTTCACAGGTGGGCAGTGCTATTAAGGGCGTCCTTTTACCATATACTCGTATACATATATACTCTGCACGCTGTAAGTAGGCGCTTACTGAAACATGCATGTGCACGAGAGCCACGATGTGGTCTCCGTTTGGAAAAGTTACGAGTATATTCCCTATTTTCCAAATCAGGGTCGGCAGCAACATATTGGATAATCTTAGGGACTGGAATATCGTCGCCAAACTTGTGCTTCAACTTGAGGTTGGTCTTTTAGGCATCTAATACCCTTGAAAAAGGGTATTATAATTTTGTCCAGAAATGTGTAACGCATTAAAGGAAGCATCTTCGACCCCACAAAGTATATATATTCTTGATCAGCATCAACAGCCGAGTCGATATAGCCATGTCCGTCTGTTTCTATGCAAAAAATAGACAGTAGTTTTAAAGCTAGCGTTTTGAAATTTTTACCAGATCATTATTTTTGTTGCACGCAGATCAAGTTTAAGAATCGGTCGGATCGGACCACTATACCATATAGCTGCCATACAAACGACCGATATGAAAACAAGTCTTTGTATGGGAAACTTTTTTGTTTTCCAAGCTATTGCATCTGAATTCCACATTTAATTATTTGACATAGCTATACATAATTTGTAAAAGTTTGATCCGGATCGGATCACTATATCATATAGCTGCCATACAAACGACCGATATGAAAACAAGTCTTTGTATGGAAAACTTTTTTGTTTTCCTAGCTTTTGCAACCGAATTCAACATTTATTCATTTGACATAGCCATAAATGATTTTTGAAAGTTTGATCCAGATCGGATCACTATATCATATAGCTGCCATACAAACGACCGATATGAAAACAAGTCTTTGTATGGAAAATTTTTTTGTTTTCCAACCTATTGCAACCGAATTCAACATTTATTATAGCCATACACGATTTGTAAAAGTTTGGTCCGGATCGGACCACTATATTATATAGCTACCATACAAACGACCGATATGAAAACAAGGCTTTGTATGGAAAACTTTTTTGTTTTCAAGGGTATACCATCTTCGGCAAGCCGAAGATAACTTTTCTCACTTGTTTCCAGTTTAAAATTGGCATTCTCCCGTCGTAAAAGTCGTAAAAGTGAGTTTAAAATAAACATACTCGTATTGTACTTGTTTGTCTGAAACATAGAATAACAGGTAAAAATCGCATTGTATTATTTGTAAAAGTATTTTTAATTATTGCACAATATTTGCACCAAATTTACTAAACTACTAGTATTATTGCAAAATGGCAATTATAATTAACACATAAAACAAACTCTTATACATGTACGTACAAGTATATACTCGTACAGGTCGGAGAAGGAAAGAAACCGCAGGTGACCGAGATGGTCGAGTTGCTCTACTACAAGTACCATATACATATGATAACGAGTAGCACGTGTTGGCAATTTTTGTAAAGAACAAACAAAGAAACCCAAAAACCCAAAAAAAAACACAAAAAACCCAAAATGAAGCGCAACCGTTTGAAAATGTATTTCATTTCTCTAAACATATTGCGATTTGGATTTGGACTATTTTTTTTTGACTATACAAATTATTTGCCACAAAAAGTTTTTGAAAAGTTATTGTGAATGCGTGGTACACTCTCTTCCGGCCTCCAAAATTGTATCTTCTGAAAGAAATTGAACGAGTGTGGCTCCTGCTATCATATAGCTAGTCTCATAGCTAGCTAGTCATTCACCAGCTGCTCTTCTTTGTTGTGCGCGTGGGCGAGAAAGACTGGAAATTGGGCGAACTGCAAAAAACCGGCGGGTTGTTTTCTGAAGACGTGGCAGGGTGATCGGGTGATCGGGCTTTGACATCAACATGAGTACGTGTAGAGACGACCCTAGACTTGCTTAGTTGCAGTTGCAGTTTGCATTAACTGCATTGGCTTTTCTGAGTTGGTCGTACCCCAAATATCAACTGAAACAAAGATCCAACACATTGAGAGGTTTAAAAAAACCGTACCCATCTACCGAGTCTGCCGTGCATCCTAAAATATACATAAGATTTTATTAAATAGTTTATATTTATATAAAATAATTATATGGTATATAAGGTATAGTCGCATCAGTATGATTCTTGAAAAATGTCTTGGCGTTTGTTTGGCGACCTGGCAGACCTCTTTCTATATTCTATATTCACTTCATTTCTTGGCATTGACTATTCCTTCCAAAACATCGACCCATATTTATGAAAATCATCCAAAATCCTCAGTTCTTCGTGCGAAACCTACTTGTATTTGGAATAGTTCAAGGAAGGAGGATTCTTTGCATAATGAAGTTATTCATAGCATTGCTATCTGCAGTTTTTGGCGTTGCGAAGTCAACGCTGAAAATTGTTCTGCGAAAACAAAGCATACGAGTACCATATATGTATTCATTTTCTGGTATACCGGCTTGTATTTTATAATTAAGCAGATACCCACTGCTGGTTGAGGACGTGGAGCGGTTGTTTCGTAGGGCATGACCCCTACGTTTGTCGTACGATAGTTGAGTGGAGGCTGGGTACTGGCGACTAGCGACTGGGGACATTCCAATTTAACTGGAAATGCATTGAGTAGGTTACTGACGGTCGCTATTGGGATGCATTTGTGACAAATAATTTGTGGTCGCCCCTCAAACACGTACACGGCGCCTTTATTTAAATGTAAACTATTTCGAGGGTGCGTAAGTGGTGCTCTTGGGAAAATGTTTTCTTTTCGTTTTTATCTGTTGCCGGTACTTGTAGAGTACACGGCTGGAAAGAGACTGGGAGTATCGTTTGCCAACATAAAATATATCCAATAAAAAGATACAGCGCTTAGTATGTTAAGTTATTCGCGCGATTCACTATATGGTAGGTATATTTTATACATCGAATCAGGTGATTCTGCACTCTGAAAGTGAATATGCAACCAAGGTGGACAAAGTTAATGCGTATATTTGTCAGATGGATTCATTGAAATCGTATATTGCTCAGCGGCGGTCCATTCAGCGATTCAGAACAAATGTTACTTAGGAAGTTTGCTTTTGAAAACTAAGACTATACTTGTAGTGACCTTTCCAGAAGAAGCAAGGCGAATATATTTGGCCCCCCATATGTGGTGGAAACCGGTGCCCAGCACGACACCAAGCTTAAGGGTTTGCAAGACAAGGTATGAAAACATTGTCTCATGTGCATAAATAAGACAGCCCAAGGGCAGAACAGAGAAAATGCCCCGACATCGGCCCCGACAACAGAGGCGGAGACAAAAGTAAATGTATGTAAACGCGGGAAACTGAGGCGAGAACTGAGGAAAAAACCGTTGAATAATAAAACATATTTGGCCATGGCAAATAAACATCTTTCCCTACCCCATGTGCGCCAAAAAAATTTTTTATGTGTAAAAAATGACAAACAGTAGCGACAAAACGCGAACGTCATGGGTGCGACAGCTTAGCTACATGTTATTTTTTTTTTTTAAGCTAATGTACCGCCGTTATATGTGGGCGTGGTTAAGCTCAAAGACCAGAGAACAGTGCTGAGATGCGGTCACGATAAAACATACTGCTTGCAAGGTCTGACAGTCACGCATTATGCTATAATTAATTAGGAACGAAAACACTCAAACAAATAAAGTGTTTTAATTGTAAAATTCAATTGAACCAGATACCATTAATTTGTTAGCATTGGTTTGATAGCATTGGTAGGTGGAACAATCAGTAAACATATTTATGAATAAAGTAAATAAGAGTTTCCTCCTTCGAATCAAGATTCGAAAGTAAAACCGCCCAAAGCCAGATTCCTCTTAGGATGATTTTTATTTTCACTGAAGGAATACAAATAATTTCACGAATTTCGCTATTGTGGTACCATAAATATAAACAAAATGCATCCGAGCGTGTTATGCCTGCACTTAGAGGGTAAGACATGCATGAAATGCTTTGTCGGACTGCGTTGAGCTCTGGAACTGGCCGAAAAAAGCTGACAAAACGAACAAGACGAACAAATGCGCCGGCCTTGGCTAACGAAACAAAACACAAAAAACAGTAACATTAAACTGCTAATTTGAATAAGTCACGTGACATTTTTGGCGTTAAACTAGACAGCAACATTGCGATATTAGGATGAATGCGATATGGGCGGGTTTAATGGACGGGGGACACGCGCATCTGTAAGATCTGTCCCACCGTCTACATTGTCAAAGCCAAATAATAAAAACACTTAGGCGCGAATACCATATATGTATGATGATGTATGTAGCCCCATTTCACGTCTGTGCGAATGTATGGTAAAGCTCTTCGAAATTTCCTTGCAGCCTACACATTTTTTCAAGCCCAAAAAATACACCCATAGACGCTTTGTCTTAGCCTACGCCAACCGAACTCTGGAATGAATACGTCCTTACTCTCTTTTCACTCTGCATATACTTGTATGTTAAACCTATATAAAGGGTGCGTTATGAAAGTAATGCGCATGGTTTCATTGTCACGTAACTACCTGTCGTAGCACGCTCGGACCTGTCTGAAAATTTTGGGGCGGATTCTCTCCTTTCCAACGCGCTCGGTCTCAGTTCGCTCTGAGCAATAGAAGTGGTAGGACGTGTCGTAGAGCGAAGTCATTTTTTCTGTTGTGTCACGGTGCGATGGAGCGTTCGCTGGAACAGCGGTTTTGCGCTGTGAAGAATTGTTGGAATCGATTAGAAATAATCCAGGTTTTTTAAATTTTACTGTAACTGGGGATGAATCCTGGATGTTCGAGTACGATCCAGAATCCAAACGACAGAGCTCCGAGTGGCACACACAATTTTCTCCCAGACCCAAGAAGGCGCGCATGAGCAAATCTCGTATCAAAACAATGCTGATTGTCTTCTTTGACGTCCGAGGAATCGTCCATTTTGAGTTTGTACCGCAAGGACAAACTGTCAACGGAGCCTTTTACCAAGAGGTACTCAAGAGACTGAAACGCCGAGTCGTACGCGTCAGGCCAGACATCAAAGACGTTTTCATGCTCCACCACGATAACGCCCCCAGCCACACGGCCTTCGTCGTCACCAACTTCTTGACCCAGAAGAAGATCTCAGTTGTGCCCCAGCCTCCTTACAGCCCTGACTTAGCTCAGTGCGACTTTTTTTTGTTCCCCCTACTGAAGAGAGAGCTAAAGGGAAAACACTGGGAGTCGGTGGAGAACATCCAAGCTCGCGTAACAAGGTTCCTGAAAGGCATTTCTGTCGAGGAGTTTCAGGGTGCTTTCCAGGCGTGGCATACACGTGTCCGCAAGTGTCTTGACGCAGGAGGGGACTATTTTGAAGAATTTTAATAATTTGTACTGATTGGATCAACAAATATATTTTTCTTAGAAAATGCGCATTACTTTCATAACGCACCCTGATGCCGGTATTGGGAGACTTTGGCCCTAGGAGACAGCAAGGATGACATTCTCATAGGGATCGGCCACCAATTTAACTTGTTAAGAATTCACACTTTCTTCAGCTGCAAATTTCATATTTTCAAAGCTACGGAAGAGCTGACTTTCAAAAATGTGAATATGGTAATTATAGGAAATATTATTATTACAAGTATCCTATATCCTGTCCTATTAACCGCGACCAAGCGGTTTTTTTTAGTAATCGTATCTAGAACATCATTGTTAGCAAGTGCCCATTTTTGTCAAAAATGAACGAATTTGAGGTCCTCTCGGCCCTTGGGCGACGTTGGCCAGGTATCGCCGAATTTCTGTTTTTGGGCCATTGACCCATTGACCTATTCGAAACTGGGTAACGGGTGCCTCGACATGTCCTGTTTTCAACCTTGTTCAAACATTTGGCATCGAATCAGGTCGAAGGTCAACGAATGGGGTCGGTTTTAATTGCAGCGCCGCCTGTATGTGGCGATTTTTGCTCCATTATCCATTATTTGACACACTGTGAAAAGGGTGTTGTCACTGTAACAACAATAACGAGCCCATTAGCTTCTCTGGAGTCTCTGGAGACTTTGAGTTTGAGAGAAGGGAGTGCGACCTATCTTGGCTTCTATTCCAAAAGTTTGACCGACTCCGACTCCGATTGGGTGGTCGTTTTTAAAATTCCTAGACTTGTGGACAGTCAAATTTTGAAAGGCGTCTATGAGAAAAAAAGAGAGCCTCTGAGTTAGAAACATGGAATTGTTGATATGAGGACAGGGTGACAAATCTTCAACAAGACAAAAATCTTCAAAAATCCCTCGTCGATGAACCTTTTAATAATACTCGTATGGTAAGTAGAAGTTTTACGGCAAGAAACATAAACCTGTGCTTTATTCGAAGCGCACCCACGGATCGATCATAACTACTCATAACTCCTCGTATGCTGCTCGTAAATGACAATCCAATCGAGTTTTACAGCAAAAAGTGATATTCACCTGGGAGCCTCACAGCCACGGGAACCTTGACAGTGATCCATTTGGCCAAACTAACCGCAACTTTCCAGGGACGGGCTGTGTAACTCGAATCGTAACCAAGGTTTTTTTAAACCCTGCCTCATCCATCTCCTTCAATCAAACTACCAATGTGCCGGTTGCCAGTTAAACATTTAGACGCTCCTATTTTATGATGTGACAAAAAATATTACAGCGACCATTCATCTCACGGCTGTCACAGGTTCTGACTAAGAACTGAACACTGTTGAGGATGCTGAGGGCGAACAGTGAGGCCCTGGGCATTGTACGAATTACTTGTACTGTACTCCCCACTCCCCACACGTTCTCGATATGTGCGTGCCCTGATGTCCATCAACCAGGACCAGAAATATCAACCCATAGAAACAGAAATACTTGTGAGCAACTACGTAACTTTCTTGAAACTTTCGTTGCAAAGAGGTTATCTAACTAGGAACAGGCAAGGATCGCGTTCCTGACACAATACAGTAGACTCGTAATCTTGACCGGAATCGTCTAGACTTCCAAGCTCCCTCTATGGCTACACTATAGCTTTTTGAAACTAGCGCTATCCTAAAATTAAAATAGCTAATAATGCACTAGCAATGCTTCCTTACCCCACACAGTAATTAAAATAAAGTAATTAAATAAATAAACTGTGGTCGACTGTGGTAAATAAGGAAATATTGCTCTCAAGGGCGTACAACTTGTGATGGAGCTCCCTGCAAGAGGACTTTAATGGGGTTCTGTCTTATACGTTTCGGTATCCTTGCCATTGCTCTGTGATTCTTGTTGCCAATAACGGGTTGCCAATAATCAAAACCATCGGATGAACAGGGAAGATTAGCAACTGGCGCTGGTATTTGTGCTATGAAGTCAGAAGGGAGGATTTCGCACCTATCGGGCTCAGTATTCGCCTCAGTAAAAGTGGTTGCATTTTTACAAAAATTGTACAACATTTCTCCTTGGCTGTGGGGGAGGGAAACCCACAAGTTTATTGGGTGAGGGTGGGAGACTGAAATTGGCATTGGCGCGTGCATTCCAAACTTACAAATTACCACATCGTTGTGTCTGAAGTTCCGTCTGCAATTTGACGTGAAAAGAAAAAAAATGTACTTTGGTCATCTCAAAAGTGCATCTCAATAGTGCAAGATCACAACTCAAATCCAACATGTCCTCGGAACACTTTCGAAATAAGACAGATAATAAGACAAGAAAAATCACAGCCAAGTCTAAGAAAATGAGGCAAATTTTGGTACCAGGATTTTGTTACTTTGCGTTGATAGGTTTGCGTACTGGTGTCAAAGTAAGAGTTCAAGAGATTTCATACCTTGCTGGATGTTCCGTTTTTGTCTCGATCAGTAAAAAAAGTCAGTAAAAGCTAAATTTCGCCTGCGCGTTGTGGTTTAGTAATTTAAATATTATTATACATAATAAATAGTTAAGTGGCTATTATTTCGTTTGATTTTATGCCAGAACAGTGAAAACTAGCTCACTTACTAGTTTTTTCCGATGGTCTGTTTGGTCTGCTTTCGTTTCTTTGAGTCGAGTTCATGTTGTCTTTCAAGCGTATATTTGCAATCAAAAAGCCACCATTGTTTAGCCATTTTAGGGTTTTGTAAAGAAAAATAAAAAAGGTTTCAATTTCGTGCGAAATAAAAACTGTTTTGGCGTTAAAACTTCGGCTTCGGACCAGGCCGGCTATTTTTCCATGCTTTATGGTATATGGTATATTGCTGAAACTTTTGATTAGCGGGCTTCGGCAGGGTGTTACTTTCCTTTTATTTCCCTTGGCTTGGATATAAGCGACCGAACCCGGCCGTCCCGACTAACAAACTGTGCGCATAGGAAGAAGGGTGTGTGCAAAATTGTTTCGCAGAATTGTTTCGCGGAGAAACAAACAGAAGAACATGTGGACATGCATATATCCTTATCAGGAATACACACCTTCACACCAATACCTGCGTTGCATACTCGGGGTTGCTGATTTTGGGGTCATGTCAAAAGTCCAAACGCCGAGCCCACGCATCTTAAATTTTCGTACAATTTCATGTCTAGTACAAACGAGTATGTTTTTGGCGCTTTTGGCTCTTTTAACATTAGAAAATGGAGCCGCGGTGCTCAACCGGGACAATCTACTTCTAAGTCACGTTCCTGTTGACTTCTCCCCGCATTTGGTCCCGCACCTGCTTGGGGTCTGTGTTTTCCGAACAGAAAGTTCCTTTTTTTCACCACCTTTTTCGCTCTTATTCGAGAACTGCGCAGCTTTTACTAATAGTAATGAATCCATCAAGGCAAAGGTATTTTATTTCGTTCCAATTCATTTTTGTTTTCCATTTGCCCAAATTATATACATACGAGTATTCAGTGTATTCAATATCCTTTATAAGTGGAAAATATACCTCTATAGAGTTTCGGAAAATGTAAGAAAATCGTTATCAATTCCACAATTCAATTCAATATTTTCAAAAATCCGCTCGTCATTCATCAGCTTAATTTGCCTTGACTAAGGATGTTTTTTTAATACGTTCCAAACCATATAAAAGAATCCAGAAAGTTTTTCAATATTCCTTATAGTATTCCAGATACAAGGTAAATCGTCGAGTCTTTCGATTCCAACTGTTTCGAATTACATACTCGTACATATACATATACATATACCATACCTACACATGGATCATGACAACTTAAAAGTAGGTCTACATAATTTATCAGTTGTTGGTGCTAATGGAGGTCTATACCCTGGAGGTAAGTACCCTTGACGATCACGAGCATAAGCTTTTTCCCTTCAGTTCGTTCCCTTCAGACTTTCGCAGAGACTTTCGCAGAGCATAAAAATTGGTTGCCAAGAAACCGTCAGGGGCTTTTGGCGTCTATACGTATATGGTAGAAGTCATCGAGGCCATTCAACACGCGTCTGAATGCACGAAGCTTGTAGTCTCTTTTGATTGATGGGCGTTTTCAACGCGATCTGACAAGAACACGTCCGTCACAACGGCCCTGTTCTCGATGTGCAACTGGGTCCGGATCCGGGTCCGGGTCAGGTCCGAAACCGGAGCCAAGCACATCTACCAGGATTAATGCTACAGTGGCAAGAGGCATTGGTAACCCTATACGGTTAAGTGGATTAATTATAATAAATAATAAATAATAAATAATTATATTTTAATTAATTTTTAATTATAATAAATAAATAAAAACGGTATAGGCGTAACAGAGCAGGGACGGCGCGGCGAAAGTGATAAGGTTCGATTCGAGCACCAACCCAAGAGAGCAGACCTTTTTCTGCCGGGCTAAAAGCTTTTCGTAATTCCAACTGCTTGGGAGCCACATACTGTATCGACAATCGCCATTGGCGATATCGCCATATCGCCAATAAAACTAAATTCAAATCACACAAATCTCCTTTTCCCTTTTCGTATGGGGTGCTTTAGTTGGCGGCTCGGAGTAGTCTTTTCGTTGCTTAGAACTCTTTTGGCAATAATAGCGATAGCAAAATGTCAGCCCCCGGAGCACTTCACTTTAAATATCCGTGACCTGTAGGCAAACCATTCAATAAGGCAGGCTGAGTGGAAAAAAAATCCAATTTATGGCAAGCACAAGAGGTTTCTCTTTGCCGCGCACCATCAAGCCCATGGCCAAGACTCATTCCTATCAAAATCTGTCAGTTTAAAAAGCCTAAAAGCTATATTTATTGGTGCCACACATTTTCGCGCATCAGATTCTACTAATCCAGTCGATTGCTTTATTCAATTTGCTTGCAATACTTTAGTAATGGTATTTTTTGAATATTACAGTGATTGTCTTCTTTCCAAAATGCAATGACTGACTCTTTACAGACTGCAGAAAATGAAAATCGTAAGGATACGTTTTTATTTTGATTCGGGAAACCAAAGTACCAAACTATTTTGATGGCCAAAGCAACATACGAGTATACCCTATAAAAGTAAATAGAACCGAACTTTCAAATAGATTAGTTCTCGGGTGGAAACTTAAAGAAATCCTTGATAGAAAAATAAAAGTAAGCGTGACACTTACTAACATGTTTCTCACTCTTATCAGATACTTCTTCAAAGCATTGAGATTACCTATTCCAACTAACCATAATCGGAGCTGCAGCGCAGTTCGTTTTTCCTTTCCTTTCAGAACTTCAGAAACAGAATATTCACAAATGATCCACTGGCCACGATCTGGCCAAGACTTATTTTTCGTAGAGTGACAAGTATTTGAACCCTAAAAGTAAAAGACATCAAAGACAAACCGCTCATGTAAGAAGGGTCAGCACATTCTGATCATATAATAGGTATATGGTACATGGATGGCATGAGACTTGATTTTGCGTGCGATTAAAAATTTGAAAATTGAAAAGCCCCCTTCGAAAATACGAATGCCAAGCGTTCGGTTGGGTGCATTCGTCGCATACTTAAGCTGTCACCGAACCGGTCAAGGTTTCAAGCCGGTCAAGGCTTACCAGTCTCGCTTTTCCCTGAATCTTACAAATTATTCTGCCTTCTGTCCCGCGCCCTTATCGTTGACAATCAAGTTTGTCTATCACTTGTACGAGTATACGAGTATGCCGCATTTATGGTATTTGCCAGGTCGGACAAAGCCGCCGTCCTCTGTCAGCCGTGTAGACACCTGCTAAATATTTACCTACGTCTAACCAAAGTGTTAATTATGCAGATGTGTGTGGGTAGCTTTTGTGGATGCGGGTGTGAAATATGGATGTGGGCGCTGCTCCGCTTCTTGCTTCGCTTCTTGCTTCGCTGAGCTCATCAATTTTTTAGAGGTCGTAAATAGCAACATGAGATCCGGCAGATTTTAGCTTTTTCCTGTGCTTCGTCACTTCGTTTGCGAGTGTGCGCCATCGGAAATTTAACTTTTACTCTGAATTACCAGAGACTTTAAACGATTTGAGTAACCGTAGCCAGAACCAGGTAACCAGGTACCAGCCACGTCCTGTGTAAGCCAGATGCCAAGCAAACAATCAAGAATCATTAATTATTTAGCTCTTTAGCTTTAGCATTTTAATCTATGTATAAGCAATGTTTACCTGGTTTTTCAAGGACGGCAATTCTTTTATTTTGGTTTATTAATATTAATACATTTCAATATTGTCAACAACAACAAGAATGAATACAACAACAAGACGTTTTTATATCTGAAAGAAAGGATATTAAGGAAATGGATAAGGAAAAGGAAAAGGATATTAAGAAAGGATATTATTATTAAAGAAAAGCAAAAATAAAAGCATTGGGAGAGACTTTACAAGTCGAAGAAAAATTATAATTTCAAAAAACTATTTTGCAAATCAATATAAAGAAATCAAAAAGCTTCGCAAGTTTCGAAATTTTACCTATCAAAACTAGATATTTCTTCATGAAATCCTCTTTGCTTTAACAATTGGCCTTCTTTCTCGTCTCTAAAGCCAGGCACTGGAAATATACCAGGGATGGGAATGACCTTTAACTTCGTCACTGAGATAAAAAAGTATGTTATGTATCTTAGAAGGCAACTGTACGGGCAAGTCGTAAGAAGTGAGCAGACTGCGGCCGACCAAGGTGGTTCTGGGAAGTCGTCCGATTTGAGTTTGGTGGGCCAGTGGCTGGCGCGGTGGTCGCTCCCATCGGCTCCCACCTGTGCTTCGCCAGTTGGTTCTTAATAGTCGCTTTCCCGGCAATTACGGACCGTCCCGAAGTGACATTCAATACAACTTGGCAAGCCACGAAGCAAATAAATTGGTTTGATATACGAGTATTTTTGCCCCCTAGCCCGAAACCCATAAACATATCTTTCTCCATTTTCGGCTTCGTTTTGAATTTATTATCGTTTAATTAGGAGCCACAGTTGCTATTCGGGTTTCGGTGCAATAAAATGGCACAGCAGGTCCATGTGATTTTTGTTCGTCGATTGCTACGATTGCTTCGATTTTTATTCGGAAATGTGCTCTACTTTTTAAATTCCGTCCGTTGATCTCTACTAGAATAAGTGTGTAATAATATTTATAATATTTATACCTCGTAGATTATGAAAAACCATATGGGAAAAAAGGAAATTTTTCTGTCTATGGATTTAGTTTCGATTGGGTTTATAGCACTTATTTATGGTATAACTTGGTTCGAGCACTGAGTAACCTTCTTTGTTATTTTTAGAGTTAAACAAATGTATGCTGTTTCCAGCAATCTCTCAATATTTTAATCCACTATTGGCATCGACCATACGAGGCCGTGATGCGTGCTCAATATCGAAGTTAACGAAACGAAACTTAGTAAGCCAGTTGTGGCGTTGGCGTTTGGTCAACACATCTTCGTTGTACACTTTTTATACCCTTGAAAAAGGGTATTATAATTTTGTCCAGAAATGTGTAACGCATTAAAGGAAGCATCTCCGACCCCACAAAGTAGCAGCATCTTGATCAGCATCAACAGCCGAGTCGATATAGCCATGTCCGTCTGTTTCTATGCAAACAGACAGTAGTTTTAAAGCTAGCGTTTTGAAATTTTTACCAGATCATTATTTTTGTTGCACGCAGATCAAGTTTAAGAATCGGTCGGATCGGACCACTATATCATATAGCTGCCATACAAACGACCGATATGAAAACAAGTCTTTGTATCGAAAACTTTTTTTGTTTTCCAAGCTATTGCAACTGAATTCAAAATTTATTTATTTGACATAGCCATTCATGATTTGCAAAAGTTTGGTCCGGATCGGACCACTATATCATATAGCTGCAATACAAACGACCGATATGAAAACAAGTCTTTGTATGGAAAATTTTTTTGTTTTCCAACCTATTGCAACCGAATTCAACATTTATTCATTTGACATAGCCATACACGATTTTTGTAAGTTTAATCCGGATCGGATCACTATATCATATAGCTGCCATACAAACGACTGATATGAAAGCAAGTCTTTGTATGGAAAACTTTTTTGTTTTCAAGCGTATACCATCTTCGGCAAGCCAAAGATAACTTTTCTCACTTGTTGTACATCTTTTTGATGCGTGACACCGGAAGCGACAACGGTAAACCCAAAAGGAACGGTAAACCCAAAGGGAACGGTAAAACAGAAAGAGGGCCCAAACACCACGCAAAGTGTACGCATTCTAGATTAGATCATTCCAGACCTTCCGAGAGCCTCTATGGTATATAATATTCTGCACAAACTTTTTAAGCGTTCGAAATGTTCAACTTATTATTATTCAAATGAAGTTTTAAAAAACTGCAAGGCCTAATATTTTTACCTATTGTTGAGTTTTTGCTAAGATCTTTGGTGTTGCTTGTTGTCGTAAAATGTTACCAGTACAAGTAGAAGGAAGAAATATGAGTTTTACGTATACTTGGTTTTACATATTTGGTTTTTAACTTTAAGTCAGTGAAGGGACTCCACAATATTTTATTAGCTTAGATTCCAGTTTACTTCACCTCCAAATTAAATGTGTACTCATATTTTTTCGTTTGGTTTGTAATTTCTTCGCTCTCGACTAAGATAGCAGTCGAAAAGAAATTGAGTCGCTTTTTGCCATGCCATCCATTCGGTTTCCCCATAAAGTTTTTTTTTATTTCTAAGCAATCTCTGCAAGCGCGGAATCGCTAGCGGAAATATAAACCACCACCCAAACCAGGAAACATAACCATAGGGCCTCGGCCCAAGTGGCCTTTTCAACTTTCCTTGGCTAGGAAAATTGTGCGCCGACATGGACGTCGTTAGGTCTTCTTGCTGATGCAACAATGCTGATTTCTTTCAAAAGGAAACATGGCGATGTTCGGGTCACAGCATTGATGACCTTCTCAATATTGGCTTGATTTAACTTTCGGGAAACAGGGAATGGGATCCCCAATCTTAGGACCTAAGATGCTTTGCACCGGCATTTCATTCGAATAATACAAAATTTAATAATTTGCCATGGCGCCCTTAGTACACACGAAATTTCTTAATTGTAATTGCCTTACGGTGTTGCGCACAGTTCCTGTCATAATTTTGTTTTTGGGAAACTGATGTTTCTATTTTAGATATTATAATACTCCAATGCGCTGGTACTTTGCAATAAAGTGGTTATAAAACATTATAACGGTGGCAAGGAAAGTTTTGGAATCTCTATAAACCCTCTTCACGGTCCATGAGGTATTTGATATTGGGATATTCGAGGAGCAGTCCCAGAGGAGGATAAAAATTTGGAATTCAAATTTAAACGGCAGAAAAAAGTCGTCTATTTTAAGGATATTATACCATATACTTGTATGTTTTGACCCAGTGTGACCCAGAAAACTTCGGGTTTCGTTTTGGAAAATGTAATCGAAGGTTTGCGATGTGAAGTCCTATTTGCTGAATAGTTTTGAGGAGAACCAGGCCGAAAGAAGGGGAGTCTCAGTCCTTTCCTGGGAGTTTCCCGTCTACTGGCGACACAATGAGAAAACAAGACGAAAAAATTAACACCAAACAATTTAATTTGTTTACTGCCCAATGAGAGATGTGGGCAGCGATTAGCTGGGAGTGGGTGTCGTTGTGGGTGTGTCACCAGGGACGATCACTAGAGGCCCTAACAAAACGACACTTAATGCCCTCTCGTCTCGTTGCTTTTATTTATTTCATTTGTCTACGCTGTTGTCGACTTTCTGGAATGACTCTGTTTTGTTTTGAACAGAGTTGTTTTTTTTTGTTTTGCTTGGTTTATGGGATCTACCACCCTCGTCCACCACCCACCACCTCCACTGCTTTCGCCCCTCCCTACTCCTCCAACGGATTCCTCCCGTTTGAGGATTTTATTTATTATACCCTTGAAAAAGGGTATTATAATTTTGTCCAGAAATGTGTAACGCATTAAAGGAAGCATCTCCGACCCCACAAAGTATATATATTCTTGATCAGCATCAACAGCCGAGTCGATATAGCCATGTCCGTCTGTTTCTATGCAAAAAATAGACAGTAGTTTTAAAGCTAGCGTTATGAAATTTTTACCAGATCAAGTTTTTTGTTGCACGCAGATCAAGTTTAAGAATCGGTCGGATCGGACCACTATATCATATAGCTGCCATACAAACGACCGATATGAAAACAAGTCTTTGTATGCAAAATTTTTTTTTTTTCCAACCTATTGCAACCGAATTCAACATTTATTCATTTGATATAGCCATACACGATTTGTGAAAGTTTGGTACGGATCGGACCACTATATCATATAGCTGCCATACAAACGACCGATATGAAAACAAGTCTTTGTATGGAAAACTTTTTTGTTTTCAAGGGTATACCATCTTCGGCAAGCCGAAGATAACTTTTCTCACTTGTTTTTATATCATTTTTAAGCAACTTTGACAGATTTATACGTTGATGCGGCATAAATTATTGCATCTTTGCTTCTTCCTTTGTTCCCTTGTTCCCTATCTCTATCTGCCTGTATCCATCCCAACCCTCCATACTTCCACCAGTTCTTAAGCAGCTTAGGTGCAAGTGGAAATTAGGAAAAACTTTTTGCAGATGCACGAAGAGATGGGCAACGTAGCCTTGACAAACGCCAACTCGCGCATTATATATGACAGTAATTTAAACTCCAGTAAGAGAGGGAGCAGTGGGTCCTCTAGGGACCTGGACCATGGATTCAACTGGATTCAGGTGACTTCAACCTTCAGGGGAATGGGCAGAAGTCGAAGAGAAGTCGGTTCGCAAATCTGCAAAGCATCATATCTGATTAATTCATTGTATTCATAACTGGGAGCCTAACGCACGAAGTCGCAGTCCTGCAAACCTGCCAAACTGCTGGGACCTATTTTTATGCAAGCCTTTTCACGTTCAAAGCCCCCCGCAAAATGTAATGTTCTCAAACAAAACGTAATGGAGTAAAATGGAAATTGAAAACATGCATTCCGGCCAGAACTTTATGCATGTAAACGTATTCCTTCCGCAGAGATTCTCCTCACCTTCCTCAGGTGGAGCACCAAATGGGCTTGGAGTTGGGGTTGGAGCTGTCGTGTGGCGTGGCGTAGCCAACGTAGGTTTTACATACAGGCGAGGGAAGAAGGCATTCCGGCAAACGTTTTATCATATAACCAGGCCCTGAAAAATGCTCCGATTGTTCCTTGAGTCGGTTTGCGCGGGACCAGCTACGCCGAGGCGGAGAAGGAGAAGTAGAAGGGAAGACACCTTAGGTGGGTGCACATCAATACGTACTCCCATATTGCCATTGTGACGTGAATCAATATCTCGACAGAAATCCCAAGTTAGCTGCAACTGGTAACTGAAAAATTAAAACTAACAAATAAAACAGAATACAGGAAACATTTGCTACCTGAAGATTTTAGAAACACTCGCAAAGGTATTTGATTAGAGGCTGGTTAGAGGCTTCTTATTTCTTTCATGGAAGCGATTATCCTTAATGGATGAAGTAAAATCATGTTATCCTTTTGTTGCATTTATAAAGACACCTTGGTGATTTTGAATGCTGCGCCGAGTGATTTTTATACCCTTGAAAAAGGGTATTATAATTTTAGGAAAGGAAAGCATCACCGACCCCACAAAGTATATATATTCTTGATCAGCATCAGCAGCCGAGTCGATATAGCCATGTCCGTCTGTCCCTCTGTCCGTCTGTTTCTATTCAAAAAATAGAAAGTAGTTTTAAAGCTAGCGTTTTGAAATTTTTACCAGATCATTATTTTTGTTGCACGCAGATCAAGTTTAAGAATCGGTCGGATCGGACCACTATATCATATAGCTGCCATACAAATGACCGATATGAAAACAAGTCTTTGTATGGGAAACTTTTTTGTTTTCCAAGCTATTGCAACTGAATTCAACATTTATTCATTTGACATAGCCATACATTTTTTTTTCTTATTTTTTTTTTATAACATTCTTAATTTGTATTTAAAATCTGTCCAAGTGGACAATCATTAAATGGTTTGGGGGGGACCTTGACTTAAGGGAGGTACATGGAATGTATATCTTATGAGGTTGACTTAGGTGTCTATTGGTTGGGGAGATCAAGCGGGTGTTTCCTTTTCAGGCGTCTTGGGGATTGCCTATCATCTAGGAGGTTGATGGCCAGGTGGTTGGGGTGGTTATCCAGTCTTTTTATGTATCTTCCGCTGAGACGGGTGATCTCCTCTGCTACACATCTAATTCCAAGCTCTTTATGGATTATTGAGTTTTCGTGGTACGGATGGGCGTTCGAAACTATTCTCAGGCATTTATTCTGAAATCGCTGTATTTTGATGCGGTTCGAACAGCTTGCCGTGCCCCACAACTGTATCCCATATGTCCAGATTGGCTTAAGCACTACCTTATAAATAAGCTGCTTGAATTTTACTTTGAGTTTGGACCTCCTTCCCAGGAGCCAATGCAGTTGCTTAAGCCGTAGGTTGGCCTGGTTGCGCTTATTGATTAGGTGCGGACGCCATGTGAGCCTGCGGTCCAGTGTCAGCCCTAGATATTTGGGAATGTTATTAGTTGGGATGGTTTCCCCGTTGAGTGTGACGGGGGGAATTCTCCCTGCGTAGTGCGAAGGTTGTTTGTGTAGATTTCTCGGCGTTGACCACGATGTTCCATCGTTTCATCCATGGACCGAGGGCATTCAGTTGCCTCTGGATGATGGCTGAAGCTTCCTGAGGATCTGTGGCGGAAGCTAGGAAGGCGGTGTCATCGGCATAAGTGGCTACTGTGAGGTTCCGGGAGGGGGTGATGGGGAGGTCCGCTGTGTAGAGTGTGTATAAGATGGGTCCAAGAACACTGCCTTGTGGTACTCCTGCTCTTATGGGCCTAGGGGTGCTGATTGATGATCCGCATCTCACTCTGAATTCTCTTCCCTCTGTGTATGACTTAGGAAGGCGAAATGGGAACTTGGGAGGTGGGTTTTAATTTTGAAAAGTAGTCCTGGGTGCCAGACTCTGTCAAACGCCTGTTTGACATCAAGCATAACGGCGCAGCAGTACTTCTTCTTTTCGAAGGCCTCAAGTATAGTCTCAACAATCCGGTGGCATTGCTCAGGTGTTCCGTGAAGGCGTCTGAAGCCAAACTGGCATACAAACGACCGATTTGAAAACAAGTCTTTGTATCGAAAATTTTTTTGTTTCCCAACCTATTGCAACCGAATTCAACATTTATTCATTTGATATAGCCATACACGATTTGTGAAAGTTTGGTACGGATCGGACCACTATCATATAGCTGCCATACAAACGACCGATATGAAAACAAGTAAGGTAGCAGCAGTCGAGTTTCCCGATTGCAAAATACCCTTTACCCTTAGACATGCTTACAATTTATTTATTTAGTATCAATAAATAAATGAAACAATATTCTATTAGAAAAGAGGACCATAACAATATAAATTTGGTATGATTTTGGTTATAATTAAGTTTCGTGTGTCATAAAGCCATACACATTTCGCTGTCAACGTCGCAGTCGGCGTCGCGCAATGCGTGTTTTGCTGCGCTTCTGCTTCCCTTGCCATAGATTTTGCATGTGGAATAACTTCCGTGTTTCTTATCCGATTTGGTTCAAATTTAAAAATTAGATAGCTTTTATAAGCACCAACGCATACGCCGAATTGCATAGTATTAGGTTAATAATTGTGGGCGTGGCAGTTTTTCGCGGTTTGCGGGGAGCGTGGTCGTGGCAGTTTTTTGCTGATTGCGGGGGAGTGGGGGGTGATATCAAAATAAAACAACAAACTTGTACTGCGTATGGAAATTACCTATCCAACGATATATGGCACATGTCTGTAGCTCTTGTAGTTTCTGAGATCTAGGCGTTGATACGGACAGACGGACGGACGGACGGACGGACGGACAGACGGACATGGCTATATCGACTCGGCTGTTGATGCTGATCAAGAATATATATACTTTATGGGGTCGGAGATGCTTCCTTCTGCCTGTTACATACATTTGCACCATATTATGATACCCTTTTCACCCATTTTTAATGGGTACAGGGTATAACAAGTTTTTGTATGGAAAACTTGTTTGTTTTCAAGGGTATACCATCTTCGGCAAGCCGAAGATAACTTTTCTCACTTGTTTTTTGTTGATATATGTAGATTAGTTAAAAGAATTAGTGGGCATTTTTAATGCCAAAATAGGCGCGAGGCCTTTAATTTTATAAAAATTAGTATTAGCTTGTGGCTACCATTTTGAATTAAGGGCCAGAAAAAGACTAATGGCAGAACCTAAGACTCTTTTTTGGAGCACAAAGTGATTGGGCGGGAACCTTCCCGAATAAACGTCCACGTCCCGAGTGTCCAAAAAGTGGGCGAGATGGTAGACTTAACAGAATATGAGAAACCGCAAGAAAACACAACGCTAGAATATGTAAGAAAAATATCAAATAACATGTTATAAAGAACTTTAACCACTTAGAGAGTAGAAAAAGATGCCCGATGCTTTCCCCCACATCCAAACATCCCGACTTCGACTTTTGCCACCAGATACGGGGTTGCTGGCAGGTAAGAAAGCTATTCTCCCAAACGAAATGAAATATGCGCATAAATTTCATATCGTTTTTATGATTTTATCCCTTGCCTTGCCACTTCTACACTGTCGCTCGCTGTCGATTTACTTTATTATTCTATATACTTTATCAACCTTTCGCCGCATTTTATCAGATTTCCTATCCATTCCTATTCGCATTTTTTATCTCTACACTTTTGTCGGTTTGCTGGTGCGTTTTCTGAGCATTGTATCTCAATTTTTTTTAAGTTCATTAGCTGTTCCGTATTTCGAATATATTGCTATTTGAAACTGTAAAAAGGTACAGTTTAGGCTCAAAAAATATCAAATTAAAAATAAGATTCTGTCAAGCTTTCTTAAGAATGCCTATCAACATTTTTTGAAAACTTAAGCTTGTTTTTTTTTTTAGCTATTCCTTTTCTTGAGTAATTATTATATCCCTGATCGACTAATAGAAATCGATGTGTCATTTGGGTATTAAGCAACTCGAGTAACCAACTTATACTTTTTTATACACTTGAAAAGGGTATTATAATTTTGTCCAGAAATGTGTAACGCATTAAAGGAAGCATCTCCGACCCCACAAAGTAGCAGCATCTTGATCAGCATAAACAGCCGAGTCGATATAGCCATGTCCGTCTGTCCCTCTGTCCGTCTGTTTCTATTCAAAAAAGAGACAGTAGTTTTAAAGCTAGCGTTTTGAAATTTTTACCAGATCATTATTTTTGTTGCACGCAGATGAAGTTTAAAAATCGGTCGGATCGGACCACTATATCATATAGCTGCCATACAAACGATCAATCACATTTCATGTATGGAAAACTTTTTTGTTCTTTAAGCTATCGCAACCGAATTAAACATTTATTCATTTCACATAGCTATTCACGATTTGTAAGAGTTTGGTCTGGATCATACCACTATATCACATAGCTGCCATACAAACGACCTATATGAAAACAAGTCTTTGTATGGAAAACTTTTTTGTTTCCCAAGCTATTGCAACCGCATTCAACATTTATTTATTTGACATAGCCATACATGATTTGTGAAAGTTTGATCCGGATCGGATCACTATATCATATAGCTGCAATACAAACGACCGATATGAAAACAAGTCTTTGTATGGAAAACTATTATGTTTTCCAAGCTATTGCAACCGAATTCAACATTTATTCATTTGACATAGCCAAACACGATTAATGAAAGCTTGGTCCGGATCGGAGCACTATATCATATAGCTACCATCCAAACGACCGATATGAAAACAAGTCTTAGTATGGAAAACTTTTTTGTTTTCAAGGGTATACCATCTTCGGCAAGCCGAAGATAACTTTTCTCACTTGTTACATTTAAAGCTTGAGGTATTTTATGTTGCACATTTCCATTTCAATTGAACACCCACAGGTTTTTACAAAGTGTAATCAAAGCAAATCGCAAAGTTTCTACTTTATAAATCGAAAAAAATCGAAATCGGGGTACCCCGGACATCATTTAAAATTGAAAAGTTGAAAACATAACAAAATATACTTATTAACATTGTCACGACTTTCGGCGTTAAAAGTTATATCCTTTTTGAGAATTAACCTATTGACACCTATTATGAGAGAAACTTTAAAACGATCGAATTCAGAAAATCATTATTACTTCCAGAGGTGCCATGAGAACGCGTATTCAGCTTTTAAAATGAATCATTCCAGCAAAAATAAATCCCTGATTTTGTGGAGTAAAAACTGACCATAAATTTAAGCTGTTATGCTGTATTTGCAGATCTGTGCTACTGGGCTTTGTCTTTGATAAAGTATCCGTTATGTTGACCATTGGGCGTTGACCATTGGTAGAATCAAATGAATAATTCATGAAATTTACAACACTTCTTGATCCCAAATTATTCGGCAATCCAAGCCAGAATGCACAATTTTTATTGTACGAGTACCTTTTTTACCATTCTTCTTTTCTTATACTCGTACTCGTACGGTTATTCTTTGGTTCATTATAAAAATATAAAATGAATTGAAATTGAAAACAACTGCAAATGTACTTAAAACGTAACTTAAGATGAAATCATTAATCCAAAGCGAGGTATCGATTTGCACTTGAACTTATGGTACACTTAAACAATCTTCGTAAACTAACATATATTTCCGTAAACTAGCCGCGTACGAGTGTTTGTATTTAATTGAAAATTGATAAATGCTGACATTCATCGGGCTAATCCCGAGACCAGAATTCAACACTGTGACCGTGTTCCTAGGAGAGCAGCATTCAGTTTGAAAGGGGATTGCAAATCGAATATGAGCATCCCGTGATTGGATCGTGGCAAGCCAACCACAAAGGGCAGGAAGGACTCAATAGAAAACTTGATAATTTATCTTGTTAGTGGATGCCCTTTTTGCAACCCGTCCCCGTCTCCGACCCCGTTTATAGCTCGTCCTCACCTGCAGGGGACTCAAGGAAATCGTTTGAGTCTCGTTACGACTAATATGGCATGACGAATAGGTTGGACGCAGAGGCATGGGGGATCGGGTATCGGGGTTGGGTGAGTGAAATTTTGAAAGTTTGTAAAAAAAAAACACACCGAACTAAAGAAATTCACAGCAGCACCAGAGAGGAAAGGGGACACAAGAGAAGCAGCGGCCAGGCGAGCTTCCAGTTCGGTCTGGCTTTTCTAGCATTTTGTGCTCTAAATGGCACAATATCCAGTTTGCATACCACTCCCGTTAAGGCATTATAAAAAGGTTTTTCCATTTACGCATGTTGCAATGATGATTGGGCAAGCAGCTTTCGGCTATAGAAACAACTTTCTGCCCCAGGACCAGAGAAGATTTATTACAAATACCATAGACACTAATTAGAGGACTGTTTTATGGACCACATGAACCGAGTTTGAAATGCATCGCATCCCCGGCGAGCAGCAGACCACTCAAATGACTCAAATCAATCAAAAGGAAAACTTTTAGCCTCGTTGCTCCACGTCCTGCTCATCTGGCCAACTCCAGGACCAACTCAGCTCCAGTTTCGGGAGTGCGTGGCTGCTATTTACGGGTGACAGTTGATGGGGGTCCGGTCCACGCATGGCGAAGTGGGTGTGCCGGCTGGCAGCCTTTGCAAAAATATAGTTCCAAATAAAAAATCTATGGCCACACAACTTCTGCCAGTTCTTCAGTCGGTGCTTGCATAATTATGGTACAACGTTACGGAAAAATAACAATTTTTCCCATACACGAGAGTCACTGCCCTTGACCCAGTGGTGGAGACCAACCAGAGACCATGTTTCCCCAAATCCCAAATAAGTAACGGAGCAAGCGACACATTTTCCACACCTTCCTTCAACTTATTTCGAAGTTGGTTTCTTCAACACCAATGTCTTTGGCCGCCTAATCTTCTAAACCTCTACAGGTTTGTGCGGCTACAATACTGCCAATTATCGATCTCGACAAACTGGGGCGTAAGCCCTGATCAATAATCAAAGTTACAAAGACATTGTTACACGCTTAAATAATTTTGCCATTCAAGGTGGTCGAGGTAATCAGATGTTCCCTGCTCGGCCGTCATAGCAACGCCTGGCAAGGGCTGTTCAAGGGCTGCGCTTTTAAGCCAGAGCCGATTGGGCTGATTTGGATTCCTTTTGCAAATCCACCAATTTTGGGGGGCCTCCAATCATCGGGGGCCTCCAACTGCCGGAGTTGCCGAAGCTGCCGGTCCCAAAGTCAATCCTGAAGTCCGCTTTTCAGAACTGCACTTGGCAACTGCAGAAGACCCAAGGAAAATAAGACAAAGCGACGAAAGGCAGCAAAAGTTTCACTTAAAGGGCTTTGTTTGACGCTGTGGCTGATGGCTGAACTGGGTTGAGTGGGGTGTTGGGCAAAAGTTCGTGCCCGCACGGCAATACTTTTCACTTTGTTCATACTTATCGCTTTCTGTCATTGCAAGGTCCGTCCGCCGTCACCATCATCACCAACTACACTACCACCACCACCACCCCTTGCAAGCGGTAAGCTCCTGGCAATAAAAAAAAGCTTTCGACTTGTCTCTCCACCCGTTCTCCGGATCCCGGCCATCGAGAAGAATGGGCGTCCGCCAGGACCCGAGGCAGAGTCCCGATGCAGGGGCAGGGGCGCGATGTTCGTGACGGTGCCAGTCCTCCGCCAAACTTACAGGCATTTGCGAACGGAGAGGGATCTTTGCTTCCTAAATGCCGAAATCGGGGATGCGGTTGGCAGATTTTCAAGGTCGATGAGGCAAACTTTGCCGCTCCCAGGCATGTACACGCCATTCTCGCTCCGCGAAATATCTACCTTCTTTATCTGCCATAGCTGCGTGTTGCTGTTGCTCGTAAAATAGAAGTTATGGCTACCACGCCGTAGGGCGAAAAGTTTCTTCTACATCAAGGAGTGCTTCTCCATTAAAGTCGCAGATACCAGGCCTCCATTCCAGAGTGTTGCAATAATCGCCTCAGAGTCACTTTAAGCCGTATTTTGAGGTCATGCGACTAAACTAATGCCGTCTAGAAAAGCATAGATTTGTAAAGTCGTAGTTTCCGCAACAAAAAATTGAGTAGTCGTGTGATGAAACCAGAACAAATTTTCACCGTCACTTCAAAGTAACAAAATGAGGCTTTGTTGCAAGCAACTGCCACCCTTTTTTATGCGGCATATTAAACATCTATTAGTCTTCCTTTTAAACAATTAAATTATATTGTGTAATTGTGATTGTGAATTATGATATGTGATTACGAATGGCAAAGGGATGTGGTAGAACGATCTGCGATGAAAAAATTGTGTAATTGAAATTGTGGTCATAGATCAGAGTTCCATTATCGGAAATAGGAAAAGATTCTCACGAATATGGCATTCGAGAAAAATATTCTTCACTTTACATTCTAGAATACGAGTATAGAATAAACAAGTGAGAGAAGTTATCTTCGGCTTGCCGAAGATGGTAAACCCTTGTATGGCAGCTATTAATATAAAGGTCCGATCCGGACCAAACTTTCACAAATTGTGTATGACTATGTCAAATGAATAAATGTTGAATTCAGTTGCAATAGCTTGGAAAACAAAAAAAGTTTTCCATACAAAGACTTGTTTTCATATCGGTCGTTTGTATGGCAGCTATATGATATAGTGGTCCGATCCGACCGATTCTTAAACTTGATCTGCGTGCAACAAAAATAATGATCTGGTAAAAATTTCAAAACACTAGCTTTAAAACTACTGTCTATTTTTTGCATAGAAACAGACGGACAGACGGACATGGCTATATCGACTCGGCTGTTGATGCTGATCAAGAATATATATACTATGTGGGGTCGAAGATGCTTCCTTTAATGCGTTACACATTTCTGGACAAAATTATAATACCCATTTTCAAGGGTATAAAAACAAACGAAAAACAAAAAGAAAGAGGTGAAAAATGTCCTGGAAATGTTTAAAATTTTACTTTAAAGCACTAATTCAAAATAGGACCCCCTTGTGTCACGGCCACTTATGTCTTAATTGTGGCCTTTTCGCAATCAGTTCCCCTAACACATGCCCTCCTCCCCCTATTTTGATGAGGCCCTTGAAAAGCACTCAAGCAGCCCATTCAACCAATCAATAATCCGCGCATCGTCTAAGCATCTCAATTCAGTTCAATTCAAAGACTCGAGGCAAAAACAAAGGCTTTGCCACAAAGCCCTCAAAGGGGTCGCAGGAAGTTGCATTGCGAAGAGGTTCTTGGCCAGGTTCTTGGAGGCAAGAGCCCCGCTTTGGATCGCACTAGACCGCACTAACAGCTGAAACAAAACAGTTTTGTGGCTTTTTGGCTTATCAGCGGCTTCAGTGACAATAGTAACAATATGAATTTAAATCCAGCCGGATATGGCAGGAGGAGGACATGGTGGCGCAGGATAAGATTGAGATTAACACGACTATGATGATTCTCCTTTTGAATTTATGAGCGTATTTAATTAGCCAAGGAGAAGGAAAAGCAATCGTGCTGGCTGAGGGCAAAGACTGGCTGAGGGCAAAGACTGGCTGGCGCCGGAGATTGGGCTGGGGCGCTGGCTTTGAGTGATTGATTGATTGATTGAACATTGCCAGAATGGCATCTGAATCTGATGTGTGGCATATTTAATTTTGGCCGTGGCAGTGTAGTGACAGTGGCAGCCAAGCTGCACAGCCAAGTCTGTCAAAGTCAAAGTCAATGCCCATATAGCTGAGTGGCCATTCAAATTGTGGCTGATTTATTATGCGTTAAGACAACAGATTTACTGGAACTGTTGGGTGTTTTAAGTGGGTGTTGAGAGCGAGAGGTTCACCCGACATTTAAATTCCCATCCATCTGCCACTCCTCCCGGCAAGACGTTCTCTCCCCGAAAATCCTTACCGCGTCTGGTCAAAGCAGTCCGGTTAAGAGATGAGACAGCCTTGGGAGGTGGGTGGTGGCACTTTTGGAGGTCGGTCAGGGGCCGGCAGCACTTTTTGGCCTCTCATCGCTGAAATGTGAGGATGCGTCAGTTGACAGGAGGACTATTTGATTTGGCTATTGAATTGAAAGCGAATTTTTCGAAGTGATGCCCTCGGTATAAAATGCAAAAGGCAATGGACGTACAATGGAATATTCCAAGTCTAGTGGACAAGAAGTTGATTACACTTTTTTGATAGTTTTAAAAATCAATAAATACGAGTATACTTTTTTTACTGAAAGCTTGTAAAGCTAAAATCTTTTATGATTTTTAATATGATAAAATAAACGCAAGTTTACCGCCAAGTTTGTCCCATAAGTTAACAGAGTTATCCCCTGGAAATTATTTCACAAAAGTTCCCTATACGAGTATGTAGTATCCATCTGTACATATACAAAATATCTGTTAAGTATATGGTATACATCCTCCATCCTTGGTCTGGACTTGGTCTGAACTTGGTTACTCATACCAATTTGTCGCCGAACGAGACTAGCCCCGTGATATTAAATGATAATAAATTGATTAAATTTATTATAAAGCTAAAGGTATCGGAGCTTCGTCAAGGCGTGATTGTTCAGCGACTCCTTTGGATTGCTGCCTTATTCATGTTTTCTGATGTCCTGATGTCTTCGCTAAGCCGCTGTGCTTTAAAATATTTCCTTTCCATTTGACGTAAAAAAACGAGAACTTAAGGTCAAGGCCCATTTGCGAGTGTTGTCTGTCGGGTATCCGAGAATAGCTATCGCAGGCACTGACTGCACTGCGAAAGACATTATTGAATGCCGTTCCAGAGTCCCGGGAATGGGTCCTAATGGAGGAATTCTGGAGGACAGTTGAGAGGGAGCCTTACTTTATTTATTGGCTATCAATATTTACTCTTTGCTCACTATTTCCCTTTGTTTGCCAGTGTGATACGTCAACTGTCGATACATTTAATTTCATAATTTAATTTGCAGCCTCTTCCCGCCAACTGCCTTTCCCAATAATGTATCCTGCTGATCTAACAGAGGTACCAATGGTATACCCAAATGGGTCACTCTCCTGAAATTTATCTGCAAACTTATTAGCTAGTTTGCAGCGTTTCGCATTCGAGAGGGCGTGCCGAAAGTTGTCTGCATTCTGAATGGCTTCCGGCCCCCTGACCCTTTGGGCCTCTGCCCCCTTTTCGCGGACTTAATTAAATATAGCTAACAATGTGCATTCATTCGTTTCGAGAGTTTTTCTGCTAGTTGGTTACTTAGTGGCTGACAACATTACCCATGCCCATTATCGTTATCTTGCGTTACCTGCACCTGTACCAGAGTCGTGTCCTTGCCGTAACCCGCTTACCCCGCTCGGCCACCCGATGGAGCCGCCGAACTGGCACATCCTATGGTCCCATCCCCGTGTGCGTTGTGTTTTTAATTAACACTCCTCCGTGGCATTGCGCCCTACGCGGCACTCCTCCGGTTGCGGCGGCGGCTGAGAAACCCCATGCATTGGTTATGCTTTTAATGTGCACTTGACGTGGATTTCACGCTGTCGTGGAGCTGCAGAAGCAGATGATCTGCCTCGGAATGGAAAGAGTCTCCTTGGCAATTGACGCCGTCGCCAGGCGGGATGTGAGCAGCCCAAAGGAATTGGGTCTTTCATTTGAATACCCTTTACCGCCCTTTTTTCCGCCTCTTTTCCGCCTCTTTACCGGGTCTTTCCTTTGTCTTTCAAATTAGATACCTTTTCAAATTGGTATAATTTTATTTATTTATTATTTATTTAACAAAATTAAATATAGTATACAATACTAAACCTAATAATTTAATGAGTACTAGCTACGGTGGCCTTCGACTCGAGACTTATGGGTTATTACTTTATATAATAAACTGAGCTTTTTGGACAAATTTGTAAATTTTTGAGATATTTTCACAAGATGGGTTACTTAAACAATTCCAAAGACTATGTGTACCAAATAATTGAGATCTAATTGAGTGCAATCGGATGCAGGCGTCAAGAATATGGTCAACGGTGAGCTCGTCCCCGCATAGTTGGCATGTTGGTCGCGCCGTTTTTTTCAGTAAGTGTTGATGTGTGGATTGGGTGTGCCCGATGGGTAGGCGGATGAAGTTCGCGCATTCCCGTTTATGTACGTTCGTTGGTGGCTTGAACATGATGCAATTTGGGTTAATTAACTGGTACCTGTGCATGAAGAGTGCCCATTCGGTTTCTTTTCTTTAAGGTAATGCTTGATTCGATTTTGGAAATCCTTGCAGTTAAACGGAGTGAAAAGGATTGATGGTGTAAGTCTCATCTCTTGGGCGGCTTTGTCAGCGAGTTCATTTCCATGGATTCCTTGTTGACTGGGAACCCAGAGTAAGGTAATTTTTGTTTAATGAGAACTTACAATGTGCCTAACTTCTTGTGTTGGTGGGGTCATTATGATTCGAGTTTCGTATAGCGGAAAGAGAGGAGAGGCTGTCTGTGCAGATAACAGATTTACCAGCGTTTTTGGAGGCGAATTGGCATGTTTTGAGAATGGCGAAAGCTTCGGCTGTGAACATGCAGTTGTATGACGGGAGCCTTCTGCAATTATTTTACGGTTGCAGTCAACAACCGCAAACGTGGTTGCGTCGGTGACTTTAGAACCATCGGTTTAAATCCAGTTTTTCTTACCAAGATATTCTTGTGCGCTCAAAAAACGTTTTTGGTATTCTAAGCGGCATGTATCCTTTTTGGCAGCATTGTAGATTTGAAGGTTTATGTTAGGCTGTTTGGAACCCCAATGTGCTGGCGATTTGAAGGACCTCCTGGGCTTAGGGATGGGAAGGTCAAGTAGCTTGATGTAGTTGGCGCAACGTCTTAGAGTGGATATGCACTTAAAATTCCACTTTTGTTTGAAAATGGCTCCGAAGTCTTTGGTTAGCAGGCAGTTGGACGTTGTGTACAGCTTCGGGATAAGCATCAATTTAGTTTCTTCTACGCGTGATTCGATACTCGGAAGACCGGATTCTGCCAATGTGCACGCTACTGGAGATGTGGGAAATGCGTGAATGGCGCGACGGACCGCTCCGTGATATGGGGCTTGTAGCTTTTTTAAGTGCGATTTAGCACACCAACCGAAGATTGGCAGACCGTAGTCAATTTTAGATAGCATTAATGCGCGCGTAATATCTATGAGAGTCTTAATATTTAGATGATAGAAATTTAATAATGTTAAATCTAGTTTCCAGTTGTTTTCTAAGAATCTGACAGTGCTGTTGGAAAAGTAGTTTGGAGTCGAAGGTTATCCCCAAGATTTTAAAAAAGGTTACATCTTTTATTGTGCGGATGTTAAAGATAATGTCGGAAAGTTTGCAACGTTGTTTCCGACAAATATGTAATAGTTGGCATTTTTCAATGGCAAGAGAGGCCCCAGAGGTTGGTCCCCACAAGTTAATTTCTTGCAATATTTCTAAAAACTTTGCCCTGACTGGGTTAATATTTTTTATTTTTCTAAAGATGATGGCGTCGTCTGCGTATATTTATGTATATATCTTCAATTTCTATCATAAATAAAACCACAGAAAGTGGCGAACCCTGCGGAATTCCATTGTGTAAAATGTGGGAGTTCGATGTGACATTGTTTATTCGAACCCTGAAGGACCGATTGGTCATGAAGGCTTTAATTAGGTTATAAGCCTTGGACCAATGCCCCAGCGCTCGAGTCTGCAAAGTACGGCATGAATCCCCACGCGATCGTAGGCTCTTTCAAAATCCGTCGCCAAGATAGAGACATGATTTTTGGTCGAAAGAGCGTTCGACGCGAAGTGTTGGATACGCAATAACGCGTCCATCGTGCTATAATATCTTTTAAAAGCAACTTGATTATGGGAAATTAGGTTGTGGCGTTTAATGAACCAGATAAGTCTTTGTGCTATTATTTTTATACCCTTGAAAGGGTATTATAATTTTGTCCAGAAATGTGTAACGCATTAAAGGAAGCATCTCCGACCCCACATAGTATATATATTCTTGATCAGCATCAACAGCCGAGTCGATATAGCCATGTCCGTCTGTCCGTCTGTTTCTATGCAAAAAATAGACAGTAGTTTTAAAGCTAGCGTTTTGAAATTTTTTTGAATTTTTGTTGCACGCAGATCAAGTTTAAAAATCGATCGGATCAGACTACTATATCAAATAGCTGCCATACAAACGATAAATCATATTTCAAGTCTTTGTATGGGAAACTTTTTTGTTCTCCAAGCTATCGCAATCCAATTCAATATTTCTTCATTTGACATAGCCATACATGATTTGTGAAAGTTTGGTCCGGACCACTATATCATATAGCTGCCATACAAACGACCGATATGAAAACAAGTAAGGTAGCAGCAGTCGAGTTTCCCGATTGCAAAATACCCTGTACCCTTAGACATGCTTACAATTTATTTATTTAGTATCAATAAATAAATGAAACAATATTCTATTAGAAAAGAGGACCATAACAATATAAATTTGGTATGATTTTGGTTATGAAAATAAGTTTCGTGTGTCATAAAGCCATACACATTTCGTTGTCAACGTCGCAGTCGGCGTCGCGCCATGCGTGGTTTGCTGCGCTTCTGCTTCCCTCGCCATAGATTTTGCATGTGGCATAACTTCCGTGTTTCTTATCCGATTTGGTTCACCTAAAAATTAGATAGGTTTTATAAGCACCAACGCATATGCCGAATTGCATAGCATTAGGACAATAATTGTGGGCGTGGCAGTTTTTTGAGGTTTGCGGGGGTGGGTGGTCGTTACAGTTTTTTGCTGTTTGCGGGGGAACGGGGGGTGATATCAAAATAAAAAAACAAACTTGTACTGCGTATGGTAATTACCTATCCAACGATATACGGCACATGTCTGTAGCTCTTGTAGTTTCTGAGATCTAGGCGTTGATACGGACAGACGGACGGACGGACGGACGGACGGACGGACGGACGGACGGACGGACGGACAGACGGACATGGCTATATCGCCTCGGCTGTTGATGCTGATCAAGAATATATATACTTTATGGGGTCGGAGATGCTTCCTTCTGCCTGTTACATACATTTGCACCATATTATGATACCCTTTTCACCCATTTTTAATGGGTACAGGGTATAACAAGTCTTTGTATGGAAAACTTTTTTGTTTTCAAGGGTATACCATCTTTGACAAGCCGAAAATAACTTGTTTTCTTAGCTTTGGAGCTAACGCTGAGGCTGGAAAAGTGATTATCCCCTAAATTTGGTGGCCCAGGGGCCATGGTTAACAAATTTATTGATATAGAAAATGTGTTTTTGGATTTGCACGTGCGCGTTGAAAAAAATAAAAAAAGAAGAAGAAAAAAGCACTCACAAATAGAAAGTCACAGACGTTCGCACTCGAAGAGAGATAGTCGGTCTCGTATAATTTATTTTCAACATTTATGAGTATACTCATATTTGTTTTGCAAGTTTACAAATATCCCAAATCATTTCCGGCACAATTAAGATCCGGAAGCTATTAAATTGTCAGATCTGCTATTACAAATAGCCAAATTATATACAAGTATCAAGTTTTTATTTGTACTTGACAGATTCAAATATTCCTTAAGAATTCCACATACGAAACCGAAAAATAACGTTGCAATTTGTTTATGTTTTTGAAGATAAAGGTCAAAAGTAGTCCGCCCTATTCCCTTTTGAAATGCCAAGTGGGAAATGCCAAGTGCAGTTCAACCAATCAATCATAACTCCTCTCGGATAAAATACAAGTATAAGTATAATATAACAATTTTCCCGAACTTTGTAACTGTTCCCTTCCAGTACCCCCGCAGAATTTTAAAGTTTGCACATTTCTTATTCGCGCTGTACGCACGCTTTTGGAAAAAATATAATACTTTATGCAATGATAATAAAAAAAAAACTTGGAATTTGAAGAAAGTGTCAAAAAAAGAATATGGAATAAGGAATTATTCCGAAAAATGACGAAAATGCCTTATATTTGAATTGTAATAGAGATCCTTTATAGCCATAGTCCCATATTTTGGACACGCGTTCGCAGAGGCACAACACACACGCGTACTTTATGACAACCGGATATATGGTAAAAAGCATGTTCGGATTGCTTTTTCTGCCGGCCAGAGCTGCAAACAGCGTGAACTATGGCGCCTATGTGTGGGCGAAGCCAGAAAACGATCTTTTGGCAGCCATTTCGAAGTACAACCTAAAGTAGATGGCGGAAGCGATTGTCACGTTTGCAGCAAATGGCGCATGGCACGCAAAGGGTATATGTACATAGTTCGTGTATCCTCCTGCACCTCCTGCACCTTGTTTCGAGTGTCTTGGTCAGGGCGTCCGGCTGCCAAGTGGAAGTGGCAAGAGGCAACTGGAAACTGGATTAGAAAGTAAGGAGTGCAGGTAGGAAGTTTCAAGGAGTAAGCAGCAACTGCCTGCCGTTTGTTCTCGAAACTAGCTGCTTCTGATTCCTGCCGAGAGCAATGCAGGGAGATTTATTCGAATTTTTATACGACGATTTTTTCAAATTTCCCAAATTTTCGGCACTGTGGATACGGATGCGGATGAAAAACTTTTATAATTTTACCTAGCTTACGTTTTGTGGCTGGCGGAGCTATCTATCTGTGTCGGTGGTGGCTCTGCAGCTGCTACAGATTTCTTTGTTGAGGAAAATTGCATTCAAAATTGCATTTTAACATGCACAATAAAGGATTTACATTGGCAGTCCTGCCTGCCTGCCATCAACTTTGCAAACAGTTTCAACAATCTTGAGGGTACATCGAATGGGCATTTAATTGGCCCAAACTGGAGAAGGAATCAATTTCGAAGGAAATAATGATTTAATGATTGCGTACAATTTGTATAAAGACATTTAAGCAGTTAAAAATGCGACAATGGCTGAAATTATGAATTATGAGATTATATAATAGTAATTATTATTATTATAATATAATATCATCATGCATCAGCATGAAAAAGTCGAAATACTTGCAATTGTTGTTGGAAAGTCGCTTTGAGACGCTTTCAAGGAAAAACTTGACACTGACTTAATAATGAACAAGTAAGGTAGCAGCAGTCGAGTTTCCCGATTGCAAAATACCCTGTACCCTTAGACATGCTTACAATTTATTTATTTAGTATCAATAAATAAATGAAACAATATTTTATTAGAAAAGAGGACCATAACAATATAAATTTGGTATGATTTTGGTTATGAAAATAATTTTCGTGTGTCATAAAGCCATACACATTTCGCTGTCAACGTCGCATAACTTCCGTGTTTCTTATCCGATTTGGTTCAAATTTAAAAATTAGATAGCTTTTATAAGCACCAACGCATATGCCGAATTGCATAGCATTAGGTTTATAATTGTGGGCGTGGCACATGTCTGTAGCTCTTGTAGTTTCTGAGATCTAGGCGTTGATACGGACAGACGGACGGACGGACGGACGGACGGACAGACGGACATGGCTATATCGACTCGGCTGTTGATGCTGATCAAGAATATATATACTTTATGGGGTCGGAGATGCTTCCTTCTGCCTGTTACATACATTTGCACCATATTATGATACCCTTTTCACCCATTTTTAATGGGTACAGGGTATAAAAACATGAATAGTGTTCAACCGAGTTATTCATGAAATTAAAACTTCGATTTTGCGACTTGCCACTTGGACATAATTTATTTTAAATGTTATGAATTCATTCATAAATTATGATATACAAAAAATGAAACCCAAATCGGAAATCGAACTACTCGTATACCCCCAGAACTCAAATGACTGTTTCTTTTTGTAAGCGATATGCAAATATCGAATAGGATTGAATATTAGAAATCGCATTCTATCTATAAAAACATGTTTAGTAACCTAGTAAGTGGGGAAAATGAGCTTCGTTTTGGACTCCACTTTTTCCCTTCCTGTTTTTTATGTGGCAATTTAATGAAAATGAAGTTGTGCCCAAACGATTGTCAGCTTGTCAGCGTGTCAGCAAAACGTGAAGAAATACTTGTAAAAACGCTTGCGAAAGCAATGGCCCATTTGACTTTTATCCAGTAATCGAGACTGCCATTAAGTGGACCCAGCCCAAATTTAAAAGATTCGTAAGATGTCTGTTAACTTTCCCAAGTTAAATACTTTTAAGCTTCCTTGGACTTCCGCGTAAAGCTGGAGTATGTGATATTTGAAGGCGGACAGGGCCACTCGCAGGGAATTTCAGTCAGTTTCGTCCCCAGACGGAGGCAGGATCAAATTGTTTTATAAAAACATGTTTTCGGATTAACGAATAATTGACAAGCAGGGGAAGCGAACAAGACGTCAGCGAACAAAAACAATGCAAACGTACACGTTTTGTTTGCACTTTATGGATGCCAGCCAGACTAAATAATTTTTAATCAGGGCTCTGACTTTGTGCCCGGAATTTCAAAATTAGGCAATGCCGTCAGAAGCGAGGACCCTCTTTCCCTCGGTGCTAATTATTTTTTTAAACACATCTTAAATTCTCTCTATTTCAAATCGCGCAATAAGCAAAGCACAGCGCCGTCAAACAACAAGTGCCAAGCCCAAACGCGGCTCTCCTTTGGCGACAACAAAAAACGAAATCATCGGAGGCACTAGGTGACTGTAGGCCCAAGCATTGCCTTGAAAATGGGGCGTGAGGGAAATAAGTACACAAGTGTCGCACACACATGCACACACAAGTGCCTAAGCTTGAGATTTACCTTCAAGTGAGCAGCTTTTAAACTATTTTACTTTAAGCGACACACTGCCATACACCAAGAGAAACGCGCCCGCGAAGGCCTGAGTCACATTACCTTCCCCGTCATGTTTGATGTCCACATACATATGTATCTTCGTATCTGCCACTCGATTCCAATTCCAAAAACAAATTGGGATGCTGCGAAATGAACATAAATTGTTGGGTTACATCACTCGTAAGTTATGCCGCGTTGTTTCCAAAAGTCGCTGAGACCCTGGTGTTGTACCACGGATGAATAGTTTTTGCATCGTTCAAAGGGTAATCGATAGTCGATAGCAAGTTGATTTTGTTCGATATGTTTTCCTTATCTTACCAATGAAATTCGGACTTGAATTTTTGTTTATTTGTACAATTTTTATCGATTTGAGTATCGCTCACGCTCGGACACGTCGTTAAGTATCGATTATATCGATTTTTTTATTTATTTATTGATCGAATCCACCTAAACCAGGTACAAGTTTATTTCTCGTGTATGCCAACTCAAACGACGACGGCAACTCATTTAATTTGACGCCCTTCCCACGCACTAACCCCATCACACCCTGGACCGAAACCCCAACCATACCAATTCCAATTCCACTTCCACCCCCAACCCTGAGCCCTCAGCCTAATTGTCGTCTATCTCAAGTCGACTTCAACTCTCATCCCGCCCCGCACCATCCCCATCTGCAGTTTGCAGTTTGCTGTCTCAGCGCAAAATGTTGCTGCTCTTATTAGAATGAAACGATTTTCATTTCATTTTGCATTTTCATGTTGCCGTAGCTCCCATTTCCGTAGTTGCTGCTGCCGTGCCCGTTTTCGGCGCTTGGGTGGCCCAAAATGAATAATCCACGCCACTCCGTTGTTGTTGCTGCTTTGGGTTTGTTACTGCCTTTGCTTTTGCTTTTTGCTTTCTTGATTTCTTGCCTTTTGCCTCGCATGCCTTTTGCTAAGCCAAGCAAAATTCATAGGAATTATGCCAGCTCAATGTTGGCCGCAAAAGCGCTGGTTTCCATTTCCATTTCCATTTTAATTGTAATGTAATTAAAATTATATACACCTTCTACAATCTGCTATCTCCTGCCTCCTATCAGTATCCCAAGTGTGCATCAAATGGTGGCTTAATTTAATGGCAACGCTGAGCACTTGAGGCACTAAGCGCATTCAATTTCAAGCGGCTAGACGAGCCGCAACCTGCTGAGCCAGTTCCGAGCATGTGACCTGCATTATCTACCAATCGAAGACCGAAGCCTGAGTCGGAGCGTGGGGCGTGGGGCGGTGGCCGTCCAACTACAAGTATCAGATACAGGCACTAAATTGGATTAATAGCACTAGGGTGGACCCCAAATGGGTCCATAATTCACATTCATATTTGTCGATGATTTATACCAAAACCAACTCTTTACGAATAACTTTCCTTTCAACAATAAAAAGTTGTAGGTTTCGATGCGAATACTATGAGGAAACGGGTACCTTCTAAAAATTTGTAAATTGTTTAAATGATTTTACCATTTTTACCATAAATTAATCCTGTTTTTAAATGAACTTTCAGCCATTTACAGGTATTTCGACTTATTTATCATATGCGGACTGAGTATTCTTAGCCCATCGCCCATTATACCTTTTGCAAATCGCATTTACCTGTTTTTGAATTCAGCAATAAGAAAGTCCTAATTCAAAATGCAAGCAATTTATTCCTACACTTATCTATGAACTGACCTCGGACTTTCGGCATGCTTGAACCATCCTAGAGCTGCGATTCTCGGATGCAGTAGATTGTTTGATGAGTGACAACTGTTGGTCAAAGCCAATTGTTGTTGGCAAGGGCGGCTGTCAGACGACGAAGGTTGGCGATAATCTCAGTATTGCCAAGATTGCTAATGACGATGATTTTTACCTTGTTGTTGTTTCCAAACCGCATTCCAGTAACAAATAGCAAGGCAGCAAATGCAGCACTCCCTATTAGCGCTCGATGGGCGCAATTCTAGAGGGACAATTAGGGATTGTTGGATCATTTAAGTAGAAATAAATGTGTATTCATTTACATTTAACGAGGCAGATTAGGAAATCAAAATCAAAATTGTATTTAAATAAATGAGAGAAAATGGGGTAACCAACGAATAATACTCGTACATAATACTTGTACCTTTCCCGCGACGCTTTGAAATACCATAATTTAATCACGTTCTTTTCCACGTTTAATTGAATTTAAAATTAATAATTTGAGTCGATCGATAATAAAATGTATCAGCAATCTAATGAAGAATTATATATAGTATCTATCCTAGTATGTACAAATAGGCATAGTTTTTGAAGCTTTGTGTCAGTTTTTTATTTTTTGTCACAAAATGAACACGTTGTGGTTTAAAACGAGGGGGGCAGAAGGTGAAGATTGGATCTGCCGCAGGCGCATTTACTGCCGTGAAAGTTGACGGTGCCGTTGTTGCCACAAGCACAAGCAAAGTCAACTTGACCTTTTCATTAAATGCAGCAGAAAGTACGGCTTGCCCCGGGCGGCTTACATTCATTGTGAAATGCCACAAGCAGCGGTGTCGATTATTAATATAGTGGAGGACTGGTGGATGTGTTTTCCCACTGGAGGGGCAACAAAGTGTCCAACCATGTGGGCGGGGCACAAAGTAAATTGAGTGATAAATTATTAGCAATCAGTCGGGCGAAAAACCCAGTGCATAATACACAAACTTTAATTGAATGCAATTAGTTGCAATAAACGGATTTCACTTTATTCACCATTATTTATTAACGAAACGAACGACTTTGGTTTATGCATTCAATTCTTCGAACTTTTCGAAGCGAGACCCACCACGCCTCCCCGCCTCTCCGCCTGCCCCTGTGAGCGCCTGCTCGCCCCCTTCAACTGGACACCCAATGTTAATAGCTTGTGTGGCAAACTTTCCTGCACTCATTGCTTGTTGCTTAAGCGCATAAATAGCATAAATGGTTGCGCCCCTATGCGTCTCAAGTTCTTTGCTTTCGCTGTTCAGATGGCTACTTGACCCCAAAACGAAAGTTCAATTGGAGAAGGCCCAGGGGCCTTTTATCTTTCAAATAAGATAAGACTTCAATGTAAATGCAATAAATGCATACTCGTACATTAACTTAAAAACATCCAAAAAAGATCAAATCATTGGATGGCCATCCAATCCATTTTTATACCCTTGCAGAGGGTATTATAATTTTGTCCAGAAATGTGTAACGCATTAAAGGAAGCATCTCCGACCCCACATGGTATATATATTCTTGATCAGCATCAACAGCCGAGTCGATATAGCCATGTCCGTCTGTCCGTCTGTTTCTATGCAAAAAATAGACAGTAGTTTTAAAGCTAGCGTTTTGAAATTTTTACCAGATCATTATTTTTGTTGCACGCAGATCAAGTTTAAAAATCGGATCGGACGACTATATCATATAGCTGCCATACAAACTATCAATCAGATTTCCAGTCTTTGTATGGAAAACTTATTTGTTCTCCAAGCTATCGCAACCGAATTAAAAATTTATTCATTTGACATAGCCATACATGATTTTTTAAAGTTTGGTCCGGATCGGACCACTATACGATATCACATAGCTGACATACAAACGACCGATATGAATACAAGTTAACAAATATAATGGGTATTGAAGAAATTAAAACTAAAACCCAGTTTTTTTTTTTTTTTTTTTTTATAATAAAAATTGTATTTATTTACATAGCAGTTTACTGTTACTGTTTGTAGTAACTTATACTGCAGAGTATCATAATTTCAATAGAGTATTTACATATTTACATACTTCAACCTAATTCGGGAGTCTAGAGGCATGAAATAATTTTATTTGATTTAATGATAAAAAAAAAGAAACAAAAATTTTTTAAAATGAAACATACCGCTAATAAGGCTATTTCAAAATAATAGGAGTGCTTTAGGACATTCACTCAAAACTTAAGATTAACCAATAAATCGATGAAATATGGCCGTATTATTAAGTTTTAGGCCAAAATTAAACTAAACAAGTGAGAAAAGTTATCTTCGGCTTGCCGAAGATGGTATACCCTTGAAAACAAAAAAGTTTTCCATACAAAGACTTGTTTTCATATAGGTCGTTTGTATGGCAGCTATATAAGCAGTGGAAAAACAAGTGAGAAAAGTTATATTCGGCTTGCCGAAGATGGTATACCCTTGAAAACAAAAAATTTTGAATTCAGTTGCAATAGCTTGGAAAACAAAAAAAGTTTCCCATACAAAGACTTGTTTTCATATCGGTCGTTTGTATGGCAGCTATATGATATAGTGGTCCGATCCGACCGATTCTTAAACTTGATCTGCGTGCAACAAAAATAATGATCTGGTAAAAATTTCAAAACGCTAGCTTTAAAACTACTGTCTATTTTTTGCATAGAAACAGACGGACAGACGGACATGGCTGTATCGATTCGGCTGTTGATGCTGATCAAGAATATATATACTTTGTGGGGTCGGAGATGCTTCCTTTAATGCGTTACACATTTCTGGACAAAATTATAATACCCTTTTTCAAGGGTATAAAAATGTAAACTAGCATTTTGTAGCACCACCTTTGATGCCTAAGAGTTCCACACATGACCTTGGCATGGAGTCTACAAGATTCTGGCGTCTTCCCGGGGAAATGGATCTCCAAGAAGGGATTACATTTTCCCATAACTGGGCAACATTTAGGGGGGATCCTTTTGGCTACATCTTTTGTAACATCTGCCCACCGATTCTCTATAGGATTCATGTCGGGAGACTGTGCAGCCAATTCCGAAAACCACCTCTTGGACACTTTACGCGTGGTCTTCGGGTCATTGTTGTTTTTGGGGGACCCAGATCAAGGGAATTTCCTCACTAGCATAATGTAGCATGGTTTCCTGCATTATTTGGAGGTATCCAGGCCCATCTATCATCTCTTTAATCCACGGTATTGGCCCTACACCATAGGATAGGAAAAAATCCCAAAATCATGATGCTGGCCCCAACGTGTTAGATCGTTTTTATACAAGATTTTGAATCCAATTCAGCTTTGGGTGGTTTCTGGCATACTATCTAGCACCTTTACCACCATCCAGTACAATTATTGATTCATTCGACCACAGGACATTCTGCCACTTTTCGGATGTCCAGTTTACATGGCGTTTTGCAAATTCGATTCAAGTGGCTTTGTGTTTCTTAGTGTTATACGGAATTTTCCTCGGGCTGTGAGCTGTTAAATTAAGGTTTTTTAATCGTCTACTTATTGTGGGTAAACTTGCATTTAAGTTAAGTTGAGCCTTTATTTTTTTACAGCTTCTATTAGGATGCTTCTTCGAGTACCTGGATACACCACTAGCTAGTTTTTCTGGTATAACTCGAGAACGGCCGCGTGTTTCAGGCTTAAATGAATAATGAAGTGCATTTCGGATCATAGAAGCCCCGCATCCGTTAATACTTCGAACTTTCTTTTATGTTTTGCCACTCGAAATCAAGGATTCGATCCATTCACGCCGCTCAGGTGTACAAGGCTTACTACTGCCCATTTCTTTGATTTTTAAAGTCTTATTTCTTTAAATTATAATTATAAATAGGACTTTCATCGTTTATTAACCGAAACTTTGATAAATTTTTGCATAATTCGTCTTCATAAACCTATTTAAGTGACCACTCCTATTATTTTAAACAACCAAAAATGCGACCTGCTTTGTAATTTAGCAAATTCAAAAAAATCAAGGAAAGATTTGAATATAATTAGTGCTATTTCTTAGAGTATACCCATTGGCAAAAGCAGTGGAAAAACAAGTGAGAAAAGTTATCTTCGGCTTGCCGAAGATGGTATACCCTTGAAAACAAAAAAGTTTTCCATACAAAGCCTTGTTTTCATATCGGTCGTTTGTATGGTAGCTATATGATATAGTGATCCGATCCGAATCAAACTTTCAAAAATTATGTATGGCTATGTCAAATGAATAAATGTTGAATTCGGTTGCAATAGGTTGGAAAACAAAAAAGTTTTCCATACAAAGACTTGTTTTCATATCGGTCGTTTGTATGGCAGCTATATGATATAGTGATCCGATCCGAATCAAACTTTCAAAAATTATGTATGGCTATGTCAAATGAATAAATGTTGAATTCGGTTGCAATAGGTTGGAAAACAAAAAAGTTTTCCATACAAAGACTTGTTTTCATATCGGTCCTTTGTATGGCAGCTATATGATATAGTGGTCCGATCCGACCGATTCTTAAACTTGATCTGCGTGCAACAAAAATAATGATCTGGTAAAAATTTCAAAACGCTAGCTTTAAAACTACTGTCTATTTTTTGCATAGAAACAGACGGACAGACGGACATGGCTATATCGACTCGGCTGTTGATGCTGATCAAGAATATATATACTTTGTAGGGTCGGAGATGCTTCCTTTAATACACACATTTCTGGACAAAATTATAATACCCTTTTTCAAGGGTATAAAAAGAACAGAAAAAATAGACAAATAACTTTGCTACAAACAAGAGAAGTCGATGTGCGAACGCACTCCTATTATTTTGAACGCAACTGTCGCTGTACCAATAATTTTGAAAAGACTTCTGAATTTTACATAAGTACTTATTGCAATTTTGTAAAGATCTGCAAGGGTATACCATCTTCGGCAAGCCGAAGATAACTTTTGTCACTTGTTTGGAAATATTTCTAATCTTTAATGTATATTTTTGTTAGAAAAATATAAAATAAAATAATAAACATTTGCGTTTCAATTTTGAAGCTTCGGGAATCGCATTTAGAAGCAACAGTGCCGGCTAAAGGCCTGGGAATGAATTGAAAATTCAAATTCAGCTAAAACTTCGAACCTAGCCAGACGCCAGAAACAGCACCTTCGTATTTTATTTTTTAGTTGGAAGCTCCGGAAGATCATTAATTTGTACTATGTATGTATGTACATAGAAAGCATGGAATAGCATGGGGCATGCGACACTCCAAACTTTCCAATTCCCCCTTCAGCGACACTCATTTTTTATTTATGTTTATTTTTGACAAACATTGAATTTTCATTTCGCCAACAACAGCTGAAAACGTAAACACAAATGCGATTGGAAATGCAAGTGCAAGTGCAACCCGTAGACGACAGAAGCAACATTTCAATTCCAATTCCAACTACAACTCATAATAATTTCGGATTCGATTGGAAAATGGAAAAGGTGGCGCCCGCGTACCCCGCAATACAGACACGCATCCGACAAAAACTCGGGTTCTATGGTCCTAAGTCCCAGCTTATTCTATTTAAGGTCGATCAAGCAGCAAAAACTGCTTTTGGGACAATATGTGTATGTGACGGGTAGTGGGGGCTCTGCACCGATAGAAATCCAATATAGAAATGTCTATTCCATAAATCAAAGCATATGAAAAGAAAAACTTTAGTTAAGACGAATGCTAGCCATCACCATAGCCTTTTCTTGTTAAATGACTTGGAATAATTAACAACAATTGGAAAATTTAACAATACGAATTTATACCTGCAGAGGCTTCTTGACTGTTTTTTTTTTAATGTACTTCACACCAAGGACAGAACTCAGCCACCGCGACAAATGTCTTCATATGGCAAAAAGCTCCATGTTCAGCATCTCCCGCCACTGACCGCTTTGTGCAAGTTCCTAGGGTAATAGATTTATGCCATTTACATAATTTCGACCGAAGCGACAGACCCAATCCCATGCCCATGCTCATTGTTCGGATTCTCCATTGCCTATCCGTAAGAAACGCACACACGGTGGAGGACACAGCGGCGGCCAGTGCGTTAGCACAGAAAGAAATTAAAGATAGAGAAGATTTATTTCGGTTCCTTTCCACTTATTGCTTATTAAAAAGACACCAATTACCTACGCTATTCAAATTCAAGTGAAAAAATTTGAATATTATTCAAAATCCTAATAATATTATTAAATATTAAATATATTAAAATATTATTAAATGTAAACTTTTTGAATAAACTTAGCCAGAAGTTAATTTTCAAACTTTTCAAAATTTTGAACATGTTATATAAAATTTTGCAAAAGACTGCACATGTGCGTGAATTTGATAGTTTTATTTTTTTTTTTCCAACGTGAACAAATATGTCGAGAAGTCAAGCAAACAATAAACACGCCGGAACTCATGAAATATGAAAAATCTCCCTATTTTTGCTTTAGTCAGGGATTTCCACCAACAATCAACAATCTATAATCGAGGACCCAAAACAGTCCCGGGTCCGGGCTGCTCCCGGGTCGCCCCTTCGGGCCCACGGCCCGAATAAACAAATAATCTACTTAAGTCCAACAATAACAAGTGAGAAAAGTTATCTTCGGCTTGCCGAAGATGATATACCCTTGAAAACAAAAAAATTTTCCATACAAATACTTGTTTTCATATCGGTCGTTTGTATGGCAGCTATATGATATAGTAGTCCGATCCGGACCAAACTTTAAAAAATCATGTATGGCTATGTCAAATGAATAAATTTTTAATTCGGTTGCGATAGCTTGGAGAACAAATAAGTTTTCCATACAAAGACTGGAAATCTGATTGATCGTTTGTATGGCAGCTATATGATATAGTCGTCCGATCCGATTTTTAAACTTGATCTGCGTGCAACAAAAATAATGATCTGGTAAAAATTTCAAAACGCTAGCTTTACTGTCTATTTTTTGCATAGAAACAGACGGACAGACGGACATGGCTATATCGACTCGGCTGTTGATGCTGATCAAGAATATATACATATACCATGTGGGGTCGGAGATGCTTCCTTTAATGCGTTACACATTTCTGGACAAAGTTATAATAACCTCTGCAAGGGTATAAAAAGGCAGTAGACGGATAGGAAATGGGAAGAATAAGAGAATGAACACGAGTAGTAAGAGTAGAGAGCATAAAAAATTATTTCCACTCAATTTATTTGCCCGCAGTGGTCGTAAGACGAGGTAGGCCAGGGGGCCGTCGAACTTGGCGGGAACTGGTTAAAGAGAGAGGAAGTGAAGAATGGGGATAACGTACGTACCGTACGTATGTAAATATGCATGCACGTGGATAAATACATGCGTATGTGTATGTACATATGCATGTGTGATGAATGTATTTACGCTGCAGGAGAAAAGAAGAGAGGTCCGTATAACGGCCTGCCTTTGGTAACAATCGCCTTTCCATTGGCCCTTCATTGATCGGATCGCTTTGGGTCCCACTTGGCCACCAAGTTGCGTTAATGCCAATTTAATTGACGCTCATTAGGCAAAAGCGGTAACACAGCACGATCCGATAGAAACACCGCACGTCCAGGCACCTCCAAACACGAACGAAGTACGAGTCAGCTCATTCGTGTCACATCATTCGTTCTCGTCTCGTCTCTCCCGCCCACAGTTCACTGATAATTATAGACACATACACATGTACATATGTGCATATGCACGTACATGTGTATGTATGTAGGTGCAGCGATTCTCTTTCTTCTCTGCATTTCGGAATACAGATTTCGGTAAGTCCGTCGTTGTTAATCCTTATTTATTTACAAATGCATCTTCTCGGCACACGCGTAACCTACAAATTAAAGTAAATCATTTTCTTGATTGTTGTTTGCATTGCGAAAAAAATTTATACACATTGCCATACATATATACATACATATATGGTATGTACATTTTGAAACGGCTGTATTTTTATTTGTGTTTGGTTGTCGCAGTTGTGCTGCGAGTTAATAACCCTTTTGAGAGCAAGGAAGGCTGTCAAGTGTTTAAGGGACAAAACAAATATTTTCTTTTTTATCTCTTTTCATAGGCCTGTTTGCTACAAATGACAAACAAAAACCGAAAACATAAATTGAAACGTTAAATATCGCGCTCGATATTTCGCTCGAGTGCGGATTCATCAGATTCGTGACTAATTAAAATGTTTTTCGTGATGTTCTTGAGTGGAAAATCGCACAGTCAGCAGAGGGAAGAAATCTATATCAATTCAATTCTTGTAAAACCAGGCCTCAAAAAGGATTGCTATGTAAGGTCTTATACCACACCAGCTTTACCCTGCCACGCTTCCCTGTGCCACATTCTGATTGCCTGCACGATTGTGAGGGATACAAAAATAAAAGAAACTCAAAATGGTTAGTTTTCCAACATTTCTTGTACTTGTATTACGGTCATTTACAACTTCATCTCGTAAATGAGTGTATTCTTCGGAGCGGAGCTTGGCCTGATTCAAACGAAGGAAGAGCAAACGTTCGGCTTCTACCTTTGCGTACATATCCACAATATACTTGTAGTACTCGCATACTGGTGCAACAACTGATGGCATTTTAAAATAGAATTCTCCCCATTATTTCGAATCATTAATCGGCAGGCGTTCATTGCGCTGCACTTTTATTCGTCATCTTTATACATAGTATGTTGAAGCGATGATAACCATCGGACCCATCCCAGAAGATGACTGGATATTACAAAGCATCGTAACATCGATGATTGATGAGATGCGACTTTTACCAATTGATCATTTCTTTGCTGGAGAACAATGTCCCCAGGTTGATCTCCTACTACCATAAAGTTGGATCACTATATCTGCGAACATGTTCTCCAGTGTTCTCTGCACCAATGATAATCTTGTGTGTATCCGTTGGCATTAAATCAATCGGTTTTTTGAACAGCCAGTCTCAAAACTGTTGTAGCTGCGAAACGATGGATCTTTTCAGGGTTGTAGATATTCCGCAGCGGGCACTCACTGCGTCTGCAGCATTGCCGATGAAGTACATTTGGAGGAGCTTATTTTGGCCATCTGTAAACGGGAGAAGGGAGTCGGCTTTATGGTAGATTTGTCCTTTAGTCATGAAAGTTGCCATAAACCGAGCAGTCTGAATCTCCGCGCCAAATGGCGTCAATTCAAAGCAAGAGTTCTATTTCCTGACGTTTAATAGGAAATCCTTTGATTCGGTGGTACATTCGACAAGTAGACTCCAGTGGCTTCGGTGGTGGTTGAAGTTGGGGCAATTTCATTTTTTTGCCTGCGCAACACATCCTTGTTGTTTAATTTTTGAATTTTAGAGCCTGACAGTGAGTACACCTCAAACTTATATCACCCATGATGATTTGGATTGTACCGGAATTCTAGACGACAATAATTCTGGAGTAGATCTGCTGGACTCTGCAGCTACTCTCGCCCTGTGACACTCTGTCCTTTGAGAACGAATCAAATGCGTTGCCGAAGAACGCATCCTCAAGCCTGGCTGGCTGCGACCTTCTATTGGATCCTCAGGACGCATCTGACCAATATGGATTTTACTCCTCTCAAGTCTGGATTCCCGTTCTAGCTCATTCAGACTTGAAACATATCGTCCGTCTGCTGCAGCGCTTCAAGGACGACGAACTAAATTGGAAATTCTGAGCGGCATTAAGTTGGTTTACACTGAAAGCACCGTTTTCCTGTAAATAGCTGAATGTGCGGGTGGTATTTCAGAGCTTGTTACATTAGAAGACCCTTGATTTGTATTATGCATACATATATGTATATACAAAGATAAAATAATATTTTATTTTTATTATATAATAATAATAATATCTATATATATATATTTATATATAAGATAGATAAATTCGACATTCCTATATATTTTACCAACCAATTTATTTTATTTTTTTTTCAAGTTTTGTTATTAATTTTGATAGCGATTTCCTTGCTCTCTATTTGCGAGAACTCTCTTAAAAACATCATTTTAATAACTAAAATCTAAAATCTTTTTATTTTAAGCTATAAATTATCTATGTCGCTCACTGTTCGCCAAGAGACTTATCGGAACCGTTTGGCCCATTTGCGGGTTTGTCTTTTATCGGGCGGCTTAAATACAAAATACTTTGTTATGAATGGTAGCCAGGTAGCCCACTGCTTTCCCACTTATGTACTTTCCCTTTTAGGGACCCACCAAATTGGAACGTCGCAGGTGAAGATTCTGATTTATGACTGTGTGCTAACGTTTACCATAAATAGCCTTTAGCTTTTATATCTGTCCAAATGAAACTTCTTTCTGCCAAGTTGGAGCAACCGAAAATACACAAGTTCACTTTTTATGAGTTCTTGTCCGATTCGAAGGTGCGTTGTTTCTAAAGAACTTCCGTTATTCCGTCTTCCGTTATTCTGTTTATCTAAACTTGGTAACCGTCACCTTGTTAAGGCCCTCATTTGAACGTTTTTTAATACAATCGGCGCATTTTGAGGGTATGCTTTCCCACGTATGTACCAGATTACTTTGCTGGATAATCAGTTTTTGGCTCAGCTCGCCAGATGTACGGGGCTTTTAAAACTTTTGAACAGACCCGACCCAAAGTGCTGTAGAGCGAGTGGCGTTCATGTTCATCTAGGAGCTCTTGTCATTGGCTTATTGTCGGAACACCCAACCCATCCAACCCATCCAACCCATCCGACCCATCCCTGCTCCGCCTTTACACCCTTTTTGCGTGCCATGTGAGCAATAATGTGCAGTTAGAAGCATTTTGTCAGTCAACACAACTGGAGCATTAAGGAGCACTCAGTGCATGGGGGCAGATGGATGGGGGTGAATAACAGAGAGAGTGCATGAATGGGCGTGGCAGATCGGGCAAGTGTGCTTGACATTTCCAGTGAGACGTCTGAAAGATGAAGGCGAAACAAACCAACAGTATCTGAGGACAGGACAAAGAAAACATCAAAATGCAGAAGTGAAGCTGCAGAAACGGAGGAAGACGCGAAAATAGAAAATGTACAGTTGGAGCGATAGCAGAAACAGAAACCGAAACATGCGGAAATAGAAACAAAAACAGATACAGAGAATGAAACACCAAAAGAACGACATGAAAGAATAAAAAAAAACTGACAAACGTCAACAAAGTTGATTTATTTGCGTTCACATTTATTTTTGATATGCAACATTTTTCAAAATGCAATTTCTGTGTTGCCCCCGAAAACGGCGAAAGGAACAAAAACAGCGAAAGCAACAACAGCATTAACGACAGTAGCAGCTCTGCGACGTTTGCATTATGACCTGTTTTCATGGCCTACCCCTCGCTGTTCCTCCGGCCCACTCGGGGAACCTCCGTTTCCAACCCGTTATGTAAGCTGCTCACAGAGAAACTCCAAGTTAATTTAAGTCAAGTTTTACAATTTTTGTTTTAAAATTTTCTACACAAATGGTATTAATAATGTTATTATTATACCCATTAAATCCCAGAAACGTTTCAACGTTTCAAAGGCAAAATGATTTAAATTTAAGAAAATAAATTTTTTTACCCAATTTGTACAATCTTGAACCATATTTATATTTTTATACAGTACATTAAGTTGGTCTGTGTCGAATTCATTATTTTTTATTTAAATTTGAGTTTTAATTTGTGTTTGAATTTGTTATTTGAATAAGTTTTATGAAAAGTACAACCAAAGTCCTTCACACCGCCAAATTAAGCCGCTATACGCCACTCGAGACATAACAGCTACGCCTCTCGTATTGGACTGAGAGCCACGGAATGGATACAGGATATACATACATATTTTCCTTTTCGTTCGTGTCCATAACGTAATCCACAAAAAAGAGCTCAAAATGGAGGATTATGGCTTTACAAATAACGGGTCAGGTGTTGTTGGTGTGGCAGTTTCCTTGGCAATAGAGCTCGCCTCGCTATCAATGCTATCATGTCGGGCTGCGTCCTGCAGCTGCAACTGCCACTGCCACTGCCGGGCCGGCCAAAGTTTGACACACGTTCAATGCCTCGTGTTGCATGCGGGGCATGGAGCTGCAGCCGCAAGTACTTCGCTCCATTCCACGCCACTCCCCACTCTGCACACTGCAGTTTTCCGTCTCCACTCCTGCTGTGCATAGACAAACCAAAGAGTGCTTGTATTTGTTTGGAAAACATTTTGGCAAAATGCCACTATAATTATATGCTATATTTGGGTTATACGTGGAGTCTAACTGGGTATGTTTCATGTTACGAGTGCCGCCTGACAGGAGCAGAGCTGCAACAAGACTAAAAGCTCCGCAGCAACATGATGGTTGCCGGTCACTGGCATTCTTCTTGTCTCTGTTTTCGATTCTGGTTTGTTTCTGTTTTGCTTTTGGTTTCGGTTCCTGTTTCACTTCCATGTTAAATCATCTTAAATAAATTAAATTGCTTTCCAAGCGTAGTCAGACGCTCAAAGACTTTTCAAAGATCCTCTGCCACTCCGCCACTCCGCTACTCCGCCACACCGCTACTCCGCCACTTTTGTTGCTCTTTGTGAACCAAACAATCACAAATCCCTACCCAATGACACTCGTGCCACATCAAACAATTTAAAGCCAATCAAAAGACCACAAAAACATCCTGTTGTGGCCCTTGACGCAACTTTAATTAATGGCGTGCCATTTCATATGATTTCATGAATCAAATATTTTGTTTGACAAGCTGAATAGAACCAACCAAGCCAAACCAAAAACTTGCATTTTCAACCATTACCTTACAGATTAACGACATATTGCTATTGAGTGTAAAAATTTCACAATTGTCAAAAGCGATATACATGTATTGTGTTTTTATATTAATATTCAAGACTTTCGAAAGCGCAATATGAATTTTGTTTATCCAAAATTCATGTCCGTATTGTACCGCTTTGTTTCCACTTTACAGGGTGCGTTATGAAAGTAATGCGCATGGCTTCATTGTCACGTAACTACCTGTCGTAGCACGCTCGGACCTGTCTGAAAATTTGGGGCGGAGTCTCTCCTTTCCAACGCGCTCGGTCTCAGTTCGCTCTGAGCAATAGAAGTGGTAGGACGTGTCGTAGAGCGAAGTCATTTTTTCTGTTGTGTCACGGTGCGATGGAGCGTTCGCTGTGAAGAATTGTTGGAATCGATTAGAAATGATCCAGGTTTTTTAAATTTTACTGTAACTGGGGATGAATCCTGGATGTTCGAGTACGATCCAGAATCCAAACGACAGAGCTCCGAGTGGCACACACAATTTTCTCCCAGACCCAAGAAGGCGCGCATGAGCAAATCTCGTATCAAAACAATGCTGATTGTCTTCTTTGACGTCCGAGGAATCGTCCATTTTGAGTTTGTAACGCAAGGACAAACTGTCAACGGAGCCTTTTACCAAGAGGTACTCAAGAGACTGAAACGCCGAGTCGTACGCGTCAGGCCAGACATCAAAGACGTTTTCATGCTCCACCACGATAACGCCCCCAGCCACACGGCCTTCGTCGTCACCAACTTCTTGACCCAGAAGAAGATCTCAGTTGTGCCCCAGCCTCCTTACAGCCCTGACTTAGCTCAGTGCGACTTTTTTTTGTTCCCCCTACTGAAGAGAGAGCTAAAGGGAAAACACTGGGAGTCGGTGGAGAACATCCAAGCTCGCGTAACAAGGTTCCTGAAAGGCATTTCTGTCGAGGAGTTTCAAGGTGCTTTCCAGGCGTGACATACACGTCTCCGCAAGTGTATTGACGCAGGAGGGGACTATTTTGAAGAATTTTAATAATTTGTACTGATTGGATCAACAAATATATTTTTCTTAGAAAATGCGCATTACTTTCATAACGCACCCTGTATATATGTACATATGTATGTCAACGATTGGTTTCTCGTCCACCCACCGTGCTCAGCAGTCAGTTCTGATCATCACTGGATCTTCACACAACACTGACTGGACTTCATAAACCCCTCTCTTTTCATGCTTGCTTGGCTACTTTGTGAATAATTTGTCCTCTCTTTGTCTTTTTCTCCCATGGCCCTACGATCAGACCTCACTCTGCGGCAGAGTCTCTCTTAATATGCTCTGGAGCCTGGCTGTGCACAAATTATAATAAGTACAGTGTCTCAAAACACTATTTAATTTGTTCTGCAACATGTACGAGTATATTGTATCCCCCTTAGATCTCTGATTAACTTCTAAGAAAATGAATTAAATAGCTCTTGGAAAGGCCTCCTAAGCCTTTAATAAATGACAAAACGTTACAAAACGTGATAACTGCTCCGTTCGTAGTAACCTTTTCCAAGAGCCTCAGCCACCGCGCAGGAGGATCCTGGCCTAGGGCTGGGCCTCTGTCTGCCAAAAACGCTGGTACTATGAAAAGGGTATGGAGCGCGATTTACATTAATTTAGTTCATTTCATTAATTGGAACGTTGTGTGGCAAATCAAGCCGCTTTCCACTCCCCACTTCCCACTTCCCGCTCCCCCTCCGCTTTCCTCCTGGCTATTCATGACTCGCACGCTATTTTAATGGCCGAGGGATTACGCGGCCGTTGGGTCCGCTTGATTAAATCGCAAAAATGAAAACTGCCACAAAAATCAATGACTGACGCAAGGGCGGCCTAGATTTGACCCAACTCAGAGTGCCATCTATTCGGGCTCGCCCTTTGGGTCATAATTTCCTCCGACTGCTTCAAGATGTGCAAAAAAATGTGCGTTGGTCTCGACCCCTCTCCCGAGGGGCATGGGTGAAGTTCATATATCAAAAGTACACTGTACTTGGGTAAATAAAAGGAGGTCCTTAAGAGCTAGTGAGTACATAGATATGTACATATGTACGTAAAAGACGGAACCGAGTTGGTTTAGATAATGAATATTACAAATAAATCCTAGTTTCTGCCCATATTGTTCAATGCGAAATACGTTTTAAAGCAAGATCAAATAGTTATTCCATCAACAACCCATCGCCTCACTACCTTCCCCAAAACTCATCCGCAAGGACTCGATGCACTTCTAAAGCTTCTCGTACGATTAGAAGGCCATAAAGTTCTCCATCGGCAAAATGTTTAGCTACAAAATTTCAGTAGTCTGGTAAATTGCGAAAGTTTGCCTTTAATGGCATATTTGCCACCAATCTGACTCCAATTTGGCCTAGTTTCTAAAAAACGTTTACTGTATTTCGCTTAATATAAGTGTATGTCGCAGAACGAATTAAATAGTGTTTTGAGACACTGTGCTTATTATAATTTGTGCACAGCCAGGTTCCAGAGCATATTAAGAGAGAGTGAGGTCTGATCGTAGGGCCATGGGAGAAAAAGACAAAGAGAGGACAAATAATTCACAAAGCAGCTAAGCAAGCATAATTGCGTTGAAAAGAGAGGCGTTTGTGATGTCAGTGTTGTTTGAAGATCCAGTGATGATCAGAACTGACTGCTGAGCACGGTGGGTGCGACGAGAAACCAATCGTCGACATACAGTGGGCAAAAAAAGTTTAAGTACACCGTGGTTTTTCAACTAAAACCAATCTGAATACTATTAAAAAAAAGGGGAAAAAATGTTATTCAGTTTTTTGGGTAATATATCTAAGAACTTAAAAATATTTCTCTTTACTATTTTAAATTAATTAACGAGTAATAACAAACTAAATCATAAAAATAATCCATAATTTTAGGCCAAAAAAGTTTAAGTACACTTTGGAAAATCATAAATTCTATAGTGTTAATATTTGGTAGGACGGCAGGACTTTTACGGCAAAACCTGCTTGGAGGCGACGCTGCATACTGTGCACCAGCACCTTTGTGTTCTTTTCGGAGATTTTGTCCCTCTCAGACTGCAACACTGTCATTAGGGACTCCTTTGAGGTTATTTTGTGCTTCCTTATACTTTTGTCCAACAAATTGCAAATGTGTTGGGGGATTGTGGAGGTTGTAAAGCAGCCACTCCTTGACCAGATATGACGTATGTTTTGGGTCGTTATCGTGCTGATATAGGAGTGTCGTCTCATTCAACTGGAGGTGGGTCGCGTTGTCTTTAAGATTTTCCTTCCAAATTTTCAAATATAAATGCTTGTCCATAGTACCATTAATAAAGACAAGTTTCCAAACTTCAGCAGTCCCAATGCAGCCACAAACCATCACTTACGGCGCCGTGCTTCACAGTGGGTGTTACATTTTTAAGGTCCTATGCGGTGTATGGCTTTCTCCATACTTCCTGTGAGCCATTCGAACCGAAATATTTTTGTGCGAATTCCAGCCTTTTCTTTATTATATATTTTGAACAAAAAACATTGATGTTTAAAGTGTACTTAAACTTGTTTTGCCCACTGTATGGTATTACTTTGAGAGATATTTATCTGAAAAGGATTTTTCCCGTTTCAGATACCTCCGATGCATTTGACAAGACACCGATTGATTCTTTTTTTCCACAGACACGATTGCCAGAAAACGGCACTGTTGAATCGTTTTAAAGGTAATATATACCAATTCAAAAAATTTACAATTAAATTATTCATAAATTCGAAATAGAAAAGAACCTAGTAGCTCCGTTTCTTTCCGATTTTAAAAATGGTAGCAAATTTATACTTTTGGGAAATCTTTAAAAAACTTTGAAGAAATTCTTAAACGAAATTTCCTTTTTTTAAGTTGATGAATAACATACCATTTGTTATTTAATAATAATAAACCTTTTGCAAGACTTAAATAGTTAAAAGATTTGACGGACTTTTACGAATTACTTTAAGGATCTAATAAGTCAGGGACAGCGATTCAATAATTTTGTTTTAAACAAGTGAGAAAAGTTATCTTCGGCTTGCCGAAGATGGTATACCCTTGAAAACAAAAAAGTTTTCCATACATAGACTTGTTTTCATATCGATCGTTTGTATGGCAGCTATATGATATAGAAGTCCGATCCGGACCAAACTTTGACAAATCGTGTATGGCTGTGTCAAATGAATAAATGTTGAATTTGGTTGCAATAGGTTGGAAAACAAAAAAGTTTTCCATACAAAGACTTGTTTTCATATCGGTCGTTTGTATGGCAGCTATATGATATAGTAATCTGATCCGAATTAAACTTTCAAAAATTATGTATGGCTATGTTAAATGAATAAATGTTGAATTCGGTTGCAATAGGTTGGAAAACAAAAAAGTTTCCCATACAAAGACTTGTTTTCATATCGGTCGTTTGTATGGCAGCTATATGATATAGTGGTCCGATCCGACCGATTAAACTTGATCTGCGTGCAACAAAAATAATGATCTGGTAAAAATTTCAAAACGCTAGCTTTAAAACTACTGTCTATTTTTTGCATAGAAACAGACGGACAGACGGACAGAGGGACAGACGGACAAACGGACAGACGGACATGGCTATATCGACTCGGCTGTTGATGCTGATCAAGAATATATATACTTTGTGGGGTCGGAGATGCTTCCTTTAATGCGTTACACATTTCTGGACAAAATTATAATACCCTTTTTCAAGGGTATAAAAAGTGTCATAAATTGAGAATTAACAAGTGAGAAAAGTTATCTTCGGACCACTATATCATATAGCTGCCATATAAACGATCGATATGAAAACAAGTCTTTGTATGGAAAACTTTTTTGTTTTCCAAGCTATTGCAACCAAATTCAACATTTATTCATTTGACATAGCCATACACGATTTGTAAAAGTTTGGTCCGGATCGGACCACTATATCATATAGCTGCCATAGAAACGACCGATATGAAAACAAGGCTTTGTATGGAAAACTTTTTTGTTTTCAAGGGCATCTTCAAGGGCCATCTTCGGCAAGCCGAAGATAACTTTTCTCACTTGTTTATACCCTGTACCCATTAAAAATGGGTGAAAAGGGTATCATAATATGGTGCAAATGTATGTAACAGGCAGAAGGAAGCATCTCCGACCCCATAAAGTATATATATTCTGGATCAGCATCAACAGCCGAGTCGATATAGCCATGTCCGTCTGTCCGTCCGTCCGTCCGTCCGTCTGTCCGTATCAACGCCTAGATCTCAGAAACTACAAGAGCTACAGACATGTGCCATATATCGTTGGATAGGTAATTACCATACGCAGTACAAGTTTTTATTTTGATATCACCTCCCGTTCCCCCGCAAACAGTAAAAAACTGTCACGACCATGCTCCCCCGCAAACCTCAAAAAACTGCCACGCCCACAATTATTGTCCTAATGCTATGCAATTCGGCATATGCGTTGGTGCTTATAAAAGCTATCTAATTTTTAAATTTGAACCAAATCGGATAAGAAACACGGAAGTTATGCCACATGCAAAATCTATGGCAAGGGAAGCAGAAGCGCAGCAAAACACGCATTGCGCGACGCCGACTGCGACGTTGACAGCGAAATGTGTATGGCTTTATGACACACGAAACTTATTTTCATAACCAAAATCATACCAAATTTATATTATTATGGTACTCTTTTCTAATATGGTAGAATATTTTTTCACTTATTTATTGATATTAAATAAATAAATTGTAAGCATGTCTAAGGGTACAGGGTTTTTTTTCAATCGGGAAACTCGACTGCTGCTACCTTACTTGTTTTGTTTTATTTTGGTACTCAAAATGTTCTTCATGGTGTGGGAAAAGTACAACAAATGCAATTGTGTCCAAAATCGATTAAAAGTCGAAGCCTTGAAGGGACCATTTCATGGTTAGCCCTTTCCTACTAACTCCGTGCGATTCAGCCAAAAGTAATATCTTTTCACGGCGTGTACTCACAGGTTTGTTGTAACCTTTGACCCGGGTGTAGTGGCGCCTCCATATGTCAATCGTCCTGTGCCCCGCGCACCAAACTTCTTTCCGCACGCACGCAGGCAAACAAAATCAATTGTAGCCAAGTTGGAAATTGAAATTTCACGCTGATGGCTGCCAATTTGGGGGATCCAACATTTTTAGATATCAAACTCCCAACACCACCCTATCCTTTCAGGAATTTCCGCTTACAATAGTTTCGGTTACTCCATTTCCGCTCTAACTCCCATACTCGCGGTTAGGCGATTATATACTTTTTCGAAGATGTGGTAGACAAGTTTCATCAAATCAAATCCAAGTTTGATTGAAGTTTTGTAGGTGGATCAAATTTACAGGGCACACACATGGCTTGGATAGCTCCAAGCTCCATTTGGATTGCTTAAGCTCATCACGACAGTCGGAAGCCCGTCGTGTCCCACAACGGAATTAGATCCGATTCTTTAATAAATTAAAAATATCAGTAGCGCAATTTCTTATTGAGAATAGAGCTGCTATTCTCCAGGTATAATTATTACAAACTAATATGTCAGTTGCGATATTTCGTTGAGTGAAATTAGAAAATGGTATAGAAGGTATATTTAGGATATAATTCTAGCGCTTTATCATGGTATGGGGAAACAAATCAGTTTTTCATAGCTGTGTGGTCAGGTCAGTCGTGAAATGTCGTGATTTGTAGTTCAGCATAGCCCGATTGAATTCAACTAGCTAAGCCCTTCTGCCACAACAGAGATAAACCGGGTGAAAATCTCTTGAGGATTTAAGACCCCGCAACCTGGAGCCACGTTCTTTTTTGCAGACACATCGCTAGATTCTTAATGCTTCGAATTCAGTAGCTCGAAGTGGCAGGAATATGGCGGAAAGTTTACATTTTATGTGCGAAATTTTTATTGTTTTGAATTTTTGTCATGCTCTGGCCCATTGCAATTGTCTTACATCTAAAAGAAGTAGCTATAAAAGTTACTGCGGATTCGGGTTGACCTCGGCCTGTCCCCTGGGCTCCTTGCCCCTTCACGGGCTGGCTAGTCCTCAGCTGGCATCTTTTTGTTCGCGGAAAGAGCTTTACACTAAAAGTAAACGTAAAATGTACCAAAAAATGAGCCAAGACGGCGCGTGACTCCCCCTGCAATCGGCGACAGTAAATGGCAAAAACCCGATCCGGAGGACCGTCTGGTGCTTTAAAAAGTCGAATATCGATTAGGTTTTCCTATCCGATTCAACTGCCTCAGCTCGTTTCAGTCCGTCACCAACGTTTTACTGCAGTTCTTTCCCGATTGGGTGTTCCAGTATAAAAAAAACCGTACCATATTGGTTTCATAAACGTTATGGCGTTACGGTACTAATGCTGGCAGCTTCATGGCAACAGATACTCTTTAGACGCCGTAAATCAAGATTATGATGAGGATAAAAATGGATAAAAATGGTAACCTACATATTCGTATTGTTCGGCTTCGTCTGTCCCTTCCATTCCATGAGTAATATCATTCAGCCTTAGGATACGCTCTCTGTTTCCTAATTGCAAAAGTTAGTTTGAGAGTCGTGTTTATTAACATTCAAGAAATCTAACTTGGAGCAAAATAAATAATGCGCTCGAGAAGACGTCTCCTCATTGTTTGTAGTTTTTCTACAGGGGCTATTATGATATATTTTAGGGAAAGCAAGTAGGGAAAGCCAGCTTTTATACGAAGTTAAGCTGCGCCTAAAAAACCCGAGTTAAAGGATATACGAGTATCGTACTAGTCCCATCCCAGCTGTATCATCCAAGAATAGAAGGGACTAGACTACGGATATGCAGACATGGATAATTCATTCAGGGACAATGACACCTGATCCACTTTCAGCTTCAAAGTGGCTCAAGAATACATAGTTATGTGGAAGTTTCTTTTGTCTATGAGAAAATATGTTTTCAATGTTAATTTTCACCTTAAAATTCACAATGGCACCCGCAACAAACAAGATGATCCAAAATTAAGGCAATTAAATCTAAGCCCATTCAATAGGAAGCAACGAAACAGAGCCCGTCGGGAGCTTAAATGGTGTCATAATTAATATAACTTAATATCAATTTAGCTGCCGCAAACCAGCTGCCAATCTGCCCCCTTTCATCTTCGCTCCTGCGTCTTGTGTCCTGTTTCCTGTATTCCCATACCCCGTGAATCTGGCGAAAGCACGTCAAGACTTCCCAGGACAACAACAATTATAATAAAAACACCAGCCGGAGGCTTTCCGAAATTTGCAATTTATAAGGCCGGCGGCTAGGAATTTTGACACCAGACGACCGAGTTAAGGCGGCTGAGAAGGGCCACAAATTGTTTTAATTAGCCGCCCCTGGGGGTGTGGCGTGGCGGGGCGGGGCGTGTCGGGTCGAAACAATGCGACCGTGTGCCAGCCAGAAGCAGGGAGCAAGGACTGACACCGCCTGTTGGTTATTTATGTTTTACTTATGCACATCCATTGCGGCCACTCCTCGAATTTGGCGGAAGTGGCGCCGAGTAGGTGGGCGGACGTGGGTCATTAGGGTGGGTGGGATACGCGTTAATATGCAACATTGTTTAACTGATTGCAATGGCCCACATCTACGTGCTCGGTGGCGTTCGGCTGATTTTGCAGAACCCGTCGAAACCAGAGGCGTGTGGCGGAAATCTATGCCCGATGTCTCTGCCTCTGCCCTTTGTTGATGGACCTGGGTCCTGGTGCAGCAGAGGCATTAAAATAATAAACACGCCCCAGCACCAGAACCAGCACCAGAGCGCAGTAGAGTGACGACTTTATGTGTTATTCGAATTAGTTGTTATGAATATTTGTGTCATACGAGTACACGGGCCTAAATTATGTACTCTACCCTGTACGGAACACCCTGTCATTTATGGTACAGAGAGACGCATATCCGACGCGATCCCTGTACCCCTGTACCTCTTGCAAATTAAGCACTTTGGTAGCTTATTACCTATTTATTGGAAATTAAGAGTCTGTCCAATCATCTTCAAATTTCCAAAGTTTGTTATTGAATCGAAAAGCAGGCAATTAATAAATATACATATATATTTTATAAAAATCGAATACAATATGTAATTAAATATGTATACATTAATTTTGGTTTTTTGATCTAAATCTGTCGAAAAATATATTTACTCGTATGTGGAGTAAAATGATAGAAAAACAAGTGGGAAAAGTTATCTTCGGCTTGCCGAAAATGGTATACCCTTGCAGATATTTACAAAATTGCAATAAGTACTTATGTAAAAATCAGAAGTCTTTTTTAAATTATTGGTATGGCTATGTCAAATTAATAAATGTTGAATTCGGTTTCAATAGCTTGGAAAACAAAAAAGTTTTCCATACAAAGACTTGTTTTCATATCGGTCGTTTGTATGGCAGCTATATGATATAGTGGTCCGATCCGGACCAAACTTTAAAAAATGATGTATGGCTATGTCAAATGAATAAATTTTTAATTCGGTTGCGATAGCTTGGAGAACAATAAAGTTTTCCATACAAAGACTTGAAATCGGATTGATCGTTTGTATGGCAGCTATATGATATAGTGGTCCGATCCGACCGATTTTTAAACATGATCTGCGTGCAACAAAAATAATCTGGTAAAAATTTCAAAACGCTAGCTTTAAAACTACTGTCTATTTTTTGCATAGAAATAGACGGGCAGACGGACATGACTATATCGACTCGGCTGTTGATGCTGATCAAGAATATATATACTTTGTGTGGTCGGAGATGCTTCCTTTAATGCGTTACACATTTCTGGACAAAATTATAATACCCTTTTCAAGGGTATAACTACAGAGTGGAAGAGTAGAAATCTGAACATTCTTATAGAATCGAAGCCAAAAGCACAAAAGGGCATGAACTCTTGATAAACAATTGGAACTATTTTTGTATTAATTCGAAGTGTATTTTCGTTCAAATTGCAGTGTTCTTTTCAAAACTCCGAAAAGTGGAAACTGTTGATTTTCGTTCCTGTTTTCATGCAAAGACAAGATCAATTTGAATCATTACAATTCGAGTAGATATTCTTGGTTGAGAGAAGAATGAAAATTGTACAATGATCCATTTTGTGCCTTGAACAATTTAGTGCCGTGTAAGTCATGAGAACTCGAGTCGTGGAGTGGAGTGGTGAGTGCCAATGGTGTCTGGTGCGGCAACGTGATTCAAATTAAGGCAATTTAAGGGGATATCACCACCCACTTTGCTATAATATCGCTTGGAGGCCTCCCGAAACTGGCGCCGGCCATAAATCTGGCAGTCCTGTATCCTGTTGAAGAACGAAGGACGTAGACCTTGTTGGAGCTTTTCCCCAAGGGTGGCTCGTAAACAAAAGTGCTGGGTCCTGGCTTTTCGGACTGTCGGGTTGCCGGATCGACCGGCGCCTTTGAAACGGCGGTCAAACGCAAACACAACGCAAAATCTGAGCGGGCTGCCTCAAAGTTGGCATTGCAATTGCCATTGAAACTGGAATTTATGAACAAGAGAGCCATTTTCAGAGCCCTAAAATTTCCGAGCACAATTCGACTTCCACTGCAGTGGCGGGAGGCTAGATGATGGGGTCCAGATGGATTACATTCCTTTAGGACTTATCCGGTTTAGTGCGAACACATAGCACTTACTCGGCAAAATGCAAATAACTACATCTGCAAATAATAGTTTAATATTCAGACCACCCCCTCAACCCACGCACACATTACAGCTTGAAATATGTTTTTAATTTTTAGTCAAGACTCTTATTTACTGTGCTTTAATTTGTATTTATTTTGCACATTAAAAACGACTATAAGAAGCAGGCACTACCACTGGCACTGGGAATGACGCCCGCACCCGCACCCGCACCGGATAGGGGGTTGGTGTGGAACCGGGGTGGAACCAGGGTGGTGCACCATGGTGGTGCACAGTTTACGGCCCAAGTGGGGTATGTTCTGTGCATGTACCATATATGGAAGGTGCGAACACCCTGCAGCAGACAGCAGGAAACTGGCAGCAGGGGTAGCACTAGCACATGTGGGGTGTGTTCGTCTCTATATCGTGATCCTTATCACTGGATGTACTACTGTCAGTTTAGGGGTTTCTGGATAAAAGCTGAAAATGCATTTCGAAAGTTTTTCAAGCACAATTTAAAGATGTGACCGAATGCGTGACCATTCCGCATGTTAATCTTAAACGCATTCAAACCGATTCCCATAATGTGAGTTCAAGCTCGCCAGATTAAAATTAGTATTTTAATACTCAAATGCTACCGCGATTGGTAACGTCCACAAAAATATTTCAAAAGCACACGTTTTTTTAACCGAATTTTCGCATCATAGTTGAATCTTAGATTTAGCCCCCTTGGCACCCAATTTGGAAGCTGCATTAAGTTGCCGTCGTTCATGAGATACAGAATCAGAAATATCCATCGGCAAGAACAACATTATCAGCAGTTGGCGCAGGATGAAATTTTTGGCACATCGGATGGCCCGCCCCGAAGGGTTTATTTTGGCTTCGAGCTCCGAGCTTCGAGCTCCGGGAGTGACTGCTCGGAAAACGAAAATTTAAGTTTTAAAAAAAATTTAAATTTAAGTTTTAATTTTAAAAATAAGAAATTACGAAGCGCCTTTAGAGGGGCTGTGGCACACTGTCTCTGGTCCCGTGTTTCTGCCCCTCTGCTCGTGCCGCCACAGTGTACGCTGGGCAAAAAGTGCACGAGCTCCTCGGTTATGCAGCCTTCATTTCCAATTAAACGAAATTTATAAATTTATTTAGTAGTGCCTTAATAGTTTACTTACCTCTATATTTTGAATATCTTACAGATTTTATAATCAGAAATCTCTCGTTAATATGAAAACTTTCTGAAACTTAACCCGGAACCGGAACTTCTTTTCTATTCTATTATATTCTACAAATAATTGTTTTTAAATATTTGCGAATTTTATCAATTCATGAAAAATATGTAACATCAAGGAAGGAATGGAATTTTCTGAAGAAAAACATATTTGTTGCAATTTTGAATGACTTTGGAGGCACTTTCCCTCGGGAAGCTGCCTTCCCGACCATCCAAAGGTACCGACTTCGACGTCCTCGGGAATTGTCGCCAAGTGCCCGCTACGAAATTAGAAATGCACCAGGATAAGAAAAACAAATCGGGGAAAGTTAAAGAAAACTTTCTTACGCTAAGTGCAAGTCCATGAAAGTGGAACTGGCGGGCTGGGCTGAGAAATTCGGGGCTCTTATGAAATATGATTAAAGAATTTGCCTGACGAACTGACAGATTCAGTTGCTGATTTGTAAACCAAATGCACTTTACTACTGGAAGGCATGATAAGGAGAGCAGCTGGGCCGTGTAAATCGAGTTTTCCGATTTTAATCACAATTAACACGGAAATCCTACAGCCCGATTTACCCCTTCGGCTTAAAGCCAGTAATCAGACCTTCCACAGCCTACATACTCGTATATGCATACCTTTAAGGCTAAAATAATCGTTTCTTTTTTGATAAAAGCTAACACAACTTGCGAAAAAAAATTAGTTAAATCAAATTAGCTAAACCCTCGAAATCGAGCGTGTTTCAGTTTGGGAAACACTTTAAAAGATGTTTGCCCAACACCTCTCATCGATTTTGGAAAAACACAGGATTACCGAAACAGTAGCTATAAAATCAGAGACATGTTTTAGACAGCCCCTGTACTAGAGTCAGTTTCGAGTCTTTAACACGCATCCGTATCATTTTTCAGTCGATTTTTCGTTCATTGGTTGCAAAAATATTTTAACACTAATTTGGCTCACTGAACGAGTTTTGACCAAAATTATAAATCAAGAAGAATTTTTTATCAAGGATGCTTGGGGGCGTGGCAACACGAAATGTTATTAATCTGTCCCTGTTGTCGATTTGACACTACGCTAGATGTGGTGTTTGTGGTTCTTTTGTTCAATTTTTTTTTTTAAAGTTGGGAGACCAATGTTTAGAGCAACGATGTCGCTATGAAGATACAAAGAAATTACCTAATTCCAGCGATTTGACGACCGTGAAGAAAGGAGAAATCTGCGTCAACGCGACGCACTATGCGTTCGCGTAATCTTCAATAAATGGGTGCATCGCTTGAAAATATTACATACACCTGGACCAAGGTTGACGGTAAATGAGCAACTATTGCCTTATTGATATACCATCAAAACCACACAAATATGGCATCAAAAATTGGATATGTTGCGTAGCAGATACTTTCTACGTACGAGTATACGATGTTGAAGTTTATGTGGACCCCAACAGAAATTGTTCCGCAGAAGTAAATGTGGGTGGAAAGTGATTTTGAAGCTCACTTTTGAGTTTGAATGGAAGAAATGTCACATGCGACAATTTCTTCTTAAATCGTATAGTTTGGCAAAAAAACTAAAAGAACGGCAGATGACGTTGGTAGGCACAATTGGAAAAAACAGAAAAGAATTGGGAGCTACACTAGTGTCATATGTAACGAAGTGTAAGCGATTTGTAACACTGTTGAGCACATACCACAAGAACAAACACATTGACCAACACGACAATAAAAATAAATATATAATATAATAAATAATTACAACAAAACAAAATGTGTTGTCGAAGTGATGGACGAAATGATGGGCAATCGCTGCAATAGGAAAGTGAACAGGTGGCCAGTCGCAGCTTTCTTCAATATGCTCGATATGTCAGCATTGAATGCGTACTGCGTACATTGTGTACAAGTATACAGGGCTGAATCCTCTGTGGAATATACAGAAGAAAAACTTCCGCCGGCAACATTTCTTAGTGGAAATGGCCACTGCACGTGTCTCACCAACTATTGTCCAACGGGATAGGATCCCCAGAGGCGGAGGAGCCATGGCAATGGTGAAAGAAATGAGAGGAACTCCACAGAAGCCATCGAGATCAAGCACATCCCCTCCAGGTAGCGAGCGCGGTGCCACTTGTGTCCACACATAATTTTGTCCAGAAATGTGTAACGTATTAAAGGAAGCATCTCCGACTCCACAAAGTATATATATTCTTGATCAGCATCAACGGCCGAGTCGATATAGCCATGTCCGTCTGTCCAAATAATCATATTTGAATTTTTAATGAGTCTAAGGGGCACGTAAGATGTAACGAACAGGCTTCTATCCGCTAAGTCGTTATCTGAAACCATTTGTTTATATTCAGCATGAGCAGTGCTACCATCGAACCCCCACTTTCGTATTAATATTAGGTTCTTTACCGAATCAGTATCAATATTTTCGGCAACTTCCTTTTGAAGCTGCAGTATACGTGTCGCAGTGTGATTTAGTAAATTTTGGAGTTCAACTTCAGCTTGGGATTCGCTTATTGTAACACCATCTGGGTAGCATACAGACTTAGCGAAAAGAATCTTGTCGTAGCTAGGTAGTAGACTAAATGCGGTCTTGTCGTTTATTAAAGATCGAATTAACAAGTATTGATGTTTTGTTAAATTCGTATCAATCAAAAGTGCCAAGACTTCGTTAACATCTCCCGGAGAGTGCGCGTGGAAATCAGATGAGCGCAAAGCGGAAACAGCAATCTTGGCAAGTTTTGCGAGCTCAGCTACACGTTGCCGCTTCGTCCTTTTGTTTTTGGGCGACCACGATCAGCACTCGTAGGTTGAGGAGAACATGTAACAACTGCAATAGTTTCTGTAGTATTCAGCCAAGTTAATTGATATTGGTTAATTAAATTCTTATTACGGGAGTATTTCACCATAGAAGAAATAATTTTTTTGCAAATATAACCAATCCAATTTTTATACCCTTGAAAAAGGGTATTATAATTTTGTCCAGAAATGTGTAACGCATTAAAGGAAGCATCTCCGACCCCACAAAGTATATATATTCTTGATCAGCATCAACAGCCGAGTCGATATAGCCATGTCCGTCTGTCCGTCTGACCGTCTGTCCGTCTGTCCGTCTGTTTCTATGCAAAAAATAGACAGTAGTTTTAAAGCTAGCGTTTTGAAATTTTTACCAGATCATTATTTTTTGTTGCACGCAGATCAAGTTTAAGAATCGGTCGGATCGGACCACTATATCATATAGCTGCCATACAAACGACCGATATGAAAACAAGTCTTTGTATGGGAAACTATATTGTTTTCCGAGCTATTGCAACCGAATTCAACATTTATTCATTTGACATAGCCATACACGATTTGTAAAAGTTTTGTCTGGATCGGACCACTATATCGTATAGCTGCCATACAAACGACCGATATGAAAACAAGTCTTTGTATGGAAAACATTTTGTTTTCAAGGGTATACCATCTTCGGCAAGCCGAAGATAACTTTTCTCACTTGTTTGGCTACTCAACTCGACTGTGAATCCCTTTTTATACCCTGTACCCATTAAAAATGGTTGAAAAGGGTATTATAATATGGTGCAAATGTATGTAACAGGCAGAAGGAAGCATCTCCGACCCCATAAAGTATATATATTCTTGATCAGCATCAGCAGCCGAGTCGATAAAGCCATGTCCGTCTGTCCGTCCGTCCGTCTGTCTGTCTGTCTACAAGAGCTACAGACATGTGCCATATGTGGATAGGTAATTACCATACACAGTACAAGTTTATTATTTTATTTTGATATCAAACCCCGCTCCCCTGCAAACTGCAAAAAACTGCCACGACCACGCTCCCCGCAAACCGCAAAAAACTGCCACGCCCACAATTATTAACCTAATGCTATGCAATTCGGCATATGCGTTTGTGCATATAAAAGCTATCTAATTTTGAACTAAATCGGATAAGAAACACTGAAGTTATGCCACATGCAAAATCTATGGCAAGGGAAGCAGAAGCGCAGCAAAACACGCATTGCGCGACGCCGACTGCGACGTTGACAGCGAAATGTGTATGGCTTTATGACACACGAAACTTATTTTCATAACCAAAATCATACCAAATTTATATTGTTATGGTCCTCTTTTCTAATAGAATATTGTTTCATTTATTTATTGATACTAAATAAATAAATTGTAAGCATGTGTAAGGGTACAGGGTATTTTGCAATCGGGAAACTCGACTGCTGCTATCTTACTTGTTTCTTATACTAAGTTTTATTACAGCAATCACTTTATTAGTTTTTTCCGTATTCGTGCCCTTTTCTGTGACCCAAAGATTAAAAATGTGCATGCGTGAATAGACACATTTAGAAGCACCGTCAATATAAAAATCGCAGTTAAAAAAATTAAATTAACACAACAGCAAAACTTTATACAAACAGAAACAACAAAGAAAAAAAAAATAAAAATAAAATTGAATATAGTATGTACATTCACAAATGACGATAACAAAAGCAGCATCACAAAAACACAAAAAGAACAGCTGGTTTCAACGCATTTTTAGCGTTGAAAAAGAGGGAGGCGGTGTTAGTTTATTGATTAATATAAATAGGTGTGCAACTATTTGCAGCTAGACTTAACAGTTATATTATCTTAGAATATTAACAAATGCACTGGTTATACTCACATTGGATGGAGCGGGGGGCAATATAATTAAAACTTTAAGTAAACATCAAAAAGACGCACACAAAAAGACACAAAAAGTGTTGACGATAAGATTAATTTCACAAGAGAGAATTTGACAAATTAGTTTATTGTTATTATACGCATTTAATGTTAATAGCTTCAACTTTAAAATCCATTTTAAATAATTAAAATCGGAGCACTTTTCTAGACGTTTGTTGACTTTGAAGTTGGATTAGTAAGTATAAAATATGCAGAGCTGGCAATTTTGCAACGCAAATGAACACGCGTTAACAACTTTGATGCTGATTTTAAAAAGTACCGTTTGATTCATAAGAAAATCAGGTATGGGGCGACAAAATGTCGACATTTTAGAGCAGAATTGGTTACTATTTGTGTAAATATATTTCAATAATTTTTTTGATTTATGGCCTATGGGCCGGACCACTGTGCAAGGGTCTGTTTCGTGTTTTTTTGTTTAGGGACAGATGCGTGTTAAGAGTTTAAGAATAGTCCCTGGCCGATTTTTTTATTGAAAACCATGAAAACGACGTCGAATTTAATGATTCTGTTATGTTGAATATATGAAGACAACGCCACTCCGTCTTACGACTTATTAGACTCTGAAAAAATGTTTCTCTCATTTTTTTGACAATAATGAATGCAATTTTCAATATAATGTAATTTCAAAGGGAAAAGGAAGGACTTTAAGAAATTGCAATAGCTTAAAAAGAAAGTCTTTTGCCCAATCATAAGTAGTTATGGTAACAAGCTTTCTGGTGTATATCTATCGAGTTCATACCCTCATGGCTTCAATAAGGTAGTTCGAACAAAAAGTAGGGAGGAAATACCATGGACCGTGAGGAGTGGTTTGGCGTTGCGAATTTTTCTTGGGCTGACCACAACAGGGGAGCGATTTGGCTTCTATTGCAGCTGTCGCCCCGACAATGCAATGGTTGTTTCTTTTGGTCTTTTCTTTTGCAATTGCAGCCGCAGCTGTCGCAGCTCGCTTGACATTTAGAATTCGTCATTGGCGTGCGGATCCTGGCGCTAACCATTCATCCCACTCTCCCCTGCTTTCATCCTGTTCGCGGGCCTGCTGGCAGCTGCGGCACATCCCCGCCCCATCTGCTGCTCTAAAATGAATCCATCGCCAGTCCAGCTCCAGAAACTTCGATGCACACAGAGACAGCGGTCGACAACCGGATCCGCAGGCACTTAGGCTACCAGTTGCAAAAGCCATAACACCTCAACCATGGGGAATCGCATCCCCCACCCGTACTCACGTGGCGCCCATACAAACTTGGTCGCTCTGCCCAGGTCCCTTCGGTTTCCTGTCGCCTAATTGGCTGCAACTCGCAATCAACACCCCCCGCATGCATCTTAGCGGTGAGGAAAGGCCTGCCCCATTTGGGAAGGGGAGAAGGGGAGCACGCGAAGTACGGGCCACCCCAGTCGATTAGGTGTCTAATGAGGCAGTATTAACAGTTGATCGCGGACGAGGCGAGAGATTGCATCAAATTCGCCACAGAATGGGCTCCTCGTAGAGCTCTGTCTCTATTTCGCTAAGGTCTATATCGAGTAAGCATTCACACCAAAATGTTTCCGAAACCCAAGGGCTAATTAGAAACTCTCACCCTCCATGCCAGTGAGTAGCGACTCCAATTTATTCATTTGTTTATTCATTGCAGGTGTGTACCGAGAACTCGCTCAAGGTCTCTTAAGGGAATGCTGGGAAGAAGGAGGAGAAGTCTAGACCAACTTGATCCTTGTTTCCAAGTGCTGTCGGTAAGTTAAATTTACATAAAGGATTTAGCATCTACAGAAAACGACCTATGCCCTTTTACTTTTATTATTGTGGAATTCGTTTTGCAACAAAAATAAAGATTAGAATTGTCTTCCGAATCAGTGGAGACTTTCACACTTTTTCCGATTAACTTACAACTAGTAGACCGAGATACATGTTACAAAACAAAAACTACAAAGCTTCCCAAACCACATCCGATGCAACAGTCTACGGATTTTCAGTTCCAACTTTAATTGCGAAATGAAGCAGAATAGTCGAGCCCGAGGCTAGATTGTAGTTTGCTCCCAAAACTTCCATCATTTTCATTAAAGTTGAAAGGAGCCCTTGCCACGATGCCCCTTTTTATGATTCCATATGTCTGAAAATTAGTTCATGACCGCAATCCTACCCCCTGTCCGCTCCCACCCTACATCTGTGTCCGACCAATATCCGGAGAAGAACGGAAAGAAATAGAATCGAAGTTTGGATAGAACCACCACAGAACCCACAGAACTGGGCTCGGAATTCAAGAGCGTTTATTGAGCGCTGGATACCGAATCTCAAACTAGCGGCCATATTTCTGGAACTCCCACTCCCGGTTGTCCAGAGGGCACACGTGGCGCGTTTTGAGCCAGCGAGAGATGCAGTGGAAATGAAAGGCGTGGTTGCACATGCCCCAGGCAACGGTGCAGTCCTCGAACGAGTTAAGGGTCGGGTTCGCCTGGCACTCGATGCACAAGTCCATGATCGGGTTCCTGCAAATGGCACAATTGTCCACGACTATGTCCCAGGCCCACAGCGCCACGGCGTTCCACTTCTTGATTACGAAGCGCTGCTTGGTCTTCTGGCAGTTCACACTGCACGTAGGCATGTCGTCCATTTCTGCCACCACTTCTAGCCCCCCGGCTTCGGGGCTCTTCGTTCCCCCGTCAACGGTCGTCTCCGCCTTTTGTGACTTGACCGGGTCTGTAGCAGTGCCACCATCAAGGATCCCGATCGCGATCCCGATATTCAACCGCCCGGCCGACAAACCAAAAGCCCCATCTGGCGGGTCGGCGTCTGACGTGGTCGCCCCCTCGGCCAATGGGTCCTCGGCTATGTAGAGCTCAGATCTAGCGGGCTCACTAGTGTCGTCCATCACGCAATTGACTTTAATTTCAGTACGAAATGTAACAATGATCGAAATCGAAATATCAGACTAAAAATCAGGTTTGGACTGTGGCAGATCGAAAACGATTGGTGGATTGACCACCCAGACTGAGCCCCATCGGATATGTGTCATTCCGTCTGTCAGCACACTAGATCGTATTGTATTTTAAATGCAAATTTAATGAAGCCAGAAACGTGAGTAGCTCCATCGCCTTGAAATATTTTTAAAGCCTTTTCAATTGCCTATTTCTGCTTTATAAAAAAACTATTTTATTTTTGATTGGCAAATGCTTTAACATAACCGAATTGATTTGTTTGAAAAGCAATACACACCATCCACCCATCCGCCCATCCACCTATCCATCCACACACCTCACACAATAAACGAAACAACAAAAAAAAACAAAGAAAATGGGAAAAAAAATTTTACGGCCGAGGCACGCACAAAATGTTTTATGGGTAACCGAAAACGATTCCAAAGCAAAGGAGTTTCCAAGGCCAGACCCTAAATTACGCTCATTTACACATTCATTTGAGCTACACGCCCTGGCCATTGTAGCTTCTGCTCCGGCTAAGGGAACGGGTAAGGCTACTAAGGCTAAGAATACTTCTCAGACTCTACCTCCATCTCCGGCTTCGACTACGGCTCCGGTGGCTGCTACTGCTATTCGGAGCGTGGCATGCATTCCAAATATGTTTATTACCGAGACGCCTACCCTTTGGCAGGGGACCGGGACCAAGGAGCCGGTGTGGCAGAGGGGCAGACCTTGTAGGCTCGTCGACCTTTGCTGGGCTCTGAAAATTTTTGGCATTTTGTATTAGTATATTTATTTGGACCAAGTCAAGAACTGCCTTTCCGGTCCAACCGCCTGCGTCGTTGTTTGCCTGGGGCTCAGATGTGATCATATTTGTAGGAATCATACGGTTATATTACAAAATACACAATCAAGAACAATTTTGCCGGCTGATTCTGTTTGTGCAATCGCGGCGGGGTACTTATTAAACCCGAAGAGTAAAGTTTAAAGTGCTGCAAAGAATCCGTAAGAATCTTTGTGGTCGAGAAATTTAATTTACATAAAAATATTTTATAAACAGAACTAGAATCAGAACCACAAAGAATCTCGATTAAACAATTGGCTTCGATACTATTGAGAAATTAATTGCGAAGGGACTATAGATTTTATTTTTAGATTTACTTTATTTGAACGAAAACATCTTTTGGATTATTTTGTTCTTTTTTCCAATGTCAAATAAAATTTCCCATAGTCTTTATAAGGATCGTGGATAATTACCCTTAAAAACTTCACTGGAACCTAATGCCTCCTAGATGCATACATAAAATCTGAACCTCGCTATTTCAGTTCTTCAAGGGCTTGCTTTTCGCGCATAAAAATTCTATATATCATTTTATTTTCTCGCATTTACTTGTATTATTCCAGATAGATATATGGCACACCGCCTTGCGACATTACTCTTCCAACAAAACCCTTGTCCTTTTTTTCCCATTTTTATACCCTTGAAAAAGGGTATTATAATTTTGTCCAGAAATGTGTAACGCATTAAAGGAAGCATCTCCGACCCCACAAAGTATATATATTCTTGATCAGCATCAACAGCCGAGTCGATATAGCCATGTCCGTCTGTCCGTCTGTCCGTCTGTTTCTATGCAAAAAATAGACAGTAGTTTTAAAGCTAGCGTTTTGAAATTTTTACCAGATCATTATTTTTGTTGCACGCAGATCAAGTTTAAGAATCGGTCGGATCGGACCACTATATCATATAGCTGCCATACAAACGACCGATATGAAAACAAGTCTTTGTATGGGAAACTTTTTTGTTTTCCAAGCTATTGCAACTGAATTCAACATTTATGCATTTGACACAGCCACACATGATTTGTGAAAGTTTGGTCCGGATCGGACCACTATATCATATAGCTGCCATACAAAGGACCGATATGAAAACAATTCTTTGTATGGAAAACTTTTTTGTTTTCCAATCTATTGCAACCGAATTCATCATTTATTTATTTGACATAGCAATACATAATTTTTGAAAGTTTGATTCGGATCGGATCACTATATCATATAGCTACAAACGACCGATATGAAAACAAGTCTTTGTATGGAAAACTTTTTTGTTTTCCAAGCTATTGCAACCGAATTTAACATTTATTCATTTGATATAGCCATACACGATTTGTAAAAGTTTGGTACGGATCGGAGTTCTATATCATATAGCTGCCATACAAAGGACCGATATGAAAACAAGTCTTTGTATGGAAAACTTTTTTGTTTTCAAGGGTATACCATCTTCGGCAAGCCGAAGATAACTTTTCTCACTTGTTTTTTTTTAACACTGGCACTCAAAAACTGCAGAAAACAAGTGAGAAAGGTTATCTTCGGCTTGCCAAAGATGATATACCCTTGAAAACAAAAAAGTTTTCCATACAAAGACTTGTTTTGATATCGGTCGTTTGTATGGCAGCTATATGATATAGTAGTCCGATCCGGACCAAACTTTCACAAATCGTGTATGGCTATGTCAAATGAATAAATGTTTAATTCGGTTGCGATAGCTTGGATAAAAAAAAGTTTTCCATACAAAGGCTTGAAATCTGATTGATCGTTTGTATGGCAGCTTATCATATAGCTATAGTGGTCCGATCCGACCGATTTTTAAACTTGATCTGCGTGCAACAAAAATAATGATCTGGTAAAAATTTCAAAATGCTAGATTTAAAACTACTGTCTATTTATTGCATAGAAACAGACGGACAGACGGACATGGCTATATCGACTCGGCTGTTGATGCTGATCAAGAATATATATACTTTGTGGGGTCGGAGATGCTTCCTTTAATGCGTTACACATTTCTGGACAAAATTATAATACCCTTTTCAAGGGTATAAAAAGTACTAAGGTATCTCAAAGTCGACCATTGTCAAAGTGAAAAATTGTGGATGCGTGGCATTCGGTTTCATTTCATTTTTGTTTTCGCTTTCATTTTGCTTATCACACAATCGAAATCTAAACTGGGGCCCATGAGAAATGTTTTGGTTATAGTAAATGCATGATTTATTTATGCTCGCCACATGCGTGCAAATGTGTGGCTGTTGTCCACTGTCCGGTTCTCCCCCGCTCGGTTGCCACTGTCTATGTATCTATGTACGTGTGCTGCATGTATCGGAAAACGGGATGGTGTAATTAGGCGTTTTTATGGTCGCTTGGACGATAATTGTGTCGGTACGGGATTGAACGCGACGGGAGTATGGGACTCACTGTAAATATAGTTGGACACGCACGTGCTGCTAGTACTTCCTGAGAGATTTACACCAAAAAGAATTTATCGTAATACCTGCGTATTTATATTTATAGAGTAATGCGTCCATGTAGGGTAACGGGTTGGACGGAGCACCTCTCACTGAATCCCTTAACTCGCCACCCAGCCACATTAAAGAGTTGCAGATGGGAAGTTCATAGCAGAAAGAAATGCTTCTGTTTTATCTTATTTAACATGGTTTTGCCTAGGCCACAACAACCTACATCATTTTAAAAACACAAACAACCTCGAGTACAAAAAATATAACTTATGGTATATATGGTAATTCATCTTATACATCGTTGTAAAATTCAAATCGCAGTATCCATGGCAATAATAACGTTCAATTCGAGTCTCATTCTTTTTTTTTTGCTTTTGATTAAACGCTCGCATTAAGCATGAACATGCTTGTTAATATATGTTATACAAGTATAAAAAAAACGTGAGTTAAACCCACCGCATAGTTAAATACACCGCATATTCTTCAAAGCCATATAAAAAGCATACCCACATAAACAAAAAAGTCTTTCTTCACGCAAAACAAAAACAAAAATGTTAAAACAAAAAGATTCTAAACCAAGCCTTAGCCACTGGACTTCGAAATGAGAGCTGCGAGCTGCGATGTCAGGGATAGGCCTTGGCCCTAATACTCGTATAATATAATTATAGGCATAAGTGAACAATGAAGTCTTCAGCAGACCCCACAGGGACAGAAACTCGCCACGTACAATGCGCGAAACAAAAACGCCATACAGGTACCCAAATTGTTAAGAGAAAAACAAATGGAGTACTGCGACATGGCGCAGTGTCTGGGAAAACCCAGACCCAAGCGGACACTGCCACTTTCACTTAAAATTCGTGGTTTCGTGGTAAGTCTTGAACGAAAAATATGTGCCTCCACAAAGTAAATTTTATTAAAAGCCGCGAAAGTGGAAATGGTAATTGACACAAAGATGGAGCCCAGGCTCCCACTGGAGCTGTGTTCGGCCGTTCCGATGTCCCTCCAGCTGGGCCAAAAAATCAAACAAAATACAAAAACAAACGAGGGGGACGGCCTAAAAACAACAAAAGCTACCGAAGCCATTTAGAGGGCAAAGATTCCCCAGACTCAACCTGACCTGACCACCTCGGATTCACATTTACGTCTACATCCACATCCACGACCGCTTCGACGTCCACAACCACGTTCGCTGCTACTTCTCGGTCCCCTCAGCTGCTGTCAGCGTAAGCTCCCTTATTTGGGAGCTCCCCCTGGGATCGAAACCGGGGCTCTTGGGTCCACCGAGGTAGGGGCATATGGTCCGCTGAGTAGCTGAGCCGCTAAGCTCGGAAATGTAACATCGGATTATCCCACCTTTCTGGGGCCTGGCGGAAAGGACGATTAGAAAAAGGATGCACTGCAATGTGATATTCAAGGCCGATAAAAAGCTCTTCGATCCTATATGGGCCAATTCTTTAATCTCCGGAAGTATCCAGACAACACTTTGTCCGCCTTTCGGAGATCCAACCCCAATGGGACATTCAGACTGGCACCAATTCGCGGAAAGGGTTTTCCGAGCTTAGGACTTAATCGTGATTAGATCTCTAATAGTCACTCAAATGTCACTTCGCATAACTGTTGCTGGTGAACTCTTTGCCTTTGAAAATCTAAAACTACTAAAGTGTGTAAAAATACATACTGTACCTACCATATGTATGTGTCGCGTTTTAGCACCATGGAAGGAAAGTAACGGCGTATGACCAGTCCTGAGTCTATTACCGTTATAAAAAATTACCGTTTTAAAAAATGCCAGTGTTCTCGTTATAACAAGGAAGAAGGTTTAGCTTTGGGTAGATGCTTCTTCATATACTCATATGCACCCGTTGGAGTTGAAGTCCAAACTGAAAGATGATATTATAATACCCTTTACGCTGTCTTTAAGAATTTCAAGCAATTATGTACAAAAACTAAGCCAAATTAAGGGGCTTGATTGGCATCATAGTATGGGGATCGGACATTTACATATTTGCCATATTGCAGAAAAGGATTTTGAAATCCTTTTCAAAATTTCCAGAGCAAAAAATAAAAGAAAAACGCTTTCCGAAACCAGTGATGCATGGTTCAAAAATGAGTCGTCAAAAGGAACGTAAACCAATTGTTTTTTCAAGTGCACGGAAGTTTGTTTTTTTGTACATGCAAAATTCCTGCATTTACACATTCAGGGAATTGTTATTTCTATCCCCAATTCGTTTGTTTGCTTGTCTGTTTACATCTGTGTATCTGTTTACTTATTTTTCCTTCATACTCCATTATGCACATTGATATATTAATGCACATGTGGAAATTTCTTATGATGTGAGCGTGTGTGTGAGTGAGTCAGTGGGCAAATTAAAAAAAAGAATCGTTGAAATTGCACAAATAAATGGCACGACATATCGGTTAGTCGCACAAACACAAACACAAGCACGAGAACTAACAGGAACACGCGTAGCACACACACACCCAAAGCTCATACCTGACAATAAGTATTGTATAAACCGAGATTGGGCTCCACCTCTCAGCCCCCCGTTTCCCCTCGTTTCACCTCGCGCATCGAGAGCAGCAAAAGCCATTGCTAAGATGCGTTGCATTCTGCGTGATCTTCCATTTCATTTGCTCACTTTCCGCCTCCGCACTGAGCACTAAGAAAAGTTGCGTGAATAAGCTCTTGACAATAAAACCCGTTATACTCGCAGGGGCGGAAAGCTTAAATAATTTAAATAAAATAAATAAAATTAAACTCAGCCGCTGAGAACGAGGTCAAAATAAATCAATATTTTTGGCTTTAGTTTAGTTTTTTATTATAAATAATTTCGCCATCATGTTCTTATCTCTGTATTTAAAAAGGTACCTCCACCATCCCTATTGAAAATATTTTTCCGTGTACCATGTGTTTCTTCTCGCCATGGTTTGTTATCTATGCATGTGTGCATGTATGTATATATGCATGTAGGTATGTATTTATTTATGCATGTATGTAGGTACGTTATATATATATATATATATACGACGAGTACATATGTGTGTGTATATAAAAATTCATCGAACCTGTACTTCGGTTTGCGGCGTTGTCTGCGCGTCGTTGTGGCTGTGGCTTTACTTCCCCGTTTCCCGCTTTCTGATGTTCGTACCATTTCTGACGTCGATAGTCTGTCTCTCTGTGCCCTGTTCATGCTTGTCGTTGTTATTGCATTTGTTGCTATTATTGTTATTGGCTTATCCGCTGTTTATGTTCTGGTGGCACGGTCTTATCGCGGCTCTTTGCATTTTGCAGTTACTGTGCTGTGCTTCTCGCCCCTCGGTTCTCTCGCTCCAACGCACTCACTTCCAGCTTAGCAGAGTCTCTGTTCCATTTCCGTTTCCACTTCCATTTCGATTCTTTTTTGTCTAAGCAAAGTAGTCGCTGGCTCATTCTTTATAATATTTAAAAATTCATCAACAATTTATCGGGTTTTGTATTACAAATTGGTAATTACGTTTCCATAGTGAGAAAAAAATTGTTTAGGAAGCGGCCTCGGACCATGTCGAATCGATTCAACATTCCAACTAATTTCATGTGTATTTACGTTCAAATATATGTACATACAATGTACAATCTTATTCTATGACTTTACAAAAAAATACTCAAATACTCCATCGATATGATGGATCATCTGATATAGAACTACAACGACTAAATGGGTCAAGTAGGTTTAATAAGATTTGGTTGGAGGAAAAGTGAGTTTTGTTAGTGAGTGTAATATACATATGTAATATGTTTTTCTTACGATAAAAAAGCTGATAAAATACAAGTTCTGAAAAGTTTCTATGGAGGTACTATTGACTTATCGAGCGGTAATACAAGAAATTCCATAAATTGCTTAAAATCTATTCAAAATTTCTCTAAATGAAGAACGGAATTATTATTAGTGTATTCGGCTTAGTTCTGTGAGCAAACCATATATGGTAAATATAACATACATATATGTATGTACATATAATATAATAAAAAATACAATATGTATTTGTATGGTTTTTTCAAAGCAGTCTTTTTTAATTAACAATAAACGTACAAAGTTCGCAACCGAGTCTGCTGATTATTTATGCAAATCTTATGTAAAATATAAGCTTTTAGTTTAGCCAAGAAAAAGTTAAAAGAATGGAATACTTTCCCCCTCCCTGACCAAACAAAATGAAGTCCTGGTTAAATTTTCTGTAATTATTTTTAGGGTGGTGTTTCTTATCCTAAATTTACTTAACAATGTAACGCATTTTAGGCCTTGCGCAACTTAAGGCATTTAAGTGCAGCAGAAATTTGCAAACTTCACCTGAAACAAAACTAAACAGAAGGAACCACAATCTACTATTTTATCCTAAAAGCCAGCAAAATAAACTGCACTTTTATGTATTTACCATAATTAATACGCTTAATTAAATATGCCAGAGTGCTTTTGGGTAAGTATGTGAAATTAGCTGCTTAAAAATTCAAAAAATGGCCAACATGTAGGTTAAAATCTCTCCCACAACTGAGAAGAATGTGGAATTGCAGTATTTGGTTTAAACCTAAACCATAACACCTTTTTTGGTTATCAAAATGTGAAAGCAGGAAACACAAATGGAATTCCCGCAACAGTTTTGAGGTATACAAATCTAAACGGGCTTAGTGTGTGTAACGGTGCCAACAAAAAAGATTTATTGTTTGATTGTGCAGCAACCACGCCCCATAGCACCGCTCCGACCCGGCTCCAGCCCGTCCAACGCCACCAAGCTTTTCCCAGGCCCGATAGCCATTCCCACTGCTCTGGGCCGGGCCCTACAAGGCTCAAAACCTGTCGATTTTATGAATTTTATTTCGGTTTCGAAACCATAAAACATTCAAATACGCATCGGATACCCCCCCCTGCGCTAACCAAACTTTCTCCTTCAGCTCCACCACAGGCCGTGTAACAAATTTGTGTGATTTTGACAAGAATTGAATTTTGTACGATTATAAAGCCAACCTAAATAATTTTACAATTTTGCAATTTTTGAGACGAGGAAAATAAATGTTGGGGAGTTTGGAAATTAGCAAAGGAATAAATATAAATTACTGCCAGAATGCATGATTTCATTTTGTCGAATCATTATTGAGTGCTTCACTGACATTTCTCTTTCTTCTCTGTCTTCTTGCAGGTCAACATGTTTGTGTTCTACAGGTAAGTGGTCGTGGGCCCTGTGCTGAGCTGACTCCATCCCAAGCGGATGTCAATCAGAGTATCCTTTTATGAGCTCCACTTCAAGCCAGTTCATTGCCATTTAGTCCCAGTCATCGCGATGTTTTTTTGATTGGTTTTTCAATGAAAAGTTGCAATTTTCAAAGTTTAAGTAATTTCGACGTTGTTTCTCTACGTTTTTCTGCTCGAACTTCATCGTTTGAATTTAGAAGGAATCTGTACCGTTTCCTTCTGACCAGGCTATTTTCTTTCAACTAAAAGTGCAATTAAAAAGGGAATTAGCATCTGATCGCCAAATCGCTATCAACACAAATATTTCTTTTAACATAGCTGTAAAATAAATTACGAAGAAATGAATGCCTAATGCTTAATGTTCAGTTACCTACACAGCAGACCAAAGTAAACAAGTAAGGTAGCAGCAGTCGAGTTTCCCGATTGAAAAAAAACCCTGTACCCTTAGACATGCTTACAATTTATTTATTTAATATCAATAAATAAATGAAACAATACTCTATTAGAAAGGAGTACCATAACAATATAAATTTGGTATGATTTTGGTTATGAAAATAAGTTTCGTGTGTCATAAAGCCATACACATTTCGCTGTCAACGTCGCAGTCGGCGTCGCGCAATGCGTGTTTTGCTGCGCTTCTGCTTCCCTTGCCATAGATTTTGCATGTGGCATAACTTCCGTGTTTCTTATCCGATTTAGTTCAAATTTTTTTGGCATTTTTTTCCTGTTTGCGGGGGAGCGGTGATATTAAAATAAAACAACAAACTTGTACTGCGTATGGTATCCTATCCAACGATATATGGCACATGTCTGTAGCTCTTGTAGTTTCTGAGATCTAGGCGTTGATACGGACAGACAGACGGACAAACGGACGGACACGGCTATATCGACTCGGCTGTTGATGCTGATCAAGAATATATATACTTTATGGGGTCGGAGATGCTTCCTTCTGCCTGTTACATACATTTGCACCATATAATGTACCCTTTTCACCCATTTGTAATGGGTACAGGGTATAATAACAGCCAATGGCACCCTAAAAACCAAAGTACTACTGTGGCTCTATCGGTGCTCCACTTTAAAATATTTTTACAGTCAAAAGTAAAGCAAAAATCTTCGCACATCGTTTGAGGCCACTTTATCACTTGGCAGCAGGAGGTCGTTGTTCCTTTTGGGTCAGAGTGCGAAAGAGTACATCGAAATTGCCCAATTTTCAGTGCGTCTTTCTTCACTGGCAGTTTTCAGCACTTCCGGCGCTACAAATTGCGGGCCTTGCGTAGAGCTCAACGGAAAATAATTAACATGTCAGTTCGGTTTACTCATAAAATTCTAGCGCGCTTCGCTCACACAAACATACACGCACCATCAGCTTTGGGAAAGGAGTTCTCTTCCGCCTACACACTCAGCACACTACACACGCGAACACTGACAAACATCTCCATCACACATAAAGAATATTCATGCTTGGCCAGTGTTTGCTGTATTTGCTATATTGTTGTCTTCTTCTGTTGCGCTCCACTTAGAAGAGAGAGGCCAGTGAAATTCCGTTGAAAATTTCTTTTAAAGAACATTTTCTGCATTTTAATGGCAAAAATGTGTAAGAAATCAAAACAAGTCTCAAAAGGAGGCAGGCGGAGGGAAACATGTTGGCGTTTGCTATAGCAATTTCGGACTAAGCCAACAACAACACACCAACATCACAATGAAGTCGGCAACATACATACAGCTGCGGTTAAAATAATAGCACTACTGCAGGTGAAAAGTTGATTTCCTAAAAAAAATTATTGAATGTTTATTTTTTTAAAAGTCAGATTGCATGAATAATATGTACCATATGTTGTGTCTCTGAGCAAGAAATTTTTACTTTCTCAATGTAACGGTTCTTTTTGTTTTTGGGCACTTGCTGCAAAAGCGCGCGAAATGAGGCGGTAACAAAAATAGCACTGATCACGTGTTTGCTGAATAATATTAATAGGAGTGATTGCTTTGGGTTTTTTTCGACAAATTTTGAAAAAAGGAGTTGCATTAAAGGTTTTAATTGAATTTGTTCCAAAGTAAGACCAAAAATTCTCTTGTCATGGGTCGCGGAAAGCATTGTACCGTCGAAAAAAAAAATTTGATAAAAAACATGATCTCTGAAGGTAAAACCTACGCTGAAATTGGTCGCATTGTCGGTTTTTCAAACAAAATGATCCGCAACGCAATGCTGTTTGCCGAAAAGAACGAAACACGTGGAAAAAAGCCCTCAATGTCCAACGTGGAGATCAAGCGCTTGGTTTGGCAAAGCAAGAAGGAGCCTTTTAAGCCGGCGACGGAACTGAAGAAGGAGCTTCAGATAGCTGCAAGCGTGGAAACAGTACGCAAACGCTTAAGACAAAACATCCATCATGGTATGGGCGTGCTTTTCATACTATGGAGTAGGTCCGATCCATTGGATTCAAGGCATCATGGATCAGCACATTTACACAGATATCCTGGAAAATGTGATGCTGCCATATGCCGAGGATGAAATGCCGTTGGTTTGGACATTTCAACAAGATAACGACCCAAAACACACGAGCAAGAAAGCTCCAAAGTGGTTTGAGCAGAAATCGATCCGAGTTATGAAATGGCCTGCTCAGTCACCCGACTTGAATCCAATCGAAAACCTTTGGGCGGACGTGAAAAAAAAGGTTTCTGAAGCCAATCCCAATAATAACGAGGAACTTTGGGGTGTGGTCAAGGATGCATGGAGCAAAATTCCTCAAAAACGATGCCAGGACTTGGTGGACTCCATGCCAAGACGATGCGCAGCTGTCATCGCCAACAAAGGTCACGCAACCAAATATTAAGATTCTGTAAACATAGTTCTTAAGATATAATCCATTTGTTGAATTCTTTTTTTATATTTTAATTTAGTTTTAGCAAACTACGAGAAACAGTGCTATTTTTGTTACCGCCTAAATTTGAAGGTTTTTTTTTGTTTTGCCAATTATTTTTAAAATATCCATTAGATCTGTTACTAATTTTGTTATTTCGATTGAAAATCATTGTAGTATTTAAGTTTAGTGAGTAAAATTATGAAAAAGTGTCAGAAAATACAGAAAAGCTGGGACAAACACGAAATGTGCTTATGGTGCTATTATTGTTACCGCAACTGTATGTGTGGCATATACAAGTAGTCATAAGAAAAGGGACAGCATATAAATAAAAAAAAAGCCTAAACAAAGTGAAAAGAAATCATGAACTCTGAAAGGAAGTCAAGCGTACACTGAAAAAATTATTCTACGACTTATAATAATTATAAAATTATTTAGGGAATGATAATGATGTTTAAACATATTCATACATATGTATGTATGTATGCCTATAACTTGAAATAGATTCCGACTAACGCACAGTACTTTTAGATTTCATAATGAACTATAACTCAGTCAACAAAAAGGATCGACATAGGTGTGTCCTGTCCAGTTATTATGCATTATTTTTATTATTTTATAACTCATTGCTTTCCGTTTATTTTCATTTAAGGACACCTTATGTGTAATGATTTAATGTGTTATGATTTAAAATTTTTGTTCGTTTGAAACCAGGAACCGCAAAAAATAATTATAAAAAAAATATAAAATATAAAATATAAAATATAAAATGTAAAATATAAAATATAAAATATAAAATATAAAATATAAAATATAAAATATAAAATATAAAATATAAAATATAAAATATAAAATATAAAATATAAAATATAAAATATAAAATATAAAATATAAAATATAAAATATAAAATATAAAATATAAAATATAAAATATAAAATATAAAATATAAAATATAAAATATAAAATATAAAATATAAAATATAAAATATAAAATATAAAATATAAAATATAAAATATAAAATATAAAATATAAAATATAAAATATAAAATATAAAATATAAAATATAAAATATAAAATATAAAATATAAAATATAAAATATAAAATATAAAATATAAAATATAAAATATAAAATATAAAATATAAAATATAAAATATAAAATATAAAATATAAAATATAAAATATAAAATATAAAATATAAAATATAAAATATAAAATATAAAATATAAAATATAAAATATAAAATATAAAATATAAAATATAAAATATAAAATATAAAATATAAAATATAAAATATAAAATATAAAATATAAAATATAAAATATAAAATATAAAATATAAAATATAAAATATAAAATATAAAATATAAAATATAAAATATAAAATATAAAATATAAAATATAAAATATAAAATATAAAATATAAAATATAAAATATAAAATATAAAATATAAAATATAAAATATAAAATATAAAATATAAAATATAAAATATAAAATATAAAATATAAAATATAAAATATAAAATATAAAATATAAAATATAAAATATAAAATATAAAATATAAAATATAAAATATAAAATATAAAATATAAAATATAAAATATAAAATATAAAATATAAAATATAAAATATAAAATATAAAATATAAAATATAAAATATAAAATATAAAATATAAAATATAAATAAAAATATAAAATATAAAATATAAAATATAAAATATAAAATATAAAATATAAAATATAAAATATAAAATATAAAATATAAAATATAAAATATAAAATATAAAATATAAAATATAAAATATAAAATATAAAATATAAAATATAAAATATAAAATATAAAATATAAAATATAAAATATAAAATATAAAATATAAAATATAAAATATAAAATATAAAATATAAAATATAAAATATAAAATATAAAATATAAAATATAAAATATAAAATATAAAATATAAAATATAAAATATAAAATATAAAATATAAAATATAAAATATAAAATATAAAATATAAAATATAAAATATAAAATATAAAATATAAAATATAAAATATAAAATATAAAATATAAAATATAAAATATAAAATATAAAATATAAAATATAAAATATAAAATATAAAATATAAAATATAAAATATAAAATATAAAATATAAAATATAAAATATAAAATATAAAATATAAAATATAAAATATAAAATATAAAATATAAAATATAAAATATAAAATATAAAATATAAAATATAAAATATAAAATATAAAATATAAAATATAAAATATAAAATATAAAATATAAAATATAAAATATAAAATATAAAATATAAAATATAAAATATAAAATATAAAATATAAAATATAAAATATAAAATATAAAATATAAAATATAAAATATAAAATATAAAATATAAAATATAAAATATAAAATATAAAATATAAAATATAAAATATAAAATATAAAATATAAAATATAAAATATAAAATATAAAATATAAAATATAAAATATAAAATATAAAATATAAAATATAAAATATAAAATATAAAATATAAAATATAAAATATAAAATATAAAATATAAAATATAAAATATAAAATATAAAATATAAAATATAAAATATAAAATATAAAATATAAAATATAAAATATAAAATATAAAATATAAAATATAAAATATAAAATATAAAATATAAAATATAAAATATAAAATATAAAATATAAAATATAAAATATAAGGAAAATGGGAACGTTTTTTAATTACAAAAATAATCAAATTGAAAATTAGTATTTAATATCAATTTATATTATAAATCATCATAATCTATAATAATATTTTAAGTTTTATTTACGGTTCCTGCTTAAAACTTATCGTCCCGAAACTCTTTTTTGGTGAAAATTGGCACAATTTGTTTTAATATTCTAAATCAACCATTTTTATATTTGTTTTATTTTATTATTTTATTATATTTTATTTTATTATTATTTTTATTTGAGTTTTGTGATAGGAAGGAGTCAGCGAAGAATTATAAAATTATATTTTTTTCATGAGCTTAAAACTCAAAACAATATAATGTGCCCTATTCCCTGGAGTAAATAAAATTCCGGTTGAATTTTTTTCACGTCGGTGAAACGTATAGGCACAGTGGTCGCGTCGGTTCTTAAAATTCTTAGTCACTACTATCGGCGCCTCTCTCCCCTCCCAGCCAGCAGCGGCACCCACCTTGGAATGGCTAATGAGTTTCGCTCCGTTTTGCTGGCTCGCTCTCGCCCCGCACGCTCCTAACACTCTCGCACGCTGTCGCTCTCTTGACGGCACTTTGCATGCAAATTGTGCTCGATTTGCATACTTTTCCAATGCACCTGGGATGAATATGCAAAGCGTATTATGTGCGGCCAGGCAGCCAGGCAGCCTGGCGGCCAGGAGTCCATCCTAAAATGTCTGAGTGCTGAGAGCTGCGTGCGAGTTTGTGAATGGACCAACGTGACAATGAGTTATTTACATGCGGTGGCATGTATAATATCGGATCGGTGGATCCTGCTCTGTTTTTTATGTCTTCGACTAGTCTCCATGTTACTGATCCAGGATAAACCTTCAAATGGCACCAAAATCAAAGATTTTTCAAATATATTATTTTGTATTCGTTTCTTTGCGAAAAACGATTAGTTTTTGAGTAACAAATATGTATGTACACTTTCAAGTATTCGTAAAAGTTTCCGTCCCGACGTCAAAACGAAACATTTTTAAGCCCCAAATATGAGGCCCTCAATGGAAATGGCACTCGAAATAACATATGTATATGTACGAGTATATAATTTACCACCCAAACATCTTGCCCTACATATTTTATTTTACTCGTGAAGCTCCAAAATGGTAAAACCCTTGCGTAATGAAATTGGAAATTAATTTGTTTTTCCAATTTCTGCCACGTCTGATAAATTAAATGTGTTTGTATCTTAATGTAGAGAAAACGCTAGGGTAACGGCCATTGGTTTTATTGGTTTTTCTTGGATTTTTTTCTGGTTTTTACGTAGTTTTAATTTTTCCGGAATGTGCCGGGCTAGATAAGAGATTAAATGTCTGACATTTCAAAGTGTAAGCATTTTTCTCACTTACTTTATATAGTTCGTACGGTCATTTTACGGTTATTACACCATTCGTCTATATACGGATATATCGTGTATATCTTCAGGGAGCGACCTCAAGATACTGCGACTAGTTACTTGACTAAAATCTAGTACTCTTTCGGATGATTAATGTAACTCATTGATAGTTCTAAAGTGGCCTTTTTTTATACAATATTATACTTATATAGAATTTATAGGTATCGGTAACATGCTTGAAGTCTTCGTTCTTTATTTACAGGCTACTTTATGGTATCGTGCTTGATATGAAGTCCATCGAAGCTGCGTAGGAGTTCCGGGAAAAGAGCCTCATTTATGTGCAAATTTACGTGAACTTATTTAGCAGCAAAAACATTGTTTCGGTGATTGAGCAGTTAAAGCCAATCAATCTTTGTCTTTAGACAGGAGTTTTCGCTCCTGACATTCTCCTGACTATTAGTTCCTGCCCCTCCCGTTGTGTGAACTCATTACTGGTATGTGTGTAAAGGAATGGGGCCTAGCCTGCATATTGAACGAGATAGCATGTGAACAATTCATCCGCACCGTTTCAGCCCCGTTCGGTTGTTTGAGTGTTTGCTTTTTTGGATGTTTGAATGTGCTATGGTCATACGTAGGCAACACGAGCACGCAAACTATTACGAGCTGGGAGGCTGTTAGTTGCACATGACGCCATCTACGCCGCAATCAGACAACAACTACAGCAACGAAGTATAGGACAATGTCCTAATCCAATGATGATCGGCCCTGCTGCTCACTAATTGCTCAGTCCGTGCAGCTACGTCCTCGCAGCCTACACTTTTTACTCCCGCAATTGCTTGTATTTGCGCTAAGTTTTATTATTATTAAATATTGGTAGTGCTTCCGCTCTGTTTAACCTTTATTTGACATGAATTAATGGTTGAGCTCACAATTTCCCAAAGTCAATTTTTGTCTTTTTTCTCACTGCCCCACACACAATACATTTACGAATTCAAGCTCCGGCCCGTCCCGGCCCGGCCCGATCCTTTCTATAATTTCAATACATTCTATGATTTTCAAATTAAGTATCAGGCCCTCAAGCACTCACTTTTACTCAAGTTTACTTGGCTGTACCATACAAGTCCGCACTGCATATATACTTTTGAAACTTTTCCCCGCCCGACTCTACCACGAGTTGGCTTCTCCATTTGTTATACTCTACTCCGGACAACTAGGATCTGAGCGATTGAGAAGTGAACAGCCGGAGCAACTGAGAAAATGAGAAACTCGCTGGTGCGAACTAGGGAACTGAGAGCTGCAGACTGAAAACTGGAAACTGAAAACTGAAAACAGTAAACTTTTGGCGCCAGCTTAGCGGCGCTCAACTTTTACCATAGCTTCCTTCGTTTGGGCATGACTCTCGAGCACTCATTTGTTAAGTTTTCTGGCAGCCCCAGTCTAGGCTGCTGCGGACTAGATGGGAGTCTGGCTGGGTGGGAGTAAGTCGAAGAGCACACAAAGCCAAGGTCTTCTCTATGTCGCTACAATATTCCATGCATATGGACATAAATTTTGTTGCATTTCGAGTACTGCATTTTGAGTTCTGGCAAGACTCAGGAACTACTGACTCAACACAAACCTCGAGCCCCCAACCGTGAACCTTAACCCAAAACTTGCAGCGACACTTGAAAGGACACGCGAGGGAAACCGCACACACATCTTACATTTAGTTTTACTTAGTGGCTTCCACTGGCAACTTGTCGTGCATGTAAATCAACCAAATTTGTCCATTTCATTTTCCGAGCAGCAGCATACGTGTACATCGAACCGATGCCGGAAGATGGCATTTGCATTTTGAATTCGAAGTTCAAGCCGGTCGGGTTGCAGACTGCAGTTTGCGGACCAAGTAAGTAAGTTCTGAAGGAGATGCCTGGAAGGGTCATAGAGCCAGAGTTGAGATTGAGAAATGTCATAATTGGGGATTTGCAGTTACAATCGATACTATGTCACGACTTTGATAGGTTACTAACATTACCCAAATGTTTGCTCTCGTCCCATGAATTCACTGATTACTCTGTTGATTCCGATCAGTAATACTAGTCTGTCGAGTCAGGTGAAGTTCGAGTCGTTTGGAGTCAGAAGCAGCTTCAAACTGTTTGCCGAGAAATTACTTGCTAAGTAAGGCTAACGATATGGGCATCCTTTTTGTGTAAAAGATTCTTTCCGAAGAGTGTTGGTGAGTTTAAATAGCTTAAAACGCTCTTAATTGTTTTGCAACTAGGGGCATCGGGCAAAGCATGTTTTTATGTATTTTTAAATATCAGAACAGACTCCCTGTTCTCGTCTGTGACTCGTCTTTACGTGGCCGGCCGTCAAAGCTGTCAAAGATGTCAAAGCGCTGCTGTGAGATACATAAACCTGACGGTGTTGTTGTGCTGGCCACATTTTTAATCGAAAAATTCCCCCAAATACATTAAAAACCCGACTAAAAAGTAAAGAGCGCAGCGGTTGGAAAATAAAAGTTATGCACTTGCGGCAGACAACAATGGAGTTGCTTCCATCCAATCTAGAAGCATCTGACGCAATCAAACTTTGTTTGACTGAAAATTGATTAAAACTGCAGAAGTCGTTAAGGCAGAGTAAGGCAAGAGAAATATCACCACGAGATGAGCAGAGCTAGAGCTGTCTGCAGATGCCATAGGATGCCAAAGGACGCCGTTTCGATTGAGTTGTCTAGTACACACAGGAGACCGGATGTGGTCGGTTTGGCTCCCACGAGCCCCTGCGATGTATAAGAAATGCGTTGCGTATCGAGACCACCGGGGTCAGGAAGCTAAAACACAAAACAGACATCGGTCGGTCAATGCTCCACCCTCCTCCAAACACTTACACTCCGGCACTGTCTGCATCCGAACCGAGACCCGTTGACCGGCTGTCCAGTTGGCCAGCTATCCGGCTATTCAGTTGGCGCCCCAAAATTTATTAATAGTGGGGAAAAACCGCTCAACGGGGCTTGCAATTACCAAGGCGTATTGACATGGTAACTGGAAAAATAGCATCCAGCCACCACCGACCAGGTGCCCCGTACGGGCATCGATTGCTATGACAGCAGTTTGCAAATAGCTGGAATTCCTCCGTTTGCCCCGAGTCGTTAGAGTCGTCTTAAGTCCCTCCTCCGCCATATCCGGCTTCCTGTGGAAACTCCCGCTGCCACGTCTACACCCACTCCCGCCACACAGTCCTTGGAGCGACATAATTTTCTTGAAAGTAGCTTAATAGATGTAAAGACCAGACCTTCGTCTCGGCCATTCTTTATTCTCTGTACTCCCGCCGCTCCGGAGCCGTGGACATCAGATCCAACCCTTTCCGAGAGACTCCGAAATACCGATGTTTTGTGTGCTCAAATCTCGAGACAATTATTATTTTTGTGGAATAAAATTCTGGTTCTGCTTTTTATAGTTTTTCCTTTCTTTTCCGCATTGAGGAAGGGCCGTGAAGCAATTCTGTAGTTTGCCATGTCGCCATTAAAAACAAAATTAAATTGCCATTTTTTGTTAAAAACTTATTTTTTTGTTCTCTGGAAACGAGGGACGCATTAAAGCGACACAAATGGCTTGCGTGGAGGGCTTAGCCTCGCATTCAGTCTACCTTCCTGCCTGGCCGAGCTATACTGAAACGAAAAGGGGGCTATTTTGGAAAATCGATACTACCATTTGCGATTGTCGTTTGTTCTCCTTCACAGAAGGCTGAGCATGTGGGCCTGGTGCTAAGTGCAGCCTTATGGAAGACACTGGCAGACTTTGGGACTTCAACTGGGCCTGAAGAACTACGGCAGCCATTTGTCGCGTCTAGACGGCATTTCTTTTATTTCGTGGCAGTGAAAAAGTGGAAAAGGCAAATGGTCAGGCAGGATAGAATGTTGGGAGGGTAAGAAACCAGGCCAAGCCAGGCCAGAACCGGAGTTGCAGATATCAAGTAATAAGCCATGCGTGTGTGCTATCTTATACGGCTTCGAAAACACATACGGTGTATGGATGTGCTCGGCCCCTCACCCCTAGAGGCCCTAGAGAATCCAAAGACACCCACATACGGGAGACGTTAAACGCCCAACTAATTTTTCGGTAAATGTTCTGGTAACCGTTACCGAATTGAATTGAATAGCTCAATAAAGGACTCAGAGAACTCGCAAAGGACTCTTATGGTAAAACTCGCGAAACCCCGAGGCGGAATCACCTCATGCGTTGAACTATCATTTTTTACGTTTAATTTATTTGCTGTCGCGCACCGCGCTTATTTTCAAACCAGCTGGATTATGCGAAGCCACAGTTCGGGATTGAAGAGCAGAAAAATAATTATGGGTTGAGTTCGGCTTCCCAACTGTTTTGATTTTCATTAAATCGTGTTTTTGGAAACTAATATACTTATTTTTAGACGCCAGTGTAAGAAGACGCTCTTCGGCAATGCCACTAATGTGCATGTCCTCTGGAGTTGGAGATATGGTGTCGTTTTACTCATCTACCTTCTGGATAACTTCAAGGGATCGCCATACTATACATAATTTATTATTTTTGATACACATGCCATCAAACATGTTCTAAATTCCTTAAAATCTACTGAAGCCATCTTAATCAACACTAAGAATTTTGTACATAGAGTCTAATAAGCGTCAAGTAACTAAAACTGATTTGTAATCAATTTTGAATACACGTGTCGATGCAAAAAATTTTCAAAGCTCCAATAATTCGGGATGATTTTTGGGAAGTCGGCTGAAGAACTCTACGCCTCTAACTATTCCATTGGCAGGATAAAAAGACAGCTAATCTACTGGAGCTCGAACAAGCCCGGAGCAATTCAAATTTTAAGGCCGGAATTTCCGTGCTGGGGCGAACATCCGCAAGCATTGGTGAAATTTTAATTCTAATTACCTTTGATCTTTTTTAATCGCAAATTTGTTGTGGATTATTTCGCAATCTGATTAAATGAGAATTTATTTGGGCCAGCGGCTGCACATTCGCCGCTGCATGCCACGTCCAGACCAGCAGGCTTCCTTGCCCGGCCCTAATGAAAGCGAAGTGCGCTTATTTCGGGACTTGGACTGATTCTAGCTCGGCCGTGGCACACGAAGATAGTCATTGGCCGGAAATTAACAGATACAGAGATAAATGTAGCTGCTCCTGGCATGGTCTACTTAGGTCTATAAGTGGTACAAACGTTGCTGCGGCTGCAGCGGCTGCAGCGGCTGCTGCAGTGCCACGGAGCCTCTCCATCCCATTCCTCGCAGCACACCTCGCTGACAAATTGCCAGGCAACTAATGGCGGGCAGTTTCATTTCCTTGTATTAAGTCCGTGACCTCCATTGTGCAAATTTGAGCATTCACATTTAATAACGTTCCTTAGCCCACCCAGTGGCTGGTGGTGCTTGTGGTGGTGTTCCTGGCGGTGGAGCCATCCATTAATGACTCAGCCGTGGGCAAGCGCACTTTGGGCAATAATCAGTTACATTTGGACGGGCTAGAATTTATTTATGCCCGAGTGCTTATGCCATCGATTAGAATGCAAATTGCGCTGGTAATGAGCCAATTGGAAACACTTATTTGGTAAATACTTGACACAACAAATGTGGTGCCATAACTCGCTCGGTCGCCGGGTTCTCTGGACGTGGGCCGTGGGCAGTGGGCCGTTGGGCACACACACAATAGCAATTTAAATGCAACTCCTGGTCTGGTGGCAGAAGGTTGGTAATACTTTTACCATTCCAACTGACAAAATTAATTTTAGGCAAGACCATCTAATTCCTGGCCCTTAACTAACATCGAGACAATCTCAGGTTTATAAGGGGGGAGAGTGGGGCAGGTGGAGTAATGAGGGTTTTTGGCAGTTCTATGGCAACAACATAATAATGCTCGCCGCACACACGCAGGCGAAATGATTCATTAATAGACGTTCGCCCTCACGATGAATTCATAAATAGGGAATATGCCTTGCCTTCCCCCTCCTCGCCGAATGGCAAGGGGGGTTAAGTAGTGGGAGTGGTGGGAGGTGCGGGAGGTGCGGTGTTGAAATTACACAGTCCATGACCAATACAAAATGATTAATGAAAATTTCTGACGCTGCCTATGGATAGCATGTACGTGTCCGATCAATTTCAGTCCCGGGTCGGGTAGAGTTTTGCTCCACTTCATGTTCGACTACCCCCTCTCTCTGGGCCATGGGTTTTAACAATTTTTTTTATTATGCACATGAAGCACATGCTACAATTTTTATGTATGGTATATGTGTGCCTGCGTGAATGGGGGGAGGTCGTCGTAATGCTCTTTGCGGTTGGCTCACATGACGTATGCGCAATATTAAGTGTACGTACGTCCGTCCGTTCAAAACAAATTAAATTGTATTAAAAAAATGGCGAACCGCCACGCAAGCGATGGAAAGAGGGGATGCATCGTATGCATAAGTACGTCGTAAAAGAGCAGCAATCCCATATTAAACTGAATTCCCGTTGACAATTTAAGCGGAAAATGGGAATTCGTATCTCAAGCCTGGCAGGAAGCATCTCGATTCAATCATTTGATTGATGATCGGCAGGGACGGAAACAAATTATGCCATCTCGCCATAACTTAAAAACACAATTTTCGCACATAACATACAGCTGCGATGAAAGTTTTTTTTTTGACTATCTGTGACATTATTTTTACCCATTTAGCGTCTCAAAAGGGGAAATCTTCCGGACTCTTCCGGTAGATTTCCAATACCTATTTATGTGGACAATTTGTGTTGAGTTGTGTGAAAAATATACAGACTTTTTGGGTTCGGGATTGTTCGCTTCTGCCTGATATACACGCCCGCACTAATACCATGTTTGTTTGCATATTCAAAACCATTTAAAAGCAATTTAGTTTGTTATACCCTTGAAAAAGGGTATTATAATTTTGTCCAGAAATGTGTAACGCATTAAAGGAAGCATCTCCGACCCCACAAAGTATATATATTCTTGATCAGCATCAACAGCCGAGTCGATATAGCCATGTCCGTCTGTCCGTCTGTTTCTATGCAAAAAATAGACAGTAGTTTTAAAGCTAGCGTTTCAAAATGTTTACCAGATCATTATTTTTGTTGCACGCAGATCAAGTTTAAGAATCGGTCGGATCGGACCACTATATCATATAGCTGCCATACAAACGACCGCTATGAAAACAAGTCTTTGTATGGAAAACTTTTTTGTTTTCAAGCGTATACCATCTTCGGCAAGCCGAAGATAACTTTTCTCACTTGTTAGCTTCCAGGACTTTGGAGGATTGCAGCGCACGAGACATCGCCCACTGTGAGTGCAGAAAATTGAAAAGGGCGTGCCAATGGCTGCCGGTGCTTGGTGGGGCGGGGGTGCTAGCGAAGTTGAAGCAAAAGTCGCCACTGCATCTCCAAACTTTGACTTAAATTAAAATTCAAACAGCAGTTGGGCCAGCTGGTACAAACAGCAGCCACAAGGACCACAAGAAGCCAAAGGTCGAGGTGCAAGAAATTGAATATTTGATTAGACAGGGCCGGAGATGCGGAGTTAACCGGAGACAGTCGGAAACAGCTGGCGAACTCCGGCCGGAACTTGACACTGGAATCGGACCTTGGGTATAGGCACGAATTGAACCTGTACCCCGGCGGATACTGCCGTGGTCCGTGGCCTGTGGTAAAAGACCATTGACGAGGCGAGATGCCTCACAGGATACGGCGATGATTGCGATTGCGAGCGGCACGTAACCCAGCTAGGCGGGGACAACCTTTCTCCAGCCCTTCATGTCATCCATGTCCCAGACAACAACGCCAACCCGCCAATGTTTTTTACATTGACATTTATGCGGAGTTGGTTTGGGAACGGGATTCTTAGTGATGTGATTTGGTTAGTTTTTTTACGAATGGCAGTGGTTGATGATGTGATCGACTGTGAGGGAATTTCTGTTACAATGGACTGATGCTGGTGTTTTTTTTTTAATTAATCTGAATTAATCTTAATCTGAATCTGGGTTTATGGGTATTTGGGTTAATAGTTTTATAAAATGGTTGTAGTTGTTCCATATTGTTTTTATTTTTTTTTTGTTAATTACTTTGTTTTTAGTGTTTGGGAGAAATAAATGTGATCTTGTAGCAATTTTGGCTGATTTATCCGCTTGTTCATTTCCGGTTATTCCTGCGTGTATTCCAGCATTAGATGTTTGGTGTTTGTGGCGATTATTTAATTTATTCAACAATTTAACAATGATCTGCTAAATATAAATATAAATACAATATAACTATTCTAAGAGGGATTCTAAGATTTAAATTAATTAACATTCAGGGAGAGTTTAGGGGATAAAGTATGAAATAAGAGGTTATAGTTTTTACAAATAGTGCCAAAGGGATCGTGTTCAGTGTAGTTGGATCTGCAAATTGGTAACCATAGGGGTTGGAAAGATGTAGTTTTCCTATTGAGGATGCAAAAATATAGTTCGCTTAGAAAGTGTTTGGAATCAACCATGCCATGGATATGTATGTAGAAACATGACCCCAGCACAGGTTCGGCGATCCTTCAGATGAGGTAACTTCAACAATTTAAGCCTACAACGGTACGGCGGGAGACGATTATCAGGATCCCAGCTTAAGTTTTTTAGTGCAAATAACAGATACTGCTTTGCACCGACTCAATGATATTTTGATAAGAGGAGTATTGAGGACTCCAAACGCACGAGCAGTATTCAAGGATAGGACGAACTAGGGTGATATATAGGAATTTGGTGGTGAAAGGATCGTTAAATTCTTTAGACCGTTCGCTTAATAAAGGCTCACATTCCTCTGGCTCTATTCACTGTCACAGAAATGTGATCATTAAACTTAAGTTCATGATCAAAAAGAACTCCAAGATCATTGATTGTGGAAACACGATCAAGGACGTGATTTCCGAGAGAGTAAGATATGATAAGCGGCACACTGCGATGGAATGTCATAAGTTTGCATTTAGAGCAGTTTAGGAACAGAAGATGAATTGAGCACCACAAATAGAGTTCGTCAAGGTCTAGTTTCAGATGCCTATGCAGGAAATGTTCCGAGAAGGAATAGCATAACTTGACATCATCAGCATACATAGGCGTAGAGGCATAACTAATCCCATTGGGAAGATCGTTCACAAAGAGTATAAACAACAGTGGTCCTAGATGACTATCCTGCGGGACACCCGATAAGACATGGATGACCTTCGACTTGGTAGTTTTAAATAGAACACGCTGAGTTCGATCTGAAAGGTAGGAAGCAATCCACATAAGGATATTTGGTGGAAAACCAATAAGCGAGAGTTTCCGTAGCAAGAGCTGATGATTAACTGAATCAAATGCTTTGCTAAAGTCAGTATAAATTACATCAGTTTGCAAGCGGTGCTGAAAACCTCGGTTGATTATTGAAGAAAATTCAAGTAGATTAGTTGTTGTCGAGCGAAGCTTGACAAAATCATGCTGTGCTGGCGAGATTATGCTCTTGCATGCATGTTGCAGCGGCGATGTAATGAATTTCTCAAGAAGCTTGGGAATCGCAGAAAGCTTAGCAATGCCGCGGTAGTTCTCAATGGAAACCTTAGAGCCTTTAGATAGGTATAGATGTTAGCTCCAAGGATAGGTTAAATAGTATAGTGAGAGGTAAGGTAAGAAGATCGGACCACCTTCTGAGGATGAAGCTGGTACGTTGTCTGGGCCTGATGAAAATAAGATTTTTTTTGATGCAAGAGTCGTGACAGTGGAATTTAGAATGATATATGTTATTTATGTAGGGTAAGAGATATGGATAATTAGAGGAGGGATCAAGTGAATCAGATGAGTAAGTTTATTGAAAAAATTACGCAAAAAGATTAGCAATACCGAGATGTGAAGGGGGGAAAGATTGGATTTACGTTTAGTGTTTACAAAAGAGTAAAAACAGCTTGGATCCTTTCGAAAATTCAGTTTGCATTTTGAAATATAATTTTTATATAGTTGATTGTTAAGGTCAAGTTGCGGATAAGAAGGTATTTTGAAAGATGTAACAAGGTTCGAGACTTTAAAAACTTTTTGTAAGCTCTAGAGAGAGGTGCTTATTAAACAATGGAGGCTTTGGCGTTGATGGAGTCAATGTTTCAGGGACACATTCATTTATGGCGCCAGTCAATATTAGTTAGGTGATTTCTAAGGTCACAATAGTCGGTTTTTGAAAGCACTTTTGACGCGACTGCGCGCTATTGCTGGGGGGACTTCAGGAGAGTCAATAATTAGCGAAACTAAGAGTGTTGGATGGTGTGAGTCCTCAGGAGTGGATAAGGGAGGAGACCTTACTATTGTCACGTATTTTTCAGACTGTTCATTGATGTTTATAATTATAAACTATGGTCGTACTTTTTCATTATATATTTTTATTTGGTACAATGAGGATGTTGAGTGCGGTTGCTTTATGTATAATAAGTTGTAGACTGGATGCTCTTTTGCCTTTAAGTTGATTGATGATTGATTCGTGTAGAGATGAGCTGGTGATCCCATTAACTTGTCTGCCGATGCTCCATTGGAATCTGGTTGCCAATTCCGGAAGTCCAGCTACTGTCAGCATGTTGTCGATGGAAGTGGTTCGGAAAGCACCTAAGGAAAGTCGGACGGAGGCGAGGAAGGAGGAGTATAGTTTTTTGTTACCCTTGAAAAAGGGTATTATAATTTTGTCCAGATATGTGTAACGCATTAATGGAAGCATCTCCGACCCCACAAAGTATATATATTCTTGATCAGCATCAACAGCCGAGTCGATATAGCCATGTCCGTCTGTCCGTCTGTCCCTCTGTCCGTCTGTCCGTCTGCAAAAAATAGACAGTAGTTTTAAAGCTTGCGTTTTGAAATTTTTACCAGATCAATATTTTTGTTGCACGCAGATCAAGTTTAAAAATCGGTCGGATCGGACCACTATATCATATAGCTGCCATACAAACGACCGATATGAAAACAAGTCTTTGTATGGGAAACTTTTTTGTTTTCCAAGCTATTGCAACTGAATTCAACATTTATTCATTTGACATAGCCATTCACGATTTGTGAAAGTTTGGTCGGGATTGGAACACTATATCGTATAGCTGCCATACAAACGATCGATATGAAAACAAGTCTTTGTATGGAACACTTTTTTGTTTTCAAGGGTATACCATCTTCGGCAAGCCGAAGATAACTTTTCTCACTTGTTTTTATACCCTTGAAAAAGGGTATTATAATTTTGTCCAGAAATGTGTAACGCATTAAAGGAAGCATCTCCGACCCCACAAAGTATATATATTCTTGATCAGCATCAACAGCCGAGTCGATATAGCCATGTCCGTCTGTCCGTCTGTCCGTCTGTCCGTCTATCCGGCTGTCCGTCTGTTTCTATGCAAAAAATAGACAGTAGTTTTAAAGCTAGCGTTTTGAAATTTTTACCAGATCAATATTTTTGTTGCACGCAGATCAAGTTTAAAAATCGGTCGGATCGGACCACTATATCATATAGCTGCCATACAAACGACCGATATGAAAACAAGTCTTTGTATGGAAAAATTTTTTGTTTTCTTAGCTATTGCAATCGAATTCAACATTTATTCATTTGACTTAGCCATACACGATTTGTGAAAGTTTGGTCCGGATCGGACCACTATATCATATAGCTGCCATACAAACGATCGATATGAAAACAAGTCTTTGTATGGAACACTTTTTTGTTTTCAAGGGTATACCATCTTCGGCAAGCCGAAGATAACTTTTCTCACTTGTTTTTATACCCTTGAAAAAGGGTATTATAATTTTGTCCAGAAATGTGTAACGCATTAAAGGAAGCATCTCCGACCCCACAAAGTATATATATTCTTGATCAGCATCAACAGCCGAGTCGATATAGCCATGTCCGTCTGTCCGTCTGTCCGTCTATCCGTCTGTCCGTCTGTTTCTATGCAAAAAATAGACAGTAGTTTTAAAGCTAGCGTTTTGAAATTTTTACCAGATCATTATTTTTGTTGCACGCAGATCAAGTTTAAGAATCGGTCGGATCAGACCACTACATCATATAGCTGCCATACAAACGACCGATATGAAAACAAGTCTTTGTATGGGAAATTTTTTTGTTTTCCAAGCTATTGCAACTGAACTCAACATTTATTCATTTGACATAGCCATACATGATTTGTGAAAGTTTGGTTCGGATCGGACCTCTATATCATATAGCTGCCATACAAACGACCGATATGAAAACAAGGCTTTGTATGCAAAATTTTTTGTTTTCAAGGGTATACCATCTTCGGCAAGCCGAAGATAACTTTTCTCACTTGTTTATGTTGGTTTGGTTTGGTTTGTTTTGGCGTAAATACAGAGACCATAGTCTATTTTGGATAATACAATTGATTTTGTAATTTTGATCAGTGAAGTGGTGTTGCAGTTAAGGTATTTACTATTTAGACATTTGAGGATGCTTAATCTAGTGTTAAGTGATTTTATTAATGTTAATGTGTTTAGTGTCAAAGATGAATCCCAAGATTTTGAGTTGTCTTATTTTAGGTATAATGATATTGTTGATTTCTATTTCTATGTTTATGCAGTTTTGTTTTTAGCACATATGTAGGTGAGATGATTTCTCTGTTGATATTTTTGTTTCTGTAAATTTTCACCGTTGGGTCATTTTGTTAACGTGTTGTAAATTTGAGTGTTGTATCCTGGTTTTGGGATAAAAAAGATACAGAGGTCGTCTGCATACATACTTGTAGTGTGTGTGAAGAATTTGTTTTCGTTTATTATATAGCTTAATTTGTTAAAAGCTATGAGGAATAGTCCTCGTGGGGTGCCGTTGTGAAGTTGCTTCTCGTTTGGCAGGTTGTTAACTTTTACATGAATTCTACGGTTTCTGATGTAGCTGTGTATAAATTTAGTTATTTCTTGGCCGAATTTCCATTCGTGCAGTTGCTGCAGTATGCAGTGGGCTTCTATTTGTCGAAGGCCTTTTCCATATCTATTGACATTATGGATACTCGTATGTGGTTTTTTGTTGCGAGGATGCAGATGTAGTTATCTAATAATAATAGTGGGTCTATCGTGCATCTATTTGTTTTGTATGCATATTGATTTGGAGAGAAGAGGTGTTCTTGGTTGAGGGTCCACATGATTCTTTTTATACCCTTGAAAAAGGGTATTATAATTTTGTCCAGAAATGTGTAACGCATTAAAGGAAGCATCTCCGACCCCACAAAGTATATATATTCTTGATCAGCATCAACAGCCGAGTCGATATAGCCATGTCCGTCTGTCCGTCTGTCCGTCTATCCGTCTGTCCGTCTGTTTCTATGCAAAAAATAGACAGTAGTTTTAAAGCTAGCGTTTTGAAATTTTTACCAGATCATTATTTTTGTTGCACGCAGATCAAGTTTAAGAATCGGTCGGATCGGATTACTATATCATATAGCTGCCATACAAACGACCGATATGAAAACAAGTCTTTGTATGGGAAACTTTTTTGTTTTCAAGGGTATACCATCTTCGGCAAGCCGAAGATAACTTTTCTCACTTGTTACATGTATAAATTTAGATTAATAGTTTTGGCAATAATATTTATTAGTGTAAGTATCAATAATAGAATAAATGCGGTCTGCACTTAATGAGCCGAATTTGTATGTTTGTGCGTGGCGATGATCGACGCTTCTGATCTCCAAATCTCGACTGCTTATTACTAATTAGATCTCTTAAGATTACCCTAAGTTCTTAAGCAAAGCTTAGCTCTTGACTTGAAAGCTCCGATACTGTTGCATTAAAGCGGGCATACGCAATAAGTAAGTTACTCCAGTTAACTTATATTTCGGCATGTTTTCTGATCTTTGAGATCTTCTGAGATTATTGAGGCATTTAACTTTTTCTATATTTAAGAACTCTAGTTCTGCATTCCACCAATAGGTTGTTTTGCGATTAGTTTCGTTGGCGCTTGAAGTGGGAATCGAACTATTTGCACTTGCTTTAATAATTTTTAGGATTTGTGCTGCTGATTTGTTTGTGTTGTTGGTAATGTGTATTTTGTGTAACTGTTTAATTATTAGCTTGAACTAAAGCACAATTTGCTGAGTGAAGATTGTATTTATGTGTTCTAAGAGTTAAAGGTGCGTATGTTTTTGGGCATAGCTGTATGAATATTGGAAAGTGATCGCTTCCGTGTAGATCATTGGATGTTGACCAGGCTGCGTTTAGGTTTAGGGGTGGAGATATCATATGGAGGTATCTACATTTGTAAATGTGTTGTGTGTAGAGTAGTGTGTGTGGTTTTCGTTATTTAGTTATAAAGTTGCTATTTTGTACAAAATTTGCAATTGTATATTTCCTTTGATTGTTTGTGGAAGCTTTGTAGGAGCTTATTAAAATTGTTGTTATAAAATGTTAAGGATGTGTTAAGTATTTAGATTAAATTCTTTTTGTCACAATTCAATGTCTCCATTAAAACTGTTGTTTGTTTTGCTTTGTTAAGAATTTCTGCAATGTCACTGTCTGTGTCCATGTCTGAGTTGCTTGTGTGTGTGTTCTGTTCAATTGTTGAGTGTTTCGTTATATTTGACGGTATGTTCTTTTTTATTTTATTTGAGAAGTTATTTTGCGTTGTTTTTGCTGGTTCTTCGGGGATGTAAATATAAATATTTCAGGGCATTTTGGCCAAGGCCAGAAATGCGGTTGCACTCTTTAAATTGCTTTGTCCACCAACAATTTCTTGTATTTCCTCACTTTAATTGTATAAATTCTTAGAGTGACGTGGGAAATGAAAACCTGAGTACTCATAGAAGCAATAAGCGGTGAAAAACGCGTAGCAGCAACCATTTCGATAAAAGTATTTATACAATATTTATATAATATAAAATAAAATATAAAATATATAATAAATATATAAAAAATATAAAATAAAATTATTTAATATTTTTATATATGTATTTATATATTTATACCCTTGAAAAAGGGTATTATAATTTTGTCCAGAAATGTGTAACGCATTAAAGGAAGCATGTCCGACCCCACAAAGTATATATATTCTTGATCAGCATCAACAGCCGAGTCGATATAGCCATGTCCGTCTGTCCGTCTGTCCGTCTGTCCGTCTATCCGTCTGTCCGTCTGTCCGTCTGTCCGTCTGTTTCTATGCAAAAAATAGACAGTAGTTTTCAAGCTAGCGTTTTGAAATTTTTACCAGATCATTATTTTTGTTGCACGCAGATCAAGTTTAAGAATCGGTCGGATCGGACCACTATATCATATAGCTGCCATACAAACGACCGATATGAAAACAAGTCTTTGTATGGGAAACTTTTTTGTTTTCTAAGCTAATGCAACTGAATTCAACATTTATTCATTTGACACAGTTATACATGATTTGTAAAAGTTTGCTCCGGATCGGACCACTATATCATATAGCTGCCATACAAACGACCGATATGAAAACAAGTCTTTGTATGGAAAACTTTTTTATTTTCCAACCTATTACAACCGAATTCAACATTTATTCATTTGATATAGCCGTACACGATTTGTAATAGTTTGGTCCGGATCGGACTTCTATATCATATAGCTGCCATACAAACGATCGATATGAAAACAAGTCTTTGTATGGAAAACTTTTTATTTTCCAACCTATTACAACCGAATTCAACATTTATTCATTTGACATAGCCATACATGATTTGTAAAAGTTTGGTCCGGATCGGACCACTATATCATATAGCTGCCATACAAACGACCGATATGAAAACAACTCTTTGTATAGAAAACTTTTTTGTTTTCCAAGCTATTGCAACCGAATTCAACATTTATTCATTTGACATAGCCATACATAATTATTGAAAGTTTGATCCGGATCAGATTACTATATCATATAGCTGCCATACAAACGACCGATATGAAAACAAGGCTTTGTATGGAAAACTCTTTTGTTTTCAAGGGTATACCATCTTCGGCAAGCCGAAGATAACTTTTCTCACTTGTTTTTATATAATTATTGAATTAAGCGGCGGTTCTTCTTTTTGTGGCCATGTTTTATGAATGTTTTATTAAAAATATAGAACAAAAATGTTAAATTTCTGATTTTAAAAATCAAATACCAAAAAAGGTAAAATAACTGAAATTTGTATTCACCAAAAATTTTTTTTTTATTCAAATTCGATTTAAAGTTGGTGTAAAATTGCCTATAACACGACAATTTTTTCGCAATAAAAATATCTCATTACTTTCCGCCAAGCTGAAATCAAATGAAATTTAGAGAAAAAACCTTTTCTCAGTTGAGAAAAATAGAACCTCCCCTCAAGATAACATGCAGAACTTGCAGAATGCTATACGAGTATTCCTACTAAACTAAAAACTGAAAACCGAAAACTGAAAACTCAGACCTCAAACCTCAAACATTTTGCCCAGCTTCGACTATTAAACGCGGCTAACTAAGAGGCGCCCAGAGCGAAAATGCGACATGAAGCAATTTACAAATAGGCTTTTAACGGGCCAGACAACGGCGCTTCGAGAGGGCCTCATAAAGGGACAATGGCCGAACATGCTACCGCCGCTATGATGCCACTTGCCCCGGAATATCGGGGGAAATGCAAAGGAATAGAAACAAAGGCATAGAACTGGGAAAAGAATTAAAGAAGAGCGCTTCATTTACCAACAAATTGTTGTGACGACAAAAGTAAAATGCCGAAATCTTGTTGTCCTATTTTTTTATATTTTTCTCTTTCAGTTTTTTGTTATTTTCTGCCCATTTTATTGCATCCGCGTCCTTTTTGACGGTTGAACAACTTTTGCCGCATAAACACTCTTAAAAAACAATTGCCAATTGGTATACGACAAAACTCAACGGCGAAGCGTTGAAACAGAGCGGAAAAAAAACGAGTCATCCGGATCCGGATAAATTCGAATTCGAATCTCAATTGAAAGAGAGCGCCAAAAAATAAACCAATCAAACGAGGCGAAACGAAACCAATGCAATTAAATTTGTTTAAATCGATTTAAACTGACAATTACAATTCTTGGCCCTGTACCCAGGTACTAGCCGAGCTCTGGCCTATTATTGGGGGTTACTGGGGTTCGACTCGGTTAGTTTTGAAATGGGGCATGCCCCATGCACGGAGTCGGAGTCGGAGTCGGAGCTATCATATAGAAATTGCAACCACAAATGGCAATAAAAAGCCAACGTTAAATCCAAGAGATCGTATCGGAGGAACTGTAATTTTGAATAGCTTACAATTGTTCAAGCAAATTCCGTTGCTAATTCATTAAATCTGCCAGATTCTTGCAAATGTTTGCCGAACTATGTGCAGCCAAGTTTTAGTTTGGAATTTCGGCAGGAAATTAAAATAAAAAACAAATGCTGGTAATGCTGTCGGAAGGAGTCTAAAGGAGTGGTCTAAAGGTGGCTACATAATTTATACTTTTGTACAATCCGAACAAACTTAATTCAATATCATGCAAGGCTCAAATCAAATGCAAATTATCTCTACTTTAAACCCTTTACTTGGCCGCGATGCATAACTGCCACCTGCAGTATCAATACAATTATTTTGCAATGTGCACGACAAATTTAAAAATAAATAAATTTAAAGGCATCAAAGGTATTTCAGAAATATGTCGATTAAGGGTTTTTAGCCAAAAAAGTGTACCTCGAATATAGTAAACAGAGGATCTTTTCCACCTTTTTTAACAACAGTTGAGAATTAAATTTGCAAATAAAATTATATATAAATAAAAAAGCTTTTAAAGCTTAAAACAAGTGAGAAAAGTTATCTTCGGCTTGCCGAAGATGGTATACCCTTGCAGATCTTTACAAAATTGCAATATGTACTTATGTAAAAATCAGAAGTCTTTTCAAAATTATTGGTATGGCTATGTCAAATGAATAAATGTTGAATTCGGTTGCAATAGCTTGGAAAACAAAAAAGTTTTCCATACAGACTTGTTTTCATATCGGTCGTTTGTATGACAGCTATATGATATAGTGGTCCGATCCGACCGATTTTTATACCCTGTACCCATTAAAAATGGGTGAAAAAGGTATCATAATATGGTGCAAATGTATGTAACAGGCAGAACGAAGCATCTCCGACCCCATAAAGTATATATATTCTTGATCAGCATCAACAGCCGAGTCGATATAGCCATGTCCGTCTGTCCGTCCGTCCGTCCGTCCTTCCGTCTGTCCGTATCAACGCCTAGATCTCAGAAACTACAAGAGCTACAGACATGTGCCATATATCGTTGGATAGGTAATTACCATACGCAGTACAAGTTCCCCCGCAAACAGCAAAAAACTGTCCCGACCACGCTCCCCCGCAAACCTCAAAAAACTGCCACGCCCACAATTATTGTCCTAATGCTATGCAATTCGGCATATGCGTTGGTGCATCGGATAAAAAACACGGAAGTTATGCCACATGCAAAATCTATGGCAGGGGAAGCAGAAGCGCAGCAAAACACGCATTGCGCGACGCCGACTGCGACGTTGACAGCGAAATGTGTATGGCTTTATGACACACGAAACTTATTTTCATAACCAAAATCATACCAAATTTATATTGTTATGGTCCCCTTTTCTAATAGAATATTGTTTCATTTATTTATTGATATTAAATAAATAAATTGTAAGCATGTCTAAGGGTACCAGGGTATTTTGCAATCGGGAAACTCGACTGCTGCTACCTTACTTGTTGAACTTGATCTGCGTGCAACAAAAATAATGATCTCGTAAAAATTTCAAAACGCTAGCTTTAAAACTGCGGTCTATTTTTTGCATAGAAACAGACGGACAGATGGACAGAAGGACAGACGGACATGGCTATATCGACTCGGCTGTTGATTTTGATCAAGAATATATATACTTTGTGGGGTCGAAGATGCTTCCTTTAATGCGTTACACATTTCTGGACAAAATTATAATACCCTCTCCAAGGGAATAATTAAACCATAGTTCTCAACTACTCGAAAAAAAATTCTCTGATAAGGCATCTGACAAATTTTGGCTTTTTTGAGGAAGGCTTTAGTCCTCGAACCACATGACAGTTATATCACCTATCAAGAGACACTGAAAATAAGTTCAAACTGATTTAAAAATTTTAAACCCAACACGTTTGCTTTAAGTTTTTGGGTACCCGATAGTTTCGAATTTAGTTCGTTATTGTTGTTTTTTTTGGATCAGTAAAGAAACTCCAATACAAATTGCACCAAGGCATTATTATAAATATATGCATTCACTTGTACATACATACATACATAGTGTATGTAAGTGGAAGTGGAAATTTTTTAGTCGAGTTTTTGACCCGTATGAGTCATTTTGGCCTTACAGCACACCCTAACAAACGGATTTTACTCGGCGACAGGCACAGTCGCTTAAAGGTCACAGTAAATAGTTATTGATTGCATATTAGAAAGTTTCAGTTACGAATCCAACTTTCAACTTTGGCACAATTTGTCGCGGATTTTGCAGCGCAAAATTCATCCTCATTTGTACCAAGAACTTCCAAACTCTAACTCCGACCCCTGCTCCCAGAGTCAAGTTTTCCCGTCCTCTGCTAGCATTTGTGAAAGCCATGCAACAACAAAGGAAAGCAACAAACGGGTAACAGCGAACAACTAACGAAAACCCATTGAGCAAATATTTAACAAAGCGCAAAATTGCAGCGTTTTTCTTTTATTTGCATATTTAATTTGTTTTGAGGTTTTTTCTTACCAAACAAAAACCGCTGACACAGCCAGCAACGACAACAAAAACAATAACGAAAACTGTGCACAAACAAAGTGGAGCAAAAAGAACACATACTGGCGCAATCAAAGTACCTCTATTCGGCAGTCCGTGCGAACCAAGCAGCATTGGCCTCTCGTTTCGTCTCTGCCCTTCCGCTCACCTCCTCAACTCCTGAGTGACAATCTCCACTCAACAGCAGTCCATGGGAAACCGGATAGACGAGATTCATGGGCCGCACCGCAACGCCCTGAACACCCCCCGACCCACCCACTGACCCCATCCATCATGTGTATCTATTTTCAGTCGAGGGTGTGCAAATTAGGTGGGATTGGATTACAGGCCTCTAGCATACTATACCACGGAACATCTCTGGATGGAACAAGACGCAATCAAACCGCATCCATCGAGTGGTTCTAAGAAATCTCGAATGTTAAAGAGACCCTTCGACAGTTACACAAAACTCATACATACCAATTTCGTGAGTAGCCTTTGTTGCCGTGCAAGAAAAAGCTTTTCTATTTGAGCAGAAAATAAAACTAAAGAGTAATAAACAAAAAAGGAATATTTCGTCACAGAAAAGATCTCGTTTGGAATAAATAGTGTTTACACAAAACCAATTTTATAAAATACAATGAATTCATTTGAACAACAAATGGATGTATTTTAAAAATACCCTTCTTAAAAACCTTTTTATCCTTTAAAAGCTAAAAAAAATTAAACACAATTTATCAAAGAAATAATTGTATTATTCAATAATAAATGTATGATTGGTATTGTTTTATATATTTTACTTTAAAAAAGTTATCCACCCTACGTTGTAATGTATTGTTTTTAAATTAAACTTTAGTTTTATTTAATTAAATGATATTAGACATTCGGAACTTAAAGCGATTGTCAGATCGTGAATCTATCATATACATATATTTACCTTATAACTGGGGATACCTAACATGTCTTAAGTTTTATAATTATAACCCCATTCAAAATCTAACCTTTGGTCTTAAGGAAATCTAGGTGTTCACTCGGCGATTTTCGTTTCAAAACTATACCATATATGAACAAATGAATATAAATCACGTAAATATTTTGTTTTTCATATTATATAAACAGCGGTACGATTTCTGAAATGTTCAAGTTAAAAAGAAAGTATGCATTTACGAGGGTGTCTATGATTCGAGGTAATATTGTTGAGCCGGATTCTGTTGTGGTTCCCAATCGCTATTAATTCCTAAATAATTCGTTGTCGACTGATTTGTACGTTGATATTTAGTTTGTTTCAGTAGTTTTTGCTGCGATGGTTTCCTTGGTGCAGTGGCCATCCAATACAGGGCAATCGCAAGCGCAGGGCCGCGGCCGAATCGCGACTGGAGCAAGCTTGAGCGGAGGGGTTTTTGGGCCTCGTTATGGTCCGGGCCTGAAAATGTGTTGACGTTAGAAATTACGCTTAATTAAAGCGGAACCCAGCTCAATGCTAAAAAGGCGGTCCTTCACTCTGAGAAATTTTGGTTTGTTTGCACTTGCCTGAAAGAAAAGCTTCTCCACGTCCTCCTTCGTCTCCGCCCCGCCACACTTCAACCAATTTGATGGCTTTACCGCATCGCAGCGGGTGGGCGTGGCAGTACTGCCTCAAGTCAGTTAGAAGCCGCAAACTGTCACAGTTTAACAACATTTTCATTAATCAAGTCGTCGCAGCGACTGCCACCTGAAAAGTCGCAGAGCTGGGAGAGGCGGAAAGGACAAAAGAGATTAAGCCGGCTCGAAGGATGCTAAAATTTGGTTCACCATTTTTGCTTTGTTTCTGCATTTGTCGTCCCCTTGTCAATATCTTTTCGTGTTTCTTCTTCTCCAACGTTAGTTGTATCTTGTTCTACGAAGCTAGCTTGCGTTTGGTTCCAGCGTTAGGTTTCCGCGTCATGTTTGCCGTTCACATGACATCGTTCTTTGGGACTCCAGGTAGCGTCCCGTCCAACTTTCACAAAGCTCTCCTCTGCGAAATCGCCGCATTGGACACACAATCTGCCACTGAAAACTCTAGGCCTCACGGCACTCCATGGGACTGCCACCTGCCACGGGGGTGAAGATTAAGCCACCCACTCGGAACAGGTCCTATCCCTTTTAGGTATCTGTCCCAGAATCCTGTATCTATAGTCGTCCCATATAAATAAACAAACAGTTTCAAATTGTTATACTTGTCGATTCCTTTCGGTAGCTAGCCTTTTCATTTTTTCCAAAAAACGAATGCAAACTTCATTGAGTGGCAGAAATAATTCTACTTTTTGATTTTTCTTTTCCAGCCTGGAGAGCTTAAGTTGCAATTAATAGGCCTGTCCTTTGACAAAGTAAAGTTATAATTTAAGTGTTGTTTTAATTAAGAGCAAGCAAGTAAATATAAGTCAGGAATGTGACAAGAGCCTCCTAGTGGATTGGTTAACCCCCCAACCCAACCCGTACCCACTCCCATGCAGCAAAGCAAGTCGACAAAGAATAATCCTCTTATGTAAACTTCTTATGCAAAGTTGATATAGAGGACTCTGTTAATTACCAAAACCCATTGATGACACACACCAAACTTTGCCAATCAAAGCAACCCTTTTGACCTTTCTCAGTTTCCGCATAGTTGGCAACCCTTACGCATCTTTATCCCACTGATGGCCGCCCCTTATGTTGCTACTCATTATAATTATTAATCGACCACTGTCCGCATTGTTGCACATTCCTTTCAGGTGGAAACTGCACTGCTAATTGCGAGGTTTGAGCTCAACGACGTCCGCCGGGATATTAATTAATCACGGCCTGGCCTGTCGCGCACACCCACGCGCCACACACCCACGAACTCCCCTGGCGCGAGATAACGAGAGCGGAAAACAGAAAAACAGGCAAGCGGAAAGCAGAAAGCGGAAAAAGGCGAAAAGGATTAGCGAAGGTGCTGCAACAAAAAATTAACAACGCTTCGGAGGGTTCACCCGTCCAGGGTAACAAAAGCGGAAAAATACGTGACACGCAGCGACTCGAGTAAACACACCGCAGGGGCTAAGGGTTAAGGGTCAGAGCAGAAGCCAACAAACAGCCCGCAACGGACAAAGGAGACCCGCAATTCCTTGTCCCTCTCAGAGCGAGATTATCGCGGGCCGCTCTCGTCGGTGCAGTATAAGGAAGAGCACGTGCCTAGGATTAGACACCTGGAACCGAGTCCCCACCTGGAGATGGCCAACACAAAGCTTACGATACGATGGGCGTTGCTCTTGGCGACACTGGTAATGGATCTGCCCCAACTGGCTGCTGGCATCGACTGGATGCAGAACTGCAGCACCTGCCACTGCCATTGGAACTCGGGAAAGAAGAGCGCCGACTGCAGAAACAAGGCTCTTACTAAAATACCGCAGGACCTTAGCAACGAGATGCAGGTGGTGGACTTCGCCTACAATCAGATCGCGGAGCTAAGGCGAGAGGAGTTCCTGCTTGCTGGGCTGCCGCATGTACACAAGCTGTTCCTCCGCAACTGCACCATTCAGGAGGTGCACCGCGACACCTTCAAGGGCTTACAGATCCTGATCGAGCTGGACATGTCCTTCAACAATATTCGCGAGCTACGCCCGGGGACCTTCACAGGTCTTGAGAAGCTCCGCAACGTTATCATTAACAACAACGAGATCGAGGTGCTGCCGAACAATCTATTTGTCAACCTGAGCTTCCTCTCGCGTATCGAGTTTCGCAACAACAGGCTGCACCAGGTGCAGCTGCACGTCTTTGCCGGAACAGTGGCCCTCAGCGCCATCTCCTTGGAGCAGAATCGGCTCACGCATTTGCACAAAGACACGTTCAAGGACCTCCAGAAGCTGAACCACCTCTCGCTGCAGGGCAACGCCTGGAACTGCAGCTGCGAGCTGCAGGAATTCCGCGACTACGCCATCAGCAAGCGGCTCTACACGCCGCCAACTGACTGCCAGGAGCCGTCCCAGTTACGGGGCAAGCTCTGGAGCGAGGTGCCCTCTGAAAATTTTGCCTGCAGGCCACGAATCCTGGGGTCTGTACGCTCTTTTGTTGAGGCTAGCCACGATAATATTACTCTGCCCTGCCGCATTGTAGGCAGCCCGCGTCCGAACGTCACCTGGGTTTACAACAAGCGACCGCTGCACTCCCACGATGGCCGCGTCCGCGTCTTCACCTCTATAGAGCAGCCCTCCCAGGGGACCACCTCCGAGCTGCGCATCTTCGGCGTGCGCCCCTCCGACAAGGGCGCCTACACTTGCGTGGCGGAGAACAGGGGTGGGCGCGCGGAGGCCGAGTTCCAGTTGCTTGTCAGCGGCGACTTCCTGGGTCCCGGCCTAGACTCTGACGGCATGGGCCGTCTGGGCATGGGCCTTGGCGGGGCCATTGGGGCGCCCACCAACAATCCCCAGACAAACGTCTTCCTCGTCATCTGCCTGATTACCACCATTGTGCTGCTGCTTCTGATCGTGGTGGTCCTTACACTCTTCTGGTACTGTCGCAGGATCAAGACCTACCAGAAGGACACCACCATCATGAGCGGCGACGGACTAATCTCCGCCAAGCTCGACAAGACCCATAACGGCTCTATGCTCGAGGGCTCCGTCATTATGGAGATGCAGAAGAGCCTTCTTAACGAGGTCAATCCCGTCGAGAAACCACCGCGGCGCACGGACATCGAAAGCATCGACGGGGGCGACGACGGACACGAGATCAAGAAGACTCTGCTGGACGAAACAGCCTACGGTAAGTAAAATTCATTACCAACATATAATCATGTAGTAATCTTGATTATAAAGTCAAGTCATCTCTCTGTCTGTAAGTGGTTTTTAAAAATTGCATATAAGCCATATTGCTTCCTTCCGAAAAGGTTTCATATTAATACAGTCTTGTCTAAAACGTGGAATCTTTCTGATACAGAGAAACCCGGAGGTAATATTTCGAAGAATGTACGCCTTTTGGGAACAGTAGTGTCTTTGTAAAGATAAGTAAAACCATCTATCGGGTTCGCTAACTATCCATGCGAGATAGCATAAACAAAATTTAAACCTAAATTAGTCTCTTAATGTATAACAGAAGGATGGGGATGTTAATAAAATTCTGAAATAATATGGAATTTCATTGAAATATAATTTAAGTAGTTTTTTACGAAAAACTACTCTCAACGAAAACATAGGGCGTCATGGAAATTACAAACTTATGGTTCACATTCCACTGGGTCAATGTTAAAAGTGACTTCTTTCTGTTATGTTTTAATTTGGTTAAACTTTGTCAGATAAGATAAGGTAGAAAAGATAGAAGCGATAGAAGAAGAAAGATACATGAATAGGACGAGAGATTTAGAACCCGAATTTAGAACAAGAAATGGGAATAAAAACTGAATTTGAATTATGCATATACTTTTGAATATAAGCGTTAAACATAAAAGCGGGTTATTGAATTTCATTTTAGTTTTCCCTTTAAACCCATTAAACGTTAATCTACAAATTTTGAAGTTAGAAAACCATTACGTGTTCTGGCTATTAGTTTCTGCCGGGGAGATGTAAATTGTTTAAATTTTGCTTTTTTATGTTTATGTTTTTTTAATAATTGAAAGGAAGACGTGGAATTGACAACTGAAACACATTTATCGGTTCTCTAATCTGGTCGCTCTCCGTCCAAAACAAGGTAATTGAACAAAAACGACAACCAAACGTTGTTTTTCTATTTAAATAAGAAACGTGAACCCAAATCAAAGAATGACTGAGGACCATTGAAACGCACAGCTTGGCCATTAATTTTATGATGCTATTGAAGCTAAAATTTCAGTTGAAATTTAACCAAGTAGAATGCATTTGATTACGAGTACTGACAAAGCCGGACAAAGCTGGTTACGTCTGCTGGAAATGATGAACGGCCCATAACTCATTGCATGTGTCGACCCCGTCGTTGGGGGGCACCAAAGGATGCGACGTTAACACAAGCTTCGTCTATTTGTCAAACACGAAGGCCGCCATTCACCGCAAACACCATTGAAATGGCCAATGCCAACGTCAACACACTTACTATTTTCGCAGCACTAGGCAGACCGGCGAGGTCCTTTCAGCTCCAGCCTGCTCCTCCCAGCGCTCTCCCTTCCCAGGAGGTATGCACAAACGCGACAGTCAGAGCTTAGCCCTCAGCCGCTTCAGCGGATGTTTGTTTTAAATTTCCAATTGTCAATTGTCATTTGTCAGTTGGCAATTGAATTTCGATGACAATTTTAAAGCCAATTGGATGCAATTGATGCACTTTGCTCGTATCGCTAATGCTGTCTGTGTGTTGCTTTTGGGTTTCGGTCCGAATTGGGATTGGGTTTGGGCTTGGATTTGGGTTTGAGTATCGGGTGTGATGGGGTTTGTGATTGGAAGTGGGATTGGTACAACAAAGGCGACATGTGCCAACTCCCAAGCGTCATAGCCGTGGCATCCAAAAAATGTCTCTCGGAAATTCACAGACACACTTAAAACTGATTCAAAAAATCAAAATCCTAACACCTCAAAATTATTGTAATAAATATATTAATAATTGTGTATCATAGCCGTGGCATCCAAAAAAAATGTCTCGGAAATTCACAGACACACTTAAAACTGATTTAAAAAATCAAAATCCTTACACCTCAAAATTATTGTAATAAATATATTAATAATTGTGTCTCCCACTTTTTTGAATTATATCATGCAAAAAATATATTTTTTTGAGTTAATTTGGTGGTTATTTATAAAGAATAGGGGTTGGTTTTCTTTGAAAACATATTGCCACGTTCAAGGAGAAAATCAAATAATAACAAGTGAGAAAAGTTATCTTCGGCTTTCAGAAGATGGTATACCCTTGAAAACAAAAAAGTTTTCCATACAAAGACTTGTTTTCATATCGGTCGTTTATATGGCAGCTATATGATATAGTGATCCGATCCGGATCAAACTTTTAAAAATCATGTATAGCTATGTCAAATGAATAAATGTTAAATTCGGTTGCAATAGGTTGGAAAACAAAAAAGTTTTCCATACAAAGACTTGTTTTCATATCGGTCGTTTGTATGGCAGCTATATGATATAGTGGTCCGATCCGGACCAAAGTTTTACAAATCATGTATGGCTATGTCAAATGAATAATTGTTGAATTCAGTTGCAATAGCTTGGAAAACAAAAAAGTTTCCCATACAAAGACTTGTTTTCATATCGGTCGCTTGTATGGCAGCTATATGATATAGTGGTCCGATCCGACCGATTCTTAAACTTGATCTGCGTGCATTAAAAATAATGATCTGGTAAAAATTTCAAAATGCTAGATTTAAAACTACTGTCTCTTTTTTGCATAGAAACAGACGGACAGACGGACATGGCTATATCGACTCGGCTGTTGATGCTGATCAAGAATATATATACTTTGTGGGGTCGGAGATGCTTCCTTTAATGCTGGACAAAATTATAATACCCTTTTTCAAGGGTATAAAAAGCGATGGATAAAAAATTCCAGTCCAATATAATAATTTCTTAAAAATCTGGTTTTATGAACATGTATGATATTAAAATTTAATAGAATGTTCTCTTTCGAACTATAAATATAATAATGGGTAAAAAAGTAAACTGAAAACTAATGCTTTTCATTTAATTAGGACTTACGTATTTTCAGAACTTGAATTTCAGAAGTATGTATAGTTTTTGGAATATGAGTAAATTCACAATATTTATTATTTTTTTTCTCCAGTAGCCAACGTTATGCCGGACGATGAAACCCATTCAGTGGCCCTGTCAGACACAACGACCACGGCCCGGATACGGCACACCTACGTGGACGACGCCTACGGAAACAGCCTGCCGCCGGACCTTCTGGCTTTTCCAGCCCGCGTCCCGCCCACTTCGCCTTCCATGCAGTCCTCCCAATCGAACATTCCCGACCAGGTGATCTACGGCATCCGCTCCCCGCCCTCGCTAACCAGCCCGGTTTACACACACATTACGCCGCACGGCATATACGGCACCACCACGCTGGCGGGGCACGGCGCTTACAACGGTTTTATGACGCTGCAGCACCCGAAGTCGCGCAACCTGGCGCTGATTGCTACCGCCAACAGTAGTCGCCTCCAGCAGCAACAGAACCTTCACCAACAGCTCCAGCAGCAACATTCAATGTCCGCCGCCTCGCCTTTCTTGCCAGCCCCCGTTGTTTACTCGCCCGCCTCGACCGTGGTGATGAAGCAGGGGTACATGACTATTCCGCGCAAGCCGCGCGCCCCCAGCTGGGCACCCAGCACATCGGGGACCGCCGGGCACGCTGTCAGCCAGCTAAGCGACTTCCAGAGCCCAACTTCTCCGAACCCCAGCGAGACAGGCACAGCCACCACCGCGGAGCTGCAGGCGGAGCCGGTCTATGACAACCTGGGACTCCGCACAACCGCCGGCGGCAACTCAACGCTCAATTTGTCCAAGGTGTCTGCCGGGCAGGTGAGCCAGGGCGCACAGCCACAATATTCGATGCGCGACCGACCGTTGCCGGCCACGCCCAGCATGTCCTCGGTGGCATCGGCGGGCAACACCAGCAAGATATACGAGCCCATCCACGAGCTTATCCAGCAGCAGACGCAACAGCATCACAAGTTCTCCACGGACGTAGAGCCACTGTACGGCGTAAGGCAGCACTCAATCACGATATTGCCAGGATCACACATCAACGGGGCCGGGCTGGGGCAGTCCGCGTCCCTCTCGCCAACGCGGGCATGCACCTCCCCCATCCAAGGCGGCGACTCGCCGAAGGTCGTCAAGATCCCACCGCGCCCACCGCCAAAGCCCAAAAAGAAGATGTCCGTGACAACGACCCGCAGCGGTCTGGGCAGCACCAGCCAGCTGTTCGACGACGAGGGCGAGGACGGGACCGAAGTCTAGTTTGGCACCGACGAGCAAGCTGCCAACCCTGGCGAAAGATGCCTCTAGCAATTCCAGCAATAACAATACCAGCTGCAATAGCTACAGCAACAGCGGGAACACGAAGCAATAACACAACGTAAATTCAGGCTCTCGTGCAGGAGGTGATCGAATGCAGTGGAGCGGTGTTGCTGGTGGCTAAAGAAGCAGCACTGAGCACTGATGTAGCAGTTGCAGTGACAATGGTAGTTGCCGCTGAGTAAACACTGAGCCGGGAAGGAGACTCTGTTCTGCTCCGTAATTCGCGCCACGGCGCGCCACTTATGTGCCAAACGACTGATGTAGATTTTAGTAATTAAATCGATGAACATGCAAAAATGGAACAAACCACTCGGAAAGCAACCATCAACTACAGGATGCAATCCAATGAAAGACACTGTTTTGGGCTGCTGGCGCAAGAATTCTTTTGCCACACCATCTAATCCCAATTCGATAGCATCAAAGACCCAATTGTAAAAACCCAATTTTAAAACAGATGTACCACCATATTCCTTATATTTTTTTAGGCTAGTTCGATTCTATAGAAAAGGCAGCAATGGTATATTAACAAACATAAACAAAAAATATACAAATCCAAATATATTATATACATAATATATATATATATATATATATAAATTGCATATATATATACATATATATACAGAAAAGAGAGCATAATTATAAAGAACAAGATTAAATTATATTATATTATATTAAAGAAATGTTTTAAATAAAAGAGAGTTTATTTAACGAAAAAACGAAATAACAAACAAAACAAATGTAGCGATAAAAAATCCCACTTAAATTTTTTTCAAAATGTTGAAATTTTTATAAAATTGTAAATTACAAACGCATACGGTTAGAAGAATTAAGTAATATATATTAAATATACCATATACATATACGCATAGGTTTAAGCCATCCAATTATATCTCTAATCAATTTTTTTTTGGTGGATTCCCCCTAAGATCCGGGACTTAGAATACCTCTAAGTAACTAAGTACATGCAAAGCGAAAATATGTACGAGTATGTATGTTAAGTTCACTAGCCTAGTAACTAAAACCAAGAATGATCGATAGAATTGAACTTTTATGTATACATGTAGTCTGAGCGGCGGACGTGGAGGACGAACTCCCGTCTAGATTATAATAAGATTATAATAATAGCTATAAAAAACAATTAAGCCCCTTTACATGCACAAATGCGTAGGTGTGGGTGTGAGTGTTGGTGTGGGTGGTGTGGGTGTGGGTGTGGGTGTGGGTGTGGGTGTGGGTGTGGGTGTGGGTGTGGGTGTGGGTGTGGGTGTGGGTGTGGGTGTGGGTGTGGGTGTGGGTGTGGGTGTGGGTGTGGGTGTGGGTGTGGGTGTGGGTGTGGGTGTGGGTGTGGGTGTGGGTGTGGGTGTGGGTGTGGGTGTGGGTGTGGGTGTGGGTGTGGGTGTGGGTGTGGGTGTGGGTGTGGGTGTGGGTGTGGGTGTGGGTGTGGGTGTGGGTGTGGGTGTGGGTGTGGGTGTGGGTGTGGGTGTGGGTGTGGGTGTGGGTGTGGGTGTGGGTGTGGGTGTGGGTGTGGGTGTGGGTGTGGGTGTGGGTGTGGGTGTGGGTGTGGGTGTGGGTGTGGGTGTGGGTGTGGGTGTGGGTCTTAACATTACCTTACTTTACCTTACCAGCCCTATTTTAACTAATTTAGTTGTTTTTTTTAGGGTGCTATCGATGTTCGTTTATAATAATAATGAATGAATAATAATTGCGAGCCACCTGGCAGCTAGAGCGGCGTTTAATGAGCTTTTTACCTGCCTCCAATATACTTTTTTTATAATTATACATACAATACAAAAAAATATTTTCCAAAACATACGTTCGTCTGCATTTATTTTAGGTAATTGTAAATTTAATTTTTTGTGCACTCTATTAGTACAACACTGACGAATCAAAGTCGATTTCTTTATCAGTATGAAGGTTTTATTTTAAGCGACGTAGACGCCCAGGCGGCCTAGACATATTCAAAGCTCAGTAAACTTATTGATTGTTTTTTAAATACATGCAATCATATATTTTTATAAAATGAAAATATTGCCCCAAAGCACTAAGTAGTCTAACTGCCGAGTTAAACAATTTTATGTAGTGCACGTGCGAAGACGCCACCCCAGGAATCTGAGAAATCAGAGGAATCGGGCATGGAGCGGAGGTCAGAGAGCAAAAATCGGAAATGGTGCTGCCAGTTACGGATGTGAGAGACGTGTAGAGTTACGCCCATACTTGCCCAAACGCTAGATTTTGGCACAGGGACCCTGGATCGCTCAATGCGAATGAACCAATCCAAAATTTAAAATTTCTCTTGAAATAAGCAAAAGTATTATACAAAAATAGGCTAAACTACTTTAGGTTTTTGTTTCAGTTGTTCGTGCTTACCTTTTTGCGTATGTGAAACCTATTGCAGATATTTATTTGTAGGATTCCCCATTTTCAATCACCATTTTATCAAGCGCCACACTATTGAAAGACACGATCTCGAGAATACTAAATACTTTACAGGCATAATCCAAAAATGAAACACGAAATAAAAAATTTACAAGAAAATAAGATTTGTTCAAATTAGCACAAAAATCAAAACAAATATAAGTATGTATACATTTTTAAACTAACTATTACGCATAGAAGGATTCTTATATATACGTTTTTTTTATAATTTCCCATTTTTTTCTTAACAAATATAATATTTAAATAAAATAACAATAAAATGAATCCAACAAGCTTCATCTTTTATTTCAAACCTCTCTCCATTTTAGATAAAAACAAGTGAGAAAAGTTATCTTCGGCTTGCCATAGCTGCCATATAAACGACCGATATGAAAACAAGTCTTTGTATGGGAAACTTTTTTGTTTTCCAAGCTATTGCAACTGAATTCAACATTTATTCATTTGACATAGCCACACATGATTTGTGAAAGTTTGGTCCGGATCGGACCACTATATCATATAGCTACCATACAAACGACCGATATGAAAACAAGTCTTTGTATGGAAAACTTTTTTGTTTTCCAACCAATTGCAACCGAATTCAACATTTATTCATTTGACGTAGCCATACATAATTTTTGAAAGTTTGTTCCGGATCGGATCACTATATCATATAGCTGCTATACAAACGACCGATATGAAAACAAGTATTTGTATGGAAAACTTTTTTGTTTTCCAACCTATTGCAACCGAATTCAACATTTATTCATGTGATATAGCCATACACGATTTGTGAAAGTTTGGTCCGGATCGGACCACTATATCATATAGCTGCCATACAAACGACCGATATGAAAACAAGTCTTTGTATGGAAAACTTTTTTGTTTTCAAGGGTATACCATCTTCGGCAAGCCGAAGATAACTTTTCTCACTTGTTTTACTTAATTTTAATGAAAGTCTCTTCTCTTAATTACTAACTGGTTGGTTTATATACATACTTGTATATATCTTTTTTAATGAAATTGATGAAGATTATACTTTTTTTTATTATCCAAATATTTTTTTGAGAACTTGTAGAAAAGGAAAAGGTTAAAAAAAATTTACAGGCTCTGCATTTCAAAATTCTGTTATCCTTCTAGTAAATGAGCTGTTCTGGGGCCCTCTTGTTCTTTCGAGGTTCATTTATTGAATAATTAAAGTGTGCTGAAGTTGGGTTCAGCTAACCCGCACATACATTGCTTATATCTATTTATTGTTTCTTATATTTATACATTTACATATGTATGCAGAAGGCATTGACCACTTGAGCTGCAAAGTGCATGCTCAGCATTCCCACGCTCCGCGATCGGCTTATGTATAAGCGTTAGATCGTATTACTGGGGCGCTGGATTGCTTACGTAGTTTTGGTGGTCTTTTTGTATATTTATATATTTATATTTATTATGACACAATGTATTGACGCTAAGTTATACCCAATCATTTATTGTATTGTTAGGGTAGGTTAGTTCAATATGCTACACCTCCCTTTTTAAAGAAATGACGTAATATATGTAGTCATTTAGTTCTTAATATTATTATTGTTATTGATTTTTCTTATTAACTATTAGCAATGTTTTGTCTCAAAGCATTTTTGTATAATGACAGAATAATACAAAAAATTTATGTTGAATTACGATATTTTTGGATTTATGTTTAACTTTCTTAGAAGGAAAAATAATTAAAAATTTTTTTTTTTTTTTTTTTTTTTTTTTTTTTTTTTGAGGTTGATCAGACCTTTTCTTAAGTGAAATGAAACGTTTCATTGATTATATATTTTTAGTCTATCCTTATGTACTTTTTGCTTCTTTTGTTTTGTATCTCTAATTACTATGTTATCTCTGTCTTCTATGGTTTCAACAGTATAAGGGCCTAGATATACTGGATCTAACTTATGACCCGATTCGTTCCTTAGTATAACTTTATCTCCTATTCTTAATTGAAAATCTGAAGTTTTCTTATCATAAAGTTGTTTTCTATAAGACTTAGCTTTTTCTAACATAAGTCTAGCTCTTTTATATGCTATTTCTAATCTAAATTTTATTTCCTTTGAGTAATCTTCTATATTATATAGTGGTTCTATCCTATCTGTTTTATTAAAATTTGCGAACTGCCTTGGTAATCTTCCAAAGACTAGTTCATATGGACAATAATTATGCATGACTGATGGTGTTGTGTTGAAACAATATGTAAAGTATTGTATCCAAACGTCCCAATCAGTTTTATCTGCAGAGATGTATGAACGAATGTATTCATTGAATGTTCTATGACTTCGTTCGATTGTCCCTAAAGTCTGGTGGTGATATGCAGTGGATGTAAGATTTTCAATCTTCATATATTTACACATATCTTGAATTACATTGTTTTTATACTCGGTACCCATGTCCGAAATGAACGTCTTCATTGGACCGTACTTTAGTATAAAATTTTCGAATATAGCTTTTGCGACAGTATTTGCGCTCTTATTCGCTACAGGTATGGTTACTAGATACTTCGTCAAATCACATATTAGTGTGACGATGTATTCGTTGCCATATTCTGATTTCGGTAGTGGACCAACTGTGTCCACTATCACTATATCAAAAGCATTTGTTGGGGTTTCTGTGTGAGTCATTGGGGTCTTTGTATGTGTCGTTGTTTTTGACATTTGGCATTTATGACATCTACGTATGTACTCTTTTATATGACGAGTCATATTTTTCCAATAATAGTGTCTTTTTATTTTCGCTAGCGTTCTTGTAATGCCTGTATGACCTCCTTGAATTGGATCGTCATGATATGTAGACAGTATCGATTGTATCTCTTTTTCAGTTTTTATAATGGTCACCGGCTGGAGTAGCGCTACTCTTAATGATTTCAATTTTATATTGCCCATATTTTTGAAATTATCTATTGAAATGGTTTCAAAGATTTTTTCACTCGGTGCCAATTTGAGTTGGCTGATTTTTAGTATACCGGCTTGCATTTCAAGCCTTTGGAAGAACTGACCTAAATCAAAAATTCCATTGGTATATAAATCGTCAACATCAATTCTTGCAATAACTTTATTTCCTCGTTTTAGTAAACAAATAGATTCAGTTATTCGCAAGGTCACTACTTTTCGTACTTCATCATTTGTTATGACTTCGTGTACGTTGGGCTTAGATACATTTTGGATACTTTGCCTAGGCAATAGTTCCTTATTTGTTACTGTACAGTTTTCTTGTCTACTTTGTTGCCTGGTAGTGACTTTCAGGACTTTATGTTGCATGTCTTTGAGTTCCTTTATATTTATACGTGAGAGTGCGTCTGCTACAAAATTATCTTTCCCCCTTATTCTACTGTGAAGTCGTATTCTTCAAGCTCTAGCCGCATGCGAGTTAATTTAGAACTGGGATTAGTCATAGAAAATAGGTACGTTAATGGTCTGTGGTCCGTTTTAATGGTGAAATGTTTGCCATAAATGTATGGTCTAAAATGGGTAATTGCCCAATGAATTGCCGCTAGTTCTTGTTCCGTTGTACTCTTATTGCTTTCTCCTTTTGTAAATGAACGTGATGCATAAGCTATTGGGAGCTGAATCCCGTCACGGTTCTGAGTTAGAACCGCTCCGCAAGCTTGTTTACTAGCATCCGTTATAATGCAAAATTCTTTGCGAAAATCAGGATATTGTAATAGTGTGGGGTGCATAAGATTTTCTTTAAGGTATTCGAATGCGTTCTGGCATTCGCTTGACCATTCAAAAGGGACATTCTTTTTACATAATCTAGTTATGTGCCGTGAATAGTCGGCGAAGTTCCTTATAAATCGACGATAATAGTTGCAGAATGCTACAAATCGTCTCGCACTGTCCGCATCATGAGGGACAGGATAATTTTTGATGACGTCATATTTCTTGTTATCTGGCAATACTCCTTTGTCTGTGCATTTGTGACCCAGGAATGTCACTTCGTGCATGAAAAATGAACATTTTTCTGGATGCAACTTTAGGTTATATTTCCTACATACATTAAAAACGTCAGTTAAGTTTTTAATCATTTGTTTTTCGGAGCATCCTATCACCATTAAGTCATCCATGTAAAGGAATGCCTGAGAGGGTTCTAATCCCGAGAATGATATAGTCATCATCCTCTGAAATGAATTTGGTGCTATTTTAAGACCAAATGGTAATCGCGTGAAGCGATATGAGCCATTGCTCGTTGAAAAGGATGTTATATTCTTAGAGTTTTCCTCAAGTTCTATTTGGTGGAAACCTGACATCAAGTCAAGGCATGAAAAGTATTTAGCTCGACCTAGTTGATCTAAAATGTCATCAATTCTAGGGAGTGGAAATTTGTCAGAAAGAAGTTTTTTGTTTATTTGACGATAGTCAATTACTAATCGCCATTTTTTCTCTTGTGAATTTGGTAATGATTTTTTTGGTACTAGCAAGAGTGGGCTGTTATATTCAGATACAGACGGTTCGACGATTTTGTCGCTTATTAATTTCCCTACTTGTTTTTGAATTTCCTCAATATGGCTATGCGGGCTTCTATAGTTTTTTATATAAATGGGTTCATCATCTTTAAGTCTTAATGTTTGTTTATAAAAATTATTTGTTGATATTGGTTCGGTTTCCAGTCCGAACACATCACTATACTGTGTGCATAATTCTGTTAATTGATTTTTAAATTGGTCTGGAAAATTTTTCTTTAGTTTTGAAAGTATTTGCTCGCTTCTATTTCCAGTGTCGGTATTATGAATGTCATAATCTTTTAGATTTTCATATTGTATTTTATTTACTTTGACCACTTGGTCGAAATTAGTTGTATTTAGAAGTCGAACGTATACATGTTTGGATGCTGCTATTGTATTTGCAACATAAATCCCACTGTGTATTTCTTGATTAGGAACAAATATGAAATCATTTACAACATTAATGTCTATTTTCCGAATAACTTGTGATCTGGCTGGCAGAAGAACTGTATTGTTGCCAGCGCTATATGTTATCGGAACATATATTGGATAATTTAAATTTTGGGGTCTAATTATAAACCAGTCTTCACTTGGTTTGAAATCTAGTTGACAATTAAATTTCTTTATAAAATCAATGCCTATTATTCCATCACATGGTATTGCAAAATTTGGGTTTACCAAATGAAATTCATGTGGAATAATATATTTTGTTGATTGGAGTTCTATTAAGGTTGTTCCTTGAGACTTTATCACACCTTGGCATATGCCTTCGATGTTTATTATTTTTTCATTTTGAATTATGAAGTTATCAGAATTTACTTTCAAAAGTGAGATATCTGCACCAGTATCTATGAGAAATGTTAGTTTATTTTCAGTTGAATGATTATAGAAAGTTACGAATATATTAAGACTATAATTGATGGAATGAACTTTTACATTTATTGGTTGTTTCCTAAAGGGTTCTGTTAGTTTTCCGACGTATTTTGCGCGATTCTCACACTGCTATTATTATTATTACCATGGTTGTAGTTTCCGCGGCCTCTACCTTGATTTTGGCCTCGTCTACCTCCACGGTTATTATAGTTATTATTATTGTTGTTATTGCTGCCTCGGTTGTAATTGTTGTGGTAGTTATTTCTTCCACGATTATAACCCCGGGCGCCTCTATTATAATTATTTGCACCTCGTCGATAATAGAGTACAGTGTTACTTTGACCTGTTATCTCTGTGCAACTGTTTACAAATTTGGAGATGGCATCATTCATGTTTGTGAATGTGCCTGCTTGCATGATAAGTTTTACCTTATCAATGGAGCAATTCTGTGTCATTGCTTTTACAGCTGTTGTAGTGCTGTATTTATTTGCTAAGGATTGGCTGAGACCTTCACTGATATAGGCACCTTCAAGGGCCTTTGTCAGTTTCTCCACTTCTTGGGTGTATTGGTTAGCCGTTTTATTTCTCTGTTGTAGATTCAGAAGTTTGGCAGATATCACTTCTACCGATTCTCCTTTTACTGCACTTGACAGTTGGGTAATGATTGCAGCAATCGTCTGCTCATTACTTATAAGGTTTCTTACATGGCCTTTAAGTTTAGTTTTTATTAGGCTTATTGCTGTCGTTTCATGTGTGCCCTTTAAGCTATCTAGTAGACCTAGAGCATCCAAAAAACTTTGTAGATTTTCTGGTTTACCATCAAACTCTGGTATCAGAGATGTGGCTAGCCTGATAAATTCTATCAACGTCTGTGCCATTTCAGAAATTGTTGTTGGTTCAGATTTAAATTCAATTCGGTCGCTTCCTTCTAGCGTTTCAATGTCACTATCGGACTCAGCGCCGCTTGATTGAACAGATTCGTCTAGTTCTTTGAACTGGTCTGTGTTGAATTCAACCAATTGACTTAGACTTTCTGGTACATCTATCAGAATATGCCTTCTTTTTCTGATGTTATTTAATCTTGTGTTTAGGGATTTTATAACCCTTAAACATTTGTTATTATGTTCAGATGTGAGCCTATTTGCATATTTATTTACTAATGTAACTATATTATTATATTCACCTACTAATATCTCTATATGATTTTTCAGAGTTTCGGATTTTATTATTGCGTCTCTATTGATACATTTATAAGACTTATCGAACCTGAAACGAAATTCGTCTATTCGTATCGCTATTTCGCTCCATTCCATTCTTTTCGTAAGAAAAAAGTTTTTATTAAGCTTTCTTCTAATCCATATTATTATTTTTTTTTTTTTAATCTGGTCTATACGATTTGCCCTATTTATGTAACGTCTTTTAATGATTTTGTTATGCTTAACATAAATTGTAAGCAGAAATTGTAGAAGTAGTACTATTGTAATAATCAGCAATAAAATCCACAACGCATTTATATCGTCTGTGTGATCTATAATTTTTACGTTAGTAACTACGTTGGCAGTGTTGGCCTTTGCCACACTAGAATCGCTAAACCATCCCATTTTTTTTTATTTTCAATGAAACGTTTTGTTTGAAGAACAATCAAAAAAAAATGAGATTTTCTATTTATGAGTTTTTTCTCATTATTGTGATATTTCTTTATTCTTCTAGAAAATCAAAAATAAAAAATGTTTACGTTTAATGAAGATAAAAATTCTTCTGTCATTAAAAAAAAATTTGCAGCTGAATATATATATATACTCAGTAGCGGAGACGTGGAAATATTAGTTGTTAATAAATGTGGTTGGCTCACATATTTGTTTACAATATAAAAAAAAAATTGTCCAACCGCATTGTTAGTAAAAAGCCTAACAGATATTAGTGTTTTTCAAGCAGCGGTTTCCCGCATCGGCTTGGGTTTAGAAATTAAAATTAAGGCAAATTGGGGCATTGGCATTTATTTATGCAGCCCGTTTGCGTTGTTTCGCACCTTGCGAAATCTGGCTTTCGATGTCCTCAAGACGCTCTTTGTAGCGTTGTCGGGATGCCTCGTCTCTGGCCAACTGGGTCATTTCCTTGACCAGTCGGCGTTGCCTAAGTAGCTTTACCCTTTGTCCGGAGCGTTTGTGCTTCTTCGGTTCCTTCCTTTCCTGCCTTGCCCGGTACTCAGCTATTGTGAGTGGGCGTGGTCCATCTGCAGGATTTTGCTGCAGAGCTTCTTCCAACGTTGGCAAGTCCCTTTGCGTCGTGGGCTGTGCGGTTGAGAATTGTGGCTCTTCCGCCATCAATTATTATGTTTTTAGTTAATAATAATAACTTCTTGTAGCATAGAATTCTTCCTGCTACGGAATTACCGGAATCTTCGTATGGGTACAGACCGATGCGGTGTCCAGGATGATCCAGGCTGGATCGATGTGGTGTCCAGGATGATGCAGTATCCAATGGAGTGGGAAACAATGGAGCAGCTATCCGTGTGGCGCAGTTGACATTCGTGACAGCCGCATTGATGGCGTCCCAATCTCAGAGCTTGTCCTTGTGTTAAAGATGCCGTCCAAGGGATGTCCTGGTAGAGTCCTAGTAGGGTCCTAGTGATGTCCTAGTAGGGTCCTAGTAGGGTCCTTCGTGTCCTGTCACGGTCGCCATGTTCTGGGGCCCTCTTGTTCTTTCGAGGTTCATTTATTGAATAATTAAAGTGTGCTGAAGTTGGGTTCAGCTAACCCGCACATACATTGCTTATATCTATTTATTGTTTCTTATATTTATACATTTACATATGTATGCAGAAGGCATTGACCACTTGAGCTGCAAAGTGCATGCTCAGCATTCCCACGCTCCGCGATCGGCTTATGTATAAGCGTTAGATCGTATTACTGGGGCGCTGGATTGCTTACGTAGTTTTGGTGGTCTTTTTGTATATTTATATATTTATATTTATTATGACACAATGTATTGACGCTAAGTTATACCCAATCATTTATTGTATTGTTAGGGTAGGTTAGTTCAATATGCTACAGAGCGATACGTAATACAACAAAGAGTTATCCATTTTGCGGTTTCAAAAGTAAACTTAAATAAAACTCAGATCAAATGTTTTTTTTATAATATATATTTTTTATTATAAAGTTTGAACGTTGAAACGTTGAATTATGCTTGAAACATTACATTATTTAAGTGACAACCACGTGAATTGTTGCAAGCATAGATTCTTTTGAGGTCATTTTCGACCTCTTTTTAACACATATTGGGCGGTATCTTAGCCATAATTTGGCAATTGTTGGTTTTTAAGTGCTCAAGAGTTTAGGGGTTATATGCATAATAAAGGTCTATCGCGTAGCCCCACAAAAAAGTCCAGCGATGTCAAATCGGAAAAAAGTCGATAACTATATGACTATAAAGCTCCGAATTGACGGTGGCAGTCGTTTCATCGTCGTTTTTGAAGAAGTAAGGTTCAATCACAACTCCTGACCAAAGAGCGCGCCAAACAGTAACTTTTTGTGGTGACTTCATAACTTGAATTGAAGTTGAAATTGTCCATATACGACAACTTTTTGTATTAACATACCCACCAAGTGAAACATTTGTAAACCATAATCGCCTCTTATGCAATTGTGGCAGAATCACCATTTTTGTAGTAGGTTTTAGCAAGTTTCATGCATTGGTCCATAGTTAAGTAATCGATTTTCGTAAATGGCAGACTTTCAACTGAAAAAAAATTGGTTTAACAACTTAGTTTGACAGATGTCGAATTCCAGCCCTAAACTTTTGAAACTGCAAAATGGATAACCTTTTATAATAAAGTATATTTTGTACATATAAGGATTTTATTATAAAGGAAATTTTTTGCTTTTAGATACTTATAGTACTTATGATACTTATAGTATGACTACATTATGGCCCAGTATATAATATTCTTGGCATATTTTCTAAATAAAGGACTTTAGCTAAAGATTAATTACGAAGAAATTAAAATTGGAAAAAATGGCATTGGGTATTTTGAAATGAAAATAGCTAAAACTTTTGTAATATATAAGGATATTGTTAGACCTCAAGAATTCCATCCTCCAGGAATTATTGCAATCCTTCCATGAAAGCTTAAGGCTTCTCAAAAATGAATTTGGAAAGTTAATTCAATCCATTTACTATATGCAAGGATATAATTATGTATTCGAGACCTTTCTCTACTTGGTGGAATTATTTTTCCCGACAAATCGGATCTCGGTAAAATTTTTTAAAAAATGTGAACAAAAACAATTGTTTCTTACTTCATTGAGAGAATATCTATAAACGTGTGAAATTCAAATCATTCCATAATGCTACAATGACACAAAAAATAAGAATCTGAGGACTGATGGAAATAGAAACTGCCCATCAGTCATTACTCAGCAAGCCCTTTTCCAAACTTTATTTGATGATAGTTTTCAGTTGATTAAAAGTGATTAAAAGTCAGCTTTGCAAACTCGAATCAGATAGATACCCCAGGATACACAATATTTCTTTACCAATTCCAACCTCCAACCCACCACCCTATTCCGTTTGCTCGCAAATCAATCGAATCTCTTTCAGACATTTTGACATTTTATGAAATCTTTGCGAAATGGCATCGGCATCGGATGGCAATAAAGTTTTAAGTTTCCAAGTCTACTGTCTAGGAAGCGTAAGGGGCACTCCTTTCCCTGGTCGTCTCGATTGTTTTATTTTTTCACTTTGGTGTGAAAGCAAGAAACTATTTTTGAGATCCAAAATGTCCACTCAGAAAGATTAGTTTCAGAAATCCTTAAATCTATTGTGTGGAATCAACATTCAAAAACCTGATCAGAAAACTCTTAGAGTTGGCCAAAAACTTTAAGGTTTTGTGTGTAAGTGACGAAAATGTGTAACTTAATCCGCATTAATATGTTCGCTTATAGACATGTCCATCTGTTTGTCCAAAACCGTTAAAAGGGAAAAAGTCTATAGATTTTATAAAACTGGAAAAATGTACAATCTACGAGTATATACTGTACCTTGGAAGACCACTTGAAGATAGAATTGGGGGTTTGGTGGGGAGGTATTTTATTCTGGAGACCATCGTTTAAACAAATTTTAGATAATTATTTTTAAGCTATCTTAACCTTCGCACCTTTGGGGAAGCTCTTATGATTTGAAAATCAGTTCATCGAGCAGATCGGCCACTCAAATATCGACAAAGTAGAAGTACTTTCTAAATTTTCAAATAAATTAAAAGATTTAAAATTATTATTAGATTCAAATTTAAAGCCTCGACCTTATAGCATTCAAAGCTTGCCTGTTTTCATTTTTTATACCCTGTACCCATTAAAAATGGGTGAAAAGGGTATCATAATATGGTGCAAATGTATGTAACAGGCAGAAGGAAGCATCTCCGACCCCATAAAGTATATATATTCTGGATCAGCATCAACAGCCGAGTCGATATAGCCATGTCCGTCTGTCCGTCCGTCCGTCCGTCCGTCCGTCCGTCCGTCCGTCCGTCTGTCCGTATCAACGCCTAGATCTCAGAAACTACAAGAGCTACAGACATGTGCCATATAGCGTTGGATAGGTAATTACCATACGCAGTACAAGTTTGTTTTTTTATTTTGATATCACCCCCCCGTTCCCCCGCAAACAGCAAAAAACTGCCACGACCACGCTCCCCGCAAACCGCAATAAACTGCCACGCCCACAATTATAAACCTAATGCTATGCAATTAGGCATATGCGTTGCTTATAAAAGCTATCTAATTTTTAAATTTGAACCAAATCGGATAAGAAACACGGAAGTTATGCCACATGCAAAATCTATGGCAAGGGAAGCAGAAGCGCAGCAAAACATGCATTGCGCGACGCCGACTGCGACGTTGACAGCGAAATGTGTATGGCTTTATGACACACGAAACTTATTTTCATAACCAAAATCATACCAAATTTTCTAATATGGTAGAATATTGTTTCATTTAGTTATTGATATTAAATAAATAAATTGTAAGCATGTCTAAGGGTACAGGGTATTTTTCAATCGGGAAACTCGACTGCTGCTACCTTACTTGTTTTTAAACTGATAAATTTCTATCATTATGGAATCACATAAATTACGTTGATTGACAACTGCTTTTTCTATTGCCTTTACCTTTATGACATGTACTTTTCCGACGGGTGACATTACCCCTTGCAATATTTTAGAGAATCTGTCACCAGGATCTGGTCTGGAATTAAAGCATATTATGAAATTGGCGTCTCATGTTTGGCTGCATTTCCGGACTCTCAGCAAAATTAAGTACCACGTGGTGGCAACGAGTGGTGGGGGGAGAAGGGGCAGGACATAAAGTGGGCAGGGAACGCCCATGCCGGGTTATCGATGAGGCAGGGCAGCCACTCGTTGCACTTTATGCGTTAAAAATAAATTCTCGAGTGCTTTTGTGATGGCGATGGATTGCCTATTTTTGGTATGCAAAAACTTTTTGTTCGCCGTGTCTTGTGCATGTGTGTGTGAGGGTGTGTACGTGAGTTAGTGGGCATGTGTCGGTGTGTTGATGTGTCGGTACGCTTGCGTCTGCGACTGCGTGTGTGGTGGCTGGATGTTGGGTGGCACTTGCACATGAAACACTTGGCTTTTGACACAACACACGAACAGCGTTAGTTATCAGACTTAACCAAAGAAAAACCCGTGACATCTTTTTTCATTAGCTCATTGAGCCTTAAAAATGTAAAATATATAATTCTCCCAAAAAAGTTTCGATTTATTTAGTTTACAATTTCCCATTCAATAATTAAGCCTTAAATTAGAATTCAAGCACGGTTCTTAGTCTGATATATACTATACGAAGTATAGGTATATCAGAAAACTACTTTTATTTTGATTAATGCAACAATTAAAAGAATAAAAAAATTTTTTAATTAGTAATTATATAATAATAATTAAAATAAAGTTTAGTTCAATTACTTATTTATTTGCTATGCTCAAATAATTGCATTCTAAGTACAACAATTCCTTTGAAGTGCAGTTAATATGTTTTTAAAGCAGCTCCTTCGTCCTGGTTGCCGTTGTCGGAATAAAACTGTAAATCTATGAAATGTCAATCGGTAACTGGGGGCAGCAGTGGCATCTTCTCCTCAGGATTGTTGCAGTTGTTGTTTCCAGTTGGAGTACAACACTAAAAGTTACGCTAGGTTATGAAAAAGTCTTTGAGCTTTGAACAAACTGTCCAATTTTTAGATTTTTAGATGTATAGTTGCTAGCCTTCTCTGCTTCCTCCTTGTCTGGGTCGTGTTTCGCACTGTCCAGGAGCGGATTCGGTGGTTGTACCAATGACTAAAAATAAAAGCTGGCTTATTTGATAACGAATTTGGGGCAGTCAGGGCTAAGGGATCAGCAAATAAAAAAAATATCTATTAAATTGCAACAGATTTTTTTTATAATTGATTAAAAATGGCTTATCCAGGGGATATTCTTAGAACTAAACTAAAATCAGGATTGATCAACTAGATCGAAAAAATAATTTTACACGGATTCTGTGTTCGCATTCCCTTAAATATACATTTATCCCAGCGTCAATCCTTCAAAAACTTCTTTCATCATATACACATTTTTTAAAAACCCAAATAAATTGCAAATAATTGTAAGAAGTTTAGAAATCATGGGTATAGATTTAAATCTGATCAAAGTTTGAGTGTGTGAAAAAAATGTATTTGAAGTTTAGCGGTCAGGACAATACAGTAAAATGTTGCCTCAGCATAATATTTATATCTCCGAAAACAAATTGAATTTGAACAAAAATGTATATTTGTTGGGATGTCGACAAAATTCATCTGATCTCAATTCCAAGCAAGGCCATTTCCAATAAAAAGTAATCGACGGCAACCAATTTGCTGTGAAATCCGTTTAAAATAATCTAACCATCTTAAATTCTAGCAGATCCGTCCCTGGATTCATACTTTCGAGCTTGGTCTTCCGTACTTTTTCGTTCCTTATGCTTTTGCCCTTTTCACTCGTATTTTTTCTTCCCTTTAAGCTGGCGTCTTTAAAAAAAAGATAAAAACTTGGGCAACATGTTGCGATGTTTTACAATTTCGAAATGAAAAATGTGTGGCATTTTCTGGGCATGTGCACCAAAAAAGACAGCTCCCGCCGAACATTCACAAACATTCTTCTTAGCTTGTTGGAAAATTGATTTCAATATAAGTTTAACATTGTTCAATAATAAAGAGGGCGACGTTCCCTTGCGAACACAACCTATAAAATATCAAAGTCCAATTTATTGGCGTGTCTCCGCCAATAATTAGTGGCGCCTCTCAAAATGGAACGCTGCAAGTCATAGGAAAAAAGGTAAAAGATTTTAGAGTATAATCTTGATAGTATATCCTTCAGCCTAGTATACTATTTTACTTGTCTTGATTTTGTATTTCAGTCTAAAAACATTGAGTCACCCCTTTGGTCGGTGTGGTCACGTTTTTTTAAGGCCGTTTTCTAAGTACAGTGGTGCTCACATACTTAAGCCACTGCTACCATAAACTGTTTTCTTAATAACTTTTTTTAACATAATTATTTCGGCCTGAAATTTTTACATTTTGCAAAACTGTTATTTAAGCAGCTGATCACAGTAAAAAATTACAAGTAGGAGTTCGGGGGTTCGCCAAAAATTGACTAAATGTCAAAAAGGAGTATTGCGCTCTGCTCATATACTTAAGCCACCTTGAGCTAAAATCGTCAAACTTGTGTTTTTTTTCGGGAAAGTTGTGCTAGTTAGTTTCTATACTAAGATATTGAATACTAAATACGTTTCCAAAAACAATTTGACCGCTATGGCTAAAAATAAAAATACAAATCCGGCCGAAAGGAAGCTAATATGGGAATATTACGAAAAAAACACAAGTATTCAACAAATTTGTAAGACTTTACATTTTTCGCGTGGCAAAGTCAAAAATGCCATTGCATTTTGTAAGAAAAATGGAACCTGGGAAAATATTCCGAGAGAAAGGCCCAGAAAAATCACTTTAAAGGACGATAGACGGATTGCCAAAATCAGTAAAGCCGATCCGTTCTTGACTTCGACGCAAATCAGAGGGAAAATTGGGGCAGATTATGGCGTGAATGTGTCAGCTCAGACCATAAGAAGACGGCTAAATGAGTTCCAGCTATGTACACTAGTCATTGAAGTGTGTACATCGTCTTCGAACAGTGCGTTCACTAATTTTTGTGTTTGTCATCTCATTCCATTCATTTGCAGCAGATTGAGGCTTTAAATGAATGTTTTTCTTGAATTCTCTCAGAAGGATTCTGTCTTCATTCGTCGTTGTTTTGCGTTTCGCACCCAATCTCGGCAAGTTTTTGACTGTATTATGTTTTTTAAATTTATTTATTTGATAGTGTACTGTTTGTCGCGATAAATTAAATTCATTTGCAATGTCCTTTACGGCAGAACCAGCTTCAAACTTTGCTACTATCGAAGCTCTCACGGTACAGCTTAATTCTGCCGTTTTCCCCATAGTTAACAATTATTATTGCTCACTATTTTAATTTTTTATGATCATAAAATAGTAACAAAGTTTAACTGCAAACAAATTTTTGATCAGCACTTGCTGAAACTCGCGAGATAATTAACTTAAACCTTTCGTCAAAATACTTATGCCATGCCAAAAGATGTTGTCTACGTCAGTAGAAAGAGAATGCAATGAGATAATCCAAAAATTCTTTTGCATACACATAACTGTAATTACGCTCTATCGTTTTCTATTCATTTTCGCACCATATTTCAAAGGTACTCAACAGAGTGAGGTCCGATAGTCGAAAATAAGTTTCGTCAAAATATATATGCCGACTAGTGTATATGGACGCATTGCCCAAAAAAAACCATTGCTGTCCATTAAAAATGTAAAAAAACGACTTCAATTCGCCACAGAGAATATTCAAAAAGGTCCCAATTTTTGGAACATGATTGTTTGGAGCGACGAATCCAAGTTTAATGTCTTTGGGAGTGATGGTAAACCATATGTCCGACGTCCTCCCAACAAACAATTGGACCCCAAATACACTAAGAAGATCGTTAAACATGGTGGCGCTTCCATTATGGTCTGGGGCTGTTTCACCGCATCGGGCGTAGGTCCCCTAGTGAAGACAAAAGGCATTATGATCGGCGAAATGTACAGGGACATTCTTATTGACAATTTATCTGGAGAATGTGCCGATAATTTGCCACTTGCCTGGAGATTTCAACAGGACAACGACCCTAAGCACACCAGCAAGATAGTCAAGTCGTGGCTTAACCAAGAGGCAATCAATATTTTTGACTTGAACCCTAAAGAAAACTTGTGGGGAATTCTTAAACAAGTAGTTGGCCAAAAAAAACTAGCAAATAAAAAGGATTTGTGGCGAATTTTGCAAGAAGAATGGAAGAAAATCACCCCTCTACAGTGCGGACGTCTTGTGGATTCAATGCCAAAGCGTTGCTCCGCTGTTCTTAAGCAGAAAGGTCATCCCACTCAATATTAAAGTAAATTTATTAAAAGTATATGGAATATTGGGCAAATTTTTACTTTTCCAACCATTTCCTTCCAGGTGGCTTAAGTATGTGAGCAGGACATTTTGGAGATAGTCTCAGATTTTTTTAAGTTTTTCATTGAAGAAATATTTTTATAACTTGGTTATTCATCTATTTCAACCCTGATATATAGAACTAATGTGACAAAAAAAATTGGAGCTGTAAAATAAAAACTTTTGTTAATTTTCGTTTAAATACTTGGTTGAAGGGTTGTGGCTTAAGTATATGAGCACCACTGTACGTGTCAAATTTTTGGACGATAAGTATATATTGATTATTGTAACACCCACTCAGCAAACTTTTCTCTATATTTTTTTTAACAACAAAATTCAGAAAAAATCCTTTATCTATATATCTATAATCTTTATGCCTTTTGAAAAGCGCAAAAGCAAGCATTTTTTTAAAAATTCAATAAAATTTGTCAAAAAAATTAATGCGATCGAAAGGTTTTAGTTTTGCGGTAATTTTATTTATTGAAACATAATTACTATTTTTAAAATAAAAGATACCCTATATTTTCATACTATTTTTCATATACATATATTTTTTTAGAAGTAGGAATATAAAAATTTTAAAAACATTAATTTTATTAACTTTTTTATGAAAACGTCCAAGGGTCAATGAATGAAAATATCCTAACCGTATTGTAAATAATTGTAAAAAAATCATTTAAACATTTTTCTTTTGCACCACAAAATGTCATAAAAATATTTTTAGTTGTTGATAAAAAAAAGGCAAATGCAAGGAAAGTATAATTTAAATATCCAGCTAGTATAAAAGTCTGAGCCAAGATCTAAGGTTTTTCAAATGATGATCGAATGATAGATAGAATAAAACCAAAATGCATCTTTCAACTTACCAAAATGTCACTCGAGACTCTAAGGATCTTGATAAAGGTTATGACCCTTTTTTTTATACCCTTGAAAAAGGGTATTATAATTTTGTCCAGAAATGTGTAACGCATTAATGGAAGCATCTCCGACCCCACAAAGTATATATATTCTTGATCAGCATCAACAGCCGAGTCGATATAGCCATGTCCGTCTGTTTCTATGCAAAAAAGAGACAGTAATTTTACAGCTAGCGTTTTGAAATTATTACCAGATCATTATTTTTGTTGCACGCAGATCAACTTTAAGAATCGGTCGGATCGGACCACTATATCATATAGCTGCCATACAAACGACCGATATGAAAACAAGTCTTTGTATGGAAAACTTTTTTGTTTTCAAGGGTATACCATCTTCGGCAAGCCGAAGATAACTTTTCTCACTTGTTTTTTAATAAAAAGGTTTTTGAATATGATCGAAAGTATTTTCTTTTTCATGAGTGGATAATCAATAAGTGGATATCAACAAGGTAATGCAACAATCCAGATGGCACAGCTCACAAATGACCTTTTATTAACCAACAAATTTCTGTATTAAGTTGGCCAGCATTAAACTTGCCGAGATCAAAATTCAAAAGCGGATCTCTGGTGCTGAAGTTTTAGAACGCAGTTTACCGTAATCAATAAGGCATCAGCGATCAACTATGGATGGAGAATGTAACTGTTAAATGTGTGATTGGAGAACTAGTTTTTCAGTCAAGCCCAGAGGAACTTCATTTAAAATTAAAATTTTGTATTTGGGAAGCTTTTATATTTAAAATAAATGGCAATAAAATACAACTTATTTTCTGTGTAAAAACTGTTTCTTGACAAACTGTATATTATCATCTTTTTTTTTTTTTATAAATAAAAATTGTATTTGTTTACATTGCAGTCCACTGTTACTGTTTGTAGTAACTTATACTGCAGAGTATCATAATTTCTATCGAGTACTTACATATTTACATACTTAAACCTAATTAGGTAGTCTAGAGGCATGAATTAATTTTATCAATTAACTTATATATTTCTCGGCAGATCTGTTGGGTGAATGCGCAGGAGCCTCCTTCTCGCCCTCAGTCCCAATACACGTCTCCTCATCAAGAGTTTTCGAGCCAACTGGTTTGGGTGGATTCCCAATTTATTAACGTACGCGGTTGCATGTTTGTTTATGACATCGCCAATCCTTGGTACCTTCAGCTCTTGTTCAATGTGTTTGTTGCGGATGTACCAAGCTGCTCCAGATAGTTTACGCAAGATTTGCGACTGCGCCACGAATTTTGTTGAGGTGCGACTTTGCGGCGATGCCAATATCATCAAAATAGTTATTTAAAACTTATAAACAATTTACATACCCAGAAATTGTTAAGAAATTAGTGAACTGTTCTATTTTGCAAAAATTTGACGTATAATTATTTGTATGTGATTTCATGCAATAATCTTAGTTTAGTTATAGCTCTTGGTTTCGTTGTTATTAATAAGCTTTTCCAAGCTTTTGAAAAAAAAGCGAGGAAGCTGTAAAGATTTTAATGGCTCAAAGATCCTTGGACATTCTTAAAAACCAGAACCATATTCATTCCTGCCCTGTAACATTACAAAATCGAGAATCTTTTTGGATGGTAAATTAAATACGACTCCATGGGCAGGTGAGCCTGTCTACTCATAATCTTGTGAATACACCAAATATTTATTTTCCTTATGGCGTTTAAATCAATTACCTTTGGAAGCAATATACTTGTAAAATAGAATTTACCTGCTGCTGCTGATGGCCAACTTGCGCTTAACTTCGCGAATACTTTGCAAAGTAATAATTACTGTTTGTTGCAGGCCTGTAATGGAACCGCCGTCAAATTTCAACTTTTATAATTTGCCCCGCCCCGCTATCTGCGGGTATCGGCATATTATAGGCATTAAACTTTGATTATCGTGGTCTATGGTACACCAGTTTTTCAGCAGCCAGTAGGCCTCTAGGTCTGCGGACGGGGACCCTGCGAGCGTTAAATCTGTGCCATGCAAAATATGGATTTCCTAATGAATTTATGCGAGTTTGAATTATTCTGCTGGCAGATTAGTGGCCGTGACACCAAGTGTGTTGCCGCATGGCCGCATATTGCTGAAACCTCTGCAATCCATTCCGGATTCCGGTTATTGGATTTTGGATTCCGGATTCGGGACGAGTGTGATTTCGTGAACTTCGTAAATAATATGTACATATTGTACAATATGTAAATACGGCCGAGCCAGCATATACGGGTCTTAAAAAATTGTAAATGCTGTGCAGTTATTCATATTTTGAGGCGTAATTACCGATGCACTGTACTGCACTGTACTGTAGTATGCTACGCTATCCAGTCTTATTACATTTAGAATCTTTTCAAACTAGTTACATCTTAAGAAAGTAAGAATCCAGTAACAAATGGCCTTTGAACGAAAAAGGTACGCTTTTGCCATGTCCGTCTGTCCGTCTGTTTCTATGCAAAAAATAGATTGAAGTTTTAAAACTAGCGTTTTGAAGTTTTCCCCAGATCACTATTTTTGTTGCACGCAGATCAAGTTCAAAAATCGGTCGGATCAGACCACCATATCATATAGCTGCCATACAAACGACCGATATGAAAACAAGTCTTTGCATGGAAAACTTTTTTGTTTTCCAAGCTATTGCAACCGAATTCAACATTAATTCGTTTGACATAGCCATACACGATTTGTAAAAATTTGGTCCGGATCGGACCACTATATCATATAGCTGCCATACAAACGACCGATATGAAAACAAGTCTTTGTATGGAAAACTTTTTTGTTTTCAATGGTATACCATCTTCGGCAAGCCGAAGATAACTTTTCTCACTTGTTTATTACATATTCTCAAAGTTTATTTTTTAATATACTCCAAAAATCGAATAAGTATATATGATATGAATAATACGTTTTTTATTCCATATTCCGTTCCTAAACGTCCGAACGACCAAAGTCAAAAAACTAACAAATCAAATTCCGATCTATTAATCAACCATTATATTAAAATTATGGTCTTACTAATGCTGACTAAACTATTAGAAATTATATAAAGATTTCTTGAAATATCAACGAAAAAAATGTCGGGAATAACTGAAAACATATTGTCATAAATCGGCTGAATGACTTACTGTAGCTACTGAAGTTACTGCTGAATCCTTCAAGAGTCTCAGTTTTTTACCATGAAAAAGAAATAAATATTCCGTAAATAATAGAGACATCAGGGTAGGGCCAGCAGAGACAGAGAAAATCTAAATTATTTTCCTAAAAATTATTATTATTATTATTGTATTCGCCGAAAAACTATATTATCCCTTGCGTAATCGAATGGATTGATTTTTTCAATAAAATAAAACCCATAAGTTTATGATTTTATATATTTTTGTAACTAATGGCTTTCCTGATTGGTCCTTAAGGGAATTAATCTTGGTCACCGCAGAGCACTCCTAATGGAAAAGGGTCTAACTAATGCTCTCATAACTTTTGAAACATACATATATCTTTCATACATATATCAGAAGTTTTTTTTTATAAAATTTGTAGTATGAAAAGGTTATAGTTAACATAGAGGCTTAAGATTGGTATAATTATTTCTGGTCTAGCTTATATGGCAGTAACTGCATTTGCAGCTGATCATTTACGTGAACGATAAGTTTAACTAAATATTAATACGATCTAAAAAAAAGTTATAAAAGAGATCCCTTCTAGTCGAAACATTAAGAATATTTTATCTTCTTTTCTACGAAATATGTCTTAACTTTTATGAGAAAAAAGTAGCTTCGGAGAAAGCTTAAAAACTGAAAAAGTTGTTGGCGTAAAACTAAGGCAAACAAAGAGTTTGTATTATAACAATACAAATTTTTATAATTTTTCCGAATTCTATCCTTGCATTATAATTTTGTTCACAAGTGTGCAACGCAGTGAATGAGACATTTCCGACCCTATAAAAAAATGTATATTCTTGATCAGGACTGCACACACCCTTCTTTGCACAAAGTATAAAAGTCGAAACAGACGGAATTGGTCGAGTATATCCTATTGTTTCCATGTAACTGAAAGATCGGATATTCTGTTCCTTTCATGTTTGTGCCGGTAAAAAGTTTACATTGGCTCAGAGCCAATTTGCATTTTAATTGAATGATGGGAAATGCTACAACTTCTTTGTTTTTGCAGCTAAAAAGGTGCAATTCCCTAATTTTATGAAAATTTCAAAAATCAATACAAAAATTGTATATGCACTTTGAGAAAATTAATTAAGCTTAAAAGTATCAAAAATATACGTATACATATATGTACGTATATTTTATGTACAAGAAAATGGGTTGCTTGTATGTGTTTGTGTTATGATCTTATGATCATAAGAACCTATTCCATGAAGCACAAATCCTGAATACATTTGTAAAGCAATCAAAAAATTACTTTCTTTACCATAAAGATATGAAACTTCACGAAGTTACGACAAAAACGAATATCAAAAATATCGGGTATTAGATACTAGATCGTTCAAGTGAATTATAAGATAAAATTTCCCTCGAAAAATATTTAAACAAAAGCTTTTGTCTGTTCAAATATCATTTATATGACAGCTATAAGGTACCATATGTAATATGGTATTTCAACGGCAAAAATTTAAAATGGAGGTTAAATTTTAACGTCAACGCAAATTTCCTGCATTGAGTTTTTAAACATATTATATAAAAAAAAATATATATTAAAAATATAAAACAATTTGCAGAGCATAAAAAGAGGATTTTACAAATCGCAAGTCACTTAAAAATTAAAAAAAATATATTGTCCGAAGTATGATGAAATTATTCATTTGTTTTATTATTTCGATTCTTTAATTAAATTTAGAAAATCCATTAAAATTTTTCTTACTTCAGTACGGTGAATCTGCATACAAACTCCAAAGAATTAAAATGTTTACAAAAAATTTGACTGCTCATTACTTGATAACTTGAAAATATAAATTTCAGGTTTCGAAAAAGTGTAGATTTGCGGCAAAAATTGAGAAATAAATCAAATCATTTCAGTACAATTGACATTAAACTTAAAAATCCCAAAATTTAAAAAAGAAAATTCAATATCCTGCGTTAAATAAAGCACAAAAACGTAATCACCGAAAATCAGATCAATAATACGTTTTCCATACCATACACCCTTTAAAAATGAGAGAATAAACAGGAGAATACAAGTTAGGATCATAATACATGTGTATGTAGTATATGCGTGGTGTGATTTACAGGTGTTTCTGTCATTACAAATAAATGTTTCGATTCGCGTATGATTAATTACGACTTTATATGTACATACAATGCTTTCGTTAAAAATAAAAAAATTAAATATGTAATTAAAAATCAAGCAAATGTCTAGAAAAAAAGTTTGTCCCATTTTCAAAGTCTCGTAGAGCCGAAATGGATATGCATTTTCACATATCCCTTCCCCTTGGTTCTGATTCTGTATGCTGGATTCTGGGTGCTGTGTGGATGGAGCGTATAAAAGGATGCGTGGATGTTTTCGTAAGTGTGATCGGTCCGCTGTCAACTACCATACCAATCGCAGACCGGTCACCCAAAAACATATTGTCATAAATCGGCTGAATGACTTACTGTAGCTACTGAAGTTACTGCTGAATCCTTCAAGAGTCTCAGTTTTTTACCATGAAAAAGAAATAAATATTCCGTAAATAATAGAGACATCAGGGTAGGGCCAGCAGAGACAGAGAAAATCTAAATTATTTTCCTAAAAATTATTATTATTATTATTGTATTCGCCGAAAAACTATATTATCCCTTGCGTAATCGAATGGATTGATTTTTTCAATAAAATAAAACCCATAAGTTTATGATTTTATATATTTTTGTAACTAATGGCTTTCCTGATTGGTCCTTAAGGGAATTAATCTTGGTCACCGCAGAGCACTCCTAATGGAAAAGGGTCTAACTAATGCTCTCATAACTTTTGAAACATACATATATCTTTCATACATATATCAGAAGTTTTTTTTATAAAATTTGTAGTATGAAAAGGTTATAGTTAACATAGAGGCTTAAGATTGGTATAATTATTTCTGGTCTAGCTTATATGGCAGTAACTGCATTTACGTGAACGATAAGTTTAACTAAATATTAATACGATCTAAAAAAAAGTTATAAAAGAGATCCCTTCTAGTCGAAACATTAAGAATATTTTATCTTCTTTTCTACGAAATATGTCTTAACTTTTATGAGAAAAAGTAGCTTCGGAGAAAGCTTAAAAACTGAAAAAGTTGTTGGCGTAAAACTAAGGCAAACAAAGAGTTTGTATTATAACAATACAAATTTTTATAATTTTTCCGAATTCTATCCTTGCATTATAATTTTGTTCACAAGTGTGCAACGCAGTGAATGAGACATTTCCGACCCTATAAAAAAATGTATATTCTTGATCAGGACTGCACACACCCTTCTTTGCACAAAGTATAAAAGTCGAAACAGACGGAATTGGTCGAGTATATCCTATTGTTTCCATGTAACTGAAAGATCGGAAATTCTGTTCCTTTCATGTTTGTGCCGGTAAAAAGTTTACATTGGCTCAGAGCCAATTTGCATTTTAATTGAATGATGGGAAATGCTACAACTTCTTTGTTTTTGCAGCTAAAAAGGTGCAATTCCCTAATTTTATGAAAATTTCAAAAATCAATACAAAAATTGTATATGCACTTTGAGAAAATTAATTAAGCTTAAAAGTATCAAAAATATACGTATACATATATGTACGTATATTTTATGTACAAGAAAATGGGTTGCTTGTATGTGTTTGTGTTATGATCTTATGATCATAAGAACCTATTCCATGAAGCACAAATCCTGAATACATTTGTAAAGCAATCAAAAAATTACTTTCTTTACCATAAAGATATGAAACTTCACGAAGTTACGACAAAAACGAATATCAAAAATATCGGGTATTAGATACTAGATCGTTCAAGTGAATTATAAGATAAAATTTCACTCGAAAAATATTTAAACAAAAGCTTTTGTCTGTTCAAATATCATTTATATGACAGCTATAAGGTACCATATGTAATATGGTATTTCAACGGCAAAAATTTAAAATGGAGGTTAAATTTTAACGTCAACGCAAATTTCCTGCATTGAGTTTTTAAACATATTATATAAAAAAAAAATATATATTAAAAATATAAAACAATTTGCAGAGCATAAAAAGAGGATTTTACAAATCGCAAGTCACTTAAAAATTAAAAAAAATATATTGTCCGAAGTATGATGAAATTATTCATTTGTTTTATTATTTCGATTCTTTAATTAAATTTAGAAAATCCATTAAAATTTTTCTTACTTCAGTACGGTGAATCTGCATACAAACTCCAAAGAATTAAAATGTTTACAAAAAATTTGACTGCTCATTACTTGATAACTTGAAAATATAAATTTAAGGTTTCGAAAAAGTGTAGATTTGCGGCAAAAATTGAGAAATAAATCAAATCATTTCAGTACAATTGACATTAAACTTAAAAATCCCAAAATTTAAAAAGAAAATTCAATATCCTGCGTTAAATAAAGCACAAAAACGTAATCACCGAAAATCAGATCAATAATACGTTTTCCATACCATACACCCTTTAAAAATGAGAGAATAAACAGGAGAATACAAGTTAGGATCATAATACATGTGTATGTAGTATATGCGTGGTGTGATTTACAGGTGTTTCTGTCATTACAAATAAATGTTTCGATTCGCGTATGATTAATTACGACTTTATATGTACATACAATGCTTTCGTTAAAAATAAAAAAATTAAATATGTAATTAAAAATCAAGCAAATGTCTAGAAAAAAAGTTTGTCCCATTTTCAAAGTCTCGTAGAGCCGAAATGGATATGCATTTTCACATATCCCTTCTCCTTGGTTCTGATTCTGTATGCTGGATTCTGGGTGCTGTGTGGATGGAGCGTATAAAAGGATGCGTGGATGTTTTCGTAAGTGTGATCGGTCCGCTGTCAACTACCATACCAATCGCAGACCGGTCACCCAACCGTTGGATTGCAATGCCTCAAAAGCCACAGAGGTCAGATCGGCATTGCCTTGCTTCGCCCGGCTCTGCCTAGCTCAGCCTCTTCATCTCAGCACTGTGTTTGTTATAATTAATAGTGATTTTTATTGTGGTTGCCCTTGTTTATAGTTTAGCTTTTTGCTGTTTATATGGTTTTTTGCTTGTAAGAGTTGCTTTTCGTTATTGTTGCCGCAGGTTCTGGTGTCCCTGTCACTGTCCATGTGGCTATGGTTGTTGAAGTTGTATAGCAGTCTTGTTGGTGCTTAAGACGCAGCTGCTGCCGTGACCGAATCCGACACCTGTTCGCTTGAACTGAAATTAACGTGATTCAATTGCTGCTGCTCCTCCTCGGCGCGCAGCTTGGCAGCCTCTTTTTCCTGGAGCTGAGCTTCCAGCTCCTCAACATTACGAAAGATGCGGGCATACTGGAATCGTTCGTGGCATGCTTGCTGATATGCAGCAGCTTCCGAATCGCACTCTCCGAAGACATCGCCGTCCCGCAACGCTGAGTAGACCTTAACGGCCTCCTATAGTCGCAAATAAATATGAGCAAAGGTGATTAGCAAAGGTGCGGGAACGAAAATTTAAATAGATGGATGCTTACCTCTAGACTAAGCTTGCTTAAATTGAAGCCAGTGACCAGATTGATAGCGGCGGCCTTTTTGCTGTTATCCAGCTCATACAAACTGCGGGCACCCTCATATAAATGCAGAATGGAAGCGTTGTGCTTGGCAATGAACTCGTCGTTGAGCTGTTGGGGCGTTCTATTGCCTATCAGTTCTTTGGTGGCTTTGTCCAGTACCTGCTGCACATACTCGTTAAGCGGCTGTTGCTTGATTGCGGCAGTCAAAGATTTTATAAATCGAATGACGCAACTGTGGAGCTCCGGATGTGCAGGATTGACTGTGCGAGCGCGCTGAATGGACTGCAACATAAGAAGCAGCTTGTTCTTGCGGTAGTACACCTCAAAGGCCAGCAGATGCGTCTCGATCCGCTCCTTAGCGAGCTTTTGCAGAGGCTTTAAGAAGTCAATAGCCTTCTCCAGTGGATCGTCCGTTCGTTCCAGCTTTTCTGCCACCAGCTCATCCAGCTGCGGAGCGTCCGGATCGGTTTCCTGATTAGCCTGTTGCTTCGACTTCTGATGCTGCTCGCGCTTCACCTGCGCCTGCGCGGCCTGCGCACTCTCTAACTCGGCTTTCTTTTTGGCCTTGCGCTGCTTGCTGCGAAGCTTTTTCAGCTCCGAGGGAGGCAGGTTTTCTGTGACAATAGAATGAAAATGTCAATAGGCAAAGCGATAAATAACTGTTTAAAGGCAATCCACATACCAATGTCAATCTCTTCGATAGTCGCCTCCGATTTAAGCGGCTTGTCGTATAAACGGATGTACACTTTAATGGCGCACTTAGCCGCCTTAAAGTAGAAGGGATGTTGTCTCAGAACATCCTCCAGACGCAGCAAGCCCACATAAGCACGAAGCGTCATCTTGCGCATACAGTAGGTGTGGAAGTCAAACTGGTCATCCACGATCTCCGCGAAATGTCGCTCCACCTCGTGACACTTCTTTAAAGACTCGCCCCATCGACCCATCCTCTCGTAGGCCAGAGCGCATTCCGTCTGGAACCACATGCATTGCATTTCGTTCAAGTTGTCCATTGCTGAAACGCCTTCCCGGGTGAACTTGGCGCAGATCTCTTCGGCTTCGCTTACCATATTAGCGCGCAGCATGTACTTGGCGCATTTCGAATTGATGTATCTATGAATAAATATAAAATCAAGGTGTGTAAGCCTGCGTGACAATGCCCAGTTTACCGGTCCGCCGTGTCCATGCTTTGCGCCTCCTCCAACCAGACGTATGCTTCAACAGGGTCGCCCGCGTGCTTGAAAATCCGACCCTTGGTGATCAGCAGTTCGATCAACGTGGGCGTGTGGTCGATGGCAACGTTGATGAACTCTAGAGCACGGTCCGTGTCGCGCATATAGTCATAGTGCTGCGCCAAGAACAAGGCGGTCCATACAAGCGCGGACGCAGGCTCAACGGGAACGCCGGCGTCGGCATCCTCCCTCGAAAAGTGCCCCGATCGGGTCAGGTTCTCGAAATACTCCAACACCAGCTGCTCAATGGTAGTCGCCTTCTCAGGCGTCTGGTGTAGCGTACGCACGTTGACAAAAAGCGGCGGAATTCCCTTACGCAGGCCACGTCGAAGGTACTCATCGGCTACTATACGGAATTCAGAGCCGCTGGCAATATTAAGGGGCAGACGGCGAGGACAAAGGGCGCGCGGGTACAGCTCCTGAAACACACGATAGGCGGCTACTACAGCACTGGGATCGGTGAGCTTGCGGGCAGCTAGATACTGCTCGTAATAGAGAACGTTTTCCGGATTGCGGCGAACCAGCGACTCGAATATTGGCACAGCCTTGTCTTGCTGCTCTAGTTTGATGTAAAGATCGCCCATGGTCTCCCTTACGGCCAGTTTGTCCACAATCTGGGGCTCATATTTTATGAGGTGCTCCAGCGCCTGCTGCAAACGTTCCGATTCTATAAGTATCTGGTTCTGGTAAAGTAGGAGCTCCGAATGGCGGTAGTCATGCGCCTCCTGCAAGGGGAGAATAAAAGAGCAAATGATAGTAATGGCAGAATTCAAAATAGAGTAGCATTTACAATTTTGCAGCTACTTACAATTGAGTTTTGGGACTGACTGAAGGTCTCCAAGATGTTATTGGCCATGTCGTAGTCCCTCACAAGGTGGTAACTCATGGCGAACCCAATCCAGGATGCTTGTTGCGAGGGACGCAGATTGAACAGATGGTGCCGCGTCTCCTTGTAGCCGTCCAGGTCCCGCATCTGTATCTGCAGCAGGGACAAGTCCTTCAGGATCTGCAGATTATCCTTCTCCCACTTGAGTGCGTTGCGGTAGCACTTAATAGCTTCATCGTACTTTTTGTCACTTCGCTGCAACAGTCCGTAAACGTGCCAGCAGACGTGGGAGCGCAGGTCATTTCGTAAACCCAGTCGAACGTACTTGTAGGCCTCTTCCCGACGCCCCAGCCCGTTCAGGGTGAGTCCTTTCATTGCCAGCGTCTCGCCATGTTCCATATACTTGGGGTTTGAGAGAATCTGCTTGGCCAGCTTAAGCCCATTTTTGTACTGCTTCAGTTCATAGCATTTCTGCAAAGTGCAATCAGGAATTAGTTTATGGTACCCACGCATTCCGCCCAAAGCCCATTTTGAGGTTATGCGACCGCGGTCGGCCAGCAGATGGCGGCGGTGGAGCTCGAGGAGCTGCCTCCAGTTTCCCGGAGGCTGCCTCACCCCGCACAAGATTAACATGCTGCTCCTTCGTCACCAAATGCCCCCGACGCGGTCCAAAAATAGGTGTATTAACTAAAAGCACATGGAAGGCCCCTGCCGCTACCGCGCAGCCCTTAAAAGCCGGCAGCTCAAGGGCCGATGAGCGGGTGGACGGAAACGGATGCAGGGGAAGCGCATGCCACTTACAAGTAGCTTGCGGAAGAGCGCACCCTCCTTGGGCGGCAGTGGATCGCTGGAAGGCATCTCTGCAACGCTGCTTCTTCTGCTTATGCTTCTTCTTGTTCTCGGTCTTGTTCTTCTTCAGTTGCTGACTGTCGTCTCGCCTGGCTCGCACCGGATAACTGATTTTACGAAGTGTGCTTCTTCTGTATCTTGAGCTGCCTCTACCTCTGCCTGGATCTAAAACTGGAGCTGAAGCTGGCTGGCTGGGTAACAGTTTCTAGAAGGTGCACACACGCAGAGGAACAAATACGGCGAAAACGGCGCACTGCGAGCACGAGCAAATTTCTAACTCGACACCAGGAACCAGAACTATACACACATGTATGCACGGTCACACACGCACACACACTAGCTTGCACGCGTTTCGTGGCGAAAGGCAATGGCAATCGATAACTTTTTCGCGCTCAGCGACTTGTTTAAATCGTGTATGAGGACATTTATACATTTAATTGTACATGTATATGTAAAACACGTTTACTTACCCTTTTTAAGGTTTTGGGCAATTAAATCTAGGCAAACATATCAACTGTACGTATAGGCAGAAAGAAGAAGAATCTGTGAGGGACTTGTTATGTAAAGCATTTAGTTATTAATTAAAAATATGTTGGAGAGTCTGTGCCTTGCATTCTTCATACCTTTATTTAGAACGGATTCCAACCATCATGTTTAACTGACCCAATTGCTTCAAAAAATTTCCACAATTTAATACAAAAAACTTTCAACTACAAATTGCCAGTCACTTGAAACTCGAATCAGCTGACAGGAGGTAGTTAATATTCGCCTGTCGTCGATATCAAACCCAATTGGACGAGGAGGGTGCAGACAAATGAATTCGCTAACCAAAATTGGGGGATTTGTAAGCCAAACGGTGCAAATTGCCGGTTGTGGGGTAAATATTGTGCCTTGTTAAATCCCCAAATCGAACATAAATAAATTACCTCCATAATGTGCAGTTGCAGCAGGTGCGCACCAAGTATGCTGATTGGAGGATGATACGGGACGTTAAGCGCCGCAAGTGCGTCCGCGAGCATGCCGTTGAACGGCTGCGCGTCAACTCTCTACGAAAGAATGACATCCTGCCAACGGAACTACGAGAGGTGGCCGATGCTGAGATCGCAGCCTTTCCGCGGGACTCTTCGCTGGTTCGCGTCAGGGAACGGTGCGCCCTTACGTCACGTCCGCGTGGCGTCGTCCACAAGTACCGGCTCAGTCGTATTGTATGGAGGCACCTGGCCGATTACAACAAGTTGTCAGGCGTCCAGCGCGCCATGTGGTAGCTTGTTTTGTTAACAGTAAGAAAAATAAACCGTTTTTAGTCCAACTTGAGTATTACCATGGTTATCGGTTTCGGGGTACCTTTCTCCACAGCTGACTGTTATCGAAATCTGTGTTTATATTCTGTGCACAGCCCTGTCAACGAAATGTCCAGGAAGTGCAGGATTAACTTGGTGGATTTTAGCTTCCTTGACCATAAGGCAGAGCTAAGGGCTTTACTTCAGACTAAGGGCCGCCGGGAGCCAAGGAGTTTGGTGGAAAGCGAATCAGACTTTTGGAAGTTTGTATGCAAATATGAGGCTATGATGCGGGCTGCGGGCCAAACGGAACTACCTAAACTGCTGACCAGCGAGGAACATGCCTGCCCGCAGCCTTACCATAGAGGTAAGAAACTGTCCATGCAGCTGGACGAAGAGAAACTGCTTCAAGAAACCCGCGGGGAGATGGAAGCGCAGTTTCGGCAGTTGATTCTAATTTACCTGGACTTCCGGCAAAAGGAAAAGTTTCAGCGCATTTGCAAATTGCGGCAGGCGCAGCGTTTCTTGCCCATAGCCCGCTTCAGAGATGGTTTGAGGGAGGCCCTGGACAGCAGTCGTGTGGTCATTGTGGCCGGAGATACGGGCTGCGGAAAATCCACCCAGGTGCCTCAGTTTCTTTACGATTTTGGCTACCGCAGTATAGGTCACTATACCAGCACATTTTAAAAAGGCACATAATTCTGAAGCTTTTCTTAACCAACAGCTTGCACACAACCACGGCGCTTGGCTTGCGTATCCTTATCTAAACGCGTGGCCCATGAAATGCTAGATGACTACGGCAGCCGCATCGGCTTTCAAATTCGGTTTGAAAGAAGTCGCACTCAGCACACCAACATCACCTTCATCACGGAAGGGTTGCTTCTGCGGCAGCTGGCGGTGGGCGCCAACCTCGACCAATACGACGCCCTCATTTTGGACGAGATTCATGAGCGCAACCTTTTCGGAGACTTTCTTCTGGGCGTGACCAAGTGCCTGCTGCGAGCGCGGCCGAAGTTGAAGCTGATTCTTATGTCGGCCACCATTAATGTCCAGCTTTTCCACAACTATTTTCAGGAAGAAGGTGCGCGACTGATGGAAGTTCCCGGGCGCCTTTATCCAATAAAGTTGCGCTATATTCCGCCACCAGCGTTGGAGCTCAAAGCCAGCCAGTCGACCAGTGCATCCAATCGCGAACAAAGCGGGCGCTTGGACCCGGCTCCATTTGTCCAAGTGCTCAGCCAGATTGACCATCAGTATCCAAGTAAGTTCATGTTTTTTCTTTAGAGGGTTATATACTTAGTTATGGTGAGAAAATTCAGGATTTGTAATATTTTATTTGAAAGATTAAGTTCGTTATAAAATATGAGCTTTTCAGTATTTTCATAGATCTTTTAACTTCAAAAAATTTCAAAAAAATAGAGGAACAAGTGAGAAAAGTTATCTTCGGCTTGCCGAAGATGGTATACCCTTGAAAACAAAAAAGTTTTCCATACAAAGACTTGTTTTCATATCGGTCGTTTGTATGGCAGCTATATGATATAGTGATCCGATCCGGACTTTCACAAATCGTGTATGGCTATATCAAATGAATAAATGTTGAATTCGGTTGCAATAGGTTGGAAAACAAAAAAGTTTTCCATACAAAGACTTGTTTTCATATCGGTCGTTTGTATAGCAGCTATATGATATAGTGATCCGATCCGGAACAAACTTTCAAAAATTATGTATGGCTATGTCAAATGAATAAATGTAGAATTCGGTTGCAATAGGTTGGAAAACAAAAAAGTTTTCCATACAAAGACTTGTTTTCATATCGGTCGTTTGTATGGCAGCTATATGATATAGTGATCCGATCCGGAACAAACTTTCAAAAATTATGTATGGCTATGTCAAATGAATAAATTTTGAATTCGGTTGCAATAGGTTGGAAAACAAAAAAGTTTTCCATACAAAGACTTGTTTTCATATCGGTCGTTTGTATAGCAGCTATATGATATAGTGATCCGATCCGGAACAAACTTTCAAAAATTATGTATGGCTATGTCAAATGAATAAATGTTGAATTCGGTTGCAATAGGTTGGAAAAAAAAAAGTTTTCCATACAAAGACTTGTTTTCATATCGGTCGTTTGTATGGCAGCTATATGATATAGTGGTCCGATCCGGACCAAACTTTCACAAATCATGTATGTCTATAACAAATAAATAAATGTTGAATTCAGTTGCAATAGCTTGGAAAACAAAAAAATTTCCCATACAAAGACTTGTTTTCATATCGGTCGTTTGTATGGCAGCTATATGATATAGTGGTCTGATCCGACCGATTCTTAAACTTGATCTGCGTGCAACAAAAATAATGATCTGGTAAAAATTTCAAAACGCTAGCTTTAAAACTACTGTCCATTTTTTGCATAGAAACAGACGGACAGACGGACAGACGGATAGACGGACAGACGGACAGACGGACATGGCTATATCGACTCGGCTGTTGATGCTGATCAGGAATATATATACTTTGTGGGGTCGGAGATGCTTCCTTTAATGCGTTACACATTTCTGGACAAAATTATAATACCCTTTTTCAAGGGTATAAAAAGTGGCATTTTCAAAAAGAATAAAAAAAAATTACGCCGTCTTGCCTTGCGAACTTATGACTGTAACTTCTAAACATTTCTTGAATTGTAATATATGTAAATGCATTTCACAATAGTTAAAGATGTGTACTTTTAAGAAACTAAACAAAAAAACAAAGAATGGTTTCTTTTTAAATCGTTTATCCAGATTATCCACCAATTAATTTTTTTTTCAAATACTTTTTTCCGCAGCTACCGAACGCGGAGACGTGCTTATTTTCGTAAGCGGGGTCAACGAGATCGAAACCGTGGTAGCGGCCGTCGAGGAATATGCCATTAAGCAACAGCACTGGATCGTGCTGCCTCTGCACAGCGGATTGGCTCTCGCGGAGCAAGACAAGGTTTTCGATTACGCACCTGAGGGCAGCCGCAAATGCATCGTGTCCACAAACATCGCCGAGACCTCGCTCACTGTGGACGGCGTGCGGTTTGTGGTCGATTCGGGCAAAGTCAAGGAAATGAGCTATGATACCGCCTGTAAAGGACAGCGCCTAAAGGAGTTCTGGGTGTCCAAGTCATCGGCTGAGCAACGCAAAGGTCGCGCAGGTCGCACTGGACCAGGCGTAAGCTATTGCAACTGCATCTCCTTAACTTCATTATTTAAAATCTCTTACGGTTCGCAGGTATGTTTCCGCCTCTACAGCCAAGCCCAGTTTAATTCCTTCGAAACTTACCCGGCTCCGGAAATCTACAAAATGCCGCTTGACACAATTCTGCTGCAAATGATTTCTATGGGATTACCCGACGTCCGTGTTTTCCCCTTTATCGAAGCTCCGAAATCCGAACAAGTAGAGCAGACAATTTTGGCTTTAAAACAACACGTAAGAAATGGAATTTACCTTTTTATATGTAAAATGTACCTTTTTATATCCCTCAAAAGTGAGCAAAAAAAAAAAGTATTAATATTGTCGGTTGGGCCTAAAACTTTTCATCTCCATAAGTCCCTCGTGAATTTGATTTGAACAGTTCCGTCTTCAAAAAAATTTTCCTTACTTCGGTTTATGTTATTGAACCGGAAAAAGGTCATAAACATAAATGACCAGTAAATTAATAATAAGTCTAAGCTTCAATTCCTAAAAACACAAAACCTTAAGTTTTTTTTGTTCAGGTGTATGAGAGTTCGGATTTAGTTAGTCGAACCTTGAAGGAATTTATTGGTCACGCCAGGTTGTCCTAATGTGTATTGTACTTATGTAATTGTTTTTTAATATTTTGTTTCTTATTATTTTAAAATTTTTTGAATGCTAAAGTTTTAATAGATCAATAAAATCTATACACACTTTTGTAATACCTCTATAGGTAAGAACCATTTTGAACAAGTGAGAAAAGTTATCTTCGGCTTGCCGAAGATGGTATACCCTTGAAAACAAAAAAGGTTTCCATACAAAGACTTGTTTTCATATCGGTCGTTTGTATGGCAGTTATATGATATAGTGGTCCAAACCGGACCAAACTTTCACAAATCGTGTATGGCTATATCAAATGAATAAGTGTTGAATTCGGTTGCAATAGCTTGGAAAACATAAAAGTTTTCCATACAAAGACTTGTTTTCATATCGGTCGTTTGTATGGCAGCTATATGATATAGTGATCCGATCCGGATCAAACTTTCAAAAATTATGTATGGCTATGTCAAATAAATAAATGTTGAATTCGGTTGCAATAGGTTGGAAAACAAAAAAGTTTTCCATACAAAGACTTGTTTTCATATCGGTCGTTTGTATGGCAGCTATATGATATAGTGATCCGATCCGGATCAAACTTTCAAAAATTATGTATGGCTAAGTCAAATGAATAAATGTTGAGTTCAGTTGCAATAGCTTGGAAAACAAAAAAGTTTCCCATACAAAGACTAGTTTTCATATAGGTCGTTTGTATGGCAGCTATATGATATAGTGGTCCGATCCGACCGATTCTTAAACTTGATCTGCGTGCAACAAAAATAATGATCTGGTAAAAATTTCAGATCATTATTTTTGCTGCACGCAGATCAAGTTTAAGAATCGGTCGGATCGGACCACTATATCATATAGCTGCCATACAAACGACCGATATGAAAACAACTCTTTGTATGGGAAACTTTTTTGTTTTCCAACCTATTGCAACCGAATTCAACATTTATTTATTTGACATAGCCATACATGATTTTTTTAAAGTTTGATCCGGATCGGATCACTATATCATATAGCTGCCATACAAACGACCGATATGAAAACAAGTCTTTGTATGGGAAACTTTTTTGTTTTCAAGGGTATACCATCTTCGGCAAGCCGAAGATAACTTTTCTCACTTGTTTATAATAATTTTTGAGCATGAAAAAAAAGTCAAAAACTATTGTGTGTTATTTTTATCCATTAATCATTTTTGATCTAAACCAATCTATCTAACTAATCCAATTCTTTTTGGCCACATGGATTGCTGTTGATAAGTTTATTCAATATGCATTTAATCATTACTATTTCAGAGTGCCCTCAGTGTGGAGGAGAAGATCACTCCACTGGGAAGCTCGCTAGCCAACCTGCCCGTGGAAATCTCCATTGGCAAAATGCTACTCATGGGCTGCGTGTTTCCAGAGGTGGAACAGTTGCTGACCTTGGCCGCCATGCTGAGCGTTCAGAACCCCCTCACCAGCCGTGCCCAGACGGACCATCGTTGCGAGCGCGAACGCCAGCCTTATGAGTCCGATCAGGGCGACCTCTTCACTATGATACGCTGCTTCCGCGAGTGGCTGCAGCTAAAATTGCGCCGCAAGGAAACGCGGCAGTGGTGCCACCGACTAGGCATTGAGGAACAACGCTTTTATGAGGTCACAAAGTTACGACAGCAGTTTCAGCGCATCCTGGAGAGTTGTGGCATGGCCGTTGCTAACCTCCCCGACTCTGGCCCGGGCTCGAGCAACCAGCTGACCACCGCCGAGCGTGCTACCCGTCATGGGGAACTGATCCAGCTCAAGGCACTCAAGCGACGCCAGCGATTCGAGCAGCCTCGCCAACGGAAGCTTCTTAAGCACCAAACGCACCACGAATTTGAGAAGCAGGGTGATGAAGAAATGAATGAGGATATGCGCGACGTCGACTTGCGAATGCGTCACGACGCCCGCCAACTGGCGCTGCTGGAACGCTCGTCTCGTCTCGATCGCCTTCGAGACGTGATGCTGCTCAAACTTTTGATTGCCAGTGGCATCTATCCGCGATTTGCCGTCATCGACGAGTTCAATTACTGCAAGGGAGGGGGGCAGCAGTTCTTTCACACCCGCCTGAAGCCATTCCTGTCGCTGCACCCAAACTCCCACTTCGCCAAATACTTTGATCTCCTGCAGCTTTTCGATAGCGACTTGCTACCCAAGCCGCACTACTACACGGCCAAGCACCCGTTCAGCTCCCACCATCAGTTGCTCTGTTACCAGTGAGTAGAGGAAGTTCAAATCCTGTATCCCTAATATCCGAACTTTACAGGTCACTCCTGGAGACCGCGAAGCCATATCTGATGAACTGCATCCGGCTGCCCGTGGCCCAGACCCTCTTACTATTTAGCTATGCCATCGACACGGACGCGGGCCTCACCCAGATCGTCTGCGACGGCTGGCTAGGAATCGACCTTCCCGCCCCCGGCAGCGGAATGCAGCTGCTTAGTCGCGCCATTCAGCTGCGCCGCCGATGGAGCAGTCAACTGTACGCCAAGCTGAATGGTAAGGACTCACCCCGGGTTTGATTTATGGACCATCCGACTTACGATTAGTAGTTATAGGAATAGGAATAGTATTAACGCCAAATTATAGGAATTTCAGTTCGTTTTATTCGCTCATGTTTTAAAATGTTCACATAAGTTTAAAAAAAAACATTTTACAAACCTTTTATAAAAACAGGAAAGAAAAGCTAACTTCAAACGGAGCCGAAGCTTATTTACACTTTCATATAGTTGACCGTTACTTAAAAAACGGATTTACAAACAAATCCTGTAAAACACGGAAGTTGAGGCATTTCGGATTTGTAAATCTGGCCAAGAAATTGGATACATCTGGTTACGATACCAGTCCTAGACAAAAGTTAAAAAAAATTGCCGTATCAACACTGGAGGTGATCCTAATCATGAGTATGATTTTATCTTCACTGCGTTGCAAACTTGAGACAAAATATTATAATAAAGAGACGAAAATCAAAATTTCCAAGTCACCAAGATGGAGCAAGATTTTCATATTTAAAATCAAGAGAAACAAGTGAGAAAAGTTATCTTCGGCTTGCCCTTGAAAACAAAAAAGTTTTCCATACAAAGACTTGTTTTCATATCGATCGTTTGTATGGCAGCTATATGATATAGTGGTCCGATCCGGACCAAACTTTCACAAATCGTGTATGGCTATGTCAAATGAATAAATGTTGAATTCGGTTGCAATAGGTTAGAAAACAAAAAAGTTTCCCATACAAAGACTTGTTTTCATATCGGTCGTTTGTATGGCAGCTATATGATGTAGTGGTCCGATCCGACCGATTTTTAAAGTTGATCTGCGTGCAACAAAAATAATGATCTGGTAAACATTTTAAAACTCTAGCTTTAAAACTACTGTCTATTTTTTGCATAGAAACAGACGGACAGACGGACATGGCTATATCGACTCGGCTGTTGATGCTGATCAAGAATATATATACTTTGTGGGGTCGGAGATGCTTCCTTTAATGCGTTACACATTTCTGGACAAAATTATAATACCCTTTTTCAAGGGTATAAAAAAACGAATCAATAGTAATCAGTTACCGACCATATGATTTGGTATTTGGCAGAATAGAACAAAATTAAAATTCCATTTGCAAGGGTGTAAGAAGGAGGGTGTAGGAGGGTGTAGTTACTAAACTGAAGCATATATTTTTAGACTCCATTATACTTTCTATTGAAGACTCTAAAAATATTTGATTTAAGATAAATTAAATATTCAGGATCTTTTGATTTATTATAGTGAAGAAATTTTGTTAAATTGACTTGATGGATCGGACAAAATAATGCCATTTTTTTTAATATGTAAACCTGGTTTTGTAAATTTTAAAACTCTTTTGTAGAACTCAGTGACAAGCAGGAGGTGGAGAAGGCTTTCACCGCAAGCACTGTGAGCAATGAGCTTTGGCACGATCTGCTAGACTTTATGGCTCTGGACGTGGCGTACGCTGTCCGACGGCTCCTGCCCGCCGATCTCAAGCGTCTCTACACCCACAAGCAAACCCCCGGAAAAATTGCAGACCTTCATGAGAATCCTTTTGCCCCCGGATTTGCGATGTGTACCAACGAAGATAAAGGTGGTATTAATGTCTCGGAGCACGTGGTGTACGCGTGCTTGTCAGAGCAGCAGTGGACGATAGCGATGGATGCGTCGCTTAAGGAACAGTCTTGGGAGTGTCCACACTGCGACTTTGCAATGGAAAAGTTCGACACATTGGAGCAGCTGATACACCGATCTCAATGCCACGCTGGCCGGAAAATAAAGAGCGTTTCATTCCCTCCGAAGTTCGGTGCTGAGCCGGAACCCACATCCAGGGATTTGGCATCGCCGTCCTACGGCGGCTATTTCTGCGAGACCTGCAAGCATCATCTAAACCCTTCGCGGATTGAAATCCTGCGCCACCGACGGCAATGTGTAAACGACGAGGGACACAATACTCCAAAATAGTCACAATTTCACAAGCTATTGGTTTCACTCTTCGGACTGACGAATATAAATTAAAAATGAAATGGAAAATATTTGTTTTTGCCACAAAAGCGTTTTCATTTTTAAGTTTCTAAACGAGAAAGTCGAGTTTCTCGACTATATAATATCCGGTACTCCTTTTGTCTCCGCTTTCACTCCCCTTTTCCCAATAAATAAGAAAACCTCTGCACAAATTGTCTGTTGGAAGCGAACACATTTGGTGCATACTTTTAGAAATTGCTTAAATAAAGTAAACCAAGCAACAAATTAAAAATGTCCATAACTTCTTTAACATAAAAGGAAAGCTAACTTCGGATCAAGCTGAAGTTTATATACCATCGCAGTTAAATGGTGGTTTCTATTGGTAAGAGATATACCAAAAATATTCTATATAGTTGTCCGATCCTTATAAGAACTTTAGAGACAGAACAGTACAGTTCCTTACAAAATTGAATTAGAAAAACCCCAAAGCTTCTATTCACAAAAACACGAGGGTAGCATTTATATACTTCTTACAAAGAAAAGAACGGTGTGTCCAAGGATTGGAGTCAATAGCTTTCAAACTGAGAGATTGCGATGGAACAAACATACAAGGTTCTCCCAATAAAGTATATACATATATATATTTTATAGGATTTCCTTCAATGCGTTACACCTAAAATGCGTGACCTAAAATTAGTATCCTCTGTAAGGGTATAAAAAGTAAAAGTATCTGTAAAAGTATTCCGATTTGACAGAACTTTGTTTTCCTTATATACATATAATGATTATTATACCCTGTACCCATTAAAAATGGGTGAAAAGGGTATCATAATATGGTGCAAATGTATGTAACAGGCAGAAGGAAGCATCTCCGACCCCATAAAGTATATATATTCTTGATCAGCATCAACAGCCGAGTCGATATAGCCATGTCCGTCTGTCCGTCCGTCCGTCCGTCCGTCTGTCCGTATCAACGCCTAGATCTCAGAAACTACAAGAGCTACAGACATGTGCCATATATCGTTGGATAGGTAATTTCCATACGCAGTACAAGTTTGTTGTTTTATTTTGATATCACTCCCCGCTCCCCCGCAATCAGCAAAAAACTGTCACGACCACATTCCCCCGCAAACCTCAAAAAACTGCCACGCCCACAATTATTGTCCTAATGCTATGCAATTCGGCATATACGTTGGTGCTTATAAAAGCTATCTAATTTTACTTCCGTTTTTCTTATCCGATTTGGTTCAAATTTAAAAATTAGATAGCTTTTATAAGCACCAACGCATATGCCAAATTGCATAGCATTAGGTTAATAATTGTGGGCGTGGTAGTTTTTTACGGTTTGCGGGGAGCGTGATCGTGGCAGTTTTTTGCTGATTTTGCTGATAGCTCTTGTAGTTTCTGAGATCTAGGCGTTGATACGGACGGACAGACGGACGGACGGACGGACGGACGGACAGACGGACGGACGGACGGACGGACGGACGGACGGACGGACGGACGGACGGACAGACGGACATGGCTATATCGACTCGGCTGTTGATGCTGATCAAGAATATATATACTTTATGGGGTCGGAGATGCTTCCTTCTGCCTGTTACATACATTTGCACCATATTATGATACCCTTTTCACACATTTTCAATGGGTACAGGGTATAAAAGAATAAAATACATGGTGTATATATGAAGTGAAATAAAGTTTAGAATTTTTGCAATAAATAAAAATGAATTTTCATCATAACATAAAAGGGTCCTTGGGTTCCAAATATAGACAATTTATTCCTAATGGAAGCACCCAGGGAACGATTTATTTGGTAATTTTTTATAATTGCAATTATGTATTGTATTATAAAAATTAGGTATATTCTGTATAAAAATATCAAAAAAATCTCGTTTACATGCATATGACTAATCTTGGTTGCCTTTTTCTTTTCCATGACGTGCCCTCTCACTCCTTTTGGCTCAACATCGCAATCGAAGGGCTAGTTTAAATATAAGCCTTTTCTTTTTCAATGTTTTCCGTATAAATAAAAAGCGCCCAGTTTGAGAAAAAATTGTAGTTTATTACTATAAAATAAACAATAATTTCAGTCTCAGGATAGGACTTGCGTTATCTACCTTTGTGGCATCTCCATATCTTACACAATCTTTAACAGTTACGAATTATTGATACATTCGCGGTCTTGTCTTTAAATATAGTTTTAATTAATGATAGAAAATTAAGTCAAGGTTGCCATTGGAAGCAGATCTGTTAAACTTAAACAATTTTGAGAACATTTGAGGTGGGTGATACTAAGTTTAATGCAATCTGTAAATTTCAAGAAATTTCACAATATTAAAGATTGAAAAAGTGGCCGATAAATTCAATGTCCATTTTAATGCATTATGTACTCCAAGTCGAACTTGGCTCCAATACGAGGGACCCTCGGCTTCCTTGGCTTGGTTACCTAACGCAAAATTATGTTTTTATCAAGGTTTTCAACTACATATTTCTAGTCAACGGAATCTACCTGATTTGGAATCTTTGTTGCAGCTTCATCCGTGCTGGTGGTTGGAACGGCGCTGGCATTCGAGTCCGATGTTGAGGACTGCTGAGAACAAAGAAAGCGGGTTAACTAACGAACAAATCGGGTAACTAACTTGATTTGTGCTAATGTTCACCGGAATATTTAGTGTTCGCATTAATTCGGCAGCAGTCTCTTCGTTACTTAATACAACTTGATGACTAGAACTTGTGTTTTTTTCTGAGTCCTCCTCCTTCGGTTGCTGCAGGATTTTAACCGTGAAAGATATATAAGATTTAGCTTATAAATATGTTTGTGTTCGGATTACTGGTATTAAAAATTCCAAAAGGACAACATTCTATATAAAAAGTTTTTTTAGCTATTAGCATTGGAAGAGCTACCAATGCATCCAGAAAACTTTTTTTTGCCCAAAATGCACGAGCTTGACTTGCATGACATGTGGTTATAACAAGACGGTTTCACATGCCGCACAGCACGTGAAACAATGGACTTATGAAGAGGCGAGTTCGGTGAACATTTTATTTCACGTTCGGGACTGGTCAATTGGCCGCCTAGGTCGTGCGATTTAACGCCCCTAGACTATTTTTAGATTATACACACAAGCCCACTTCAATTGACGCATTGGAAGACAACATTGAAAATTTATTCATGAGATACCGGCCGAAATGTTGGAAAGAGTATGTCAAAATTGGACTGAGCAGATGGACCACTTATATCAGCATCATGTTGGACTTAACCCAGCTAGAAAAGCATTCAAACAAAAATAGTATCCGCTTTGTGACTCCACATTACTGTTATGATTTAGCTACGACCTGGTATTATGATTATGAGAACATTTACATAATACCTCATAAACAAATATTGTGTTTTTATTATTAAAATTTTAGCATTTAAAAATATAAACCGAGGCCCATTTTTACAAGTCGAATTCCATTTCGTATTTACACAGATTTTTTGGAGCAATATTTTTTTTCAAGATTATATTCGCTTACCGCTTCTGCGTCTGATCGTTTTGTGGGTTGCGGACGCGACGATTGCTTGGGACGATAGGCCTGAATGGGAACAAAGTCTTGAATGGATGAGTACCGAGGTACTACGTTGCTAATCTCTTGAAGATTCGTGTATTTGTGCAGCGGTTGTGGATATTGCGGATACTGTTGATATTGCTGCTGGTAGTTGGGGTGATGCTGCAGATTGGGCTGTCGCAGATTGTTATTGTGGACACTATGCACCAAAAAATTGCTAGTATGTATCTGGTTTCCGTTGTTAAAGGTCATCGAGCGACCACTGGGAGATGGAATTGGCATCCGCGGCGGCTGCGGCGACTGTTTCATGCCGTTTCCAAGTTGGGCTGGCTCCAAATTAATTGGCTGACTGCCCAGATACCAGTGTTGGCTTGTGATGTGTTCCGCCTGCGTCTCCTGCGACTGATGCTTTTGAGCCTCCTGCTGCCAGAAAAGCGGCGGTTTGGGCAATTTCTTTAACGAAAGAGGTTGTAGAGAATAGGAAAACTATTTAAACACTCAGAGACTCACTGGTATTTCCCCGGACAGGGATGCCTGTGGCAGTGGTGCCTGCGGAAGTGGTGCCTGCGGAAGTGGTGCCTGCGGCAGTGGGTCTTGTGGCAGTTTCGAAACAGGCTGCTGTGGTTGCTTCAGCAGCAGCCGAGGAACTTCCTTGGAGCTCTGTTTTAAGCCTAGTATCGACATAAGAGCCAGGGTCTGTGCCTGCGGCGTCGTGTTTTTGATAGGTTCAGCCACTACCGGGTCCGTACGAGCTTTGGCGGCACCACTGGAGCTGCCGCCCTGCTGACGCGTAGCGTTTTGACGCCAGGACTCAGGCTGTTGCTTTGACTGAGACTTGGTTTGCTGGTTTTTGGACCGCCTCCAGTTAGAGGCCTGTTCCGAAGCCTCCGGGTGCTGCTTGCCGGACAGGTGGTGGGAGTGCTGCCTCCAGTTTTGTCGCTGCTCCGCAACCACTGATTGCTGCTTGCTCGACTTGGTCTCGCCACGGGGCCTAACAAATTCTTCGGCTACCTTCGTTTTCATCGTGATTTGATTGATATTGGACCCAGCGGCCGTCACATAGCGACTACAAGTAGCTTGCTGCTGGTCCCCTCTTTCAATACGGACAGTGTCCGCTTGGGCTCTCGACTGCTGCGTCGTTTGTTCACCAGACTGATACTTTTGTCCCTGATCTACAAAAAAATAAAGGAATTCTATTGGTTAAAGGTTCGTTTTTGTAGATAAATACGTTTACCGTTTGTGTATATGATAACCAATGCGCTCTCCGGCACTTTGTAGACGCGGTCCACGGCGATACCATGAATGTCGTTAAAATTGGGCACTGCCTTGTCGAAAAGCACCTCACAAAAGGTATCGACTGCGCGGACACACTCAAGACGCACTGGATTTGGATCGCTCACCGGGTGCACGCCAATCACGGTACCCTTGATGCCGACAGGAACCATGTAGATGGTCCGGACAACGATCACTCGGTCAAAGAGACGCACCGGTCGACGAGAGCGGTACACATCGGGCAATGTGACATTGGGTTTTATTAGCAGGTGCGGCTTAACTTGCAGTTTAACGTCCTTTACAGGCAGCGAGCGTAGCTCTTCGACGGCGGCTAAAAGGAGCTCTACTGTCTCCCGGCAGACGGTCTTTGATCCACAAGCAACCCGCTCCACCTTCATATGCGGCTGTTGGCGCACCCAGTTGGCCAAATCTTCGATGTGGCGCTGACCCACGGCCTCAGGATAGATGTCCTGCTCAAAGACAAAGTCGCTGCGTTCGTTGCTGGAACCAAAAAACTCGACCACCTCGGGAAACCGGTCGCAGTATTCGCGCATCAGTTCCAGGGCCAAGATAGAGTAGAACCACTGGTTGCCCGAGCGGCAACAATACCCGGCGCGTTCCTCGTTTTGGCGCGGGTACTTTAACTGCAATCCTACATTGTGCTTGGCCACGTTTTCCATTTTTTCGCGTCGCGGACCCAACACCACCCACATGGTGCCCGTAAGACGACCCAGCGCTCGGCTATTTATGTTTAGCTGGCGACAGATTTCGAACGTGTTCATGAAATCCCGGTCCCGCTCCTCCTGCAATAAACGAGCTGCCAGTAGCTCTGGCTCTGGCCGCACTCGTATGTTAACTGTATGGAAGGAAAGTCAAAAAATGTATCATTAATCCTCTTCACTTTTCATATCAACGGATTTTTATGAGAATTTCTTGCATACGCCACTTGGTTGCATTGCTATCAGCAAAAAGATGCAAGTTATAGAATTTTTAACCTTTCAGTTTTATGGCAACTATAGGATATAGTCGACCCATCCTGTCGACTTATGTATATACTACGTGCAAATGAAAGTAGTATCTGCTAAGTTTAAATTCAATAGCTTTAAATCTGAGAAACTAGTTTTGGTAGAAACAGACAAACGGACATGCTTATGGTATATCAACTCACGAGGTGATTCTAATCAAGTATATACACATTTTATGAGATCTCCTTTACTGCCTTGAAAAATTGTGACCAAAATTAGAATACCCTTTGGTATAAAAACTATGTAGTTTTACTAAAATTTACCATAAGATTCGAATTTATCTTTGCCATTAGTTTCCTAACACAATCATGTTAGCAAGAGCTCCTACTGTAAAGTTTGATTTTTCGACATACTAATTTTAAGATAAAAACTTTAAGCAAGTTTCACAAAACAACCCTTTATTTGAAGGCTAATGAAGTGCTTACCCTGGATACGACCGCAGTTGTAAACGAGCAACGGGTCTAAAACGGTGCCCTCGCTTCCGTAGTACGGATTGCCAATGAAGAAGATTGGACTACCGGCGGGAAAAAGCTCCACCATGCTTGTGAACTGCTGGGGCATGTTATCCTTCACAGTTATATCAGCGACTACCCCTTGGGCAGGGTATCCCGTTACCGTGCTGCTCCATCCATCCCGCATAAAGACCTCTCCCTTGGCGCCGAACTCTACAGAACTTCCGATATAGGTGCGCACATATACGAGCACTTCATAGTTGGGGAACTGGATGCCCATGCGCGTCGTAAAGCTGGAATGGAAGAAAGCTGTTTAAAAATTGGCCCAGGATGATGTAGTCTCTTCAGCACTTACTGTTCCTGAAGCGTCTTGCACTCCGATTCGAAGCGTCGCGTGTCGTTCTGGGCGATACCCTCGTTGTCCACTTTTTGGGTGCGGGTTGCGACGCGCACAACCTTGGCTTTGATAAGATGCGGCCACCCGATGTACACCACTTGTTCGAGAAACTTGCCGGCCACCGCCTCCAGTGTGTCCTCCAGAGGGCCCTTTTGCAGCATTAGCACAATATTCTGGTTGCGACTGGCCTGTTCGAAGACTTTGACGCGATCATGGCGAAGTTCAAACTATGGGAGAATGCAAAAATTTAAAATTATCTCTAACCACTAAATACTCACGTCAAAAGGCAGGTGCTGCATGGTGGGAAAGCCCGGGAAGAAGACATGGCGTGCCGCGTTGGGCAACTCCACACAAATGCTATTCGGTAGGTTTAGAGCAATCTCTCGCGCCCACGTGGCCACCTCCTTGCAAAACAGGTGGCGCAGTGCTCGCAGCGGAGGGAGAGCTGGCAAAGATCCCTGCGATTGGGGGTCGTAATCGTACTGGTACATTGGTCCATGGCGATTTCGCTGTCGCTCCGCTTCTGAGAGGAGACGCTCGCACGGCTGCATGGCGCTCAGCAGGCGCTTTTCGTCGATGAACGGTATCAGTACCACCGCTTCCCAATCGTGCTTCTTTCCGTTGAGGTCACTCTCAAAGTCCAAAGGGAAAAACTCAGCCAACGGACTGCTCTCGTTTAGCATGAGATCGTGAAAGGCGGAAGGTAGTAATTTATAACTTGCAGAAGGGAGAACCGCCAGGAGCTGTGCAAAATAAAGAGAAAAGATGAGGCCAATTTCACAAAATGTGCGAAGGCTTTTCGGCTTTTTGTCGGCCAAATATAGATGTATAAATTACAGGTTAGATGTAAGCAGAAGAACACTGGTCGCTATTGCTCCACCCAGGTTATCTTTAAGTTTTAACTATTAGCGAGCTATAAATAAATGAAAACAAGTAAGGTAGAAGCAGTCGAGTTTCCCAATTGCAAAATACCCTGTACCCTTAGACATGCTTACAATTTATTTATTTAGTATCAATAAATAAATGAAACAATATTCTATTAGAAAAGAGTACCATAATAATATAAATTTGGTGTGATTTTGGTTATGAAAATAAGTTTCGTGTGTCATAAAGCCATACACATTTCGCTGTCAACGTCGCAGTCGGCGTCGCGCAATGCGTGTTTTGCTGCGCTTCTGCTTCCCCTGCCATAGATTTTGCATGTGGCATAACTTCCGTGTTTTTTATCCGATGCACCAACGCATATGCCGAATTGCATAGCATTAGGACAATAATTGTGGGCGTGGCAGTTTTTTGAGGTTTGCGGGGGAGCGTGGTCGGGACAGTTTTTTGCTGTTTGCGGGGGAACTTGTACTGCGTATGGTAATTACCTATCCAACGATATATGGCACATGTCTGTAGCTCTTGTAGTTTCTGAGATCTAGGCGTTGATACGGACAGACGGACGGACGGACGGACAGACGTACATGGCTATATCGACTCGGCTGTTGATGCTGATCAAGAATATATATACTTTATGGGGTCGGAGATGCTTCCTTCTGCCTGTTACATACATTTGCACCATATTATGATACCCTTTTCACCCATTTTTAATGGGTACAGGGTATAAAAAAACTGGTTAGAGGCACTTAACCTTAATATAATATTTTAACGTGATTCGGAATTTAGTCCCATTAATCGGGCTGAAGTGGTCTCCAAGAACGCACATATGACACTCCTTGTAAGCTCCCTTTAATAGTTATTCACAAATTATAGGGTTAGGTCTGAATATGAGATAAGCTCAGTTTCACTTTTAAACTGCACTCTCCGTTTATTAAGACCAAAATCTTTCCATTGCTAAGTTTAAGTGAGATCCTATATGTTAGGTCAAGTAAAAAGTTCGTTCGGTTTCTGAATATGAGATAAGCTCAGTTTCACTTTTAAACTGCACTCTCCGTTTATTAAGACCAAAATCTTTCCATTGCTAAGTTTAAGTGAGATCCTATATGTTAGGTCAAGTAAAAAGTTCGTTCGGTTTCTATTGATTTGTCAAAAGATGATAACTTCGTGTAAATTTTGTCGATTTAAGTCAAATATGCGCTGTTTTGTTCGTAAACTTGTTACCAACGTAGAAGGCTGCGTCCCTATTGGCAAAAAACTCGGAGAGTCAATTTTGAACAGGCCTCTCTTGAGGTCAACTTCTCACCATTAAGCGTCTTCGCCATGGACAGGAAAAGATGATGCATTAGGACCTCCCATCCGAGCTCCCGGAGCTTATAGCGCGTCACCAAAGACGTGTGTGGCCTGGCGATGTCCTGACGGAACACAATTCGGCCTCTTTTGGATGAGTGCTGCCTTCAAGCGGTCCAATTGTTGGCAGTAGATGGCCGAATTGAGCGTTTGGCCATAGGGGAGCAGCTCGTAGTAGATGATTCCTTGCCAACCCCACCAAACACACAGCAAAACCTTCCTGTCCGTCAATCCGGTCTTGGCCACCGTCTGGGCCGCTTCCCCGAGCTTTGACCACGACCGTTTGCGCTCGATGTTGTCGTAAGTGCCCCATTTTTCATTGGGTGGCACCCAAACATCGAGCTTCTTTTTCAATCCAAGGTTATGCAAATGGTCCCAAACGGTTTTCCACTATTTCCATGATTTTATCGCAACTTTCGACGACAGGCCTCCCGACGCGTGGTGTATCTTTGACCTCGAAATTACCGGAACGGAACCTAGCAAACCACTTTTGTACTTTACACGTTCGTTTACAGTATCAGGCAATACTGTATAATGCAATCAAGGTATTGAAATATGGATTGAATCCGTCAGAATCATGTTTGCATCTTTGACCTACAATATCTTAAAGGCTTTTTATCAAAATTCATGATTTTTTTTTATTTATATCTATTTATTAATATATTTTTTTATCAATATATAAAAAAATAATAACATAATTATAAACAGTTAACGAGAAAAATAAAAAAACTAAGTTTACACACTTTTGACACTGTCAAGAAATTGTTTACAACAAGTGAGAAAAGTTATCTTCGGCTTGCCGAAGATGGTATACCCTTGAAAACAAAAAAGTTTTCCATACAAAGACTTGTTTTCATATCGGTCGTTTGTATGGCAGCTATATGATATAGTGGTCCGATCTGACCGATTCTTAAACTTGATCTGCGTGCAACAAAAATAATGATCTGTTAAAAATTTCAAAACGCTAGCTTTAAAACTACTGTCTATTTTTTGCATAGAAAAAGACGGACAGACGGACATGGCTATATCGACTCGGCTGTTGATGCTGATCAAGAATATATATACTTTGTGGGGTCGGAGATGCTTCCTTTAATGCGTTACACATTTCTGGACAAAATTATAATACCCTTTTTCAAGGGTATAATAATAGTTTTAATACATTGTATACTCTCCATTAGCATTAGGAACATATTGGAGGCGATTTTTCATCGATCCAATCAGTTTTGGTAGGTCATATTCCTTGGAATCTCTTGCCACTCTTCTAGTTAGTGCTGCTCGGTTTTCTGGTGCCCTTTTTCCCACTTCTTTCTTAAGGTGGACCCAAATTTTTCTATGGGGTTCAGATCTGGGCTTTGGGGTGGTGTGTCGATGACTTGCCGCAGTTCTAAAGGACCCAGTTCCACACAGTAAGCGCATAATACCTAGGGACACTGTCTTCATAAAATTCGAAATTAGGCTTATTATTCGTATACATTCGAATTTTTGGGCGCTGAATGTCAAATTGGATTTTAAAATTTCTAGGAATTGAGCTGCATTCATTGTGTTTTCAATGAATGCCAAATCTCCGAGTCCTCGGCTGGATATGCATCCCCAAACCATCATCGACAGTTTGCTAAATTTGACTGTCGGTACGATGTTACGGTTCTCCAGCGCAGTTAGCGTCTTGCGCCGCACTCTGTTGGGTCCATTATTGTAATACAACAAATTCTTTGTTTCATCTGCGATAACGACGTTGTCCCAGTAATCTTTCGGCTGATTTTGCATCCTGATAGCAAAAGTAAGCCGCTTTTCAATATTGACTGCCGACAGCATCGGTTTGGCGCACTGTTTCGTGTGTATGCCAATAATAAGCCTAATTTCAATTTTAATCAAGACAGTGTCCCTAAGTATTATGCGCTTACTGTGTGGAACTGGATCCTTTAGAACTGCGGCAAGTCATCAACACTCCACCCCAAAGCCCAGATCTGAACCCCATAGAAAAATTTGGGTCCACCTTAAGAAAGAAGTGGGAAAAAGGGCACCAGAAAACCGAGCAGCACTAACTAGAAGAGTGGCAAGAGATTCCAAGGAATATGACCTACCAAAACTGATTGGATCGATGAAAAATCGCCTCCAATATGTTCCTAATGCTAATGGATAGTATACATTGTATTAAAACCATTAGTTTTTTATTATCTTTTCTTTAAAATTTAACTGCTAGAGTAATTTTTGTAAACAATTTCTTGACAGTGTCAAAAGTATGTAAACTTGGATTTTGTTGTTTTTCTCGTTAACTGTAAAAAGTTTTGATATTATTTTTTTACATATTGATAAAAAATATATTAATAAATAGATATAATTAAAAGAAATCCTGAATTTTGATAAAATGCCTTTAATTTTGCATTCAAAGTCAGAAAATACCATTTATTTTCGATGTGTAAACAGTTTCTTGACAAACTGTATATTTCCGAATAATTTTATGGATTGCATCAAAAATCATTTCTGATGAAATTAGTTAGTTTTTAAGCATTTCCGTAATCAAAAAAGCTACTTTATCACTTATAGCAACAAACGAATAAAACTATCAACTTTCAACGCCTACGAGTATGACCCCTAACAGTTCTGCATTAAATGCAACTCACCTGTTGAAACGGAAAGAAAGGCGTGCCCATGTTATAATTGATTTTGACTTGCTCTATATTGCGAATGTCGCTGATGAATGGCGCATAATGGAAAGGGTAGTACCAATCCCAGGACTGCACGCCGCGGTAGTAGTAGTCCAATATCCACTGTAGTGCAGTTACGTAGTGTTGGCTTAGTTCTTCGATCAGCTGGCTGGGCGAATCGCTTTTGAACTTATTACGATAGTAGTTTTGCTTGTAATTCTGGAACTCGTGCATAAAGCCCGAGGCCTCATCATTTAAATCCTCTTCACTTTCGTCCTTGTACAACTAGAAACGAGTTACAGACCAGGTATGAATAGGTATGGGACTGATGCATCGGAAATCCGACACTTACCTTCATGCTGCTGTCAATCAGTGCTGCCAGATCAGAGTCGTAGGGCTCAGTGCCGGTTATTTCCGATACGTCAATGTCAAAGGCCTCCGTTTTGGCGTTAATGTACTTGAGGTCGTCGGCGTGCTCCCTAAACTGTTCCAGCTCGACCTCACTGAGAGCCGTCATAAAGATTTGCAAGCGGTGCACGTTAAGCTTCCCCTCCTCGTTTATGTTTCCGCCGAGCGACGGGTAGATTTGAATATAGGTACGATATAGAAGGGGCAGCCCGTTGGCAGAAATGTGCAAGCAAGGCAGGTGGGGGATAAAGTCGTTGCCGACCATGAAGCCCATCAGAACCCAATCATCTATGAGCTTTGCAACGTCAAGCTTATACTCATTTGTGTTGAGTTCATCGAATTCAAGCTCCAGGTATTCCCGCAACAGGCCCAGGTGTAGCAGAAAAAAACGCGTTTCTTCAACGGACGTGCGCTTCACATTACGACCAAACTTAACTTCCTCGCGGAGCACCACAAAATGCAGTTCATGGGTGCAGAGTCCCAGAATAAGAAGATCGGCATCCAGCCCGTAGAGGCAATGGCGGGTATTGGGGTCAAAGCCCGGTTGCGCCTTCATGAACCGAATATAGTCCATTATCTTATGTTCCCCTTCGCCAGGAGTTTCCTGACCGCTGAGAATAACTCTGCACCGCTGCCACAACGGATCCGTCGAGATCTTCGTCTGTAGGAAGGCCCGCAATCTCTCCTGCAAGCGCTGCATAAACTCCGTGCCCGGCGTGATGCAATTGCTATCAAAGCGTTCGTGCTCCCGCCGTTCGCCCCTCAGCAATGCCTTTGACTCTAGTTGCTCCGCCTCTCGTGCCGATCGAAATCGCCGACTACGTTGCTGATTCATCTTGGCCCGCGGAGCCACTCCGTCGACGGCCAGAAAAAAAAGAGCCTGCGGTTTAATCAGGTAAAACAGCTTGTCCACGTAATTGAAAATGTCCTGAAAGATCTGATCCTCCTCCAAGTGAAAGTGAATATTACTGTCGTCCGGATGTGAGCAGTTGTGCACGATGCCGTTCATGTCCAGGTAAAGATTATCAAACTGTGGGATCTGGGATCCAGGGCGGTCATGAATAAAAAAGTGATAAAGGGGTCGTAAATCTCAGTTGATCTTGAGCAACTTACGCTATGCTCCCGCGCCAGCTCGCTGAGACACGGGTACCGCTCGCTAATATATCTGAAGAACTTCGGGACTCCCATTTTGCTGTTTATTGGCTCTTGGTCTCTGGATTAAAATTTGCAAGCTGTCGGTCCTCACAGATGAAAAATGGTTTATTTCTGGGAGAGCACAACTCGACGCGTCCTTGGGTCACAGAAAATTTTAAAGTAGCTGCCAGGGTCGCAGTTCACAGGTAAGCTGCTGCCCTGGCCGTTGCACCGATAGATTCATGTATCGACCAGGGCTAATGATTCTCCATAAAGGTTTCTTTTTGGGAGCCCCTACGTATTACGCAAAACAAACACTATTTATTTAGAAATTTGTATTAGTTATTTTATTTTTAAAAGTGTTAACTTCCACCAATCAAACCAAATTTAGATACCTCTGGTCACACTGAATACAATTTCACAGCTGTTTTCACAACAAAACTTTGTGAACGCTTGTTCGAAATTTTACGTAATTCGTATAAGGAAGCCGATTTGACAAGCTATTAGTTAGTCCGCCAGCGAAATGTCGCTTATCCGTCAAGTGATGTGGAGACGGGCATCGCCCCAACACCTGTAAGTGGTTACTGGGCAGCGCCCGCTCCATAGCCAGTGGCTGATTTGTTTTTTTTTCTTTGCTCCAGCTACCAGGCAAATAAAATCATAGCGACACGCTGGGCTTCCTCGCAGGACGTGGCGCCTTTGGACCCCAAGACCGCACTTGCTCGCCCGGAGGAGCTGGAGCAGCGCAACAAGCTTAGCGGGAAGATCACCGTGCCCACGGCCGTGAATCTCAGCCCGATCTCAGGTGTGCCGGAGGATCAGATAAAAGAGCGGCGAGTGCGCATTCACATCCCGCCAAAGAACGCCATGCAGAGCGGCACTGACAATGTCAATACCTGGCAGATTGAGTTTGATAACCGCGACCGCTGGGAGAATCCCCTGATGGGCTGGACCTCTACGTAAGTACTCCGTATAAATTCTGATGTTGATATTATCCAAGTTTTTCTGGCAGCGGAGATCCACTGTCGAATATGAACGTGCAGTTCGGCTCTCAGGAAGAGGCCATTACGTTCTGCGAGCGCAACGGCTGGCGTTGGTATGTCGACGGCGGTGAACAGCCCAAGAAGGACCGCGTAAAGAACTACGGAATTAATTTCTCCTGGAACAAGCGCACGCGTGTTTCCACCAAATAGAAAAAGAATGCATGGGATAGTGAAACATTTTTTTTTTTGTTCATTACCAAGAAACCTAAAATAATAAACGGGAAAGTTCTATCAGGAATCAATAAGAATAAACAGAAGTTAGGTCTATATTAGTTTTAATTTATATCTTTCGAGCGGTGCCTCCTCTGGTACGGTGAAGGAGACCTCGGCCTGTGCCTCCTGTCACATTTTCGGACCGTTTGTGGTCCCTGTGACTGTTTCTCGTCTGTCTGCGTCTCTTTTTACCGGTGAAATCTTTCTGAATCGCCTTTACATATTGCATTTCCAGAGCTTTCATCTGTAGTTCGACTAGCTGATGACGCTCCTCGTTTAGCGTGAGCTTGCTTTTACGATGGCGCTGCTTTATCTGCTCCAGCTTGGTCCCAGCCACCATTTTGCTAAAGGCAGCATTGTCCGGAAAATCTGGGTGTCGTCCTGTTCGTTCTATCACAAGCTGCTAGATCAGTAGCCGTTGTCTGGGATCGAGCACGCCTTGTAGACAATCGACGGAAGACGAGTCGTCCCCTAAAATTTGCTTTAAATCCTTAGCATTCAGTTTACGGCTAAAGGCAGGATAGCTAAAACAAGAGACCGGCAGTTGATCTGCGTGTCCAGTTGGCTCCTTACAAGCTTGATGTACCCGACGCACTCATTCATACGCGTCAGGATTTGGTGCAGTCGCCTTTGCAGCTCTTCTTACGCCGCTTTCATTTCCTCGCATCAATCACCCAAAAAAAAACAGCGATGGGTGTGTTGTCAAAGACGTTATGCCAGTTCTGCACAATGCATGGTATATTTATAAAGTCCTTACATGTCAGCTGCGTTCAGAAGAACCATATGGGAGTTATGGGAGGAATTCGGAGCTATTGAACATACGGGCTTTCAGATTCAGGTCCAGAAGAGCACGGTAAATGCCATTATTAGACAGGCCGCCCCAACCCAGGGCGACTTACGCTCTCCAATTCGGGCCAGCTTCCAGAAGGTTCCTAGTAATCTGGAAAGCAACAATTTCAGAAATGATTAAATCAGGAAACATTGTCTTTTGGTCATCATCATCATCATTTTGGCCACTGCACGCACCCGGTCTTGTTGCGATCAATGATGCTGGGAAAGAGCGAGCGTAGGTAAGCGCAAGTGCAGATCAGCAAAAGAATTACCGACAACAGGCTCTGAAAGTTGAACAGGGCACTCTGAAAAAAAAAAAAATATTTACTCTACAGTCGCAATAGATCACCCTTCGCCCAAACCATTCTAATTCAGAAATCCGTTTATGTTTGGAAATATGTTTATGTTCTGCTATAGAAATAGTGACGTGACTCAAAGGCTAGCGATGATTTTTCTGAGGTTTTATATTTGGTCACACTAACAGGCCGGGGCTTTGGAGCTTGAGGTTGAAAATCATCGAATATTCCGAACATCGATGGTTTTTCAACATCAAGTAGGGCGAGAGCTTGTTTTGTTTTTTTTTATCATTTTTATACCCTTCAAAAAGGGTATTATAATTTTGTCCAGAAATGTGTAACGCATTAAAGGAAGCATCTCCGGCAAGCCGAAGATAACTTTTCTCACTTGTTTTATTTATCAATAAAATAATATTCGATTCTTTTGTCATACCTCGAAAGAGCTCTACCAAATTTTAACAACCTTATAATGCTTATGACAAAAGCTATATACCTTTTTTTCCGCATATTTCCAACATGCAAAACTGTCTACTAATACTGCCATAAGTGATCTCTTCGCAACACTAAAGGCGCCTAGTATTTAATTTGAACAGCTCTTTGTTCTTTGTTTACATCAGTTTACTATTTTTCAAGGAATGAAAATATTCAATGAACATTATTTCAACCCAATTTGGACCTCTTTTTTTTTATAATAAAAATTGTATTTATTTACATAGCAGTTTATTGTTACTGTTTGTAGTAACTTATACTGCAAAGTATCATAATTTCAATAGAGTATTTACATATTTACATACTTCAACCTAATTAGGGAGTCTAGAGGCATTTTATTTTATCAATTAACTTATGTATCTTCTCGGCAGATCTGTTGGGTGAATGCGCAGGAGCCTCCTTCTCGCCCTCAGTCCCGATACACGTCTCCTCATCAAGAGTTTTCGAGCCAACTGGTTTGGGTGGATTCCCAATTTATTAACTTACGCGGTTGCATGTTTATTTATGACATCGCCAATCCTTGGTACCTTCAGTTCTTTTTCAATGTCTTTGTTGCGGATGTACCAAGCCGCTCCAGATAGTTTACGCAAGATTTGCGACTGAGCCACACGAATTTTGTTGAGGTGCGACTTTGCGGCGATGCCATACACTTGGATGCCATATTTCCAAATAGGAGCCAAGACAACCTTATAAATTTTGGCCTTGTTGGAAACTGAAAGTTTGTTTCCAGGCCTAAGGAGCCAAGCCATGCTGATCGCCTTTGTTTTGAGCCGCCGAGTTACATACGTTACATGGCGTTGAAATGTAAGTCGCTTATCCAGAGTGACACCGAGATATTTGTGGGCGTTCGATTGTGTGAGGAGCTCTCCATGCAGAAACACACCAGGTGATGTGTCTTTTCTCAGGGTGTACGTCACGGAAACACACTTTTCCGGATTGACTGCAATGTTCCAGCGTAGGGCCCAGTTCTCAAATTTTTTTAGATAAAGCTGAAGCGTATCAGTGGCTGTATAGACGCAAGTATCTCTGGCCAGGACTGCAGTGTCATCAGCAAAAGTGGCAACTAGCAGGTCCTTGGGATCTGTAAGCGACATGTTGTCAGCTGAGGGCATGTCGTGCGTATACAGGCTATATAGTGTTGGACCTAACACACTTCCCTGGGGTACATCCGCTCTGACTCTTTTTGTTTGGGAGGACAGTCCGTCCTGTACTACTTTAAAGGATCGCTCGTGGAGGAAGCTTTTTATTATCAAAAAGAGCTGAGGATTTAGTAGCCTTTTAAGCTTGTGCAGAAGTCCTTCATGCCACACTCTGTCGAAAGTCTGCTGGATGTCCAGAAAAGCTCCAACGACGTACTCCTTTCCATGGAAACCTTCCAGTATAAAGTTTACTACGCGGTGTAGCTGTTCAGGTGTGCCATGCCTGTGTCTAAAACCAAACTGAAACTTCGGAATAGCTTTCTGGACCTTTCGGGACTCGAGCAATCTTCTCAGGATGCACCTCTCAAGTAATTTGCCAAATACTGGAAGCAGGCTTATTGGGCGATAGGAGTCTACTTCCTCTGCTGGCTTCCCACTTTTATGGAGCATAATGATATTCGCCTTCTTCCAGGCGCTTGGGAAGTGTCCCAGTCGAAGAGCAGAGTTGAAAATTAGTACAAGGAATAACAAAGCTCTGTGGGGCATCAGCTTAATGGAGCGGTTGTCGATGTGATCCGCACCAGGAGCCTTGTTATTGCGAAGGGATTTTATATCATCTTCCAATTCCGTGAGTTTAATAGGCTTTACAGGAAGAGCCATCTGCAATGGGGCTTCTAGGGATTCAGCAACCAGTTGTACTCGTCTCGAACGGCTGGAATCTTTCCTCCAGGTTTCTGGCAAACGCTTCAGCTCTGTCCAGAGGTGATTTTGCCCAAGTGCCATCTGGGTTACGAACTGGAAACTTTGGAGCAACTTGTCTCTTGAATCTCTTCGTGAGCTTCCAGAGCGCGAATTTTGAGTTTTCATCGGCAGTAACTTTCCCCAGGAACGCGTCAGTTGCTTCTCTTTTCAGTATGGCTAGTACTTTTCTCACCCGATTTGATATCCTTCGGGACAGTCTGTCAATTATAGGATCATTGGTCCTGATGAACTCACGCCAGAGACGTTTCTTGAGAGTTAAAAGTCCTACTGCTTCCGGAGAGAGAGCGATGCTGCTACGCACGTTGCGTAGGTGAACTGCGCCGCCAGGAGCTGAAATTTGAGCTGCATCTTTGATCTTCTTCATAAAAGTTTCAACCGCTTTCTCGATATCGTCTGCTGTATTTATCTCTTTATTGAGGTTAAAGGCATTGTTAAGTTCGTACTGAAACAGCCTTATATTCGCACCAGGTGGAACGAGCATCCTAATAGGGGCGGTACCATGAGGTGACGTTGTTAGTGAAGCGATCAGCGGCAAGTGATCAGAAGATAGGTCATACTCTTCGCGTACTGATAGTAGATTGTTAGCTATACCTTTGTACAAGAAGAAGTCGATACATGAAGGTACATTCCTCGTGTTATACGGGTAGTGAGTGGGTCTGCCTGTAGCCAGAACTTGAGTTGAGCTGCCGCAAATAACATCGTGAAGTGTTGAGCCTCGAGCATTCGCTCTTATACTACCCCAGAGGCGATGTTTAGCGTTAAAATCACCTCCAATGATAAACTTTTGACCATGTTGACCAAGGAGATTATCAAACTCAGAGGAATTCCAAGGCAGGCCTGGAGGAAGGTACACAGCTGACACCGTAATTTCGCCCAAATTAGTGGAAATTTTTACCGTCGCCATTTGTACGTGATTCGTTGTGATCGAATGCAGGTGATAGTGCACTAATCCCTGCCGGATTAGGATACAAGCTCCTCCTCTGGGGCGACGTCCTGGGTGATCTGCTCGATAGCAGCTGTAACCTATCATATTGAGGTGGATCCGACGTGTAGGAGTGTCTCTGAAATAAGCATAACATCAATTTCGTGCTTGCTGAGAAACACCTTAAGCTCATTAGCATTTGGGATAATGCTACGAGCGTTCCAGGCTCCGAGGCGCAGTTCACAAGTCATTAATTGCGCTGCGTCAACGACTTAGAACCTCTGAGTTCTTTGATCTCCTCAAATAGCTCAGCGATGGTTTTTTGAAGACCAGCAATGGTCTGCTGCATTGATATGATGACTTGTGCGAGGGAGCCATCAATTACCGTTAGGCTAGGATGTTGAGGTTCACCTGCGTTTGTTGCAGGAGCAAACGCAGCATTCGGAAAAGTCTGGAGCCTTGCGTTTGAGAAAGCATTTCGCTGTTGGGAGTATTTTCCGTCAGGTCGCGTGCTCTGCTGTCCAGTTCTAGTCGCATCTGCATACGATAGGCCCTGCCGCACGATTGAGGTTGGAATAGCTTGTTGCTTGATGTTGCGCATGGGCTGTGGGTATTCTACGCGGGTCATGGGAGTAATGTTCATCCCAGTTTTTCGGTTTTTGAGCCTCTGGACGTAAATTCTGCAGCCCTTGTAAGTTGCACATGTTTTCCTTGGCAATTAACGCACTCCAGGTCATCATAGGTCTTTGCCTGGCATTGACTGGAACCAGTCCAATGAGGCAAACTGCATCTACCACATCTGGGCTCTTTGATGCAATAGTTTTTGGTGTGATCAAAGCCAAAACATCGGTAACACTGACGCAAATTTACACTTTTTCTCGGCAGTTCCACTCTGACTCTTTGACGGCCAACTTTGTTTATTTTTAGAGCTTCTCTGTTATTAATAGCCCTTTTAATATCAATAAACCAAACGTTCTGGCCAGAAGCCTTGCCTGGATCCGGATCAGAGGAGTCAACATTCCGTGACTTCACCTTTGGATTATAGGTGTTAACTACAGCGTGACCTTGGGAGGTAAACGCATTTAAAATTTGCTCGACTGGGGTAGAAGCAGCCAAGTTGCACACCACAACCCTGTAGGCTCTGTCTTCCGGGAGGCAGAAGTGAGTGTATTGTAGATTTACTGATGATAGCTTTTTAGTGATAGCTCTGTGGGCATCAGAGTCACGGGGGTATATGCGCAAGTTGCCATTACGCGCGATCTTGAGTTCATATGATTCAGATGATACCGCTGAGTCGAGAAGCCTTTCCAAGGCAGGTACGTCACTGACAGCAAGTACTGTTATTTGACTAGGTTTTGGTGACTTCTTTGTCACTGGAGTTTGAGCTTGTCGAGATTCTTTTTCTGCAACGGTTTCGACCTGGAGAATGTCCATGCTATTTTCGCCCAATTTGCACCTCGATTTCATTAGAGTATACTCGGAACTTTCTAACATAATTGACCAACATTGGGCCAATATTGAATATTATCACAGCCCATTTCCAACACGGGAAGCGCTGCTTTCCTCGGATTTGTCTTTTCAATTGAAATTGGCTTTAATTGAAAGCATAAAAAAACAAGTGAGAAAAGTTATCTTCGGCTTGCCGAAGATGGTATACCCTTGGAAACAAAAAAGTTTTCCATACAAAGACTTGTTTTCATATCGGTCGTTTGTATGGCAGCTATATGATATAGTGATCCGATCCGGACTTTCACAAATCGTGTATGGCTATATCAAATGAATAAATGTTGAATTCGGTTGCAATAGGTTGGAAAACAAAAAAGTTTTCCATACAAAGACTTGTTTTCATATCGGTCGTTTGTATAGCAGCTATATGATATAGTGATCCGATCCGGAACAAACTTTCAAAAATTATGTATGGCTATGTCAAATGAATAAATGTTGAATTCGGTTGCAATAGGTTGGAAAAAAAAAAAGTTTTCCATACAAAGACTTGTTTTCATATCGGTCGTTTGTATGGCAGCTATATGATATAGTGGTCCGATCCGGACCAAACTTTCACAAATCATGTATGTCTATAACAAATAAATAAATGTTGAATTCAGTTGCAATAGCTTGGAAAACAAAAAAATTTCCCATACAAAGACTTGTTTTCATATCGGTCGTTTGTATGGCAGCTATATGATATAGTGGTCTGATCCGACCTATTCTTAAACTTGATCTGCGTGCAACAAAAATAATGATCTGGTAAAAATTTCAAAACGCTAGCTTTAAAACTACTGTCCATTTTTTGCATAGAAACAGACGGACAGACGGACAGACGGATAGACTGACAGACGGACAGACGGACATGGCTATATCGACTCGGCTGTTGATGCTGATCAAGAATATATATACTTTGTGGGGTCGGAGATGCTTCCTTTAATGCGTTACACATTTCTGGACAAAATTATAATACCCTTTTTCAAGGGTATAATGAGCCCAACAATTATAATCAAAAGTGCGTAGGTATTTTAGTTTCTATTATTTTAAATATTATTTGAAGCAGCAGAGTATCCACATTATCCACGCCGTACCAGACCCGGACCGTCAAATCCTCTTCACTAAATGAACCTAACTCAATAAATATTTTATTGAAAATGAACATAAATATGTACATATGTTTGTATGTGGTTCTTTATTACTTTTGGAGATTAACCCGAGGAACTGCGTGAAAGGAAAAGAAACGCGCTCTTGGAGGTCTGTATGCGCTGTGTTTAGGGAGATGAATTTTATCTGGACTCACTCTCTACCATAACTACACACTGAATGGAAATACCTCCGTCCAGAAAGTGCAAAATTAACTACTGCAATGTGGGATTTTCCCGCCATCGCCAGCTGGGGCGGCTTCCATGCTGGAAGAACCGCACAAGGATCGGCTAACGAGCTTGTCTTGTAGTTTCTCTTTAGCTGTCTACAATCTGGAGTACAAAAATTACTAATTATAAATATGGTAAAGGCGGCGTATAACCACGGTTGTTTGCGGAACCGCATGCAGTTTCTTGGATGAATTTCTTGTAGAGAGTTAAACCGAAAACTCCAGAATCCTACTTTTCTCTACCGAATGTCCTGCAACTACCAAGTACCAGTGTGATCGGGTTTTGAATCTGCTGGCCACCAACACCGATGTAAGCCATCTAGGACAAAGGTGCATCTTTTGCCATGTACACAGCGTAATAACTGGCAAGACCTTCTCTTGCCTACGCAAGAGTCTCAAGTGGGCTCGTGCCCACCTGAGCAATGCCTTAAAGAGGACCTGGAAATGTTCGTCTTTACAGCTGAAATGTAATCCCCTAATATCCTAAGGGCTTGTACGTGAAAGATTTCAGAATGCAACTGTAGTTCTCAGTCACCCAATAAATTTATACAATATATGTACAATCAATTTCTTCTATTTTCTTGTTGTTATCAAAACACTCGCAGTGTTCTTAGAAAATTAATCAAATTTTTCCACTAACAGTGCTTCTTTTGACTTTAAAGTTATTTATATTGCGCTATCTGAAACTTGGCTAAATTCCTCCGGTTCTGACAATGACATTTTTGTCTCCATGTACACTGTATGTAAGAAGGCTAACGGCGGTATGGTTGGTAGAGGCGCACACGTCAGCAGTACAGCAGTATATACACTAATATAAATGTCGAGGATCGGGAGTAACAAGAAGTCGGAAAGAGAGAGTAAACAAGTCGTATTGGAGTCGTCGTACAGGGCAGTCGTTGAGCAGTCGTCGGGGAGTAAAGTCGAAACAAAGTCGTAAAGCAGAAGCAGTGTCGCAGCAACTCGTCGATCGTCTCAGTTGTATTAAACTTACATTACATATACCATAACCTTTTGTTTGTAATCTATTCTTGGCGAACCTATAATAAACATAATAACTAATATAATTCTACATGTATTTGTGCAGATCACCAATCTTTTGCAGGTGCCATTCTCATAGCAGTTAACCACACCATCCAACACTGTTGGTTTAGCTGACAACCGACTCACATCAAGATCTACCAGTAATAGGGCACGTTCTCGACAGAAGTGTTTGAAAAAAACTCACTTAGTGCCTAAAGAAATCACTTGTCGGTCAATAAATTAACTATTCAATAATAATGTCTCCAAATTTAAACTCTATTTTCGAAAGGATCCAAACTCTTTCTCTTCTTTTGTTAACTCTATACGTTTACAGTCATAATTAAAGTCATATAATATTTTGGAGCAACTATTTTTTTACCGTCCCTAACTGAAAAACTAGGTCCTTTCGAGCCCTCTACCTATCCGCAGATCTAATCATGCTGAACGTATGTGTATGTAAAAACCCATATTATCCCTTGAAGTGTTCCTTAATATGAACAAATCTAAAGTTTTTGAATTTCTCTTAGAATTGTTACCTATTCCAATTATTTTGATCAGCTTATACTTAAATAAAAAAATAACACCTCTGCATAAAAAAAGGAAAAAATTCCGTTTCAACCAATTATCTTCAAAATTATCTATTATCTGAATTTTTAGCAATTCCAAAGCTATTTGAAAAGTGGTTAATCCCACATTTTCACCTCTGCAGTTTAATGATTCTGATCTTGGCATGATTACCAAGATGGTTCTATAAAGGGTCGCTCCACCAAAACAAACCTTTGGAGCTGACGATCTTTATTTAAGATGGATTTCGAAATGACAAAAGGCCTTCAATCAGATGTCATATAATCTGACTTCGGCAAAGCATTCGACTCTGTTAAACATTCACTCCTTTGGAGTAAACTCAATCTCTTGCGATATCCCACAGTTCATCTCAGGTGGATTTTCGGCTTCCCGGATGGAAGGAATAAAAGATTTTTTAATGCTGTTGTTAGTTTCCAGTTAAACCCAGCACAAAAGCCCAGGTGGAAATTCCGACAGTAGACAGCTGAGCGGGAACTGCAATGTGGCTAAGGAAGCTCATCTGCCGATCTTTGAACGTAGGCCTCCTCAGCCGGCGTTGGCCGGCTCAGCACTTGAGAGGATTCCCCATCGGAGGTATTAATATTTAGCTTTAAATTATAGAAATCGACTACCGACCGAGGCAACCTTTTTCAAACTTAAAAAATCCATTCGCTGCAGTTTCTCAGAGTAAGCCGCCAGGGCGTAAAAAAAGAAAAAATTTATTTACAAATTTCTTCCGCATCCGCATCCGACTCCCGCCTAGCCTGCCTAGCCAAGCAGCGTATTTTCCAAGATTTCCTTTTCTGAGGGTTCTCGGGACACGGAGACTGCAAAATTATTGTCCAAAAATTAACAACATTCGAATGAACATATTTTTTGATGTAACGTTCTTATTATACCCTTGAAAAAGGGTATTATAATTTTGTCCAGAAATGTGTAACGCATTAAAGGAAGCATCTCCGACCCCACAAAGTGTATATATTCTTGACAGCATCAACAGCCGAGTCGATATAGCCATGTCCGTTTGTCCGTCTGTTTCTATGCAAAAAATAGACAGTAGTTTTAAAGCTAGCGTTTGAAATTTTTACCAGATAATTATTTTTGTTACACGCAGATCAAGTTTAAGAATCGGTCAGATCGGACCACTATATCATATAGCTGCCATACAAACGACCGATATGAAAACAAGTTTTTGTATGAAAAACTTTTTTGTTTTCAAGGGTATACCATCTTCGGCAAGCCGAAGATAACTTTTCTTACTTGTTTTTAATTTAAAATTTATCCGAGTGGACAATCATTAAATGGTTTGGGGTGACATTGACATAAGGGAGGTACATGGAATGTATTTTTAAGGAGGTTGACTTAGTCTATTGATGGGGGAGGTCAAGCGGGTGTTACCTTTTCAGGCGTCTTAGGGATTGGCTATTGTTTAGGAGGTTGATGGCCAGGTGGTTAAGGTGGTTGTCCAGTCTTTTTTGTATCTTTTGCTGAGACGGGTGATCTCCTCTGCTACCCACGGAATACACTGCTCCAAGAATGATGGAGTTTTCGTGGTAAGGAGGGGCGTTAGAATCTGTTCTCAGGCATTTATTTTGTAACCGTTGGATTCTGATGCGGTTAGAACAGCTTGCCATGCCACACAACTGTATCCCATAGGTCCAGGTGGGCTTCAGGACTACTTTGTATGTGAGTAGTTTGAATTTTTTTCCTGAGCTTGGACCTTCTCCCCAGGTGCCAGTGCAGTTGCTTGAGTCGTAGGTTGGCCTGGTTGCGCTTGTTGATCAGGTAAGGGCGCCATGTTAGCCTGCAGTCCAGGGTCAGCCCTAGATATTTGGGGGTGTTATTCATAGGGATGGTTTCCCCGTTGAGTCTGACGGGGGGGCAATCCCCCTGCGTAGTGCGAAGGTTGTGTTGGAGGATTTCTCCGCGTTGACCACGATGTTCCATCGTTTCAGCCATGGATCGAGGGGCATCCAGTTGTCTCTGTATGATGTCTGATGCTTCCTGGGGATCTGTGGCGGAGGCTAGAAAGGCGGTGTTATCGGCATATGTGGCTATTGTGGGGTTCCAGGAGGGGGTGATGGGAAGGTCTACTGTGTAGAGTGTGTACAAGATGGGTCCAAGAACACTGCCTTGAGGTACTCCTGCTCTTATAGGCCTAGGCGTGCTGATTGCTGATCCGCATCTCACTCGGAATTCTCCTCTGTGTACGACTTGAGGAAGGCGAAGTGGGAACTTGGAAGGTGGGATTTAATTTTGAAAAGGAGTCCAGGGTGCCAGACTCTGTCAAACGCCTGTTTGACATCCAGCATAACGGCGCAGCAGTACTTCTTCTTTTCAAAGGCGTCAAGTATGTATTCGAAACAAAAACAAAATTAACTTACGCATAAACATAAAGGTTATATATCTAATTTTTCTGGCTAACTCTATTAATGAATACAATTCTATGTCCTTCAAATAAAATACAAATTTAAAAAAAAAGCTACACTTTTTGTGTTGGAAACGGCACGTGGTGTTGATGAAATAGTATTCTGAGTGAGTTAGTTAAGCATGTTAGAATGTTTTGAAAGCAATTATTAAAAATCTAAGGGAGAAGAAAAATCTAAGAGAATTTAATTGTGATGCAAATTAGGTTAAAACAATAATGTTCATTGAATACTGTAAACAAATATTTTTTTAACTTAACTTTACTTGCGAAATAGTCAACTGACCCTAAGACAATTAAGTTTCCGGAAAATGTCCTTTAAAACTGCCCGCGCTGAATATTTTGAAGGACTTTTTTTTGTTAAGTTGGTAGCGCTTTCCTTAATTACGACGCCTAAAATGAGCACGATCTGAGCTGTTGAAATCAGTCGACCTCAGTAGTGTTCTGCGATTTTCTTGTACGGCCTCTATCGAGTCGAAGCGAGTCCCACTAAGTGTTAACTTAGTTTTGGAAACAAAAAAAGTCACATGGAGCCAAATCCGGTGAATACGATGGTTGATCGATGGTATTGAACGAGTTTTTGGTCTTAAAATCGTTCACAAGTTCAGCTCGGTGCAATGGCGCGTCAGCTCTTTTGAAACAAGCCGAGCATTGACGCGTCTCATACCCAAATTATCCGTCAAAAGCAAACGAGCTGTTTCACGGCTGATGTTTAGGTTATGTGCTATCTCTCTAACACTCGCATGACGATTTTTGAGCACGATTTCCTTCACTTTTTTGATGTTATCGTCAGTGTTACACGACGAAGGACGCCGGAACGAGGCATGTTTTCGACGGTTACTCGACCATCCTTAAAAGTTCTGTACTAGTCGTAGACATGTGTTTTCGATAGAATAGAGTCACCATAAGCCTTTTCCAACATTCGCAACGACTCCGCATACGAAATTTGGTTCGAAATACAAAATTGAATTTGATCAATATTTTTTTGCATTGTAAAAATCGCAGGCCACTACTGAGGTCGACTGATTTCAACAGCTCAGATCGCGCTCATTTTAGGCGTCGTAATTAAGGAAAGCGCTACCAAATCAACAAAAATATTTTCGACATACACATTTACCAAAAAAATTTAAATATTAACTTTCAAGGCTATGGTTCATTGTAATAAAGTTAAAGTTAAATTCAAGGATTCTTGATAAGGATCAACTCTTGAGTCGATATAAGCTTGTCCGTCTTTCTGTTTTTGCAAATTGTCACATTTTTCTTGCCGTATCTTCTATATGCGAATATTTATATTATTCCTTGAAAACAATCTTTAACCGTTGCCGTGTAGACTTCAAAAATGTAGATCTGCGTAAAAACCATAATGAGTAATAAATATAGTAAGCTTCAAAGGTATTTTTAAAAGCACACTCTCATATCGATAAAAAAAATATAACAGAAAATTCTAAAACCCCTCCCTGATCCAATAACAATGTTGCAAAGCTTGAAAAACAGTGATGTGACCTTAGTGCGACCAAACAGAAAATACATCGATATAAGTTATCGTAGCAAATCAATTATGAAATATAAATTTATTTCTCGTTAAAAGAGAATCATCGATATTTCGATATAAATAAATATGTTCGACATCCCTAGTTCCGCCACTCTACATTTGTCTTCTAAATCGCTGCTGGTTTTTTTTTTGTATTTGTCGTTACACATAATCCAATCATTAAGTGTTACCTAGCACGGTTCCGCCTCTTACACGGTCGCAGTTTAACCCAAAACCAAGACGAGCCAACGAAGCCAATAAGACTTTTCTTTCTACGTTTGTATTCGTGTTGCTCTTGCTCTGCGCCCTTGTTAATTTTTCGTCTCGGTTTCGAATTTAAATTGTAATTCCTTTTGTGGTGGTGGCCGCTAAAAGAGCGGCCCAGGGGACGCCGATGATTGGATGAATGCTCGACCGGAGGGACTGCAACTGCAAGAACGGCTTTGGGCAGCGAGGTGAGCTCCCCACCAACCGTACAACCGACCAAGTGCATTCCCATCCCTGCGTCTGCGTGTGTCCGTGCTTTTGGGATGCAGTTGTAGCAAAGAGCGCCCATTGGAATCAAAAGTATATATAGATATATTTGTGTATATAATAATCGGATACGCTTCTCGTTCCGCGCTGCTGTGTAAGTGTGTTTAAATCGGTAATATCACAACAGACTGACGGGCCGTTAGTTGTGTGCAAGAGTTTTTTTTGGCCGCGCGCCCTAACTGTGCGTGTGTGCGCCTGTGGTGTGTGCGAGCGAGCGACGAGCGAGAAAGTGGCAACAAAAGCAACAACGACAAAGCACGACATAGCAATTGCAGCACCAGCTACATCACAAAATGCCATACTGAGAATTCTAAGTGGCTGCACTGCTGAAGCGGTAAGTGGGGGGATCCAGAGGGGTAAGCTAAGCGCGAACTACACATTGACGTACATCAATGTGGCAACGCACAGTCGTGTATCATGCACTTGTGTTTTTCACAGTACCGTATTTGGGGATCTGTTAGCCGCTAACAGAACAGCAACGGCCAGCATCTTGGGTCTTTGCTGCAGAGCATATATGTACAAGTACGTATACGTATACATATGTACATGCATATTTACGAATATTTATGAATAGATGTGGGTTCAGTACGTTTATCCCGAAGCTATACGAGTATGTACATATATATGTACCTATGTATGTACAGATCTTTAACTTTTATGTGCGAAGCATAGCCAGTTTGGCGCAAACCTAAAAAGTGTCAAAAGTGTGTTCAGTCTTTAGCGAGCTGATTTTCGTTTTTTTTTCGTGGTGCTGCTACGCTCGCTCTTCTGCAGCTGTTGACTCTCGCCGAGTCAATTTTCTCGGCATTCGTTGGCCAACCCCCAAAACACCAGCTGAGAACAGACGAAATCCGTCGGGCAGAGACGCATAAGGCGATTTTCCAAAGTGACAAAGTGATAAGAAAATCGGACGAATAATTGCAGGAGAAAATTGGACAGTGCAATTTTGTCGCCGCGGAACAGTACAGGTTCGAAGAGCAGGACAGCACCTAGGTTCATTAAGAGAAAATCCGCTTACAGGGAAAGGTGAGTTGCATTTAAGTGTGTTATTTTTCCCATGCTTTCTGTGACGCGCGCATACCCCCCGCTCCCCCACACTTCCCCACATTCACTCACATTCAGACAAAACCTCGTACACAAACGCAAGAGAGGCCATCACCAATACCAGCAATATCTCTTATTTTTGTTTTTACTTCGATTGCATTCAACTTTCTGTGCTCGGCGAGTGCATTTCTGCTATAGCATTGCCTTGCTGTGTGATTTGTTTCGTCTAAACCGTGTGCATTTCTATGCGTCCGGTATGCGCGTGCTTCTCGCTTTCTTATAGCACATTTTAGCGCTCTTGAATGAAAGGAATATGGGCGATTTGCTGTTTGCTCTATACGTGGTTCTTACTTCCCTTCTCTTTCTTTTTTTCTGACAGCTGCTGACTAGGATATGGTGGGCCACACTAACACGCAGCGAGAGAGTCCGCCATTGTTATTTGACAGTGTTGCATTTTGCCGTTCAGTATTTCGTTCTGACTCGGGAGCTTTTCTCGTGTTTGTTTTGTGTATCTCGTTCGTTGTAGGGTTGTCAAGTTTCGGAGGATAAACAACTATCGAAACGGCTTTATTAGCAAAATATTAATCATGCATTAATCCATTAAATGTCAAATAAACGACATTAAGAAACTTTATGTATTTTTAAATATCATCGTTTTTTAGATTCTTAGAGTGTGTGCTTTTCTTATTGTTTTTTGTTAAGTCCAATTTAATAATTCTTGGAGCTCTGGTTTTAGATGTGGCAACAAAAAAAATAAAAATATTTCGCCTTTAGTAAGACTATCACACAGATCGTGAACATACTCGTACAGAGAATCAATATCAAATCCAAATGCATTTTAGTTAACCCTAATTTTCCAAAGCCACGTGTTTAAATAATACCTACATATGGCAGCAATGGGACTGCGAGTTTCCGAGAACTTTTGAAAGAGGCTTTTTGAAAACTTTGTAGTATTTACAAATCATTACGAGGCATTGCAGAGCGGCAGCCCATTAGGAAGGGCCCCATCAATGGAGCTTCTGAGACCCTACAAATACTACCGGCGCCCCAATTAATATTAAGTTTAATTCCAACGAATAGGAATTGAATGGTGCTACCGCTTTATTCTTTTATTATCCAGGCTGGTCAATTCTTAATAATCATTGTTTATGGGACTTTTAATCAGAAGTTTTAACGACGTACAAAATGTGCAATCATGGTCCCTGATAATTCTTATCTTGTGGTGTATTCTAGTTTTCATTGCAAGCGGGAGCGGCCAAGGCCTAGGTCTTCAGCCCGCAATTGGCTAGCACATTACCAAGGCCACTTCTGTTGTTTACGTCGCCTGTTTCTTTGCTGTTGATTCGTCCCTTTTATTCGAGTGTACACAGTCCACAGATGTATCTGAGCTGGAAGTGGGTGCATTTGCGAATATGTGTTCGGTTTCATGCAGCCTGAGTGCATCGTTCAACAAGTCCCGAAATTGTCGATGGCCATAGTGTCTCCGCTGCGTGTTCGCCAACTACGAGTCCTTGATAATGTCCTTTCAATAATATTTCAATACATTGCAATCATCGGCCCTACAGTCAAAGCTCAATCGAGCACTAGGAAACTATTTACGATATACGATTTACGATTTACGATATAAGATTTACGATTCACGATTTACGATTTTATTTCGCGCCTTTAATGTGAGGAGGAGGAGGAGGTAGGGGGCTTACCTTATATTGAACAACTGGGCCCGCTGAGTTTTAGCGAAAATGTGGCTTGACAAACCCAAAACGAATATGGATATGGATTTCGCGTGCATCATGCACATATGTACATTTATACATTTGTGTAGGTTCCTCAGCGGGAATTTGCAGCCATTCTTTTGATTTTAATATTCGAATCGACTTAACTAAAGGCATCGACACTTAGCAGGCGAAACTTAGAAGGTAGAACCAAAAATAGATAAAAATTACACTAGAAAACACTTGTTTTGGCAAAAGCTTCGAGTGCTAATTAGATTAGAATGCCTTGTTCCCTTTACTGTTCGCGGACACGAAAATATTCCGCCGACATGCCTGCATGTATAGATAAACCGTGGGCTGTCCCTTTAAAGCATTTTAAAGCAACCTCTTTTTCGCCTAGGGAAGGTAATAGAAGATTATAGAAAGCAACTTGGTATGTATATCTGTATTCCCTATCCCTTATAGGGTATTGAGGAACTCTTGTGTGACGCTCTTGCAAAAAATATTTGATTATCTTTGGCAAAAAATGAATCTAAGCATTAAAGCAAAAGTAGGGAATTTACAATAATAGTAAAAGGATCAGGTGTCAACTTCAGAATGTTTTAATACCTAATTCAAAAGGATATTCAAAAGGAGAGGTGTCTAGGCTCCTCTATTGATCATCCAAAAAATTGCATACATTTGAGAAGACATTTAAAAGATAGGCGACAATGTTTGTATATCGATAACATCGCGATTTGTTTGTACCATAAGTAAATATTTAAATACCCTTTGTAAAAGAAAAGTAAATAAAAATAGAGTACAAAGTACGGCATGTGGAATCTGTTGTCTAGGATGACACATTGATTCGCAGCGCTCCGCTACAGCTCGTAATCCCTGCATAGACAAGCCGTCGAGATTGAGATTACGATTAGCTCTCGAAGCGACTATAAATGACCGAACGGCTAGTTGCTGGTGAGCGACATCTACATCGGCAGCGACGGCGCGGTACTCGCCGATCGCTCGCGTGCCGTTTCCACCGTTTGCACAGTTTGCGGGCCTCTCTTGGCTGTGGAGGTTGGCGCTTTCGCTCATTGCTATTTCGTCGAGCGACGTGTGTGGAACGTCAAGGCGGTTTGGCGGCTCGGTTCGGTTCGGTTCGGTTCGGCTCGGTTCGGTGCGGTTGGGCTCGGCCCATCGAATACGCTTTTTGAATTCGCTTGTTTCCGTTTTCCGTCTTGTCGTGTTATTGTCGTGCCGCCGTGTCCAAATATATATCGAATTTCGCACTCACCGCCCACTGTTTGGTGTACTATCAATTTTGCTTTCTGCCGGTTATTTTCTTTTCTTTTCGTTTTTTTTTTTTTTACATTTTTATTTTATTTTTTGCTTTGGTAAAAATCCGCGCAATATTGTTCATCAAAAGAAAAGTGCGACTCTGTTTGAAAGAATTCAACTCTGTCCCGATGGCACAGTCTACGCCGACGTCGCCTCGTTACAGGAATAGAAGCGGGGAGATCCCCGTTCCCAGTTGTGTGCAAGGCGGAGATCTCAGTCCGGTGCCGCATCCAAATATGCTGACTCCAGCCCAGTCTCCGGCCAAGCCTCTCTGTACGTATTAAAGCGGCAGATCATTCCCGCCACCATTTCACCCACGTTTCATTTGCGACGGTTGTTGCTGTTGCTGTTGGTGTTGCTCTTCTCTTCTGCTGCTGCTGATGATCATGCAGTTTTTTATGCAACCTTGTGCTGCAATAGCAATAGTACCAAGGTGGCTTGATGACATTATTGGCTTATTAACATACATTGGCGGTATGTTGTAGCTTCCTTGTTTTCAGTAGGGAGTTAAATAATAATACATTTTGCATTGACCTGCATTTTGAAAGAGTAAAACGATTCTTCCCGATGTTCCAACAGTTTTGAGGTTTAATAGTTCTCTTAGTTCTCTCTTCCGTGCTGTGTTGTTCCTGCTTTGCCTGTATTACCCAGCCTGACCGTTTGCTTATGCGTTCTCACCTCCTCTCCGCTGCCCGGCTCTCTGCCAGTGTCCATTCCCAATTCTCAGTTCCCATTCCCATTCCCGTTCCCGTTCCCGTTACCATAGTCATCGTCATTGCCATTGCCATTGCCATTGCCATTGGCATTGCTTTCCATCATCTTTTCCCCCCGCATCATTGCTTGTATTTTCAAATGCGAATTTTATTCCGATTGCTATTTTTGTGAGTTTCTTTTCCGCTTTGGGCGCATTGTTGTTGCATTGTTAGTTTTCTAGAGCCTCCCTCCCGTGAGCTATCCCGTATGCTGTATGCCATATGCTATGCTATGCTATAATACTACCGTTGGTTAGGGATCCGTCGGTGGGCGCTGCGTAAAAGAAGCCGGAAGTCGGATGCGATTGATGCCGCTTTGGTTTCAGTCGTTCGATAACCTTTTTGCCAGATCAGCAACTCGGCATCTCGTTTCGGCTTGTGTGTTTTTTTTTTGCATTTTAAGCGAAAGTTGATGTTGGCACTTGTATAGAATCAAAGAAGTAACTGCGAATGCCGCTTTTACCGCTTTACTTGTATTTTGCAGATTCCGCTCTTTGAAATTCCTGCGCAAGCAAAAGCTCGTGTGCTTAAAGCTTAAGCCCTTTGAGCACCGCCAGGCACTACGCATGGTATTAAAACCGAAAGTTCGCTTATCTATGGCTTTGCCCCGTCACCCATTACATATTACATATTCAACCTGTACCTCAGGGGTGCAAGGGGAGGTCAGATTGCAATTATTATCATCCATTAATATTGATCGAGACTATTGCTGCTGATTGAATGTCCAAAAACTCGTTGGAATGGTGGCGTAACCTTCGAAAAGCCAAGAAAGCGACCCACCCTGCTAATCGGAAAAATTCGCGCCAAGCTGTGTGTAAACAAACGCGAGCTGGTCACGAGCGTCGCTAAAGCGATTTGTTGCGAGTCGCAATTACATTGTGCGGGCGCCCCTCCTGGTCAGGTGGCCTGATCGCCGCTCTTTAGGGTTCCTTGGGCTTTGGCCCCTGCCCTTTGATATCTCGATCGAGTCAGAGCTGCCCCAGAGAATTTGCCAGGCGGCAACAAGTGTTTATTCGCAACTGCCTGCATGACTCATTGGGGTTCGGCGAGCAGAGGAGGCAGTGCTTGCTTTGAATTGAATTTCAATTGGCCAAAGCCAAGTCACCTGACGCGATTGAATTTAAGTTGCAGAGTTGCAGGAGCCGCCAAATTCCAATTAAAGCCAAAGCCTGTCAGAGAGGTCAAGAATCGCTACGGTAACAAAAGTCAGAGTGACTGAGTGACTCAATGTGGGGCATTTTTCGAAGCTAAGCAGTCGACAAGCAGCGCTGGCCATGGGAAACACTCTGCAATAATGGGGCTGCAATGACGCATTTCGCATTTCGTATTTCGCATCCACCAACCACTTGACAGAGCATCACCCACAGCTGCAATGTACCCCTGATAATACTCATGATAAGCTGGTAAGCTGGTTAGCTGGTATATCGTAAAGATATCACCTTGATAGGGTGGAGTGTGAGAATGCGCCAACTGGCAGGGCTGTTCCTGACTCTCGCTGCTGAGGCATTGCCAATGATCGATGGCTTTGGCTATAAGGCCCGCTGCACTCTGGGGCTTCTGGGTTTTCTGCGCAGCGTTCTGTTCCCTCTGCGCCAATGTCTTATCAGGCCAACCATTCGTTTCAACGATAATTACAGTGTTTGTCGTTGTTATTGTCAGTATTTTCGGTTGTTTGGTTCTTTGGCTCTTTGTTGTGGCGAACTGTTGACTGACGATTAACAGCTAGGCGGCGTGAGATTGTACCACACGCCGTCCAGGGATGGCCAAAAGAGCTTCGCATTTCGCAAATGCTTGTCGGATCCAATGCCAAATGACGCTCAACCCGCACAAATGCTGCATAGTTCGAATACCGTTCTGGCTTGCATTTTCGTGTCTAATGCAAGTGCGACGATCAGATTAGGTTCACAGAATAGTCGGTTCTCTGCTAGACAAAAATCAGTGCACAGACATATCGAATATCAGATACTGACAGATATGATGAATAAATGGCAAAGTATTTATGGAATTATGTACTAATAACTAACTAGGAATTAAATTGGTTTCTGGCGCAACTGCAGTCTACACAGAGGGCACTCGAAACCCCAAGAGATCCTTTTTAAAAACCCGTAGGAAACATACACAACTTTGAAGATGAAATTAGTCGAAAAGCAACTTGCATCGTTTGTGCAGTTGGAAACTCACGAACTGTCTGTACGTTGGTCGGAAGCGTGTTTTCGATTCGTTTGGAGAATGCATGATCCGGTCCAATGTGTGTTTTAAGAGAGTTAAAAGAGTGGCGTTTTGACGGGGCGGCTCTTTTCACCCTCGGATTAGGGACCATTGATTTTCAAGAGAAGATTACTCTTAGGTACTCTTACTCCCAGGAACGGTACCTGCGTACGCGTACAGCGCAAAATTGAAATTGAGCAATGAAGCTACTACGATTGTAACAAAGCGGTTTGTATGCAACATTCTGAACAAATGGAGCTCTGCGAAACTTGTACAGCACAAAATTTTAATTTAAATTTACTAAATAACTACAATTTTCAATTTTTAAATAGAAAACATTGAATCATAGAATAAACAAGTAGTTTTGTCTGTTTTTTAAACGTTCTCTTGTGTGTAGCGCTTTTCTATGAACATTCCCTACAAACTGCACAGAGGCCCGTGCACCTTACGGAACTTATCGCTGAAGTAAGGGTGAAAAGGTTACCGCCAATCCGAGGGGTAAATGCGCTTTGCACTCCGATTAAACCCAATTACTGCTGGGAATCACTTGGAACGAATAGGCAACAGAAAGCTTCATGAATCGCGCTCTCAGGCTGTGCGAGCTTGCAAAACGTGTATTGTCTACATTTTTGTATATAACTCGTTCGAGTTTTCAAAAATGTACTCGTAATATTTGCGACAAATTGAGGCAAGGACTTCCCGTCAGGAACCCTTCTGCCAAAGCTCCAAGCTGTTCCTGGAAGGGGACTGCATCGACTGAATCGGCTGTCTATGCTTTTTATAGAAAGCTCACGAAAGCTTGCTGGCAAGCTGTAGAGCTGTTGTTTTCTTAACTTTTTTCTTAGTTTTCAACACTATCCAGCTGTTGTTTTGGTTTGAACTAAAAACAGGTATTCGCGGGCTCGAATGGGTGCAGAATCGAATTTGGAAAAAGGAACAGGTCTAAGTATCTTGGTTATCTAAGTAAGCGTCCGGTGATAAGAAACCCGAGGGGTTGCAGATCGCGGATTCGCTGATGCTGGTATTGTTTTTAGCAGTATTCCCTCCAACATGCCCCGAGTGCGTGAACGTGCTCGCCCGGTCTGTCTGCACTGTTTTTCTGTCTCTTGGCCTTGCGCAGCCATCTGGACCTGTTAAGCGATCAGCGGTTAGCGATTAGCGATCGGATGGGTTGGCTATAGCGTCGATTTCCTTCCCTATCAGCCGATGACGCAGGTGCGGTTAATATTCTGGACAACAGAAGAGTCGAAACGAGGCGAGGCGGGGCGGTGTTTTCCACATTCAATCTGCTATTCAATCTGGAACGTTGCCATCCACTGTTCGATTGCACTGGGAAGAGCGACTTGATTTGCTTTCATTGGAATACTACATACTGCATACTACATTCTGGTTACTGAACACTGCGCACGGAGAGAAACACGTGACCCAACAACCCAACAAGGTCAAAGACGGGCTTCGAGTGGTTCACCGGGAACTGCAGCGCCTTCGAGCTTTCGAGCGGTGGAAGCGCAGTATTCATTCGATTATACAATATTCGTTCACTTATTCGTCCATTTTGTTGTTTCATTCATTTTTTGTGAGACGTTACAGTTACATTTCGTTTGCTTAGCAGCGCCGCCGACGTTGTTGCCGCGGCTTGAGGCGCTGCTTGCTGGGTCGCTGCCTCTCTGCCTGTCGCCGTTCTCAGAGCCAGTCCGTAGTCTTTCAGCGTTTTTCGCCGAGCTTGCTTCAGTTTTTATTCGCTCTGCGATCGCCTTGTGGTCCGTCGGCTCCTTCCAGTGCTGCCCCTTCGAATACCGTTAACTGTCGAGGTAATCCCTGTTTTCTATCCTCTCTTTTCCAAGTCCCAAGCCCACTTTTTATTTCATTTATTGTCGTTTATAATCGCTCTCACGCCTGGGCTCCATCTTGGCTCTGCAAAGGTTCACTCCAGGCTCGAAGCTTCGTCCTTTGGTCTAGTATTCAAAGTGTTTAACTGCCCTTTTCGGTTGTGTCGAGCGTCGAGTGTCGCGTGTCGAGTGATGGTGCAAGTTCCTCAATCTGCTCAGCTGTCGCTCCAACTGCCTTTGATAGTCGAAGCCCCTTTTTACATTGCACTCGTTGGCAACAAAAACAGAACAAACAGAACAAACACGCTAAAACAACACAAACACATTAAAATACATTTATTATGTGCAATAAATTTGGTTCCCAACGAATTCAAATTTATATTTTCCCGTTTTCCCGTGCCTATTAGCTTTTTGCACCGTTTAATGGGTTCGTTTGTTTTTGCACTTGGACAAGGCATAGCTGAAAACCAACTAGGCGGTTCCCTATTTTAATTTTCAAACAAGAGAACATTCGATACAGATACAGATGCAGATACAAGTGCAGCTGCGTACTTACCAAAAACGCGGCCATGTTTGTTAACAAGTACAACTGGTGTTGAAGTTAACCAAAGTTAAAACTGAAACGCAGTGATTTCATGATAAACAAACCTGAAACGTGAAAAAGTAACAAAATGAACCACATCGCTAATAAGGCATTTCAAACAAGAGGAATGCTTCGGAATATCCACTCAAAACTAGAGATTAACTAATGAATCGATGATATAATGCCGTATTTTTTAATATTTGGCCCGAAAATAGCGCCGCATTTGTTGCCCAAGACAGCCGCACATCGCCTTGGCATGGAGTCCACCAGGTTCTGGGGAAGTAGATCTCCAAGAAGGGATTACATAACTGACCCATAACTGGGCCACATTTCGGGGATCCTTTCTGCCCACAGAATCTCTATGGGATCATCCATCAGGTCGGGAGACTGTGCGGGCAATTCCAGAAATGAAAACCACTCGTGTGCTTCGGGTCGTTGTCTTCGGGTCTTGCTGAAGGACCCAGGTCGAGGGCATTTCCTCACCAGCATAAGGCAGCATGGTTTCCTGCATCTCTATCATCTCTTTAATCCAGGGTATTGGCTGGTGTAGGGCGCTGGATAGGAAAAACATCCCAAAATCATGATGCTGGCCCACCGTGTTAGATTTCTGTTTTTATACAGGATTTTGAATCCAACTCGGCTTTGGGTGGTCTTCTGACATGGTGTCGATCACCTTACTTGTGCCACCATACTCGTACAGAACTATTTTGGATTCATCTGACCACAGGACATTCAGCTGTCCATTTTACATGGAGTTTTGCGAAGCGGCGATGTGTTTCTTAGTGTGAAACGGAATTAAGTAAACTTGCATTTAAGTTTAGTTCATCCTTTATTTTGTACGGCCTGCGAAAGGATGCTTCTTCGGGTAGCTGGCTACCCGACTAGCAAGTTGAATGAATAATCATGTGCCTTTCGGATTATAGAAACTCGATACCCGCACCTTATAATACTTTGAACTTTCAACTTCCTTGTATTTTTTGCAACTCGAAATCAAGGATTCGATCGATTCACGCCGCTCAGGTGTACAAGGCTTACTACTCCTCAATTCTTTGACTTTTTAAAGTATTATTTATTATTTGTTTTAATTGCTATTAATTATAAATAAGACTTTCAGCGTTTATTAACCGAAACTTTGATCAATTTTTGCATAATTCGTCTTCATGAACCTATTAAAGCGACCACTCCTATTTTTTTTGAACAACCAAAAATGCGACCTGCTTTGTAATTTTGTAAATTCTAGAAAATCAAGCAAGGATTTTAATATAATTAGTGCTATTTCTTAGAGTATACCCATTGGTAAAAGAAGTGCAAAAAAAGAACAGAAAAAATAGACAAATAACTTTGCTACAAACAAGAGAAGTCGATGTGCAAACACACTCCTATTATTTTGGACGCAACCGTAAGTGACTTTGTAATTCGGCAAATTCGAAAAAATCAAGGAAAGATTAATATAAAGTTAGTGGTATTTAGAAGGATTTTCTAGAACTGGAAAAAGAACAGATAAAATAGACAAAAAGCTTTGCTACAAACACAAACAGGAGAAGAGAAGGAGACACGCTTGTACAAAGGCACTCCTATTATTTTGAACGCAACTGTATATTCAGTCGTGGAGCTGCTTGCCAGGGCGCTTGCATTTTCCACAACCACAATCTGCACTTGTGCATTCCCTGACCTTTCACCTGTCACCTACAAATGTGTCCAAAAGTCTTGTTTTGCCGCCGTTTTATTCAGAAATACGAATGCGACAAGGAGCCTCATAAATACCTCTCTGATGCGTTCCCTCTCTTCGCTTCGCATTTTATTGCAGCAGATCGAGATCGTCGACTGGCAGAGTCCCGGGAAAGGGACTCACCGATCGCCTGGCAACTCTGGTTCCCTGCCGCACCATAGCAGCCATAGCTGTAATTGACCAGACAACCAACACTATCGATATCGATGTCGATAACTATCGGTCGATTCGTTTTTATCAGCTGTTTTGTTCGTCTCTTCGTGTTGTCTCTTTGCGTTGTTCGTTTTGCGTGGCTGGTGTGTTTTTATTTATTGTTTTTGGATTCCAGAGTATCATCTACCATTCGCATGCCCCGTGCCCCACGCTCCGCATACCTCTCTCTATCTCTCTCTCATCGCCCACGCTGTCCGCACGTTGTGTGTGGCTCGGTTTCACTTTTATTTGTCTCCATTTGGCAGCGGTCGCTGCTCGCCCGATCGTCAAGTGTAAAGAATTTAAATATTAGCCGTTTCGCTTGTTAATCATATCTGTATTTGTATCTGTATCTACACATAATTGCGTCCCAGCACAGATACATTTATATATGGTAGCCTGGTGAGCCTTTGGGCCAAAAAAACTATCCACATCAGGTCCACATCCACATTAACATCTTCCTCATCCCACGCATCGCACGCACACGCATCTCATTCGATCGCAAGTCCCAGCCCAAGAATACATTTATGTAAAAATAATCAACTAATTCCATGTCTCGCCACGCCACAACAAAAAACAGCATCTGCCCCAGAAACACCAACTCCAGCCGCAGCTTCAGCCTCAGCAAGAGCCACTGCTAACCCACAGCAGCAGCAACAGAAGAAAGCAAACTCTGATCAAGTACTACTTCCAGCCAGCAGTAGCCAAACCACTTTAAACAACAACAACAACCCCGCTACCAGCAACAACAACTTCAAAAAGGAAAACGAAAAGGAAGAAAGCGAAGGTGACGACGACCACGACGACGAGGACCAAGTAGGAACTTTGCCATTGGCATTGCCACCCACTGTCAGGCTCCTTCCCCGTCCAATCCGCTCCTCCTCCTACCCGGACATCTGCACCTGCTCCAACTGTGCCTACAACAGCTCCTGCTCCTCCTCCTCCGCATCATCCACGTCGTCAAGCTCCTCAGCATCTGCCGTTGCCGTCGCCGTTGCCAAGCAGCTGGGCCGATCCGTGACCGCCACCAGCATCATGGACATGCCATACAACACCTCGCCGTCGCTACGCGTCCGCACCACATCGCTAAACCAGCTGAAGAAGACCGCCGACCTGGTCATCGAGAACGAGCTCCACGTCTGCCCCTCGGTGATGTCCGAAGAGCTGCGCAAGCTCCTACCCCCCACCTCGGAGACCGTAATGACCAAGCCGTTCCCCGTCCGCGGCGAGCGCACCATAGCCGACTGCACCACTCCGCACGTGATTGCGATGGTGGGTCTACCGGCCCGCGGCAAGACCTTCATCTCGAAGAAACTGGCTCGCTACTTGAACTGGATTGGGATAGCGACGCGGGTGTTCAACCTGGGGGAGTACCGGCGCCATGCGACAACGGCATACAAGTCGCACGAGTTCTTCCGCGCCGACAATGAGGAGGCGATGGCCATCCGCAACAGGTGCGCCAACCAGGCGCTGCACGACTCCTGCGAATGGCTGCTGAGCGGCCAAGGCAGCATCGCGGTCTTTGACGCCACCAACTCGACCCGCGACCGGCGGCAGCTCATTTACGACATCGTCGTGAAGCAGCACGGATTCCGCCTGTTCTTTGTCGAGTCGATTTGCGACGATCCCCAGATCATCGAGCAGAACATCCTGGAGGTGAAGGTCAGCTCGCCGGACTACCTCAACATGAACACGGAGCTGGTGGTGCGCGACTTCCTGCAGCGCATCGAGCACTATGAGGAGCGCTACCAGCCCATCGACGAGGTCACCGAGGCCCACCTCAGCTTCATGAAGGTCTACAACGCCGGCAAGAAGGTGGTCGTGTACAACAACGAGGGGCACGTGGAGTCGCGCATCGTCTACTACCTGATGAACATCCACATAACGCCGCGCACCATCTACCTGACGCGGCACGGCGAGAGCGAGCACAACCTGAGCGGCTTGATCGGCGGAGACTCGAACTTGAGCGCCCGCGGCCACCAGTACGCCCACGCCCTGGCGATGTTCATCTCGCAGCAGCACATCGACGGACTGCGCGTATGGACCTCCTGGATGAAACGTGCCATCCAGACGGTGGCCGACGTAAAGGCGCCGCAGGAGCGCTGGAAAGCACTCAACGAGATCGATGCCGGCCACTGCGAGGAGATGACGTACGAGCAGATCAAGGAGCGCTTCCCGGAGGAGTTCAAGGCGCGCGATGTGAACAAGTTTGCCTACCGCTACCCACGCGGCGAGAGCTACGAGGACCTGGTTGCCCGCCTGGAGCCGGTCATTATGGAGCTGGAGAGGCAGGGCAACGTCCTGGTCGTTTCGCATCAGGCCGTGCTGCGTTGCCTATTCGCCTACTTCCTGGACAAGTCCGCCGACGAGCTGCCCTACCTGTATGTGCCACTGCACACAGTCATCAAGCTGACCCCGGTGGCCTACGGCTGCAAGGTGGAGCACATAAAGCTGCCCATCGACGCCGTCGACACGCACCGGCCCAAGCCCAAGATCCCTGGCGACGTCAGCGAGCCGGGTCTCGACGGACTCAGCGGCGAGCTGGTGGCGCCCGATGGCGTCGGCAAGGTGCTTATCGTGGGTGACGATCTGACGACGGTCACGAACGGTAACGGTAATGGTAATGGTAATGGGGGGCGCGTCGACGCCCAGGCGCATCAATGACGTCTTCGACTTGCCCCAATGTGCTCGCATCACACGCACACACACCCGAAATCCAAGACACTTTAGGAACGGCAGCTGGAACTACCGAACTTCCCCACAGACCCACAGCTACCTTAAGAACTTTTCATCGCACCCAAATCTTCGACATGGACGTGGTCGTTCTCTGTCTTTGAAGTCTCGGAATTGTGTGCTTACGAAATTGTGATTGATCCACTGAGCTGTTGAATACATACTTAAAAAACAAACAATAATTATATACATGATGTAAAGAAACAGACTCTGTAATCGTATCCTTACATTTACGCAACTACTTGTACTTTGTGCTTATTCCTGCGAGGGCACCTTCTGGCCACATTCGATGTGATTGAACTGCTCGTATCTGTACCCCAATCCAACATCAAACTATATACAAGAGTGCTGAAGCTTACTCCAGGACGATACTTGACGATGTACTAGACTACTAGAGTAGTGATTCCATTAGGCGACTCCATTAATCTTGTGCTTTCTGTATTCTTGTAGTTATTTGCTCGACTCTTTCAATGTATCGTCTATTGGTTCGCAAGCGTGCGACAAATATTATAATACCACTCTTAGTCCTATTCAAAAACAATAAACAATAATTAATAAATAATAAATAATGGTTTATCGAAAGCAACCAAGAAAGGTCTTTGTTATTAAATGTGTTAAGTGTTGAATGTTGAGGGTCTAGCCTCCAAAATACTAAAACGATTGCAAGATTTTGGAAAGACTGGAAACATGAAATTACAACCAAAAAAATATATGTTTTGGATAGTTCGATATTTGGTTTTTTGGAGAAAGCAGAAACTTGCTAGTCGCTAAAATATTGTGTGAAAAAGCCAACATACCAAGAAAGTTGACGTTCTGAAGTTCAAGTACAGAAAACCTCTGCGGGTATCTTTATTTTGTTTTGAGATCAACCATTTATTGTCGTTTTACGCCAAGAAGATCCGTTTTAGCCATTTAGAAGCTTAAACGAAATGTTTTGGGTGCAGTCTGTTCTCGATTTGATTTGCCAATCGAGTAGAGGGGAAAAGTGCAGTGTCGGGCAGTGTCTGTGAAAATCGTTCAAACTGATGACTGATCTTGCGAAAAGTATTCGGAAAAAGTAACCAGCATTGTGCTATTCTGTGTGTAAATATCTGCGATTTATCAGTTAGGATAATGATCATAAATTTGAGTATTTGCTTTAATACTGTGACAGTAATACAACAGACAGTGGGACCTACTCGTAAAGAATCTGGAATCTGGGTTGTTGATTTGTTTGAATTTACAATATTAATACATTTTTGGGCTAACCAACTTCGCTCGATCACCCTCTTACTTAACGCTTTTATTTGCCTTTCAGTTGTCTCACGGTGTCCGGGGCCGTGTCCACACCCGTTTCTTTTAGACATCGGTCCACTATCCGAGGAGCCAGCTAGAGCCGCTCTGCAGAAGGTGCAGGGTGTCTCGGATACCGGAGGTACCGGATAAACATCACTCGTTCAACGGTTCTACAATGCCGCGCTTTCGCAACGAGGAACCCGAGCAGTCGCAGTACACTGACGGCGACGTGGTCTGGGTCAAAATACACAACACGGAGATCTGGTGGCCCGGCGAAGTAACCTCATCGCAGAACTTTCGCTTTGTTAACTCTTCAAGGCCTCCCTTCGCAGTTGTGGCCTTCTTCAATGAGAAAACTTTGTAAGTCCCTCACGTGACAAACGCGCTTCAAAATGTTTAGATTCACTTGCCTTTTCCGTCTCATTACAGCGAGCAAGTCAAGTCAGCGAAGCTGATATATCCCTTTCAATGCACTCACAAGGACGAGTTCATTAAACGCGGCGGCAGTAAGTGCTTCAATTTTTAACAAGGATACATTTCATCAAATCAATCCGAAACGCTCTCTAGCTATATACTAGAATAATACTTAACAGTTCGGGTTGCGTTTCTTCGAGCTCTCATTTAATGTTTCAAAGTATATAAAGTATAACTTTACGAAAAAGTCCGAATAGTCAGTTTTCAAAATGGAATTCAAATACCTATTTAACGCTTTCGATATCCATGCCATTAATTTTGAGATTGTTTTTATTTGCCAGGGATATTTACCATAATTATATCCCTACTCGTAGTGTAAGCTAGCAAGAGTTCATGAGGTCATTTTATGAGCTAATTATTCGAAAAAATGACATTGTTAACTTTGGTTTCTCTGGTAAACCCTTTTTTTCAACCTAGAAAAAGCCAAAGGACTGCACATCGGGGACAAGTTCAGCGACGATGTTGCCATCGCAGAGTCGCGCTACCAACGCCAGGTCCTAGCCGGCTCGCACTCGAATCCTGAAAGCGGCAGCGGACCTGCCTCTCGCCCGGACAGCCTCATCAAAGCTCTCCTCTCCAGCAGCAGCAGCTACCAAAACAGTAGCACACGCAGCTCCAGCGGCGCTCCCTCGCCCCTAAATCGGGTAAGTAGTTTGGGTAACAATCTAACCAGCCAAGTCTGACCACGTCAACCATCAACAGCAGGAGCCTACGTTTCGCATCATGGACATCGGTGGGACTTCGTCTCAGGGCCGAGATCGGCGCGCCGACGAGGCCAGCTACGAGTGCAACATCTGCAGCTTTCGGACAAACAGCATGAGCGTGCTGCTCATCCACCGCCGTGCCCACATGGACACCAGCAGCAACTACAGCAGCCACAGCACAAGCACCAGCACCAACACGAGCGTCAGCAGCTTTAATCCCGTTCGCCAGACTCGGGCTGCCCGACGGGCGAACACCACGAACGCGCTGGATCCCCGGCAGTTAACGATTAGAAGGAGTCGGGAAAGCACGCACTTCCACAAAAACTCGGTGCGCTGCCATTCGCGTCACGTCTCAATAGTGGTGGACGCCTCGCTGACAGACGAGGACCAACAGAAGGTGGCGAGCATCGCCAAGATGACAATGGCGTCCATTGAGCGGGTGGTTCACCCCAGCGACACCAGCTCCTCCGCCTCCAATTACACGCGCAGCCGCAGCCGCAGCCGCTGCCGCAGCCACAGCCACAGCCGCAGCCGCAACCGCAACCGCAGCAACCATAACAGCTGTTCCTCATCTCCGAAAGTGCCTGCCGCAATGACTCCGCGCCGCAGCTCGCTGAATCCCCGGGATCCACGCAGCCAGCGGTCAAACCAGCTGCGCGCCACGATGCCTGCACCACAGCCGCCGGCGACCAAGCAGCGTCGCTTGACCCGCTCCATGAGTCGCCGCCAGCAAGGCATCTCGCCATCGGACAGTGCATGCAAGCTGCCACTGCCACCGCCTCCGCCAAAATCAGAGCAGCGGCGCAGCGGCGGCCGGCGACGCACATTGGCCACTGGCGTCAGTGAGAGCTCTGCGCCGCTGCCCCGGCGCTGCAATCCCATTCGGAAAACACTGACAGCGGCACACACACCGGTACACGCCGGTCCCACCGAACCTCAAGAAGTCACGAAGCGTCACAAGCGAACACACTCGCGGCACAGGGTTACGGTTTCGCTAGCTTCCGCGCCTGCTGCTACGCCACCAGCACCAGGACCAGGACCGCTAATACATGGCGAAGATGACAAAGCCGAGTCGCCACCATTTTCAGTCGCCGTATTAGATCCAATAACCGAGTCGCTTCCCCCGAAAGAGAATCTCCCGCAAACGCAGAGCCATATTGCCGCCTCCCTGGAGCTGCAGCTGAGTCTGCTAGCCGAGTGGTGCGACGACGAGATGGAGGATCCTACGGAGGAGTCACAGCAACCGCAACAGTCACAGCAGCCGCAACAGCCAGTCACCAATGGCAAAAAGTTGCAAGAGCAATCGTGGGAGCCAAATAGGCTTGAAGAAGACGAAGGGCAGGAGGTATCGTCTGAGAAGCGCATTCGAAACATACCAAAGAAGGATCGACGCGACATTGTGCTGCAGGAGTTCGATACGGACACGGATAGCCAGGTGGAAACCACGGACGAACCCATCGTCATCCAGGACAGCGATGCCAGCTCCAACGAAAGCGTCGTCTTTGTCGAGGACGAGCCGCGCCTGCGGAATAAGAGCGCGAATCCTAACTCTAACCCCAGCGAAAAGGTAAAGTTATTATCCCCGTCGAAGCAAGCCCCCATCAACATGTCCTCCTGTTTCGACTTTAACGAGGAAGAGGAGCTGCAAGACGCCCAAAATGGTCTTAGCTATAGGCACTGTACCACACGCCTGGATGGCAAACGCCATTCAGACCCTGAGGCGCCTGATGCTCCTGTTGAGGACGCTGAAGACGATAGGAGAGAGACAGTCTATGAAGATCTATTCAAGGGTTTTGAGGATGAACATCAATCGGCAGCCAACGCACCTTTGGAACCAGAAAATGAAGAGAAAGAGCACGGTACGTTTGAGGACAGGATACTGGAGGCTGTGGTGACTGCAAGGACTGGTAATGACAATGTATTGTCAAGCGTCGACGCTGAAAAGGAGACAGAAGAGGCTATACCGGAGGCTGAGGCTGCCGCTGAGTCTGTGGTGTCTGTGGTGGATGCTGCGACTGTTACTGTTGCTAAGGCTGTTCCTGAGGTTGAAGTAGACCCCGATGCTGAAGCGGATTTGGAAGCGTGCCATCACCTCAGTCTGCCCATCAAGGAGCGGCAAAAGCGCATATTTAAATCCCGCAACAAGTCGACAATGTCATCAACACCCCGGGAATATCCGCCGGCCACTCTCGCCACGGAGATGGAGAAGGACCTGGCCAACGGCGTGGAGCTGCCGGTTCTCAATGGATTAGAGGACCGCAGTAGTAGGAGGCGAAGTATAAAAAGTAATAGCAGCGCCAGTGGCCGTAGAACTAAAAGCGGACACCTCAGACGGAGCCGTAGCCGGAGCCGAAGCCAGAGCCAGAGCGCAAACAAACGCCGGAAGGTGTCCAAGACAGAATTCACCCGCCGGCAACAATGCCGTTCAAAGGCCAAGTCGCGACTTCAAAATATCGCGCTAGCGCCCGAGGAACTAAGCAACAACAGCAGCAGCGCCAGTAGCAACAGCAACGTCAGCTGCAACAGCAATCAGCTCTCCACGACCAGTGCAAGCTCCAGCTCCAGCTCCAGCTCGAGCTCCAGCACGCGCTCACACGCCAGTGGTGCGGCCTCGCCAGGGCTTAGTTCCAGCACAAGTTGCTCCATTGCATCGAACATTGCGGTGATATCGGCAGAGGAGGCGCGCGAGCTGCAGCGTTCCGCCTCCGGTGCGGGGCTGGTGCACGCGTCTATTGTGGACGCCACGCAGCCTGTACAGCGTGGTGGTGTGCTTATCCTCGAGGACATCCGGCTTCCCAATCTGTACGAGCCCTTTGCCAGTCTCCAGTCCGACAGCAACGAAAGTCGGCAGCAGGTTCTGGGTGCCAGGCGCGATCGCGAGGAGGGTACACAGGACTCGACGGAAGTGGATGCGGATGCAGATGCGGATGCGGATATGGAGTTAGATCCGAGTGGAGAAGCAGAAGGCGATGCAGACACAGATGTGGATACAAGTCCAGATGCCGATATGGATGTGAATGAAGACCAGGAAACGGAGATGGCAGTGAAAGAGCATCAAGATCAGGATAACAGTGTTGAGCCGATTGCGCATCTAAAGGACGAGGATCAAGGCCAGGATCAGGAGTCGCAATCCAAGCGCATTCCCGTGGAATCGACAGCAACAGACCTAGACTCATGGTCCCCCGAATTTGTGCTGCAACCCCGGGAGGTGCGGTTGAAAAAGCGTGAGCAAGAGCTACTGCGTCAGTACGAGGCCGATCTTGTGAGCGGGCGAAGCGCGGAGAAGTGCCGCAAAGCCCGCGAGCGTTGGAGTCGGGGTTTGTACTCCACCGAAGAGGACGAAACCCTGAAAGTGGGGTCACCAGCTATGTCTGGTCCGGAGCCTAACGAACTCGAACGAAATGATGTACAGGAACAGAGCCCGGAGTCGGAGAACACAGTTGAAGCGGAAGCGGAAGCGGAAGAGGTCCCTGTTGAGGATTATAACACCAACATTAACACCATGGAATCGGAAAACTCTATGACCCAGCAGCTCGCCGCCGTGGAATCTGTATTTCCCGCCATGTTATTGTCGCCGGCTCGCCGTCCTGCTAGTCACCCAGGGGTTAAATCTCTTGCTGCAGTGTCGTCCACCATCAGTCCGAGCAAGTCCTCCGGGGATCTGGCCCAGGCGCTATGCGACGCCGTGATCAAAGCCCACCAACAATTGGCCAATCTATGTGAACAGCGGCGTCGGCGGTCCACTCCAGTCTCCGAGCCTGCGCCCTCCAATCCATCCGCCCCAGCCTTTCCTCCATTGCCTGCCACGGCCACCGGACCGCGAAGACCTCGACGACGCTCGCGGACCGTCACCAGCAACGAGGCCGTGAACACTAGCGCGCGCAGCGATGCGGTCGAGGAATCCTTATGTGAGCCAAAAGAGGCGTCGGAAAGTCTTGAAAACGTAAGTTAGCGCACACCCAGTTAGAATTATGTGGGGTTGGGCAGTGGCCTTCCTTTTGGTGGCACCACCAAGGGAGACTGAGATGCCTCCAAGAATTCCAAGAACTCCAAGAAGGGAACAGGTATAGATATACAGGTAGACCCCTTCCCAGCAACAAAGTAAGCAGACTACAAGGTACGTCGGGTGGGAGTCCTGGTGTCAACAGCTGGGTTAAAGCGAGTGCTTTAAGCTCCTCGTCCGTTGAGCTCAAATCATTGATATCGGCTGGCCCCAGGCATCCAATACGTTATATTCTCGTAAACTCAAAGAGTTGAACGACTCTAAGATCTCACAAGATGGTGGATCTGTACTTTATTTACCATTTATGGATTAATAGCCAGGGAAACTTCAAATGCAACAGGAAACTGCGCCGATAATGAATTAACTAGCACATTAACCACTATATCTGCCCGATGAAGACAGTTACGGAAGGACATTCGGTGTATAAAGTGAAGCAAGAATGTTTTTTGTTAAGACCGAGACTTATCATTCACTTTTATTCACCAACTATGATATAACAGTAATCGAACCGAACTTGAAAGAGACCAACAATTTCAAATCTCATGTACCATAATTGAAGTACATTTCCTGTTAGATATTTGTTAAAGATTTGAGAGATATTTAGGAACTTGCGCCAACTCGAAACTAAAAAAAAAAAAAAAAACAAGTAAGAAAAGTTATCTTCGGCTTGCTGAAGATGGTATACCCTTGAAAACAAAGAAGTTTTCCATACAAAGACTTGTTATACCCTGTACCCATTAAAAATGGGTGAAAAGGGTATCATAATATGGTGCAAATGTATGTAACAGGCAGAAGGAAGCATCTCCGACCCCATAAAGTATATATATTCTTGATCAGCATCAACAGCCGAGTCGATATAGCCATGTCCGTCCGTCTGTCCGTCCGTCCGTCCGTCCGTCCGTCCGTTCGTATCAACGCCTAGATCTCAGAAACTACAAGAGCTACGGACATGTGCCATATATCGTTGGATAGGTAATTACCATACGCAGTACAAGTTTGTTTTTTTATTTTGATATCACCCCCCCGTTCCCCCGCAAACAGCAAAAAACTGCCACGCCCACGCTCCCCGCAAACCGCAAAAAACTGCCACGCCCACAATTATTAATTTAAATTTGAACCAAATCGGATAAGAAATACGGAACTTATGCCACATGCAAAATCTATGGCAGGGGAAGCAGAAGCGCAGCAAAACACGCACTGCGCGACGCCGACTGCGACGTTGACAGCGAAATATGGCTTTATGACGCACGAAACTTATTTTCATAACCAAAATCATACCAAATTTATATTGTTATGGTCCTCTTTTCTAATAGAATATTGTTTCATTTATTTATTGATACTAAATAAATAAATTGTAAGCATGTCTAAGGGTACAGGGTATTTTGCAATCGGGAAACTCGACTGCTGCTACCTTACTTGTTTTCATATCGATCGTTTGTATGGCAGCTATATGATATAGAAGTCCGATCCGGACCAAACTTTCACAAATCGTGTATGGCTATATCAAATGAATAAATGTTAAATTCGGTTGCAATAGCTTGGAAAACAAAAAAATTTTTCCATACAAAGACTTGTTTTCATATCGGTCGTTTGTATGGCAGCTATATGATATAGTGATCCGATCCGAATCAAACTTTCAACAATTATGTATGGCTATGTCAAATGAATAAATGTTGAAACCGGTTGCAATAGGTTGGAAAACAAAAAAGTTTTCCATACAAAGACTTGTTTTCATATCGGTCGTTTATCGGTCGTCGGTATGGCAGCTTTATGATATAGTGGTCCGATCCGACCGATTCTTAAACTTGATCTGCGTGCAACAAAAATAATGATCTGGTAAAAATTTCAAAACGCTAGCTTTAAAACTACTGTCTATTTTTTGCATAGAAACAGACGGACATGGCTATATCGACTCGGCTGTTGATGCTGATCAAGAATATATATACTTTGTGGGGTCGGAGATGCTTCCTTTAATGCGTTACACATTTCTGGACAAAATTATAATACCCTTTTTCAAGGGTATAACAAATTGAATCGTTCGACGATACACCCACGATGTATCTTCATGGAACTGCTCAATTGTTTCTCACATTTAGCCATTATTGTGGGCTTAACCAAATCAAAATTTCAAGATGTTTGGGAACATAATTTTGTAATTCGCTAGTAACCCCTTAGATTTCGTACTCAATTAATAACACAACTTTTGTAATACCCGTTCCTTTTGTAAGTAAGTAAGTATGGTATTTAAATTCGAAAACGCGGATTTAGGATATTCATATATATAATGATATGAAATGCATTTCATCACTCTCATTAATATTTTGTCTTCTTTCAGCCCCCTCAGCTGTGCGCTGGCCGCATCTGCGCAGTGATGACTCGACCCATCCCGGGCTACAACCACACGTTTATGCTCTGTTCTCTGGCCAACAACAACTTTACGCCGCTTAACAACGTGGCTCTATACCTGGACAGCGACAAAAACCATTTGGTGCCAGTTCCTCGGGAGGCGCTCCTGGAGCCTCCGCGTCTAGCTGACGGCCATCCGTTATCAGCCGTGTTTGCTGACATCGATTTCCTCGGCGGCGAGGCGGTGGCCCAGGTGGTGGAACCAGCTGAGCCTCTACCAGATGGAATTATCCTCCATAGTGAAGTCAGGCTGTCACCGCCGGACATCGTCCTTAGCAATGCGGAGGAGATAGAGGGCGAGCCGACAGACGCATTGGGTATTATGACGCCACTTAGCCAAGTGGCGGAGGGGTGCACCGGAACCGCCACCGGATTTGCCAACGAGGAAGAGGAGCTGTTTGAAGATCAACTGCCAAACAACGTGCTGCAGCTAAACGTCAACGGGCACCGGCTAGAGCTGGACCCCTCGGTCCTCTTCAGCATCGCGGAACAGCCTGACTCCTGCATTGAGCTGAGCGTGTCCGAGACGGGTCCTGGCGGGTGCGGAACCAGGGCTGTACTCCACGCCCGAGACATTCTAAGCGCGGCGCAGGTCTACCTACAGGAGCGCGACTTGCAGCTGGTAAACTTGGAGGAAATGACTTTGGACGAGGAGGGCGTAGATACGGGCGCAGAATCTGTAGCGGCGTCAGGTCTGGTTGTTCCTACTTCGAATTTGCTTTCCGGTCTGCTAACTAGTGCTGGAGCGGTGGTGGAGCACCCAGGAGACGACTTTGTGGATGCAACCGACGCTAGCGTCGGTCTTCTTCATATCGACACCCGGACACCTGGAGGCACTGAACTGCTCGACGTGGGCACCGTCGACGGAGAGGCGGGTGGCGTGGTCTTTATCTCGCATGCACTGCCCCCCCAAACCGCCCACGCCCATTTGACGCCGCCGATTACGGCACGTACGAACGAGACGAATGCGCTGCTTGACCAGACGCCTATTATGTCCACTCTGGAGAACCCAAGCGCCGTCCAACTCCGCCGGGTCTCGCCCTTGATGGATGGAAACCTGGAGGACAGCCTAGCCGTCATTGGCGTGATGCATGGCAGCGGAGTGCCCACCTCGTTGGAACTTCCCATCACGGTGACCAACCCGGCAATCACCTCACGAATAGCACCTGACATGGTGCAGTTCGGACCCTTTCAATAGGCGTGGCTATACTTGGAGTCGAATACACAGATTAAGTTATATGACGATGTTAGTGAGGCACACTACTCACGATCTCAACATTCTAAGCTGAACGTATTGAAACTTCTTATGTTTACACTCCATTAAAATGGCAATTCTTGTTTTACTACTGATTTTTTGTTCTGAAATTGACTTGAAGCCCAACAATTTTTTATATTTAACATTTTTTTTTGTCTATTTAAATCTAGACGCGTTCAGCTCGAAATGGATTTTTGATCCCCACACGGTTTATTTGTTATATTGTCTTTATGTAAGATATACAGGTATCTTTGAAAGAGCAACTATGAGTTTTTGAAGCACAAGTTTACTACTGTGGGCAAAAAGTAAGGTGAATTTGTTTGTAAAATGAAAAATCTTTATTTATTCTTCTACATCAATTTCATCCCCTTCGAAGTAATCCCCTCCCGATAAAATACACTTATGCCAACGTTTTTTCCAATCCTCGAAACATGCCAAATAGTCCCTTTCCGGTATAGCCATCAGCGCCTTCTTCGATTCAGCTCTTATCTCCTCAATCGACTCGAAACGCGTTCCCCGGAGTGGTCTCTTGAGTTTTGGGAATAGCCAGAAGTCACACGGAGCCAAATCAGGCGAATACGGTGGTTGCGGAACGATATGCGTCGAATTTTTGGCGAAATGTTCACGAAGAACGAGTGCAGTGTGAGATGGTGCATTATCGTGATGCAAAAACCAAGAGTTGTTGGCCCATAATTCTGGTCTTCTTAGACGAATTGCTTCACGCAAACGACGCATAACGCTCAAATAATATTCCTTATTAACAGTTTGGCCGGGTGGAAGGAATTCATAGTGCACCACACCACGAAAATCGAAGAAAACTGTCATCATGACCTTGATTTTTGAACGACTTTGACGTGCTTTTTTCGGTCTGGCCTCGCCTTTAGCACGATATTCGCTTGATTGGTCGGTTGTTTCAGGGTCGTAAGCATAAATCCAAGTCTCATCTCCCGTAATCATGCATTTGAGCTTGTCCTGATATTCAGAAAGCATTGTTTCACACACATCAACGCGGCGACTTTTTTGCAAGAAATTGAGCGTTTTTGGAACCAAACGAGATTTGACTTTTCGTAGGCCCAAATGGTCTTTCAAAATTGTTTTCACAGATCCTTCTGATATCCCGATCATATCAGTAAGGTCTCTAACAGTCAACCGACGATTTTCGAGCACTAATTCCTTCACTTTATTGACGTGTTGGTCATCTGTTGACGTCGATGGTCGTCCGGAGCGCTTCAAGTAAAGTATAAACATTTTTCTGCGACATGGTAGAATCACCAAAGGCCTTCCGCAACATCCTCAACGTTTCCGCAGCCGAAATTCCATTCCGCAAACAAAATTTGATGGCACTTCTTTGCTCAATTAAATCAGACATTGTAAAAATCGAAACATGCACTCGTGGTCGTTTGGTAAATACAAGCGTAAATATATTACTGATGATGACATTGACATGAAATTTGTCCCAGATGTCATTAGCAGTCCTACCAACTCAAGAAAAAAGAACTAGCCCGAAATGTTAGGCCCGCGAAGTTTAAATTGGAAATTCACCTTACTTTTTGCCCACAGTAGTACTTGTCAGGATAAGTGGCACTTGAAAGAACATTACTTTAATTGGATTTCTTATAAAATACAAATTCGAATGATTTCCAACTTGTTAATTCATTAAATAATAAAAGCAAAGCAAAGATCCTCACATCACCCTAGAAACCTAGAAATTGGGTGTTTTGATTTGGCTTGACATTAAATCTATAATTTCACAAAAGATCATAATTTTGAGAACGCTCTCTATTCTAATTGGAAGTAAAAGACTTTTTAAACATCGTTGCGGCTGAAATAGCTTGAGAATTTACGTATCATTAATCTGAAAGTTTCGAGTCGCTAAACTAGAAATTCGAGAGGCGCTTGAGTATGGGCTGCCGGACTTAGTTTGGTACAATTGTATGGAAACTACCGATAGTAGTTTCTGGTGGTAGTAATTGATCTGAAGACATGAGGAGACGATGCGAACACCTGCTGAAGGTGCAAGTTGAAACGCAATGCAGATGCTAAGTAGCTTAGTTGCCTTGCCCTAAGACATGGCTTATACCACGCCGACCGTGGGCTCCATACATTGTGAATGTTGGCGGAAAGCGAATCACCTAGCGAGTAATAGAACTCAGAACTATCATATTTGTCCGAAAAACTAGATCACGCTTCGAAGAGAACCGGAGCAGGCAGAACGGGGAGCATCGTCGGATCGATGCCTGGCACCAAAGCAACACTTTCATACAATTGATGATGGAAAACAGAACATAGACTCTAGAAATTCTCTCGTGTAAAAAAAAGTATATATTAATTACATAATAGAAATGGCTTTACCAATATATGTCAGAGATGTCAGTGTCTAAGCTTAATAAACTATGTAAACTGAGCCCAAGCTGAACGCAAATTTAAATAAAGGCAACACGTGCAAATATATACGATTATTACTCATAATTCGGGATTGGATTCTTATTTGAGGAGATAGGTAAGATATATAATGAAAGTTTAACACAATTTTAAATTTATATATAGAGTGCGGCGCTTAATTTCAATTTGAATTTCCCGCCACATAGGAATTCCACCAGAGTTCGCTACTGGCGTTTTTAAATGCCATAGGCATTTACTAAATAATGCCTAAAACCTAAATAACCTAAAAATCGCCGGGATGTTACATGCAAGTGCGGAGTAAAACCGAAGAGTCGCGATTATCGAAAGTCTTCGCGCTGGGCGTTCTGCTAACCCAACGAGGAGAACTCATTCGAGAAAACGCATGTCACGAACTCCAGCAGTCGTGGAAAAGGCTCAGGCGCTGATTTCGGAGGACCCAGGACCCCGATTCGAACCCCCTGGATTATTATGTTTGGAGCGTAGTCGAAAGGGTTACTAACAAGTCCAGGCAGCATTCACCAATATGGACAGCGCTGCATTAAAGAGTACATGCGACCGTTTTAGGACAAGGATAGAGGCGGAGGTTAGGGGTGTAGGAGGTTATATAGAGTAATTTTAGTTAAATTTCTGTAAATGAATTTTCCATTTCATGTATGTTGAAAGTCAATAAATTTGTTTTGAAAAAAAAAAAAAATTTGTCCGGATTTAAGCGTCGCACCCTGCATATGTTTTGCAGGAAAAAAATGACTAATTTTTATACCCTGTACCCATTAAAAATGGGTGAAAAGGGTATCATAATATGGTGCAAATGTATGTAACAGGCAGAAGGAAGCATCTCCGACCCCATAAAGTATATATATTCTTCTTCAGCATCAACAGCCGAGTCGATATAGCCATTTCCGTCTGTCCGTCCGTCTGTCTGTCCGTATCAACGCCTAGATCTCAGAAACTACAAGAGCTACAGACATGTTCCATATATCGTTGGATAGGTAATTACCATACGCAGTACAAGTTTGTTTTTTTATTTTGATATCACCCCCCCGTTCCCCCGCAAACAGCAAAAAACTGCCACGCCCACGCTCCCCGCAAACCTCAAAAAACTGCCACGCCCACAATTATTAATTTAAATTTGAACCAAATCGGATAAGAAATACGGAAGTTATGCCACATGCAAAATCTATGGCAGGGGAAGCAGAAGCGCAGCAAAACACGCACTGCGCGACGCCGACTGCGACGTTGACAGCGAAATATGGCTTTATGACACACGAAACTTATTTTCATAACCAAAATACCAAATTTATATTTTTATGGTACTCGTTTTAATAGAATATTGTTTCATTTACTTATTGATACTACATAAATAAATTGTAAGCATGTCTAAGGGTACGGGGTATTTTGCAATCGGGAAACTCGACTGCTACCTTACTTGTTTAATAAATTTTTTATTTATTTTATAATTTTTTATTGTCATTAAAAAATAAAGGGTTGCCAAAATTTTAAAGTTGGAGGAAGATCGTTTGAGGAACCCCATTTTGAACCGCTTGAAACAAAATGCGACGGCTATGGTCAGCTTTCTCTATCTTTATTCCGACAAAGGGGAATTATTTAGAAGTGTTTGATGTATCCTTTTCTGTGTATACCCATTTTCTATCAGGATATGAATAATTTCTTTAATATTCAGCTTTTCCGGAATTACCAATTTTAGATACGCCATGACCAGTAGTTTGGCTTCGAACCCTTTTCTAGATTCTACGGAAAGATGCAATTTATGTTGCCGGAAAGGTGCGTGGGAGTGTTTGAAGTGTCAAGAGATATGTATTTTATAAAGAAAAAGAAAATCTAAAGGGACAAACAGAATAAAGCAACAAAAATGAACAAAGAACAATTTGTGTTTTTTTCCTTTATTGAGTTTTAACAATTGCATAATGCTTTTGCAATATATTTTACTTAATTATCAGTAACAATTGCTTTTATTTTCGGAGATTTTGTGTATTACTCTCTTGGTTTGAATAAGTTTAATTTGTTTATTGTATTTTTAAAATAAAATTGTAACCGTCCGCACTCAACTTTCAACTAGTCTGACCTCCATTTCACTCGTTTTACTTCGAATTGAGAACTTATGTGCCTTATATAAGTGTTTCGGCACATGTAAATTGGCGATTATTTGGGGTTTTTCTCTCCTAACTCAAATGGCTAAAATCAATAAATAATAAAAATTGTTAGATGCGCTTTAATTGTAAAAACAATAATAGCTCGAGGTGCTGATTGGATGGGAACAAAAATACTTTACTAATCCAAGCAAAATTGATAAATTCAACTCTTGCGATGTTGGCCTAAGAAAATTGAATAATATACATAAGTATTCGAACATAAAAATACTTTGGGTAGTTTCCATTATAAACTTTTTGTTGTCCTTTTTGTCGGAAGAGGGATATTTTTGTTGGCAGAATTTAAAGGGTTTAACGATAGAAACTGGCGGCATGTGTTGTGAGTGTGATTGCTGTTCTGGTTATGGCTGCTACATATTTTTGGTTTAGGGCGAGTGTTCAGTTTTTTTTTGTTTTTCGTACTGCATCTTCCTCCCTCTGCACAATTTTCTTAGCGTGTTTGATCTGCTCGGTTCATTTGTTGTTGACGGTGCTTGCTACAGTTTGGTGCCTTACCGATCCTTTGGAGGCACCTACAGCTTGGCGCAGATCTCGTTCGTGAACTCGGAGCATTTGGCTCGGCCACCGAGGTCACCGGTAAGGTATTTGCCCTCCTTGATGGTTTCAAACGCTGCGCGTTCAATCTTGTCAGCATATGGGTTGAGCTCCATGTGGCGCAGCATCATCACCGCCGAAAGCAGCAGGGCAGTAGGATTGGCCAGATCCTTGCCGGCAATATCGGGAGCTGTGCCATGCACGGACTCGAAGAGCGCTCCGTTCAGACCCATGTTGCCGGAGGGCGTCAGGCCAAGGCCGCCGACCAAGCCGGCGCACATGTCGGATAGAATATCCCCGTACAAATTAGGCATGACCTTAAAAGAAATACAAATAGGATTAGGATTGCATAATATATTGGATAAAAAAAGTATATTATAGAGCCCCACTTACCAGCACGTCATATTTGCCGGGATTTTGGACCATATTAAGGCAAACGGTGTCCAGATAGCGCTCCTCGAATTGGATTTCAGGGAACTTCTGGGCCATATCACGCACACAACGCAGGAAGAGACCGTCGGACATGCGCCTAGAACATAACAAAGCGAGTTATTATGTGGAGCTATATGTGGAGAAGATTGAGTCCTTACATAATATTTGCCTTGTGCACGACAGTCACCTTCTTGCGGTTGTTGTTTTTCGCGTACTGGAAGGCGTATTCGGCCACTCGCTTGGAAGCCTCCTCGGTGATAAGCTTGATACTTTGAACAACGCCATCGACGATTTCGTGCTCAATGCCCGAGTATTCACCCTCAGTGTTTTCACGGATAGTGACGACGTCCACATCATCGTACAGCGTCTTATAGCCCTCAAGGCTGCGGCAGGGACGTACGTTGGCGTAGAGGTTGAATTCCTTGCGCAGGGCCAGGTTCAGCGAGCGGTGGCCCTTGCCCACTGGCGTCATCAGTGGTCCCTTCAGACCGATCTTGTTCGTGTTAACAGAGTCGATGGCGGCTTGTGGGATTCCAAACTTGCCATCGGGACCCTATTCAAACCACAAAAGGTAATTAAATAGGGTATAATGTTCTTATTTAAAATGAATTCACATGACTCAAATAAATGCCAAGATTAAGTTTGTGTGACTCCACAACCAGCCGTTTAAGATAAAGCAGTGCCATATGTTTAAACAATCTTGTTTGTTTTTTCAAAAGGTAAATTTCTTTCCTTTTATGCTGAATGCTTGTCGCATTAAAAGGAGAAAAAAAAATGGTTTCAACTTTTTTTAGTACCCGGTATTTAACTTGAATCCAAAACAATAAAGTTTGCTGTATAGCTGTAAAACTATAGCAGTTAAGTATTTTGTACAGTATCTATATTTAGAACTATAGCACAATAAATAATCACTAATAAATCCATTATCTTTCGCTATCTCTGACAAAGTAATTTCTGTAATATGTATGTACCTTGAGTCATTTTTACATGTTTTAAATAAAGAAAATTTAACATTCGTATGTTTAATATTTGAATACAGAAATTTTAATTTTTTCCCGCCCAACATTTGAATTCGTTATCATTTGACGTTGCAACTTTTTTTTAGCGCTTCATACATATGCGTTTGAAATAAAAATTTTATATTCTTAGCATTTAAGCGGCTATGTACCGGGATCACTTACCCGTACGGGCGTCACATCGACGGCTTCCCACTCGATGGGCACGTTGGCCGCGGTGAAGATCTTCTGGACGGCCGCGGAGATTTCGGGTCCGATGCCATCGCCAGGAATCAACGTGACCTTCTTGGCCCCGGAGGAGAAGCCTCGACTGGCGGCGGGGGTTCTGTTGACCTGCAAAAATTGTATGTAACAGGATATGCAAATGGGTAAGCTGTAGTAAGCTGTTCTAATATGCTATATTGTGGGGGATAACAAATAACAAACGAACAGACATCTCTACATATACGGGCCAGCGTCGCACTGTATGCCCTGGATTACATAAGCCGTCGTGCAAAACATCACAGCTGTGGCAGTCGCAGCTGTTGCAGCCCGTCCCGCGCATCTAGCTCTGCCTCCGCCAACGTTGAGGTTAGATTGTAGGAGGCCTTTCGGCTATAATTGCACTCCGTTGATAAGGATAGCTTTGAGTGGCAATTGCCGAAATCTGATCTTCGTAAGCGGGAGGAGGGTGGGTTCCTCGGCGCCTGGGGCTCGTACCACCCCCTTCCTACGCGTCCCTCGTTATCGGTATCGGCCACGCAACGAGAGAGCGAGAGCGAGAGCGAAGGCGACACCGAGAGAGTGAGACAGGAGAGACAGTGTGTTATGTAAAGGCAGCTCTTTTCGTGCCTGTTTTCGCAGGACAGACAAGCCGGACAAGATCCTTGCAGGATGCGGGTAAAGCAGATGCGCGTGCGGCTGCTGCTCCGTCTGCTTATTTGCACTGGAGAATGGAGAACCAACCTGGACTTGTAGTGTCGAAGACGCTGCTGGCGCGTCACGCGCTGCGGTCAGACCCAATTGATAAAGCTGTAAGTGTTTTGCGTAATGTGTTGTTGTCGGTGATAATTGTCGGATTGATAATTTTGTCAAGGAGCGTTCGGGCGAAAAACAAAATCGCAATGTTAGCGGAGTTCGTTAATTTTAGCTAACGGCCAGCACGTAATCAGCTGGTGTTCTGGCCAAACAAGGGGTTCTCGGTTTCGGGAATAAATGGCAAGCGTTAAACACTTAAATCTACACACTTGCTTACAATTTTCTGTATGAATCTAGCAGCCATTGCGTTGCCTAGGACTTGGTTTGCACTTGCTATAGCTTAGCTCTGAGTATAGAAAAAAGTCGGTCGTCTACTTTGCTCCACCTTGCGGAGAACTGCAGAGCCCGCTGTTTTTCGATAGAACGATAGCCATTGCGGACTGCCAACCAGGGCTGATATATGTATATCTAATATATATCTAACTATCTAAGTTATATCTAACTATTTAAAACTTCAAATTGTATTAAATTTTCTGAATTTTTTACTGATTTTAAATGATTTACTGATTTTTTTACATAATTTTCATTAATATTAAAGGAAAGATCGCGTTTTTAGAGCCAAAGCTCCAACAGAAACTTTAATATGTATAATAATAATAATGCATTTTAAATCCAATAATAATTTGTACTACACTGCATTAAACCACATTTTTAGTTGTTGGCCTTCTCGTTAAAAAGTATGCATTTTTTTAGAGTATTAGAATAGTAGAATATTTTGTTATGTTTGCCAATTTTGCTATTTCTGTGCACAAAACTCCAGCAGCACTGCTACCTACTTCTCAAAATTATTGGATAGCAAGGTTTCTTAATTATGCTATACCCAGACTAATGGAGATTAGGGATCGAACATTTTTTATTAATTGGAATTTGGCTTATAAAAGCCATCTACAACTGCGATTGTCACACTGATGTGGCAAGGCTTCGGATTTTAAAAAGTGGCAACATGATCAGCGTTATTCGGTATCAATGACGGTTAATCGATAGGTTTATTCTATCCCGTGCAACCGTGGCTTCTATAGCCAGTTTAAATTAATTTTAAACATTAGTGAAAATATATGTCAATGCGGCATTGAAGTCAGCAAATTGCTCGTTTTAGTAAAACCGTTTACGTGTTTTCTTTTGTGCATGCTATCGACAGACAAACACCGACTTGCCGAGGACATTGAGCTGGATAAAAAATTCGGTTCAACCGACAGACAAAGCTACGCTACGGTCGTTAGCGGCAAAGTGCGCCGTGCCGACCAACCGAAAATCATCGTACTCGGGCGACTTTTTTCGCGTTTGAGTTTGGGTTTCATTTACCTGTGCGCAACACCCCATCGCTAACGCGGAGCAGTGCTGAGCGTCCTGTGCCTTGCGTCTGGGGAAAGTGCCACCGTAGAGATTGCAGTGGACCTGAAGCCCTGAAATTAACGCCTTGCAAACGTGAAACTACGTAAGCGAGAGCTAGAGAGGCAGTGAACGCGCGTTTTCCATCTGGTTCCGCGGCTCTCCTCCCGAGTGTTTGCCTGTCTCCAGGCCAGTTAGCCAGGTAATTAAAGGGTCACCCTCAAAGCGCATCCTTTTCGCGAATCGAGGCCATCCTTGGGCATCTCAGCTGGCTTGGCTATCCAGTGCACTCACACAGTCGCGCCTACACGAACGCCGCGTACCCGCATACACGCATACACACATACACGCATACACGCACCCTGGCGCACACATACACAACTAAAACACATATGTATCTGTTTGACAGCGTACGGCGGCGGTCGTTGCGGACGGAGTGTAACTTTCAGGCGCACACTCGCCGTACGCGCTGTGAACGAGACGAGCAGTTGACTTCAACTTGGTGTACTTTTCGCTATTGTAATCTGGGTCCCTCTTTTCGCAGTGTTCCTATTCAAACCCGTAGGCCGCGGCAACAGTCGGCACCCTGGAGAAACAAAACAAGCGTGCCCAGCTCATACGGGACAAGATGGTGCTTGCCGAACGCAACACCACAGACGTGGTGCGGAACGGACGGCGCTCGCGTGGCCCCAGCCCAAACACGCACACCAACGCCGTTGGTAGCGTGGCGAACAGCACAAGCCTTGCGAGCGGTGGAGGTGGAACGGGTGGCAGCAACTCGGCCAATCCGGCGGCAATCGACAAAGCGGCCGCAGCCGTGCCAGGGGCGGGAACGCCGGAGAGCTCGGACGATGATAACTGTAAGTGCAAGCGGAGTTATTCACAAGGATAAATTCATCTTTGTTGTTTTCAATTCACACAGCCACAAAGCGGAACGGCAAGTCAAAGGCAAAGCAGTCTGAGTATGAAGGTGAGTGTTTCGAAGGAAAAGTGATTTTCTATTTTTTTAATTTACTTTTATTATTTTTACCTTTTTTATAGAAAAAATTCGCGTGGGTCGCGATTACCAGGCAGTGTGTCCGCCACTTGTTCCTGAGGTGGAGCGACGGCCTGAGTTGATGAACGAACGCGCCCTCTTGGTTTGGTCGCCCACAAAGGAGATTCCAGACCTGAAACGTACGAATCAATTTTATTTCGACAGGCGGTCATGTTACCGCCAGTGTTAATAATTTCCCTATAAAATGATACTAACAGAACATTTTCATAACAGTCGAGGAGTACATCTCTGTGGCCAAGGAAAAGTATGGATACAATGGCGAACAAGCTCTGGGTATGCTCTTCTGGCACAAACATGATCTGGAACGAGCAGTCATGGATCTGGCCAACTTTACACCCTTCCCCGATGAGTGGACCATAGAGGACAAAGTTCTATTTGAGCAGGCCTTCCAGTTTCACGGAAAGAGCTTCCACCGGATCCGCCAGATGGTGAGTGAACTCTAAAATTGACTTGACTCAAGGCTATTAACACACAAATCGACTATCGTCCTCAGCTGCCAGACAAATCGATTGCCAGTCTTGTTAAATATTACTATTCGTGGAAGAAGACGCGTCATCGCAGTAGTGCCATGGACCGTCAGGAAAAGACTATAAAGGCAGTCGTCAAGGATGGCTCGGAAAATGGAAGCGAAGTGGGGAGTAACGAAGAATCGGACAATGATGATAAGGTAATTATCTATCACAAATATTTAAACGAATATTCAAGATCCTTCCCCGCTCCCACATGCAAACAAAGCTCATAAATACACATAATACATCCACTCAAGCTTCCCCTATTCTTTCATACACATTAAAACCCACACTAAACCCACAAAAACCAACTATGTTACTAAACTGGTCGAATCAACCCCCATAACATAATACAATCCAATATATGCAAGAATTAAGGCGAATAGTAGAGCGAGTTTGATCGTTAAGCTACTCGAACTCTAGGATTATGGATATTAATCTAACAATAAGCGTAAAGTTGTAGATAAATGTGGAGATAGGCTGCAATTTAATCACAAAAGGTGTTTTCAAAAAGTACCTAAGATAAACTATTAAATTAATTATTCATTTTGGTTCATATGAATGCATCTCCAAATTTATTGGTTTAACTTTCCAAAATATATTTTCTTCAAACATAAAAAAAGTTATTTTGTATTTATTTTTTATTATTATTAATTAGAGCTTAGAGTTCGGTGGAACTATTTTCATGAAACTCAAAATTAAATAAATAAGTATTTGTTGTCTTGCTTCTTTATCTCTGCATCAGGTTCATCCAAATTTATCAAAATATTTGAACACGAAAGCCACGAAATTAGGTCTCTGCTCTTTTTTCAAATCAACTTATTGTGTTAATCGTAAAAATGCAAATTTTGTGTCGACAGTCAGGGCACCATATGTATAATTGGTGAAAATCCAAATTGTTATCCAAAGTTATAGCTCAGTTCTCAGTTCTCGTGCGAATATGGCACTCCTCTTCCGTTATACAAAGACAAAACGTACACCTTATTTGGACAGTCGAGAGGATCCCGCGGGATCCTCGTTTAGCCCAGTTAGCGATATATGCCGTTTCAAAAGTCTGGTTCGTTATTTTTCAGATGATCGCCGTGCCTGCATGCATTTCGTAAAGTTTATAAAAACTCACACAATCGAACGAAAACGAAAACGAAAACCAATGCCAAAAAAATACATTGACCACCATCTATAAGACTAATACGCGTAATTGATAATGGATTTTCGAATCCACACACTGAGGGCACTGATTAAAGGGCACACAACAGAAAAAGGTGGCGTGACTTGATTGCTTATGAAGTTTCAAATATCGTTTGCGTAAAATCAGAAAAAATCGGCTTGCAAATAGACTAAGGCAGAGCAACAAAAAGATTTGTTCTTTGTTCACACGCACTACACTAAATAAAATAGTATATAACAGTTTTAAAATTTTTTTAAAATAATTATAAATAGATTGGTAAATAATTATACGTAAAATAGTAATTTATATATATATTTAAGGGATTAATTACTTTAATTAAAGCGAACAAATTCAAATATTGTAGAATTATGCAGATTTGTATACAGTGAGCGAGATAAAGAAACCACGGTTACCCACACAATCAACAGATGATAATACAGTGATGGATCACAACACCTAAGCTAAAATAATAAACTCATATCTTGTTTGCGAGAAGATTAAACAGAAATCCAAAACCAATTTGTATGTGTTTCTTATTCATTGAAATGTTCGCTACTCCATTTTCATTCTCAGTTTAAGTTGAGTATTCCCAATAAACCCACACCCACACCGACACTCACACACGCACACACATGCATATTCACTGTCCTATCAACTGCATATCAGCTCTTATCTAGTCCCTTCCAGCACTTAGCACCATCATTTTCCTGGATCTTAAAGCTTCCCTATGCCTATGCCCTTGCCCGTGCCCTCCGTTGATCGCGGCACACTGAAGAGTTGCTGCTTTCGATTTGTTAGCAAGTTTCTGCCCCAACTGATTTCCCTGAACCTTTAAGCATAACCTTTGAGCATAACCACTTGCCTCCATACAAACCCCACTCGTAATCCCTTCCACCTCCACCAAAACGACAGAGACAGAGAAAAAGAGGGATGCTGCTTGCAAAGGTCCTTCATCGTAGTGGTGGTCTCCTGAGGGAGTGTCTTCTTGTCTTGAGGGGTCATTTTCGAAACACGATTTCTTCGATTCGTTTCCCCATATTTAGGAAAAGCTCTGTTTTTTAAGTTTGCTCTATGTTATTTTGGAAGGATCGGAGTGAGTGAAGTGATTTTCGGAAATGCCATTGTGATTTGGTCGGGGCTCGGGTTTGCGTTTTAGGCGTTCAAACCGAGAGCTTGGTTCGTTGTAAAACCACTTGATAGGCATCCAACCTTCCAACCAAGCTACTACAAACAACCCAAATACCACCATGTACTTGATAAGTGTTACCAACTGAACTAAAGCAACAAACAAATTCGTTTTTTTTCTTCTCTTTGCATTTACTGTCAAAATATCCAACACCCAAAACACGCCATTAAATAATCCTGTCCGAAACGAAAACCAAAAACCGATCCGACCGAATTATTTGAATGTCTCACTCGCAAATTCGATATTCGATCGAATTCGTGACAATCGCTGCATCGTTGTAACTACAACTTTAAATCCTTTTGCGGATGAAAATTTTTGTTTGGCAGAAGGGTGTCGGCAGCACAGTCAACAATACCGCCAGCATCACCAGCGGCACCAGCAGCAGCAACAACAACATAAATAATAATAATAATAGCAACATTAACAACAATAGCAACAACAACAACAATAACAGTAACAACAACATCAGCAGCAACAACAACAACAACATCGGCGAGAACAATGGTGGCAGCAACAGCAGCAGTAACAACAGCAACGCCGACGTGGAGCCTGACCAGCTGTGCATCTACTCCGCCAGCGCGCAAGGCGACGAGGTGCTGGGATTCGGGCTTTCCTCGGAGGGTGCCACGGCCAACGGTAACGCCGGCGGCGAGATCGGGGGCGATTCCAGTTCGCCCCGGCGAGTTGTTGTGGGCGGGTTTTGCAAAACTTGCAACGTGGTGTGTCACGTTCTGTTCGATTCACCGCTTGGTCGCATGTGCAAGAGTTGTCACACGCACTGGAGGTAGATATCCTTAGAAAGATGTCTCAAAAATTTAGCTAATTCCATTTTTGTTTTTATCTCTCTTTCCCTCTTCTCTCTTTTCCGTCTTGGCAAATGTCTCCCACAAAACGTCTATGATCATCCATTCCTTTCAATTCATTCCCATCCCAATCTGAATAATAATCTCGGCACAACATACACAATACGAAACACAATGCTCATACTCCCGCCTATTCAACATGGGCATCCATGCTGTTCCGTGTCGCGCCTCCTTAGGCGAACGGGCAATAGACGCCCCATCTCCGGACCAGAGAGCAATGCTCCGCGACGTTCCACGCACAATAGTGCAGCGCCTGCCGACCGCTCCAAGCGCAAGCCACCTAAGGGAATGTACATCAACCACGACGATCTCACCGCTCTTGCGAGCTGCAGGAATCCATGCGTATATCTAGCCGAACGCGACCGGAAAATCAGCGCCCTCATGGCAGAAGTAAGAGTTGATTCCGTTTAGTTATTCCCTATGTCCAGTTCTCAGAGAAACTTGGAAAAAGAGTTGAGAGGACTGTTTTCACCGTTCCAAATATTTTGCTTATTTGATCTTTATCGTTAGGCTATTGCCTATTCGAAAGGAAAATCAATTTATCAATTTAAAAATCAATTCAAATCAATTAGCCACTAACCAATGAAAATAATAACAGCAAATCTCTGATCAACCTGTACTGCATTTTACCCCTTAACTCATCCCACATTTGAACACTTGCACCACTAGCTAGAGTTCGCTTTTATACCCCCTGGACCCACTGACAATTTTCAACTGAATGCTCCCTGCGTACTGACCCATTGCAGATACAGAAAAACCGGCAACTGATGGAGCAGTTGGACAAGGAGTGCGACGCCATTAATGTTGATGATGTTGTCTCTAAGCCGACAGCTACCACCGCAGAGACGGCCACAGCGCAGCCCCGCATCTCCAGCCGCTGGTCGCCGGACGAGATCCAGGTGGCCCTTTTGGCGTTTCGTGAGTACGGCAAAAACTATCCTGTAAGTATTAACCTTTTGGTTCGGGAATCGACTATGTGAACTAACTCGCGTTTTTTTTTGGCAGATGATTGCCAAGTTGGTATCTACCAAGACAGAGGCTCATGTGCGCACTTTTTACTTGAACAATCGGCGCCGTCACAATCTCGATCAGATCGTGAAAGAGTACGAGGCTGGCAAATCCGAGGATTCTGGAGCAGAGGAACAGGCTGAACCAACAGTCGATGGAGCGGCAGCCTTGCCACCACCGGGAGGATCCACATCTTCAACCAGTGCGTTTGATTCTTCTTCATCAGCAGCTACGAAGCCGTCCGCCGACGTCACCAACAACGGGAGCGATACTAGCCAGGAGCCTCTAACCAAAAAGGAGGATAAAAAGAAGTCTGAGCTGGTGGCAGGTACTTCGAAACCCAGCGGAAGCGAGGAACCAGCTGATGCAGAAAGCCCTGCCTCCGCAGTGGTTGGTGGCAGCTCTAGTGCTACCTCCGTCCCTGAAACTGCAGGCCACAAGTCGAGCACTGCCATGATTACTATTGTAGACGAATCCGACACGGCCACCAATTCCAGCAGCGAAGTGATTGCTAGTGTCACCACCGGAGCCGTCGCCACCAGCGCCTCAGCTCCGCACGCAACCAAGTCGGTTGTCAGCAGCGAGGAGGCGTCCGCCCTCAAGTCCATCTCCACAAGTGGGTCTACCGAAGCTGGCACATCTACGAGTCCTGTCAACTCAAACAGCAAACGTGAGAGTACCGTCATGGTAAGTGATACCGCCATTGGTTGGAGATCCGCCCTTAGTCCTCAGGATCTAATTTCTTTCCATTTATTCTATATCAGAGCCAGGCCGAGCAGCCACCAGCCAAAAAGATCGGGCTTAGTGCCGCAGTGGAGCTCACCGGAAAGTAAGGATACCCCGGGGCACTGTGTTCCCCCGGCGGATGTGTTCACTCGCGATATATATGCACCTATAAATATATATCCTATAAACATTGCTTCTACATAGTTGGGTAGCGGCCACGATGACGAAGTTCTCAGCTAGCTGAGCGGATTCCTTTTATTTTTTGGACCATTTGAATCGGTTAACATTTTTTTCTTTGTCTTGAGTACTTGAGACGCATTTAATATACACTAAAAAGCATCACGGTTTAATCTAGATTAAAAAAAATTTTTTTTTTATCGGGTAAAAGTTTGTGTGACCATTAAAGACGCACCAGCGCTACTGCGTCGCGGCAGATGGTTCTTCGAGGATGTTTTGGATATGTACTTTCTTAATCCAAGTAGGGTCTGCGAAGACCACACACAAACCTAATGAGTAAAACTTGCAACAGTACGAGAAGAGTTACTACAAATGATGTAGTATTAATATAATTTTAATAATGCATTGTACACCTCTAAATTATACACCTTGTGGTGAATCTTTTTTTTTGTGTTTTGTAACTTAGAATATAAAAATACCTGGGTAAGGCCCTTGAACGCAACACACATCTTTCTTAGAGCGGTCACATGGCAAGGAACAATACGGGATGGTAATTCCAAGTTGGAGCCCGTTGTATGAAGATCGACCCAATTTTTACATACGGAGTTGCGCAGTAAGGCCAACTTTTTTTAACAAATCTTGGCAGAACAGCGAACAGTGTAGCCAGAAATTACTAAATAAACTTTTACAAAATGTTAAGTTACGGGAATATATTATACTTTAAATATGTAATTCTAATTAATAATGTTTTATATTTTGACTTGTTTTAAATGAATTTGGATTTTTGCACGTATTATCTTAAAGTTCGGAATATTTGTATACCAAAGTTCAACACAAACTTAACATTTTCGCGACTTGGGGAAGGTTTGCATGTTCGCCTTAACCTTACTATATTCTCTTATTCATTTTATGAGCGTAAAATACATAGATAATGTAAAGAAAATTTAATAAAATGTGCATTTTTTAGATACACTCAGAAAGTGGCATTCATTCTTTTCACACTTAATGAAAGAAGAAGGGATCAGGGATGGCGGGTCCCTGGTCTACATATTCCTTGTAAACGGATCATTGTCATATTTATAAAAATAACATTCTCCTTAAAGATTTTAAAGTTAGTAGTAATTGGGCCTAAAATTATATATGAAGGTAAAAAATAAAAATCAAGTGATATTTATTGACGAATTTATTTTTTTTTGCTTAAATAAAACAAATATGTTTTTAAATGTTATATATAATAACTTAAAATTTTCGATATAGACCTTTCGACACATTAAAGGTTTTATCTAGAACTCTAAAAAGGGTATATGCTTGTTTTGCATACCCTTCATAGTTTAGTTAGTAATTAATAGAAATTCCGCATTTTTATACCCTTGAAAAAGGGTATTATAATTTTGTCCAGAAATGTGTAACGCATTAAAGGAAGCATCTCCGACCCCACAAAATATATATATTCTTGATCAGCATCAACAGCCGAGTCGATATAGCCATGTCCGTCTGTCCGTCTGTTTCTATGCAAAAAATAGACTGTAGTTTCAAAGCTAGCGTTTTAAAATTTTTACCAGATCAATATTTTTGTTGCACGCAGATCAAGTTTAAAAATGGATTGGATCGGACCACTATATCATATAGCTGCCATACAAACGACCGATATGAAAACAAGTCTTCGTATGGGAAACTTTTTTGTTTTCCAAGCTATTGCAACTGAATTCAACATTTATTCATTTGACATAGCCATACACGATTTGTGAAAGTTTGGTCCGGATTGGACAACTATGTATATCGTATAGCTGCCATACAAACGACCGATATGAAAACAAGGATTTGTATGGAAAACTTTTTTGTTTTCTAAGCTATTGCAACCGCATTCAACATTTATTTATTTGACATAGACATACATGATTTGTGAAAGTTTAATCCGGATCGGATCACTATATCATATAGCTGCCATACAAGCGACCGATATGAAAACAAGTCTTTGTGTGGAAAACTTTTTTGTTTTCAAGGGTATACCCTTGAAGCCGAAGAAAACTTGTTTATTTATAAAAATGCATAAAAACTAAAAATATATTAAAGATATGTGCGATAACCTTCACAGGCGGAGAGTTGGCGGAAAGTTCAGAACGCCAACGGTTCCATTCCACCAAAGCGCCTTAGACGAGCGCACCACGCCCAAAATTTTGATTTTCATATCCTTGCAGAGGGCCATTTACTTTTATATATTTATATATATATATATATATATATATATATATATATATATATATATATACAGTTGCGAAAAAAATAATAGCACCACCATAACGTATTTTATTCTTGATCAAATAAATTAAGGTTGCGGTACCGATAGTACGAAATACCGATTTTTCGCATATTGCTAGATATTTTCCCCATCCGAAAATGACAAAAAATTTTTGAATTGTCCATACCTTTATTTTTTATAATTTTTTTTGAGCGGCAAGGTCTAAAATGAGGCGAAAACAAAAATAGCACCGCTATCGATTTTTTTCAAATAATCGAACTTATCGCACGCTTTTTTTAGTAGAAAGCAGGTGGTTATGAAGATTGACATTTGTTTTGTTGTTTGGAAAACAATTTGTACAAAATTAACTTAAAAAAATCATTAAAATGGGACGTGGAAAACAATGCACTGCAGAAAAACGTGACTTGATCAAAAAACTCATTTCTGAAGGAAAATAATATAGAAATATTGGTCGAATGCTTCAGTGTTTGAACAAAATGATACGCAATGCAATAAACTTCAATGAGAAGTCCGAAACACGTGGAAGAAAACGATCACTGAGCACACATCACGTCAACAGGCTAGTCCGCGAGAGCAAGAAGGATCCATTTAAAGCTGCTACCGAACTTAAAAAGGAGCTTAACATATCCGCAACAGTTCAAACAGTTCGCACATGTCTCAGGGAACGTGGCTTAAAAGCCTGCAGTCCGAGGAAGGTCCCTCTTTTAAATGCGAGACATATAGCCAAGCGCATTAAGTTCGCCAAAGATCATTTAAATTGGCCATGCGAAAAATGGAGGAACATTTTATGGTCAGATGAGAGCAAGGTTGTCATGTTTGGTGGCAAAGGATCTCGATCGTATGTAAGGCGTCCTAAGAATACCGAAAATAAGCCAAATCACACAATTAAAATAATTAAACACGGAGGATCCAGTGTAATGGTATGGCTTGTTTCTCGTACTATGGAGTTGGACCAATACATTGGATTAAAACCATCATGGACCAACATGTGTATGTGGATATCTTGGAGACGGTGATGCTACCCTTCGCTGAATACGATATGCCGCTAAAATGGGTCTTCCAACAAGAGAATGACCCCAGGCACACCAGCAGGAGAGCCAAGGAATGGTTCCAAAATAAATCTGTTAATGTTTTGGAGTGGCCTGCACAGTCGCCAGACCTCAATCCCATCGAAAATCTTTGGTCGGATATTAAAAAAGCAGTTGCAGCTTCTAAGCCAACTGATAACGAAAAGCTATGGGCCGTGATTAAGGAGTCCTGGAGCAAAATATCCCCAAAACGGTGCCAGGACCTGGTTAACTCCATGCCAAAACGCTGCGCAGCTGTTATTGCTAATAAGGGATACACTACCAAATATTAAATTAGTGGGATGAGTGTAGTTTTAATACGCAATCATTTGTTAATAGTGAATTTGTTACTGTTTAGTTAATATTTTGAGTTTAAAGCATTTTTTCTGAAGTGGTGCTATTATTTTTTTCGCCTAATTTTGTTACTTTCAATAAAGTTCCTTAAATAAGTTAAGAATTCATAGAACAATTGTAGTTATTTTTTATTTCCTAATTAGTTAAGGGTTTTACCTTTCTAAAAATGTATTTTAGCTCTTTTTAAACCAAAAAATGTACGTAGGAAACCTATTTAAACTTTGGTTGGGCAAGTGGTGCTATTTTTTTTTTCGCAGCTGTATATATATATATATATATATATATATATATATATATATATACTTATATATATATATATATTCTTGATCAGGATCGCCTCCTGAATTGATAAAAACATAAAAACATTTCCGTCTAATCCTTTGTCAGTTTCTACGCAAACTAGTCTGGCAGTGTTAAAGGTATCGTTTTAATGATAATCATTCTTATTGTAAACAATTGAGAAAAGGTATCTTCGGCTTGCCGAAGATGGTATACCCTTGAAAGCAAAAAAATGTTCCATACAACGAGTTGTTTTCATATCGGTCGTTTGTATGGCAGCTATATGATATAGTGGTCCGATCCGAATTTTAAACTTGCGTGCAACAAAAATAATGATCTGGAAAAAATTTCAAAACGCTAGCTTTAAAACTATTGTCTATTTTTTGCATAGAAACAGACGGACAGACGGACATGGCTATACCGACTCGGCTGTTGATGCTGATCAAGAAAATATATACTTTGTGGGGTCGGAGATGCTTCCTTTAATGCGTTACACATTTCTGGACAAAATTATAATACCCTTTTCAAAGGTATAACAAGTAAGGTAGCAGCAGTCGAGTTTCCCGATTGAAAAATACCCTGTACCCTTAGACATGCTTACAATTTATTTAATCAGTATCAATAAATAAATGAAACAATATTCAATTAGAAAAGAGGACCATAACAATATAAATTTGGTATGATTTTGGTTATGAAAATAATTTTCGTGTGTCATAAAGCCATACACATTTCGCTGTCAACGTCGCAGTCGGCGTCGCGCAATGCGTGTTTTGCTGCGCTTCTGCTTCCCTTGCCATAGATTTTGCATGTGGCATAACTTCCGTGTTTCTTATCCGATTTGGTTCAAATTTAAAAATTAGATAGCTTTTATAGCATATGCCGAATTGCATAGCATTAGGTTAATAATTGTGGGCGTGGCAGTTTTTTGCGGTTTACGGGGAGCGTAGTCGTGGCAGTTTTTTTCGGTTTGCGGGGGATGATATCAAAATAAAACAACAAACTTGAACTGCGTATGGTAATTACCTATCCAACGATATATGGAACATGTCTGTAGCTCTTGTAGTTTCTGAGATCTAGGCGTTGATACGGACAGACAGACGGACGGACAGACGGAAATGGCTATATCGACTCGGCTGTTGATGCTGATCAAGAATATATATACTTTATGGGGTCGGAGATGCTTCCTTCTGCCTGTTACATACATTTGCACCATATTATGATACCCTTTTCACCCATTTTTAATGGGTACAGGGTATCAAAATACGTAAGCTTGAAATAAAACAAGTAAGGTAGCAGCAGTACCCTTAGACATGCTTACAATTTATTTATTTAGTATCAATAAATAAATGAAACAATATTCTATTAGAAAAGAGGACCATAAAAATATAAATTTGGTATGATTTTGGTTATGAAAATAAGTTTCGTGTGTCATAAAGCCATACACATTTCGCTGTCAACGTCGCAGTCGGCGTCGCGCAATGCGTGTTTTGCTGCGCTTCTGCTTCCCTTGCCATAGATTTTGCATGTGGCATAACTTCCGTGTTTCTTATCCGATTTGGTTTAAATTTAAAAATTAGATAGCTTTTATAAGCACCAACGCATATGCCGAATTGCATAGCATTAGGACAATAATTGTGGGCGTGGAACGGGGGGTGATATCAAAATAAAAAAAAAACTTGTACTGCGTATGCTAATTACCTATCCAACGATATATGGCACATGTCTGTAGCTCTTGTAGTTTCTGAGATCTAGGCGTTGATACGGACAGACGGACGGACGGACGGACAGACGGACATGGCTATATCGACTTGGCTGTTGATGCTGATCAAGAATATATATACTTTATGGGGTCGGAGATGCTTCCTTCTGTCTGTTACATACATTTGCACCATATTATGATACCCTTTTCACCCATTTTTAATGGGTACAGGGTATAAAAATATTATTACAAAGTCGGCATTGGGTAAATATATAGTGGTTTAACTACGTTTTAAAATGTGGGGCGGAAACACCTCAAACGTTAGCTTTACAATCAAGTTACTGACCATGATACCAATTACTTCTCTTGTCTCCTCCCCGTCACTATCAAAATTTGGATAAAATTTTTAGGAATTTGGGTTTAAAAAATGTATTCTGCATATAGAAAAATAAAAAAAAAATGTTAAGTTGTTATTTTGTTTGATGAAAAATGATTTTAAACGGATTTTTTGTGTAAAACAATGATAGGGAATAATTAAATGTTACATTGAATTACTTCACAAACACCTTAAAGTACAAATTTGAAATTTCAAAAACTAAACAGTAAGTAATTAATAATTACTTTAGATATTATATTAGAATAATAAATTTATTGCTTATTTTAAGATCGGATTTGAAGATCGGACTTATGAGTTTTTAATGATAGATGGTTTAGAAACAGCAAGGATATACCTTGCACGATAGCCGGTACAGGAGCACTTCTTCGCTTTGACATTTTCGGGGTCTTCTACAAGGTGCAATAACGAATATTATTTGTTTTTTTTTGAAAAATTTATTGGTCGCCTTCAAAATAGTCTCCTTCTGCCTGCATACAACGTTTTGCACGTTCAAGAAGGTTATCGAATGACTTTTTTAGGTCGTTATCGGTATAGCGTTGAGGATGGCGGTCGTCGCCTTTTGGATGGCATCAACGTCAACGTAGTTTCCGAACAAATAAAAATCGCAGGGTGCCATATCAGGCGAATACAAAAAGTATGGGTCCTTTTGGCCTCTTTAATAATGTCTCTTGAATGTTGAATTCTGAGGTCTTTTTCGTGTTGTGTCAAAAACATGATAAATACATACACATAATCCGAATGGATCCATAGAATAAAAACTAAACTATTACATTAATTAAATAATTTTAAAATAAAGAAGTAATACGACTACCACGGTTTTTATTAAACATAATAGGGGAAGGTTTCCCAAGCACTTTTCATCGTTTTCTTAAGCTCCTTGATTCTTGCATAATATCGTCCACCTGTCCGTCTTCATACACTGCGTTCCAGCCTTACCCAAACATCATTAATATTAATTGGGTTTAAAGAGTATATACTTTATGACGTAGCCAGGACTGGATAGGTTCGATATCCTCCTGGAACTACCCATGTAGAAGCTCAAAAATACTCTTTTTTCATTCATTTTGTATGTTATTGCAACAGTATTTATTGCATCAAAAACTATCTCATCTTTTTATTGAATATATGAGACGTAGTTCCCATCAGAGACATTGAACTAAAACTTCCTTTCAAAGAATTTTTTGCTTAGTCATTTTAGAAGATCAACATTTAAATATGATCAGCTAATTCGTAAACTGGCATATTCCCCGGAATCCTCCTTTCATTTTGTTGCCAAACTACGGGTTTTATGGCGAATGTATGTACATATGCTGATTTAATTTTTGATGATGGGCTGCTGTTTTCGGAGTGCACAAATTATTAGTAATACTAGTAAGAATATTTGTTGCGTTTTAACTTTTTCAAAACCTTTTTGGTTTAAATTTCTAATATGTATATTTTTCGCTGTATTAGAGCAAAGTTGGGAGCGCTGAGAACTACATGTCAGAATTTCTTGTCACATTCTTGAAACAGCCAAGCTCACGAGCGTTTCCATAAGTAAACACAAATTGGAGCTCATTCAGAGTTTTCTTAGTTAAACTAAGAACAACAAGTGAGAAAAGTTATCTTCGGCTTGCCGAAGATGGTATACCCTTGAAAACAAAAAAGTTTTCCATACAAAGACTTGTTTTCATATCGATCGTTTGTATGGCAGCTATATGATATAGAAGTCCGATCCGGACCAAACTTTTACAAATCGTGTATGGCTATATCAAATGAATAAATGTTAAATTCAGTTGCAATAGCTTGGAAAACAAAAAAGTTTTCCATAAAAAGACTTGTTTTCATATCGGTCGTTTGTATGACAGCTATATGATATAGTGATCCGATCCGAATCAAACTTTCAAAAATTATGTATGGCTATTTCAAATGAATTAATGTTGAATTCGGTTGCAATAGGTTGGAAAACAAAAAAGTTTTCCATACAAAGACTTGTTTTCATATCGGTCGTTTGTATGGCAGCTATATGATATAGTGGTCCGATCCGGACCAAACTTTCACAAATCATGTGTGGCTATGTCAAATGAATAAATGTTGAATTCAGTTGCAATAGCTTGGAAAACAAAAAAGTTTCCCATACAAAGACTTGTTTTCATATCGGTCGTTTGTATGGCAGCTATATGATATAGTGGTCCGATCCGACCGATTCTTAAACTTGATCTGCGTGCAACAAAAATACTGATCTGGTAAAAATTTCAAAACGCTAGCTTTAAAACTACTGTCTATTTTTTGCATAGAAACAGACGGACAGACGGACATGGCTATATCGACTCGGCTGTTGATGCTGATCAAGAATATATATACTTTGTGGGGTCGGAGATGCTTCCTTTAATGCGTTACACATTTCTGGACAAAATTATAATACCCTTTTTCAAGGGTATAAAAAGGTATTGTTCCGGCTTTTTTCTGAATTCTCATTGTGAGAACGCAGAGAATGAGTCGGAAAAGCTTATATTGTTTGCTGGGGAGTCTGTACATAGTAGAACGCATCGCTATGGTTTTAAAATTCCTGTATGTATACATAGTATTGTATACCAATTTCTTTTTGACAAAAAAAAACAGAAACAGTACTTTTCGCGAAAATACAAGAGAATTTTTTTCTCGGAAGACTTCGTTAGATTTCTTACACAAAATTAAAGAAAAACAAGTAAGGTAGCAGCAGTCGAGTTTCCCGATTGCAAAATACCCTGTACCCTTAGACATGCTTACAATTTATTTATTTAGTATCAATAAATGAATGAAACAATATTCTATTAGAAAAGAGGACCATAACAATATAAATTTGGTTTGATTTTGGTTATGAAAATAAGTTTCGTGTGTCATAAAACCAAACACATTTCGCTGTCAACGTCGCAGTCGGCGTCGCGCAATGCGTGTTTTGCTGCGCTTCTGCTTCCCTTGCCATAGATTTTGCATGTGGCATAACTTCCGTGTTTCTTATCCGATTTGGTTCAAATTTAAAAGTTAGATAGCTTTTATAAGCACCAACGCATATGCCGAATTGCATAGCATTAGGACAATAATTGTGGGCGTGGCAGTTTTTTGAGGTTTGCGGGGAGCGTGGTCGTGACAGTTTTTTGCTGTTTGCGGGGGAACGGGGGGTGATATCAAAATAAAAAAACAAACTTGTACTGCGTATGGTAATTACCTATCCAACGATATATGGCACATGTCTGTAGATCTTGTAGTTTCTGAGATCTAGGCGTTGATACGGACAGACGGACGGACGGACGGACGGACGGACGGACAGACGGACATGGCTATATCGACTCGGCTGTTGATGCTGATCAAGAATATATATACTTTATGGGGTCGGAGATGCTTCCTTCTGCCTGTTACATACATTTGCACCATATTATGATACCCTTTTCACCCATTTTTAATGGGTACAGGGTATAACAAGTGAGAAAAGTTATCTTCGGCTTGCCGAAGATGGTATACCCTTGAAAACAAAAAAGTTTTCTATACAAAGCCTTGTTTTCATATCGGTCGTTTGTATGGCAGCTATATGATATAGTGGTCCGATCCGGACCAAACTTTCACAAATCGTGTATGGCTATGTCAAATAAATAAATGTTGAATTAGGTTGCAATAGGTTGGAAAACAAAAAAATTTTCCATACAAAGACTTGTTTTCATATCGGTCGTTTGTATGACAGCTATATGATATAGTCATCTGATCCGGATCAAACTTTTAAAATTTATGTATGGCTATGTCAAATAAATAAATGTTGAATTCGGTTGCAATAGCTTGGAAAACAAAAAAGTTTTCCATACAAAGACTTGTTTTCATATCGGTCGTTTGTATGGCAGCTATATGATATAGTGGTCCGATCCGGACCAAACTTTTACAAATCATGTATGGCTATGTCAAATGAATAAATGTTGAATTCAATTGCAATAGCTTGGAAAACAAAAAAGTTTCCCATACAAAGACTTGTTTTCATATCGGTCGTTTGTATGGCAGCTATATGATATAGTGGTCCGATCCGACCGATTCTTAAACTTGATCTGCGTGCAACAAAAATAATGATCTGGTAAAAATTTCAAAACGCTAGCTTTAAAACTACTGTCTATTTTTTGCATAGAAACAGACGGACAGACGGACAGACGGACATGGCTATATCGACTCGGCTGTTGATGCTGATCAAGAAAATATATACTTTGTGGGGTCGGAGATGCTTCCTTTAATGCGTTACACATTTCTGGACAAAATTATAATACCCTTTTTCAAGGGTATAACAAGTGAGAAAAGTTATCTTCGGCTTGCCGAAGATGGTATACCCTTGAAAACAAAAAAGTTTTCCATACAAAGACTTGTTTTCATATCGGTCGTTTGTATAGCAGCTATATGATATAGTGATCCGATCCGGAAAAAACTTTCGAAAATTATGTATGGCTATGTTAAATGAATAAATGTTGAATTCGGTTACAATAGGTTGGAAAACAAAAAAGTTTTCCATACAAAGACTTGTTTTCAAATCGGTCGTTTGTATGGCAGCTATATGATATAGTGGTCCGATCCGGACCAAACTTTCACAAATCATGTGTGGCTATGTCAAATGAATAAATGTTGAATTCAGTTGCAATAGCTTGAAAAACAAAAAAGTTTCCCATACAAAGACTTGTTTTCATATCGGTCGTTTGTATGGCAGCTATATGATATAGTGGTCCGATCCGACCGATTCTTAAACTTGATCTGCGTGCAACAAAAATAATGATCTGGTAAAAATTTCAAAACGCTAGCTTTAAAACTACTGTCTATTTTTTTGCATAGAAACAGACGGACAGACGGACATGGCTGTATCGACTCGGCTGTTGATGCTGATCAAGAATATATATACTTTGTGGGGTCCGAGATGCTTCCTTTAATGCGTTACACATTTCTGGACAAAATTATAATACCCTTTTTCAAGGGTATAACAAGTGAGAAAAGTTATCTTAGGCTTGCCGAAGATGGTATACCCTTGAAAACAAAAAAGTTTTCCATACAAAGACTTGTTTTCATATCGGTCGTTTGTATGGCAGCTATATGATATAGTGGTCCGATCCGGACCAAACTTTCAAAAATCGTGTATGGCTATATTACATGAATAAATGTTGAATTCGGTTGCAATAGGTTGGAAAACAAAAAAGTTTTCCATACAAAGACTTGTTTTCATATCGGTCGTTTGTATGGCAGCTATATGATATAGTGGTCCGATCCGACCGATTCTTAAACTTGATCTGCGTGCAACAAAAATAATGATCTGGTAAAAATTTCAAAACGCTAGCTTTAAAACTACTGTCTATTTTTTGCATAGAAACAGACGGACAGACGGACAGACGGACAGACGGACATGGCTGTATCGACTCGGCTGTTGATGCTGATCAAGAATATATATACTTTGTGGGGTCGGAGATGCTTCCTTTAATGCGTTACACATTTCTGGACAAAATTATAATACCCTTTTTCAAGGGTATAACAAGTGAGAAAAGTTATCTCCGGCTTGCCGAAGATGGTATACCCTTGAAAACAAAAAGTTTTCCATACAAAGACTTGTTTTCATATCGGTCGTTTGTATGGCAGCTATATGATATAGTGATCCGATCCGGATCAAACTTTCACAAATCATGTATAGCTATGCCAAATGAATAAGCGTTGAATTCGGTTGCAATAGGTTGGAGAACAAAAAAGTTTTCCATACAAAGACTTGTTTTCATATCGGTCGTTTGTATAGCAGCTATATGATATAGCGCTTCGATCCGAATCAAACTTACACAAATCATGTATGGCTATGTCAAATGAATAAATGTTGAATTCGGTTGCAATAGCTTGGAAAACAAAAAAGTTTTCCATACAAAGACTTGTTTTCATATCGGTCGTTTGTATGGCAGCTATATGATATACTGATCCGATCCGAATCAAACTTTCGCAAATCATGTATGGCTATGTCAAATGAATAAGTGTTGAATTCAGTTGCAATAGCTTGGAGAACAAACAAGTTTTCCATACAAAGACTTGTTTTCATATCGGTCGTTTGTATAGCAGCTATATGATATAGCGCTTCGATCCGAATCAAACTTACGCAAATTATGTATGGCTATGTCAAATAAATAAATGTTGAATTTGGTTGAAATAGCTTGGAAAACAAAAAAGTTTTCCATACAAAGACTTGTTTTCATATCGGTCGTTTGTATGGCAGCTATATGATATAGTGGTCCGATCCGGACCAAACTTTCACAAATCATGTGTGGCTATGTCAAATAAATAAATGTTGAATTCAGTTGCAATAGCTTGGAAAACAAAAAAGTTTCCCATACAAAGACTTGTTTTCATATCGGTCGTTTGTATGGCAGCTATATGATATAGTGGTCCGATCCGACCGATTCTTAAACTTGATCTGCGTGCAACAAAAATAATGATCTGGTAAAAATTTCAAAACGCTAGCTTTAAAACTACTGTCTATTTTTTGCATAGAAACAGACGGACAGACGGACAGAAGGACAGACGGACATGGCTATATCGACTCGGCTGTTGATGCTGATCAAGAATATATATACTTTGTGGGGTCGGAGATGCTTCCTTTAATGCGTTACACATTTCTGGACAAAATTATAATACCCTTTTTCAAGGGTATAACAAGTGAGAAAAGTTATCTTCGGCTTGCCGAAGATGGTATACCCTTGAAAACAAAAAAGTTTTCCATACAAAGCCTTGTTTTCATATCGGTCGTTGGTATGGCAGCTCTATGATATAGTGGTTCGATCCGGACCAAACTTTCACAAATCGTGTATGGCTATATCAAATAAATAAATGTTGAATTAGGTTGCAATAGGTTGGAAAACAAAAAAATTTTCCATACAAAGACTTGTTTTCATATCGGTCGTTTGTATGGCAGCTATATGATATAGTAATCTGATCCGGATCAAACTTTCAATAATTATGTATGGCTATGTCATATGAATAAATGTTGAATTCAATTGCAATAGCTTGGAAAACAAAAAAGTTTCCCATACAAAGACTTGTTTTCATATCGGTCGTTTGTATGGCAGCTATACGATATAGTGGTCCGATCCAAACAAAACTTTTACAAATCGTGTATGGCTATGTCAAATGAACAAGTGTTGAATTCGGTTGCAATAGCTTGAAAAACAAAAAAGTTTCCCATACAAAGACTTGTTTTCATATCGGTCGTTTGTATGGCAGCTATAAGATATAGTGGTCCGATCCGACCGATTCCTTAACTTGATCTGCGTGCAACAAAAATAATGATCTGGTAAAAATTTCAAAACGCTAGCTTTAAAACTACTGTCTATTTTTTGCATAGAAACAGACGGACAGACGGATAGACGGACAGACGGACAGACGGACAGACGGACAGACGGACAGACGGATAGACGGACAGACGGACATGGCTATATCGACTCGGCTGTTGATGCTGATCAAGAATATATATACTTTGTGGGGTCGGAGATGCTTCCTTTAATGCGTTACACATTTCTTGACAAAATTATAATACCCTTTTTCAAGGGTATAACAAGTGAGAAAAGTTATCTTCGGCTTGCCGAAGATGGTATACCCTTGAAAACAAAAATGTTTTCCATACAAAGACTTGTTTTCATATCGGTCGTTTGTATGGCAGCTATATGATATAGTGATCCGATCCGGATCAAACTTTTAAAAATCATGTATGGCTATGTCAAATGAATAAATGTTGAATTCAGTTGCAATAGCTTGAAAAACAAAAAAGTTTTCCATACAAAGACTGGTTTTCATATTGGTCGTTTGTATGGCAGCTATATGATATAGTGATCCGATCCGACCGATTCTTAAACTTGATCTGCGTGCATCAAAAATAATGATCTGGTAAAAATTTCAAAACGCTAGCTTTAAAACTACTGTCTATTTTTTGCGTAGAAACAGACGGACAGACGGACATGGCTATATCGACTCGGCTGTTGATGCTGATCAAGAATATATATACTTTGTGGGGTCGGAGATGCTTCCTTTAATGCGTTACACATTTCTTGACAAAATTATAATACCCTTTTTCAAGGGTATAACAAGTGAGAAAAGTTATCTTCGGCTTGCCGAAGATGGTATACCCTTGAAAACAAAAAAGTTTTCCATACAAAGCCTTGTTTTCATATCGGTCATATGTTTGGCAGCTATATGATATAGTGGTCCGATCCGGACCAAACTTTCACAAATCATGTATGGCTATGTCAAATAAAAAAAATTTTGAATTCAGTTGCAATAGGTTGGAAAACAATAAAGTTTCCCATACGAAGACTTGTTTTCAAATCGGTCGTTTGTATGGCAGCTAGATGATATAGTGGTTCGATCCGACTCGGCTGTTGATGCTGATCAAGAATATATATACTTTGTGGGGTCGGAGATGATTCCTTTAATGCGTTACACATTTCTGGACAAAATTATATTACCCTTTTTCAGGGGAATAACAAGTGAGAAAAGTTATTTTCGGCTTGCCGAAGATGGTATACCCTTGAAAACAAAAAAGTTTTCCATACAAAGACTTGTTTTCATATCGATCGTTTGTATGACAGCTATATGATATAGAAGTCCGATCCGGACCAAACTTTTACAAATCGTGTATGGCTATATCAAATCTGTTTCTATGCAAAAAATAGACAGTAGTTTTAAAGCTAGCGTTTTGAAATTTTTACCAGATCATTATTTTTGTTGCACGCAGATCATGTTTAAGAATCGGTCGGATCAGACCACTATATCATATAGCTGCCATACAAACGACCGATATGAAAACAAGTCTTTGTATGGGAAATTTTTTTGTTTTCCCAGCTATTGCAACTGAATTCAACATTTATTTATTTGTTATAGACATACATGATTTGTGAAAGTTTGGTCCGGATCGGACCACTATATCATATAGCTGCCATACAAACGACCGATTTGAAAACAAGTCTTTGTATGGAAAACTTTTTTTTTTTCCAACCTATTGCAACCGAATTCAACATTTATTCATTTGACATAGCCATACATAATTTTTGAAAGTTTGCTCCGGATCGGATCACTATATCATATAGCTGCTATACAAACGACCGATATGAAAACAAGTCTTTGTATGGAAAACTTTTTTGTTTTCCAACCTATTGCAACCGAATTCAACATTTATTCATTTGACATAGCCATACATAATTTTTAAAAGTTTGTTCCGGATCGGATCACTATATCATATAGCTGCCATACAAACGACCGATATGAAAACAAGTCTTTGTATGGAAAACTTTTTTGTTTTCCAACCTATTGCAACCGAATTCAACATTTATTCATTTGACATAGCCATACATAATTTTTGAAAGTTTGTTCCGGATGGGATCACTTTATCATATAGCTGCTATACAAACGACCGATATGAAAACAAGTCTTTGTATGGAAAACTTTTTTGTTTTCCAACCTATTGCAACCGAATTCAACATTTATTCATTTGATATAGCCATACACGATTTGTGAAAGTCCGGATCGGATCACTATATCATATAGCTGCCATACAAACGACCGATATGAAAACAAGTCTTTGTATGGAAAACTTTTTTGTTTTCAAGGGTATACCATCTTCGGCAAGCCGAAGATAACTTTTCTCACTTGTTTTTAACTGTATTGTAGTAAGGCTTCCGTTTTTTGTTCTTTAAAGTATTTATGTTTAACCCATCTGATACTTTCCTAGATCGATTTGCAATTTCAGGTAACTGGCAATACGCTGGAAAGGTTTGTAGATGAAAACTTACTATTTACTTATAATTTCTACCTAACAAGCAAGATCAGTAAACCTATTGCGGGAGCCAATAGGTTTAAAGTTTTTTTTTTCCATTTAATTGCTTACAACATTCACATGTTGCCGAGTTATTGTTTCGTTTTCCGTTTGTGTTTCTTATTTTTGATCAATTTCAGTTCAATAAATAATAATGTAAATATCGATTTAGTTTTGTTTTAATGACTTTTATTATTTCCATTTTTTCTGTTACTTGATCAATTTTTTGAACATGATCGTGGTAGTTTTGTTTTTTGTTTGCGTTTTATTATTATATTTTCGTATTTAAATATATGTATATGCAGGAGTGCTACAGAAACTCAAGCCCTCTGCTTTTTCCGGTAGATTCGATCCCAGTGATCGCCAATATACGATATTCAGAATGAGTGACAAGGATTAACTTCTGGTTTCTGTGGTACTCCTCATTGTTAATGTATTTCAGTGGTTTTGGTTTGTTCGTTTGTTTTTTGGATTCGTTAGTATTACAATTAAATTTAACTCGTAAATGGATTGCTTAGCTAAAAAAAATCGTCTTATACATAGTTAGTTTGACACATCTGGATTTAGTTTGAAAGTTTGTAGTTTGACTTGGTTGGGAGAGTGGCGTGGGGTGGGGGTCCTTTGCAGTTTGTTCCTTAAGATGTCAGCTGGGGGTGGGAGTTGGGAGTTGGGAGTTGAGAGGACGACTATTTAAATCCGTTGTGGTTAAGCTTTAGTTAGTACATATGGAGTAGGCAATGAAGAGTGGTCAGAGCCTGGCACTGGGAGCCCGAGGTCCGAAGTCAACTGGAGTTGTCCGAACTCTGTACTTGGAGAAGACTAAACAACCTGACTTACGGTATTGCTAGTATGTAGTTCAATACGTTTGCATATATTTATAATTATAATTATATTTATATTTATATTTATATTTATATTTATATATGTGCATGATTTCTGGTTTTCTGCTCATTTAAACTGCCTTTTTACTGCCACACTAAAATCTCAATACACAATTCGCTTAGATCCTATGACTAGTTGTCTATTACAATACTTTCATTTTCAATTATTTACCTTCTACTCCATATCTCCACTCTCGCCATCTTGTCCTCATTCGACTTGGATCAAAAAAAAAAAAAAAACAATCGTATTAACAAGTCTTATAAGTAATATCTCGAATGGAAAGAGTAAACTCTCCGATTCAATTATTTTCAACCGAGTTCGATCAAATCTACTCTTGCATATGGATCTCGAGTGTGGAAATCTTTGTTTAACTGACTGACCAAGTGACTGACTGAGACACACACACTCTCGTATGTACATATATACACCGATATATGCAAAGATATAGACAGGGGCATTTGCGGATGTTGTGGGACACCGTTTGACGCACTCGCCTTTAAAACACCGCACATCATCGGGTGAGTTGCGATATTTTAAAAGAAGTCGTCAAAGGTTTTTGATTATGTCTGGTACTGCAGCATCGGGGCCGACAGGTTGGGGTGATGCGAGGAGTTCATCCGCAAGGCGGACAGGCTCTTGTTGTACCACTCGTCCTCCGGCGACATTCCTGCAACACAAGACAAGACGGAGAGACGTCCGTTCTTAATGACGTAAATTTTTCAAAATACATATTTATTTGCTATATTAAATCAGTTTAGTTCGGCGTTTTGCATTTCCGGAATGCGGAAATTTCCATTTACCCTTCCAGATGCCAAGATGATGCCCAAGGGCACGGTCCTTTTCCGTTCTGTCCTGTCCCGTCCTTACATGTCCTGTTGTCGACCGCTCAAGACGGAGCCGGAAATTAATTTCTCTGTCGAACCTATTCTTTTTGGCCGGCACCTTCATAATATCCTGCTTCTACGCCCTCGCACCTTCACTCCCTCATATCCATTCCTTTCCCATTCATCCTGCCACTCCCCACTCGTAAGCATCCTGTCCCGAGCTGTTTTCCGATGAATTTTAATGTTTACGCTGGTATTTTTCTGTGGCAGGGAAACACAATACGGACGGCGCACCTCGTCTGGAGAGGCGCCGTTGTCTGCCCACCGATAAGCCCTCACATCGGATTTCATCATCATCCGAGTCGACGCCTGCAGCGGAAATTTACTTGCACCCTCGGAAAAGCTAATTCCCTCCACTTCCAGAGGGTCGTCCAAGCTCGTGATTAAGCTCCAGTCCGAGAGCTTAAGCTCTTCGGCACCGAGGCGTTCCTCGGCTGATCGCGGAAGCTCTTAAATCTAGTTGGCCACGGCTGGACAGCCCATCTTCCATTCGCCCTCGATCAGTGGCCGTGAGCAGGTGAATCGGTCCCGAGTCCAGGTGTTTGTGAAAGTGTCTAGCGGTCGGTGGTCAATGGTCGGTGTAAGGAGGTCGAGGTTTCCCGAAAGGTCCAAAAACATCAGGATCTTGGACATCCAGAGCCGCTGGTAAGTGGAACTGTGCCCCTTTGTAGAAAACTTACCCATGGAATCCTGCCGCACTCCGACGGAGCCCATGTTCGTACTGTGGGCCATGGAGAACGGTTGCGTCATGCCGGGGTACGATGAAGCACCCATTTGGAAGAGATCCTGTAAAGGGTAATGGATTAGCTAGTAAGGTTTTAGGGCTTGGTTTTAGTCTTAGGCTTAGACTCACCTGGGGATAGCGGTTCATGGTGTTGTGATGCGGATACGGCTGGTACCCGCGGGAGACGCTGTAGCCTTGGATGTTGCGCATCATTCCGTTGCAGGAGGGGATCACAGATGGGGCCAGCGCCTTCTGTAGCTGTTTCTCCTGCTTGCGGTACTTGGCCCGTCGGTTCTGAAACCAAACCTGAAAAGTGAAAGGGGGCTATAATAATCTTTGTGTTTTTTTTTTTTGGGGACTTTTTAAGAGTCTTTATCCCAATTCGGATTTAGTGGCCCCGGGAATGTTTGGGTTCTTAGAGTGCTGTGTGTGGGATGGTTGATGAGAAAAATAAGAAGACGAAGCCAAATGGCTACATTTCCCATCCTTCCCATCCCATTCCTATGTCCGTATCCATTCCCATTCCATTCTTGTTTCATCTCTGTCCCATTTTCAGTCGTCAGTCTTTGCCTCTGGCTTGGAACGCTGGCAACGTCTTAAGAGTGAAATAAGCTACTAAATTTAAATTGAAAATAAGTTGACGACGTTGTTCGGTGCAAGGGCCTGGCCGGACCCTGCTCCCACAGTGCTGGGTGAGTACTACGGCGGGGTCCGCTCCTCTGCTTGGATATTATTAAAGACGGTCCTCATCCTGATGATGGGACCGGGCTCCTTGCCTCTGCTTCGATGGCAAAAGAAATTGCCAAGATGAAAGCTGCGCTCCGCCCTAGACCAGGCGGGTGGGTGAGATGGCAGGGTGTGTAAAAATTTTGCGACATTTTGAAAGCTGCTCTGCTTGCTTTGAGTTACTTACGAGTGGGGGGGACGTGGCCCGAGGGTTGGTAGCAGGGCAGGATGTTTTGGGTTGGGGAATTAGGATAAGGACGGAGACGGGGACAAAGATGAGGCCTGGCCTTTAATGGCGGCATCCAATCGAGGTAAGGGTGGCTGCGCTGCGACTGCCTGTCTTTCTTGTCGTCTTTTCCCTCTTTTTATTTTCTTTTATTTATTTTATCATTATTATTATCTTTGTCCATGGCTATGTATCATTGTGTTGGTGTGTTTGTGTGTGTGTGTGTGTGTGTGTGTGTGTGTGTGTGTGTGTGTGTGTGTGTGTGTGTGTGTGTATGTGTGTATGTGTGTGTGTGTGTGTGTGTGTGTGTTTAATATGTGCGTGTATGGGTGACTTGGGCTCGCCTTTAAATGGGAAATACTAGCTGGCGTTGCCCTCTTTCAGGGGTTGTTTTCAGGGGCCCACTTTATGGCTCGTTCGGTATCGTTTGGTTCGGTTTGGTTTGGTTGGCTGCCAGCATAAAAATTCCAGCTAGGGCGCCAACCCACACGTACACCCTGATATGTGTGCTTGTTCCTGTGCGAGTGTGTGTGTGTGTGTTCGTTTGTGTGCCTGTTGGTGTATGGGTGTGCTGCTAAATAATGCTCTTAACCATCAGCTATGTATGGGGTGCACGGGATGTTCTGGTTCGGGGTGGAAAATGCGTTATCTGAATGATTCAATGCTGCTCTGTCTTTCTGTCGTTCAATTCTAGCGCCAGCCTGTGTGTACGCGTGTGTGAGTGTTTGGGTGTTTTGGGTGTTTTGGCTGTGTGGGTGTGTCTGTGGGCGGAGTAACTCAATTAAGGATCCATTTGATGGCACACATACACCGCCATCTTAGCATACATATATACTTATAGAGGAAAACGGACCAAACAACAAACAACAATATCGAAGGGGAATACACACGAATTTAGCCAACTTTTCGCACTGGCTCGCCATCGATGGGACAAAGGACCCTGCTCCTGCTCCTGATCCTGCCCCTGTCCCTGCTCATGCGTCCGCTTAAAGTCATCACTTTAAAACGTGGCCTAAGCGTAAACAGCTATTCTGGAGCGTAATCAGATGCATGCAAATTATAACTACAAATAGCCATGGACATACAGGGACACAAACGCGAAACACAAACACACGGCCAGACCAGGCCAGGGAGAGCCGAGCCGAGCCGAGCCGGAAATATGAAAATTAAACGTATTCAAATTTAATTTTCTCTCAGCATTTAATCAAATTGAGCCGCTGCCAACGTTTATTTTAGCTTGGGTTTGGTTTTTTTCAATTCGCTTCATTTGGAGCTTTTCCCTCAAATGTTTTTAACATTTTTTGTATGCGTCGCCAAATCATCTCCCCAGCTACCCCCGAATTAGAGATCATTCTGCCTGAAAAAATGTTCGCCCGGTGCGTTGACCTACAATGTCCGGCTAATTGCCAGCTGGCTCTTCGACGAGCGTGTCAGGTGATGGCCGACAGGTGCATGGACCCGGCCCCGCTCTCGGACCCGGCCGGTCCATTTTCCCATACTCTGGATGGTTGTTTACACGGTGAGGTATGCCCCTCCTGGCGCCTGAGTCTGAGCCTCAAGTAAACACCAAACAAATATGTAAACAAACATGCACGGCAAATGCAAGCTTTCAACTTGTCTCAGGTTTCGCGACTGCCAGCGCATTACCATAGAATGGATATTGTCACTCGATTCGCCTAATCTTTTCGACAGTCAATGCGAAATTAAGGGGTTACTTCCCGACGACAGCTGACATGGCCCTACACCCCCCACATGAGATCATGAGATAAAAAAAACAAATTTACTTTGTTTCTTTTAATCTATTAAGGACATTGTTTTTCCTTTTTGGGGATGAATATTTCTGGTCTAGAAAAGGTCAAAACTACATTATTTGTTTGCATATTTTTAATGTACAATTAAAAAAAAAAATATGTCTACTGCAGGATTTTTCGAAATTCTAATTGTTTTCGACGATATATATGGGATGTACCAGGGGTGTTAGTTGAAGTTTGCCGGTTCTACTAGTGGATGTCGCTAGGAATATGTATAAATTTCTATGATTTGGCATGTATGTAATTTTTACTTTTTGGAATGGTATCCATAATTTGCCTGAGAGATGGGCTAAATGTGTAGAAACCAATGGTCAATACTTTGAATAAAAAAATGTTGAGATTCCTCTGAAAATTAAGTGTTTTCTTTATCGAAAAAACCGGCAAATTTCAACTAATACACCTGGTATATGGCATTTAGGGACCGGATCGCGAAACCTCGACTGCGTTTTTCTCACAATACTATTTTTTAAAACGGTTAACATGATTCCTTAACAAATTTGAACAAATTTTGTATTCCGTATCCGTAGTTTCCACAAAAAAGCAACATTATTCCAGATTATCAAACATTTTTATTACTTTTTTTTTTAATTTTAATTTTTAAATTAAATGTTGACTTCTTTGCGACAGCTAAAAACTCTTTAAAAATAGACCTATAAACAAAAATTTGGGTTAACATTTTAAATGTATAAAATAAATAAAATAAAATAAAATAATGCTACGACATCTTCAAAACGTTAAATTTCAATTCTTCCTATATTAATATCCGTGTCCGTGTCTGACTTTACTTTTTATTATCCCCCCTATGAGTTAAGTTAAAATTTGTCTTCTGGTCTTACTTTGAATTATCTTCAAGACCTTATTTGTCCAGAGAGGCTTTTCGAAAGCGAACTGTGTTTTCAGGTAACCTTTACCTCTATCCGTTCAAAGAATATTTTGTAAAAACTTATAAGCTTATGAGGTCAAAACATAGAATAGTTGTTGATTTTAGATTGAATATACTATTGGATTTAAAATATTTCTCATTATTTTCCTATATTTTCTTAAACTTTATTATACCCTTGAAAAAGGGTATTATAATTTTGTCCAGAAATGTGTAACGCATTAAAGGAAGCATCTCCGACCCCACAAAGTATATATATTCTTGATCAGCATCAACAGCCGAGTCGATATAGCCATGTCCGTCTGTCCGTCTGTTTCTATGCAAAAAATAGACAGTAGATTTAAAGCTAGCGTTTTGAAATTTTTACCAGATCATTATTTTTGTTGCACGCCGATCAAGTTTAAAAATCTATTCATTTGACATAGCCATACATGATTTGTGAAAGTTTGATCCGGATCGGATCACTATATCATATAGCTGCCATACAAACGACCGATATGAAAACAAGTCTTTGTATGGAAAACTTTTTTGTTTTCAAAGGTATACCATCTTCGGCAAGCCGAAGATAACTTTTCTCACTTGTTTTTTTACATATTTTCCATAATTTTACAAGCTTAAATATCAGAAATATATATTTTAGCTGGGTCTTTCACCAATAACAAAAGGCTGCCTCGAAACTTTTTTAAAATATAATTTAGTCATCCAAAATTAATTATACATTTAAAAAAAATGTTTTATTTTCCCGCGACAACCCAATGGAATAACTGATTTTGAGGCAATGCATCGAGAACCTGGACAAGTGCATATTATTAAGACCACCCCAGTAGTCGCAGTCGTAGTCGGAATTGAGATACATTTGGGTTTTACACGCAGATGGGCCCAGTCACGCACCCTTTCTGGCCCCTTTCCGCCCGTCCGCTCATCAAAAAGAATACGCGACAAATTTGTCAACACCAACAGAATCACCACGGAGGGGTGACGAGGTTTGTGTTGAAGGGTGCGGAGTGGCAGCATGGCAGCGTGGCAGAGTCAAGTTGTGAACGCCAGCGCCGCGCTCTCGTCAAATTACAGGGGCGGAGGCACATCCCAGGGCGGTGGCAAAGGAGGTGGCCCTGCCCGACCCGCTTCCAGTATAAATATTTGAACATTTGGCAAAAAATACGGTTAATGCTGCTCTAATAGCTCGCCGAGGCCTCTGGTTTCGATTCTGGTTCTCGGTGTGTAATTTTATCGCCAAGCGGCAGGATAAGGGGTAAGAGATGGTAGAGCTGCGAGTTTGATCAAAGATAACCATTAATGAGGAGTATATTATTTTGCAGTTGCAGGCTTCGATCTAATCGATCAGACTTGGCTTAAAACAGATGTCCCACGACCAGACACAAATGAAAGCTCAACGTTTAGATCTCCCAGCTTGTTTTCAAATATTCTATCTATTCGATCGAAAAATGGAGATCATGGAATAAGGTGTTTTCTGCAAATACATTCCGATATATCATTTACGTTTTGACAGTTTAATTAAGAAAAGTGTGGGTTTTGCAAGTTTAAAAAAAAATTCCCGTGTTTTAAAATGCCAGTATTTGAAATACTCTCTACTTGAAATTACAATCTCTTCTGAAAGTCTTCAGTTTAAATAAAAGTAACTTTAGCTTTATAAACAATGAATACAGGACTTCGGTTCTCAGTATCATTTTTTTGCAATTTAATTGAGTTTGCTCTTCGTTTACTATTCAAAATGGCAAAAAGTTATCTTTACTTTTATTTTGGTTAAATAAAAATTGTTTTTACTCAAATTACCTATTTTCTGCATTTATCTTAATATTCAGGACTTTAAGTGGAAAATCAAACTTGAGATTGACATAAATTACTCTATGAGCATTACTGCAATTTAAAAAAATATTCAAGGTGTTAAAAAGATCATTCTCAAGGATTTTCTTCATGCCACAAGGCTGCCATCTTCCTAACTTCAAGTTTAGGAAATAAAAGGGCATCAAAATGTCATAAAAGTAATCTCAAGTAAGCTCAAGTTCATGTTCACAAATCAACAATTAACTTGTTGAAGGAACAGTGAAAACATATTATTTTTCGAGTGTACTTTTATTAATGATGATGACTATTTTGATAATCAATTCCCGGATTGCTCTTTGAAAAGCCACTTCAAAGGGAACTGTCAAGCTGAGCACTTGCTGGAAACACTTTCTAAAAACCCCATAAAAAGGAGGGTAATGCCGTGTAACTCAACACCACAATCCCTGATGCATTTACCCCCCGCAACGGCTCTGCAGAGCGGAGTGGCAATTTACCAGTCATGATAAAACTATAAATTAATTATTGCAGCGGCGCACTTGAAAGCCTGAAATGCATAAAAAGTATGGAAAGGTACATACAAGGGCTCTAAGCCGGAGTTCAGAGCCTGGTCTGGTCTGGTCCGGGCACTTGAGTGCCACACCACTGGGAGGCAGTCGCTCGGAATAATCGCCCGCTAATCTGTGACTTGGATCTGATCAGCGGCATGTTTCGACCGCCGACTGGCGACCACCAGATGAAGGACATGCTGGTTCCAATCGATTTCCATTCGGCGTGAACAACTGTTGAATTTGAAGTGATTGGCCAAGCTGAAGCAGTCCAGCCTGGGGTCGATGGGTGGTTGAACGTGGCAAGTGGCAATGGAAAGTGGGGGTGGAACTCCAACTTCATGGACCTGTCATTAATGGAATGGCTTTACTTACTTGAATCCGCGCCTCGTTCAACTTGGTAGTGCGTGCCAGCTCCTCGCGGCAGTAAATATCCGGATAATGTGATTTCGCAAATGCAGCTTCTAGTTCCGCTAATTGTTCCTGAAATAAAGCGGGGTTTGATTAGGCTAATTTGTCAAGCAGCACTTTCCTCCTCCTTTCATGTTTTACGTTTTCTCAAACCAAAGATTTGATGAGTTTATTAGTATGATAAATGCTGTTTCAAAATATTCCAGCACAGAAGCATAATATTGTTTACTAGTAGTTTTTGTAATAATTACCGCGACCAATCATTTCTTGACTTTTATTTTATATAAAAATGATAAACAGGATCCTCTATTTAAAAGCCAGAGACTAAAGAAACGTGTAAAATGTATCTTTATACTAAACCTAAAAAATCCCTTTAGGAATGATTTTTACAATAATACGTATGGTATGTTGAAAGAAAAATAAGCAAGTCCCTGAGCTTTTAGAAAACCATCTTGACCTTAGGTTCTCATCCCAAAAAGTTTTGTTATGAAGACTGAATGAAAAAAGCTTTAAAAGAAATGGTAGGTTATTAAGACCCTCCCTATTCCTTTTTAAAAAATAAATTCATAAAAATCATAAAGTGTCCCTTTATCACATAAATAAAATTTTTCAAAATTAATTAGGACACGAATTAATGGTTAACTTTAATAAAATCCGTTGTTTTTATTTAGTATTTAGAAATATTTAGGAGTAAAACATCCTCCTATGAGGGCGTGAAAGCTAAAGACATAACAGATATTTAGAAGAGCTAAGAAGGAAAATTAGAATCCTTCCCAGTTCTTCCCAGGTCTGAGTTTGCACTCCAACAGGAGGAAATTGTCGTATTCTGGTCGTCGAGCTGGACAGCTCCCTTTTGTTGGTGGCTGCATTGCTCTTGTGGCAGCAAAGTTCTAATTACGAGTAACCTTCACGAAATCTAATTAAAATTTCTCCGACTGGTCCTGGGCTGGAGGTCCCAGGCATGGAATGTTAGTGGTTGGGAGATAGTGGATGGGTAAAGGTGCAAGGCGGATGGTCAACGGATAGAGGAGAGTGGAGAAAGTAGAGGGGTGTGAAACTGACCTGTGTGAATGTGGTTCGATGTCTCCGCCTGGCTGGTGTGGGGCAGGATGCTGTGGTTGGGGTGTGGCCAGCGTGCTGACTCAGCGTTGATAATCCACTTCCGGGCGATGTGATGCCGGTGGACACCGTCGAGAGGCCGCTGTTGGGCTCCGGCTTCAGCTTCTTGAAGGCTCCCTCTGCTGTAAGGATACCACACACTTGGGTTACTAGGATTCTCATTAAAGATTTAATGTCTGGCCCGAAAGCTCGTCATAAGGTCTGATTAATATGCGGGCAACATTTAGCCAAAGACCCCTGGCTCTGCCACCCTGCTCTGAAAGTCGGACTTTTGACCCTTAAATTGTTGCATAATTGCCCAGCCCTCACCAGCCTCCCCAACAAAATAATCCTTGTCAACATCCAATCTGCGGCCACAAGACGCTGGCAGCCATTGTCGTGGCCAGGGATACGCAAAAAGGTGAAAAGTTTCGGACTTGGCCCGCCACTTGGGTCACGTCGACATGGCGGCGGCACTGGCGGTCGCATGAATATGCAATATGGGATAATTTATGCAAATTTCGGCCACATTAATCAAGGCAGGATACCTGGATTCCAGGTCGAAGGTCGCAGGTCACAGGTCGCTGGCTGCAGACAGCATTGGCCCAGCATTCCAGCCCAGCAGCCGCTTTCCTCGCTCATGATGTCATTTGACAAAGCGTGCCAAAAGGCGGAAAATTACGGGCAAGCCCAATGTAGGGACGCTGAATGCGCTACGCAGCAGAGCCCGGATCTTGGTACGGGGATATGGCTGCTTTGGGCGCTTAATTGGCGCGCTTAGCTCGTTAACGAAATGTAAACTATGTAGAAAATGTTGGATGTCGCCGCACTAATTGAGTTACTCACAATCTCCGTCGATACCTTGTCCTTGTCTCTGTCCTTGTCCTGTCCAAAATGAGGCGAATATTGTTATTTATGTTAAGTAAGCAGCCCCGCCCCTTCCTCGCCTGCGCGCCGGGCAGGGCCAAATGCATAGTCTAATGCAATTGACCTTGCTGGATGCGGCTTTGTGTGGGCTGTTGCAAAGCTGTTGCCAACCAAACAAGGTCAAACTACACACCGTCAGGTGCACGCAGAAAAAATATGCAGATGCATATTAGGGCTTTCCGCTCGGCTGCTGGCCCCCACCTGTCCATCCAGCTTGTATTTTTCAAGTCAGTTTTGATACTCGTATAATCGCATGAAATACCGAAACACATTGCGAATTCTTTCCGCAAGTGTCGTATCGTACAGTGGAATAGTGGCACCAAATGGAGTCTCAAATATTAGCCAAAAGCTATAGCATATTTTTCTGGATTGTCGCAAATACCATATTCTTTTGCATAAAAATTTCAATATATATATCGATATAAATTTACATTATGACACTTGCGAACATATATCGAATATATTTATATATATATATATATGCGTATGTATAAACAAACTTTACAGTAGAAACTTTTTTGGTGCAGGTTTTGCGAGGAAATTGGTAACACGATGGAATTACGAGAGAATCTTAAATTTTAGCGAAACTATATCGTTATTTATTATTATTTTATCATTTATGAAAATGGCGTCGATATATTAATAAAACAAAATATACGCAAAACATTCCTTGGAAAGTTCGTTAGGATGTGGCATGACGAAAGGTGGCAAAGGCAACAATTTTTGGAATAATGTATAATTAATAATAATAATAATTTTCCTTATCAGTGAAAATTCGCTATTGAGTTGGCTTTTGGTTACTATTTTTATTCCCATCTGAGATTGTTTGTTTCAAAAATAATAATAATTTATTAATCAATAAAATTAAAAGTTTAAAATCAAGGGGGAAATGTTATACGAGTACACGTATGTATAGATATGTTGATGTTTTGCCAAATGTTACGTAATTCAAAATTTTAAACAAGACAAGATTAAACAAGAATTTTCAAAAACTATTGGTAACAAGTGAGAAAAGTTATCTTCGGCTTGCCGAAGATGGTATACCCTTGAAAACAAAAAAGTTTTCCATACAAAGGCTTGTTTTCATATCGGTCGTTTGCATGGCAGCTATATGATATAGTGGTCCGATCCGACCGATTTTTAAACTTGATCTGCGTGCAACAAAAATAATGATCTGGTAAAAATTTCAAAACGCTAGCTTTAAAACTACTGTCTATTTTTTGCATAGAAACAGACGGACATGGCTATATCGACTCGGCTGTTGCTGCTGATCAAGAATATATATACTTTGTGGGGTCGGAGATGCTTCCTTTAATGCGTTACACATTTCTGGACAAAATTATAATACCCTTTTTCAAGGGTATAAAAATAAACTAAAGCATTAAAAAGGGGTCGTGTCTATACAATGTCGAATTTTCAAATGGATCGCTCCTGAGTTATGTTTCTGTGTGTCCGAAAGACTTGAAATACATGGTTTTGGTACACTTAGTTATACATTTAATAATACGTTTAATATACAAATATATTTCTTCAAATACTTTGACTTTGACAAAAAATTTTACGAGTATATTAAAAACTGGCTCCAAACTCTGAATATTCCATAATGTAGATTTGATTTTAAGGATTGTTAAGGACTTTACAAAATGGACCGGCTTCTACCTGTAATATCGATAAAAGCCCTTTGCGTATGCAGATCGAACAACTTTTTAACAAATAAATTAACTACTAATTACTAATAAATTATTAAGGCTGTGTTTGCATATGGGTATTACACAATAATATTATTTATTATGTGGTTTTTATTAATTGAGTTTAAGCCCAGCATAAAGAAGCTTGACAATTATAAGTTATTATTTATTTTCCATTGATTTCTTTTAGTTAGTGTTCTACTAACTAAGTGGAAAAACATTTATTTATGAGATCAAACATGCCTGGTCTGAAACTGAATCCAATCTAAATATGGATTTACTTTCTTAAATCACAAATTATTCAGCACTTTCTCTTTCAATACAAATGTATATCAAAGATATACGCAAAAGAAAATGAATATATTTTTTTTAGGTTCTTGCCTTACATATTATGTGTATTTTTTCAAGTTGAACAAGTTTAAGGCTGAAAACGCGGAATTTTTAAGGATCTTTCCTTTTTGTGTTTGTGTCAACTGAACCGCAATAACTGAACCCAATGCAAATATTTCTTAAATAACTCATTTAATTGTTTAATTTGTAATTTTACCTTTTGTTCTTACGTATTTACTAACTTTACAATTTAGCTAGTAGGCAAACATAAAATTTATCAAAACGTCTGATGCTGTTTATTCTTTAAAATAGAGACGGATGTGTTTAAGGAACATTTTTGGAAAAGATTCTAAGGACACTTCTTTCAATCCATGTATCGCAGGGATTGTAAAAACATTCCTTCAATAACAAGCCAAATTTTATTGTTTTTTTTTATTTTCAAGAAATAATTAAGTATATTTGAAGTGTTAAAAATTGTGTTAAAAACACAACAAAGTTTAAAATGCAAAAATTTCCCTAAATGTAACGATACTTAACCCAATTTAAGTTTGATTCTTAAGATATCGAAAAACTTGAATATATGCGACTGTTTCACTTTATCTTTTAAAGCTATTCTTTGATTAAAAAGATGGCTCCGAATTTCCGCGCAATAGTCCTCGCGATAGAACTCAACAATTTAGGTTCACCACAAAATACCGTCGGCAGACGCAACTTGACCAACTTGAAGTTGACATAAGAAACTTTTAGATAACTAAATTTCAATTCCAACTAACCAGGGATTTGGATCCAATCTTTTTGTAAAGAAGAAGAAAGAACCATTATAAAGAACCATTGAAATTATAATTAACTTGCTACTTTATTAATAGCAACCAAAGGAGCATAATGGAAGGTATTTCCAATATATATATATATTGTATATTACTTTATATTTCCAATATATGCGATGGTAAGCTCGTTTAATCGAAATACCTGGCTATTTAGCGAGTCTAGTTGCATTTTCTAATGGGTTTGTTTTTATTTCGTGTTTATTATTTTAGACGTTTTAGACTTTGACGATTAACCTCGAACCGATTGGGAGGTTATTTAAAATATAATCAAACTATCATCTGTTTGTAAAGAAGCTTTCTTTTAAATAACGAATTTCATTTTCGAACTTTTATTCGTAGTTTAAAGTACAAAGTATACAAATGGAACGTACTACTATATCGAAATAGATTCAAAAAAATAGTTTTATTCAACAGCCATTAAGGAAGCTTAACTGTACACAGTGGATGATCTTTTACTAGCGAGGCGATTTAACGGCCTTTAACACTCTAAAAGTGTTTTTACGGGCGTGTTAAATAGTCTGCGTAGAAGTATTTACATATCTGTAAAATTTTCATTAAAAGTTCAAAACACTTGACCTGACAATTAGATGGGTTGTGAACCGAGGTCCTAGTTCTTCGAGTTACGAGTATACCCCAAAAATGGAGAGGATTGTATCGAGGTTGAACATTACTCGTTCGTGTGTAGTTGAAGATGAGTCCTTGACTTCGTTGCATACTTTAAGATGAAATTGATTCACTATCTACTCGTACGTTCGTAAAAATAATGTGCCATGGGCCAGGAGTTTTTTCCGACGACAACAAAATAGGAGAGGGGCCCCTGGAGAAAGATCCCAAGCCAGAAACATATAGCAAAGTGTATATAGCAAACAATAAGCAAAGTGTGATGTCCCATGGATCACGCGACACTTCGAAGTGGCCTGTAGGGTTCAGCTTCTCCACATACATGCCAAACTGCGATAATCCGCACGGGGAACGGCAAACGGCACAGGACACCGGACATAGGAGACGAGACAGCCTGGCGATAAACCCACAACAAAGGGACTACACAGTCGTAGGAATTTGTAAATGAACATCAATAAACGAGCAGAGAACAGAGCCGGAGGGAAATAACATAAAGGAGAAGGTCAAAGGGCCAGGAACAAGGACTAAAGGCAAAGGCAACGGTTAGCGGCTAAAGGGTTCGGGTGTTAAAGGATAATTCCCAGATAATGGACGTGGACGTTGTGGCCAGATTAAGGGCGATCACGACTCACCAGAGATTGTGTGGTCGGAGAGGCGCGAAGGCGGCGTGTGAGCCGGGGTGTGATGGTGCGAGGACGAGTCCATGCCGGGAGTGGGCAGACCCGAGTACAGGGCGCTGAAGTCCTCCGGCGTGGTGCTGCACTTGCGCTGGTGGTTGAGCGACGAGGAGGACGACTTGTCCAGCGTGGCGATGGGTGAGCGGGTGTCCTGCACTGAGCTGGCCAGGCTGAGCAGGCGGTTTTCGTGCGAGCTGCCGATGCCCATCAGCCGCTGGTCCTGGAACGACATAAACTTGGTGTCTTGCGCCACGCCGCCGTGCTGCATGCTGGCGTGGTCCTCCAGCAGACCCTGCTGCAGGCCCAGCAGCCCCCCTACCAGGTTCGGGCGCAGCTCGTCCATGCTCAGCTTTCCCGCCTGTCCGCTGGCCGAGAAGTTCAGCTGGCGGCTGAAGATCGCCGGAAAGATGTTGAACTGCTGCGAGTCAGCACTCGACTGGGGACTGAGTCCCAGGCTGTGGGGCGTCACGTGCGGAATCGAGGCGGCGGCAGCTGCGGCTGCTGCTGCAGCAGACACGGATCCAGCTCCGGCTCCCGTTCCGGCTGAGCTAGGTCCGTTGCCGATCAGCAGGGTTGGCGCTCCGTTGTTGATCAGCTGCTGCTGTTGTTGTTGTTGCTGCTGCTGGAGGAGCGGCGCGGCGACTCCCACGCCCGTCGGCAGTTGTTGCGGCTGCTGGGGCTGCGGCTGCTGGGGTTGCTGGTGGGGCACGGAGACGGAGACCGACGGCAGTAGTCCGTGGTGGCCGTGGGCTACCGCTAGTGCCTGGACGTGCCCGTGGGCGTGGCTGCTGTGGACGTGCGGGTGGGTGAGCGACAGGGTAGAGCTGGAGCTGCTTCCGTTGCTGGTGCTGTTGCCGCTGCTGGTTACCGCCTGCTGTTGCTGCTGGTGTTGTTGTTGTTGCTGCTGGTGATGCTGCTGCTGCACCGCTGCGATGTTGTTGTTGTTGCCGCCGACGACGACTCCTCCAGCAGGTCCGCCTCCACCTCCACCAGCACCACCACCGGAACCAGGGCCGCCGGCACAACTCTGATGTTTGAAATCCAACTTGTGGCCGGCGTAGAAACGCTGCGTATCAATATACGTCTTGAAGAAGTCGAGTGAGTAATCCAACTGGAAGCTGTCTCGCGGCGAACGCGTCTCCGTGTCGTAAACAAATTGGAACTGGGCAGGCCTGTGCTGGGAGCTTTCGGTTTCCGCTACTTTTCGGTTCTTAGTGTTTAGTGTTTGTTGCTTAGGTTTCACAGATTCTCACTTGGCTAGCACTTGCTTAAAATTTTTCCGTTGTTTTTCTTGTGGTTTTCGCTCCTTTTGCCATCCCTGTGGTCACTTGAAAAAAAATCGAACTTGATTGCAAAAATTTAACACTGCACAGTCAAATAAAAAAAAGAAATCCCGTTAAGCTTATTCTCTTGGGTCTCTTTGATCGCAAGTTGGGAAAATCGGGCGGTTTGTGAGAGGGAGCGTGGCTCTTAAGTACCGTTACTCGAGCTTATACGGAAAACCATGGGTGTACCATTAAGCCAAGAACCTCTGCCGCTGCCGCAACTGCGTGCTGTTGCGTTGTTGTTTTGGCCGCTGCTATTCTCGAGTTGCTGTCCTTGCGAGCAGCAAGAATGATAATAATAATAGGACGACAAGTAGTAGGACAAGTAATAAGGAGAAGAGCGAACTGCCGAAGGAACATCAACTTGTCCCTGGTTTATAGGTTCTTAGGTATGCGTGTTTCCCGTTTCCCGTTACCCGTTGCCGTGTGTACACAATACACAATAAAAGAGAAATTTTCACCGCGCCCTGTGCCGTGCAATTGTCACTTCAAATTCTGTTTTGACTTTTGTTTTGTTTTGTTGTTTTTAAGCTTGTTGTTTTCGGTTTACGGTTTACGGTTTTTTGTTGTTTTTTTCTTTGATGCAGATGGTTCACGCACGCACGGTGATACGTATTCGCGGCCGATCAAACTTAAAATGATATACAATTTCAAGCAACATACAAAATTATAACGAAATTAGGGATCATGTGCTTCCCAACAGAGACGTCGACGTCGCTGCTCGTCCTGCTACTTCCGTTGCCTCTGCCGCTGCTTGTTGTCAGTGGTTGCTTCTGCTGATGCTTCTGCAGATGTTGCTATGTTTCTCCTGCCGTCGTTGCTGATTCTGCTGTTGCTGCGGGGACAATAGCGGGCTGCGCGCGAACGATTGGTGGTTACCTCTGGCTCGCTGTGCGTGTGTGCGTCTGCGTGCATCTGTGTGTTTACATTCGTGACCACGAATCGTTAGTCGTACTAATAATTTAAAAAAAAATGCGCTCTTCCCATGGAGAACGATTGCGACGGCACGACAGCAGCAACCGCCTTTCCGCTCGCACAACACGGCCACTTGCCGTCTCGCTTTAACTTGTTTGGTTAATTTCGTTAGTTGTTGCCGTCGCCATTGCTTTCCTTGCCGTTGTATGTAGTTGTAGCTGTTGCCGAGAGGTCGCCAACTCGTTTGTTTTGCGGCAGACGAGAGCCGACATCCGACACTCGACATCCGACTGCGTGCATAGAGGCTACGCCAAATCTCAGTTCGGCCGCTGTTTATTTTTCTTGATCCATTGGCCATGCTTCATTTCCAGCTCCCGCACCCGAACCCGAACCCGCTGCCCACATCCGCTTCTCCCAGACGGACACACTTCTGCTGACACATTTTCACGGTCGTCAGGCCAGGGAAAACTTCGCAGGGCAGCCCCTCACAGCCCCAGCCGATCGATGGATTTCTCCATATCCAGAGAACTTTTGAAGAAAACATCCCGGAGCAAGCGTCCGACTGCTCCACCTGTGCGATTCAAATATGGTGCCGGAGCAGATGTTGCCGCGCCGACTGAGGGCCGGCTGAGGCAGATTCGCGTGCTAGAGCGGGACGCAACAAGTGCAGCAACGGCGCCAGACAAGGACGCCTATAGCTTCTGCCATGCTGATGGCGCCACACACCGGCTGTCTCGCTCCGACAACAGCCCCTTTGCGAGCTCAGCCGTTGACCAATCGGGGAGCATTAAAATGGAGTCTCTGCATTGTTGTTGCTTCTGCTTCGCAATGAATTAGTCCTCGTTAAATGTGTCGACGACAGCATCGGCGACGACGACGATGACAACGACGACGCCGGCGACGACGACGGCGACGGCAACGGCGACGACGACAGCGACGGCGACGGCGCTGTGACTGCGGCAAGGCGCCTAGGACGAGGACCAGGATGCGAAAGTGGATAAAGCCGAGGCGCTGTTGCCAGTTTTCTTGCCATTTTGTTTCATCCCGCTTGCACTTGCGCACCGCGCTCCACCCGCTCGTCCTTCCATTCATCCTCCCGCCGGTCGTCGTCCTTTCAGATGGCCCTGTATCTTTGTAATCCTTAAAGCAAAACACTCCTCTTCAAGTCCCCATGTGTTTAGCTGTGGCTCTGACTTTAGTTGCGTCTCTAGTATATTCCCAAGTCAAGTTGTATCTTTTTATACCGTTGCTGAGGGAGACATCTAAAATCCTATAATATGTATTCCAAATCAGGATCAACTTCTGAGTCGATATAAGCGTATCCGTCTGTCTGTTTCTACCCAAACTAGTCTCTCAGTTTAAAGCCACCGACTTCAAATTTACAAATTTACCAAAGCGCGCAATCTCGTTTTAAGTCCCTAAAGTTTTTTGTTTGGGAATATGTATATATTCAAGATCTAATCGAGTTATCTACATATTTTATGAATAATAATTACCAATAACTTTTTAGAGTATTTCAACTGTCATCTTAAAAAATAAAAGAACATTTTTAGATTTTGTTGAATCCTATTAACAAGACTTAAATATGTTTAAAAGTTCAACTTATAAGACAAGAAATAGGATTTTCTGGGGGAATTATTTTAATGTGACGTTTATACGCTAGTTTCCTAAAACTCTTATTATCTACGACTTATAGATAATACTTATAAATAGTAAGTTGTTAAGTAAAATACATAAGTTGTGGAAAATTTTCATTTATTTATCTATAAGTTGTTAATTTATTTTAACATTAAAAATAAACTTAAAATAAATAATAATTAAAATAAACCAAAAATAATTTATTTTCTCCTCCAAATTGATTTAAAATACTCAAATAAAACAGCCTTTGCATTTATAGAATATAATATTTGAAAATAATTAGTAGCTATTTTATATAGCTATTAGGAACAGAAAGTTCCGTTCTCTAATTAAGTTTTTTAATTATCTCCATAAAATGCCACCAAAAAAAGTGGGCAACGTAGTGGGAGATTATTTTGAGGTTTCCTTTTTCAGAGACGATTTTTTTTTAGAATTAATTTCTATTACTAAAAGTTACTGGGCTTTATTAAAGAAATCCGCCTTTTTAATTGTTTAGAGAAATGAACAAGTTGGATGTCGATTTCATGACGACTTCGCCAAATGCAGTTACAGTCCTTTTTGGGAAGAGGACGGTGTCTGTGAAATGCGAAACACAGGGACTTGGATAAGGAGGCACCGAAAGGGGCATCAACCAAAAAAAAAAAACATAATTGGAATTATAAATAATTCCTTTTTATTTAGTAAACAAGTGAGAAAAGTTATCTTCGGCTTGCCGAAGATGGTATACCCTTGAAAACAAAATGTTTTCCATAAAAAGACTTGTTTTCATATCGGTCGTTTGTATGGCAGCTATATGATATAGTGGTCCGATCCGGACCAAACTTTCACAAATCGTGTATGGCTATGTCAAATGAATAAGTGTTGAATTCGGTTGCAATAGCTCGGAAAACAAAAAAGTTTCCCATACAAAGACTTGTTTTCATATCGGTCGTTTGTATGGCAGCTATATGATATAGTGGTCCGATCGACCGATTCTTAAACTTGATCTGCGTGCAACAAAAATAATGATCTGGTAAAAATTTCAAAACGCTAGCTTTAAAACTACTGTCTATTTTTTGCATAGAAACAGACGGACAGACGGACAGACGGTCAGACGGACAGACGGACAGACGGACAGACGGACATGGCTATATCGACTCGGCTGTTGATGCTGATCAAGAATATATATACTTTGTGGGGTCGGAGATGCTTCCTTTAATGCGTTACACATTTCTGGACAAAATTATAATACCCTTTTTCAAGGGTATAAAAAGAATAAATAAATACTTTGAATAATTTATGCTCATTATAAATTGAAGATTCCGAAAGAAGTATTCCCAAAACCGAAAAAGCTTTTCCAAAATAAGGCCTAAATAAAAGTTTTACATTTTCGAAACTTAAACTAAAACTAAATGTCCTTAATGCGAGCAATTAAACAAAATTAAAAAAACTTTTCAATATAAAATACGACCAATTTTTTGGATCCCTTATAGAAGACAAGAACTGGAATGATACTATAAGAGTGGATCAAGGATATATATTTTTAATTCAGGAAATGAAATAAAAGCTAAAGTGTCTTTTAGGTGGAAGTAGTGGCGTTGTCCCATGGTTCGATGGCAGCTCGAGGGGAATTGGCAGGAGGGGCTCGAGGCGGTGAGGCAGGCTATTAAGCATCCATTTAGGATACTAATTTGTGTATCATTACAAATTGTATCTACACACACACGCAAACGGGGAGACCCTGGGCCACAGACATTGCAGGACACACATCCATCCACTTACACATACCCGCCCAACCCAAATCACCATTAACACCACATCACCACCCCCAGCCACCCTGCAATCCCGCCATACCGGCCATACCCGCAATCCCCATACAATGTCTTTTACTCTGGTCGCATATTACTCATACGCAACGTTTCCACAAAGAACATGTCAGAGAACACAGAGCAAAGCAGCGAAATAGCAAAACCAGCATATGAAGTTGCTCATGATGAGGATAATGAAACCAGAATGTGGGAGTGGGAGTGGAATTTGGTAAATGGGGGGTGGGAGGATTTAGACAGGTGGGCAGTTGGAGATCTAGAGGGTGGGGATCATCATAACATCAATTATTGCTTTCATACATATATTGCATTTTATTTGATCAACAAATCAAGCAAAAAGCCGAACAAAAACCCCAAAAACCCCAAAAAACCAGAAACGAATAACGGAAAGCAAGGCAACCGGACAGCAGGACATTTGGACACCAGAATGGCAAGGCATCAGGATGGCAAGTCTGATGGTTGAATTTTTTTTGTCGATGTTATTGCCTTTCTAGTCGTTGCCTTCGAGTCACAGTCGACATCTTTCAGTTCCTGGCTTACAAATAAAGCCAAGTACGTGTGTGTGTGTGTGGGCTTTTTGTTTCAGTTGTTGTTGCTGGATCTATTGGCTGACTCAAAAACAGTCTATCTATCTTGCTGGCTCTTTCTCTCGCACACACTAACTGGCAGGCATATGTATGGCGGCGGTGCCCCGCCCACCCCCTATCCACAAATACCATGCCGCGATACCCTTCCCCCTGACTCATCAATGCGCCGCAAGCCGGTAAGAAAAATGTATCTCATTGATGTGGCTTTTTAACTTTTCATTATTTACCGCTAAAAGCATCTTTTAAAAATTTCCAAAAGCTGTCACAGAAAAAAGTGCACAACAACAACAAACGCTTTGGGTAAAAGGAAAAGTTTAAGGAACGGAACAAAGAGAGAGTGAGAAAGAGAGACGAAGAATGAGGGCGAAGGGAGGGCTCTCAACCTCGTTGGAGAGAAGAGAGAGCTAAGGGGGCAAAAAAAAGGGGAAAAGCAGAAAGAAAACAAAATTAAATTGGTTGGGTGCTTGTAAAGTGCCAGGACTCCCCTACTTTCAAATATCCACCCACCAACCCCCAATCCCCACCCAACAACGGCGCCATTTTGCCAGCGCTTTGATATCCGTCGTCTCGCCCCTCCCTCTGGTGCACGCCTTGATCGTTCGCTTGTTTCGTCCTTCAACTCATTTAGCTGATGCTGCTGTCATTTTTTGCTCATTCCTTGCGGCCGCACCACGCCCACTACCCCCATTTACCCCCCAACTCTTGATGTCTGTGTGCTCCGTTAAACATATTCCTCAATCCCTCCGCCGCCCCCCACATCGCCACCCCCCTTCCAAGGTCTCACGGAACAGACGATTCTTTTTAGACGTTTTTACTTTGATTGCAAAGCGCACTTCTATTCATTGGCGCGCTTAAACGTTTTTAAAGGTTTCTTCCTTTGTGCGTAGTGTGTGTGCTCTATAATTTAGCCTATTAGTTTCCTGAATGCTCTTATACACAAATACACACACAAACATAGCTATACGCCCATTATTGCAGGGAACGAGTTCTGTTAGTCTTGTCCATGTGAAACTCGAGCTCCGTTGAGCACGGAAGTCTTTAAATGTTCGTCCCTACATTTAAGCATCTAAACTTGGCTTAGCACAGGGCCAAATATCTTCCACCTACCTGGCCAACAAAAAGTTCAAAAATAATCTAATTTTCTAATCTATTATAATCTATTTCAACGTAAAGTCAATTCTTTAAATGATAAACAATTACGACTAAGATTTATCCATCCATAGATTTTCATCCTAAATACAAATCATACATTTTCTGCTTAATTATTATAAAAAGTCGCATTTGTTTCACACTCGTTTATCCATAAGAGCTATCCATGAGTTACTTGGTATTACTGCAGTACTCGAAGTTCGATTACCGACTATAAAATGATTACTCGTTCTCGTACTATGTAAGTCTAGAATCTGGACTGATTGAAAGCTTGTTGCAAAAAAAAAATTACCGCCTACGGTTTCAAACTCGGTACTTAAATAAAAAAAAAATGGAAATCTGGGTTTCTTCACATTAATAAAAGCTTATGATTTTGAATCATTTTGGGTATCGGACTTCCTTTAATCCGGTCGTGGAATATGTAATACTTTTTAACCACTTTTCAGAAACTTTCAGTTAAAACATATTTTACATATCTATAACTAATTGGTATCTTATTATCTTATCTTTTGGCTTTATAAATAAATGGAAAAATAACAAGTAAGGTAGCAGCAGTCGAGTTTCCCGATTGCAAAATACCCTGTACCCTTAGACATGCTTACAATTTATTTATTTAATATCAATAAATAAGTGAAAAAATATTCTACCATATTAGAAAAGAGTACCATAATAATATAAATTTGGTATGATTTTGGTTATGAAAATAAGTTTCGTGTGTCATAACACCATACACATTTCGCTGTCAACGTCGCAGTCGGCGTCGCGCAATGAGTGTTTTGCTGCGCTTCTGCTTCCCTTGCCATAGATTTTGCATGTGGCATAACTTCCGTGTTTCTTATCCGATTTGGTTCAAATTTAAAAATTAGATAGCTTTTATAAGCACCAACGCATATGCCGAATTGCATAGCATTAGGACAATAATTGTGGGCGTGGCAGTTTTTTGAGGTTTGAGGGGGAGCGTGGTCGTGACAGTTTTTTACTGTTTGCCGGGGAACGGGGGGTGATATCAAAATAAAAAAACAAACTTGTACTGCGTATGGTAATTACCTATCCAACGATATATGGCACATGTCTGTAGCTCTTGTAGTTTCTGAGATCTAGGCGTTGATACGGACAGACGGACGGACGGACGGACGGACGGACGGACGGACGGACGGACGGACGGACGGACAGACGGACATGGCTATATCGACTCGGCTGTTGATGCTGATCAAGAATATATATACTTTATGGGGTCGGAGATGCTTCCTTCTGCCTGTTACATACATTTGCACCATATTATGATACCCTTTTCACCCATTTTTAATGGGTACAGGGTATAAAAACAGTAAGAAGTTATCGCTGACATCACTGTTTCTTCTGCGTTAATTTGATTTTTTTTTAATTCGCCGTATCACTTTTCTGCATCCTATAGCTATCAAATGTATATTTTATATATTATGATATTTACAATATTGAATGAAAACCAATAAACTTTGCTGTTTGGAAACATGTTAGACTGTAAAAACGTGTCTAATGTCCCAACTACTCAAATTATGAACGCCACTTTCATAATCCTATGCAAGGCGTGGGTCCTGCGACTTTGATGACCAATTGAACGGAACAATAAGTGTAATAAACGGAAATACATATATCGATACGGAATATTGTCCTGATTAAAAACTCATAATACTTCATTAACCAAAGGATTCAAATAGCCAATTAAAATTTTTATACCCTTGAAAAAGGGTATTATAATTTTGTCCAGATATGTGTAACGCATTAAAGGAAGCATCTCCGACCCCACAAGGTATATATATTCTTGTTCAGCATCAACAGCCGAGTCGATATAGCCATGTCCGTCTGTCCGTCTGTCCCTCTGTCCTTCTGTCCGTCTGTTTCTATGCAAAAAATAGACAGTAGTTTTAAAGCTAGCGTTTTGAAATTTTTACCAGATCATTATTTTTGTTGCACGCAGATCAAGTTTAAAAATCTATTCATTTGACATAGCCATACATGATTTGTGAAAGTTTGATCCGGATCGGATCACTATATCGTATAGCTGCCATACAAACGACCGATATGAAAACAAGGATTTGTATGGAAAACTTTTTTGTTTTCTAAGCTATTGCAACCGCATTCAACATTTATTTATTTGACATAGACATACATGATTTGTGAAAGTTTAATCCGGATCGGATCACTATATCATATAGCTGCCATACAAACGACCGATATGAAAACAAGTCTTTGTATGGGAAACTTTTTTTTTTCTAAGCTATTGCAACCGAATTCAATATTTATTCATTTGACATAGCCATACACGATGTGTGAAAGTTTGGTTCCGGATCGGACCACTATATCATATAGCTGCCATACAAACGACCGATATGAAAACAAGTCTTTGTATGGAACACTTTTTTGTTTACAAGGGTATACCATCTTCGGCAAGCCGAAGATAACTTTTCTCACTTGTTTTATTCTAAATTTACTCCATCCTCTAACGTGACATGTTTGCAGCTGTTGATAAATACAAAAAGGATATCGCCAGAACAAAATCATAATTAGGTCGGGCTATTTTTATTCCTTTATCGCAAAAATCACAGAAAGTTGAACGAATTTAAAAAAACGAACGGCATCGACTTCTCGTGTTTGGCGATTGAACTTGGATTTAAAATTTTCGAGTACGACAAATCTGTTCATTCCTCGACACTAGGAGTTGGCGTTGGCACTCACCAAGGTCCCGAATGCTATCAAATCCCAAAGCAATGGGAGGTCGTGAGGTAGGTCATTTCCTCTAAGCGAGCAAAGAAGTAGTATTTGTTTGCTTTGAAATGTCAAATATAACTTTTTTGGAAGCTACGTGGAGTTGTCCTCACGCGCTTTTAAAAACAACTAAACACAGCTTCTCCGACGCCTCTATTAAAGTTTCTCAAGTAAGATTTAAAATATTAGCAGGGAAATCAACGCGCATCTGTACATTTCCGATGTTCGGTTGAAATAATCCCACGAAGCGTCTTACAATGCATTACTTTTTTCTCTAGCTTTCTAATGTTCCAATGTTTCAAATTTATGGTACTTATGGAATCCCAATAATTAGTTAAATGAATAACCTCAAAAAATCGAAAAATCTGCAATCCTATTGAAAAACAAACAGCTTATACTTCATGAAAAATTGTATACATACATATGTACATGCACCCGAGTTCTTGAATAATAATTAGTATTTTTTTAAATTAAATTGAAATTTTCATTCCTTACCATTTGCAGTACATTTTTATCGTTAAAGGCAATGGTACCGTCAAACACCTTAGGTTTCTTAAGAGACTGATAATGACGCTTCCGTATCGAGTATGCTGACAGATAACGCACACTACATAAAAAAAGTTTCGATCGGCAATAATTATATTTTTAATAATAAGAATTTAATGACAATGAAAATTTCCATACCTACATCATAATCCAACGAATTTCCTAAAAATTTGATCCCTTTGCCATTTTGAATTATCGGGATTCGACTGTAATTATTTAATATCCAAAAATATACCTAAAGTTAATTTTAAAATGTATTCATGCCGTCAAAAAATTTAAATTTTTGAAAAATTTTTTTTGAGCAAAATACAAAAAATTTTTTATTTACACATAGTTTTTTTAATATTGCCACATGCAAATAAATTATTTAAAAAAACATTTGATTTCAAATATATTAAATTTGTATGCTATTTTTTAAAGGTTAAAAAAAAGGTTACCTGCTGTGAGAAAATTAAATGTGACACAAACATCAAAATGAAAAAATATTTAAATTGTCTATTGTAGTTAATGCGAAATTCTGTCCCTAATTTCAGTATTAAAGATTAAAAAAAAATTTTAGTTTTGTGAAAAAAAACTTTTTAGAAAAAGAGTTTAAAATGCGTCTTCATAACAGGTAGAACAGATAATATTATCTGAAACTTCAAAAATTATTCCACGCATTCGAACAATCGAACCCTCAATACAGTCAACCACCCATACTTTAAGAAAGAGCCAATAAATTTCATTTTATTCGAAAAAGCGTGACTAGGTTTACCCCCTTCAGCCCAAAGTATTAGCGATGTAGTAAAAGGATCCCATTCTAATGAATTTGTTGAACCCGCAGCTATTAGAAACTTTCCTGTCAGCTCTTCGCAATCAACTTATTAAATTGCATATAAAATTAATGAGTTAATGGCCAGTTGTTAAATTGGACCAAGTTAATCAGTTAAAAATTACTTAAAGGTAATCATGTGTTTCTCAATTAACACTTAATGTATTAATATGGTGGATATTACCAATAACAAATAATCAATTACTAATTGGAAGGTTTTACATAATAATTTCATTATTACGCCTCAAACTTTTTGATGGATTATTTTACCTTTTCGATCAACTTTGACCTTTAAAATATCCTGTGCTAACCTAATATTTATTATCCTTAAGATCTAAAGCTTATAGAAAGAAATTAACTCCGTGGGGCTCGAACTCATAGCCGACGGATCCAACATAGTTTGAACTTCCGTTAACTAAGCTGACGGGGCTACCACAAGACTATTTATACCCTGTACCCATTAAAAATGGGTGAAAAGGGTATCATAATATGGTGCAAATGTATGTAACAGGCAGAAGAAAGCATCTCCGACCCCATAAAGTATATATATTCTTGATCAGCATCAACAGCCGAGTCGATATAGCCATGTCCGTCTGTCCGTCCGTCCGTCCGTCCGTCCGTCCGTCCGTCCGTCCGTCTGTCCGTATCAACGCCTAGATCTCAGAAACTACAAGAGCTACGGACATGTGCCATATATCGTTGGATAGGTAATTACCATACGCAGTACAAGTTTGTTTTTTTATTTTGATATCACCCCCCGTTCCCCGGCAAACAGTAAAAAACTGTCACGACCACGCTCCCCCGCAAACCTCAAAAAACTGCCACGCCCACAATTATTGTCCTAATGCTATGCAATTAGGCATATGCGTTGGTGCTTATAAAAGCTATCTAATTTTTAAATTTGAACCAAATCGGATAAGAAACACGGAAGTTATGCCACATGCAAAATCTATGGCAAGGGAAGCAGAAGCGCAGCAAAACACGCATTGCGCGACGCCGACTGCGACGTTGACAGCGAAATGTGTATGGCTTTATGACACACGAAACTTATTTTCATAACCAAAATCATACCAAATTTATATTGTTATGGTCCTCTTTTCTAATAGAATATTGTTTCATTTATTTATTCATATTAAATAAATAAATTGTAAGCATGTCTAAGGGTACAGGGTATTTTTCAATCGGGAAACTCGACTGCTGCTACCTTACTTGTTTTTGTTTGATTTGAGGTTATTTGGGACACATTAAAGTTGTTTTCAGCGGCCCATACTATAGGGCTGTATATATTATTTTTGGTATTCCTACACATGTTTTGTATTTTATACTACTTGTCTATGGCATTATGCATGATGTACGATTTAGGGTAGATATATGGGAGATCGATTCCAGCGACTTTAATTTGCAAAAAAAGTAGAGACGCTTTATTTTTTTCGGGAGGTTATTCTGATCTATAATATATTTATTTTAATTCTGTATAGGGTTGTAAAGGGCTTGTAATTCATTTAAAGGGCTAGCTTTCTAGACAATTAAAGGAAAGAATGAAGAAAGGGCAAAATTGGATTTACGAGTATAATTTAAACGAATAAACCTTTATACCTAACAAGGAGTTTTCTCTTAGCCCTTCCGGGAGACCACAAGGATAAAACGTCCCACCGAAATAATTTTTTCTGGCTGCAACCCAACTTTGTATTTTGATTGTTTTCCGTCATTACAGCAACTAAATATATACAATTTATTTAACAAAAATTTCAATTAAAAACGAAATGGCACCTTTAAGAGAAAGCAAATATATTTGCTGCAACTATCTTTGATTTTAATAGGATTCTCCGTCCGGAAAAAATAATTTTTAAAATTAATTAATAAAATTTAATTTATTAAAATCCAGTATTTGCTTTTGAGGATAATGGGAGAGTTCCATCACGGCTTGTATCTTGGTTTGGCCAGTGCCGAGAACTAAATTGAATCTTGACTTTTTCGGCTTTTTAATCTTTTGGATTTAATCTTAATTGGCATCATTTTAAAAAATTCAATTGAACTTTGCATTTTCATGCGTTATTACAATACCCAAAAATTTCCTCACCGGCTCGGTCAGCCCGGTCGTGTTTGTTTTTTGTGTCTGTGTGTGCTTGTGTCTGGGAGGACATGGCATTGGCTGACCGGTTGGCTGAAGGGCCTCCGTCTCGCGATCTCGCCGCCTCTTTTAGCATTTCCTTAAATTCAAACATACTGCGAGGCGGTGGAGGAAAACACAATCATCACCAGCAACAACAAACACACGATTATCAGGGACTCGCGACTAAAATCAAGTGCATGTCCCTTGATGTTGAAGATATCATTCAAGTCCAGCACGAGGACAGCCGTGGATAGTAAATCGGGCAGTCTCCGAGTTACAGTCCCTTGAATACTCTATTTGATCGTTTAATATAAAGCAGAAAGTAGAACGTATTTTCGATTAGGATGCTGGAACAAAGGTGAGAGTTCGAATCCATTTTAACAATAAATTTCTTTCTTGAGGAAACCCTTAAAATTTAATTTTTTGCCTAAGTCAATATAAAACTTGGTTTATCCTTCGAAAGGATAGTGTTGGATACAGATGAAGAGCGGACGAGGAAAAAGGTGGAAATGGAAAAAATTTCGCCTGCTGTTTCCGGAAAAGTGCTCGGGGCGCACATATGTCAACTTTTTGCTGTTACCGTTACAGCTCCGCACTGCTCCTTTGCGCGTCTGCGCCCGCGTCTGCCCTCGTATCCCCAATCCGAATCCTAATCCGCAACTTGCTCTGACGTCCGTTCTCGTGGACGCACACTTTTTGACAAGTTTGGCGGCAACTTTAGCCGGAGTGCGGAGGATGGAAGGCGGAATGGAATGGCGCACTTGAAGAGTGGCACGGCTCAACTTGAAATCGGAAACTTTTGAATGTTCCTCTTATCAAAATCGTATAATTTGAATGTAATTTGGAACTGCAAAAGGGCGACAGCATGTGGCCCTCCTCCATCTCCCATCTGTTTCCATCTCCGTCCCAAGGGTTGGCCATGCGTGAACGCAGGAGGAGGCAGGCGAAAACGTGTTCACGGACAAGCGGACAAGCACAAGCTCGTCGCCGGATTGGGTTGTTTGCAGCATTGCGAAAAAGTCAATAAAACGACAGGTTGCTAAATCGTTAATGGCCACTCGGAGCGGAGTGAGTTCTTCGTTGTTCCAGGCCGGGTTTGGCGGAGAAATATTTTATTAAGAACCTCCTCCTTATTAATTGCGTTACGGTCTGGCGAATAAACTAGATCCGTTAACAACAAGGACTCTAGGAGACTAACTGTTGCGATAAATTGCAGTTTCTAAATATCCTAACGACATAAGAATTTTAGATGAGATCAAGTACCTCTTTTACCTTTAAGTAACCTTTAATATGTTTTAAGCTGGCAGTTGCGTTTTAGTCCACAAGACACGGCGCAGGTTGCAGAATGCAAGGTCCAGGATGCATAACGCAGGACGCAGTATGCGGCGGGTAAGACGCTCTAGGCGCTTTAGGCGTCAATCGTCTGACCCTGACAATAGTGATATTTCGCACCAAAATCCTATCCGCTTATCAGAATCCGGCGACCGCAATACTGCGACTATGAATTAGCCCATGAAAGAACCGCATCACACCCACGAGAACACCCGCCCCGCCCTTCGGCGTCAGGCTTACCCTTTACCTCCAGTACGGGCACCATCCTGCAGGCAAACAAATAGCGATGATGACAACAATTTAAAATCCATCAAGAGCACAAAAAGGCCTCATTAAGTCAAGAGGGTGACGACGGGAATGAATCTGAAAGTGGTAGGGGGTGGTGGATTGTGGGTGGTAGATGGTGGATGGTCGGTCTTGGGTGGTGGTTGGGTGCTATTTGCAGGCCCTTCGAGGGGTTCGAGGGTGCAAGGCAAGCGCAAAATGTGGGCATAAGACACAATAGTAATTATTGCCTCAATAATTGCAAATGACGAAGCAGAGCACTCGGAATTTGAACTTGCTCACTTCCCTTCAATGCCCTTGTTGCATGTGCAATACCAAAACGGGGTGGGAAAGCCAGCTTCCAGCCCAGCATTTGCACACACGGTGGTCCGATACAAGTGCCCTGGACACCCAATTTCCATATCATTTATTGTACGTTTCCATAAAGGGCTGTCTGGCCACTCGAAAACAACAAATGAATATGTCTCATTATCTCAGATAAGTTCCGAATCAATGATAATACTGATAGGGCTTTGAAAATTGATTCATCACTCCGGGTTCTTCTTCATCCTGATTATGATCTTGATTTTATGGACTTTTAAACAAAATACAATAATTTGATATGACCGTTTGGTTTAACTTTTTATTACCGAGAGCAATTACTGTTGTAAGGTGTGCAAAACAAGTTTTGTAAAAGTTACCAAAATGAACAGCTAGGAAATCGGAGTTCTTCCGAAGTTTTGGGTATTAAATAGTAGAAACACTCGAACAAATTATTGTTCAAGGAATTCTAAATGTTTACGAAATTATTTTATAAAATAATTTTAATTAACATTAAACAAATTGTAGTGCATAAATAGATTCTAAAAATAGTTAACTGAATCATTTATTGATTAAAACATAATTTTTATGTCAAATTTTACCATATATAAATAACCTTAAACAGGGTTGGTCTAAATTAAAAAGGCACTGGAGTATTTTATTTATAATTTTAATTTATAATAAAATGAGGCTAAGTTTTTATTTACTTCTTAAATATTATATTTAGGTATATTCGAGTTCTCTAAGGGGGTTTTCTTTTACAGTAACAAGAAGGCGAAACTTTATGAAGTTTCCTAACAATAGCCAATTAATATTTTTACTATTTGTTTATTTTTAACATTTTAACATAATACTAACATTTAACTCAATAAATGGAAAATGAGAAATATTTAAGAGTTCTGAAAAAAATTGCAACTGGAGATCTTGGAAATCCGCGGGCAAGCACTTGCTCGAGCCTAATCCGAGGGCGCATATGCTCGATTCGGAGCCGAGATGAGGATTTGGTGGAGTGGGGTTGGGGATGGGATGCAGGCACTCCAACCGTCTAGTCGTTCCGACTGCGTAGCCAACACCTCGGGGTGTCGCTCTCAAGCGCTCCGGGGAGGGCTGGTGGTGGTGCCTGGTCCTGCCCAGGGACAAGTGATCGAAAACTAGTTGTCGACGAAGTAGAATCAGGGGAAGCAACTCCAGTCGCACTTTCTGGAGGTTACCGTTTATTTCACTCCTTTGGCCGGGGGTGGTTTTTCCACCATCACCCCCATTCGCACTCTCACTCACAATCCTCGGCCTAGCCCACTCCCACTCCCATGCCCAGGACAAATGTGTCGATGTCAATGTGCTGGTAATTCGAGTAGTCCCGGGATTTGCCTCTTTATCGTTTAATAACGAACAATTGTGATATTGTAACAACAGCATCCGCCACAGCCACGGAGCAAGAACAATGAGTTCAGGAAACGGAATAATGCCACAAAAATTTGAAATCAATTTGCACATGTGTTCCTTTTCCGTCTCCGTTTCGGATCTTTGTCGACTGCTGAATTAAGTCAAATTCGTTGGTTTTCTCATCCTTAAAAAAATATATTTTAATAGACCTCAAAAAAGTACGCAAGACTTTAATATTCAAGACAGCCTCTGGTCTGCTCTGGGTATCTCCCTTCAAACAAATATATCCGAATTCTTTAATTTTAGTTAAAATGAAATTGAATTAAAGGGCGGTCATGCATATATGTTTCTGGGATTTCTCTTAAAATAAAAGAGATTAACAAAAAACAAATTGTTGCAAAATGTTCTTGTAGGGTGGGTAGTTATTTTCATAAATAAAGTTTCTTGAATCTGGAAAATCGTATCTGAATTACAAGGTCAAATACATTAATCACTGATTATAAGTTCTAATCTGACACACTTTCATGTTTCCCAATTTTAAAAATGTCAGGCGATATTTCTTAATCTAAGCCTAATAAAATGCTTTTAGAGGGAATAGCTACAGTTTGTTTGGTACGAAAATTACCAGGTATTAATGTTAAGAAACTCTTAACTGGAGTCCTAATTGTTGTCCCAATAGTATTTCTTGTTATTCCAATAACAACATACCACAAATTATTGTAATAAGTTTACGAGTAAATCACAGTGAATCACAACATTTAAATCTTATAGATTATACGAATTGGATCAGGATTGGAATTTTTCGAAGTACATCCAGTCGACTTAGATTTCATAATTGAGAAGGTAAATACAGATAATCGATAGATCCATCTCCAAGAAACTTCAATTTAGGTGACTCTAATTATTTATAATTAAAAGAATAGTAATTTTTTCCCATGTTTTTTTATGGAACTAGGGCTTTATACGTTTTATGTTTGTAGTTCTATAACTTATCAACAGCTATCCAGGATATGATATAAGGATAACCCACGATTCTGTATGCCTCGTCTTTCTGTGTGTTTAATCTCGTCATCACCGTAATACTTATGATATTATAAGTAACGATAATTTTTTTATTTTTGATATCTCCCTATTAAGGTAAGATATCAAAAACAATAAAACTGACTTCAAGTGTTTGGGCTATTGTCATATAAAACATTTTCATTTTTTTTCTATTAACATCTTCCTTGTAATAAACTTTGACTAACACTAAATCGGTGGATGAATCTTCTTCGGGACATTTAAGTACGTGGAAAGTACGTGATATATATAGTCGGCATATGTATTGAAGCTTATGCGTGTTCGGGTTTGGCGTGGACGGCGTCGGGACGAAAGATGTGTCGATATTAAATCTCTGGGTCAAGCTCTTTGTTTGGTTGCCATCGGTGGACATCCGGAAGACCAGCCTTGCTCCCGATCCGCTTGAGTGTGTGTGCGTGTGTTGGCGTTGGCGTCAGCGCAGTGCCATTGTTTGCCGGCATGCGGCTGGCGTGCACGTCTACATCCGCACCTGCATCCGCATTACAACTGCACCAACAAATATTCCGCATCCCACATTTATCCGAAGTGATCCATCCTCCGTCCAGGCAACACGGGGTCCTAGGGGCTGTCCTGCCCACAACCATATCGGCCTGGACGAGCCCACTTTGAGGCGCCGCAACGCCACCGCTCCTTACCGCTTGCTAGCGTCCAATATATTTATGCACGTGCCTGCACTTTAAAGCTAGGGAGTGGGAATGGGAACAGGAGTGGGAACGGGGTCAGGAGTCAAAAGAAGTCAAAAACCATGTCACGTGTGTGGCTGTGTGGGCCTTAATTTTGACACCCCTTGCGCCTGCAGTAGCTTTCTAATTTGGCACTGAATTACAATGTCCTTCCCAAGCATACCCCCCACTACCGCCCACTGGCCGGGAGGCGTTTGCCAATTTTCATCGCAATTGTTTAGGAATGTATGAGCTTGTGTACGTTTCATGTACTTGTGTATGTGGTTGTCCTTATTCCTTTATGTATGTATGTAGGTCACGCCTTAAATGGCACAATTTATTTATCATCTCAATTCTTACCTGTTGTCGAGAAAGACGCGGTTTAACTTGGAGGGTGTTCCAATTTCTTCTCTCATTTCAATTTGTACTAATTTGGTGTTTGTACATAAAGTAGGGAGTTTTATTCCATCAAACCTCGAATACCATTCGAATAACTTTTTTGTTTTATTTTTAATATCATTAAGGTATCCTTTTCTATCCAAAGAACAAGCGGATACTTAATGTGAACTTACTCCCGACCTTATAATGAACTTCTATTTGTTATTTTTGTCAAAAAAATTGATTTATTAAATTATTTTCCACTTATTTTAGAAATATAAATCATCAACTTAAATAAATAGTCTAACAATTAATTAAGTGTTGCTTCGCCATTTAATATATATAATAATTTCCATTAACGCAAAACGCATTTCTTTAAGTCCTTTGTATCGCATTAAATGTAAAAAAAAATGTGTATTTTAAAATATTTTATTTTATTAATTTTTTTAACTTTTAACAAAAAAATGTCTGAAAAAATAAACTTTTTGGCCGCATGACAAGGATAAACCCCTCAAGAAGAAACTATTTACTGTAAAGGTACCCTTTAATCACCTACATTTTGTTTATATTTTTTTGTTATTTATATGTATATGGTATGTATTTATACACCCAATTCAAGAATATGAAGTAATGATTAACCTCGCGGACCTAAGGTAAGAAGTAAGTTCTTTTCTAAGTGGGACAATGCTGGGCATCACAGGACACATGACGCGTGGCAGTGGCAGAAAAGAAAGCAGAAGGAGGGCAATCCATTTGGCAACACCAGCCAAATGAACGCCTTCCAATTGAATATATTCACGCTGTTATATTTGGCCACTCCCGCTCGTTTGCCTGCCTATTATTTTCAGCCCATTGTGCTGAGGTGGGCGGCAGGATGTAGCACCCGCTCACTACATCCTTCCGCCCGCACTGAAGCAGCTCCCATAAGACACAAATGACGTGCCGAGGTGTAACTGGTATTATGGCAGCAAGTTTCCGGGGTCTCGTACTGTATGAAAAATTCCATATACAATTCGAAAACTCAGAAACTTTCTGCCGTGAACTACCAATAACCCCAGACCGAGGATACAAAGAGGCGAGTGTGCAAGGATGCAAGGATGTAGGTGAGTTGGAATCACGATACTCAACTGTTATGTAACCTATGCAGGTAACATTGCAGACGTCAGTCCAGTAACAGTGAGTCTCGCGTTCCAACCCAAATACATTTCAAGATTGTCAATTTTCAAAGTCCCAAAACGGGTGCCCCTGACCGGAAGAGATCCCTTCAATTGGGTCGCCGATGAGTGCTTGGTTTTAAACACTACCTACATCCAGTATGTTACTCAAAGCCCAATACGGATGTGGAGGGCGTTTGCACCCAAGTATTCTAGAGTTCCTGCCATCCAGAGGGTTGAGACCCAAACACCGGTTTGCGAAGGAGCGTCTCGACATTGGTGAGGGCAGCTCCAATGGCCCGAAGCCTGCATTGGATTAGTTCTCATTGATGCCAAAGCGCGTCCAGCCACCGCACCTATACACCCGAGGTCCGGTCTCGATCACGAGAACGTCGCATCTAAGTTTCCTTTTCACTTGATGAGATATTCACGTCGTCGAAACCGTGCCTCGGGTTGGACCCACATCGTAATCTTAAACAACGGTATAGGACAAATATGTACGGTATAGGAATTTATTTATGTAAAGTTTGCAAAGTATTTGTCGAACTGGTACTTTGGAAAAAGGTGAATTCTGTCACTTGACATACTACGGGTCAGAAAGTCCGTCTATTCAGAATATCAATCATAAGAAATGGTGCCATAATTACAATATACATATCTCCCAATATACCAGGTGTGCTATATGTAGATGCAGTTACCGACACATCACGTCAGCGGTGCCTTGTTATTGTATTGGTATCCAACGCACTCACAAAGATTTTCAACTTATAATAAAACGAGTTTTATTCAGTAACATTAGTTTATTAGAGATGAACATGTCGAGTTTTGTGCCAACAAAATACGATTTGCCGACACTACTTTTCTGTTTTCATCTGAAGAAAACCGCAGCCGACTCCCATCGAATGATCATGAAAGCGTTTGGTGAGCATGCTCACAGTAAAACACAGTGTTTCGAGTTTTCCAAATGGTTTAAAAGTGGCAATTTTGGCGTGAAGAACAAAGAACGTGGAAGAACACCAAAAAAGTTGGAAGACGCTGACCTGCAAGCCTAGTTGGACGAAGACGACGCTTTACAGCAGCTACACCGCAAAACATCATGCGAAATGCTGCTTGCCACGTTCAAACGCCAAAAGAACACAAATCCACAAGCTTCCAGAAAGATGGCAAAAATGTATAGATAGCAGCGGACAATACTTTGAATAAGTTACTTTGTATCATATCTTTACAATAAACGTGTTTTTTTTTGTACAAAAATTTCGGTTTCATACTTACATACCTGGTATTGAATTTTGGATTCAGAACTTAAATGACAGTGTAAGACTTTAACACACAAAAAACAACGATTAATATCACCTAATATGGGGGTCCCGTGGCCGCGAAAACTGTGGAGGTCGCCAAGAGAGCCAATTGGAAACTTTCAAAAAATAAGAAGTCATCACCAATATTTCTGAACATAACTTTAAATTACTACTATTAGAGATAAAAACTTATCTTTCTATTAAAAAAACCACCATGAAATGTCTTCACAATTTCTTAAAAAATGAAATTCAAAGTGCCTTGTTATGATAAGGTTATGAATTTATATATATTATATATCGTATATATAAACCTAGTTTTTCACAAACATATTTTTTATCTTTTAGGAGTTATTTTATTATTTATTTATTTTTTTTTATTTAATATATTTCAAATAATTTTTAATACTAAAGTTAATCTAGGATACATAGGCACTGGAAGCTAAGGTCCTTCGGCCCGGGCTTTAATTTATTTTTTCCGAAAGTATAATATATATATATACTTCATGAGGTTGCACAAGCGAGTACCGAGTATAAATTTCAACAGGATTAAGATATTTGTTCACTTAATAAAGGCGAAATAATAACCTTCCTTTTCATTTATGTTAACCTTTTTACCAAAAGTATGAGGCAAATTTGTATTTCACTTTCAAATATATATATGTCTTGGTTCAGGATATATTCATATCCACAGAACCCTCTGCCCTTGGATTCGGAACTTGAATTTAAAATGCATAAGTATGAAATGGTTCTCTCAAGCGATCGGCAAATTAAAATGGCATAATGAACATTTCAAAATCGGAATCAAATTGTAATCACTGCTGCTAAAGCGATATACGCGAGTGTGTCTGCCCTCGAAGACGTTACTGTTTTCATTAGTATTGTTACCATTTTTATACCCTTGAAAAAGGGTATTATAATTTTGTCCAGAAATGTGTAACGCATTAAAGGAAGCTTCTCCGACCCCACAAAGTATATATATTCTTGATCAGCATCAACAGCCGAGTTGATATAGCCATGTCCGTCTGTCCGTCTGTTTCTATGCAAAAAATAGACAGTAGTTTTAAAGCTAGCGTTTTGAAATTTTTACCAGATCATTATTTTTGTTGCACGCAGATCAAGTTTAAGAATCGGTCGGATCGGACCACTATATCATATAGCTGCCATACAAACGACCGATATGAAAACAAGTCTTTGTATGGGAAACTTTTTTGTTTGACATAGGCATACATGATTTGTGAAAGTTTGGTCCGGATCGGACCACTATATCATATAGCTGCCATACAAACGACCGATATAAAAACAAGTCTTTGTATGGGAAACTTTTTTGTTTTCCAAGGTATTACAACTCGATTCAACATTTATTCATTTGATATAGCCATACACGATTTGTGAAAGTTTGGTCCGGATCGGACCACTATATCATATAGCTGCCATACAAACGACCGATATGAAAACAAGTCTTTGTATGGAAAACTTTTTTGTTTTCAAGGGTATACCATCTTCGGCAAGCCGAAGATAACTTTTCTCACTTGTTATTATTATTGTTACTGTGTTTGGTGATAGCTGACGAAAAAATGATGCTTTTGATGGTGCTTTTGGTTGCGCTTTTGCCTTTGGTTGGTGCATTAATGAGCTGCTTGTACTCGTATGCTTTTAATTTGCATGTCTGTAAATGCCGAATCGATAAATAGATGGGCTTTTGATTAATTAACGTATACGGACTGGCTGGCTGGTCCGCATCCGGGTTCTGCTTCAAAGAGCATGTCCGGGTGTCCTGGTGTACCAGTGTCCGGGTGTACCAGTGTCCGGGTGTACCAGTGTCCGAGAGTACATGAGCATTTCAGAGCCCGACCCCTTGGTTCGGTGATGGAGCCTGGCGAGCGGCCAAAAACCATAATTGGTTGTCGATAATTCATGCGAGCTTAAATTGCCAATTGCATGTGGAACGGAGGAGTCACGGAGCACAGACAGGGCGGTAGCTGAGGGGCGACCAGTTGTGGGAGACTTTATAGAGATGACGGTCTGATGTCGGCTAATGGCGAACATTTATATACATACAAATATATGTATATATTTCTACATCCTTGTATGTACATATTCTCCAATATTTCCAGCACACACACAGATACAAATACGTATACAAATGCCTAGCAAATTGACTTTTATGGGTGTGTATTGGCGCATGCATGTCCTGTATGACGGAGCCGGGTAAAAGAACCGCAGTTGGGCCACTCCTGGTCGAGAACCGACAGACCATCGAGTGAAACCAAAGAAAATTAAAGTTGTGACATTTTCGCACAAACGAAAAGACCAAAAAATTATCCTGGAAAAAATTCAGTATTTCCCAAAAAAAATTTTAAATATTTTTATGGGAAATAAAATTCTTGGTAACTTCTCTTTAAAATGTATATTATCTATATTTCATACGAACTAAAGATCAAAGGTGTTGTTTGGAAGGTGTTGAGTTACTATGAACCCATGAAACCATTTATTCTTTTATTTAAATCCCTCAACAAAGTTTATTTTAAAATCCTTACAGAGAGCTCGTAAAATCTATAATTTGTAATAATTCATAATAAGCTATACATCCTTAGACGCATACTATATCTGCATAACTTTTGGAGCTTGTCTTTAAAATGGCATTTAAAAAATACATGATCTCAATCTTAAATAATTTAATAATTTTAATGGAATGACTATATCTTTTGTTTTGAGTCCTGGCAATTCACAGCAGAAAAGTACTGTGTATCACATAGCACGCATATGAAGAACGGTATTGAAGCCCTTTCTTATAATCTTGCATAGAGTATAATTTTGAAAAAATAAACCCCAAACGTTCCAACTTTCAATTGGTTAGCTTTGAAGCTAAGAGACTAGTTTGCGTAGAAGGAGATAGAGGGACAGACGGACATAGTTATACGGGGACTCAGGAGATGAACAAGAATTGATAACATTATAGGATCGGAGATTTCTCCTTCACTGCTTTGCACACTTTTGAACAAAATTATTATGTTGTATTATTATGTATTATGTTATTATTCATTTATTATGTTATTTATTATTTATTTATGTTATTTCTTTTGTACATAGACTGGTGGAAGAAATTCTTAAAATTTAATTGTTGCACACAAAGCACGCGGAGAAGAAACACAAACAAATTATTTATTTATTATTTAAAACAAGACATTTCTATAAACTATGTTGTCTTGTTTTATAAATAATAAATGAAGAAACACACCGAAGGAATCTAAAATAATTGCAACCTCTTAAAAATAAGATCCTTTCCAAATCAGGAATATAAGTGAAAAAAAATTCGGTAGTTAAAATAAAGTTCTAAAGCATCGCGTGGATCGTTCAGAGAGACATAATAGATTGTTACTACTTATTTGGGGCCACCAAATCCTAAAATGATCCATCAGATGCACATGGTATGGAAGGCTTATCGACTGCTATGTGTACTTCAGGATCGATAACAGTCAGAAAGGCGCTTTCACACCAAGTGAGATCCGGCCCCTGCAGACGTCGCGTCCCGTGACGGGCAGTTCCTGAACTGTCAAATAGTGGACGGCATAAACATATTTGGCACGTCAGTAACAGCCTGTTACAAGTCAGCGCACGACCAGCGCATGGGGCTACCGCGGTGGAAGCAAGAACGCTTGGTACTCCAGACCATAGAGCACCAAATAGAGTACCAGGGTCGCGATCGGGACATGGGGAGTACACTTTGTACCAACGCTCGGCCAACGATTGTTGTAGATAAACTGGAACTCGTTTCTCAGCTGTCATATACATCTAATAGTTATAACAGTGAGGATGGGGTTTCTTGATTAAGTGCAATGGTAATACGGGCCGACTACAGTGGCTAGGTGGGATCGTCTGAATGGGGACGGGGCTAGGTCGGCGGCACAGACAGCATTCGACGTTGCTGGCTTACGTGTCTCTGGAAATCCGTGTCCAGTGACGTTGATTGCAGTTGTGTAGACGCGAATGACAACGGCGGTTAGTTGGCATTTCATGGCGTTTATTGAAACAAAAATTTTCGAATCTACATTCTAAGGTTAAATGAGAAACAAATTGTGGGCTTTTCGGTTTTGGCCAATCAGAAGACATGCTCGAATGGTTCTAAATGTTAAATTTCTGTTGGCTCATAATGATTAACTCCTAAAACTTTGATTTCGTGTTAATGGCTTATGAGATTTGGCATTTGGCTCAACCCAAAGCATCCTTCATACAGAGCTTGTCCATCTGATCGGTGTAGAATGCGTTGAAGTTTATGCGGTGAACAAGATTCATAAAACGATCGGCGGTGTTCTTCTTGGCCATGTTGTTTATTTGCTTCAAGAAGGATATAAGCAGGCCAGTAAACTCCAAGTCGAATCGCTTTACCCTCTCCGAAAACGTATCCGTTGGATCCAAAGTGCTCTCCAACTGGCGGGACAAAGAAATTGCACAAATTAATAATCATAAAAGCTTGTAAAATTGTTAAATAAAAATTTTTAAAAATACAAAAGTTGATTTTCTAATATTTAAAAAATGGTTTCAATATTGGGTTTTATTTGTTATACCAAAATACAAGCAATTAAAGAATATATTTTTTAGATTATTAAATACGAAACTTTTTTTTACTTCTGTTTTAATTGAAGATTGTATGTTAACTTGGATTGCTAATGTAATTTTAATATAATATTTAAATAAATAAAACCTATTTTATAATCTGCGCAAAATTGTGAAATATTTCAAAGGAAAGTTGAACAAGTGCAAAAGTTTTTCTTTTTTAATTGTTTCACGTATTTTTTTATACCCTGTACCCATTAAAAATGGGTGAAAAGGGTATCATAATATGGTGCAAATGTATGTAACAGGCAGAAGGAAGCATCTCCGACCCCATAAAGTATATATATTCTTGATCAGCATGAACAGCCGAGTCGATATAGCCATGTCCGTCTGTCTGTCCGTCTGTCTGTCCGTATCAACGCCTAGATCTCAGAAACTACAAGAGCTACAGACATGTGCCATATATCGTTGGATAGGTACCATACGCAGAACAAGTTTGTTGTTTTATTTTGATATCATCCCCAGCTCCCCCGCAAACCGAAAACTGCCACGACCACGCTCCCCACAAACCGCAAAAAACTGCCACGCCCACAATTATTAACCTAATGCTATGCAATTCGGCATATGCTAAAAAAGCTATCTAATTTTTAAATTTGAACCAAATCGGATAAGAAACACGGAAGTTATGCCACATGCAAAATCTATGGCAAGGAAAGCAGTAGCGCAGCAAAACACGCATTGCGCGACGCCGACTGCGACGTTGACAGCGAAATGTGTATGGCTTTATGACACACGAAACTTATTTTCATAACCAAAATCATACCAAACTTATATTGTTATAGTACTCTTTTCTAATATGGTAGAATATTGTTTCATTTATTTATTGATATTAAATAAATAAATTGTAAGCATGTCTAAGGGTACAGGGTATTTTTCAATCGGGAAACTCGACTGCTGCTACCTTACTTGTTTAAATTTATATTATCCATATCCTTGCATTATCATACATTATATGCATTATCATATTGTATTGTTTTGAATACAGGTATCCCTTGTATAACGCGGTCTTATACAACGCATTTTCTCAATAACGCGATTTGGAAAAAATTAGGCTTCAGTACAACGCGAAATTTTGGCTTATATAACTCGAAGGCGAAAATACATAATTATAAAATCTGGTAACAGATTTTGCAATTATAAAACCAGTAGAAGAACCACAAGGTCGCACAACTAGTTTCTTATTCAATAGCGAAAAAGAAATATCTTCTGATGAAGCTATTGCTCCCCCAAAACGCCCACGCGCAAAGATATTTGAAGACAGTGAAACAGATTAATTACCATATAAAGTTTGAAGAATAACAACAAAGTTTTTAATAAACCTTTAATTTGTTATAGTTTTTTTTTTTTAAATTTTTCAATGTGAACATAATTATTTAAATACGTAGTGTGCCACATCGAAAAAAAGACTATAGATCATTTTTATAAAAAACAAGTGAGAAAAGTTATCTTCGGCTTTCCGAAGATGGTATACCCTTGCAGATCTAAATTGCAATATGTACTTATGTAAAAATCAGAAGTCTTTTCAAAATTATTGGTATGGCTATGTCAAATGAATAAATGTTTAATTCGGTTGCGATAGCTTGGAGAACAAAAAAGTTTTCGATACAAAGACTTGAAATCTGATTGATCGTTTGTATGACAGCTATATGATATAGTGGTCCGATCCGACCGATTTTTAAACTTGATCTGCGTGCAACAAAAATAATGATCTGGTAAAAATTTCAAAACGCTAGCTTTAAAACTACTGTCTATTTTTTGCATAGAAACAGACGGACATGGCTATATCGACTCGGCTGTTGATGCTGATAAAGAATATATGTATATACTTTGTGGGGTCGGAAATGCTTCCTTTAATGCGTTACACATTTCTGGACAAAAGGGTATAAAACGTATTGAAAGTCAATCTGCTTTTTAGGTTTCATATTATTGGTGACAAAGCCTTAAAAAAACAGTGTTAAAGATGGTTTGTTAAATTACATTCGGGAGATTTTTCACTTATAGATAACGTTTAGGTCAGCCAAGTGAAGTTAATGATGACGATATCAAGGTTTTAAGCAAATCGGATCGTCATGTAACTGAGAGTGAGATTGGAGAGAAGTTAAATATACCACAATCAACCATATGATCATATACGACGTCTTGAAAAACTTGATATTGGGGTACCACATGAATTAAACGAAATTCATTTAACAAATATGTACAATCATAACTGGAGGTAAAAACGGATTGTTTACAATAACGTCAATCAAAAATATTCATGGCCCAAGTACTAATGAAGCGCCACAAACAACTTCAAATGCTGATATTCACCAAAAGAAGATTATGCTGTCAGTTCGGTGGGAATGGAAGGGTGTGGTATATTTTGAGCTGCTTCCAAGGAACCAAACGATTAATCCAGATGTCTACTGCCAACAACAGGACAAATTATTTACAGCCATCAAGGGGAAGCGACCAGAATTGGTCAATGGTAAAGATGTCATATTCCACCAGCACACATCTTTGGTCACTCGTCAAAAAATGAGAGTTTGGCTGGGAACTTTGGATGCATCCACCATATGGCACTGACTTTGCACCCTCAGACTACCAGACTGCTCAGACAAGGATTGCACTTGCTTCAGTTTTTTGCATTTAAAAAATCACCGGTTTCTTTTCGGACAACCAAATAGTATTATTTTGGTATGAGTAATAAATAAAAATTTAACACAAACTGTAAAATAGAAAAGAAATTTATGAATCTACAGACGTATATTCGTTTTAATTATAATAATTCAAGAAACGGGAGGACATAAAATAAATCTATAAACTTCCTTAAAAAAATATAAACTCCATAAATAATACATATATAGCTCCATGCTTTTTTTGGTTACGATAATGTGATAATAGTGATTGGACAATTCAAATCAAATGGAGAAGGGGAAATAAGGTTTAAATGTAATATGTAGTCATCTATGAAACATGTTAAACATGTTAAGAAAAACCGAGGGACATGCATATAAACCAGACTCCCAATCAAATAAAAGGGATACAGAAATTAGGCGGGCAAAAGAACAAAGAAACTGATGCGGAAAGGTAAACACGAGTCCATATAGTACCTGGGACCGGTGCGAGCTATCCGCATCGGATTCGGAGCTGTCCGCACTGTCGTCGCTGCTATCGCAGACCATGGACTTAAGCTCGGCATCCAGAAAGAAACGCTGCGAGCGCTGTGAAGGTTGTGCACGGAATATTGGGATATTATTCGGTTTTTGGATTTCGATTAGGGTTAAGCGGGGATAGAGGAGCAGAGCACAGATCAGAGAACAAGACGAGATAAGAATTTACAGAATCGCGAAAAAGCCACTGGTATGGGCCCATAACTCACCTGGATAAACTCGCAGAACTTGAGGCAAATTTTGCAGAGCTTAAAGATGGCGCGGTTCAGGTGTGACGACTCTGTCAGCATGCAATTCTTGAGACAGGAGTCTAGGAAGTCCTGGTGAAGTCGTAGCACGTTGTCAACATTCTCCACTTTCTTCATCTTCTCTATGAAGATATGCCAATTGGGCTCGATGATTTCGATCATCATGTAATACTCGAGGTTCTGGATGGCGTTCATCATGCGCTGACGCAGTGTGAAGGCCGAGCGGTACAGCTCTGCCGCCTGCGGCGAGAACTTCTTGGCTATCGAGTTTTCCTTCCAAATTCTGCAGAGCATCAAGTCTTTAAGAACTGTACTGAACTAATTAGGTCAGGGAACTTACTTGCAAAGCTGTCGCTCTACATGCTTACAGAAGAAGAGCTGCCGGAACAACATTTGGTATTTTGAAATAGCGATGTGGTTGAGCACCAACGAGACCGGCCACTTGACCTCGTATGTGAAGGCGAAGCACTCGAGGCCACTCAGGTCGAGGCGGTCCTGCGACTGCCAGTACTCCTCTTTTTGGTTCATAATCTTCGACATCTGGGTGACCAGGTCATAGGTGAGCAGTTCGCAATGCAAATCGTCCTTGTAGGGATCGTTACGGGCGGAGGAGAGGCGGAGAGTGAGCCCCAGCAGGTTCTCCAGGGTCATGGGTAGCACCAAATCCACGTTCTTCGACAATTCGTCCTCACAGGCGTCCATAAACTGCATGGTAAAGTCGCCCTGGTTGAGCAAAAGGTAGCGCTTCACCGACTGTAGATGGCCCATTAGGTCGTTCTCGGTTAGTAAAACGTTCAAAAGCATGCGGGCCGCAAAGTAGTAGGCGTCATTGATCACGGTCACATGGCGCTCACTGGTCGGGTCAAAGTCAAGCTCCATCTGCTGTGTGGGCATCACGCGCTTACCACACTGCCGAATGACGTTCAGGTACTTGCCAGTGCGCAGGATCTTGTCTGAGTACTTCTCCAAGAACGTGGGGATGCGGTCGCGGCGCACGGTGTAGCGCTTCTCCCAGTAGTCGTCAGAGTAGTGCTCTGGCAGCTCATCGCGGTGAATAACCTCGTTGTCCTCCACGAGGAACTCCTGTCCTCGGTCCACAATCACGCCCTTCTGGATCCACAGCTGCAGCATTAGCATGTACGGCTCGGCCGTCTTGCGCGTCAGCTCGATGATCAGCTGCTGGGCAGCCCGGTCACCCTCCAGCCGCTTGATGCGAGCGTGCAGGTGGGACAGCACAGCTGCGCCCCGTAACTCGCCGAGCTGCATGTCCACTAGGGTCGTCCAGATCTCCTCCATCACCCACAAGGTGGGTTGCAGGTAATAGAGCAGCTTCTGCACCGTGAGCTGCTGTAGCTCCTGCTCCGCTTGGATAAGCAGCAGCTAATGGGGATCAAAAGCTGGTAATCAAAACATTGAGTGGATGCAATTCAAATAAACTTACGTAAAAGTCATGGGTCATATGCTGCAGGGCTTCGTTCAATGAATTGATAACCTGCCCTTGGTTGTCCGTCTCGGTCATAATTTTCTGAATTCCCATGAAGTGCGAGGCCAGTGGGAGAATCTCCTGCACCAGCTCCACCAGCGAGCGGTCCAGTTGGGCGTGAATGGCAAAGCCGGTCTCGTAGCGGACAACGCCCACGCTATCGGGGTCAGATGAGATAGGCGTGATGAAATGACCACGCACACCTGTAAGACAATACAGCAGCTCTGTGAGCACCACCCGCTGCTGGCTGGCCAAAGGGAGCGCCCCAATCTCGGGCTGCGGCATTTGCCCGCCCTCGACCTTACAGTAATCCCACAGCATATGGGTGCGGTACTCGTCCGGTTCGCCCACCGGCGGAGCTATGTATGGAGCGGCACCGCTACGCAGGCTGGAGGCCGACTTTCCTGGCTGAGCCTCGCTTCCTATCGATCGGAAGCTGTTCAGCGAGCTGTTGGACACGGCGTTTAAAACGCGTTCCTTGATCTGCAAAGTATATTTTTATAATGATCGTTTCAGACCTGAATTCAGCTTACCACACTTAGATCTCCGCGTTCCCGCTCCCGCTCTTCCTTGGGGTGCGACTTTGTCGTTGAATGTGGCTGTGAGTGACGGTGTCTGCCGAAGACTGCCTGCCCGGCGCCCGTGTCGGTTTCCAAAGCCTTGCGGCTGTTGACGGGTGTGGATGTGGGAATGGCTTGGGATTTGCGTGTTTCCTGGACTTGATTTCGGCCAGAGAGAGCCACGGCAGCGGAGGAGCAGGCAACGGTGGAAGCTTTGGCCGTAGTCGCGGTAGCCGTCGCCGTCCCTGTTGCGGCGGAGGCCGTTTGAACAGATTCAGCTAAAGAGGCAGTAGAGGACTTTGGGAGGGGCGAGCTGCTAGCCATGCTGTTATGGTTGGCGTTGCTTGTGGCCGTTGCCATGTTTTGTAGACTGCGCGGAAGCGCCTTGAGACTCTCGTCGTCACTGTATCGCTCGGCGAACACGAGAAGTGCGTACATAGGATCTTTCCTGAAAATAACACAAGGCTATGAAATTGGAGTCAATAAACGAAGCTGGATCAAAACACGCACGTCTTAAGAATCTCCGTTATCTCTGCGGTCACCTCCTTGAATTCAGGACGCTTCCTGCTGATGGTCACCAGCACCTTTAGCAGCTCGTGACTTGGAAGACGGCGCTCATTCGTGGCCCGAAACTCTCGCAGAATGCTGTCTGGCGTAAAGGGCGACCTGAGTTGAGACAAAAGCAAAGCGGAGGGATGAGCCTGCGGCACCTGTGCACTCAAACCATCTCACGGCACTTACTGAGTCTCCTCAATCAGATTGGCGAGAACCTGGCGTACCGGATCGATTTTACTCATTGTAGCCCGGCCGAGTTGTTGTTACAATGGCAGGGACAACGGTACAATTCACAGTTGTAGGCTTTGGCCGCGGACGAGTCGCGCGATTGCTCTTTAGCTCGCTTTGAGTGTTTTCTTGGCGCAGCTAAGCAGGGTTGTCATGTGTTAGTTTGTCACTGTTTTCTCTTGCCCCTAATCGCAACGAAAATTCTTCTTAATATTGACTCACCAAACAAGTATCAACAATCCAAGTCAAACTATTAAAAAGGCGCAAATAGTAAGATAGCAGAAAAGTGTTACCACAACTCTAAAAATTTATTGTAGTGGTAGCACTCTTCGTGAAAAAAAAAGAATGGGCATGTTCCGAAACACAGCGGCGCTACCGGACTTTTGGATTGGATAATAAAAACCAAATAAATAAATTAAATAAAATAATTGGATCCATTATTTAATAATTAATAAAAACAGTAAAAATTCGAATATTGATGGATCTAATTAGAAAGTCTGGCAACGCCCACGCGGTCTGTTTTGAGGGATGGAAACATATAAATAAATTTACAATGCGAAAAAATATTAAATTAAATAAAATTGGAAGGGAGCTGAGACTCGTGGGCCCGTTTCTATTAAAACTAACAATATTTTCTAATCAATTCCAGCAATACGTCGATGTTTCCGCCACAAAGTATGAGCGTGTGCCGGTACTACCTATGCCTCTAGTGCGCATACTCCGGCACGTTCCGCAGCTTAAAACAGCTGATACTGAGTGCTTTGAAGTGCAGCTAAAATCTGTGGGCGTTGAAGAATTGAGAACTTAGAACCGAAATCCCTTGGGAAGCACCTAGCACCATTTCAACATGTTCTCCCACCTAACGGGCCAGGAGCATCGGGTAAACCTGCAATTGCTGCAGGAGTCCGCTTGCCGGGATTTAATGAAACTGCTAGATAGCATCGGGGACGTCAAGGCCATCGTGCTGGACAAGGCCATGATCGGGCCGCTGGATTTTATAACTCGACCGAAGGTTTTCAAAGATCGGAACATCCGTCTGCTGGCCCTGGGCCCAGAATTGCCTAGAGACGTCAGCAACGCAGTGTACCTGGTGCAGCCGCAAGTGGCTCTGATGGCCCTGTTGGCGGGCCATGTCAAAGCCAGCCCCTCCGGTAGCCGCCAGTTCCACATCATATTTGTTCCACGACGCTCCTGCCTGTGCATTAGCCACTTGGAAAACTGCGGAGTGCTGGGCAGCTTCGGACAGATGGCAGAACTAACCTGGAATTTTCTGCCGCTGGATTCCGACGTGGTATCCATGGAGCTGCCGAATGCATTCAGAGACGTCAGCGTCGACGGAGATACCAGCTCGCTATACCAAATGGCCGTTGGGCTGGTGCAACTGCAGAGGATCTACGGGCGCATCCTAAAGATTTACGGCAAGGGTGAGCAGGCTCACCGGGTATGGGAGCACGCTAAACAACTCGGTCGCGATGAGCGAGCGCTGTTCTATGGGGACAAGGGCGTTATTGACCAGTTAATCCTGTTGGACAGGAGCATTGATCTGCTAAGCCCGCTGGCGACCCAACTTACATACGAGGGGCTCATTGACGAGTTTTTAGGCATTCAGCAAAATAAGGTGACGCTACCCGCGACCTTATTTCCGACAGAGGAATCGGCGACCGGGCATACCAATTATGGAGCCAAAGGCCTTGATTTAGAGTCCTCGCTGGGCGGCCCACAAAAGAAGACCATCCTCCTACACTCCGGGCAGAAGCTGTATGCGGAACTACGCAACAAGCACTTCAATGAGGTGACCAAGCTTTTGGCCCGCAAGGCACGCGAGATCCACGCCCAGATGCATGCAACTTCGCAAAACTCGGAAATAAAGGAAATGAGGAGTTTTGTGGACAGTTTGCCGCAGTTGATTGCACAAAAGACGGAAATTTCCGAGCACACATCCATTGCGGGCTTGCTACACGAGAAGGTGAATGCCATCGACTTTGCCGATGACCTGGCTGCTGAGCAGGAGTTCATGGTGTGCGAGGACCTCGACAAGCCGAGTGCTTACATCGAGGACAAGATCGCCAGTAAGGCTCCCATTCGCACTGTGCTCCGGCTACTTTGCTTACAGTGCACAGCCGCATCTGGCTTCAAGGAGAAGTTACTTAGCCATTATAAGCGCGAACTCGTTCAGGTCTACGGGCTCGAGGTCCTTCTCAGACTGAGTCGCTTAGAGAAGGCGGGTCTCCTCCACCAGCAGACGGATTCAAGGGCATACGCCGTTTTGAGAAAGGTAAGCAATCTTTTCGGACAAGCCGCAGTCTAGAATATTAGAACCTTTGGACAACGCAAGGAAAACAAGTAAGGTAGCAGCAGTCGAGTTTCCCGATTGCAAAATACCCTGTACCCTTAGACATGCTTACAATTTATTTATTTAATATCAATAAATAAGTGAAAAAATATTCTACCATATTAGAAAAGAGTACCATAATAATATAAATTTGGTATGATTTTGGTTATGAAAATAAGTTTCGTGTGTCATAAAGCCATACACATTTCGCTGTCAACGTCGCAGTCGGCGTCGCGCAATGCGTGTTTTGCTGCGCTTCTGCTTCCCTTGCCATAGATTTTGCATGTGGCATAACTTCCGTGTTTCTTATCCGATTTGGTTCAAATTTAAAAATTAAATTTTTTTTTAAATTTAAATTTTTTAGCATATGCCGAATTGCATAGCATTAGGACAATAATTGTGGGCGTGTTTTTTGAGGTTTGCGGGGGAGCGTGGTCGTGACAGTTTTTTACTGTTTGCGGGGGAACGGGAGGTGATATCAAAATAAAAAAACAAACTTGTACTGCGTATGGTAATTACCTATCCAACGATATATGGCACATGTCTGTAGCTCTTGTAGTTTCTGAGATCTAGGCGTTGATACGGACGGACAGACGGACATGGCTATATCGACTCGGCTGTTGATGCTGATCAAGAATATATATACTTTATGGGGTCGGAGATGCTTCCTTCTGCCTGTTACATACATTTGCACCATATTATGATACCCTTTTCACCCATTTTTAATGGGTACAGGGTATAAAAATGACATAAATGAAAACTGATAATTCTTACAGACACTACATCTCACTGTGGACGACAATATGGAGGTGGAACCGCAGGATATCAGCTATGTGCACAGCTTTTACGCCCCGCTGACCGCTCGACTTGTGGAGCACACTCTAAAGCCTCTGGGATGGCAAAGCCTCAAGAGCCAAATCATAAATCTGTCGGGGCCCACATTCGAGGACTTCCAGGCGCAGCTGGTTGGCATTGGAGGACGGCACGCCGGAGCTCTGGTTGGCGAGGGATCCTTGTTGCAGGTTCCCCGTGTAGTGCTCGTGTGCTTTGTGGGCGGCTGCACCTATGCGGAGATCGCGGCGCTGCGCTTTCTTTCAGCCCAGGAGGACAACAATGTAGAGTTCTTAATCGCCACCACAAAGGTGGTGACCAAGAACTCATTTCTCGACAGCCTGATGGAATCCTGAGGTCAACGCCTGAGCCGCCTAGAGGCCCATCGTCTTTCCAGCGACCATGGACTTGTGCGTGGATGAAACGCGTCGGGGCCGCTCAGGCCTAGGCCGAAGAAAAAGGGCAAGCGTCGCAGCACGGCGGCTAAAGAAGCAGAGCCCTCGGACTATGGTCTCGTTTTGGAACAGAGCCTGGCTGTGGAAATATTTTTAAAGCATATATTTTTCGATTTCAGCATTTATTTTGTATACGACGTATTCTCTTATATAATATATATTTGTATGCATATATGTATTCGTATCTATATGAGCACAGAAGAGGGTTTTTGTCTAATAGACCCAAAAGTCGACAAAAATCGTTAAATGTAAAAGTCCATATGGACCACTTTGGGGATTAATGTTGTAAAGGACACAATACTCGTACAACTTCCAATGTACACCAAAAATGTCAAAACAAATATTTAATGGTACATATATTATTTGGCCTATTCAAGAAGTTATCAAGTTGCTAAACACCAACTTTAAGGTTTTTAATCTGTGCAATCGCGTCACACCATTGAGGAGAAGAAAACTTTACGGTCTAGAGAATAGGAATTGGATTTAGAGAGTTATTCAGGGCAATGTAAAGGGTTATATACGCATGCTTCAGTTTTTGATGCTACATATATTTGTCATATTTAAAGCTCGACATGAAATATTTAAATCAGTTATTCAAATTATAAATAAATGCGAAATTAAACCCTAAGCTATGTTTGTTTTGGATTTATCCCACAACATTTTTTTAAACACTTTGGGCCAAAATGGGATGGAAGTAAAAAAAAGTTGCGATATACTAAATTGAAGACAATGGAGATTACCGCCAGATCAAGAAAACTGGCATGATACTTTCAAATACGTGTCGAATCCCAAACAAGATTGCATTCTCAAGTTATTTAATAAATTTGTTTTTGGTATATATATTCTGAATTAAAAAATATGCCAAGATTTTCGATTTGATTTTCTTATACTTGTATAATATTATAAAGCTCTAAATATTCAATTTGTTTGTACCAAAAGGTAAGTGACTTTTTTCTAAAACATAAAACACATCTTAACGTAAAATTTGTTATCTTATCTAAATGATATTTGCCGATTAAATGTTATTTACCCATTCGGAGCTAAACTATTTTATGGTCAATAGATAATTGCAAAACAAACTTCAGTCAAATCGGACTATTTTTATGAGATGTTAGCCATTTTAGCCGTTTCTTTAAATCTTAAAACTTTAAACAATAGACGTTTGGTTGGTATTCAATTTCTTGGAATCGCTTAGAAATTAAAAAAAAGAATGGACTATAGTCAAGCTTCCCGGCTTTTTGATACCCGGTACTCCTTTAGTCTCTTCTATGTCCCTTTTCCTAATATATTTTACTTGCTATAGTAAGCAATTGCACAAATTTAGTATTGGAAACATCAATTTTTGGTTATTCTTATAGGCGGAATAGGGTAAATTAATAAGCCTTGTTTTCAATTTTAAAAAGTAGGTTTCAACAATAGAAAAAATGGTTCAATACAAAAAAATGAAACATTCAAATAAATTCGTTTTTTGCACGCTTACTTGAAATACAAAATAAGGGACTGTGGCGTTTAGGTTTGTTGGGGGCTTGTAAAAAGGATTTTCGATCGACAATGTTAAAAAAATAAGCATTTTTTGTAATTATGGTGTCCGATTTTAAAAGTCCATGGCTGACTGTCTATTTACAGATAATGTCGCCTCCACATCCGTTAAAATGGCCCAATCCAATCCAGAGCACCGAACTCCAACAAAAAAATCAAATGACACGCGCGTGTTGGTTTACTTTTAAATAAGTTTTATTTTATTGACATCGATGTGCATCAATTTAATTCTTATTTGTTCTCCACCTTCATTTACCATAATTGCAAAAGTACAATTCATATTTATTATGTTATAATTAAAATAAAAAAAATGTATTAACATAAAATTTTACATATTTTTGTCTGGCGCTCTTCAGCGTTCTCTCCCGTTCTTTGTCGTGCTATCCTAATTATTAAAGACGATAAGGGTAGGCCGAGATGCCTCCAATCCTTTTCCCTTACTAACTGAAAAAATGAACTATTCCGTCTCGTTCTGATTATCGGTTTGATTCGTCGTCCGTCGTCGTGTGTTTATCCTCCTAACAACCGAACGTCTATTTTAGATATCTCCCAACATTAATGTTAATTGGATTAGTATTTCCCGCATTCTATTTTGTTCTTCACTAGAATGTAAAATGCTACAATTAGTTTTTTTGATTTTTCCATTTTTTTTCGTTTTTTTTTTTTTTTTTTTTTTTTGTTATATAATTTTCATTATAAATGTATCTTTGTGTGTGAATGAGTAGCTCTGTGTTAATTTGCATCAACATACGACCGAACGCAAATAATATTTCCACGTAAACATAAATCTTTAAATAATTAAACGTTATATGCTTTAATTTTCTATACAATTTATTGTTTTGACTAAGCATTTGCAATTTGCATTAATTAACTCTAAAATAGGCTTATTTTAGTTAATGTATTTATTACTTTATATCTTTTTGTTATAACAAACAAAACTAAATTGTAAACAGAACTAACTTTTTGCATTTTCTTTTTTCATTTGATCAAATTGATTGGCCATAAAACTTTCGGGTACAGCAAAAAAATATGGTCAATTTGAGCTTCTCTCGTTAAAAATACATTTTTATTAAATGAACAGAAGGAACAACATAAGTCGAGAATTTTGAACCTAACAACATGAAAAATGGCAATCGACGTGCGCCCGGAACTGCGATCGCAGCACCTCTCCGCTATCAATTGAAAATAACATTAAACTCGCTAAATCGCAAAATCGATTGCGAATCAAAGTAAATATCTACCTCTCCGCGAGCGTTTTAACAAATACACACAATAAATCTATTTACGACATTTTTGAAGTCAGAGCGCGATGGTTTCCGTTAACAAAACTAAATTGTAATCGATTTCAGTTATTCGGTAATAATATCAAATTATAATTTTAACATAAACCTATTCACTTTGCGTACAAAATTTTGAAGTGGTTTTTTCCATGCTCTTTTGTTGCTTTTGTGTTATTGTTTGTATATGACATTTAGGCTTACATTTATAATTATGTATTTATAATTTCTTCTGCTTTGTGTTTTGCTTGCTCTTGTAATTAATTGTTTCAAATGTAGTTAATTTAATGATCTTTTTCTTGTCTTCCAGAGTCGAAATTTCTTTAATTACAAAACTATTGCAGCTTCTGCCAGTCGAAACTGTTAGAAAATACTTGGGGCTTTCGGGATTTTACGCAACAACTAGTTGTTTGATTTTTTTTAGTTCCTACAAGAACAACGCAAACCAGGACTGTTGTTTGTAGATCTTATTAGTGCGACTCCGATGGATTTTGTTGGGATTTTGTCGTTGCTGACGTGGTTGTTGGCTTGTAATTTCCATAAAAATTTAAGTAGACCACATTACTAAACACATGTTGCGATTGTGGTTGTTGGTATTTCTGTTGTCTATGCTATAGCGAACCAGCCGGAAAACTTGTGGAACTATTGCTATGAGCTAAACTAATCATGGAACCAGACAAGCTTCCCTCCTCATCTGGATAGGCTTCACGGGATACCTCGATTAGCGATAAAGTGCTGCAACAAGATTAATACAAATATTGATACAAGCCATTTTCGGAATTCAATTTGAAATTTGTTATTTTAGCTAGATACCTGAAACCCAAGGAAATTGATTCGTTATCAAATGCCTCCAATTCTTTAGTATGTTTCTCGTGCTTCATGCGCAACCGCTCGGCGCGTTCCTGATTAAATTGCTGCAGCTCTGCGTCCATCTGTACAGAAATACACAAAAATCTCAAAAGTCAATAGAGGAAGTCAAACGTCCTTGTGGGTTGGTTACCTTGTTTTCAAGAAGACCACGGCGTACGCTGACGCGGTTTTCGAGTTCTCGGCGTTCGCGATCTCGTTGCTCCTGCGCCTGCTTTTTGTTTTTGTTTTGATAAGCGGTCAGCATTTCCAACTCATACTCCAGTTGCTCGTGGGTCCGTTGGCACTCGATTACTTGGCTCTCATCCAATTTATAGCTTTGACTTTGGAACATGTCCGCAATGCTCTGCTCATACTGTAAAATACGTACAAATAATATTGAGTACAATGAATAAATTATTCTTTATCTGACGGTCAATTTGAAAGAACGTTCTTTAGTATACAAAAACGGATGATCATCTAAAAGCTAGTGAACAACAAAACGAAATTGTCTAAAAAAGAATTCGATAATCTTTACCCCTAGTAGACCTACTAAGTAATTACATAGTCCTATCCCTTAATCCCGTAATTGCTTGAACTCAAGTATAAAAAATTGATTTTGTAATATATTTTAACAATATACAGGTACAGGTTCAGCGCCAAACCCCGAAAATCATTAAAGTGTTACCTGTTCGCCTAGCAATGTCAGCTTTCTGTGCTTCTCCTCCTTAAGCTGCTTAATGACTTCTTTTTGTTGCTCCTTTGGTGTCGTCTGCAGCACCTGGGCCTTGTAGCGTTTGTATTGCTTCGTCTGCGTCTTGCACGTCTCGCGGAACTGTTTCCGAATCAGGAGCTCCTTTTGCTACAGAAGTAGTAAGAAAGTAGTGAAAAATACAGTTCAGAGATCAATAATATCGATAATACCTTTAGGCTTTTGGGTTGCTGCCTCAACTCTAGCGCGTGCTTCCGTACCAACTCCTTCTTGATGCGGTCCATATAGTCTTTTTGATTGTGCAACTCCGTGTCGTGTTGCTTGTTTATCTAGATAAAAGGATTGGTGAATGACAATAGTTGCAAAAATACGAAAAAAGAGAGCGAGACCCACCTGCTCCTCGCGCAACTGGTGCACGCTCTTTTGCTGACGGTATTCCAGTTCCTGTGTCTTTTCGTGGTGTTTCAAAAGCATGGCATGGGCCTGCTGCAGTTGCTGCTCCTTTTTACTGAGCTCCTGGAGATGAAAATAATGAAATAAAGGACCGATATTAGAAGTAAAACAAATTTTAGTCGCTGGTTCACTTACATCTCGCAGTTGCTGGTCCTCATGCTCGTGCTGCATAATCATGCGCTTGCGCTTGAACTTTCGCATCTCCAGATCTATGTACTGCTTCTGGGCCTGTAGCATACGCTGCTCCTCCTGCGCCTCATGCTGTTTTAGGGTATCCTTTTGAGACTGGAGGGTAAGGTCTCGTTGCCGCTTGGGCGTGGAATCGTCCATTGACAACTCGCGCTTCCAGCGCTCTTTGTTCGCCTTGTATTCCTTCTTGCGGTTGAGATCGTATGCCTTGCGGTCGACCTCCTGCTTCAGCGTAATCTCTTTGTGTAGTTTCTTCTCGGCGGCGCTAGTCTGCTTAGCACGGCGCTCTACGTCCTGCTGGTGTTTGCTCTGCAATAATGTAATAGTGCTTACCTCCATTCTTTTGACGATAATCTCAACTCAAGGTCTTACACTTACCTCTAGCCGATCGAGTTCCCTGGTAAAATTGTGCAGAAGCGTATCATACTCCTTGTCTAGAGCGGTCTTGTGCGCTTCCATGTCCACCTTGCACTTCTCCTCCAGCTTAACCAGATGCGCTTGATGCTCCCTCCGCATCCGCTTGTACCCGGACATCTGTTCATGCATCTCCTCCTATGGAGTTTTGCGTGGTAGTGTCGGTATCGGTGTCGGTGGAACGGATCAAAGAATGCACATGAGTTAGTGGTGAAAATGCGTGATTCGAAGCTATGGCTGGACAGCATTGGGTCCTACATGGAACAGCTGTGAAATACAAGACAGCTTGCCAAGCCAAGATCTAGCTCTAACATCATCTCCAGCTCGAACTTAACCTCAAAGAGCGCAACCCGCGATCAAAACATACCTCTTCGACGTCTACGCCTTTCTCTAAACAATTCTACTGTTCTACGTACTAGCTACGTATTCACATAGCGCAGATTAAAAAAAAAAAACACAACATAGGCATAGGAACATAGGCGAAAATCAAGCGACTCCAAATGTGAAGAAACGTAAGTTTAGGCTCGGCAGTGTGACCATTAGCGGGCGTGAGCGGAGATGGAATGGTTTCGTGTCCGTGTAGATGTCCGCCAAATGCATTGAAAGTGTGCCCTTACGCAGACCCACCGATAAGAGATAACTGCTTTTGTCAACTTTTGCAGATCTCAGCAACTGGAATCACACGAAGTAGTTTTAGGTAACCAGATTGGGGACGTCGAACCTAGAACTTCTCAAAAAGTCTTCTCAAAAAGTAAAAACAAATAAAAAGCTAAAAATAATAGAGATAAAAAAGAGTATAAGGACTGAAGTCCTCTGGAATGACTCTTTACTGGAAAAGAATTATAAATAGAAATAAATAGCAATCTATTTCGGCAAAATATATACGTTTGACCGACTTGCTAAGCTGCCTATATTTAACATATTTAGACGAACATAACGAAACGGCTTACTACGGCTTTGCTAGTACATATCACAAAAAGGTGTGGAAATGAAAGCCCTTCGGAGCGGTTGTTGGACCAGATACCAGTGTGGTTGTGGATGGTCGGACGGGTAGCTTGAATTCGATGGCAGATGCAACATTGACGGCTAACTACAGAAATTACATGGTTATGGAAATGCTTGTTAATCATTTATTGCTTTTTTGTGTTTATTGGCGCTTCCGCGTAGGGCTATGCGATTACACAGGGACAACAGCGTTTCTTTAGTGGCTCTTGGTCTTTCTGGATGCTGATCTTCAGCTCGCCCTCATTCTGCCTGAGGCTGTGGCTCCGACTGCGGTCGCCGCCACACAGTTGCGAACAGAGATTATAGCGCGCCTGTTCGAGGATGTGGGATAGAACAACAAGAACACAACAAAGAGAGCATGTAGTAGAGACACGGGCAAGACACGAAGGTCAGAAGCATGGAGCGAGCGGGTATCGGGAAATGGAATAGCTGAAAGGCTGAACGCCTGCTCTGACCATCTGGCATCCAGTGCATCCATGGCAACACAACACTTGAATGCTGGAATGGTATGGGATCGATGCCTGAACTGCAACAAATTGGTTTTGAGGCGAGTCCCTAGCGAGTGCTGAAGGGAGGATGGTCTATGTTGCAGCGGGCTACTCCCCCCAGGATATCGATTTCACGCAAAGAACATTGAAAACATTGAAAAATCGCGACAACGCACCTGCATGTGTTCCTTCTGCTGCTTGGTCACGATGCTCGTGGTCCGGATGGTGGCAAAATTGTTGGGTCCGTGGTCGTTCACCGCGTTGGAAATGGCTTGCTGCGAGGAGGCTGAGCTAGCTGCGTACACGGCTGCCTGGGCGGCAGGCGTTGTCAGGTAGCGCGGCTGGATGGGCTGCATTCGGTCGGGCTGCAGGGAACCTCCCGCAGCTGGTGAGCTTCCGCTGCTGCCGCCTGTGCCTCCAACTCCAACCCCACCGTGGCTCGTGGCTCCCAAATGCGGAAGTACGGAGAGCGGTGGAGCTGGTGCAGGGGCAGGCGCTGGCACCACTGATGCCGAGTTCGTAGGCGTCACGTTGTTGTTCATGCTGTGCATTATGTTGGGCATAGGTGGCCGGTTGCGATGGCGTGAGGAGTTGCGGGACACGGCACCCGCCGGGCCTGCCTGGGGCGGCTGACCGCTGGGCCAGCTTGGCTGAGGCGTTTGGTGCGGGTGCGGGTGGTGGTGGTGGTGGTGCATGGACACCGCCGTAGCGGCTGCTGCTAGCTGGTGGTGGTGTGCTGCGATATGGTGATGATTTTGGGCCGCAGCCGGTATGGAATTGGATGAGGAGCTCTGCTAAAACAAGGGACGAAGACGAATCAGCACAAGTTTAAGTGTTGGCCTACGATTCGGGCCATTCTTACCTGACTACTGGCCGCCGATACACCCACCGAGTGTATGGAGTGTTCGGAAGTAATACTATTGCTCTTGCTGCTGTCTCCGCCGGCGTGGTCGTCCTGCTGGTCGTCTGCGTCGCCCACAGCGCTCTCCGTCTCGCAGGTATCTACCATAAGTATTTTCTTCATCTTACGGTAGTTGAGGTTGTCTAGCTCGCGCACCGCCGACTTGGTGCGAGCTATCAGTTCTAGCAGTACAGTTTCGGAGCGTGGCCTGGTCACATAGGCATGCGTAAGAAGTTTGGTGGATGAGGGACGATCCGCGGGCATCTTCTTGAGGCACAGTTCAACGAAGCTGCAGAAGGCGTCCGACCAGTCGTTTTTCTGCAATAAAAAGGTATTTTCGGGTTGCTTAAATTAATAATAACAGTTCCCACTATTTAGGAGAGCGATTTACAGTCTGATTTTCATTAAAAAAAATATATTTACCATATTTATGCATAAGAATTTTTTGTTTGAAAACTCACCGGAAGCGTAGGTGATTCGTTCTGGGCGATGTGGTAGAGTGCAGACATGGCGTTCATGTTGAAGTAGGGTGGCTTGCGCTCCGCCAATTCGATACAGGTGATGCCCAACGACCACACGTCTACCTTACCGTCGTACTGGCCCTCGTCCATGGCCAGGATGACTTCGGGAGCCATCCAGTATGGTGTGCCAACGAAACTATTGGCCGGACACTTGATGGCGGCACTGCCAAAGTCGGCAAGCTTAACCACGCCGTTATCCGTCAACAGAATGTTGCCCGCCTTGATGTCGCGATGGATGCGACCCAGCGAATGCAGATAGCTTAGACCGCTGAGCACTCCCAGGCAGATGGCAGCGATTTCGTCTTCGTGTAGAGGCTTCTTGTGCACCTCGATGATGTCCGAGGCGGAGCCCACGCAGTACTCCATCACCAACCAGGCAGTTGACTCGCGCAGGTAGCAGCCCTTATATTCGATGGTGTTTGGGTGATTCAGTTGGCGAAGGAAGCTGGCGGGGCGGGTTTAAGACGGGTTTATTTAGACTAAGCGGTTATTTGGTGGTTCGATGTTGCCCGGATGGGACTACTCACCGTATCTCCTTGAGTATGTCCTGCCACTTGTCTTGACTCTGCTTGCCCGTATACGACATTTTTTTGATGGCAACAATCTCCTTGGTGAGATTGCATCGCGCATAGTAGACAGCCCCGAAGGAACCATGGCCGATTTCGCGCAGGTCTTCGAATATCTTTTCCGGGTCATGCTTGTTGAACAGGTCGGCTATTTCCGGATCCTTGAGACTACCAGGTCGTGCCGAAGGCATGACTGTCTTTCATGCTCTTAGTCCGTGGCTATGCTTCTGTTCTGCTTGGCTCCTTTCCCCAACTTCGCCGGCAAGACGTCGATTGTCTTAAATGTATCTGAGATCGGTAAAGAAACGAGGAGACGGAATTACGGTTAGTCACTGTCTTAGTCTTAGTCATTTCCGAAGGAGAGCGCTTTTCGGGCCAGAAGACCTTTCCGACCTTACGGACCCCAGCCCAGTGTGTTGGCAAGAGGTTTGGGTCTGTCATGCCCGTGTCTGTTGCGCAGCCCAAAGCTGCTTATCAAATCGATCAAGTGATTCACGCGCTGGCCCAACCAAAACTCACTCACACCACCGAGCGCGGCCTGGCACAAATCATTCAGAATTCCACACGCAGTACGGAGTACGGGTAAGGGTACGGGTAGGGCCCTTATCAAAATCCGTTTTTTTCGGCTGGCCTCTTTACGACTATTTTCTTTTTGCTTCCTTGTTGTCAAGTTGCAAGCTGTAAGCTGTCCCTACCCGCGCTACCCGTTGCTACCCTTTATTTTAGCAGTTGACAACAATTTGACCCAGCAAATAGCAACAACACTTGCACCGCAGATCGCCTGGGGTCTGGTGGGGGGGATGCACACGTGCCCGTCTATTTGAAGGAGACTTTACGACGGACTCCTTGGCCAATAGACACACACGCAGGTTGGAGGAAGTGGGGCCACCGAAGCTGGGGTGGATGCATTTGAAGCTGTTTCAAATTCCATAGGCTCACACACGCATGGCTGCATGGATGCAAGTGCATTTGCGGGGCGTGTTGAGAGTTTGCGGGAGTCCAGGGAGTACGCCAAGCTCCTCCGATGGGGATTCCTATCGTGTAGGAAACGGGCTTGATTGTTTACCAGCACATCTCGCCCACATACTCTAATTGGTATTGTACCGTGCGACTGGCATTATTTACTCGCATCGAAACAGAAACACGCCTTTTTTCATAGCCCCACACACACACACAAACACTCTTGTACAAAGAGCAGCCATGCCGCTCTCGCACACACCCGTGAGCATCGAACATCGGCGAGCATGAATGTGTGCGTCGTGCCGTGCATCGGTTGCTGGTCAAAGCAGATTGTTGTTTTGCACCTTATGAGGCACAAACTCAATTAAATTTGTGTTTTTCGCTCTGCTGCGGGGCTTTTGTTTTGCCCCAGCGTCTTCATTTAAATTGCGACACTAAATTTTCTTCTTCACTTTGCTTTGATTTCGATCAAAGCCCCCCTCCTTTGGGTGTGAACCAACGCACGAAACACCGAAAGGTGAACAGCAAACTTACGACGGTGGTCGTCATCGGCAAAGCTGTTTCCCCGTTTCTGTTCAAGATTGCAATTCAACAATTTGGCGTATGTGGGATAGAATCGCTACAGCTCTACTTTTCGGGATGTTTTATAAATTGTTTTGCATGCACATCGCACACTCATACAGTCACACTCACACATACACACACACGGACGCAGACAGGCGCTCATAGGGAGCAGATAAATACACACAACGCGTCTTGGTTGTGTGGGCCTTGATTGGTGCCTGCTCTTTCCTGCCGAATAGGAGGGTGTCGCACTTCAACCGACATCAGATGTAACCTAAACTTTGCCTATTTGCCGAATTGAGTCCGGGACGGGAATGGAATTGGGAAAAATTTGCACATTTTATCCGAAAACCGAAACATAAACCCGAAAAGTAGAGTATGCACATACACACCGACACGAAACCGACACCGACACCGACACAGCAGAAGTGAGTAGAGCGAAGGAGAAAGAGAGACGTTGGAAAATGCATAAATCTTTCGGGGGGAAATGGGGCTTGCTATATTGCTATATTCAAGGGCTTACATTTGGCAATTAATCAATTCTTGCTAGTTTAGCGTCGCGGTTTTTCGCTTTTCGTTTTTCGATTTTAGTCTTTTATCGGTATGCATTTTTTCCCGTGCGTCGTTTTCTTTACGTCTGCTCTACCCCACCGCTGTTATTTCTATTCGCTCAGAATATCTACGATTCGCCCTGCACTACACACGCGTTTCGCTTTACACGCCCACACTGGCTCCACATTTTGAGGACGCCGATTCGAATATATTTATCCAACGCGGATAGTTTCAGGCGGTTGTTTCGTACTCAGCTTCCAAAATTTCCTCGCTGGTTTTTTTTAATTTAATTGTGTAAAGTTCACACACATCGAGCGGAGACTAGAGGTGGGGAAATTCCGACAAGAATATCGATGCATCGATAGCATGAACAAAACATTGTCGACATTTAAACTCTTACATGTATTTAGCTATTTATTAGACTAAAGGAACTAAAATACTAAGGAGTAAAATTAACACAGATTCATGTGAAAAATTTACCAAAGAAATTACATTACATTGCGAAGCAACCAAAAACAAATCTCAAGATTCGATTTTTTTTAACAATTTAAATAAATACTTTTTAATTTACATCCTACATGAAATAATATTTTTACCAAATTTTACATAGTAAAGTTACACGTAAAGTTATGACAAATATTGTCGATAAATCAAAGCAGTTTTTTTTTTAATGTTTGGATAAACTTTTGGTTTTTTTTAAGTATTAACAATTATGGGAAAAATTAGCACCAATAGAATTTACTTAAAAATAACGGGCTAAACGTAATATTTTACGTTTTGGCTCATTACACACAAAAAAATTATAATTTTTTATATAGAGTTGTAATGTTTTTTTTATCATATACTACAATAAATATAAAAATGTACAATTCTTTTAATTTAGGAGATAAGCAATATAAGAAAAAGATGCGATATCATTTTTGAATGAGATACGCAGTGGATCGTGTGTTTTTGTAATTAGATGTTAGAATGGTTACCTATTATAGTGTTCGGAAGGATATGGTTAATCCAATTGGATTCGTCAAAATAAAAATTACAAAAGGAATTTTGAATCAACCACACCATGAATTAATGTGTGGAGAAGAATATCCCCAGGAATAGTTCTGCGGTCCTGTCATGATGTTAACTCCTAAAATTTAAATCTACTACGATACGCCGAAAGAAGATTAATATTAGCCCGGCTTGCTTAACAAATGTTTAGCTGTGCACTATGAATATTATTTTATTGGTATTTCAATAAGTAAAAAAGTTTTAAAACCATTTGTAACGGATCGGCCCACTTTTCGTATTCCCTTTAAAACACATCAATGCTGAAATTTATGTATTGTACTTCAGCAAAATTTCATCGATGATATGCCTATGTATCGACAGTCATTTCCATTTTATATTTGTATATTGGTTTTGTATCATAATATGATTATGATTACTTCGATTAGTTAAATAATAATAATATAATTAAATATTATAACTAACAATGGTACACATAAAAGGAATTCATCAAAATGTCAAAACAAAAAAATTGTATACATAAAAAAATAAAAAGATTTTAAGTAAGGACAAAAAAATAAAAAATATATTTTATTTAAAAAAAATCAATACAAAGTTAAAAGACATATTTTTATTGAAGTAAAACACTTGGTGATGTCTATGACGACAATCGTGTGGGTGAAGTTCCCTACCTGGTCACCTGTATGTCCATAAATTTTAAATTGGATTAAGATCGGGGTTTTGATTTTGTTTAATTTTTTTAAATATCGTTGGTTGGTAGAAAACTAAAACAGAAGTCAAAATTGAATTTTTTTTTATTTTTGGTTTTATTGAGAGAGAAAAATTCGAATTTGTTGAAACAGATACTTTATTGCAATTTGGAATAATCGGCGGAAGTTCATTCCCAATTGTGAATCATACATTTCGTATTTAATTAAATCGAAAATAAATTATCCCTTATTATACTACCATCGGATTAAACACAAATTCGTTTTAAAACCTAAATTTTTACTAATAGATAGTACAGATATTTTATGCAATAACCAATGCAGCTAGTACTTGGTTAACTAGTTATTAATCTTAACATTATATAATGAATCAAATATCTTTAATAAATAAATTTATTGAATAAAAAGTACATTTTTAGCCGTCATACCTCTTCTTAAAAAGTTGTTCGATCCCTAAATAAACTTTTATGGTTTTAATTATTCTTTTTCGTTTGAATTTTAGATTCCAAAAAACATTTTTGTACCCTTGCTAAAGGGTATTTAAATTTTGGTTTCAAGTGTGCCACGTAGAGAACACATCTCCCGCTATATATGTATATTATGTATATTCTTGATCAGGATTAACTCCTGAGTCGGTATAAGCATGTTTATCAGGACGTCTGTCCGTCGTCAGCAGAAACATGAAAGTTATAGAATTTTCAATCGTTTAGTTAGTATATAGTAGACCGATCGTAGTCGTTCACTATTAGTGAACTGCGTGCAAAGGAAAGAAGGATGTATGCAAAGTTTCAAAAGCTACAGACTTCTTTAAGTCTGATTAGTTTCACGAACCGACGGAAATGCACAAAAAATTTGCATAATGTAAAGAAATCGGGCGTAACAAAATCTTGTTCTTTCAGTTAGAGAATGCAGTCGACCTAAAAATACAAAAAAGGACTCTTGGATGAAAATATAATATTCTCGTCAACATATCCAATCTTCAATAAAACCTATGGAAAAAATTAAACACTCGACTCGAAAATAAACTGATTTCGCCATTAGTAAAGGAATTCAACGATATAAGAGAAATTTTGAAAATGTGTTATGTATGTTTTTCGGTTGGATTACAAAAGCATATTTCAGAGTTTGAAAATCTTACTTTTATTTTAAGAGTCGTGCCGGATATTTATGTTTAGGAAATATTTTTCACTTCGATTTCAAAAACAAAGCACGATTGTTTGGGATGATCTGATAGTTACTTTATTTTACAAGTGAATTTTTACACACTGAAACACATAAAATAAATTGGAAAAAAAAGGTTACTTAAAAAAGTATTGCTGGTTGGGAGAAGTTTGGCCTTTTCTAGAGCTGTCGATGCCAATGGGAGCGATGCGGTAGTCCGAGAACGATCTAGAATACGCGTCTGAAGGCGCAGCTGAAGGACCCTGCTGGCTTGGAGACGGTGGCTCGGAGTAGAAGACGCTTTCGCTGTCGTAGTTTACCAGGAATGGCGGCGGGGTTTGGTCGGGATCAGAGCCAGTGGCAATGTTAGTGCCCGTAGGAGCATTTGCGTTTCCAGTCCCATCCCCTTTAACGTCTGTGGCATCCACATCCTCAACGTCATCGGACCCGCCTGCCGTCTCCGCTTCCGCTGCCCTCGCCAGAGCCTCTACCCCGCCCCCAAACACCTGCGGCTTAGAGAAGGTATCTGCAAAGGGTCGGAGAGAATCCAATTGTACGGCAATTAGTTAAAAGTGATCGAATTTTACCAGTAGGTTGTGCGTACTGATAAACAAGGCGATCTCCCAGCTGAGTAGGGCGTCGCTGCACTTGTTGCTGTGGTGGTTGTCGTTGTTGCGGACGAGGACGTGGCCGCGGCTTGGGCAGTGCCTGGGGAGCAGTACTCGCTGGCAGTTGTGGAGACGGAGCAGCTGCGGCGTCGTAGTCATATTCATAGTCGGAGAGCTGGCGCTGTGACTGCGGCTGAGGCGATGGCAGAGTTTTAGAAGGGGCCACTGGCCTGGCTCCGTAGTAGAAAGCTAGGGGGTATGGCTGAGGAATCACGCGCCTCGTCGGTTGCGGCGCTGGTGGAGCCGGAGCCGCAGCCGAAGTTGGAGCTGGAGCTGGAGCCGGGGGTGGAGGATCCGCGTAGTCATAGTCAAAGGGCAGGTAGCCGGAGGCAAAGTATGGGTGCCAGATGGGTCTGCGACGCCTCGGGAGCGGTGGAGGCGGAGCCGGGGTAGTTGTGGTCGTCATTGGCCGCCGGGTGGTGCGTGTGGTGTTGGCTTTGGCCGCTGATAACTGGGCACTCTTCAGCAGCACATTTCGCAATAGCAGGCTGAAGTCGAGGGTGACGGTTCCACGCTTTTGTCTAGCCGCAGGACTGAAGCGGTCCTGCGAGGCTGACTGGCCTTCGCCGTTACCGATCAGCAGCGCCACAAACAGGGCGAGCACCAGTGGCGGAAGGCAGGACATGGACGTCATTCGGTCGAGAGCTAAGCGCTGGCTGTACTGCTCTGGAGGCCGTTTCAATAAAAACTGGTGGAGATAGGAGGCCGTACCGTTGCTCAGCTGCTTGCCTTGGCTCGACACGGCTTTCGCCGAGCCTGGGCGTCGTGGATTAAGTGCCCCAAAATGGACAAGTTAAACAGGTTGCTTGGCCAAGCAAGACCAGGCCAGGCGTCGTAATCTCGTAATCGCTTAGCCGACACCCCACACCCCAACAACGACGGCTGTCGCTTATCAACGGGTTCTGTGCGTGACAACAATTACTTTTGCACTAGTTTTCGCTGGTTTTGCGGTAGTTAATAGATAGTAAATGTACCTAAAACTATGCATAATGCTTAGCAGCCGATGCATATTCAGTCATGACCCGATCGCGCACAGTCTCCGGTTTATTTGTCGTTTGAGCGATTTCCAAAATCATACATCCACGATTGTCATTATCCCCTAAGCAAGTACAGATCTAGTCGTTTTGGAATATCCAATACTACTGTCTAAACCATTTTTATACCCTGTACCCATTAAAAATGGGTGAAAAGGGTATCATAATATGGTGCAAATGTATGTAACACGCAGAAGGAAGCATCTCCGACCCCATAAAGTATATATATTCTTGATCAGCATCAACAGCCGAGTCGATATAGCCATGTCCGTCTGTCCGTCCGTCCGTCCGTCTGTCCGTATCAACGCCTAGATCTCAGAAACTACAAGAGCTACAGACATGTGCCATATATCGTTGGATAGGTAATTACCATACGCAGTACAAGTTTGTTTTGTTTGTTATTTTGATATCACCTCCCGTTCCCCCGCAAACAGTAAAAAACTGTCACGACCACGCTCCCCCGCAAACCTTAAAAAACTGCCACGCCCACAATTATTGTCCTAATGCTATGCAATTGGGCATATGCGTTGGTGCTTATAAAAGCTATCTAATTTTTAAATTTGAACCAAATCGGATAAGAAACACGGAAGTTATGCCACATGCAAAATCTATGGCAAGGGAAGCAGAAGCGCAGCAAAACACGCATTGCGCGACGCCGACTGCGACGTTGACAGCGAAATGTGTATGGCTTTATGACACACGAAACTTATTTTCATAACCAAAATCATACCAAATTTATATTATTATGGTACTCTTTTCTAATAGAATATTGTTTCATTTATTTATTGATACTAAATAAATAAATTTTAAGCATGTCTAAGGGTACAGGGTATTTTGCAATCGGGAAACTCGACTGCTGCTACCTTACTTGTTTGGATTGATTTGTTGCTAAAAATTAAAATTTTCTGTTGATTCCCACATATATTTCCAATGTTTTAATAGAATCTTTGACTTAAATAGAATCATTGTATTTTGGGATGGCAGCCTATTTTTTTGGGGGATATCAGGAGATTCAGGTTCATCGTCCCGTATTAATTAAAATTTGGAGGGTCGATTGTGTTTGTAAAGATATTATTTTTTAAAATTGGTAAAAAAGAAAGTTCTCCATCTTTATAAGCGAAGAAGATTAAAACTTTGGTTGGGTTTTCGCAATATTCTCGCTGACTACCGGAAAAACTTCTCTACTTATATTTATTATATTTTGCTTAGTTTATTCGTGTCTTAACCCACGGTGCGGACAAGTGGCAGTCACGATTCGCTCTCATAATAATATAAATTTCGATGTCGAAGGGGCTGCGATTTTTGAATTTGATTTCCAAGATATTTTCAGATCATATCCATGGTAATTAACAGTTTCGTTGTTTGTGTTAATTATTGGCGCAGCTGAGTTTGATTTAGTTTCCAGCCGTCCAGACAATGGCAACCTTTCGCTTTCCGGTAAACCAGTCCTGGACCAAGATGGGGCAGGAGACGTGTCGGTGTCAGGTGGTGGGGCCGTTCTTTATGCAGATGTGGAGGGTACAGTGCCCTGGTTGACTTCGATCTGTTTTGTACCGGATAGAGCCTGCGTGTGTCGGGCTGCTTTAATCTTGATTTCGCGGGCCCTCTGAATGCCCAGGGCCTCTGGGGCCTGGTTAGCTGTCAGTTCGGTTGCGCAACCCAGAGAGGCAATACTGGCCAATTATGTGTGGTAAGCCCGTCAGAGATCTGTGCCACTCCTCGCGCAGCTTGGCCGGGAGTCTGGTGAAAATCCGTTGTTTTCATTTCCCACGACACTTAAGCGTCTGTAAGCGCAATTTGTCAAAGACTGCCACTTGGATATCCAATCATACAAAACGAAATCGGTTCGATGTCGGTCATCGGTTGTCGGAAGAGTAAAATGCTAGGAAAACAGTTTATCGCACCTTTTTTCTCTTTTAAAAGTGTATTCAAAGTGCGATTTGTTTGCAACACAGTTTAGAAATAAATCGATTAAAAAACCAAGACAACATAGTTGCTGATGGTTTATTAATTACTAATCAATAGTTCGTACATGACTTAAAAAACTAAAAAAAAGATTAAAAACAAAACAAAAATACATGCGAAAGGCTTGGATAAAGTTCGATTTCAAAATTTGTATGTAATTGAACTTAAAATAATTCGATACATTAATTTTTATCTTAAGATTCGTCTGATCTGAAGATTCATTTCAAAAATTTGTTTAAATTTATTTTGAAAATTTTATATAAGTTGTTTCAAATTAAAAAAAAAATTTTCTTGGTGTAAGCATAAATTAAAAAAAGCCAAACGTGTTAACAAAATTAAAAATTCGATATTTTAGAGTAATGATAGGACTTAAAAAGGTATTAAACAATTGGAAGAAAACTATATACATATATTTATTTTTTTAAAATATTAAATCTATCAAAAAATTTAAGCATAATTTTGTATTTAACGAGCTACGTTGGCCTACGGCTCTGAAAAATATATTATATAATACACATGATATTTATCAATTTTTTTTTTATTTATTTATTATTTTTTATCAAATATATCAAATTTCATATAAAATGTATTATCTTTGGGAAGTAAGTTGTGACAAGGCAGGTCTCCCACAGCCATATATTGCTCACCGTGAGAGCCAATTGAACCTACATACTACTAGATTATTTCGATCATTTAAAATTAGGGCAATAACCGATAAGTTATTCCCCAACAGGAAGGTAGGTCCCCAACAAATCAGGTCCCAGCTCTGATCGAGAGCTGAAGTATGTGCTATTTTGATATGGAGCTGCGAAAAATAAATAATAAAAGTGTAAGCTGAAAATAGTTTATAGCAATTATTGGCTTGAAAAATGGTTGCAGAAAATTCTGTTGCAACAAAAATTTTAAATTTTGTGTTGAACTGAGAAGCGGTAACAGAAAAATTTAGCAGAATGCGAATCGAAAATCTATGTGTTGGAATTATTTTGTGTTTATTAGTTATGTGCGGTGGAGCGGGCTATAATGTCACTAATATTCGGCCAATTAGGTTTGGAGAACTAACTGCAACTTCTCAGTACTTAGCGGCCAATGCATTGTCAAAGCTTAGAAAGCTTTAAAGCCGCACACTTTGCGCGAAAGTAAGAGAAAGGGAGATAGCTGATATATCATACGAGCGCATATGCGTGAAGCTTAAAGATATATCGATGCGCTAGCCGACCAAAGTTGTGAAATCTACCAAAGTCGCAGCTACTATGTAGATATAATAATTATTTATTTTATATATGTATACTATATATTTATTATTTATTTACACAAAAGCTACATAAGTTATCATATATTTATAGTTAAATTAAGTTATCCGCTAAGTTATAAGGTTCAAACATAGGCCTTTGGAATATTTGCAAGTAAATTTAAATTCAATCTTTAGTTTAGGTTAATCGGGAGGGCTTTTAAAAATGGATTGTGGTATCAGAAATTGGTACCGCAAAAATTGATTATTGATATTTTTTGTTAACAAAAAAACTTAGAATCCCAATATGAAAATTACATTCTAGTAATCCTATTTTGACCTCCTAAGCTTTTCCTCCAATATTTTTAAATTTTCGATTTCTGTGTTATTTACCGATTTTACCTAAAATTATGAGTAAATGTAAAAAACTACTATTTTACAGCAAAAAATATAAAATATAATGACCATAAAAAATATTATCATATTATTAATATAAATTAAATAGAATGTTGTTTAATTATATTCATTTTTTGGCTCAAAATAACACTTACATAAAGAAAACATTTGTTTTTAAGAATTTTTGGATATCTTAACAAGTAATATATTTTTTTTAATATTGTCTAACAAACGATATATGGTATAATTAAGAAAGCTGGAAAACTTATTCAACTGTATCCATATTCGCAATATTTGAAGTCGTCTTATTTTAAGAGGGGCGGAAGGGGGCGTGGTAAAAGTTGAACATTTTATCATTTAGAGTTGCTCTAAATTGTATATTTGTCTATTATCTATTTTTGTCTATATAATTGTCTAAGAGGACATGAAACAAACTTATATAAAAGCGCTGTATGTTCAAGTGTTTAATTTTTTTTTGTGTTTAATTTTGATCGAAATAATTAAAACTATTTTATAACCATTATATTTAATTTATATTTATTTTGCTCTATAATAATAGTAATTGCTGATTAATTTTGATAATACTTAGAAATAATCATTGTCGGTAAAAAGTAACAAAATATCAATACATACTTAATCATTTTGCACAGATACTTAAAATATGTTAAAACTTATAACGCTTACCGTCTCTCATTTAAAAATATATATTTATATCAAATTGGCAAATGTAAAGAATGTTTTATAATTATATTTATATTGGATGGAAATTTGGGTAGGCCGATTGACAAATAAAGGCCCAAAAATGTTTAGCTTAAATTAGTGATTATATATATTCCTGAGCAGGATCACCTACTGAGTCAATTTAAGCTTGACTGTCTTTCTTGCTCTTTGCAAGTTTACTATATAAGTCGGAATGGCCGGGATCGGTGGGAAATATGACAACTAGCTACTTGTGAAATATGGTAAGCATCTGGTCTGATCCTAACATTCCTATATCCGATATATGCTATGGCTTTTAAGAAGCAAAACTGCCTTTAACTAAAAGGTAACTTTACTCTCTTGCTTTGTCGCTTATCTGAATTTTTATTTCTTTGTATAATAAATCTAAAATTTTTTTTTATTGTCCCAAGGTTCCAGTAAAACTCAACACCATGATAGGCCTTCTTAACCATATAGTATAACTAAATTATTGGATGTGGATGTCAGACGGATGCATAAAAATGCTTTAAAAAGGTTCTATAAGAATTTACGATTTCCTAACAAACACCGACATCCAGTATGTTTTGACTGGGAAATCGTAAACCTGTCGGGAGAAGCCATTTCAGTCTCACTATCAATTTTTGAACGAGTATCAGACGACAGTCTAGGTAAAAATTCAAAGAAAACATTTCAGAAATTATTTTGTTCAAAATTCGACACAAGATGCTGGCAGCCGGTTTCTTCCGCCCGCTGACCTTCGTTGGCCTGGGACTGGGGGCCATAATGTTCCTGGGATACTGTGTCTATTTTGATCGAAAGCGACGATCGGACCCCAACTACAGGAGGCTGGTGCACGAGCGGCGTCACCGGCAGCGGTTAGAGACGATGCGGCCTCACGTAGCTGACCGGGAGCAAGTGGCCATGGCACTCGACCCCAATGACCAGGCGACCCTCGAGCTGTACTTCCTCAGCGAGATGAAGACGGGCGAGGAGCTGATTACCCAGGGACGTCTGGACGAGGGCCTCACCCACTTGGCGAACGCCATTTCCCTCTGCGCCCAGCCGGCGAAGCTCCTGGAGATCCTCAAGACCACCTTCCCGCAGTTCATCTTTCGACCGTTGGTGGCGAAGCTGTTAGAGATGCGCCAATACAACTGACCTGCTGGTCGGTCTCCGATCCTCTTTCCCTCCACCTCCCCGGCCACTTTGATTCCAATTCCGATTCCGATTCGTCATTGTCGTGTCAATCGTTTACTGGACAAGTGTGCTCGATGTTTTCACATTCTGGTCTCTGTCGCTACAATAAATTTCAGGTGTGTTTTTAAAGGTCAAGCTTAATAAAAAAAAAAAAAGTTTCTTGTATAATTCTGCTCTTTGAAGGCATGCATTGTTTTTCATCATGATTGAAAAACCTATCCTAGCTAAAATACGGATTAGCATAGCAAGAGCTTTGAAATCAAGGCGCCTTGATTTATTGATCAGGGGATTGCAAGAGAGAGAGTGACTCTCTATTGCTCAAGACCGCCTTTAGATGGGCTTTGTAATTTGTCACTTATTCGTGCTCAAAAAGCCGGGTTTCCAATTCTTTTTGGTAAAACTAGGAGCATTTTTTTTTACGCGTTCTGGTAAAAAAAAATGGAATTAATGAGCTTTACTAGCGATCATGACTAGGACAATGTTTAGGCCGACTACGATGTTGGTATCCTTGGATAACTTAGGAGGATAACTTACTCAGAAGAGTAATACAACTTTATAGATTGGTTTCCGTTTAGGATTGCTTTATCAAATTTCATCAACAATAAGTTGATGTCTCAATAATAATATAATCCGGTAACCAAGGACATTGTCATTTTAAGAAAAAACTATATGTTATGAAAAAACAAAGGCGGAGGGCCATATTCAAATTTTTCGACTATATGATACTCGGTACTCCACTTGTTTGATTCCTGCCCTCTTTCACCAACTTGTTTTGCATGCTTCAATATATTGCCGAATTCGCGTAATTTAAATATCCTATCAAAGCTGTCTGTATTTATTTTTATAATTTTTCGATTTGTCTGATTCTTTGGTTTTGCTTCTTTGGTAAATAATGAGCATAAAGATTTGCCATATGATGTGGGTAAGAAAAATTAAAAATTTCAAAATTGAAGCCACGATTTAACATATCCGATTTGAAAATTGTACAACTTGAAGGAAAACTGTATTTAAATTTTGGTACCTTGTAAGGGTATAAAAATCCATACTAGACATTGACAATATCACGGATTGTTAACAAATTGAATTTGACAGACAACACAGCAAAATTAATTTTTTGTACAAAAACAAAAATGATGTAAAAACCTGAATTATCTTGGTGTCTATTAAGTTCTGTGTCACAAATTTACGTAAATAAGTACTCAAGTAATTTTATAATATCGTAATAACTTTAAGCTTTTTATACCCTTGAAAAGGGTATTATAATTTTGTCCTGAAATGTGTAACGCATTAAAGGAAGCATCTCCGACCCCACAAAATATATATATTCTTGATCAGCATCAACAGCCGAGCCGATATAGCCATGTCCGTCTGTCCCTCTGTCCGTCTGTCCGTCTGTCCGTCTGTTTCTATGCAAAAAATAGACAGTAGTTTTAAAGCTAACGTTCTGAAATTTTTACCAGATCATTATTTTTGTTGCACGCAGATCAAGTTTAAGAATCGGTCGGATCGGACCACTATATCATATAGCTGCCATACAAACGACCGATATGAAAACAAGTCTTTGTATGGAAAATTTTTTTGTTTTCCAACCTATTGCAACCGAATTCAACATTTATTCATTCGACAAAACCATACACGATTTGTGAAAGTTTAGTTCGGATCGGACCACTATATCATATAGCTGCCATACGAACGACCGATATGAAAACAAGTCTTTGTATGGAAAACTTTTTGTTTTCAAGGGTATACCATCTTCGGCAAGCCGAAGATAACTTTTCCCACTTGTTGAAATATAAATTAAAGCTGGAATATCTCGCCAATAGAGTTTTGTCTTTAAATCTAAACCATATTTGATGGTATTTTATATATAATTTATATATAAATTATATAATTTAATTTAATGTGTATAACCTTATCCAAATTTATACATATTTTAACTGGGAGTCCTGGATATCAGCAAGCCTGGGAGTGCAAGACGAAACCTTTTTATACCCTTGAAAAAGGGTATTATAATTTTGTCCAGAAATGTGTAACGCATTAAAGGAGCATCTCCGACCCCACAAAGTATATATATTCTTGATCAGCATCAACAGCCGAGTCGATATAGCCATGTCCGTCTGTCCGATCTGTCTTACCAGATCATTATTTTTGTTGCACGCAGATCAAGTTTAAGAATCGGTCGGTTCGGACCACTATATCATATAGCTGCCATACAAACGACCGATATGAAAACAAGTCTTTGTATGGAAAACTTTTTTGTTTTCCAAGCTATTACAACTGAATTCAATATTTATTTATTTGACATAGCCACACATAATTTGTGAAAGTTTGGTCCGGATCGGACGTCTATATCATATAGCTGCCATACAAACGATCGATATGAAAACAAGTCTTTGTATGGAAAACTTTTTTGTTTTCAAGGGTATACCATCTTCGGCAAGCCGAAGATAACTTTTCTCACTTGTTTTTCGATACCTTAAATTTTTTTCGGTGAGTCATATGTAAGAGAAAGTCATTGGGCCAGATTCGCCGAAAGTTTCTTTAGATGAAATCAATAATGAAACGCGTGGATTCGCATGTGCCTCAAAAGCCTCAAAAATATAATACAAACGCACAAACCATAACCATCCGGATCTCCGGATCGGGCCTAGCGCCCTTGCCAAGGTCAGCAGGGCAACGACCGAACCGAGTGGGCAAGTGGATCTATTACCCATGCCGTTTGGAGCTCCAAGGTGAGCCACTAGAGACGAATCTACAATACTATATTTATCAGATCCATAGTGGGCTATCGGTTCTTATGAAATGAAAAGACACGCGAATACTCGACTGGATTGTGTCACTGCTGTTGGTTTGGGTTGAAATGTAAAGAGAGCTATTTTTAAAACCTTTTAAAAAATGTTTATTTAATTGTTATTATTGATTAAAACTCTTTGCTTAACCAAGCAAGTAGCCACTGAGTGCTCATTAGGCATATAAATATTTTCAAAATTTAAATCAACATATTGACTGTTTATAAATAAAATATTTTTGTATAATTATATACAAAAATATTTTTCATATTTTAAGTAATGTATTTCGCTTTTTCTAAAAGCGTTTATATATCAACTTAATTTATAATTTTGTTTAAAAAAAAGAGTTCATTCATCGTAAAAACATTGTTCAGAAAAACTGCTTTAAACGGTCGTAAAATTATTTTATAGGAATTTTTGCAAAACATATGCTCAATTTTGAGGTAGAAAACTTTAAATAGTAGTTTTTGTGTGGAAAATACCACCTTTTAAAGGTCGAAGTTAAATCATCAATCATATAAATAAAATCTTATAAAGGCCTTTTGAGATACACACACATTCTAAAATCTCAAATATAATATTTTCAAATATTAAAATTTTATATGTTTATTTTAAACAATTTTTATCATTGAATAAAACACACAAAAAAAGGAATTTTTAAACACAACAAAAGATGTTCCCCCTGGGGGAGTTCCTAGAACCCGGCAATTCCTCCCAATACTGGTTACGCCACTCGGTGGGTAACCCGAATCCTCTCCAGAAGCGCGCAAATAAATCCGAGATCCAAAACGGTTAATTGCCCCTCGTTATCGAAATCATCATTATCGTAGGCGACATTCTCCTCATCAATGGCATTGAATCTAATTTGGCTTTTGTATCGGTCGCTGACCCCGATTGCTTGTGATCGCGTTCGTCACAGTGATCGCGGCTCTCTCTCCCACTTCCACTAGTAGTCGCATTAGTAGTCTCTCCAGACGGAGTCGCATTGTCGGCATGGCCAGGACCCGGCCAGGACCCAACCAGGACCCAGCATGCCCCTTTTCCTTTCCCTCTCATAATATTTAAGATCTTAGTGTCCCCGACCACCTGGAAGTGACGCGGCCGGAATGCATCACACAAGAGAGTTGGCCCAGAGATTAAATGCGGCCGTATCAGCCGTAGCAAGAGCCATACCCGTATAAATATCGACAGTGCCGTCACGGCCACCACACACGACTATAGCATTCACAGAACTAAAAAGCGCAAAAATGCGGCTCCCCATTCCATTCCCTGCTCCCTGGATGTGGCTGCTCCTGCCACTGGCTCTGAGCCTCGGACCACTCCCAGTCGAGGCCTACAGTTCGGGGGACCTTCTCACCTGGATGCAGGCCTCCAACTTGGGCGTCCAAGTGCTGCAGCACGCCCTCAACGATACCGGGTCCTCGATGAGCGAAGAGGCCTGCCTGGTGAAGGTTCAAGTGCTCCTGACCGCGTCGGGGGCCAAAGCCCTGCCGGCTCTTCGAGGTAAGACGCCATTCCCATCAAGCTTCCTCTCCGCCATTGACAATCCTGTGTTGCAGTGCTCGACGCCTGGGGAAAGTTCCCGCAGGGCCTGCTCTACGGTCACTTCACCGACATGGGTAACTACGAGTCTTGCCTCAGTCTGGGCTCCAGCTCCGTGGGGAGCGCATCCAAGTACTGCCTCAGCCACATCCAGTTCGGAAATCTGCTTCTAGAGGACGCAGGCTCGGAAGCGCTTACGCTTAGCATCGGTACCTGCATACCCTCGTCGTGCAGTGCCGCCCAGCTAAGCCGTTGGCTCCACTCCTATCTCCGCGCCCTGTTCGGGGAGCCTGAGGGCTTGGCGGAAGGGACTAATGTCCTGGTGCAGGAGCAGTCCTGTTCCGTGGCCCAGAGCAAGCCCTTTGGCGGACTGGACTGGTTCACGGTGTAAGTATCTTTTTTAATTTTTGCTCCACTGTATAGGGGTTCTTTTCGAGTACGCCCATCCGTTCAAGCCACTTTTCTCAAGTCTTACTCAATTCGAACCTGCCGGCCCAAGTGCACTTTTCATTTATTTTACTATACTTCTTTAAGCAAATTAAAAAAAATTAACTGACCTTAAATATTCCATATTAAAATCATTTATTTTTTGTGAGTGATTCCTTTGGAAAAAGAAAACTTTCAAATATTGAAATCCAAAGGTTGAAGATTTAGAAATTGTAGTTCGGAAAACGTTTCAATGAAGGCACTTTATTTATCTATGAAGGAAGAAACTTGAAACCTCTTCGGCTAATAATTATTAAAAGCTTAGTTAACATTAAAAGATTACTAAAAGTCAGTAGACTACCATATATTATATTACATATTATATTTACCATATATACCTTAAAACATACATAGTATACTTGCCAGAAATAATCGTAATCGAAAATTGGAAAATTCTCAGACATGTTGTTTTTTCAAAATTTTATTAAATTTTTTTTTGCGCAAAATGTTTGATATTTTTTATACCCTTGCAGAGGGTATTATAATTTTGTCCAGAAATGTGTAAAGCATTAAAGGAAGCATCACCGACCCCAAAGTATATATATTCTTGATCAGTATCAACAGCCGAGTCGATATAGCCATGTCCGTCTGTCCATCTGACCGTCTGTCCGCCTGTTTCTATGCAAAAAATAGACAGTAGTTTTAGAGCTAGCGTTTTTAAATTTTTACCAGATCATTATTTTTGTTGCATGCAGATTTAAACGCAAATTTAAAAATCGATCGGATCGGACCACTATATCATATAGCTGCCATATAAACGATCAATCAGATTTCAAGTCTTTGTGTGGAAAACTTTTTTGTTCTCCAAGCTATCGCATACCGAATTAAACATTTATTCATTTGACATAGCCATACACGATTTGTAAAAGTTTGGTTCGGATCGGACCACTATATCATAAAGCTGCCATACAAACGACCGATATGAAAACAAGTCTTTGTATGGAAAACTTTTTTGTTCTCCAAGCTATCGCAACCGAATTAAACATTTGTTTATTTAACATAGCCATACATGCTTTTTTGAAGTTTGGTTCTAATCGGACCACTATATCACATGGCTGCCATACAAACGACCGATATGAAAGCAAGTCTTTGTATGGAAAACTTTTTTGTTTTCCAAGCTATTGAAACCGAATTCAACATTTATTCATTTGACATAACCATACCAATAATTTTAAAAAGACTTCTGATTTTTACATAAGTACTTATTGCAATTTTGTAAAGATCTGCAAGGGTACACTATCTTCGGCAAGCCGAAGATAACTTTTCTCACTTGTTTTTTGTATAATATTTACATATTGACCATCAAAATGTATTCTACCAATCTTCTAAATCATTTGATTGGGGTCTATGAGCTTGATTTTTTGGGAATGTTAGAAGAGTTTCGTTTTTTAAATGGGTCAGCTTGAAAAAATGATACCCTGCACTTCTTGTATAGGATTTCTAAAGTGTGCCTGTTATTTAAATTTATGGAAATTTGGAAGGATTTCGGGCACCATTTTAAAAAGAAAGTTATAATTGTTCATAAAGATGGATGAATATTTTCATTATAATTAGGATCTTTCATACTTATGCATGTGCTTATTTATACTGAGACGCAGATGGCCTAACTCTCTTACCTCTAAACTCGAAACTATATATATATATATTTTTTATACCCTGTACCCATTAAAAATGGGTGAAAAGGGTATTATAATATGGTGCAAATGTATGTAACAGGCAGAAGGAAGCATCTCCGACTCCATAAAGTATATATATTCTTGATCAGCATCAACAGCCGAGTCGATATAGCCATGTCCGTCTGTCCGTCTGACGGTCTGTCCGTCTGTTTCTATGCAAAAAATAGACAGTAGTTTTAAAGCTAGCGTTTTGAAATTTTTACCAGATCATTATTTTTGTTGCACGCAGATCAGGTTTAAAAATCGGTCGGATCGGACCACTATATCATATAGCTGCCATACGAACGACCGATATGAAAACAAGTCTTTGTATGGGAAACTTTTTCGTGTTCCAAGCTATTGCAACTGAATTCAACATTTATTTATTTGACATAGCCATACATTATTTGTGAAAGGTTGGTCCGGATCGGACCACTTTATCATATAGCTGCCATACAAACGACCGATATGAAAACAAGTCTTTGTATAGGAAACTTTTTTGTTTTCCAAGCTATTGCAACCGAATTCAACATTTATTTATTTAACATAGCCATACACGATTTGTGAATGTTTGGTTCGGATCGGACCACTATATAATATAGCTGCCATACGAACGACCGATATGAAAACAAGTCTTTGTATGGAAAACTTTTTTGTTTTCAAGGGTATACCATCTTCGGCAAGCCGAAGATAACTTTTCTCACTTGTTTAGGTTAGTTTTAGTTTTTTTTTAAATTAAAAGCATATTCACTAAATGGGTTTGTATTCACACACTGACTAAAATTTAACCGCATTCGAGTTCAAATAAATGACTCGAACCCAATGATAAGAGCTTTTATTGATTTAAGTATCCGTCGTAGTTAAATATTGATTCCAAAAATTTAAACTATCTTCCATTTGCAGTTTCGTGCTAGCCCTCCTGGGCGCATTGGTTCTATTGGCCACTATCTTGGACTATGGAATGGGTAAGAATCTCCCGTTCAACAAACTATTTTAGCAGTGAGGAAATTTCTAACAATAGTCCATTTGCTAGTTTCTAGAAAGCAGCTGGGAGCCTTCTCGTTGCGACAGAACCTATCCCAGCTGTTCGCCACCTCAACCTCGCCATCGCCCCGGGTGATCCCGTGCCTACACGGAATCCGTTGCCTGACCATCCTCTGGATCGTCTTGGGCCATGGCTACATGTTCCTGCTGCTGGCGCCGAGCGTTAACGCCTACGAAATTATTGCCTGGGCGCAGACTCCCTTTTCGATGCTCTTTCAGAGCGGCAGCGCCTCGGTGGACACCTTCTTCCTGCTCAGCGGCCTGCTCCTTGTGCTGACCACCTTGCGGGAGCTGGAGAGGTAAATAACGTCGCTCGCCCCCAGCATACTGCCACTCACTTAGTGATTTCCTGCAGAAACCAGGGACGCCTCCATGTGCCACTGATGTACCTGCACCGCCTAGTTCGCCTCACCCCCGTCCTGGCCGTGGCGGTGCTCTTCTTCATGACCCTCTTCCCCCACCTGGACGACGGCCCCCTATGGCAACAGTTTACCAGTTCGTCGGACCTTTGCAAGGACACCTGGTGGTCCACCCTGCTCTACATCCAGAACTACGCAGCTCCGGGTCGCATGGTGGGTACTTTTTTGATATTTTCTTATTTGTATTAGACATGTTATTTTTCGTACGAAGGAATTGATTTTAGGGCTTTTAGAAACACAATTGTTGGATAATATATGTTTTTAAACCAGGCGAATTTTCATCTTACATTTTACATTTGATGAATTTTATTTTGAGAATATAGAGCACCTATAATTTTATAATCTATTTTATTGGAATATATGGAATATATGTTGAAAAATCTATCTTTTGGCCGGAGAGCAAAGATCGAACCAAAATTCCGACCCAAAACCCTAATTATTATTCCTAGTTCCTAAGTTTTTCTAAAAGATATTCGACAGACCGGAATCACCGAAAACCGGTATTTGTTTAACTTAATAGGCAGATTAATGTTGGAGGAATCGGAGTCAATTTTCAAAGCTAATATAAATCCTTCTTCATCCGGATTTGCAAATTTTATTTCACTTACTCTAGAATCTAGAATATTTTCATTCGCGTTGCGAATGGAGATTTGAACTAAGAAGTCACCTTTCTTTTTTTTTTTAACTCCCCCCCTTTCTTCCTCAGTGCCTGGGCCACTCTTGGTACCTCGCCGTAGACATGCAGCTGTACATTATATCGCCCCTCTTTCTGATCGCGCTCCACAAGTGGGGTAAGCGGGCCGTGAGTGGCATTGTGGTACTCATCCTGCTGCTCTTCTGCTGCGTCTTCAGCACAATCATGCTCAACGATGTCCAGGTGTTTGAACGCGAAGGGTAAGTTCCTCAGGGAGCCGCACCAAATTACAGTTGTAAAGCTTTCTTCTACTCAGGAATCTTGGCGCAGACAGCCCCCAGATGCGCCTCATCTATTACACCACCCACGCCCGGGCCACGCCCTGGCTGATAGGGCTGCTTTTCGGGCATTTTTTGCACACCCGGGGCGGAAGCAAGGCCCACCTGCCCCGATGGTTGGCCGTGGTTGCTTGGCTCCTGTGCCTTGGCCTTTTGGGAAGCGTATTGTTCGCCGTCTTCCCGCACACCCAGCCCGGGGCCGGAGTCATCACGCCCGTGGCCGGAGCCTTTTACCTCTGCTGCAGCCGCATCGCCTGGCCCCTGGCCGTGTGCTGGCTAATCTGGGCCTGCCAGAACGGGATGGCTCCCGGCATCGACAGCTTGCTCGGCTGGCCCCTCTGGCAGCCCCTATCTAAGCTGTCCTACTGCCTCTACATATGGCACCTGCTGGTGGAGACGGCGAACGTGGCCCGGGCCAAGACGAGTCTGCACTTTTCCAACTACGATGTCGTGAGTTTCCCGTTGCTCCGAGGCCCACTCTTTCGCTGATCTCTCCTGTCTCTATTTATCTAGTTCCTCCGGTTCTGGTCGGACTTCGGCATTACCCTGCTGATTGCCTTGGTCATGTACTTATGCGTGGAGATGCCCCTGGTGAGAGTGGAAGTGGAGCTGCTACGCAGGTTCCGTATTCCGAAGGTGGACACTGCGGTGGCTGTAAACGCCCCCATCGTTCCAGCAGCAACAAGTGTATCCCGTCAAAATTTGGTTCATGCCTGAGCCGCATCCGGTTATACGGGGAGCAGGACTTACCCGCACCCTTGCTGACTAATTGTTATTTCTTAAAAAAAGTGTGAAGATAAAAGTTTTCAATTAAGCCACTGATATACAAAAAGTAAGCTTTGCTATTACATTGAAAAAATTTATTTTTATACCCTTGAAAAGGGACGTATTAAAGGAAGCATCTCCAACCCCACAAAGTATATATACATATATATATATATACATATATACATATATATTCTTGATCAGGATCAACAGCCGAGTCGATATAGCCATGTCCGTCTGTCCGTCTGACCGTCTATCCGTCTGTTTCTATGCAAAAAATAGACAGTAGTTTTAAAGCTAGCGTTTTGAAATTTTTACCAGATCATTACTTTTGTTGCACGCAAATCAGGTTTAAAAATCGGTCGGATCGGACCACTATATCACTATATAGCTGCCATACAAACGATCAATCAGATTTCAAGTCTTTGTGTGGGAAACTTTTTTGTTTTCCAAGCTATTGCAACCGAATTCATCAATAATTTATTTGACATAGCCATACACGATTTGTGAAAGTTTGGTCTGGATCGGACCACTATATTAATAGCTGCTATTGTAAAGATCTTCAAGGGTATACCATCTTCGGCAAGCCGAAGATAACTTTTCTCGCTTGTTTATTATAAAGTTCGGAAGAATTTCATCTATTGCTGGTCAGAGCTGTTGCTACCTTTTTTGAAATATTCTGCTGCCACTTAAAAATTGTGCCAGCATTTTCCATTTTTATATAAAAAGTAAAATGTTAATTATATAAAATTTTATTTGAGCATGGGTCACCGTAGTCTCGCTTGAATCCCACTTGAGGCAATAGGTAAATTTTATAGAAATCGGGCAATGCGGAATAAAAACAGTTGAACAGTTGGTACCTTAAATGAAACCAAACCAAACCAAAGGAACTCTGAGACAACGGTGTTCATTTATTATGTTCTATTTTGGTATCTGAATCACATATATATACACATGTTGATAAAAAGCTTCGGTGAAGCTTCGGTAAAGCTGTCACTCTTACACAGTGGGTATATTTCTGTAAATGGTTATATTTTCTATAAAATAATAAAAAAAGCGGAAAAAAATACATTTTGAAAAAATGCTGCGCTTCTCAAGATTACACCGTGCCGAGTAGACCACTGCCGTCTACCCTCCATCTCCACAACAATCACGGTTGTAACCGTATATGATAACCAAATGTATTGATTTTTAACTCGGTATTCAAAAACTATTTTTATAACATTGCAGAGGATAATTTTATAATTTTGGTCACAAGTATGCAAAGCAGTGAAGGAGACATCTTCGACCCTATAAAGTATTGTACAAGCATTGAACATGAGTAGAACGGAAAATATTGAAATAATGTAAAAGGGATCGGATCAACAACCAATCTAATAATAATAAATAAACTATTTTATGATAGATCCCTTTAAAGCAAATGTAATTGAAAGGGTCACAAAACACATACGCCGCCAGAGCACAAACCAATGCAATAAACTCGATGTGGGCAAAATAATAATAATAGCTGATAAGAACTCTTGTGTAGTATTTAAGTAAACAATTGTTTTATAGGTTCTTTCAGGTGAGTAATTGTATGAATAAAGTCAGTTTTCAAACGAAACTCATTGGAGTCAGATATTAATTTGTTTCAACGCAAACTAGTCTATCGACATCAAATTATGCACACACTCTTCTTTCCTTTTCACGCGACATGTAAGTGGGAACCGTCGGGATCGGTTGATTATATCCCAAGCTGCCAAGTGAACCAAGCCATACAACATTTTTTTTTCTGGCTTCTACCTGTCGATTTTCACCGGAGTAAGGACAGGTAAAGCAAAATAGTTTCAATACAATTCAATTTATTCGGCTCTCTTGTAATATTTTTTTCAGATTCTTAGATTGTTGAGTTGTTCTTTTACTGCTGAGATATATGTATTTGTGATGTTATAAAATTCCGTTAAAAATGTATAGTTAAAAGTGTACTTGGGGAGAAAAATCACCTTAATTGTCAATACAACCTACGAAAGGTCGAGCTAGGTTATTAATGCGAGAATGTATGATTATATGTGGAGTATAAACATCTATCTGATATTTGTGGTCAGTTTAGATAGCCTTTTGCTAAACAATTTAATGTTTGCTAAGCGATGTAAATCGGGCGTGGAGTGGTGGCAGGGTAGATAAAAAAAAATTTGTTTAATTTTATGTTGGGCTATTTGGGCTAACATCCGACCAAACTGGAGCCCCATGGAACATATTTTCCTGAATATAGTCCTGTAACGGTACCGGTACATATTCATATGATTTCACATTCGAAGAAACGTACAATTATGTACTTATGCATTCAAAATAGTTCTTACAAAATATTCATATATTTACGCCCCCAGCGACTTCAATGCGTTGTACGTATATGCGCTGGCGGCCTAATTGCTTTGTGACCCTTTGTAATCCCACTGTGCATTTGTTTTTGAAGGGAAATGCATTATTTATTATATTGGTTGTTGGTCGGATGCCTTTTACATTCTCCTAATATTTTTATATATGCACATGTTCAATGCTTGAACAGCTCTAACAAACCTAACCTAATGCTGAGCGTTTATCTCGACAAGCAAGTCAATAGACAAGAATCACGTGATATTTCGTTCACATATCCGAGGTGGCCAGAGTATATACAGGAACTTTCTAAATTTTTAAGGATTTTTTAATTCTCTAACTAAAAAAGGCCCTCTAGGGCCATGTGTCCAATCAGTGTGTACTCGTCGTTGACTGTGACGGGATTCGTAATATAAACTTTCATTTTCCATTGCAGTTTACTGTTGTTTGAAAAGGTTTTTGTAACTGGAAACTTTGTTACTTAAATCAAGCCTTATATAAATTAACTAAGTTAACCGGACCGATCGTCCGTTCATAAGTACCGGTCAAATTGCTGACCAAGCATTTGACCGGAAGCTCATACATAGCCGGCAAAGCTCTGCACTTTGGCAGGGGCCGCTATGAAGCTTTTCCTTTGTTAGCTTTTAAGCAGTTCGTTTTGGACAATCAAGTAGTAAAGAGCACCAGCTCATAAAACCAACTCCGGCAATCTGTCGTTATCATTATAAACTATCATAGCTATCTGAGTCCCTAGGCCAGAAGCCAAAAGGAAGACAGTCATCTTCCCAGCATAATCACCATAAATCCTCAAGTGAATTCACTACCCCCGCCTTCGTACGAGGGACACCAGGAGATCATCGGCCAACCGGCAATATACCAGTGACTGCGGCGAGGGATCCCCCCCTGCAGCACCTGAACTATCATTAATTGGCACCCAACTACAGGAAACCGAATCCACAAAACTACACACAAATTATGTAAGTGAGCTTCTGTTCCCACACAAACTTCAAACTGCATTTAGAGCTCTAAAATATTTAAATATTTTTGCGGTTTAAATAAAATAACAAAAACGTATTTGAGGTAAGGTCATTCTAGGGCTTGGCCAGCTATTATCGGTGCTTCATTAAATATTTCGCATCAATAGCGAGGCCCATTTCAGACATACTGAAGGGCGAGAACGGGAGTGTTAGCCGACACAGGTCCAGGCGTATCCATGTACAATTTTCCGAAGCACAGCAACGTGCCTTCGAGAAACTGCGTAATATCCTGGCATCTGAAGATGTGATCCTCAGATACCCTGACTATAAAAAAGCGTTTGATCTAACGACAGATGCTTCGGCCTACGGCATTGGCGCAGTGCTGTCCCAGGAGGGACGTCCGATTACAATGATCTCTAGGACATTGAGCGATAGAGAGGTTAACTATGCTACAAACGAAAGGGAGCTGTTAGCCATAGTCTGGGCACTAGCCAAGTTGCGGCACTACCTGTATGCGGTCAAAGAAATAAACATTTTTACCGACCACCAACCCTTGACATTTGCGGTATCGGAATCCCATCCGAACGCCAAGATCAAGAGGTGGAAAGCACGCATCGATGAGTCCGGCGCCCCAGTGTTTTACAAGCCCGGAAAAATAACCTCGTTGCTAATACACTCTCCAGGCAACATCTCAATGTTGTTGGAGACCACAATCGTGCGCGGCCACGGTCCACAGCGAACTTTCGCTCACACACACAATCGAGTCAACGGACAAGCCCGAATTGCTTCCAGAACCAGATAATTTTAGAAGAGGCGCGCTTCCCTTGGAAACGCACTTGTATATTATTTTTGAATAAGAAACGTCACTCGATCAATTTCTTGTGCAAACAAACTTTGCTAGAGGAACTTAGCAACACCATTATCCCTAATGGTGTAAACGCCTTCCACTGTGATCTTCACACGCTGGAGCTAATCCAGGACGACGTGGTTCGGCAATTTCCAGCCACAAAATTCTGGTATTGCAAAAAAAGGGTCACCGACATTTCCGCGGTCGAGGAGAGAAAAGAGATCCTTACCGCAGAGCACAACAGAGCTCACAGGTCGGCCCAAGAGAACGTGAAACAGGTACTCTCCGAGTACTACTTCCCCAATATGACTAAATTGGCGAGCGAGATAGCCGCCAATTGCAAAACCTGCGCCAACGCGAAATATGATAGACATCCAAAGAAACAGGAGCTCGGTGAAACACCGATCCCGGACCATGTAGGAGAGATATTGCACGTCGATATCTACTACTATCACTTCCTCACCTGCGTGGACAAGTTTTCGAAATTCGCCATGGTTCAGCCGATCCCGTCTAGAACCATAGAGGATCTAAAACCACCTCTACTACAACTCATGAATGTTTTCCCCAAAGCCAAAGCCATCTACTGCGACAATGAGCCCTCATTGAAATCACACACAATATTGGCCATGCTGGAAAACCATTTCGGCGTCAGCATCTTGAAGGCACCGCCCCTCCATAGCGTCTCCAACGGACAGGTGGATCGCTTCCACATCACGTTGGCTGAACTTGCTAGATGCCTGAAAATCGACAAAGGCATTAGTGACACAGTGGAGTTGATTTTGCTGGCCACTGCCAGGTATAACAAGTCCATCCACTCTGTCATTGACAAAACACCGGCCGAGGTCATGCGGGCAAGTCCAGACAATCCACAATATGATGTCCAGGAAAAAATTAAAAACGCCCAAAATACGACCGAGAAAACCGAGAAAACGCTACTCGGCGGAACAGAGTGTTCCAGGTCGGCGATAAAGTCCTAGTAAAGTCAAACAGACGACTCGGCAACAAACTCACTCCCTTATGTAAGGAGAAGACCATCGAGGTCGACTTAGGGACCACAGTCTTTACAGTTTTTATTCACCATACAGTTTTTATTCATAGCCACACGGCATAAGTTTTAATTTTATTATTTATAGCCACTTGGCATAGGTTTTCATTATTTTTTATTAGAGCCACTTGGCATAATCTTTTTTTATATTCTTCATTTTTCATTATTCATAGCCACTCGGCATAATTTTTTAACATTTCTTAGTATAATTTAGTTTACATTCTATATTTACCATAATTGGTGGTGGGCAACTCCAGTCCGAATATTTATTTAGTCACACACGTTACAGGTCGTTTCCACCGCTTCTGCTCTGTCTTCTGGCCGTGACATCGGCCCATATCACTGACTATTCCCAAGCGAGTTATATTCCCGTCATCGACAATAAAGTCTTAGTCTGGCAGGAATATGCCTACGTTACACACTCAGCTAATCTCTCTGAGTATAGGCGAGTGGTTGATGAAACCGAAAACATGCTCGATTTATTCCCCCAGTCCCACATGAAGAAGCTTCTGAGCATTGACATCTCCGTGACATGCTTAACTCGTTGAGCGTCCATCACAGAGTTGCCAGGAGCCTAGACTTCTTGGGAACTGCGTTAAAGGTTGTCGCTGGGACACCTAAAGCACGACTAGTTGATGCACACAATAGTCAAATTGAAATTAATACTAGAACACAAGTTCGCATCAATGAACTCACTACGTCAATCAAATCTTGAAATTCTTAAAAATTGCACAAGTTGATTCAGGCCATCTATACGAGATGTTATTAACTCGTAATAGAATCATCATTATGGAACTACAGAATTTGATGCTAACAATCACACTCGCAAAAATTAACAAAGTTAGTCCAAGCATCTGGACCATGCAGATTTGGAGAATGTTTGGGTCGAGGAGCCCACCGACACCCCCATAAGGGAAATTTTGTACGTTGCGTCCGTCAAAGTCTTACAATCTCCTAACATATTACATTTCATAATAAAGTTCCCCAAGATTAAGATAGCCTGCAACAAGATCACCATTCTACTAGTGGCACACCACGATACGGTGTTAAGGTTAGAGGATAATGTGGTGGCGGGGTGTAACGGAGAAGTCCGCGCCGTCAAGAACTGCTCCACATCACCCGGGGCAACATTCTCTCAATTATCTTCGGTGAGCTCGTGAACTCCACGCTGGGGTCGTGGCGCATTGCGATACACATCAGAGCGATCTTCATCCGATCACCTATGTCGACGAAGGAATTATCGTCATCAATGATAGACCAGCACTTGTGCGTGTGGATAATGGAACGAACATCCGCATTAAAGGCACGCACCTGATAACATTTGCTGAGAGTGCTATGGTTAATGAAACCGTCTTTATAAACCACGACATGGTCCAGAAAAGGGCACCGGGAGTAGCTAACTCTCCTGTCCTAAATATCAATGAAACATGAGATCCTGAGCCTCCCATATCTTCACCGCCTGAGTGAACGCAATCTGGAGCAAATCAGGAAATTCGAAGAAGACGTCGACGGATACCGACTAAGCCAGATAACGCTAATTGTAGGAGCAATTTTCTGCGCTCTTATCTGTGTCGGCCTAACCTATCAGCGAGCCACAAGGGCCAGAAAATCCGCAGCCCAGTTGAAGGAAGTCATCGCCCAAATAGGGTCAGCCGAGGGCGGCCTCAATCTTGAAGAGGGAGTAGTTAACTAAGTTAACCGGACCGATCGTCCGTTCATAAGTACCGGTCAAATTGCTGACCAAGCATTTGACCGGAAGCTCATACATAGCCGGAAAAGCTCTGCACTTTGGCAGGGGCCGCTATGAAGCTTTTTCTTTGTTAGCTTTTAAGCAGTTCGTTTTGGACAATCGAGTAATAAAGAGCACCAGCTCATAAAACCAACTCCGGTAATCTGTCGTTATTATTATAAACTATCATAGCTATCTGAGTCCCTAGGCCAGAAGCCAAAAGGAAGACAGTCATCTTCCCAGCACCTGCCTTCGTACGAGGGACACCAGGAGATCATCGGCCAACCGGCAATATACAAGTGACTGCGGCGAGGGATCCCCCCTGCAGCACCTGAACTATCATTAATTTATATATATAGATTACCTTTCGGTTTTATTCGACATTTTTAAAGTGATTGTCGAGATCGGCCAATTGCTTGCATCCAAATCCATATTGAGATTTTAAGGTGCTGTTTATGGATATGTAATTTCTGGATCTAACAATGCTTTTAAATGAGGAAAGTCTGAAACTTATATTTCGTGTAAATGTGTTTATATTTTTCGGCCGAAGACGTTGGTTACAAATAATAACAAATAACAAATCTTGCTTTTAATCAAATTTTTATTCATTTTTTTTCTTTTTCTAAGCGCATCCAGTGCATCATGACTGTTAGCTATGATTCTTTAACCATAATCGTAACCCGTAGGCAAATGCTCTTCGCTACTGGAAAGGCTTTGCTGATCTCATACGACACTTTATTGGCAGGATTCCATTCCAGTTTTCTTCTTTTCACTTTTATATTGGGCCGTATTGATCTTCATTAAAGGCGCCTGAGGCTCTTTTAACTTCATCTTTCAAAAGGTTTAAGCGTTGAAATACAAAATAATTCTCTCTAAAAGAGATCTCGTCAAATCCAGTAATGTTGTCTTTCAAAATGTATGTAGTCCATTCCTGTCAGACGTTGTGTATTCGCTAAGCTAAAAAAATAACATTTGCCTGAGTGAATCCTTACACTGTTAGGTAGAATATGTACATTGGCGAGCAGGTGTGATTTATGTTTGCATTTATTGCCAGCGAAGTATACAGCGACGTAAAATAATTTAATGACTCTTTAATAATTAATTATCAAATGTTTATACAAAAATAAAATCAAATCGTCTTATTCTTTTTGAAAAAAAAAAAAAATTCAACTAGCATGTACTCAGTTATGCTCATTGCTACATACCAATCGTCCTTTGGTAAAATATGGAATATTTTGTCCAAGGGCCCTTATTTCTATTACGCTATTTTTTCGACCAGGCATACTTTCCGCCAAATTTTCTATTATTTCCTTCGGAATAGCTTTTTCTTTTTGCTGCATTCGCTGCAGTTTTGAAGCCGATTCGTAAAGCTTTTTCACTATAGACCACAAATTTTCGTTTGTTTGAAGTCAGGACTCTCATCTGGCCACTCTATTAACTTAAAATGCTATTTTTCGATCCTTTCTATGACGATTTTGACGATTTTGTTTTGGATATCCCTTCCCGTTGAAATGAGAGCTCACTCTCATTATTCTGCAGAATATCTTAATAGTCTTTCATTTTATAATTCCATCAATCTTCTTTATTGGTCCAAATAAGAAAGCTCCACCTACGAATTTTCTTCTCCATGTTTTACTGTTTCTTAAACGTGACGTTTCTGAAACGACTTTCCAGGGTTTTTCCACCAATATTGTTTACCGTCTGACTGGTATCTATTGAGTTTATGCTATATTCATCTGACCATATCTTTTTATTCGTCTACTTTCAAACTTTAATGATGCCTCGGAAATTTAAATTGTGCTTTTATATTTTTTTCCAACAAGGCCGGTTTCTTCTTATTCAATTCTGACACGCATATCTTTGTCTTTTGTTTTTTCCACACAGATGAATGCTGATTGGCTGATATTTCAATTTAAAGCTATTATAAGGTCAAATATGCATTTTCTGTAAATTCAACTACTGAATTTAAAATGTTTATCAACAATTTCTTCATACTACTCTCATACTATTTATGTTTGATAGTGTAGAGCAAATAACACATGTGGTTCCAAACGTTTTTGGTTAAAAGTTTTCATATTTAAAATTAAAATATTTTTAACAACTAACGCTTAAAAATCTTTCTGTTAAATCAGTTGTTAAGCTTTTGTTAAAAAAGTAAAAGTGAGCATAACTGAATACATGCTACTTCATTTTTTGTCTTCACGAAAAAAAAAGATGTTTTTGAAAATTTTGTATATGAATTTTTAATTAATAATCAAAATTTCGGTTGCAAATGTGTTGTTTAGATCAACTATCTAAAAAGGTATTTAGACTTTCCCTATTTTATTCATGTATCATAGCCGTCAGTGACAACTGGAATCCGAAAAGAAACATCACGTAGCATCAACCGAAACATAACCAATGAGTTTTTTCCGAGGGAAAGATTTATGGAAAACGCTCATGTTCGAAATCCATTACAAAAAAGGAGAGAAAATTGGGAGGGAGCTGAAGTTTATACACAATATATTCTTCCAGTTAAAATATCCATATAAAAAAGGATTCATCCCACCAAGACCGCCATCTCCGGTCTGCTTTTTTAACGACTTTCCCACATCCATCCTTTCGCTTGCGGCACGACCACTTTGTGTGGCATTAATAAATATTTCGAAAACGAAACGGCATAGTTGGTGGTTTTTTTATTTCATAAGAAAATGCATTAAATTTGAGAAGTTTTTTTTAGAAGTTATAGACATTTTTGTTTTTCATCCAAAGAATAAAAAAATAATTTTTTATTTACATATTTATATACGCCTTAAAATATCCATTTAGATCAATCACGGGATCAATCGCTGCTGTAAATGGTTGCATTTGAATTTCTAGTGAAAAAATAAGTTATTTTGTTTACGTACCTAATTATTATTGCTATTAAATTTGTTCATCGGATTGAACAATTTCTTGTAAGTTTCAATACGATTTGATAGCTTAACCGAAGAAAGAATTGGGTCGGATGTGTCTAAAGCTCTTTTGAAAACATATGTTAAATTGTCTATTTTATCATTTTTTCCGGATGGTGGGCTCCACCATCAGATCACAATCAGATTTACATTCTCATTACATACTCCCAGGCTCTGACCTAAAAATAATATGCGAAAACGGTGCATAAAATTGAACTTACAGTCTATATTATGGACAACTCCACAAATGTGGCACAAAAATATATTAAAGCCCTAACATTGGGATATTTAAGTGTTAGCAAACTAAAGTGTAGTGACCCATAAAAATTAGCGTCGTAAATAGCGTAAAAATAGCCAACGCCACAATGGAAAATTAACGTCGCAAAGCTGTGAGAGCCTTAGTTTCACTTTCGAGAAAATTTAATTTCAATTGAAAAATGGAAAATGGTTCACAGAAAAAAATGTTTGACTATGAGATAATAAATAAAATTGCTGATACGGGCCCAATAGTGTTTCGTGAGCAATTGCTGGTAAGCTGGCCAGGTGAAAGTTCTGCCGGTTCTACTATTTGCAAATCGACTTGCTACACATTGACTTCTACTACCATCTCATCGCCGTACATATTAAAATTCTCTTAGAGTGACAATGTATGTTCTACTTCTGCAAGCACTATTCACAGTAGTGCACTCAGCTTAATCCCCAATCAGATACCGGCTGGCAGGATGTTTCATTTAAGCCATGTACTGGAGGAATCAATAAGAGAGCAGGCGCAGTTTTTTCCTCTAAAATAGTAAAAAGGGCGGCATCGGATCAGCCTGTGATCCACTCCACAAAACGCTTTCAAGACCTAAGCGACGAGAAAGATATGAATTTGGGCGTTCTACCTTCGAGTGACGATGTCGAGCCTTGTTCGTCGAAAACCGTCCTTAATCGTGCTGCAAGAGAGCGGGACCAAACCCACAGCAGGCAAGTGCTAAGCAAACTGCTCTACCGCACCGAAATCAAGCCGATGTCAAGCCTTTGGAAAACAGTGACCTAAATCACGAACTCCATCATGGGACCGTTGAGGTACTTTTTATGCCCGGTACTTGTAGAGTACAGGATATATTGTATTTGTGTAAATTTATGTTTGTTACATAAAAAACATAAACATAAGAACGCATTTCCGAGCCCATAAAATATATACCTATATTCTTAATCACCATCAACAACCGAGTCGATTTAGCCATATCCATCTGGGATATACGATAAAGTCCTGTGGCGCCCACGCAAATAAATTTTTTTTAATTTTTTGCCACGCATTTCTAACAAAAGTCAGAAGCCTGCAAGTTTTTCTAACATTTTTTTCTAACACATATTTAAAGGGCTTGTTAATGTAATAAATAGCAGTGAAAATTGGCTTGATTTTAAATCAAAAGTTTATCTACATAGTGACACTAGTCATTCATTTTCATATTCATTGTGTAAAGAGTTCTAATCTCCCACTTGGCAAGAATTGATAAAAAGAAGTCGAAAATAGTTTTTTAAAATTTTTTGATTCTAGGAAAAAAATTCATAAAACTATACAGGAGCAGGCGGAACTTTAATCGATTCGTAGTATCTTTGCGATGGAAGTGGCTAAAAGATAACGATTCCACGATTGGGGCGAATACTCTGCTTGTTTGTTGTATAAATGGCCCATGGAAGGGCGATTAGCCAACACACTTAGCCAAGTCGGACCGCAAGAAGGATGGTCGTTGCTTTGGGATCTCTTTTGATGATTTTCTGTGTGGCCCTGGGGGCGGCGGAAGTCTCTGGATTAGCCGACTACCAACAGCTTAAGGAACTCGGATTAAAGCTTCCCTTCAAAGCCAGTGGAGGACTTGCAATGACGGACTACGAACGGCTTGTGAAGCTGAGATCACTGGGAATGGAGTTCTTTAACCATTTTCAGAACATATCGGTCACGGAACTTCAGATTCTGGACGGGTGGCAAGATGCAGATAACGGTGCGTGCCTAGTCGATATGGCACAGTTCGTGGGAGATCTGACGTCTGCCAAATTTTGGGCCATATCAAGTAAGTGGAACTAATTATTGTCCTTCCTGAAGGCTACTAATTGGATACACTGCGGCAGTGATCGATGCTTGGGGTACCATTCCTTCCGGATACTTGTTCGGAAACCGCGTGGACATGGGCAACTACGATCAGTGCCTCAGCGTGCAAAGGACTGTCAGTGAGTCTCAACACATCAAAGGAAAGTACTGCATGCTAGAGCTGCCCATTGCGAAGTGGCTGGGATTAAATTCCCCGATTTTATCGTTAATCAACTTAAAAACTGCCATGTGCTTTCCCTCTTCCTGCTCGCCGGAGTTCATGGAGATCCTCATGGGTTTTGTGGTCCAAAAGATCCTCCGCGTGACTGACATTACCAGTCTGTTCTTCATTGACCAAAAAAGCTGCAAAACAAACGACAATCCGCCGTTTAGCACCCTCACTATCGTGACCATGTAAGTAAGCCTCCGACTCCCAGAGACGTCCTAAGGACTCTTTCGACCTTTTTGAGTGTCATTTCGGGTATAAATTCCAATGTGTTCTTTTTAGCGTTCTTCTCTCTGTTTTTGGCGGGGTAGCCATTCTCTGCACCGTTTGCGACTATTTCTGGGATCAAAGTAAGAGTAAGTGGCAAGTATCCATCCAAGATTGTCTGACCCTACTATTTGAATTCGTAGGCAAGCTTCCGATATTTTTCAAGGTGCTTTCGGTGCGCTCCAATTCCAAGGACCTCTTCGCTGTCATGGACCCCAAGTCAAGCCCCAACGTCATCCACTGCATTCACGGAATACGATGTTTGTCGCTAATCTGGGTGATTTTGGGGCATGAGTATACTGGCTCCATGATGTTGCACTCTGTCAACCGGATAAAGCTCCTATCTTGGTTCCCGAAGGCCTTCTCTAGCATCATCATATACGCTCCTTTCTCGGTAGATACGTTTTTCTTTATTACTGGCCTGCTTCTGGTGGTTATTGGCCTCCGGGGTCTGGAAAGGTGAGGCTGAATGTCGTGGCTCCCGCAAAGAGTTAACCCTTTTTGAATGCTACAGGTCCAAAGGGAAGCTGAATATACCCATGATGTATCTGCATCGCTATTTGCGCCTTACCCCGATTGTCGCCGTGGCCATCCTGGTCTACAAGCAGCTGCTGCCCCTTCTGTCCAAGGGTCCTGTTTCCGAAGATGTAATCCTATTCGACTATTCCGTCTGCAGCACGACCTGGTACTGGGACTTGCTTTACGTACAGAACTACGCCAGTGCCGCCAAGATTGTAAGTTTCTAAAGATCGTGATCCTTTTATAGTAATGTTCTTGTTGAGCTTTTAACTTTCGAACTCTGCACTCCAGTGTATTCCGCATACCTGGTACCTGGCCGTGGACATGCAACTCTACCTCTTTGCGCCCTTTCTGTTGCTCGCCCTTTACAAGTGGGGCAAAAAGGCTGCTGGAGCTCTCCTGGTCCTAATACTGCTGCTCTCCGCCTGTCTTTTTGCCACAATAATTGTCAACGAGTTTAAAATAACCTTCCTGCAAGTAAAAATTCCAGGCAAATACTAGGGGGGATACAGAGAAAACTAAAAGGGCTTATAGTTAAAAAACATAAAATCACAGTTTCAGTTTAAAATAGCTTGCTTTTGAATAACGTTAATAATAATTTTAGACACGGCGGTCAAAATCAAGGCGTGCAGAAAAAGCTCTACTTTGCGACTCACAACCACGCAGCCCCCTGGCTTATTGGAACCCTCTTTGGATACTTTCTGCATCGCATCCGAGGTGCAAAAGTCGAGCTTAAGTGGCCAGTGGTCTGTGCAGGTTGGCTACTCACTCTGGCCTTGGTATTTACGGCCCTTTTCTCCATGATTCGGTTCGCCAAGATCACGACCCCATCGCCAACGGTCCTAGAGGGAGCCTTCTTCTACACCTTCACCAGGATAGGCTGGCCTTTGGCCCTGTGCTGGGTGGTTTTCGCCTGCGTCTACGGTTACGGTGGTCTGGCTAACGGCTTTCTGTCGTCGCCTCTGTGGCAGCCCCTCTCCAGACTCTCCTACTCCGCCTACATCTGGCACATGTTCATCCAGGAGGTCAATCACGGACGTGTTCGCACGAACTCCCACTTCTCCGATTACGATGTAGTAAGTCAGGGGCTTTCTCTTATCATGCAAAGACGGGTTTGATGTTCGCCTAACTCATATATTTCTTTCCGTGCAGATGTTGAACTTCTGGGGAGGCTTCGGCTTCACTCTCCTTATGTCGTATGTGCTCTATATAACCGTAGAAGCTCCTTTGGCAGGGCTGGAGGGATTTCTCTTTCGAAATGGCAAGAAGTTGTCGCAACAAGCAAAAACAGAAGAAGAGATTCAAAAAGAAGAGGACATCCAAAAGGGTCAACCGGAGGATCAGAGCAAAACTCTGTCACAAGTAACTTACCCTGACCTGGAACTTGCTACCGCAACATCCATTGAAACTAAAAATAATTAGGTTTACAAAAATTTTTGTTAAGTATAAAAAGATATGTAGTATAAATAAAATTTGAACTTGAACCAATTAAAAGCGGGAATAAAACCCGGTACTTGTAGAGTACTGTGCGAAGTATGTTCATAAAAAAAGGAGCATTTGCGTTAGTATCCAATGTCGAATATATAGTAATTTTTTTTACATCAGAAATGGTACGCCAAGTTTTTGTGTACTCTTTTTTATCTATTTTTTTTTTTTTAAATCTATAAGCGTCGAAGATGTACTAAAATTTTGCACCTTAACATTTCCAATCAATTGTATTATTTCCAAACGCCGTGCGCTTCGTAAGAATAATGTATACGCGTCTATTTTTTTTATTTTTTTCAGTTTTGAAAGAAATGAACCAAAGATTATGTATTACATTTTCCGTTAAAAATGGAATTAGGCACTTCAAGACACTTAAAATGTTGACTTTGTTTATTGTCTCTTTGCCACTTTGTCTCAAAAAAGTGATTATAAGTGGTACCAGGCGCTTTACAGAAGGCCGAGAAGATGGCACGCCAACTTTAATCAAACTCGAAGTTTTTTATCCTTTCTTCGATTAAAATGGTGTGGTGCATCATGATTTTATGCCAAAATGTTGTAGAGTTCACAAGAAATACAATGAGTAAGTTATGCAACGTTTTCGTCAAGCAATACGGCCCAAAGGAGACGAATCGTGGAAAATCGGTGGATTCCGCATCACGACTCTACGAAATCATGCCTCAACCAACGTATTCAGCAGAATTGGCGCCCTGCAACATTTTCCTTTTTCAAAAACTGAAGAAAACAACAGGAAAGAGGTCAACTCACCACCAAATATAGATCTAATGCTTCGAGAATTGAAAAAGGCGTTGGCACAAGTCTTCTACATTATTTTTGACGGGGACAAAGTAGGTATTGATTAATATTTATTTAGATTATTAAATGTATAAATAAATAAATAAATAAAGCAATAACTAAATAAATAAATAACTAAATAACTAAATAAATAACTAACTAACTAACTAACTAACTAACTAACTAACTAACTAACTAACTAACTAACTAACTAACTAACTAACTAACTAACTAACTAACTAACTAACTAACTAACTAACTAACTAACTAACTAACTAACAAAATAACAAAATAACTAAATAACTAAATAACTAAATAACTAAATAACTAAATAACTAAATAACTAAATAACTAAATAACTAAATAACTAAATAACTAAATAACTAAATAACTAAATAACTAAATAACTAAATAACTAAATAACTAAATAACTAAATAACTAAATAACTAAATAACTAAATAACTAAATAACTAAATAACTAAATAACTAAATAACTAAATAACTAAATAACTAAATAACTAAATAACTAAATAACTAAATAACTAAATAACTAAATAACTAAATAACTAAATAACTAAATAACTAAATAACTAAATAACTAAATAACTAAATAACTAAATAACTAAATAACTAAATAACTAAATAACTAAATAACTAAATAACTAAATAACTAAATAACTAAATAACTAAATAACTAAATAACTAAATAACTAAATAACTAAATAACTAAATAACTAAATAACTAAATAACTAAATAACTAAATAACTAAATAACTAAATAACTAAATAACTAAATAACTAAATAACTAAATAACTAAATAACTAAATAACTAAATAACTAAATAACTAAATAACTAAATAACTAAATAACTAAATAACTAAATAACTAAATAACTAAATAACTAAATAACTAAATAACTAAATAACTAAATAACTAAATAACTAAATAACTAAATAACTAAATAACTAAATAACTAAATAACTAAATAACTAAATAACTAAATAACTAAATAACTAAATAACTAAATAACTAAATAACTAAATAACTAAATAACTAAATAACTAAATAACTAAATAACTAAATAACTAAATAACTAAATAACTAAATAACTAAATAACTAAATAACTAAATAACTAAATAACTAAATAACTAAATAACTAAATAACTAAATAACTAAATAACTAAATAACTAAATAACTAAATAACTAAATAACTAAATAACTAAATAACTAAATAACTAAATAACTAAATAACTAAATAACTAAATAACTAAATAACTAAATAACTAAATAACTAAATAACTAAATAACTAAATAACTAAATAAAAACTAAATAACTAAATAACTAAATAACTAAATAACTAAATAACTAAATAACTAAATAACTAAATAACTAAATAACTAAATAACTAAATAACTAAATAACTAAATAACTAAATAACTAAATAACTAAATAACTAAATAACTAAATAACTAAATAACTAAATAACTAAATAACTAAATAACTAAATAACTAAATAACTAAATAACTAAATAACTAAATAACTAAATAACTAAATAACTAAATAACTAAATAACTAAATAACTAAATAACTAAATAACTAAATAACTAAATAACTAAATAACTAAATAACTAAATAACTAAATAACTAAATAACTAAATAACTAAATAACTAAATAACTAAATAACTAAATAACTAAATAACTAAATAACTAAATAACTAAATAACTAAATAACTAAATAACTAAATAACTAAATAACTAAATAACTAAATAACTAAATAACTAAATAACTAAATAACTAAATAACTAAATAACTAAATAAAAACTAAATAACTAAATAACTAAATAACTAAATAACTAAATAACTAAATAACTAAATAACTAAATAACTAAATAACTAAATAACTAAATAACTAAATAACTAAATAACTAAATAACTAAATAACTAAATAACTAAATAACTAAATAACTAAATAACTAAATAACTAAATAACTAAATAACTAAATAACTAAATAACTAAATAACTAAATAACTAAATAACTAAATAACTAAATAACTAAATAACTAAATAACTAAGTACTTTTTAAAGAAAATTAGACATTGACATTTTCATTTGAAAAGTAGTCTGTTTCTTTAAATTTTTAATAAATCAGGTCAAATAAAGGGTGTATTTTTTGAGGTATAGAGCTTTTAATTGCAATAAAACGACAGATTATTCGATTGACATGAATTTTACTTAGCCGAAACATAATCTTATGGCATTACATTTTAAATATGATTTCTGGCAATGACTCCACTAGTTCACAAAGCGCAAAACATTTGAGAATTAGCTTCACTCCATATGTGGCAGTTTTATTTGTTTGACAAACCAAGCTGAGAATAAATCACCTGACAGCTGTTAAATCGGTCGCTAGCTGATGTTATCGCCCAGCAAAACTCTAAAAAAGCACCAGGCCATGATGCAATATGTAACGCCACTCTAAAGGCCCTACCGAGCAGTGCGATCCGCTACGTAGCGATGCTTTTCAATGCTATTGTGAGGCTGCAGTACTTCCCTCCTCAGTGGAAACTGGGAATCATCTCTATGATACATAAAGCTGGCAAGCCGGAGAAGGACCCTGGATCCTACCGGCCGATTAGTCTCCTCCCATCGATCTCAAAGGTGTTTAAGAGGCTGATTGCCGCCCGGATGGTCAGGTTTATAGATGCCCAGGAAATAATGCCAGAACACCAGTTCGGATTCCGTGCTGGGCACTGCGCGGTGGAGCAACTGCATCGAGTGGTCGATCAAATTTTAACGGCCTTCGACTGCGACGAATACTGCAACGCTCTTTTCCTCGATGTCCGGGAGGCGTTTTACCGTGTGTGGCATCCTGGTCTGCTACTGAAAATCGACAATACCCTGCCTGCGCCTTACTACTGTTTCCTGGCGTCGTACCTTAGGAATAGGAGATTTGCGGTCCGGTTCTACTCTGCGCTCTCAACCGAGTATAATGCGGCAGCTGGAGTACCCCAGGGAAGCGTCCTAGGCCCGCTACTATACTACCTTTATAACCATGACATGCCGCGCCCGGCTGACAGTCTCTACGGAACGTCAATGCTGGCCACATTTGCCGACGACGTGTGCATAACGTACAGGTCCAGGTGCGAGCAGGAGGCCGCCAACGGTATCCAGAACTACGCAACAAGATTTTCCGACTGGGCTAGGAGATGGAATATTGGCATAAATGGCAACAAGTCCACGAATGTTTCTACACCCTCAAACGGAGAACGCACCAGCAGTGCTCATTGACGACACCCCTGTGCAACAGGTTGACTCAGCCAAATACCTGGGAGTCATACTCGACCGCCGGCTCACTTTCTCGAAGCAAGTGAGCGAATTGAGAATACGCATACGGGCCGCGGCGTCAAAGCACTACTGGCTCATGGGCCCGCGTAGCAAACTGTCGCTGAGAAATAAGTTATAGTCAACTTATCAACTATAATCAAATCATAGCTCTTATTTGGAGGTATGCGTGCCAAATTTGGGGCCTGGCGTGTGACAGCCAGATCCGCAGAATCCAGAGCATCCAAAATAAGATGGCGAGGACGATCACTGGCTGCGAGTGGTATGTGAGGAACACCACCCTCCACAGTGACCTAAAGCTGCTCACGGTCTTTGAGACCATAAATTTCCACTCCAGCCGCTACAACGACCGACTGGAGCGCCATCGCAACCGACTCGCTAAGGGTCTCACCAGACCTCGCCCACAAAGGAGGCTCAACAGGCGACTCACTAGGGACCTAATTGACCGGCTGCCAACAAGACGCACAGCAAGATGATGATAAGCCAAACGATATACTCCCCATCGTCTTTCTTTCTTTTATATTTTTTGTTTTAAGTTTTGTAAATATTGTTAGTTTGTAAGTTTAAATTTAATGGTGACGCTAAGCACACTTAGCCGGTGAGCCTCTCGGGCAGTATTAATAGATGCCAAGGTCACCATGGGGTTTTAAAATACCCTGTATGCCTCAATAAATAGTTATAGAACAAACAAAAAAAAAAAAAAATCACCTGACAGCTGTTAAATCAGTCGCTATCTTGAACAGTAATGCCGTCTTAAACAGTACTGCCAACTTAAAGTTTTATCCCTCGAAAAAAAAAACCCTTTATTAGTAAGTTTTTTTTTGCTGATCTACACATATGGAAAAATATATATTTGGAAAAATTTTTGATAACTACTACTGGAAACGCTTACTGAAATTTTGAATAATGATAAATAGTTTCAACTAGTTAAATAGTTTCAAGTTTTGTAAGCTTTGAAATTATTTATTTAAAAATGGCTTTTATGGGATATTCATCCCTATCCTGGGATTTCTTTATTCAGGTTTTTCTTTTAAGTAATCTTTCAGAAATAAAGTTAGATTTCCTTTTCCTATTTCCAATTCCATAGAATTAACCGTTTTGATTGCGTTGTGTAGATTTTCGCTTCTCAAAATAATAGTAGTGTTTATTTCATGTCACAATACAAAACAAAGATTGTCGTTTATGATCGATTTGCTGATTTAGGAGTGAAAAAAGATCTATTTCACACAAATATAGAAATCTAGAAGTAAAAAAAAATGAGTCGTGGAACGCAGTGTACACCTGAACAGTGGGAGCTAATTAAAAAATGTATTTCGAGAGCAGACCATAAGGAAGTCCATAATATTCAGTCTTAATGTTTAAAAGAGTGTAAAACTCGGTGGAGTAAGTGTTATGATTTGGGCCTGCTTTTCCAATAACGGAATGGGGGTTGAATCAAACATATAATGAATGGGCCTAAGAATATTCAAATTTTAAAAGGAACTATGCTACCATATGCTATTTACGAGATGCCAGTGCTCTGGGTCCAAGTGTATAACGACACAAAGCACACAAGCCGAGTAGTAAAAAAGTGGTTCAGTGAGAACGAAAAAAGGGTTTATGAGTTGCCCGACTTAACCCCAATAGAGAATTTGTGGTCTGATGTTAAAACATGTTTGCTGAAAATCGTCCTACAGATGCTGCGAAGCTTTGGGACACAGTAAGATCTGTATGGAATATGCATGGAATTCCTGTCGAAAGGTGTAAATAGTTGGTGGACTCCATGCCAAGGCGTTGTGCCGCAGTTATAGCGTCCAACGGCAATGCAACAGAATAATAAATACTTATTATACCCTTGCAGAGGGTATTATAATTTTGTCCAGAAATGTGTAACGCATTAAAGGAAGCATCTCCGACCCCACAAAGTATATATATTCTTGATCAGCATCAACAGCCGAGTCGATATAGCCATGTCCGTCTGTCCGTCTGTCAGTTTGTCCGTCTGTCCGTCTGTTTCTATGCAAAAAATAGACAGTAGTTTTAAAGCTAGCGTTTTGAAATTTTTACCAGATCATTATTTTTGTTGCACGCAGATCAAGTTTAAAAATCGGATCGGACCACTATATCATATAGCTGCCATACAAACGATCAATGGAAAACTTTTTTGTTTTCCAAGCTATTGCAACCGAATTTAACATTTATTCATTTGACATAGCCATACCCGATTTGTGAAAGTTTGGTCCGGATCGGACTACTATGTTAATAGCTGCCCGTGTAAAGATCTGCAAGGGTATAACATCTTCGGCAAGCCGAAGATAACTTTTCTCACTCGATTTATATACTTTAAATTTCTAGTTTTTTATTGAATTTAACAATACTATAAGTATATACAAAATTTATAATAATTAGTTTTTGTTTGCAAGTTTTAAATACTACAAAATTATAAAGAATTTTTAACATAATCGAAAATGAGCTTATATATAATATAATTTATTTATTTTATTTATTTTATCTTAATAATATTTATTTTCTATAAACTCCTATTATTTTAATAAGCTCATTTTCGATTATGTTAAAAATTCTTTATAATTTTGTCATGAAAACTGTAAATATTATAAAATTTAGTATTTTCTTCTTTTAGTGGAATTATTATGATATATATTTATATTGTTTTGGGAAAAACAGCATCGTTTTTTTGCATCATTGAGCTACTGATTGCTCACGCCTAATATTTTAAGAGTATAATTAAAAATATTTTTTTAGAGAAAGTTCATACCAAAAGGAGTGGCCAAGGGCCATATATAATCTTGTATCGCAATCTTGATCGCAGGTTTTTTTTAGTTTGAAAACGAACATTTATTAAAATAAATGTGAAATTTTCAGAATATAAAAAAATATAATGCTGACTACCTCAGTTCATTTATTGCCACAGTTGCTTACTTTTGACTTCCTTTTGACTATAGTTTCAAGAAACTTATTGCTACTTGGCGTTATCAAATATTTTTAGGTGTGAAAGATTAGAATTGTTCACAATGTTACCAAAAACGTCTTATTACATATGTACGTACAGTGGATAAAAGTAGACCAAAAACAATTGCGTGTTTAATCCGCTTAAGCAGAATTTAGCCAATGTTTAGTTATCAAGAATTCTTGAAAGCTGGAAGATAAAGAGATAATAAAGTTCAATAATAAAACAAACCGACAAATTTCTGTTTCGATCTATTTATTATACCCTGTACCCATTAAAAATGGGTGAAAAGGGTATCATAATATGGTGCAAATGTACAGGCAGCATAAAGTAAAAAGTCTTCGACCCCATAAAGTATACATATTCTTGATCAGCATCAACAGCCGAGTCGATATAGCCATGTCCGTCTGTCCGTCCGTCTGTCCGTCTGTCTGTCCGTATTAACGCCTAGATCTCAGAAACCACAAAAGCTACAGACATGTGCCAAATATCGTTGGATAGGTACCATACGCAGTACAAGTTTGTTGTTTTATTTTAATATCACCCCCCGCTCCCCCGCAAACCGAAAAAACTGCCACGACCACCTTCCCCCGCAAACCAGGCTCCTTAGGCCTGGAACCAAGCTTTCAATTTCCAACAAGGCCAAAATTTATAAGGTTGTCTTGGCTCCTATTTGGAAATATGGTATCCAAGTGTATGGCATCGGCGCAAAGTCGCACCTCAACAAAATTCGTGTGGCGCAGTCGCAAATCTTGCGTAAACTATGGCTTGGTACATCCGCAACAAAGACCTTGAACTAGAGCTTAAGGTACCAAGGATTGGCGATGTCATAAACAAACAAGCAACCGCGTACGTAAATAAATTGGGAATCCACCCGAACCAGTTGGCTCGAAAACTCTTGACGAGGAGACGTGTAATGGGATTGAGGGTGAGAAGGAGGCTCCAGCGCATTCACCCTACACATATGCCAAGCAGATAAATAAATTAATTGTTTAAATTATTTCATGCCTCTAGACTCCCTAATTAGGTTTAAGTAGATACATATGTAAATACTCGCTAGAAATTATGAATCTCTGTAGTATAAGTTATTATAAATAGTAACAGTTGTCTGCAATATAAATAAATACAATTTAAAAAAAAAACTGTCTTTATTCAGGATGTTAAAGAAGTTTTCGCCTGCTTGATCTCCGAGGGTGTTACGTCAGGCTCTTAAAACGACTTGAAGACCCTTATTTTTAGTTGGTACATGTAGTAAGTGTAGTAAGAGGTGTGTAAGAGTCCTATAGTTCTCTTCAGTTTTTACCTGGACCTTAGTTGGGGTATTATGTGGAAATCGTCTTTTCGAACAAGTTCAATTATATTGTTAACCAGATTATTCGATCTTTTCTCTCGGATGTACATGTATAGGTGGGGGCTTTGGCTTTTGTTTGTCCCCTTCATCAGTGCTGCGGGGTAGATCCATATCAATATCTGCCAGTATTTCGAATCTGTTAGACTCCTGGGTCTCAGTTCCCTGATTTCGAGTGTGCCGATTGTTTGATATTTTTTTTCCTGCCGCAGAATTTTTTCGTGTGCTCAATTTTCTTTTAATTCGGATGTAGCGATCCAACCTAGTTTGCATTGTTCTTGGCATTGTTGCCGATTCAGCAGAAACGAGCCTTGCAGCCACAGTGCGCACAGTTGATACCGTTTCAGTATTTGTTGTTGTTGCGAGTGCAGTGGTTATTGGAGCTGCAGTGGAGCTTTGGTTGTCGTGGGAGAGGTCAGTTCTCTTTGGCACATCGTTGGGATTGGCGATGAGCAAGAACGCGCTCCCTTGTTCGTTGTTGGCATAAGTTCATGGGTCCGGTTGGAGGTGATTGACCGTGGCCGATCGACGTTTGCATAAATTTCGTGTACTTCCGCGGGTTGCGAAGACACATATGAGAAAAACGTGTGGCTTCGTATCGATGAGAGACGACGTTTGTCTAGCTCTTGTTGACGTTGAGCGCGAATGTCGTTTGGACTCAATGTGAGAGTTCGTGGCTTGATTTTTATTCGTTTATTTGTTAATTTTCTTTGAAATATAATAGTTGTTCAAAAGCCGGGAGTTTGCACAACTATTTTAATGAGCGATTATACATCGCAATGAGCGTTATTCACTTTTCATTTGGAGTATTTTGTATATTTTCGGAGCACAGAAAATAAACATGTCCGCAATGTTCGAATATCGATGCGAAACTTCGAAACTTTACACTACACAACGATCTAAAGCTAGCCACAGTCTTTGACGAAATTAATAACCACTCCAGCCGCTACAATAGCCGACTACAGGGTCGCAGGAATAAACTGTCACAAAGACTGGCTAGTAAGACGTCGCTAAGGAGGCTGAAAAGGCGGCAGCCGTGGGACCAGATCCCGTAGACGATTTTAAATTGTTATTTAGTCCAATTGTTACATGTATTGTTAAGCTAGTCAAGTGGCTATCCGGCGTTTCCATTGGGGTGAAATAATAGATAGCAAAGCTATAATGAGGTCATTAGTGACCCCGGTTGCCTTAATAAATATTTTAACAAAAAAGAAAGGAATTTAAGCTTGGAAACGAAATTATAATTTTGCCTACACATATGAGGCGACACATAATTAAATACAGATCAACTTTTCGTTACGCCAAATAAATCTTTGCTTTTGAATTTAAATAAAAATAAAAAAAACTCGATTTATGAATCTTCATATTTTGTTGTCAGAATAAGTCCAATTTGAAATCCATAGTTACAACTATCCATAAGTACGGCGATGCAAGCGACGACGTCGACGTTGTTCCTTATCGTGGTCGTGGTTGCTTCTTGTTGGTCATACGCGTTATTCAATTTGCAGAATGCTGGTGTCATATTGCGTCTGGGTTCCGCGATCAATTGGCGGGAACCGTTGACGGTAATCTTTAATTGTTGCGCGTGGAGGCCGTGTGTGACACCGCGCTTAAGCATTTGCACGTGTTTGTCACCGGTGTAAGTTTGAGTTCGGGCCTTAGGGGAACATGGTATTTTAACTCTTCTCCGCTTAAAATATTTTCGTCCTCGGTGATACATATTAGTTTCGTAAAATTAGATGCAATCTTTACGCTAGAAAACTATAATATTTCTTCAATCTTCATAAAAATCAAGTTTTTTGCTTTTAAATTTTCTTCTATCATGTCTAATTCGGGCTTTGTTAGAATGATTGAATTTGTGATGTTGGTTGCATCCCAAATTTTTGAGTGCATAAAATTTTTGATTTCTTCTTTGACTAATTGAATTTTATATTTCAGTATCATTATTTTTATACCCTGTACCCATTAAAAATGGGTGAAAAGGGTATCATAATATGGTGCAAATGTATGTAACTGGCAGAAGGAAGCATCTCCGACCCCATAAAGTATTTATATTCTTGATCAACATCAACAGCCGAGTCGATATAGACATGTCTGTCTGTCCGTCCGTCTGTCTGTCCGTATCAACGCCATGATCTCAGAAACTACAAAAGCTTCTAACATGTGCCATATATCGTTGGATAGGTAATTACTATACACAGTACAAGTTTGTTGTTTTATTTTGATATCACCTCCCGCTCCCCCGCAAACCGGAAAAAACTGCCACGCCCATTATTATTAACCTAATGCTATGCAATTCGGCATATGCGTTGGTGCTTATGGAAGCTAAGTAATTTTGAACCAAATCGGATAAGAAACACGGAAGTTATGCCACATGCAAAATCTATGGCAAGGGAAGCAGAAGCGCAGCAAAACACACATTGCGCGACGCCGACTGCGACGTTGACAGCGAAATGTGTATAGCTTTATGACACACGAAACTTATTTTCATAACCAAAATCATACCAAATTTATATTGTTATGGTACTCTTTTAGAATCTAATAGAATGTTGTTTAATTTATTTATTGATATTAAATAAATAAATTGTAAGCATGTCTAGGGGTACTGGGTATTTTGCAATCGGGAAACTCGACTGCTGCTACCTTACTTGTTGATAATAAAAAGCTTCCTCCAATAGCGATCCTTTAAAGTAGTACGGGACGGGCTGTCCTCCCAAACAAAGAGAGTCAGAGCAGGTGTACCCCAGGGAAGTGTGTTAGGTCCAACACTGTATAGCCTGTATACGCACGACATGCCCTCAGCTGACAACATGTCGCTTACAGACCCCAATGACCTGCAAGTTGCCACTTTTGCTGATGACTCTGCAGTCCTGCCCAGAGATACTTGCGTCTATGCAGCCACTGATACGCTTCAGCTTTATCTAATAAAATTCGAGAACTGGGCCTTTCGCTGGAACATCGCAGTCAATCCGGAAAAGTTCGTTTCCGCGACGTACACCCTGAGAAAAGACACATCACCAGGTGTGTTTCTGCATGAAGAGCTCCTCACACAATCGAACGCCCACAAATACCTCGGTGTCACTCTGGATAAGCGACTTAAATTTCAACGCCATGTAACTCGGCGGCTCAAAACAAAGGCGAACAGCATGGCTTGGCTCCTTAGGCCTGGAACCAAGCTTTCAATTTCCAACAAGGCCAAAATTTATAAGGTTGTCTTGGCTCCTATTTGGAAATATGGTATCCAAGTGTATGGCATCGGCGCAAAGTCGCACCTCAACAAAATTCGTGTGGCGCAGTCGCAAATCTTGCGTAAACTATGGCTTGGTACATCCGCAACAAAGACCTTGAACTAGAGCTTAAGGTACCAAGGATTGGCGATGTCATAAACAAACAAGCAACCGCGTACGTAAATAAATTGGGAATCCACCCGAACCAGTTGGCTCGAAAACTCTTGACGAGGAGACGTGTAATGGGATTGAGGGTGAGAAGGAGGCTCCAGCGCATTCACCCTACAGATATGCCAAGCAGATAAATAAATTAATTGTTTATATTATTTTATGCCTCTAGACTCCCTAATTAGGTTTAAGTAGATACATATGTAAATACTCGCTAGAAATTATGAATCTCTGTAGTATAAGTTATTATAAATAGTAACAGTTGTCTGCAATATAAATAAATACAATTTAAAAAAAAAAAACTGTCTTTATTCAGGATGTTAAAGAAGTTAGCCTGCTTGATCTCCGAGGGTGTTACGTCAGGCTCTTAAAACGACTTGAAGACCCTTATTTTTAGTTGGTACATGTAGTAAGTGTCATTTTTGCTTAAGAAGTGTGTAAGAGTCCTATAGTTCTCTTCAGTTTTTACCTGGACCTTAGTTTCGTGGATATTGGGGTATTATGTGGAAATCGTCTTTTCGAACAAGTTCAATTATATTGTTAACCAGATTATTCGATCTTTTCTCTCGGATGTACATGTATAGGTGGGGGCTTTGGCTTTTGTTTGTCCCCTTCATCAGTGCTGCGGGGTAGATCCATATCAATATCTGCCAGTATTTCGAATCTGTTAGACTCCTGGGTCTCAGTTCCCTGATTTCGAGTGTGCCGATTGTTTGATATTTTTTTTCCTGCCGCAGAATTTTTTCGTGTGCTCAATTTTCTTTTAATTCGGATGTAGCGATCCAACCTAGTTTGCATTGTTCTTGGCATTGTTGCCGATTCAGCAGAAACGAGCCTTGCAGCCACAGTGCGCACAGTTGATACCGTTTCAGTATTTGTTGTTGTTGCGAGTGCAGTGGTTATTGGAGCTGCAGTGGAGCTTTGGTTGTCGTGGGAGAGGTCAGTTCTCTTTGGCACATCGTTGGGATTGGCGATGAGCAAGAACGCGCTCCCTTGTTCGTTGTTGGCATAAGTTCATGGGTCCGGTTGGAGGTGATTGACCGTGGCCGATCGACGTTTGCATAAATTTCGTGTACTTCCGCGGGTTGCGAAGACACATATGAGAAAAACGTGTGGCTTCGTATCGATGAGAGACGACGTTTGTCTAGCTCTTGTTGACGTTGAGCGCGAATGTCGTTTGGACTCAATGTGAGAGTTCGTGGCTTGATTTTTATTCGTTTATTTGTTAATTTTCTTTGAAATATAATAGTTGTTCAAAAGCCGGGAGTTTGCACAACTATTTTAATGAGCGATTATACATCGCAATGAGCGTTATTCACTTTTCATTTGGAGTATTTTGTATATTTTCGGAGCACAGAAAATAAACATGTCCGCAATGTTCGAGTATCGATGCGAAACTTCGAAACTTTACACTACACAACGATCTAAAGCTAGCCACAGTCTTTGACGAAATTAATAACCACTCCAGCCGCTACAATAGCCGACTACAGGGTCGCAGGAATAAACTGTCACAAAGACTGGCTAGTAAGACGTCGCTAAGGAGGCTGAAAAGGCGGCAGCCGTGGGACCAGATCCCGTAGACGATTTTAAATTGTTATTTAGTCCAATTGTTACATGTATTGTTAAGCTAGTCAAGTGGCTATCCGGCGTTTCCATTGGGGTGAAATAATAGATAGCAAAGCTATAATGAGGTCATTAGTGACCCCGGTTGCCTTAATAAATATTTTAACAAAAAAGAAAGGAATTTAAGCTTGGAAACGAAATTATAATTTTGCCTACACATATAAGGCGACACATAATTAAATACAGATCAACTTTTCGTTACGCAAAATAAATCTTTGCTTTTGAATTTAAATAAAAATAAAAAAAACTCGATTTATGAATCTTCATATTTTGTTGTCAGAATAAGTCCAATTTGAAATCCATAATTACAACTATCCATAAGTACGGCGATGCAAGCGACGACGTCGACGTTGTTCCTTATCGTGGTCGTGGTTGCTTCTTGTTGGTCATACGCGTTATTCAATTTGCAGAATGCTGGTGTCATATTGCGTCTGGGTTCCGCGATCAATTGGCGGGAACCGTTGACGGTAATCTTTAATTGTTGCGCGTGGAGGCCGTGTGTGACACCGCGCTTAAGCATTTGCACGTGTTTGTCACCGGTGTAAGTTTGAGTTCGGGCCTTAGGGGAACATGGTATTTTAACTCTTCTCCGCTTAAAATATTTTCGTCCTCGGTGATACATATAAGTTTCGTAAAATTAGATGCAATCTTTACGCTAGAAAACTATAATATTTCTTCAATCTTCATAAAAATCAAGTTTTTTGCTTTTAAATTTTCTTCTATCATGTCTAATTCGGGCTTTGTTAGAATGATTGAATTTGTGATGTTGGTTGCATCCCAAATTTTTGAGTGCATAAAATTTTTGATTTCTTCTTTGACTAATTGAATTTTATATTTCAGTATCATTATTTTTATACCCTGTACCCATTAAAAATGGGTGAAAAGGGTATCATAATATGGTGCAAATGTATGTAACAGGCAGAAGGAAGCATCTCCGACCCCATAAAGTATATATATTCTTGATCAACATGAACAGCCGAGTCGATATAGACATGTCTGTCTGTCCGTCCGTCTGTCCGTCTGTCTGTCCGTCTGTCTGTCCGTATCAACGCCATGATCTCAGAAACTACAAAAGCTACTGACATGTGCCATATATCGTTGGATAGGTAATTACTATACACAGTACAAGTTTGTTGTTTTATTTTGATATCACCTCCCGCTCCCCCGCAAACCGGAAAAAACTGCCACGCCCATAATTATTAACCTAATGCTATGCAATTCGGCATATGCGTTGGTGCTTATAGAAGCTATGTAATTTTGAACCAAATCGGATAAGAAACACGGAAGTTATGCCACATGCAAAATCTATGGCAAGGGAAGCAGAAGCGCAGCAAAACACACATTGCGCGACGCCGACTGCGACGTTGACAGCGAAATGTGAATGGCTTTATGACACACGAAACTTATTTTCATAACGTAGCACAACGGCAGAAGGCGATGCTCATTGAAATATGTCAAATTTGTATATATGCGTTTCCGTGCCTTATACTATATATACTCGTACATATCTACTAAGTACCTGTGATCTACAATTTAAGGAATCAGTTTACTTTGTAAAATTTTGACTGATGCAGGTGCAACTGCAAAAAATTAATGCCTATTCAGAATAGGAGATGAATTTTCATACATGTGATTGGTATATTAAGCATGTCTAAGGGTACAGTCGGGAAACTCGACTGCTGCTTCCTTACTTGTTTGTTATCATTTATTATCTGTTGTGGGATGGCGTGAGCTATAAGGAGTTCTTGAAGAGACGGTTTGATGTCTTCTATGGATCTTGATTTTATTATTTTTTCTTAGGCGTATTTTGAAATATTATTGATGCTACTAAATATAACTTTTCTTTCAGTAATATACAGGTCGATGTGAACAAATTCTCCTGGGTATTTTGGAATGGATGTAGTTTGATGGTAAGCATCAGATGGATGTCGGATATCAAACATGAGACTGCGAAGATAGTCTGATCTATACTTTATTCAACAAACTAAAGCAAAGCTAAATATTTACAAAGATTTTCTTTTAACTTGTCAAAATTGTGTTTACGAAGGTGTTGTTGTGGTAGTTCCAATTTCTTTACAAAAACAGTCGCAATTGACATCCTGTCAAAGTGCTGTATCGGCATTGCAAAAGAGTGGTGCTATGAGTTGGAATCATGTGGGCGATGACCTTCTGTGTGAATTGTGTATACTCTGTATTGCATATGTAACTCAAGCGGTGACGCATTATTAGTAGCAATTTTTTTTTATGGTTAATTTTTTGACTATCCTTTGAGAATTTATTTATTATGTTTGTGATATTATTTAATTCGTTTATTCTATCTTGGTTTAATTTATTAATTAAGTCCTGTTTATTGTTATTTTCCAATTGCTCATCTATTTTTTTGTAATTATGTCAAGGCCATGATGGTCCGGTGTTCCGGCCAGCCATTTTAATGCTGTGCGCATTCCATTTATTGATTTTTTTCTAATTTTGATTGAGTTTAGTTTGTGCAAATCATTTTTCTTTTTGGTGAACTCAATAGATAAGAGGGAATATATTGGATGTGTGACTGATAAATTGGATAAAGAGTCGCCCAATTCTTCCAATGTCAATTGAAAAGCATGTCTCTGTTGTGTATTATTCTGAAGATCCTGCTCTGTTCTGCTGCTGGCCCGGTTTTGATCGTGATTATCTGTGATTCTGTATAGTCTTTCAAACATGTTGGAATAAACAGTCTTTCTTTTTAAATACATTATAGGTATTTTGTTGTTTTTATTATTATGTTATGTTATTGCGTATTGGTTTCCGTGATTATGTTTTTATTGTGGAAGTGACATTTTTCTCTACTATTTCCACTCTGTATTTCGAGGACAGCTTCGAACCTCTTCTTATGAATTTTTACCCAGATTATGTCTCCATTTTATAGTTTTTTGCACCATATTTTAACAAATTGTTGCACTCTGTGGTAAATGAATGTTTGTTCTTATTATACCCTGTACCCATTAAAAATGGGTGAAAGAGGTACCATAATATGGTGCAAATGTATGTAACAGGCAGAAGGAAGCATCTCCGACCCCATAAAGTATATATATTCTTGATCAGCATCAACAGCCGAGTCGATATAGCCATGTCCGTCTGTCCGTCTGTCTGTCCGTATCAACGCCTTGATCTCAGAAACTACAAAAGCTACAGACATGTGCCAAATATCGTTGGATAGGTAATTACCATACGCAGTACAAGTTTGTTGTATTATTCCCCCCCGCTCCCCAGCAAACCGAAAAAAACTGCCACGACCACCTTCCCCCGCAAACCGCAAAAAACTGCCACGCCCACAATTATTAACCTAATGCTATGCAATTCGGCATATGCGTTGGTGCTTATAAAAGCTATCTAATTTTTAAAGAAATACGGAAGTTATGCCACATGCAAAATCTATGGCAAGGAAAGCAGAAGCGCAGCAAAACACGCATTGCGCGACGCCGACTGCGACGTTGACAGCGAAATGTGTATGGCTTTATGACACACGAAATTTATTTTCATAACCATAATCATACCAAATTTATATTGTTATGGTACTCTTTTCTAATAGAGTATTGTTTCATTTATTTATTGATATTAAATAAATAAATTGTAAGCATGTCTAAGGGTACAGGGTATTTTGCAGTCGGGAAACTCGACTGCTGCTACCTTACTTGTTTTTTTGATCGGTTTTTGTTATTTTTTCTCCGGATTAATAGAGTCTGTTATTCTTTGCAGTCCAAAAAAAATATCCATTGGGTTCGAGCCCGTTTTGGAGTTTATTAATTTATTATATTCTTTGATTTGTTAAATAAAATTTTAAACTGTGAATAGAGGGTCTCCCTTTTCATGCATCTCATTCATTCTGGTAAAGTGGAAACGCTCGATTTGCCGATTGCTAGATGAGTGGTAAGGTAGTGTCACGTACACTGAAATGGCCTCTTTCAATAGAGCTTTGAACTTAATGCTTTTTTGTTATCTTTTATTATCTGTTGTGGGATGCCGTAAGCTATAAGGAGTTCTTGAAGAGGCGATTTGATGTCTTCTGTGAATCTTGATTTTATTATTTTTCCTTAAGCATATTTTGAAATATTATCGATGGTACTTAATATAACTTTTCTTTCAGTAATATACAGGTCGATGTGAACAATTTCTCCTGGGCATTTCGGAATGGCTGTAGTTTGATGGTAAGCATCAGATGGATGTCGGATATCAAACATGAGACTGCGAAGGTAGTCTGATCTATACTTTATTCAACAAACTAAAGCTAAGCAAAATATTTATAAAGATTTGCTTTTAACTTGTCAAAATTGTGTTTGCGAAGGTGTTGTTGTGGCAGTTCTAACTTCTTTACCGAAAACTGTCGCAATCGACATCTGTGTGAATTGTGTATACTCTGTATTGCATATGTAACTCAAGCGGTGACGCATAATTACATACAGAACATATTTTCTTTACGCACACTTTTAAAACTTTTAATTCTGGATATGCAATAAAACAAGCTCAAAGATAAAGGTGTCCGTTATTAGCCCTGATGACTAACGATAGGATGATACAGTTTTTACATAACATGCATTACTAGCAGAAGACGACTTCTACATCTGCAACACAATTATCCTTGTTTAATTATTGAGCTTTTTTAATTATTATCGAACATCATGAACATAAATGAACAGCTGAAAGGAACTCTGTCTTTTGACTAGAGAACACAGGCAAGCGATTTCAATTTAATAATTTTGTCTTGTTTTGCCATGATGATACAAAATTCGCGAGATGCTGGAAGTTAGAGGTGATGACCGAATATATAAAGGGATTGCGGCTTAACGTTCGACGACTGCATAGCGACCGAGAAAGAGACAACGAAGCGATCGCGCCCGCAAACGACCGCAAATGAGGGTAGCCGATAGAGAGTGAGCGGGAACAAGTTCACGCAATGCAGTACGGTGGAGGCGAAGAGAGCAACTTGGCTTGAGGCTTCAGATTTCCCGAGGACAGCATGATCTGACATACTCTCCCCGTTGAAAAGTAAGCTTTCAAATGCATCTTCACAGGAACAGTTCTGGAGCTACAAAGCGTGCGCACAGCCAGTTCTTGGTATCAGCTCTACCACTCTCCAAAAGCCACTTCATTGGGAACAAGTTGTCATCTTTTCTAGCATTTTTTACTAGCTCATCTTTTACTATGTCATTCACTTCGATGCCCTGACAGCCAGTCATCAATTCATTAAATTTCGATAAAATAACATCGAATATTTAGCAAACGGTTTTCACACGAGCACGTCTAATTTTCTATTATTGAGCTTTTTTCATTAATCAATCATCAATCATTGTTTAGTGTCCTTTTAATGAAAAAAAACACACGCAAGCGATCAATGTTTGAGAATTTAATTGTTTTCTGCTATGTTGATACAAGTTTCGCGAGATGCGGCAGGGTAGAGACAATAATTAAGAGGAGCCACAAAAAATGTCTTAGTCAAATACGTTCCATTTAAAAACTCTTTTATTCATATGAATACAAGAAACATACAAAAATCTCACAATTATGTACTAATGTACGCACAAGAGTTCTAATCAACTATTAATATACATATGTATGCCCACGGCGACTTCAATTCCTTGATATGTGCGCTGGCGGCTTAAGTTTATTGTGACCTTTTTACTTGTATGGTGGTGTGACCATCCGCATGCGTTTAATATTGACTTCAAGGGATCAGTCATAAAATTATTTATTTTTTATATTGGTTGGTTTTATTGGATATTATTTATTTAATTGGTTTTTCTCCTGGATATTTCATTTTCGAGCCTGAAAAATGACAAACAAATAAATTATTAATAAACAAGTGAGAAAAGTTATCTTCGGCTTGCCGAAGATGGTATACCCTTGAAAACAAAAAAGTTTTCCATACAAAGACTTGTTTTCATATCGGTCGTTTGTATGGCAGCTATATGATATAGTGGTCCGATCCGACCGATTTTTAAATTTGATCTGCGTGCAACAAAAATAATGATCTGGTAAAAATTTCAAAACGCTAGCTTTAAAACTACTGTCTATTTTTTGCATAGAAACAGACGGACAGACGGACAGACGGTCAGACGGACAGACGGACAGACGGACATGGCTATATCGACTCGGCTGTTGATGCTGATCAAGAATATATATACTTTGTGGGGTCGGAGATGTTTTCTTTAATGCGTTACACATTTCTGGACAAAATTATAATACCGTTTTTCAAGGGTATAACAAAAATAAATAAAACAGTTCATTAGAGAAAGAACTCTTTGGAATGAAGATATACACTTTGATAAACAGCAAAATAAATCGTTGTAAAATAACTAAAAACGCAAAACTCTACGAACTTATGTAACAACCCAATATTTGTTCTCCTTAAAAGTAATCCCCTCTCGAATATAATACAATTGTGCTGTGTCTAAATTGTGTCTTCGGTCTTTCTTCGATTCTGACTTGATCGCATCAAGTGCGGCAAAACGATTTCCTTTTTTTTTTTTTTGGAAAACGTTGCATAAATTTTCGGTAATAGTTATTATTAACTGTACGAACTTTTTGCAGGAACTCATGACGTATCATACCATTATATTAAGCGCTTGTACCCCTAATAAACACTTTTTCGGGACAAAGTGCACACACCGAATTCCTGTCAACATATTAAGTACTTTGGATTACTTTATTCTTTTTCTTTTTATAGTCAAACTAATTTAAGAGCACACAAAAACATCTTCTGTTGTCAAAAAGTACTAATAGAATTTGGCTCTCAATGCAAGCATATAATAAGCATGTGTCCGAATATAATAAAAACAAGTGAGAAAAGTTATCTTCGGCTTGCCGAAGATGGTATACCCTTGCAGATCTTTACAAAATGGCAATTAGTAGTTATGTAAAAATCAGAAGTCTTTTTAAAATTATTGGTATGGCTATGTCAAATAAATAAATGTTGAATTCGGTTGCAATAGCTTGGAAAACAAAAAAGTTTTCCATACAAAGACTTGTTTTCATATCGGTCGTTTGTATGGCAGCTATATGATATAGTGGTCCCATCCGGACCAAACTTGCACAAATCATGTATGGCTATGTCAGATGAATAAATGTTGAATTCAGTTGCAATAGCTTGGAAAACAAAAAAGTTTCCCATACAAAGACTTGTTTTCATATCGGTCGTTTGTATGGCAGCTATATGATATAGTGGTCCGATCCCACCGATTTTTAAACTTGATCTGCGTGCAACAAAAATAATGATCGGGTAAAAATTTCAAAACGCTAGCTTTAAAACTACTGTCTATTTTTTGCACAGAAACAGACGGACATGGCTATATCGACTCGGCTGTTGATGCTGATCAAGAATATATATACTTTGTGGGGTCGGAGATACTTCCTTTAATGCGTTACACATTTCTGGACAAAATTATAATACCCTTTTTCATTTATCATTAACGATAGTCGGGCATACACAGCCTACAAACATCCAATTCTCGATCCAGCTATTCCTCCACTGCAGCTTACAAAAATATATGTACTTTTGCCTAGGCAACAGTAAATATATATGGATGACGACAGTGTTTGCCGGAGTAATACGAGGGCGGGTCAATAAGTCCGTGACTATTTGAATGAAACACAGGTTTTTAGATAAAAAGTTATTTTATTTTTCAATGTAGTCTCCTTTGAGCTCTATACACTTAGCCCAACGTTTCTCCAATTTTTTTATCCCTTCCAAAAAATATGATTTGTCGAGGTCTTCAAAATAGGCATTTGTTTGTGAGATGACTTCGTCATTGAAGGGAAATCTCTTTCCGCCGAGCCATTTCTTCAAGTTTGGGAACAAGAAATAGTCACACGGGGCTAGATCGGGTGAATAGGCCGGATGAGGGAGCAATTCGTAGCCCATTTCATGGAATTTTGCCATGGAAACTGCACATGTGTGCACCCGTGCATTGTCGTGGTGGAAAAGAACTTTTTTCTTGGCCAAGTGCGGTCGCTTTTTTTTCAATGCCTCATCGAATCGACCCAATAAGTTGCGGTAATATTCACCATTGATTGTTTTTCCTTTTTGAAGGTAGTCAATGTGGATAATACCGCGTGCATCCCAAAAAACAGTCGCCATGACTTTATTGGCTGACAAACCCACCTTTGCCTTCTTTGGCGCCGATTCACCCCGAGAAACCCACTGTTTTGACTGCTGTTTGGTCTCCGGTGTGTTGTGGTGGATCCACGTTTCGTCCACGGTTACGAAACGGCGCAAAAACTCGTTCGTATTGTGATTGAACAACGCTAAACATTCCTGCGAAATTGTCACAGGGTTGCATTTGTGCTCGATTGTGAGCAAACGCGGCACCCATCTTGCGGAAAGCTTTCTTATACCCAAATGATCATTCAAAATTGAAACCACTGAGCCATGTGAAATGCCTACGCCTTCCACAATCTCTCTCACTTTTAATCGCCGATCAGCTAAAACCATATCGTGGATTTTTTCAATTGTTTTGGATGTGGAAACCTCAACTGGGCGTCCAGAACGTTCGGCATCTTCCGTGCTTGTACGGCCACATCGGAATTCAGTAAACCACTTTTTTACCATGGAAATGGATGGTGCAGAGTCTCCATAATATTTATCAAGCTTGGCCTTGGTTTGCGTAATGGATTTTTTCCTCAAAAAATAATGCTTAATGAGCACACGAAATTAACTTTTTCCCATTTTCTTCTCAGTCAACGCGGTAGTCTGATATTAACGGCTGTCAAAAACAAACTAAATGTCGCAGCTTGTTCAATTTTTGACAAGAGTCAACTGACAGATGACTGTTGACGGGAGCAGTGTTACCATTTCAATTAAGAGGCGGGAAATTCAAAAAGTCACGGACTTATTGACCCGCCCTCGTATGAGATTTTATTGTGCGACTTATTGCAATGCGCTTTCTGTTAAAACTAAATCTAAAGCCACCGGGAAACGGGGCGTAACCCAAAAAACCTTAGCTACAAACTACAAAGAACCTAAATCTAAAATAATTGGTCGGCAAGCCGACCTCGCATAGTCGGTTATGCTGCTCTCGCGACGAGTAAGAGCATATCAGAATCCATAAGCTAATAATCCGCTCAGGGTACTGAACTCGGTTTCTTAATGCATTAGTATTAAAACATGCAATTCCAGTCAATGTTCTCTGATCATCTGTTTCCTTTTTATTTCTCTGTGTCAAATTATTAAGTGCGGAGGGCACTCGTTAACTTCTTCATAGGTATATTCGGGAACGCGGAAAAAAATCGTGATTCCTCAAAACTTTGAATGTACTAAAGTTGAAAATTAAAATTATAAGTATATACCCATATATTTCACAACAGTGATTATTTATTTATCTATAGACTACGCACTTTATAAGCAGAGAAATTAATTAATAAGTCCATTATCTTTAATTTACCATTTGCTCTTGTTTCCCTTGCATCGATAGACATATGAAGCTACTTTGACCAAGTTTTCTAAGCGGCTTTCTTGCCAGTTACAATGGAAGTACACATTCTCTTAAGTAAACTAATGAAATAAAACTACTGATTATTTTTTTACAGAATATTTAAAATTCGTCTAAAGGTATTGCTATAATCGGAAGCAAAATACACATTTGTTTACGTATTGCATATGTTGAAAGAATTTTTTTTTATGCTACTAATTGTCGTGCTATGCCATATTTCCAAAAAATAGTCTAGATCTTTTTTAATTGATGAAGATTTGAAATATAAGTGTTCTGAAAAGGATATATTGCGAATTCTTATATATTAATTTATAGTAACTCAACAAAGTTTGAAAATTACCTTACATGTACTAACTTAAATAAGTACTATTCTGGTATCATCAATGTGATATACAAATATATGCATTCTTATTTTAGTACCAAAAATATGCCATCGTCTTGTGTTGAGGAAAAAGTGAAGACGACAGTACTTAAAAACGTAAATGCGGCCGTAAGAGATCCAATTCTTATTTCTGATCGATGTCTAGAAATTACACTTAAGGAGGAAAGAAACTGTAATCAAAATGACTCATACTTTTCGACCACGCAAAAGGACATCACACCGACAATGAGAAAAATAGTTGCAGAGTGGATGCTGGAAGTAAGTATGAAAAACATGGTTTAAATAAACAAAAAATTCTTATTGGATTGTCTTTAATGCACGTATTAACCTATAAAAGATAACACAAATATTATATTTAAAGAAGTACGTACATATATTTGTATATACACGTTTGTTGTAGTACGTGAACGGCTAATAGCCTCTTCACACAAAGTCTGACCGTGTAAAACAGTTTGAATTTTTGACAAATGTGAAACAATTCCCAATAAGCACATCTGAACAGCTGATGTTTGAAAAATAAGAAAATCGAAGAAATTAAAGACACTTTTTAAAAAGGCTATACCCAAAAATAACAAACAAGCAGCCTAATTATGTGTATTTCGTCACAATTGTTTACATTTTCGTGGTGAATTCTTAAATTTTTACAAAAAAGAAGAATTTGGAGTTGCACCGAAAAAACATCGCCTAACTATAGCATAAAAAAGTTCGTCAAAGGCACGGACTAACGGAAAACGCTACGAACCAGTCGTTCAATGGAGATCAGTGGGTGGAGGGTTGTTTCTAAGAAATTACATTTTGTCGCTTTAATTTAGTTTAGAAGATATAGATAGGGTGTCAAGAAAGCGGGCTATTACTGTCTGAGTTTCATAACAGTTTATTATTTAAAGATATGAATTTTTTCAAGAAAATAATGGTTTCATTTACAGTAAGTAAAATAATTTGCGTCAAATATGAGGCGCTTTGTTCGATAACTTGTTGCCATTTTAAAAGTTATTTCATTATGATATAGAAGCCCTCGTTCCTATTGAGGAAAAAATTGAGACAGTCGAGTTTCACAAGCCTCTCTTAAAACGAATTTATCACCAGCAAAATTGTTCGCCACGGACAGGAACAGATATTTATCAATTGTTGTCTGGTCTGGACTATAAAGAAAATATAACTTTAAAAGGAATGGACATCGAGTTTCATTTTCCCCGTAACTAATAAGTTCTACAAATCATTAGGATTTGTTGATTAAGTCGGGCCATTAATTTTACTTGAATAGGTTTTAGATAAAGGCATTTTACCAGCCAAGAAAATTAACAAACATTTTTGAACAATTGTGTCTCGACATCAAGATATCATATTCAGGATATCAGGGTTCTGTCGATTCGAACCGCACAAGGGCAGCGAGGGCAGGTTGGTTGAGTAACGACGCACCTGGCTACTTAAGTCGGCGCCAACATAGCAGCATACGAGTTTGTCATTGCTTGTAAAAACCGTGGTGTCAAAATTCGGAATGAAATTCTGTCGACTGACATATCAATTACTGTTATTTATGTGCAACCAACTGTCTGCCTCTACTCTTCTGTTATAGCAGGTCATGACATGTTTGCTTTGGGCTGATCGGCGTACTTATATAAATCCGCCGTAGTTGACAAGGCGCCTCAAGAATTTAATAATATAATAATATAATATATACAATATGGAAAATAATGATATTATTATGAAAAATAAAATTAAACGTAAACAAAACTAGCTGCAATATAACTTATTGAAGATTCTTAGTAGCTCAAACAAACTTCACTCTTCTATCGAAAAATTTCTTTGTGTTAACCTTTAATATCCCAGCGAAGCTTATAAGACTCGATTCATTCGTAAAACAGATTTTAAAAACCTTAAAAGATTATTTCTTAGATTTAATTGTTTCGATCTTTTGGATTGCTTCGAAAAATTTTTTGACTCATGTATGCCATTAAAAAATATGTTTGCTACAATAATTCGCCATGGCTTACAGGGCCCTAACGAAAATGAAAAATATTAAAAATAGATTTTTGAGGAAACAAAAAAACGGGCTGCAATATAACACTTTCAAGATACTTATTAGTTCGGTCAAATTTCACCGTGCATAATAATGAATTTTGCACCTGTTCTTTACCCCTGCGAAGGCCTATTGACAATAAACAAGATATGTAAGATATGTATGTAATGTACAAAGATATGTCCTTTAGAGTCACAAAGCAGTAACGCTGGTCCTGGTGCCAGCAATACAACTCCAATAATGGACATCTAAGTCTACGAAAGCGGATATGAATGACAGAATCCAGCTCACAACAGAATCAATAGTATGCAATAGTTATGAATCAATAGTATGTAACGTATTAGACGTGCCCAGCGCCGTCTACATGATCTTTAAGCGCAGTCACATTCATGAAATCAAGAATAAAATGCTGAGCAACAACAACATGCGTTTAACGTCAAATCGATATTGGAACAACAATTTATGAAATGGCAACAACAGCAGCCAAGTACTGTCGTCGACACCCCAACTGTGCTCAATGTGGTAAAGGCCATTTACAAAGTACGTTTCACAGCAGTCAATAGTGGAGGCAAATCTTATCCGGAAATCCGGAATTAAGCTTAACATGTGATAGGTTTAATATATTTAATAAATAAAAAATCTAGTCACGCAGCAAGTTGAATTAATTTTAAATTATAGCATGCGATACTTGATTTTCGAGTATTCATACTCTGTCATATACCCATTGTTAATCTACCAACCAATGGTATATATGCCAGAATAAGTCATTTGTAAGAGTAGCCAAAATAAAATGTTACTTCAATAAGTTCCGTTTAAAAACTGAGTTTATTCATATAATTTATCATCTGAAGAAACATACAAAATTCTGACAATTATGTGCTTATGTACTAAGAAGAGTTTCAATCAGTTATTAGTATATTGTTGTCCACAGCAACTTCAATGCGCTGGCGGTTTAAGTGTTTTGCCCTTTCGCTCGTTGAGCTATTTCTGCGGTTTAATTAATAATAAAAGGGTTTAAGGGGCTCCAAATAATTTTTATTTTGTTTCCTCTTCATAAAATTTGTTGTCAATAAAATTTTTAAATGCTTATATAATTCCATATTAATTTTTGGAAGCTCCATTAGGCGATGTAATGGGTCCGATAATATTTTACTGTTATTCTCGTATCTTCTCGTTAGCAGTTCCCAAGCTGCCTCATATTAGTCTTTCACCACAATTGGGGAAACGTGAGGGCATCTCGAGAGGGTTAGAGTGAAAGTTAAGAGGAGTCAAAATTAATAGGTTACTCCAACTTACTTCCGTTGAAAAACTGAAAGGACTCCAAAGTAAAAAATAATGTCACGTATAGACGTTCTAATGTCTTCCGTACCTTTTGAATTTATAATTCGTGCTTGCGCTAATTTAGAAAATGTACATATATATGCAGTGAGTACAAAGTGCCGTTCGGTAGAGTGAATGTCAATGTGTAACATCTGACCGGGGTACTCTGGAATTGAAGCTTCGGATTAGTGGGGTGACTGTCATATTTAGATTTTTTCCTGGACAAAGTTGACAATTTTTTGCCTCTATTGAAGAGGAGCACCATAAAGGTTTTACTCCAATGAGTTCCGTTAAAAAACTGTTTTATTTATATAATTTCACATTCGACGCAACATACAAAAATCTTACAATTATGTAATTACGTACTAACATAAGTTCTTATCAACTATTTATATATTTATGCCCCCACCAACTTCAATGTTTGCTTTACCGTACATTTGAATCTTCTCTTCATTAGCCGGATAGTTTCCTTTGGCTTCAGATGGTGTTTTAGATATTGTGTGATTATCTTGCGGCTGATCCAATGGCCAAATTCGAAGCATCAGTAGTCAGTTGTAAATCCTTAGTAAAATCAGGATAACTGAGAATAATTTCTTTTGAGCTTTAGTTACTTTTCAGCTTAAATGAATATAGAGCTTCTTTTTCTGGCGAAATTTATTTAAGCTTAAGATGTGTTCTTTTGGCTTCGATGTGCCTGCGCCAGGTAAGCCTTCGGTCGATGTGCACTCCAAGATACGTAACTTTATTTTCTTTCGGGGGTACGGTGTTGTTTAAGGGGATTGAAGCGCAATCTTTCCGATTGAGTGTGAACGTTATATGCTTACACTTTTGTTCGTTTATTTTAATTAGCCAGTCAGATATCCACTTCCTTACGACCACTAGGTGACAAAAGAGTTGATTTGTTGGTTGTACCGGGCATTTGCATCGACTTAAAATCGCTGTGACGTCGGCAAACGTAAAAGTCGTTAGTAGTATGCTTGTGGGTATGTCTGCTCTATAAAGGACGTACAGCGTTGGTCCAAGTATGTTGCCTTAGGGGGCTCCAGCGTACATAGCGGTGTCGTCGGGCAAGGCTCTGTTGTAGTGATACGACTTCAGGAGTTTGTGCGTGTTTTGGGGAAGCATTGTTTTAATTTTTAACATTAATCCATCTAGAAAGTGTGAAAGACATTGCAATGCAATATTCCCGTTTTTCATGTCTTGTTCAATGCATCCATGTTTCTCTCGAAAATCGATTTGATGCGCTGCAATAAAGTTGCGTGTCCTTAAGTAGGAGATGATTCGGGTCATCAGACATTTTTCAAATAGTTTTGAGAGACAAGACAATAAGATTATAGGTCTGTACGTTGAGGAAACTAAATGGACCTTACCTGCCTTTGGTATCATTACTTTTTTTTTTGGTAATTTTTTTCGTACGGCTCTTGCTGCATAACGTACAACCCACCTCCCGCCCAGCCGACCTAGGGACGCTGCCGTTTATTGTACTGCTCGGATTGCGGGGATACATCCGCGAGAATAAAGTATAAAAATGATTGCGAGGAAGAAGAGTGCGTTTTTTGCTCTGAAAGGTAGGTGAGAATTGAGGATTTGATAGAAGAGGAAGTGAAAATTAAAGTAATAGAATGTAGGCCGTTGTAATCAGAACACATAACCCTAAGAGGCTCATTTTGATATGGGCATATTTTGATCTTCAACAACTTAGGAACAGAGTACTACAATTTCTATTCCGTATATTTGGAATGTTACATTTTAGTTACTGGCTGTCTGCATCACCATATAAGATAATATATGAAAACGATATACAGTATCTTTCTATGGTTTGTTACATACGGGTAAGTTTATTAAAATATGTTAAGAAAAAAAGTGCATCACAGCTGAGTCCTCTAAAAGCGAATATCAGAGGTTCCTTTGTACAGATTCAACGCCGTATTGAGAAACCCCGTATTAAGAGATCCAGACGCATGACCAGTACTTAAGTATCGGATGTACTTAAAATATATATATATTGAATTCTTTAGACCATTTTTAACAAGGCCAAGCAGACCCTTGGGTTTATTAACAATCGTTGAAATATAGTCGAAAAATTGAAGTTTCTAATAAGTCGTTTCTAATCCAATAGGAACCAAGATCATTAACCTGAGTTAATCTTTCCATTGGATTTTTTTTATGTTAGCGAGTCGCCACTCCGACGAAAATAGGTGTGGGCTTAACATCTTCAGCATCGTCAAAATCGTGTCTGGGTCTGCCGGCGTCTCTGTCAGTAATACGCGGGCCATGGGTTTGCTGCTTATCTTGTCCCAGTCTACCGCTTCGTGGAGGTCTGGCGCTCGTGACTATTTCTTTTAATATTCTGACGTGCAGTTCATTGGCGACCCTTTTCTATTGTGCTATGGGGTTCAGTCCATCCGGGACTCCAATTAGGGTCCTGCAGTAGATACATCGTCGAAGGATATATGGCCTGTTTATGGGTGTTTGTCTTCTTCGGATGGGGCGTGCCATCCTCCATTGAGCCCTGACTTTCATCGAGCTCTGGGTTGCCGCTTTAAAGTCATCTGCAGAAATTGTGCGCTCCAAATTCTTTCCGGCATTTAGCGGGATAGTAGTCTGGGAATACTACCCTAGCCCTCTTCCGGTATTTGGGAAGACTGCACGCGGTTGTATAACGCAACTACACGTCACGCAACTACAAGAAACTTTACTACTTTACCCGCATTTGGGTGTAAAAAAGTCACAACCACAGCCACTGCGATTCTCCCCCTTCGTTAGGCTGGAACAAGATCCGTGCGCTTTCTGACTCACTTGATACTAGATACTAGAAACCATCACAGACTCGGGCGTCGTGACACGAAAAACCATTCTGATTTTGACTCACGAATAAACAATCAGAGGTTGGCCACAAATGTAAAAAGCGGCTGGGAGGAAATATAAGATGGCCGAGATAGTTCGTTCACAGTACGTTGGGGAGGACTATTCCTTCTTATTCCACAATTACGGCATTTGTCTGTTGGTCAGTAATCAGACCGCTCAAACACGGCCAGCGATATTTCTTTTAATCCTTAGGGCTTCCTAACTTTAGATGTACCTACTTACTTGATCATGATGGACGCACTAAGATGATAAGCTATTACAAATTAAAGAATTCGTCTTATGTCGTACTCTGTTACTGGAGAGCACTTGATTTTTGTTAAAGAGTCCCAGCCTGAACCACACCCAAACCATCAAGATCACGAAGATCAATAAACAGCGAACATTCAAAGGCAACATCCCCCAAGTTCCGTCTTTCGAGCCTTAAATGCATTTAGGGCCGTCTGCCAGATGCCGACTATGCATTAATAGACTTAGAGATCCATGGCTATTTAGCAGAAATCTAGCACTGAGGCATAAACCAAAGCCAGTTCGATCTACAACTGGGGATGAACTCGTGTGTGTCCCCGCATTAAACTCTCCACGTTCTGCTACAAAGACTTATTAGTCAGCACCTCTATGAGCTTTTAGCTCATGTCTCAACAGCGTTTCTCCAAGTTAAGATCAACTGATGCCATCAAAAACTGCGTTGCCTTTATAGAGGCAGAGCGTCAACCCAATATAATGAAATGCTTTAAAGCCAACGACTTTTTTCGGCCTATCATAGTTAGGACTGCATTGCTCCCTACTGGCGATGTTTCTTTCACCACTATAAATAGTGGGGTCTACTTAGGCCTCAATCACACTTCAAGATTCGGCCCAAACGACCATATCATACTGACCAATCAGACTTGCTAGATAAGGCATAAAAGACAGCCCACGGTTATGCCGAGGTTTTTACCCGTGTGTCATATCGGACGGTGGAGTCGTCTAAAATTTCCTTAAAATTTAAAAAAGTTATTGCAGCGCTTATTGAGGATTCTGTGTTTGCGGCTCTGTGTCACGTATAGCGTGACAAATTCAACACGCTCCAGGAAGAGTTGGAAGAGCTAAATTTCGACAAAATTTAGCAGTTATTTATATTGGATGTTCTCATTGCGAAAGATTACTCACTTCCTGTTCTGGTTGCCGTTGCTAACTTTTAGTGGCGGCTATCGTTTTTGGAAGTTGAATGCCTGTACAGTACCGATTGTAAAGGTTAGCAAGGAGAAGTGGAATTGCGAGCCGCACTTCGCTAAGCACCATGTCCAGAGAGACACGGTCGCTGGGATTTGGATCGTCATCCGAGCTCAAGGGACCAATATTTTCCTTTCATTAAGGGGTATTTGGATGTAGGGCATTTGTCTCTGGTGACAGTTTTTCCACCCTTACCACTGCGTCCGGATGGAAGACAGCTCTGCTACCAAGCTGAGAATTATGTTCGATGGTTCTGCTGTAACGTAATGACACCGAGTCGTACCTGGAGTTTGACAATGGCAGCCAGATCATGAAGACTGTTGGGTTGGCCTGGGTCCATGCTGCCGATCTATTGCATTTCTCATTTGAAACCCTGCAGACCACCCATTCCAAGCAATCGATCTATATTGTCATCTATCTCTCGGTTTTATGAAAATAGTGAGTCTTGTCGTCACAATAGCAAAGAGGAGATTCATTCTCGCCTGAGCTCTCGTATGAGTAGGACGCGTTTGTTTTTCGGTTCACCTTTTTTCTTGTACCACTTCAACAAAGACTCACTCTGAGTTATATGGCCACGTCCACGTTTGTGGCAACATTCTTATTAATCTGCGAGTGCAGAAAGTGAAAACTCAGTGATTTAGTTGTCTGTGCCATTCAAATCAAATCATCATTTATATTTTATCGCCGCGCCTGCTATCTGGTAGCCGGCGTGGCGATCAGCTGTTAAAGCTTAAGCTTCAAGCTTGAATAACCGTTATTGCTCTGTCTGGGCCATAAGTTTAACCCGTTTTACAACCTGTTTTGCGAATGTACTTCTGGCAATTCTTTAACTTTATCAAATAAAGTTTTAAGCAATTGCTAGAAGACATGGACAATCCTTTGCCAAGTACACCAATTGACTTCGACGCAATGGAGACAATTGCTGACTTCGGCTCACCAGTAATGCGCGCTGGTAAGCAAGCATTCTCACGTAATGGCGGATCATGCAAATACCCAGCCATCTCCGCCCCATGGGATCTCACAACTTGTACTGCAACTAGTACGACGACTTCAAGCATCTCCACAATGTCAACGCAGTACAACTCTACACCGACACTAAATGGTAGTGTGTGCTCTACTACAATTAGCATGAGCCAAATCAATGTGGCTGTAAGCACCTCACCGATCTCCCCTGTTGACCTTAGTGGATGGCAAGATGTATCCTATAAAAGAGCCGGCTCAGCACTTTCCCCCAAAATAACCCGTAAAAAGGCAGTCCCTCATAAGGAGGACAATGTCCACAAAAATCGTTTCCAGGATCTAACAGACAACAAAGACATGGAACCCTCTACCTCGCAAGCAGCGGTCAGTCGTGCCGAAGAGAAGCGTAGAACCACCCTGAAGCCCGCAAATACTAATATACCTGTTCCCGTCGCCCCCTCACTACCTAGCCGTAAAGCTAAAATACCAAGAATCACGGTCCCCGGCGTGGTTACCTTTCCGGAATTCGCCAAAGAACTCGACGCCCTCATTGGACCCACATTCACAATAAAATCGTTAAACTCAGGTGACTGCTATACAGTGCAACTCATCTGACGACTACAGAATTGTGGCCCGTCACTTCAGCGAAAAGGGTACACTCTTTCACCACCACCAGCTACCTGAAGATCGGCCCTTCCGCATTGTCATGCGCAACATTTATCACGGTGTTCCGTCGGAAGACATTACCGAATGCTTGCTGAAAGAAGGTCACCACGTCCTCCGCATCTACACCCCTCTTAACAAGATTACGAAACTCCCACTAAACATGAGGTTCATCGACCTCAAAAAAGACGAGAGTAACAACCTCGTAAAAAACATCTCTGCTGTCTGCAGACACAAAATTAGCTGGGAGAAGCCGCGTAAACAAACCGAGCCTGTCCAATGCGAGGTGCTAGGAATACGGGGACACCAAGGCATCCTGCACCCGAGCCATACTGCACATATGCAGGCAGTGCGGAAGGAACCATCCAACTGCTGAATGCAATCTCGGACCGGACGATCCTAAATGCTGCTATCACTGTGGCAACTCTCACGCAGCCAACTTTAAAGTATTAATAATACGGTCGCCCAAATCGGACAGCCCAGTATACCACCAACTTACAACCCGCCCCCCCGGCCACCAGCACTAACGATAATTTGGATGCGAAGATGGATCTGCTCATCACGAAGATAGACAGGATGATGTCAACTATTGATTCCGTCTTGCAAGTTATCCTTCGCGTGCTCCCTCCCCCCACCACCTCTCTTAATGGGTCGATTTAAAATAGCAACCTGGAACGCCAACGGGGCCTTCTCGAAGGTCAACGAGATTATTGCTTCATAGAACTCCATAACATCGACATCCTCATATTTTCCGAGACGCACTTTAACACACGGTCCCGCTTTAAAATTCCCGGCTTCACCCTACACTCTGCCAACCACCCGGATGGCAGGCTGCACGGAGGAGCGGCAATTATCATAAGATCCACAGTCTCCCATCAACCCTCCTTTACACTGTCGGAAGAACACATACAAGCAGTCGGTATTAAACTGTCTGCAAGCAGAGGATCCTTCGATGTTGCCTCGGTCTATTGCCCCCTGCCTACAGGTGGGCGGAGACAGACTTTCTGGCACGTTTCTCGCAACTCGGCAAGAAATACCTTGCTGCAGGGGATTGGAACGCCAAACATAGGTGGTGGGGCAACCACAGAATGTGTGCCAGAGGCAGGTTTTTGTCCTCTGCTTTAGCAGACGAGGGCATTGACATTGTAGCTACAGGCGAAGCTACCTGCTACCCCTACCGGGTGAGCGCCTCTCCCAGCGCCATTGACTTTGGCATATCAAAAGGCTCCAGACAGCAACAAATCCAGGTGAGAGCCCTCACTGAGCTTTCATCTGACCATCTCCCGCTTCTCTTCGAACTGGACGAGGAGGCCCAATACTTTCAGGGAACACCTAGAACACTGCCCCCGCATGCGGACCTTGGTCTATTTAAAGCACACATCGAGGATAATGTCGCGCTCAATTCGCCCATCAACATGTCGACTGCTTCACTGCTACTGTCATTGAGGCAGGACGACAGGCTACTCCTTCACCACGCCAAGTAAGCCCGAAAACTTTTAGTAAATCAATACTAAATCCGGAGGCAAGAGCTCTTTTGAACCTTAAAAGACACCTCAGAAGGCGTTTAATAGCAACAGGAGATCCTGCAACTAAGCAGTCCCTCTAAAGTGTCACAAACAGACTGCGTCGGATGCTTGCCAAAAACCGCCAGGAAAACTTCAACAGCCTACTTGAGGGTGCCGGGCCTGAAGCTAACGCAGTATGGAAGCTAACGAGAGGAATAAAGAGGCAGCCGCTCTGCCAATCGCCCGTTTCGGGACACTGGCCTGTGGCTGAAAACAGATTGTGACAAAGCGAACGCATTTGCAGAGCATTTGTTTTCCACTTTCACCCCCTTCTGTTTGACGGACGACTCCCACCGAGAAGAAATCGCTAGCTTTTTGGATGTGCCTACTCTACCAATCCATCCCATAAAACATACCCCGCCGCAAGAAATCACTCTGCAGTTAGAGGACCTCCATCTGAAAAAGACACCTGGACCCGATGGTTTTGACAACCGGGCAGCCAAATACCTTCCTCTCAAAGGAGTTATGGCATTAGTAAAAATTTATAATGCTATGCTAAGATTAGGGAATTTCCCTAAGCAATGGAATAAGCGTGCGAATATCGTTATGATACCCAAACCCGGCAAACCTCCAACGCAGATAGACTCCTACCGCCCAATAAGTCTACTTCCAACCTTGTCTAAGGTCTTTGAACGCATTCTGATGAAACGATTGATGGATCTGCAGTACAAGAATGGCTGCACGACATTGAAGCCTGGGCAGCCAAGTGGAATACAGCCATCAATTGTGCTAAGTCCGCTTGTGTGACCTTCGTGCTCTGTCCCGGCACCTGCGCTGGCCTAACATTTAACGATGGGTTGATAGGCAACGTCAATTCCCACTGTTACCTGGGAGTCCACCTGGATCGGAAACTCATCTGGCGGACCCATATCACAGCGGTCAAGGCCAAGTGCCTTTTAAAGATGAAAAAACTAGACTGGCTCCTCAGTCTAGCAAACTACAATTCCTAACTAAAGTGCTACTCATCAGGGTAATACTAAACCCTACTTAGACCTATGCCATCCAAGTATGGGCCTCCAAGCACCAGCTTGACAGGCTGAAAACTGTCCAGACACGTGCTGCTCGGCTTGCATCCGGGCTCCCTTGGTACGTCTCCAACCACGCTATCCTAAGGGATCTTCGGATTACTCTAATTGGTGATCAGAGTAGAGAAGAGAAATTGGCAACACACCCAAACTCTCTGGCAAGTGATCTCGCCATTGCTCTCTGCCTCCGACGTCTGAAGAGGATCCACCACTCTGATATCCCTACCCGTATAATATCGTAAGATTCTAAATCCCGCCAAACTCTTAAATGTAAGTTAGTTAAGTGTTTATGTAGCAAAATTATAATCCTCCATTTCCGTCGGCTGGTTGCATTCAGAAGGCTCTGAACTAATTCCGACGCTAAAAATATAAAAAAAAAAAAAAAAAGGAGATTCGATCTCCCACATATAAAGACAGTGGGAATCTGGGAATGCCCAGGGTAATGGAGTCGAGCTTGGGCATAAACCAAACCAACACCACAACTTTGCCACAAAGCAGACGACGATCAGTCTGGCGTATGCCTGGCTGACATCCGGCCGCTCAACAGGCGTAAATCTGCAATTGCAAGGAACGACAAGCCGGTTAACTCTAAGACACTAAGGAGGCTAGAAAGGAGGCTCGAAAGCGGCAGAAGAACCCCCCACACGGAGTCAAGGAGAGCAGACCTAAAGTCGATCGGTGAGATACTGACATGGACGGTATATAAGAACCTTCAAACAGCCGCGGCTGACGGAACCACTACCAGAACAGAATCCTGACCGGCAGAGGGCACCAGGTCATTTATCTGGCTATCAAGCACCAGACCCACTGCTCCGTTTTGGCGTACGCCGTTGGAGAAAGCGAAGTTTATGCGACCATCCCGGAGTTGTGGCCGGCCACAACAAAAAGGCAGAGACCAACGTACGAGGGGAGTGAAAGCTATCCTCAAGTCACTGGAACGACTGCAAGGCACCGGACCTACTAATTCTTATCGGCGTACGCCGTGGTATTTGCCGCAAGCAGGCCTAGAAAAGGAGTTCACTAGAAGCTATACAGGAAAAATTTATCATGGGATAAGGGCCTTCCCCAAGCCTTCCTCTCAAACTGGAATCAAACGTGTTTTAGTTTTGGCCATTCTCCACGGACTAGTTTTCCTCGATTATCAAGTCCCATCCACGGGAAGTTAGCTTGAATGCGTTTGGAGCTTCCGTTCACGTCATTACGTCGTTTTCTGAATGTCGATTGGTGTGCTCAAAATCTTGAGTCGTCCCCATAAAAACAGACTATACTAAGTTTGGCGAGATTGATGGCCGATGTTGCAAGTCTAGGTATTTATGTAAGATTGATTATTATAATGATGTTTATTTATATTAAATGTAGGTTCCATGGTTAATAATATGATGATACAATACTACTAATTTAACGACCGCGACTGGACTGCTCTCGACTGCTAACTACTGACGACTGCGCAACGACGACTGCTGATCAACGACTGCCAACTGCGTGTTAAAGAGAGTAGGTGGCAGCACTCTTGTATGTTGCCACCTTACATTCGACCAAGCTGACCTTCGTCGTCCGACCCGAATAACAACAGCTCTTCATTCTCGGTGATGAATTTCCACATTTTTATATTATCACAACTGGTGGCTGTGACAACTGGACCCTCGACATTTGTTGCTGCCTTTTTTACATCATAGCGACCGTTTCGATTAATTTTGATAATTTCGTAAATTTCTGCTCGAAACGTTTCCCGTTCACTGTTGAACCCTTCGACCAGCTCCTGATTCAGCAACTTCAGCAAACGATCTTCGGACTTGTTAATCGTCATTGTCCCGAACATAATCTCCAATGGTGAAGATTTCGTCGACATGTGAATATGTGCATTGATGGCCCTTTGCACCTGCGGCACATATTTGAACCATTTGGAAGGTTCTTCTGCTGACAACTTTGCGATTATAGACAAGATTGAACGATTCACTCGGTCCACTTGCCCGTTTCCTCTGGGAACACCGGTTGTAGTTTGAACATGGTCTACCATGTTTTTACTTAAGAATTCTTCAAAGGCGTGCGATGTAAACGCCGAGCCCCTGTCGCTTATAATACGTCTCGCGAAACCAAAGACGCTTGACCACTGCATCAGCTTTTTGACCACTTCTTTTTTGCCTGTTGATTTCGTCGAAAACAACCAGACAAACTTAGAAAATGTGTCGACGACTGCCAGAATGAACTTGTACTGCTTGAACGTCCCATCCATAGGCCCCAAGTGGTCGAAGTGCAACGTATGAAGCGGGACATCGCCCTTCTCTATGCAATGTAGGAACTCTTCTTGCTTATTAAACTTTTTGCTAATTGAACTTATTTAATTAGTGATATATTTTGTTCAAGGTGTGGAATGTAAAACTGCTGCTGTGTACTATTTTGCGAACTGCAAAATAACCAAACTCGTGTGCATTTTAAATAACCTCTTTCTCCATAAGCTTTGGCACAACTAGAAACTCGTTCCCATTGACTTCTTTGTATAGTAGACCGCCTTTCAACTTGAAATTTTTATATGGAACATATTGTAAGATATTGACGACTGCTCGTAATTGTTCATCGTTCTGCTGCGCCTTCTTCAACTGCACTGAGAGTTCTGCTGTGAGGATGAGTACATTCTGTGGATAGCGGCTGAGGTGGTCAACATGTTTCATCTTTTCGCCTGCTCGGTGTTCGATATCATAACAGAAGTCTTGTAGAAAAAGGAACCACTGAGAAACTTCTCTTGGTACATCAGCTTTGCTTGTCGTCTGCTTGAATGCAATGCAATCAGTTAACAGCTTAAAATGTATTCCAAGCAGAGAATGACGGAACTTTTTTTACGCCAGGTATGCAGCTTTCACTTCGAGTATAAAACTGTGCTGTTTCGACTCGGATTGGGACGTCTTTTTACTCCAATAGTAGACGGGTTGAAGTTTCCCATTAGACAACTGCAACAACACTGCTCTGAATCCCTCTTTGGACGTCTGTATGTAACTCTGTGGGTGCTTCTCTGTTAAAGATGTGGAGCACATGTTCACTTGTCAAAAACTGCTTTAACTTTGACAACGACTGTAGCTCTTCATGACCAACTTTGAATTCAACTTCTTTCTTCAGAAGATTTGTAAGGGAACGTTCAATTTGCGCATAACCAGGTATAAATTTCCGGAAAAATCCAGTGAGACCAAGAAATGATTGAACAGTTTTCACGTTTTTTGGGGTTGACAGCAGCGAATTTATCAGGACCAGGTCAAATTTTTTCATTCTCTACGATGTGGCCAAGGAAAAATATGTGATGATATAGGAATTAGCTTTATTTGCAACCCATACGCAGCGGCAGCTTGCAACACCATTTCCGTCTTCCTCATGCATTCATCGGCTGTAACGGCATATACAATAATATCGTCCATGTACACCTATAAATGCGGCTGGTGAATTTCGGAACCCACTCTTGTTATGAATGCTTTTTTCTTCGACTGGCAGATGGAAAGAGCCGTTTTCTAAGTCCATTATTGTGAAATATTTGGCAGCTTGTAGTTTCTCCAGGACATGTTCGATTAAAGGCACAGGAAAGCAGTCCTGCAACACCATAACATACTATTCAGCTTGCGGTAGTCTATGCAGACTCTGAACGTTTCATCTTTCTTCTAAACAACGACTCTGCTTGCTACGTGGGATGATGCCTTTCTCCAACCAATCGATGCTTACGATACACACATTTAAATTCGCTGTTTATATTAAGACCGTTTACAATATAACGCAACACGGCAGCATCTTCGACACTCGCTATACTCGCTAGTTTTTCGTGCTCAGCATATATTCATGGAAAGACTTTGAGATTTTCTTCTTCCGTTCGCGCAACAACTTATGTATATCGGCATCTCGCTTGTGCATACAGGTTGTAGGCATCAGCATTATGTTCAAATATTTCGAACCACTTTGCGACAGACACTAAATAGCCATCAAAATCACTCACGATTTTCTTAAAATTTTCAACTGATATTTTCGTTTGGATTTCTCTTCGTTCGTCAACTTCGACCTTTAACGCCAACAACTGTATGAGTTGTTGCATTTTATCTTTAACGTCATTGCTTCATCCCGTGACATTATCGGTCCACACTTTCCACACTCTGATTTTTCTAAAACTGCGTCAACACTCTCGTTACTTGTTATTTGTGCTCTTTTACGCGGGGTTCTACTTGTTTTCGGCATAATCAACTTTGTACACACTCGACTTTTTGTCTCTTTCGCGCTCTTTCTTGTTTTCCCTTTTCAACTTTGTTATTCAGAAGTGCAAACTCAACAACGGTTGTGAAATAGAAATTTCGAGAACACAACTTTTCGACTGTTTTTTTGGCAAGGAGTTATCTGTTGTAACTGCGACTTTACTGCTGCTCAACATTACAACTGTTTGACTTTAAACAATCTACAACACATAACCCTTTGGGCAAACAATTTATTGACGGCTTTTCTACTTTTTCACTGTTCACACCACGTGCACTGCAACTAATACAACTGCGACTGTTCGTTCACTAACACATATTGAACCGGACGAGCCCTCAAATGTAAGATTAATTATTATAATGATGTTTATTTAAATTAAATGTAGGTTCTATGGTTAATGATATGATGATACTGATCGACTGCTGATGATGATCGACTGCTGACTACTGACGACTGACGACTGCCGATCGACGACTGCCAACTGCGTGTTTAAGAGGGTAGGTGGCAGCACTCTTGTATGTTATACCTTACATTTATGACGGAGATTATTGATACTGGTGCGATTCATCAGTGGCCCTGTCCTGAGTCACGACGAACCCGCGCGATTCAATGTGTTTGCATCATCCTTCAATTACGCCAACACCTTTCCAGCTCTACATACGGTTTTCGCTTGCACATATAAATGTTGCTTCAGTACTGAGGCGATTCATTTGGAATTAGTCAAGGAGGTGTCAACAGCTTCGTTTCTGAACGCCTTTCTGAATGAATGTGACGTAATCCTAAGCAGATATGCTCTGATAATACCACTAATTTCGTTAGTGCCAAGAATGAGCTTCTTGAGTTAAAACAGATGTTGGCGGAAACCATTAAGTGGCGGTTCAATCGTCCATGCTTGCTTCACTTCGGCTATGGGATGCATCCGCAAAAAGATGCAAGTATCGGGCAGTTGGCTCAGTAACTCTTGGCTTTGAAGAATTGAGGGTATCATTATGACAAATTATCTTAATCTATCTCGACATTTTGTGTTGTTTGTTTTTGCAGAGAATCCGGCTAACCTTGATGTATTGTTCTATTCACTTTTTAAATGTTGGCCACCCTTCAACATGCATCGATCCAGATCTCCCCTTCAATCACCTGAACGGCTGGCGAACGGTCTTCTTATTGAAACAGCTGTTCCGGGGGCTTTGGAAGGAGGAATACCTGACATTGTTGTAACCACGTGCCAAGTGGCGAACTCATGGCCCAGTGGTTGTTGTCAATGACATAGTCATGGTGAAAGATAAAGACCTGCCCCTCATGAAATGGGCCCTAGCAAGGTTACAAGAGATGATTCCTGGGCACGATGTAGGCCACCGTTTACCAGTACTGAATACAGCTACGGGCACCACGAAGCGTCTAATGTCAAAGCTTTGCCTGGTGCACCTTAAAGATTCTATTGAAAGACCACCCTTTGCCGGTGGAGGCTGTTGCGCTTAGCAGCCGCAAAAAAATATATAAATTATAAATTATGTTCGCTAGGTCTGCTTCTTCGTCCGTCTACCTCCCGACTCCTGCCACGCCAACGACTTCCGCAATGGCCCTTCTGGCCCTTTGCTTTTTTCTCGTAAAAGACTGCGAAACCGCCTCTCAACACACTCATTCATCACTTCACATGCTTACGACGCAATCGCATCCAACCTACAAAAGCTTCTTCCTACCTGACATCTCAGCCAGACATGCCCGTCCTATAAGAATGCAACCAAAATGTTGAAGAATGGGTCGGTAGTTACTGCTTAATCTGAACCACTGTAAGGCATCCCAGAGTCTGTTCTCTTAAAAAATACGGGAAGAAAATATAGACGTAGCAATCATCAGCGAGCCCCATATATATAGAAACAACAGTCGATATGGGAGCAGACCGAGAGCTTAGCCAAATAATGAAAACAGTAAAACGGCCTAGCTTCACCCGAATCAAAGTGTAGTCTTTACAGTTGCTATTAAGCCTGCGAAGCATCTTTGGCGGGGAAGCATGTTGCTGGAACTAGTTAACGGCAGGTTCAATTCGTGAGAGCGTCAAGATCGTTCTAGTTTTAGGAAAACTAAGCCGTCCTACATGAAACAAGTAAGGTAGCAGCAGGCGAGTTTCCCGATTGCAAAATACCCTGTACCCTTAGACATGCTTACAATTTATTTATTTAATATCAATAAATAAATGAAACAATATTCTATTAGAAAAGAGTACCATAACAATATAAATTTGGTATGATTTTGGTTATGAAAATAAGTTTCGTGTGTCATAAAGCTATACACATTTCGCTGTCAACGTCGCAGTCGGCGTCGCGCAATGTGTGTTTTGCTGCGCTTCTGCTTCCCTTGCCATAGATTTTGCATGTGGCATAACTTCCGTATTTCTTTAAAAATTAGATAGCATTTATAAGCACCAACGCATATGCCGAATTGCATAGGTTAATAGGTTAATAATTGTGGGCGTGGCAGTTTTTTGCGGTTTGCGGGGGAAGGTGGTCGTGGCAGTTTTTTTCGGTTTGCTGGGGAGCGGGGGGGAATAATACAACAAACTTGTACTGCGTATGGTAATTACCTATCCAACGATATTTGGCACATGTCTGTAGCTTTTGTAGTTTCTGAGATCAAGGCGTTGATACGGACAGACAGACGGACAGACGGACATGGCTATATCGACTCGGCTGTTGATGCTGATCAAGAATATATATACTTTATGGGGTCGGAGATGCTTCCTTCTGCCTGTTACATACATTTGCACCATATTATGGTACCTCTTTCACCCATTTTTAATGGGTACAGGGTATAAAAACGGTAATCACTGATGCCATTTTGAAAACCAGGAAAGGTTGCTTTAGAAAGCTTGGTGAAGGGGAAGATTCCCAAGGATTCAATCTTACAGGCTGGTAATGGAAAAGTTGAACAACCAATCACCAAGACAGATTTTCAAGTAAAAAACATTGTGATCGTCTTGTTTCCACAACAACCTCAGATAAAAGAGCTCACCACGGAGGAAGTCTCAGACATAGTTTTACCACATCCTAGGAAGTTATGGAAATAGCCTTAAAATTTTGGTATGGTTAGCTCCAGAGCTAGACAATGTCATAACGCTATCGCATATCCGAGGAGAATTGCTATGATGGATAACGCACGGTCAACGGTCCTCATCGCAAATCCAGGGCTGACCAAAACTTCATATAGACCATCGTCCATGCTGCACTCTCTGGGAAGATCCTCAAGAAAATAATTGACAAACGGCTAGACATGAGCTCGCGACAAATCAGGAATTTTTCGGCCAGGGAACCAGGGAACTGAAGTACCACGGATGTCATTTAGGCGGCGACGAAAATAGCAGCCGACCTCATTGCAGGTACATGATCGGCCGTAGGACGTGAGGAATGCCTATAACTCGGTGTACTGGAACGGTATGTACGACGACGTGCTCCGATATGAGCTTCCGGTTAGATGCATGATTGGCCTTGCTGACAACATTGCATTAAAAGTGCATAATAAGCTGACCAACGAAGGATTGCAGCCGTAGCCCCAGCAGCGGTTTTTAGAATAATGGCCAATGTAGGACCAGACGACTAACCTTTGGTGTCGTAAGGTCGTTTATCTTTTACGCCTGTAGCGTATGGAGCCAATCCATACACAAGGATGCAAAAGCACATACAGACCCAGCGGGCTCCGGGCGACATTTTGCCACTGTACAGTATTAGAGGACGCTGTGCTAATAGTGGCCGGAACACTGCTCTTAACCACCTAGAATATAAAGGAGGGTAGAACAACGCGGAGAAAACATCTCTTCGGCGACCTTCTTCATCGCCTGTAGCGCATCCTTAGGGTTGCTGATTGCAGCACTGACTGCGCTCTGCTACTAAAGAAGGTAAAAGACTGCAGTAACCTTCCCAGAGCATCGAAAAATGTTAGTGAATTCTAGGACTATCCAAATTTGTACCAATTAATTTTTCAATAAAATTAATTGTGAAAGTTTTTTCGGCAATACGTACCTTTGCTAACAGCTAACTCTCATTTTTGCAGCGATCTCTGTGCTGCCGATCTCTGTGCTGCCGATCTCTGTGCTGCCGATCTCTGGGTGTCGTCCTGGGGGGCTTCTCCTGGCCAACGTTGCCTTTCTTTCTGGCATTAGGCTAAGTCGGATCCTCGACCCCGGTTATCGGATTTTTTTGGAAGTTCCGGACTCAACGTTGTTAGTTGTTGTTATTGGTGCCCTTATTTTGTTTTTATTGGATAAAATTTGGATTTTGTTTTGAAGGGTTATTGTTTCCAGTAATTTTGTTTAAGCCTTTCGCCAAAAATTGGCCATTGTACTTGATGAAATTAAAAAAAAAAATAATTTGAAAAAGTACTTACTCAGCATCTCGAAAATATTCGTTTTTTTTTCTTCTTTATTAAAGTATTGGAATCATATCCGGTACTGAAATCTCTAATCATTCTCTAATCGTAATGATATTATTATATTATCTTTCAGGTTTGTGCCGAGGAACAGTGCCAAGAAGAAGTGGTCTTAGTGGCATTAGGTTTCTTGGATAGATTTCTATCCACAAAATCAGTGCGCAAAGCTCATCTTCAAATTCTAGCTGCAGCCTGTCTTTTACTTGCTTCAAAACTTCGAGAACCAAGTTGTCGTGCTCTCTCAGTAGACATATTGGTTATTTACACGGATAATAGCATTTTCAAAGATGATTTAATTGTAAGTAACTTTTTGACAAATTTATAGACTATTTTGGAAATTTAACGATGATTTTGTTGGGGTTGTTTATGCTAACGGCCTCATAAAGTATAAACATTTTTTATAAGCATCCACGGCCAAGTTGATCCCGCAATGTCAATCTTTCCATTTGAAATAAGAATTCTCATGTTGCTTCCTGTTGAAACAGTGAAAGTTCTTAAAAATTGCTCTTGCCCAATTTATATTTACGAAATTAAACTGAGCCAAAAAGTAGAAAAATTACTTACTATATATCATCAAAGAGAAAGCAGACAATCTCTCCACTAACTCCATTTGAGTGAATCTTAGTTTTAACACTTCCACGCAATTTCGCCTAAACTTGAAGACAATTGAAAAATGTGGTCCAAATGACAATTATCCAATTGAATTTCAGTAATTAAATTTCTTGCACCAGAAAATTAATGATATATAATATATTATGACTTTTTTGGTCAAAGAAAGTAAATGAATGTGTAGAAAGCATTCGAATCAATTGGCTGCATACGGCTATCCTAAAGCACTATATTTTCTTTCCACACCAATTCTTATGGGCTTAAAAATATGAGGATGACAGTAACAATGTTCTCCTTCTATCTTACTGGCACAAATTTGACTTGTGTCCCTTGCACTCATTCAATTCCATTTTGATGTACTCAATTACCGTGAAACCGTGAAGGAATTCATGCATATTGATTACAAATCTTTTTTTATTTGTTTAAATACGTAATTTATTCATTCTGTATAAGACCAATATCGTTTGATATGTCCTTGACAACCTACATTCGTCTTAGCTTTTACAGCAATTAGAAAACACAAAATTGGTACATTATTTCTGGAAGTCAGCGTCAGAGTGCTAGTTCAGTGAGCAAGTCTCGTTGCCATCTTTTTAGCACGACATGATTTTCCTTAGCAATCATTGTATTCTAGTTGTGTTGTTTGGCCGCTGTGGGAAAACAAGGTTATTTATCTAGGTAAGAATTTTGAAAAATGAATAATTAAGTATAAAATTTCCTTACCCGCTAAAATTGTATCCCTACGTTGAGCTATAATAGTTCCAGGGGATCTTTTTTTTTATTTTCGCGTAAAAGTCCATCGGGTTTAACGTGGCCGAGTTTATTTAAATAATTTACTAAAATGGCAATCATTACATTTTATATTTCCAGAATCGGTTTGCTTTTCCACCTTCAGAGTTCAGTGACGAGTGAATTTATTCGTGGTTGTGCCCTGCATTTTTGGCGTTTTGCTGGTTACTGGCCTTCGCCGCTTCATACTTGAATACTAAAATTATCGATAAGCGATTCCAGTCAAAAAACAAAGATTAACTTGATCTCAGTATTTTAAGAGAAATGAGTACGTGAGGCAGACATGGGTTGTTATCTGAGGTTTGACAGTGACATACAGTGGTGTAACCTTGTTCCCTAAACGTTTGTTGAATATAATCGGTACCTACTTGAAATACCCTGTTCGCTACAGCTGCACTTACTGGCAGGGTGCTATGTTAGTTTTTCCCCTTGCCCGATTGAAGAGCTGTGTGGCGCTGAAATATTTTTTATTGCAATTGCAATTTTTGTATATCCTCAATGAAACGTGAGATGGTTACTCCATGGAAGATTTAGAAAATTTGATGAAAAATTATTAATGTGTCGCTCCTACACGCGAGGGTATTGGCATCACCACAAACTCTTTTTTTAGGATGCCTTTCGTATTTTGTCTTGCAGCAAATCCTCCAGTTCGCAACAGTTTCAGCTGCGATTCTGCCCATTTTTGGAAAACAGTCGTCCACTTCTTGCTTGAAATTCTATGAGCTCTGATACGGTGACAGGATGCTGTTACCCGATGTATTAGTGGCGTCAATACTTCAGAGCGCCTTACTGAGAACCGTTGTAGCTCCGACTCCAGCTCATTTTGTAAAGCGTGAACCTTTTGACGTGAAAATTTTCTGCTACAAAGTTATCTTTTTCAGACTTGTATTAAACGTAGGCACCGTTTTTCTTAAAACGAGTTTAATTTTCAAATTTGGAGTTTTATCGGTAACCGCATATGTAAGAGCTGTGTGTCTGTATTAATATTGTCACTTTTACTGTAAATATAATGACGAATGCCTAGACTATAGCAAATAGTTAGCTTTCATTCATTGGTATGTTTCTCTGTGCATGATCCCGTTAAGGATGGTCAGGTAAAAAGTAAATAGAACCAAAAAAACGATCACATTACTGCGATTTTTTAATTGATTAATGGATCTGACTACTGGGACTGGTTTAATGCCATTTTTTGTGATGACAAAGCCAAGGAATTCGACGCTGCCTTAAAAAAATTAATATTTGTCTCTAGATACTCGTACTCTAATTTTAGCATCATAGATTTATTTATTTTATATATTTATATATTATTTATTTTAGCTTGAAGAACCTGGCCAGCATGAATGCTTTTCCATGGTCTCTAAAAAGACTATGACATACATGACATCTACATAATCGTAGCAGATCCTACCGATCTTATCTCGAAGGACCCTAGTGAAAAGTACTAAACGCATGCTTCAAGCCAAGGGCAAACGGCAGAACTCATATTTCTTAGCGTTAACAGAAAAAGACGTCTTTTCATGACCGCACTCTGCAACCCTAATCTGATTGTATCCGGATTTAAGGTCGAGAGTTGTACAATTGGTTTATCAAGGTTCGACAATATTATGTTGATGTTTGGCATTGGGTACCTAAAGCTTCCTAAAGGCAATAATCAGTCGCTTACATAGTGAACCAGATATATGTGCCTTTTTTGCCTTCTTGTGCAGCAGGTCGATGAATGTCAAGCCCTAGTAGTTGACTAGTAGTTGAACTAAGTTGTCCATCTGTTCGCTTGGCTTTAACCGGTTATTATTTTGTTTCCTAAAACTAAATTATTAAATCACTCGCGCAGTTCGTCTTAATCAGCGTGACTTAAATTGCTTGGAAAACGCATAGGAAACGGAATTCCGGACTGGCGCAATACAAAGCATGAAGCAAAAACAGCAACGGCAAAGTCAAAAAAATCAAATGCAAGCATAATTCGCCAATCTCTTTGTGTGTTTATGTCTGTTTTGATCTGTTTCAAGCAACGCGGCAGTCATCATGAACGCAGTATAGATGAAAAAGACGGACGTTTAAGGGAAACTTTCATGCACTGCGCAGTGGTTTCGCTCTTCGACGATAGCAGATAAGACTATGTATTATTGACTACACGTTATCTTAAAACTTAGGTTTATTTTGTTCTGGACTTTATTAAAAGAATTTTCACGTACATTTTTGGCACTAAACTCTAATATCCTTTTTCGTCTTCTGCTCTCGTTTCCACTTCCTAGAACCAATCGTTCTGGTCTGTCAAGAGTGTATTCCATACTACGAATTGAATTTACACTGTGCGACAAACGATTAACTTTTCGCATTTAGCAAAACTTGCGATTTTTATGGATATTTTTTTATTATTTTTTATTATTTTTATTATTACAAAAAAATGTAAATTAAAATTTTATTATTTGAAATAACATTTACATATAATTATAACAAAGTAAATAGAAAATAAGGTACAAAAATTCGTGTTAACCAAAAATAAATGATTAATTGATTGATTTAATTGGAATTAGACGCAATTCAGCTTCTGCCTTTCCTTCTATGACACAAATATTTTTTGAGTAGCTTATGTATACTTATATCTTATAATATATAATATATATCTTATAATATAATTTTGAATTATAACATATTGATTCTTTGTTAAATTTGTGTCTATAAACAGAGACAAAACTTTTTCAGTATTAGATTGGGGCCATATTGGGGTATTGATGACAAGTGGAACGATTGAAGAAACGAAGCTTCTGAGTAATCTGTTTTGGAAATCAGCAATTCATTCTTCATAAAATTTTTTTTGAGTTCGTTCACGTTGATCTTGAACACGCTCTGGTTCGGCGTGCAGAAGTTTAGATATTTAAAAAAAATTTCTCTACATATTTTTTGGTGTATAGTATAGTCTTGCAAGCTGCGGTACCTCAACGCACATATTTTTGACTGCCATTTAAGCGGACGTCTTTCGTGCGAGCTCCAAGAATACATTTGAAACATTCTATATGGATAAAAAACTATAGCTAGATTAGTAACAAGAATAGTACAATACCAAATAAGCATAAATATGCTTAAAAATAAAATATTCACTTAACTTTTTATACCCTTTCAGAAGCCTTATAAAAATTATTGTAGGGTCGGGAAGCTCGTGGTAATCCTTAACGTGATGAATATAGAAACACTTCCCGAAAAAAATCCGACTTATGACGCAAACGCACAGAACTTGGAAAAAGTATGAGAAAAAGTATTTATTGATTATACAAAGTATTTATTCCCTTTGGTTGTTAAATTAGACTACGACTAATACGACGATTAAAGACTACGAAAGGTTTTTAAAGACTTTGAGCGACGCTTGGAGTGGAATCGGCGCACAGAGTACCACCATATTTCTGACAATTCCACCGCCCCACCAAGCTGTCGTATTGCACGTACGCTCCGGTGTACGCTCCAGAGAGGATCCACCCAAATAACGTCTTCTGGGCTACCGGCCCAGCCCCGCCGAGCGACATGAATCCGGGCTAAATCACCCTTTGGTACAACTCGGCTCACAGAACCATGGAGCTGATTGATGGCCTGTAGAGCCTCTCTCCTGCCCGTTGGATGTCGTCGAACTTTCCCGATGTGAAAAATGAAGTCCAACTTGACCTCGGCCGAGATCGTCTCGATACAAATCTTTTCATCACCGACATTTTTTTCCGCGTGGCTTCCGCTGCATAACGTACAGCCCACCTCCCGCTCAACTGACCGAGGGGCGCTGCCGTTTATCGTATGGGGATAGATCCGAGAGAATGCAGGGCTCGGCGCTGCTCGCTGTTGTCCAATAGGGAGATGGTCATTATGTTGTGAAGCCTGTGAATTCTCTTGACATACCGCTCACTGCTCCTCTTCACCACTTTCCTGAGCGAAAGGAACCTTGGGGCCTCGTGGATAGTTGGCGTAAACGTTCAGCAGATAGGTCCCGGTGGCAGTGAGGAGCGCCTTGTTTTCAAACGTTTGTATGATTTGGATGTTAGATTTACAGGCCGTTCCTCAGAACTGAATATCATACGTCCATATCAGCCCGACGATCGGCTTATTAACTTAAGTTATCCTTTGAAGGATAATTAAAAGATTTTTAATGATACATTTTTATTTTTTTTTAATTTTTATTTAAATTCAATTTTCAACTAACTAGCAGACCAAAGGTTGGCTTCGCTGATTTTTTATGGCAGCGGATCGACGTCGTCTTCGATGCTTTCCATTGGTTGCTTACATGGCCTTATATTGTGTTTATGTTGGCGATCTTCTTATAATTGCATGAAGATTATTTCTTTAATAGCCTAATAGCCAAACTTATGGCCGTCTCGATGCTGACTAAACTGCTTTTTGGGATACAATTTTTAAGAGAGTTCGATACTGAAGTAATTTTATTATTATTATTATTCTTTCTTCTAACTGTTTGTTGATTATGACTTCTTGGTTATTTTTATCTATGCGGCTGTTTACCATAGACTCTACTCTAACATCACCAGGTCGTAGCGGTCTGGGCTTCCGGATATGTACTATGAAGGATGTTTTAAGTTTTGATATGGCTTTTATGAACTGTTTTTCAAAATTCCGTAATAATTGTAGTGTTTCTGTTTTCCTTAACTATTCTTTCTTATATCTTGGGGAAAGTTTGGAACCTAATCTAATGTTGACTCTTATGAAAATTTGTTGTCCATGTGGGTAAATAAGTATTTCCTTTCTGTTTTTGTTATGGCTTGAAAGTTTTGACTTTTGTTTATCTTTTAGTTGTTCGATATTGTCCAGTATAGGTGTTTCGTATTGGTCCGAGTTTGTCGTTACTGTCCTGCTAAAGAATACTTCTAATGGTCGCTTCGTGGTTGAATAAAAATTGTAATTGTATTTGTAAACTGCTTTATTTAAAAGTTCTTGAAAGTTTCTTTCTGTGTATTTTAGCATCTCATTATTTCTGAAAATGTGGAATGAAATCGTTCTATCTGTCCATTAACTGTGCTTTTGTATGGTGGGGCAGTATAGACTTCTATCTGTAGCTGCTCTAACATGAATTTGATCGATTGAGAATTAAAGGCTTTCTTGTTGCTTAGGGACTCCGAAGTAAAAAATAAGATCACGCAAAGGGGTTCTAATGTCTTCTGCGGCTTTTGAATTCACAATTCTTGCTTGCGCTAATGTAGAAAATTCATCTATTGCAGGGAGTACTAACTTTCGTTCAGTAGAGTAAATGACAATGTGCTATTCTGGGCTATTCTGGAATTGGAGTTTCTTTAAGCTCCGAATTAGGGAGGTGTCTGTCGTATTTGGTATCCTTGCAAACTTTAAATTGCTTGACCAGATTAAAAATCTTTTGATTCATTCTTGGTAAATTTATGGTATATTTCCAAAGTTGTTTTTGGTTCTCTAGAGCATTTTTATGAGCACTTTTATGTTTGTTTTTAGAATTCTTTCATCCTGTTCGGTTTCGTTTATTACGTCTTTTACCCTGGAGTGGGTGGATCGTGCTTTAATTCCCTTAAAATGGCTTCGGTAGATTGTTTGAATTTTTCCCATTAACTCCTCGGACATGAAATTTTAAAAAGGCTTGCTACTTTTTGGTGAGTTATTAAAGTACTTCCGCCTACTGAGGCAGCATAGAAAGGTGATTCATTTCGAATTTGGGTTGTTTACAAATTTTGGCTGAATGTAATTTCTATTTCTATAATTTCTAATTTCTATTTCCCAACGAATTTTTCATTCCTCATCTTGCATATGAAATATGGGAGAGAGGAGTTTCTTATACGCGGTCATAATAGTCGTATTCGTCGTTGTTTTCAGTGTCGATTTTATCTATCTGTTCCACGTATTCGTATTCGTCCAAGTCGTCCTCAAGATTGTTTTGTGGAGGTTGTTAAGGTGCAGCTATAGGTTGATACCGGAAGCTATTATAATTTTGTTTTGTTAAAGCGTATTGATTGTTATTAAGTCTTGGAAGTGAAATTGGTGGTTGTTTGTTCATGAATGCAATGTTGCGCGGAGCAGGTGAAGGCTTGGATGTCTGGTTCCTAAAGTGTCTTGTTCCATGTTTGTTGCGTGTTTTTCTCTACATTTTTGGTTTTCCAATCTTAGGCAAAGGTGTAGTGCTGATGGTAAGTCTACAGGTTCCTTAATTCCCAAGGAAAGTCTCGCAAGTCTTGCAATCTCGTAAAAAGGTATCCAGAGCCTTGTCTCTGTAAATTTTTGTCATTACCATTTCCGCTTCTCTTGATTGGTTAGAAGTTTGCATTAGCATGGTCAGTTGGTACTCTAGGGAATTTGTGTCTCGTTTGTCCGCGTAGTGTAGGGTTAAACTCTAATGCCACGTCGGCATGACCCATTATCTTATTACGCATGGTATGTGCATACCATAATATTTTGGCGTACCCTGGAAAGCACTGTACGCATCTAAAATACAGTATTAAATTGTATTTATTTGTATTGCAGTCGACTGTTACAATTTATAATAACTTATAATACAGAGATTCATAATTTGTAGCGAGTATTTACATATGTACATACTTAAACCTAATTAGGGAGTCTAGAGGCATGAATTCATTTAATCAATTAATTTATATATCTGCTTGGCAGATCTGTAGGGTGAATTACACGTCTCCTCGTCAAGAGTTTTCGAGCCAACTGGTTCGGGTGGTTTTCCAATTTATTTACGTACGCTTGTTTGTTTATGACATCGCCAATCCTTGGTACCTTAAGCTCTAGTTCAAGGTCTTTGTTGCGGATGTACCAAGCCGCTCCAGATAGTTTACGCAAGATTTGCGACTGAGCCACACGAATTTTGTTAAGGTGCGACTTTGCGGCGATGTCATACACTTGGATGCCATATTTCCAAATAGGAGCCAAGACAACCTTATAAATTTTGGCCTTGTTGGAAATTGAAAGCTTGGTTCCAGGCCTAAGGAGCCAAGCCATGCTGTTCGCCTTTGTTTTGAGCCGCCGAGTTACATCCGTTACATGGCGTTGAAATGTAAGTCGCTTATCCAGAGTGACACCGAGGTATTTGTGGGCGTTCGATTGTGTGAGGAGCTCTCCATGCAGAAACACACCTGGTGATGTGTCTTTTCTCAGGGTGTACGTCGCGGAAACGAACTTTTCCGGATTGACTGCGATGTTCCAGCGAAAGGCCCAGTTCTCGAATTTTATTAGATAAAGCTGAAGCGTATCAGTGGCTGCATAGACGCAAGTATCTCTGGCCAGGACTGCAAAGTCATCAGCAAAGGTGGCAACTTGCAGGTCATTGGGGTCTGTAAGCGACATGTTGTCAGCTGAGGGCATGTCGTGCGTATACAGGTTATATCGTGTTGGACCTAACACACTTCCTTGGGGTACACCTGCTCTGACTCTTTTTGTTTGGGAGGACAGTCCGTCCTGTACTACTTTAAAGGATCGCTCGTGGAGGAAGCTTTTTATTATCAAAAAGAGCTGAGGATTTAGTAGGCTTTTAAGCTTATGCAGAAGTCCTTCATGCCACACTCTGTCGAAAGCCTGCTGGATGTCCAGAAAAGCTCCAACGACGTACTCCTTTCCATGGAAACCTTCCAGTACAAAGTTCACTACGCGGTGTAGTTGGGAATCATAAAATTGGAATTGTTTATGTCACTGTTGTGATCTTTTTGTTTGTTTTATATTTTACTTTTTTTTATATAAATATCTTCTGTGTATTAAGTTTTGTTATTTAGTTAAAGTTTTCTTAAAATTTGGTTGGTTTAATCTTACAGTACTAAGCTTAGTTTCTTTGATGTGGCCTCCTTCCGATGATCCGTATTTCCGTATCCTGTTTGTTTTGTTGAATACTGAGGATCCTGCGATGGGTACCCAATTTGAGGGGTGTCCTGCGGCCCTGCCCATAGTCTTTAGAGGCTACCGATGGGCAATAAGAACAAGCAAAGTTCGATTTGCCGGAGTTAATGAAACCAACGAAAATTGTTTCATTTTTCCGGAGTTGCACGTTCTTATCACTTACGATGAGCCGGTTGGTGCAAATTTGTTTGCAATCCGCGAACTTACAAGACGTTTTGCTGTATCGTTTACGCGTACCGGTACCTGCTCTGTTGCCAATTAAAATTATCCTATGCCAATTTAAATTATCCTTTGAAGGATAATTAAAAAAATAAAAGATTTTGGATAATTAATTTTAAAAATATTCTTAATTCGTTTACATCCAATTTGCAACTAATTCCCTAATCAGGCCTTAAAGTGCGGCAGGTCTTTGCAGACCATAATATGGCTTCGCTGCTCTTGCTGGCAGCGGATCGACGTCGGCTTTACTGCTTCAAATTGGTGAGTAATTGGCCACGACATTGGCTGATGCTGTGCCAATTATTGATTGGTGTAGATGGCGATCTTATTAGAATTGCATGCGCGGGTCCGAACGGAAGCGCTTGCGACCCAAATTCAAAGACGTTGAGCTTGCATATTGGAGTGCATTGCATTGAGGCTTATTATTCGATTTTATTTCTTCGACGAGAACTGCAGTATTGAAGTTAACAAAAATAAAGTTACCAATAAGTAAAAGTCAACAACTCTTCTAAATGTGGAACTCTTCATTTTGTGGTCATACAAGACATAAACACCAAATAACCATGTTAGTGAAAGCTTCTAACTATATAATGGAAAAATTTTACCAAACGACTTATAAAAACCTGTCCCAAATCCTAAATAAAATCGGTTGCTTGGGGTTAGGAAGAGAAGCGGAATTATTAATGACTAAAATGTAAAGAGACAAACATGACACTTTAGGAATCAGACCTCCAACCCTGCACCTGTTCCTCGTTTAATAGACAAAGCTCTAGAGAAGCAAAGTATTGATCTCAGAAATTCGATTTTGGTAAGGTAGCGAGAGTCACTACTAGGTCGCTATCAGACATGCGATGAAAAACCGATGGCAGGTAAGTGGTGCCAGTGTGTAGGCGGTTTTGAAGGAGGCGGTGAGTAACGTGGATGTCAACTATCGTTCTGCAAACTTGGAGTTGTCGTTTGAGAAGATGTCTATGTGTAGCATTTCGCCCGTATGGCTCGGGGTGGACGTTTCCCCGAGGTCTTGCTTGTTGGGGTTATTGTCATATTTTTCTATGGTACAGACCCTGCAGTTTGCGACCACTTCTTTGGTTAAGCTGTCCGTTTTTGAAAAGTAGTAGTCACGAAAGACATATTTGTTCTTTTCGGTTATGTTCAACATGTGCCAGAACTGTGTGACTGGGAAATAGCAAGAGTAATCAGGTCGCATTGTATACTGTTGACGACCTCTGAAATCACGACTCATTTAAAGATTTTCAATATTCTGCTCTTATCAGTGAAACTGGTGGCATATTTTACTTTAGCCAGGCTACGCGATATCATTGGGATTGGCCGTTCTCTTCTTTCAGTATATCTTTAATTGGACGAGCCATAGCGGCAAAGTCTTGATGAAGACCCTGTAGTAGCTTGTTTAGTGATCTGACACTGTAAACACTTTTCGGTTCAGCATATTCTGGTTTGGCTCTTACCTTCTCTGAATCTGATATTTTTCCGTCCTTAGTATGAAGCCGAGGTTTTACGCTTTCTTAAAAAAACCTAACCTTTTCCCTGACTTACCCTCAATTAAGCATCGATTAGGCATTTCAGCACAATATAGATGTGGCGCACGTGATCGGTTTCATTTTCGGATCGGTTCCATATCTGTCCAATTTGCCCAGAACATTGTCTAAAGCTCTTTAGAAAATGCTGCTTGTATTTTTCAACCCGAACGGCGGACGACAAAATTCGTTTGCCGCCATCTACAGATAACGACGTCTTCTCGCGGTCACGTTCCGTAAGGTGGAATTTTTTTCTCTTTGGGGCATTCGAATATTTTGGCTGATTTTTACTGTAATAGGTGCACTGCCTGGAGGATGAGTTAACCCCATAAGGGCAAGCAGCGGGTCGTCGGTGCCATCTTGTTCGTGTGTTAATTGTAAGAATGTTTTATCCAAATAATTACAATCTGACCAAGATGGCATCAAAGCTTATCACAGTATCGGGAGATACAAGAAAGGTTCCAGTTGCGCCTGGATGATGGCAACAGCTTCATAGTGAGCACTGCTTCCTTTGTAAGGCTTGAAAAGCTCTTCCGCGTATATGGTACGTTGAGACAATTTCTATGCCACATATTCGTCCTGGGTTCCAGAAAATTCTGGCCTAGACTTGATTATGCCTAGTGTTAACAACAGGGCTAACAGAAACTTTTTTATACGTGGTGATTTGAGTGGCCTCTACCTACAAACTCTTCACTCTAGCAGTTAGGGAGTCCAATTGGGTTTGAAACTTCGATTATTGTTACGCCAATATGGTACCTCTCTGACGGTATTTTCAATGAGGGATTGGATTTGAGCAGGGTCCATGGTGTTGTCCATCGGGGTACTAGCTAACGGCTTATCTACTACCTGGCTAACTTGTTCCTCCTCCCAGATATCCTCGCTTTCGTATTCAACTTTTATGTCCCTTTAAGCACCTACCCAACTCATTGGTTGTTTATTGACACTACACCAAGACCTTTGCCAAGCAAAACTGATCGGCTCATTATCTGTAGCAAGAAAAATTATTGCACGTTGGACTATGTGCTAAAAATGACTTCCGCAAAGATATGCAATATTTATTCAATGTCCTCTTTTATACCCTTGCAAAGGGTATTATAATTTTGTCCAGAAATGTGTAACGCATTAAAGGAAGTATCTCCGACCCCACAAAGTATATATATTCTTAATCAGCATCAACAGCCGAGTAGATATAGCCATGTCCGTCTGTCCGTCTGTTTCTATGCAAAAAATAGACAGTAGTTTTAAAGCTAGCGTTTTGAAATTTTTACCAGATCATTATTTTTGTTGCACGCAGATCAAGTTTAAAAATCGGTCGGATCGGACCACTATATCATATAGCTGCCATACAAACGATCAATCAGATTCAAGTATGTATGGAAAACTTTTTTGTTCTCCAAGCTATAGCAAGCGAATTCAACATTCAACAATTCAACATATCACATAGCTGCCATACAAACGACCGATATGGAAACAAATCGTTGTATGGAAAACTTTTTTGTTTTCCAAGCTATTGCAACCGAATTCAACATTTATTCACTTGACATAGTCATACCAATAATTTTAAAAAGGCTTCTAATTTTTACATAAGTACTTATTGCAATTTTTTAAAGATCTGCAAGGGTATACCATCTTCGGCAAGCCGAAGATAACTTTTCTCACTTGTTTTAACTGAAACAATTAATTTAATTTATTAAGAAGGAATCGTTCAGTGTCTTCTGAACTTATTCTAATGGGCTGCTTAAAAAATAGTATGGTATCATATAATGCCTTTACACTTATGAGTAATATTAATAATATTATAAATTATGAGTATCAAAATGGAATAGGATGCGGGTAGAGAGATCACTGTGATGGGTTCTCTTCAGACGTCGGAGGGAGATGGGGTCAGCAAGATCATTCGCCAACGGATTCTGGTGGAGCACGAGCCTGTCGGAATATCGACTGCTGTGATGCATGAAGTGCAGCTAGCGATTGTACGACGCTAAGCCTATTATGCTGCCTTTTACAGCAGTTCCTAATACTTGAATGGCGTAGGTCCAAGTTGGAGGTAAAGTGTCTTTTATTAATAGCGCCTTAGTTGCATATGAAGCTTGCTTAAATGGAAAAGCCAGTCCAGCTTTTCAGATATAATAAAGATTTTACTTTGATTGCTGTTATTTGGGCTCTTTAATTTAGTTTCCCGATCCAGATGGACTCCGAGGTAGCAATGAGATATGACGCTATTAATAGCATTTCCGTCAAAGGAATGACCTATGCAGGTAGTTTTCAAGCAGTTAATGGCAACATTCCATTTGGAAGTCCATCGCTCAATTGCATGCATCCCGTTCAGGACTGCATTAGAGGCAGTTTAAAGTGTTGAGTGGGACGCGAGCATGGCGGTGTCATCAGCATAAGTGGCCAGGAACAGCTAAGTGGGGGAGGTGTTGTTAACGGGAGTTGGCATGTCAGCGGTGTAGATCCCCTGTATAAATACGTTGCAGGTTGGATCAAAAGCCTCGTACCGCAACGTCGAAAGTCCCATCAGCAATAAAGGATCTCAAAATGGAATAATGGAGTGCAGGGAGGAGATCTTTCATCTTGTACAAAAGACCCTCATTCCACACCCTATCACGTTTAAAAAGATGTCGACAGTTTATTAACTGTCTGCTGCTGCTGTTTTAAGTGGACTTATTTTGTTTGCCGAAGCAATTGCATTGACGTTTCCACTAGCGACATCATCCTGTCAATCCAAGAAAAATGCGGCTCCAGCTTGGAATCAAGTCTAGCGCTTGGATTAAGAGCAGTAGTGGCTGGGTGGTTCTCTACTATTTTTAAAGGCTGTACAATGCCTCTGACAACACTTGGCTTTTTTGAGCTTGTTTGATTATCTCCACAGCATCTGCATATAAAGTACCGAGAACAGTATGCCTTGGTGTGACCGTAGCGCTGATACCTGTGGAATTTTTTTTTGGGTTTCTCCCAGGTCACTCTATGCCTCCAGACAACAAGAATGTTTTTAATAAACTTATTGTTTTCCGCCTTTTTGAAATCAATGAACGTAGTATTAAGAGGGAGTTAGGTCGCCTTAATGCGCGGAGTATATAACCGTATAAAGCTATGGCCTTTCTCAAGGATGCGATGATATTCTCCGATGGAACTTCGTGGTGAATGTTCCGCTTTACGATACTGTAAGGCCGGTTATCCGGCAGCTGATAGTGAAGGAACAGGGATCCTTCTTAAGAAAGTGCCGGAACACCTGCTTGCAAATATCTGGGGTGTTGCACTGAACAGCGCAGTCTCTCGACTTCAGTGCCTAGATCGTGTAGGAGTCCACGATAGAGCTCACTTAGAAATGTTTTGAAATTTTCTACAATGAGAAATATCATATCGGCTTGATTTCGGTGCAGCAGGGACCATGTGCTTAAAACCTGCGGGTTTGGTCCCGCTATTGAGGGCGGTTTTCGTCGAACAAGGCTCGTCATCGTCACTTGAAGGTAGCACGCTCAAATGCAAATCCTTCTTGATTAGGGCTTGGAAGCGGTTTGTGGAGTGGATCATATGCTAATTAGATGCCGCCCTCTTCACTATGTGAAGATTGAATGAGACATCCTCTCAGCCGGTAGTAGATTGGGGCTTCGCAATTGAGCTGACGAGTGCACTGGTGTGAATCGTGCTGACAAAAGTAAAACATACATTGCCACTTAAAAAAGAAGTGAATATATACGAATGTGAAATGGTTGAACTAGTAGAAGGTAGTTTGTACTGCAAATAGTATCCGAATTGCTAGTAGAAGAACAGGCTGAACCTTTACCTGACCAGCTTGCCAGCAGTTCCTCATAAATCTCTCTTGGGCCCGCGCCAGCGATTTGATTCATCAACTCATAGTCAATGGTTTTTTGGTGTGGACAATTTTTCTATTTTTCAGTATATTTGAAATTAAATTTTCTCGGAAGTGACGCTAAAGTGAGGTGTAAGCTACTTCAGCTAGCCTCACTACGTAAAAAACGACGTTGATTTTTATGAGTCCAACTTTATGTTGTTGCTTTTATATATTTTTGTCCAAAAATTTTTAGTTTTTTTACACAAGCTTCGGTCGATTACATATGTAAAACGAATATGATTTATATGTTTGGAAGGATTTTGACACGTACATACAACAGTATGGGTATCTCACTCTAACCAAGCAGCACAAGTGACCATGTTCAGCAACAGCCTTGGTCTCATCAAATTCTCATTATACAACACACATTGACAATAAATAGGAACAAGCAAAATATAAAATGGACATCGAGAGGAAACAAACAGCGACCACGTACATACCGTTTAATTTCACCACGACATACATATATAATGTATGATTGACAACGCCAAATATTATAAACCATGACCAATAGCAATTCTCCGCGTCGGAATGGCAATTAAAGGAATTGTATGTCAATGTATTAATATACAAACAAAAACACTTTTCAAACGGATATTAATCTAGAACGGAAATACGCGCAATGAACTATACAGGGTGCGTTATGAAAGTAATGCGCATTTTCTAAGAAAAATATATTTGTTGATCCAATCAGTACAAATTATTAAAATTCTTCAAAATAGTCCCCTCCTGCGTCAATACACTTGCGGAGACGTGTATGCCACGCCTGGAAAGCACCCTGAAACTCCTCGACAGAAATGCCTTTCAGGAACCTTGTTACGCGAGCTTGGATGTTCTCCACCGACTCCCAGTGTTTTCCCTTTAGCTCTCTCTTCAGTAGGGGGAACAAAAAAAAGTCGCACGGAGCTAAGTCAGGGCTGTAAGGAGGCTGGGGCACAACTGAGATCTTCTTATGGGTCAAGAAGTTGGTGACGACGAAGGCCGTGTGGCTGGGGGCGTTATCGTGGTGGAGCATGAAAACGTCTTTGATGTCTGGCCTGACGCGTACGACTCGGCGTTTCAGTCTCTTGAGTACCTCTTGGTAAAAGGCTCCGTTGACAGTTTGTCCTTGCGGTACAAACTCAAAATGGACGATTCCTTGGACGTCAAAGAAGACAATCAGCATTGTTTTGATACGAGATTTGCTCATGCGCGCCTTCTTGGGTCTGGGAGAAAATTGTGTGTGCCACTCGGAGCTCTGTCGTTTGGATTCTGGATCGTACTCGAACATCCAGGATTCATCCCCAGTTACAGTAAAATTTTAAAAATCTGGATCATTTCTAATCGATTCCAACAATTCTTCACAGCGCAAAACTCGAACGTTTTTCTGCTCCTCCGTCAACACCTTCGGCACAAGCTTCGCACAGACCTTTCGCATTGGCAAATCCTCCGTCACTATTCCATGTACCGCAAATGTTGACAAGTTTAGGATGTCAGCGATTGCCCGGATGCTTAACCGACGGTCTGAACTCAAAGTTTCTCGCACACGGCGAATGTTTTCATCAATTCGTGCTGTTGTTGGACGTCCGGAACGTGGATCGTCGGTGACCTCCTCTCGACCCTCCTTGAAGGCCTTGTGCCACCTTCCACACTGAGATCTCGAAATGCACTCCTCCTTAAAGGCCTCTCGAAGCATTTGATAAGTTTCCGATGCATTTTTGCCAAGTCGCACACAAAACTTTATGGCGTACCGCTGTTCCAGCGAACGCTCCATCGCACCGTGACACAACAAAAAAAATGACTTCGCTCTACGACACGTCCTACCACTTCTATTGCTCAGAGCGAACTGAGACCGAGCGCGTTGGAAAGGAGAGACTCCGCCCCAAATTTTCAGACAGGTCCGAGCGTGCTACGACAGGTAGTTACGTGACAATGATACCATGCGCATTACTTTCATAACGCACCCTGTATGTACAAGTAAACTCGTATGTTGTAAGTGTTTCATTTGTATTGGAGAGCATTACAAGTCGAATACGGGGCGATCATGCCATATGACATCTGCGGCTAACATTGGAAATTGGGCCAATGTTACTATAATAACACTGCCGCCCAATTTCCAATGTTACCCGCAGATGTCATATGGACTCTGGTACTGACAAGATACTAAGGGTCTGATTCCATAATATATCGGGCATGAGGACTAAGTCCGGAACGATGCCCTTAAATTCTTCAGATTGTGACTTAACTTTGCTTTTATTTATTAAATCTTCTTGAATGAGAACTAACAATAAGTTTAAAAATCTTAACTATTACAAATTTTTTCTAAACAGTTGTTTTATTTTTCCAACTGTTCTGAGATTAAACGTCCCTAAAAATTTTTTCGCTGGGTTGGTAGGTCCTTTCGTCGGAGACGGGAACGACTGCTGAGCTGGGTTAGATTTCTCGCTAGGTGGTTGGGGTGCGAGGAAAGCTTGCAATGATATTTTTCCATAAGTTCTGTGATTGCATTGATGACTGGTGGAATATTTAAGTCTCTTTGGATTTTTTCGTTCCGAACGTTCCACGGTGCCCCAGTGATGGTTCTCAGGATCTTTGATTGTGCTCGTTGTATGATGTCAATATTGCTGTTGCTGGCGTTGCCCCATAGCTATGCGCCATAGGTCCAGATCGGTTTCAATACAGCATTATAGAGTAAGACCTTGTGGTCCAGGCTGAGCGGAGAGCCAGCGTTGATGAGCCAATGTAAGTTGTTGGCTTTGAGTTTAAGATGGGTTTTTTAGCTTTAATGTGCCTGCGCCATGTGAGTCTTCTGTCAAGGTGTACTCCTAGGTACCTTACCTCATCTGCTCTCGGGAGTGGTATGATGTTCAACAAAAGCGGTGGGCAATCTTGTCTGTTTAGCGTAAATGTCACGTGCTTGCATTTTTTCTCGTTTACTTTTATTCGCCAGTCAGAGAGCCACTTCTCAGTGTCTATGAAGTGCAATGCCAGCTGTGCTGTAGCTTGGATTGGGGACCTTGAAAGGCTAAGGATAGCTGTATCGTCGGCAAACGTGGACACTGTTAGCCGACTATTTGTAGGAATGTCAGCAGTATAGATGAGGTATAAAGGTGTGGTCCTGACCAGGCTTCGGAATCATTATAATGATCGATCTCTTACATCGTTGTGGAAAGTAGCCAAGTTTTGTGATGGCATTAAAGAGCTGTGTTAGGTAGCGAACTGCAGAATGTGGCAGCTGATCATTTGCGGGGTAATAAGGCCGTAGCCGGGGGATTTTTTCGGGCTGAGATTTTCTTTAATTATGTTAGATATTTCTTTTGGACGAAACACAATTGGGATGTGTTGCTGGTGGCAGTTTGCGGTTGAACACGGTAGCACAAATGTGCCAGTGGCCTCGTTTGGCGTAAATACATTTTTTAGGTGAGCGGCAAATGTAGTGGCTCTGTCTGCATCACTACGTGCACAGCCCCCTGATGAGTTCCTTATGGGCAAAACGGTTTCAGTCGGTGGGCGAAGAGTTGGGTGGGCTCTCCACAGTGTTTTATGTTTAATACCTGTTGGTGAAAGTTGCTCTATATAACGGCTCTGAGCGTATTCTTCCTCTTGTGAGCGTTGGTCAGCTTTCGTGTGGCTATTTTTAGCTTTTGTTTTGCAGATGGTGATCTGGAAGATTGCCATTCTCTACGTAAGCGTCGTTTTGCGTGGACGAGTTGCTCGATTTGTGCGTTAGTCTTATTCGGATTAATTGTAACGTTTGTGATTTTAGGTGTTGCTTTACGAGCTGCTTCCGTAAGAATGGATTCCAGTGTACCCGTGCAGCTCTCTATATCAGATTCAGTATTGAGTTTTGGGTTTAGCTCAATGTGTGAACTTATATATTTTTTATACCTGAGCCAGCTTGTTTTGTGCGAAGTCAGTTTGTAAGGTGGTTTTACGTTTTCCGCGCACCGGCTGAGATGAATTAGTACAGGCGAGTGATAAGATGACAGATCTGGTAGACATTCAGCTCTAACCAAACTGCGAGGAATATTTTTCGTGACTGCGAAGTCAATCAAGTCAGGCAGCTTATTGAGGTTTGGTGGCCAGTATGTGGGACTCCTAGGGGAAACATGATCAAGTTTATTAGTGGCTTTAATTAAAGCTTTATAAAGCTGTTTTCCTTTTGGATTCACAAGGCGCGATCCCCAGTGAGTATGTTTAGCATTGTAGTCGCCTGCTGCAATGAAGTGTGGTCCTAGTGCATGGAAGAAATCCAGGAATTGTTCTTCCAATATTGTGAAACGGGGGGGGCAGTATACGGCCGCTAGTGTGAGGTGAGTGTTGTCCTCCAGCTGTATATTAATAGATGCGGCCTGTAGATGAATTTCAGCCAACTCTTTGTTAAAGTGGTGCTTCATACGGTTCCTAATTAGAATGACGGTCCCACCGTGTGCTCTACCATCGGGGTGATTTGTACCATAGAAGTTGTAATCTCTTATTTGAAAATTGTATTTGCTTGTAAGATGAGTTTCCGAAAGAAGCATTACGTCGATATGCTTCTTCTGTAGGAATTGAGCTAGCTCAAGTTTGCGCGGTGAGACGCCATTGGCGTTCCACGTAGCTATGCGTAAGGTAGCCATTATTTATTTTGATTGTTGGGAGACAAGCATTTGTATCAATAGGTTTTGATTAAGCATCATGTCTTGAATGGTGGTTCGCATAAATGTCATGAATTCCATCATGCTCTGTTGTAAGGCTTGGATCATAGCTTCAGTTTTCGTTTCTTGCTGCTCAGATGGCCTATAGTATGGTATCAGCGTAGCTGTTCCTTGGTGTACCCGTGCCGTGTTCATTCTTTTGTGGAGACGGGTTTTTAGCTCTTTGTAGATTGGACAGCCTCTGTAGTTTGCTGTGTGATTAGCCCCACAGTTACCGCACTTGTTCGCGCTTGCATTTTCTTTATTAGCTTGGCAGTGTGTGGAGACGTGGAGATCTCCACAGACTACACACACTGGGCGAAGTGTGCAATACGATCTCGTATGGCCGTATTCTTGGCAGTTCACACATTGAACAGGAGCGTTACGTTTATGCGGCTCTTCTACTGTAATCCTACGGTGCAGAAGGAGCTGGAGTTTATAAATTGGATGAACCTCGTTTTTTTTTAGATGCTTGTTTTCTGGTTCAAGCTCAATTTAAAGAGTGGTTGCGGCTGCCTGTTTCTGTTTTTGATATTGTGTACGCTTTTGACGCAAAATCCCTTTTCCTTTAGCGCCTCAGCTATCTCTTCGGGCTTTACAACAGGCTCAATGCCCTTCAGTACAACAAGTAGTCCGGCAACTTTAGTTTTTCAAAATTCTTTGACCAAAATCTATTTTAAGTATATTTGAGAGATTTATTCAGCACTCATTTTGAGCGGGAAGGCGGGTTCTATACGGCGACGATTACGCTCTGCATTGGTCAGGCTCTCCTTGAATGATCCACTTTTGGATCAGTTAGCCGTCTCAGACACGGAGCCCATGGATTCTTTGTAGTCATAGCTTCATATATCTAACTTAACAACCCGTGCATTTATTAAGGGCATACGGAGAATATTGCCAGTGTCTATGATAGAATGACGCTAGATGACTCTATTGCTTTGATAGTCGAAGGCGATTTCAATTTAACCCTGCTGCATCATGCTGCGTATTGCCTAGAAAATTGTAGTTTTTGATGATATTTTTAGTTTGGGCCTTGCCCAAGTAATTTTTTTGATTTATCTTTAATTCTTGATCTTAAATTTCTTAACAATATGGTTATAAGCAAAGTAGCGTGACCCAATTAACAATTAAGTCCTTGTGATAAATACCACAATTTATTGTTGATTTATATAATATTTTATTGTTTATTTCATTCTTTGCCTGCCATTTCTTACTATCACATGAATGAATTACGTACAATGTGGTTCCCAAAGTAAATAGGATTTAAACAAAAAAAATGGAACAAATGGTTTTATAGGCCAAATTAAATAATTTTATTCAAAATAGTCTCCTTCTGCTTTAATACAGCTTTTTGTTGTTGTTGCCCAGTATAGCCGCCAGTATGCCGGTGCAAGCCTTATGAATGGCCTCCACGTCTGCAAAACACTTTCCTTTCATCGGCAAATGCATTTTTCCGAAAAGGTAGAAGTCGCACGGTGTCATATCAGGTAAATACGGGGAGTGGTTGATTGTTAAATTATGATTTTTGGTCAAATTATCGGCCACAAGCGTCGATCGATGAGACGGCGCATTTTCGTGCAACAAACGCCAACAAGCATTTTCGCACCGATGAAAAAACATGCTGTCACTTAAAACGCAATAATTTCACTTCCAATAGATGAAATGTCATGGAATTTTTACTAAAAGGTCGATAAAGAATAGCAGATTCGCACTAGTCGACATATAGATGGCGCCATCAAGAAACACACCTTGTACTTATTACGAGCCCTGATTATATATGATTGAAAAAAAATTTTTTTGTTATTTAACGTACAACAACAGCATTTATTTACATACACTATTCTTATTATTGTTTACAAACACTTGACCAATATTATTTGATCAAAACAAAAACAAATGGTGTAATATTCGTATTATCACTAGCTAATCATCATATGTGAACAATAAAACAAAACAGAAGGTAAAACAGTCGGCCTACCTTCACTATGAACATGGGTCATAGGTCAATCGTTGACCTCGCTTCTTTTGCCCACACCTCTTGGTCTAAAACGCAGAAGGAATGCCTGAAGTTTGGTGCAGCCTGAGTAGTGTGCTGGGAAAAATATAGTGTCAATCCTTTGAATAATTTCATTTAAGTTTTCTTTATTAAGATAAAATAAAACAAAATAACTTCGATGGATACATTTGATATTTTATTATTAATAGTTTGTTTATAATTATAATATATAATTATAATTATATATATTATAATTATAATAATTAATAGTAATAATAATATAATTATAAGTATTTAAATTAGTCCTAATTAAAGGGAGGGCAGTCCACAAAGAAAACTTAAATTAAAGGGAGGGCAGTCCACAAGGAAAACTTGAAGTAATAAAACTTCCAGTTACAATTTTAAGAGCCACTTGTCATAGTTACTATCAATAGAACTTAAGTTAATTTAGGCTAAAATCAAATCGGTGGTGGGTAAACTCTATATCATTTAACAAATAGAAAACAAAGTACATACCACAGGCTCCAAATAACATTGGATGTTCTGCTATCCTTGGCGTCGGCGCACATCACCGACTACTCACATGGAAATTACATTCCCGTTGTCGATGGTGTCCTAGTATGGGAAGACCATGCTTACGTAACCCATACCGCAAATTTTACATAGTAAAGGAATATTATAGAGGAAACCAGAAAAGCAAGCGACTTGTTCCCACAATCGCATATGAGAAACCTCCTGGCCATAGACACGAATCACCTTCAAGACTTACACCACAGGATGCTGGATTTCTTGGGAAGCTCACAAAAGGTGGTCGCAGGAACACCGGACGCGGAAGACCTCGAAAGAATAAAATTAACAGAACTACAGTTAGTAAATTCAAATAATAGGCAAATAGAAATCAACACTTAAATCCAACAACAACAAAAATAAACTAACCTCAACAGTCAATAAAATAAAAAAAAAAATTTTTTTTTTAAATTCATTCTTATATACGAGATGTATATAAGACTCCTTCAATAGATTCCTTAAGGAGCTGGAACCTGGAGACCCGCAGCACAATCTGTGGAATGTCACGAGGCACATAAAAAGACCTGCGAAGAAGATATCACCCGTGCGAAAAGTGGACGGTTCCTGGTGTCGGACTGAGGTCGAAAGAGCAGAAGCCTTTGCTGATCATCTACATAGTGCATTCTCACCGTTCGACAGATGTACTGGCGAAGAGAGAGCTGCATCCATAAGGTTCGTAGACAGCCCAAGTGCTCCTGGCCCGCTAATACAGCCCGTCGAACCAGAGGAGATTGCGCAGGAGATCGCCTCCCTAAAAAATGGCAAGTCACCGGGTCCTGACCGTATCGATGCAACAGCACTGAAAATGTTGCCCCTAATCTGTTCCCAAAGGCTGGCCAACATATTCAACAGCTGCCTCCGCCTAGGGTACTTCCCTAAAGAGTGGAAGCGAGCGGAAGTAATTATCCTCCTCAAGCCTGGGAAACCTGACGCCACAGATCCTCAGAAAGCATCAGCCATCAACCAGAGGCAACTGGATGCCCTCGATCCATGGCTGAAACGATGGAACATCGTGGTCAACGCTGAGAAATCTTCACAAACAACCTTCGCACTACGCAGGGGAGAATGCCCCCCCGTCACACTCAACGGGGAAACCATCCCAACTAATAACACTCACAAATATCTAGGGCTGACCCTGGACCGCAGGCTCACATGGTGTCCACACCTAATCAACAAGCGCAACCAGGCCAACCTACGACTTAAGCAACTACACTGGCTCCTGGGGAGAAGGTCCAAGCTCAAAGAAAAATTCAAACTGCTTATTTAAAAAGTAGTGCTGAAGCCAATCTGGACATATGGGATACAGTTGTGGGGCACGGCAGGCTGTTCTAACCGCATCAGACTCCAGCGGTTTCAGAATAAATGCCTGAGAACAGTTTCGAACGCCCATCCGTACCACGAAAACTCAATAATCCATAAAGAGCTTGGAATTAGATGTGTAGCAGAGGAGATCACCCGTCTCAGCGGAAGATACATAAAAAGACTGGACAACCACCCCAACCACCTGGCCATCAACCTCCTAGATAATAGGCAATCCCCAAGACGCCTGAAAAGGAAACACCTGCTTGACCTCCCCAACCAATAGACACCTAAGTCAACATCATAAGATATACATTCAATGCATCTCCCTTAAGTCAAGGTCTCCCCCAAACCATTTAATGATTGTCCACTTGGACAGATTTTAAATACAAATTAAGAATGTTATAAAAAAAACAAGTGAGAAAAGTTATCTTCGGCTTGCCGAAGATGGTATACCCTTGAAAACAAAAAAGTTTTCCATACAAAGACTTTTTTTCATATCGGTCGTTTGTATGGCAGCTATATGATATAGTGGTCCGATCCGGACCAAACTTTTACAAATCATGTATGGCTATGTCAAATGAATGAATGTTGAATTCAGTTGCAATAGCTTGGAAAACAAAAAAGTTTTCCATACAAAGACTTGTTTTCATATCGGTCGTTTGTATGGCAGCTATATGATATAGTGGTCCGATCCGACCGATTCTTTAACTTGATCTGCGTGCAACAAAAATAATGATCTGGTAAAAATTTTAAAACTCTAGCTTTAAAACTACTGTCTATTTTTTGTATAGAAACAGACGGACATGGCTATATCGACGCGGCTGTTGATGCTGATTAAGAATATATATACTTTGTGGGGTCGGAGATGCTTCCTTTAATGCGTTACACATTTCTGGACAAAATTATAATACCCTTTTTCAAGGGTATAAAAAAAAAAAAAAGTATTTAAATTAGACAGAGTATAAATATGAGTCACTTCAAGACTGCAGATAGGAACTGCTGAACTTCAGCATACGTACTCGACGGCTGACTAGCAACGCACTTCTTTCTTGACTTTTAAACGACTCGACTTCTTTCTGACCTCTTTATGACTCGACTGTTCACTACTGAGTGCTGACTGCTAACTCCAGAGATGCCCACTCGCTATTCATGGACATGCCAACTATCTTACGACATACATCTATGAAAAAAAAACGTGGTGGCTGTATATTGTCTTGGTTAGAAATCCACATATTTATTATTTATCATATTTATTATATATAGATTTAATTCATTATACCCTTGAAAAAGGGTATTATAATTTTGTCCAGAAATGTGTAACGCATTAAAGGAAGCATCTCCGACCCCACAAAGTATATATATTCTTGATCAGCATCAACAGCCGAGTCGATATAGCCATGTCCGTCTATCCGTCTGTTTCTATGCAAAAAATAGACAGTAGTTTTAAAGCTAGCGTTTTGAAATTTTTACCAGATCATTATTTTTGTTGCCTGCAGATCACGTGTAAGAATCGGTCGGATCGGACCACTATATCATATAGCTGCCATACAAACGACCGATATGAAAACAAGTCTTTGCATGGAAAACTTTTTTGTTTTCCAACCTATTGCAACTGAATTCAACATTTATTCATTTGACATAGCTATACATAATTTTTGAAAGTTTGATCCGGATCGGATCACTATATCATATAGCTGCCATACAAACGACCGATATGAAAACAAGTCTTTGTATGGGAAACTTTTTTCGTTTTCCAAGCTATTGCAACCGAATTCAACATTTATTCATTTGACATAGCCATACACGATTTATGAAAGTTTGGTCCTGATCGGACCACTATATCATATAGCTGCCATACAAACGACCGATATGAAACAAGTCTTTGTATGGAAAACTTTTTTGCTTTCAAGGGTATACCATCTTCGGCAAGCCGAAGATAACTTTTCTCACTTGTTTTTGTATGCCTTCTATGGGCATGTTAACAAATTTTTTTTCTACTAAAAGATTTTATGTAGTCATAATAATTTAAAGAAGTCAATTCGTTGTTAATAATATCATTACTTCTTTTCCAAAAAAAAATAGAAATGGGAGCTGTGTGTTATAAGTCGATTAGGTTGGGATCTTTCTTCTGTAACTCCCCTGGATTTTGTTGAGCAATTGATTGTGCGCCTACCATTAATAAAGACAAATTTTCAAGATGTTTGCATCGAAAAAGTCAGACGACACGCACAGGCGTTTATATCATTGGCCGCGAAAGGTAAGTTTTATTTTAAATATACGTTAATTTGTAAATTGTAATTTCACAACTGAGTATCTGCTGCAAGATATTTATCATTTAAACTATAGTACTATTCATTATTTCCGCTATATTTGGGAAACATAAAATATTTTAAAAAAGTATGACCTTACAATCGGAGTTTGTGGCCGCAAACACCCGACAAAGCAGGTTTGGAAATGGTTCTTTCGGTTCGACGGAACAGGCGGGGAAAGAGAAAAAAATGGCTCGTCATAGATGACGATGAATACCATACTTGGAATAAGTTCATAAAAAGCTTCAAGAATTTGTTGCTTCCCAAAGGATACTCCAGACAGAGAAAATACTAATAAAGGCTATAAATTCAGATAAAGCCACTCGGTGTGGATAATAAGCAGGTGGTGGAGAAACTGATGGAAAGCAGTCCTCGGGATAATAAGATATATATTTATCTGGTCATACGCCTGCGATATCCTGGAGGCGTTGACTAAATTGGGTCAGGAATCCTACGAACTGGTCTTAAAAAAGAAGCTGCTTTCATGGGAGAAATGTCCAGATTCAAGGCGAGATAAACGCGAAGGTGGATGAACTTCTGAGGTCATGCTTCGACGTAAGTATGATTATACAGCTTTTCGATATTATTTTCTAGTGTAATATGACTTCCGGAGAAAAAAGATTCTGCCGATACGGCGGGGAAACAGTCATCCGGCAAAGATCAAAGAAAATTTTCTCCGCCATCGAGAAGGCCACAGTCTGAGTCATAGATGAACACATAATTTTAGTTTGGAGCTTGATAACAGCAACCAAAACACTCAAAAAGGTTATAGTTTTTAATAAAAAACGAGAAACGTCTTCAAAACGTCTCAATCGCAAACTACTAACATTTTTTCACTAAGTGTATACGTGGAGCCAAACTAAACTCTGACTCCAATAAGTTCCGTTTAGAAACTGACTTTTTTCCCAGCGCCATTTACTTTGACAAAAGGCTCCAGACAGCAATAAATCCAGGTAAGAGCCCTCACTTAGCTTTCATCTGACCATCTCCCGCTTCTCTTTGAACTGGATGAGGAGGCCCAATACTTTCAGGGAATCCCTAGAACATTGCCCCCGCATGCAAACGTTGCTCTATTTAAAACACACATCGAGGATAATGTCGCGGAGGCGTTTAATAGCAAAAGGAGATCCTGCAACTAAGCAGTTCCTCTCAAGTGTCACAAACAGACTGCGTCGGATGCTTGCCAAAAACCGCCAGGAAACTCCAACAGCCTACTTGAGGGAGCTGGCCCTGACAATAGCAGCGACTTCTCAGTGTGGAAGCTAACGAGAGGAATAAAAAGGCAGCCGCTCTGCCAATCGCCCGTTTTGGGCCACAGTGGCCTGTGGCCTGTGGCTCAAAACAGATTGTGACAAAGCGAACGCATTTGCAGAGCATTTGTTTTCCACTTTCACCCCCTTCTGTTTGACGGACGACTCCCACCGAGAAGAAATCGCAAGCTTTTTGGATGTGCCTACTGAACCAACCCATCGCAAGATGTCACTCTGCAGTTAGAGGGCCTCCAACTGACGAAGACACCTGGATCCGATGGTATTGACAACCGTGCAGCCAAATACCTTCCTCACAAAGGAGTTATGGCATTAGTAAAAATTTATAATGCTATGCTAAGATTAGGGCCTTTCCCTAAGCAATGGAAGCGTGCGAATATCGTTATGATACCCAAACCCGGCAAACCTCCAACGCAGATAGACTCCTACCGCTCAATAAGTCTACTTCCAACCTTTTCTAAGGTCTTTGAACGCATTTTGATGAAGCGATTGATGGATCTGCCGTAGGTATCAGGATACATACCCCAACATCAATTTGGCTTCAGGAAGTTACACGGTTGCCCGGAACAAGTCCACCGTCTAGTCAATCGCGTAACGCACGAGTTACCGCCTCAGCATTCACCCTCGGCGGTCCCCCGCCAAAGCCGCCTCGACAACCAGAGATCTAGGGGGCACCAAGAAATACTTTGTTGCGGCTCACTTAAAACGCTGAGACATAGTATCAACTAAACATCTGAAATGCTGCATCGGCGACCACTTAAACGCTGAGAAATAGTATCAACTAACATCCGATATGCAACATCGGCGACCACTTGAAACGTTGAGTCTTCGTATCGATTAGCATTGGAGATGCTGAATCGATCCAAACATCGGGGCCACTTGACGACACAGAACCGCATCCGCTCCACTTCTACTTTTTGGTCAATCAGCATATTAGAATAAGCACAAATGTACCAAACCAAAACTATAAAAACTAGGAGAAAGAAATAAAACATTCATTCAGATTTTTAAACTCAACTCCAACGGACGTTTATCTTGGGGATCAACACCAGGAAATCTTTTCTACTCAACTCCCGGACCTACGTTGGGAGCTAACTGGCGCAGTCGGTAGTTCCAGGCCTAAGGACGATTCAACAGGATTCGTGACGACCAGGACATGCGGATGGTACTAATAATAGCGATGTAAGGAATAACAGTGAGTAGAGTGGAGTGTGTAAAATGAAGGCGAAAATAATAAACCGCGAGGTACCAATTATAAATGGCATTGGGAAATAAGAAACGCAAGTGCAAATAATATAAAACAAAACAAAAAAAAAATAATAAAAAAAAATAATAATAAAATAAAAATAAAATAATAACCAAAAAAAAAAAAATAGCTGAAATAAGCCAAATCGAAATAATAATGCTACATAAGTAGCCATAAACTATGAAAATCAAAGAACTGACCTTCGTGTGTAATAACAGAAGAAGTAGAGGCAAGGCCGAAGGTTGGTTAAAAGAAAAAGTAAATTTATTCAAGGAGTGCAAGAAAATGGGTTCGAACAAGCAAACGATCGGAGGTAGATGTCGTGGCTCGAAGTCGCAGAGAACGGCTCGAGCAAACGAACGACCGTCAGAGAACGGTGGCGGTTGTTGGAAGTTCGATGTGACGATGGGGCTCGCCGGTCGAACGATGTCGTGCCGTCGGTCGGTGGCAGTAGAAGGTTGGTGCGCAGTGGGAAGTGCCAACAAGTTCGAGTGTATGAAAAAAGGAGAAATGGTCGAGCCGAACGGCTCGATTGCTGATTAGAAGTTTAAAGAATTCGGTTCGTTCGCATGTATTAGTCAGGGCACTGTAACGCACAGGGCGGCTCCCTAGCATGAGGACGGGTTCGGTTGATTAGAAGGAAATGTAGCGATCCAGCCATTCACATGTATTGGGCGGCGCACTGTACGTACAGGGCCAAGGAGCTAGCTTCAGCATGCAGGGTGTTAGGGTAAAGGTAGACGATACCATCGCACTGACTATCCACAATTGGTTGGGAGGCTGTATCGCACAGCCGAACAACTAGCTTGAGCACGCAGGGTATTACAAATGACAAAAAGTATTATTAAACCCCATTTTGCTTTTTGCATTTTGCTAACGGTTATAGCAGCAATGGCAGGGGACAGCTAGCGATCGAACCACCAACAAACACAGAACGCAGCGGCCAGTCCAGGATGTCCAAGAATTCGAACAATTCGGACAGTCCAGACAGTCGTATAATTCGAACAATTCTAAGAGATCGTTTAATTCAAGCGGCACAGCAGATAAAAACGGCAGTAAAACCTTGGTCAGGGGTCAGCTGCATAACATTCAAGAAGATGACGCAAATTTTCCACAGTCAGTCTCAAAAAATCCACAGGATATTAAGAAACGAGGAAAGGTCATTCGACATTGCCCTATTTGTTAGTAAAGATTACGCCAGGAAGATCAATAAAATTATTAAGTGATACAGGATCCACCTTTTCATTTATTCGACCAGAGTTAGTGCAACCACAGTATATAAGAAAACTAAAAGACCCAATAGCCATTAAAACCATCACGCAGTCGCATGAGGTTGAGAGGGAAGCATTTATACCAATGTTCGCAGAGTTAGGAGGAGTTGGTAAAATAAGAATTTTTCTCTTTAAATTTAATCAGTTCTTCGAGGGGTTGATCGGAATAGATATGCTTCAGCAGTTGAACGCGGGTATTGATATGCAGAACGCATGGTTTGAGGTAGCAAATATGAAACAGAAGATTCAGTTTGAGGCCTACAGACCATCAGAATTGTATACAATAGAAACCGAATCGAAAAGAGTTATATCTGTTCCGGTGCGACTATGAGATTAGGATTTCCCAATAAACAGAACCATATTTAAAGAAGACATGGAGATTTCGGAAGGTATCTATAGGGCAGTGTCAGGGCAAAGACTGATAGAGGTGATTAACTATGCGGAGTCAGACCAGGAGTTATTTTTGGAGAAACCAATAAATGTCGTTGAATTAAAGTCCACACAACATTTTGAACTAAACATTATAAAAGAGGAAAGGCTGAGAGAGAGCATAAACTCACAAGAGAAAGCAGGCAGCAAGGTCAATTTCATGTTTAAGAATTTAACAAAGTACATAAACGAAGAGCAGAGTAGGGTGAATACATTTATTAACAACTATAATAATGGCATAAGTAAGTCATTTATAGAAGAAGACAGGAGGATTTATAGGTTAGAATATATCGACAGAATTTCGCTTACTATAGATATGTTTGGCTTGAACCTGAATGACGTTGCCGCTGTGAGTCTGTGTAGTTAGTTTAAATTTTCTGTGGCATGAAGAGAACTTGCCCATGAGTATAATTCCGACGGCATTAGCAAAAATTGATTCATTCTCTCTGATAAGTCCAATGGCTAGTAGTTATGGATCTTGTATCAATACCTAAAGTCATCCCGCTCCTCGGATCCCCTGATCATTTAGTAGACAGCCGCTTGTCTGCAGTTGCCGGAGGCATTCACTTCTTTTTATTCAACGTCGCGGAGCAACAGTGCGGCTTTCAATATTCGCACTCTTAAGCCCCAACTCTCAGACAGAGAGAAAAAATTTTTAAATAATTGGTGCTCAACACGTTTAAATAAATAAATAAAAAACCCATCCATTCTGATTTAAAGGTTATAGCAGAGTATTCATAAAAAAAATTATTTCTGAGCTTCAAAACTCTTCTTACTTTTGAGAAGAATGTTTCTTAACACCAGTTGGTGTTTATGGAGACATGAACCATCGGATCAATGCCACCGGATCACGCATGTAACTGTCAATGCATTTAAGTACAAACAAGTAAGGTAGCAGCAGTCGAGTTTCCCGATTGCAAAATACCCTGTACCCTTAGACATGCTTACAATTTATTTATTTAGTATCAATAAATAAATGAAACAATATTCTATTAGAAAAGAGGACCATAACAATATAAATTTGGTATGATTTTGGTTATGAAAATAAGTTTCGTGTGTCATAAAGTCATACACATTTCGCTGTCAACGTCGCAGTCGGCGTCGCGCAATGCGTGTTTTGCTGCGCTTTTGCTTCCCTTGCCATAGATTTCGCATATGGCATAACTTCCGTGTTTCTTATCCGATTTGGTTCAAATTTAAAAGTTAGATAGCTTTTATAGGCACCAACGAATTGCATAGTATTAGGACAATAATTGTGGGCGTGGCAGTTTTTTGAGGTTTGTGGGGGAGCGTGGTCGTGACAGTTTTTTGCTGTTTGCGGGGGAACGGAGTGTGATATCAAAATAAAAAAAACAAACTTGTACTGCGTATGGTAATTACCTATCCAACGATATATGGCACATGTCTGTAGCTCTTGTGGTTTCTGAGATCTAGGCGTTGATACGGACAGACGGACGGACGTACGGACGGACAGACGGACATGGCTATATCGACTCGGCTGTTGATGCTGATCAAGAATATATATACTTTATGGGGTCGGAGATGCTTCCTTCTGCCTGTTACATACATTTGCACCATATTATGATACCCTTTTCACCCATTTTTAATGGGTACAGGGTATAAAAATACTGTACAGGTGTATTCCTGAATTTCATGCAGGCGTTTGACAAAGTCTGGCACACAGAGCTCCTCTATAAAATTAAAAAATGGTTACCCGCACCATATTTCCCAATAAATCAATCCTACTTGAAAGACAGAGTTTTCCATGTCCACGAATACGATAAATAGTCCAGCTTAAACACTGCCTACGCTGAGGTCCTACAAGGGAATGTTTTGGGTCCAGTTTTGTACACCGTCTTTACATTCGATTTACCGACAACAAACTCTGTTGAAATTGCAACATATGCTGACGATACCGCAGTCCTTACTAAGGGCAATGACTCATATGTTGCATCCAATCTACTTCAGGAAGCACTTGGTATAATTGACTAAGTATGATTGAAAGGTGGAGAATAGTGGCAAATGCCCAGAAGTCAGTTCAAGTCACATTTTCCTTGAGACCTGGGATTTGTCCTCCTGTAATGGAAAATGGCTCCAACATCATTATTCGTTAACTGTCAAATACTTGGGGGCACATCTAGACAGGCAACTAACTAACTAACGAAAATATTAGTGCCAGGTCTAATAGACAACACTAACAACCGAAGGCGACTTAAAAGATATCGCGTGCTGAACCTGCCAAATAGATCCACAAATAGGTAGATTAATAAACTAGTGTTGTACGTATGTAAATATATGGGCTGAACTCAAGCCCATCCGGTTGTTTTATTGTTTATTTTAAAAAATTAGTTTATTGTCTAGATTAGGACAGATCGCAAATAAAAAACATCTTTACAAAAAAAAATAATTTCCTAACCTCAAGTCAGCAAGTCAAGTTCCAACAGAATTATTCGAAGTTTTAGAAACATCACCCCATTTTTCACCAAGAAAAATTTATTTCGCTACAGGCAAATACCATATGGACTAAATGTCACTTTTAACAAACTTGTTCATGAACATGATGACATTAGTTTTTTTTGGCAATATGTCTTTAACATATATTTTTCTGAGCACCCTGTGCCGACTGAGACGTCCAAACCTCAAGCATTACCGTATTGATCTACAAAGTCTTCAAACGTGTTCAGAAAATCATGTTTAAAAACTTAACAAAAGTATTGAAATTTTGGCGAAAATATAATCAAAAGTAACATCCCGAAATGAGTTCCCTCTTTATGCACGAAGTCGCATATTTCTGCCGGACAAAAGCAATTATGAGGCCACAAAATCCAGACAACGCCAAAGCTTTGCCGCATTTGACAACTATTATCGTATGTTTATTAACAACTTCAAGACGTTTTACTCACATAAAATCATATGTTAGTTAAAACCGGCAACTAAACCTGCATTTTCCCCACGCCCCTTTGACACCAATCGGCATGTCAAAAAAATATTTAGTCGTTTTTTTACAGTGGTCAGCGCCCGCGCGCTACCGCGGATAAGTTGCAGAGTCGACCAACGGGAGTTATGTAACTTTCAGTGGGTACTGCTAAGCGGAGTCAAGGGACTCTGATTTCGAAGAAAGATAACCGACCTTAGATTTATTTATTGTATATGATGGACGCAAGCTTAAAGTTGACAAGAATTGACTTAAATTTGGAAATATACGATTTAAAGGACGAAGGGTATTAATAATAACGTGAGGGACGCACAGTATCGTATCACGATAGAAAAACTTATAGAAATCAACAAACAGGTAATAAAAGTCGGCAAAAGAGCATTAACGCATAAAAAAATCGATAAAATTGAACGCTTCAAATCAAGAATCATAATTATCTCATATCTCATATATAATCTCAAAATCATAGTTAATAACAATATTCAGCTAATTGAGGCACCTTAACGACGACAAAAACCCATCCATTGCTTAAGCTCAATATAGATATGGATCGCTGGATCACCAGACGCGTCAGATTGCAATGAAAAACTGATTTGCCAGAAAAATATAACTGGAAACACCGCAGAACAACTACTTATAAACACCAAATTATTCGAGGCTACACAGTCGATACAGTCAACGCGATAAACGGCGACGTTTATACCACCATGACGCTGCTAAAGGCCTGATTTCAACTGGAAAAGTCAACGAAATAACAAGGGCATGCCAGGTAACGAAGGCCAGTATGGCCAACACAATACTTTTAGACCATTGAGACGTACACACAATCCTTACGGTAACGGAAAACCTACTTTATCAAAATATAGGTAAAATGGTCGCATTCTCCCTCCCATCCTTTTTAATGAATGGTACTATGTACTATGTAATGTATGTACTGCTCTATGTACTAATGATGTTCAAGGTTGCCTACGGAGAATAACGATTAGTGAACGTTTTTCCCACGATAACTAATGGAAGGCATGTGATGCTGGAAGTCAATACTCATGCCAAGGATAGTAAAGAAAGGTACGCCTATCCATTGGCTATGCAACAGTCTGCTAGGAGAAGGATTTGAAAAAGCTGGACGAAAGAACTTGCATTCCCAAACTTATAGAGGAGGGAGGAAATATTGGTTGCAAACACCTAGAGAAGACTCGACAAATAATCAATTTAGTGGAAGAGGGCGTATTGTTTCTTAGAAACTTCAACGGAAATATGATGACCACGTCAAGAGAATAAAATCTAACCGGCACTTACGTCATTCACAGTAACAAGACAGCAACAATAGCCAATAGAAATTACAACAGCTATTCGTCAACACGAATGATGTCCGTGCCCGCCTTGCTAACATAGATGACTGCCGCGTGTTAAGAGTCGTCACTGGGCTATGTCCAAGGTTTCAGGATTAAAAACCTACGGAATGTCGCCGACATGTCTAATAGAATCATGGTGACATTCAACATGGAAGCGGGTATATTCTTGGCAGCCGTTATCACCCTATACGTCATCTGAAGTAAAATCACATCGGCGATGGTTCTAGGGCTGGAAATTTTGTTTTTTCCAACCCTAGCAACATTATCCCGTAATTCGAGTTGCCAGTCCCATGTGGATAACCCAAACCCCGTGAGGTGGAGGGGTTTTACCCTCCAACTAAGCACTGTCCCCCTGCCCATTTGCCCCCAAACATCCGCCTATCAGCAAATATTAAGTCGGTCTTTTATATCGGTTAGCGCCCGCATCCCAGGTAAGTTGCAGAGTCTGGTCACCGGAGTCAACGGACTCGGATTTCGTTCGCTCACGCAGCGCTGTAACGGAGATCAACGAAACGCTGACACTGCAGTTTCCACTGGCCAAAGGTCTGGTGTTAAGAACCAAAAATAAAAATAATAAGTCTTCAGCTGTCGGTGACCGAGGAGCAAACTTGATTCTCATTACTTGTACAATAGATCTTAAATAACCTGTAACCTTGCTTTAAAGGAATCTTTTGCTAGACGGAATAACCAAGCCATTAATGGAACACTGACTAATCGGGAGTCCTTAATTTTTACAAGGCAAACACTTGGTATAAATAAATCACCGACCTTTAATTTGATTATTGAATATGAAGGACTTAATCTTAAAGTTAACAAGAATGAGAATGAATATAGTAAAACTAAAGTAGCAAAGTAATGAAACTAAGGAAATTTGGTATCCAGGCCATTAAACAAAATTTGTGGTCTAGCAGAAATAAATGATATAGAAACATGAATAACACAAGTACGAATCAAATAGATCAACATATCCCCAAGTTATTAAAACTGTATCGCTATTTTCAAAATTGAGTAGAAACAATAAGTTATGGGATAGTCAATTAGAAAAACAAAAACAGAAGAAGGGCCGGAAATTATTTGGAACCCCTTAAAGCCTTATTATTAATCAATTCTAAATCATACGCCAGAAATCGCTCAACTGGCAAAGAAATTAAATATTTAAAAACGCAAAAAATAGAGCTGCATACAGCTCAATAATTTTTGGGATTATAATTGCTATCATTCTAATCATATATTGAAAGAATGTTTTAAGAAAGTTAAAATCAAAGAATCAACTGTTGTCTATAACGATGCCTATAAAATAACTTCAAAAAATATATATTTTTATGTATTAAAAAAAATGTGTTAACTAAAATTATAAAAATTGTGTCACATTCCTGGCCCTTGCAGGATTTTCAACCACCAACATAAACAGCAGAAATTTATGTTTTCTTAGTATACAAAATAATAATAAGTTAGAGTCCCGTTAATATTTTTTTTTTTTTTTTTGTTATTATTATTTAAGTAATAAAACCGTGCTACAATTTTGCAATTGTACAATACAAGCAAAAAATTATTTTCAATAAGCCCATCGCCGAGCGCTTAGCACGGGGATTTATGATAATGGAGGATGAAACGGGGATTTATGTTCGTGGAGGGGGAAGCGTCTTCACGAAGCCTTGTCTTTTTAGCCTTCTAAGCGGCCTGGCGGGAAGTAAATTCCTGGCTAGTTCGCTGCGATGGGTGGTGAGTCTGTCTCTGTACCTGCTGGTGTGTCTATTGATCTGCTCCTCCACAGTATGCAGATTGAGGTCTCGGTGTAAAGTTGAATTTCGTACATACCAAGAACAGTTGGTTATCTGCCTTAGGGTACGATTCTGCAGTACGTTAATATAAAGAAGTAAGAAATAACAATGTAAAAAAGAAAAACTTTTGGGAGAATGTTTAAATGGTTAATTGGGCAATTCGAAACATTTTACAAATTAATAATCAGTCCACTACAAAAATGAAATGCTGTAGAAAGAAACATTTAATTAAAATGTACCTATAACAATCCCCACTTTTGTGGCCCTTGGCAGAATGTTCAAGCATTAAACATGTGTATAAGTTAACTAAAGTAAAGCAGCCTCCGTAACCGTGACTTATCGTCGTCAAACTGGTGCCCTAGGATTTTGATCGGATGCATTCTGCACTGCATTCTTGGTTGCCCGCTGCGAGTATCATATTCTGTTAGCTTTAAGTCAAATATATTTTGTATAATCTTCAGTTCTGATTTTATATCGCAAGCGAGCGTCCTCCTCGCAAATAAATAAATATAAAACTAACTCACCAGACTTTTACTGAAAAGCCCCGCTTTTCAATAAAATACCAAAAAATAATAACAAACCATGCAAATAACTGGACGAAATATAAATAACTTAAATAATTGGCGCCCAACAACAATACGTATCTGCGAAATAAAGTTTAGTAAAGAATATTAGACACAAACAAAAAGTGTCGTTAAAAAAGTTTCTGTGAAAAATTATATACTGAGAAATATCTCCCAAAAATCTTTTCAAAACAAACAAAAAGTGTCTGTGAAGGAGAAATATTTCCTAAAAATCTTTTCAAAAAACAAACATAAAGTGTCGTAAAAAAAGTTTCTGTAAAAAATTATATACTGAGAAATATCTCTATATATCTAAAAATCTTTTCTCTTTTAAATTGCAAAGAAATCATCAAATCCTAAATCGTTTAATACCATCCTATTGAACTGTGACAGCGGCGTGAGAAAACACACGCAACACCAAAAAAAAAACAAAGAAAAAGTGTCTGTAAAAAATTATATACCGAGAAACATCTAAAAATTCTCTCTCTTAAATTGCATACAAATCATCGGGAAAAACAATCCCAAATTCATCCTACTAAACTGTGACCGCAGCGTGGCAAAACACACACAACAACACAAAACACGAAAAAAAATGTGAGTGAGATCTTTTAATCATCCGTTATTTAAGTCTGTTAAAATAAGAAAACTTATAAGCAAACAATTAGTTTCGTTATTGGCAAACTTAGCTACAGGTGGCTTTTGATTAGGATCGAAAATTTCGTATTCATGCGTTTCATAAAACACATGTTCAGATTTTGTTTAGTTGTATATATGACATATAAAAAAATATATAAAAAAGAATTTTTGCATTAAAATTAAAATTTTGTTTTATTGACGTTTAATACTAACTCCTACGCACTCCCGTGGGAAACACCGATGGTAACAATACTTAATAAACCCAAAATTTCTATTAACCACTTACAATGATTTTAGTTGTTTGGCTTTAAACACCCCATGAGAAAGCAGTTCTCACAATATAGGGACACAAAGGCATACTCAGAGTCGAGTAGTGCGACTCAGAGTCCGAGGGCATAGCCGCGACTTCCACGCCAAGGCTGCGTATGGTAATTACCTATTCAACGATATATGGCACATGTCTGTAGCTCTTGTAGTTTCTGAGATCTAGGCGTTGATACGGACAGACAGACGGACAGACGGACAGACGGACGGACGGACGGACAGACGGACATGGCTATATCAACTCGGCTGTTGATGCTGATCAAGAATATATATACTTTATGGGGTCGGAGATGCTTCCTTCTGCCTGTTACATACATTTGCACAATATTATGATACCCTTTTCACCCATTTTTAATGGGTACAGGGTATAATTAGGGGTGCCGCAGATGCGGAACTCTCCTCCTTCTGTACTGAACTCAATTTCGACGCAATCAAAAGTCGCCTCGATTTTACCTACAGTGAAAAAAAACCGATGCATGTCATCGAGCAAGAGTTAAGCACTCTAAGACACTGCAACCTTACGCTGTCTCTGTACTACGACGAGGTTGAAACAAAATTATACCCTACTTGCCAACAAGGTCAACATGTCATATGCGGAGTTTTAAAAAAATTCAGTTAAGACGCCCTTCGAGTATTCATTTCGGGATTGAGGCGTAATCTCACCGACGTGCCGACGGCACTGGCCTTGGCCAAAGAGCTAGAGTCCAACCACGACGGATATGCCTTCGCGGCAAATTTCTCAAAAATCCAGGAGGAAAAATAGCGTAAGTCAGCCCCAAAATCATTCCGACAAGACAAACCGCTCGAACCCAGTGGAATGGAGGGGCCAAACTTCAGCCAAGGGACAAATTCACGCTAAGCCTCGCAATAAAAGGCAACCCTTCGATGTCGCGAATGCTATAGACCACCCATGAAACGGTCTATCAAAACAGAAAAGTTGCTGCAGCAGCCGAATCAGAAATCAATGAAATCTATGGTTATGATACGAATCGAGCTAATTTTTTAGAGGCACATCCTCGCTCTCTGTCATCAGACGAAGAGTAGAGGGGACACAAATAAAATTTCTCATTGACACGGGCTCGGCAGAAAATTACATAAAACCTCATAAAAACTTACCGGGGATCCACCAGGTTAAAACACCGTTTAGGGTGTTCTCCGTTCACGGCTCGAGCACCGTCACAGAGAAATGCCTTATTTCCATTTTTAACACAGAAACGACATTTTATTACTTACGTAGTTATTCATTTTGTCAGTCGAATAAATGATCCGTCAAAAACAAAGACAAAGATCAACGCTGAACCAACTTTAAATCGAAAACACGAACAATTTCGGTGAACGTCTTTATTTAAGAAATGTCAGCTTAAGACTAAATGTACAGAGTTTTGATCGGCTCGAAGTGAGTCGTGAGAAACGGAAATGTCTAGTCAGCATATTTGTGGGGTTTGGTTTTTTATATGTGTACAAAAAGAACGATATGGTTGCACAACAAATCATGCGCTTAGGTGTAAGCAAAAATGTGAATTGGTTTCATGTTTCGTGTGTTCATGCATGTGCAAGATTGTATGTGCGGTGCAAGATTGTATGTATAATACTTATGTAAGCGTAATATGTGAAGCATATTATGCTACTTCCCTCCCCTTAAAAGAAAGCTTATGCTTCTATTCTGGTTGACGCATATAATCTTGGTAATGCAGTTGGGTTTGTATCTTGTGTTTCTATAATTGTTTTTTTTTGTTTTTAGTTTTAAGTAGATACAAACTATACAAAATGTGAGGCTAATGAGTGATACGACTGTAATATTATTATTTGATATTAGATTTACAATGTATTTATGTTCTATTGGTTTTATTTTTATTAATTCAATGGGTGTGTACAAAGGTGTTAGATTTCGGGATTCAGCTGGTTTTCGTTTAACGTTATTTTTCCTATTTTAATTTTACATTGTTTTATTGTTATTATTTTGTTGCCGTTTATTGTTACATTTTTATTTATTTCTTGGCAATCTTGTTCTATAATAGTATTTTTTATATTCCAAGTAAGGATATTGTTTTGCTCTACATATTTAATTATCTGGTTAACTGTTGTAGGGATGAAATTGCATATTGGTTTAGTTCTTTTTATAATGTTCTTAATACATTCGTTATTTATTTCTTTACAATTTTGGTTATAGACTTTGCCATGTTCTTCAAAATAAGTATCTTTTTCGTTGTGATCGAGTTGATATCCGTTATTATCTGGGTAGGGTATTATGTTAATGGTATGAACAGTTTTTTGTTTAATAGGGATGTGTGCTATGATAAGTATTTGATTGGTACTAATCCAGGTTGATGTTTTAATTTGTAGTATGTTACTACTGTCAACGTTCTCTAGTCTGTCGTAATTAAGTAATTTGGGATTAAATAGTCCTAGTCGCGATAGTTGCATTCCCATTGCAATGTCTTCTATATACTCGGTAAATTGGATAAGTTCGTATACTAACTGTTCTCTGTTACTATGTTCGTCTAAATATTCTTTCGTTCTTTGTATGTTACTGTTGATAAGTTGAATTATATCGTTTATTTCATGTAGATTTATTGAACTCGTTGCTACTGATTCTAACTGTTTCTCAATCTTTGTTCGGTCATCATTGTCTAGTGTTCCAAATAAATATTTAAACGCAGATCCTACTATGTTGATTAGTCCTCGTTTCTGCCTGTTTGCCTGGTGTAAAGTTATTCCGCTAAGTTCTCTTCGCATTTTGTTGTATAAAAGGTCAATTTGGGGAATGTTAGTGCAATTAGTTATTTTATTGTTGAAATAGTGAGTTAGGTTATCTATATCGGAAAGGTTTACGCGAAGACAATGATGTTCATATTCTGAAGGGATTTGAATTGATTTATCGGAAAATAAGAGGTATCCATGGTTAGTATCAATGTTGTTGATTTGAAGTTGATGGGTTTGGCATACTTTTGTAAGCGTGAGGAGGAATATTATGATGAACCAGGGGCCTGTGGAATAATGGTCTTCGTCAGTTTGTTCGACGTTCCTTGTTAATTTAAAAGGGTTTTCTAATTTCCCTTTTTGCAACGGTCCCTTTCTATATCTAGTGTCGACGTTGTATTCTGTTCGGTCTTTGTTTATTTCGTTGATTTTAATTTCTTTGTTGTGTTGTGTATCTAAAATTGGTTGTCCAGCATAAATAAATATGTGGGCAGGAGTTTGTCCAGTAGTATCGTGTTTGGTTTTGTGGTTGTAAATGTAAAGGATCGTTTCTATTTTACTGAGTTTGGCTTCATTGTCATCGGAATTTTTTATAATACGGATTTTTTCATTTATCGTTTTGTGGAGCCTTTCTATATATGCAACGCCTGTTTTTGTAGTGTTAAGTTGTAATTCCACATTTTCAGTTTCGAGCCAACGTTTGAGGGCTAAGCTAGAAAATGCGCCATCTCTGTCTGCCTTTAGGATTTTAGGTTTTCCCAACTGATTGAATATGCGCATTAGAGCATTTTTACATTCTATCCAATCTTTTGTTTTTATCTGCTCAAGGGTGGCAAATTTAGAATAAATGTCGATACAGCTCAAATAGTGATTTCCTTCAGAGGAGTAGATATCTATTACAAATTTATCGCGGCAATGTTCGGGTTTAGGGGTGACTTTCATTGGCATTTTTGTATTTCGGTGTTCTGTTTTTGCTAAGTTACAAACTTGACATTCGTTAATTATATTTTGAATGAGGAAATGGGTATTTGGGAAGTAGTATGTTTCGCTGAAAAGTTTTACAGTTTTCTGTATCCGGGGTGTAAGAGTTTTTCATGTGTGTTTAGAATTAGTTCTTTAAAATTTGCGTACGTGGGAATGTTTTTTAGTAAGATGAGGCTTCGGAAAATTTTTGTATGTCTAGGATTCATTGTCTCCTTATATGCTTTTTGAATTACTTCGAAATCTGCATCGCTTTCGATGTAAAGAGCGCTGTTTTTTGAATAGAAATAATCGAGTAGATATCGTTTGGCTATTTCGGGGGTCATTTCTTCATAAGAAAGGTGTATAATTTGTTTTTTTATACCCTTGAAAAAGGGTATTATAATTTTGTCCAGAAATGTGTAACGCATTGGAGGAAGCATCTCCGACCCCACAAAGTATATATATTCTTGATCAGCATCAACAGCCGAGTCGATATAGCCATGTCCGTCTGTCCGCAAAAAATAGACAGTAGTTTTAGAGCTAGCGTTTTGAAATTTTTACCAGATCATTATTTTTGTTGCACGCAGATCAAGTTTAAAAATCGGTCGGATCGGACCACTATATCATATAGCTGTCCTACAAACGATCGATATGAAAACAAGTCTTTGTATGGACAACTTTTTTGTTTTCCAAGCTATTGCAACTGAATTCAACACTTATTCATGTGACATAGCTATACATGATTTGCGAAAGTTTGATCCGGATCGGTTCAGTATATCATATAGCTGCCATACAAACGACCGATATGAAAACAAGTCTTTCTATAGAAAACTTTTTTGTTTTCCAAGCTATTGCAACCGAATTCAACATTTATTTATTTGACATAGCCATACATGATTTGTGTAAGTTTGATTCGGATCGAAGCGCTATATCATATAGCTGCTATACAAACGACCGATATGAAAACAAGTCTTTGTATGGAAAACTTGTTTGTTCTCCAAGCTATTGCAACTGAATTCAACACTTATTCATTTGACATAGCTATACATGATTTGCGAAAGTTTGATCCGGATCGGTTCAGTATATCATATAGCTGCCATACAAACGACCGATATGAAAACAAGTCTTTCTATGGAAAACTTTTTTGTTTTCCAAGCTATTGCAACCGAATTCAACATTTATTTATTTGACATATCCATACATGATTTGTGTAAGTTTGATTCGGATCGAAGCGCTATATCATATAGCTGCTATACAAACGACCGATATGAAAACAAGTCTTTGTATGGAAAACTTTTTTGTTCTCCAAGCTATTGCAACCGAATTCAACGCTTATTCATTTGACATAACCATACATGATTTTTGTAAGTTTAATCCGGATCGGATCACTATATCATATAGCTGCCATACAAACGACCGATATGAAAACAAGTCTTTGTATGGAAAACTTTTTTGTTTTCAAGGGTATACCATCTTCGGCAAGCCGAAGATAACTTTTCTCACTTGTTTGAAGTAAGTTTCTATTTCTGTACTATTAGGACCTTTAGTAAAGATGATTTGCCTTTTATATTGATTAATAGCTTTCTCTGATAGCCCGATCAAATTGTTACTGCCCTCTTCGGCACTATGTTGTGTAGATTCACCAAAAAATGTTTGTTCTATCTTTATTCTAGAAAGTGCGTCTGCTACGTAATTTTCTTTTCCTTTTATATATTTTATGTCGAAGTCATATTCCGAAAGTCTAATTTTCCATCTTGTTAATTTTGAATTAGGTTCTTTTAGTTTGTGTAGCCAGCACAAGGGTTGATGGTCAGAAGCTACTTCGAAATGTCGTCCTAACAGATAGTGTCGGAAGGTTTTTGTGGCCCAAACTATTGCTAATAATTCTTTTTCTATGGCGCTATAATTGACTTCATGTTCATTTAATGTTCTGCTGATGTAGCTAACAGGGTGTCCGTCTTGTGATAGAACAGCTCCTAAAGCTACATTGCTGGCATCTGTTGTTAATGTAAATTTCCTCTCGAAATTCGGTATTTTTAGGATCGGGTCTTCAGAGATTAATAGTTTTAACCTTTGGAATGCTTCTAAGTATTCTGAACTGTTTATATCTATTGTTGCTCCTTTCTTTAGGCACTTGGTCAGGGGTTTGGCAATGTCAGAAAAGTTAGGAATAAATTTCCTATAATACCCTGTGAGTCCTTTAATTTCTTTAGTTTTTCTTGGTAATGGATACTTTACTATAGCTTTTATTTTATCCGGGTTTGGTTTAATCCCGTCTTTAGTGATAACATGTCCTAAGAAAGTTGTCTCTTGTTTTAAGAATTCACATTTGTTTAGTTGTAATTTTAAATTGGCCTGTGATCATTTTTCGAAAACAGCCTGTAAGGCTTGAAGATGTTCTTCTAAAGATGTGGAGAAAACTATGATGTCGTCTAGGTATACTAGACAACATTTATTTAAAAGCGGACAGAATAAATTATTCATACATCGTTGAAATGTAGCGGGGGCATTTTTAAGCCCAAATGGCATTCGCGTGTACTCGTAGTGTCCATATTTTGTAGAGAAGGCAGTTTTGGCTATTGACTCTGAGTCCATTTCTATTTGATGAAAGCCCTTTGCAAGATCTATTGTTGTGAAATAATTTGACCTCCCTAGTTTTCCTAATATTTTATCTATACTTGGTATGGGGTATCTGTCGTTTATTGTTATTTCGTTCAATTTCCTATAGTCTATTACGATACGGAGCTTCTGCTGTCCAGAAGCATCTAGCTTTTTAGGTACGACCCAAATGGGGCTACAGTACGGTGAATTACTTTCTCGGATAATACCCTGTTCTAGCATGTCTTGGATCTGTGTTACTACCTCCTTTTCATATGTCTGTTGGAAACTATAAACTTTAGAGTAGACGGGGATATTGTGTGTGGTGTTGATAATATGTTTTTCTTGGTTTGTGAACGTGAGCGTGCCACCTTCGTGAAATTGAATGTCTTGGTATTTTATCAGTAGGTTAATTAATTTTTTGTTTTTCTTCTAGGTTAAGGTGTTCTAGTCGGAACAAGTTTTCCTGATGTGTGGAGGTTTCTAAATAGGTGGGGTCTTGTGGAAATGAAGGGTCCATGTGGATATGATTCTGTTCTGTAATGTTATTACTGTCTTTTATCTTGTATATTTTGTTAAATTGGGTAGCAGTTTTCTTTTTATAATCGATTATTGCTTTGGCTTCAGACAACAATTTGCGTCCAATCAGCATGTCATAATGATCCGAGAACTGGTGGATCAAGAACTCTTGGGCAATAGGGAAGTAGTTATTAGGTGGTATATTCGTAAGTGTGTTAATAATTAATGGGCCATTACTAGTGTGTATTAGATGATTGGTTTCTTGTATTGGCGTTTGAAAATATTTCGTGTGAGCATATTTATCGTAGATCCTGTATCAATTAGACATTTTAATACAGTATTATTATGTTTTATCATTATATATTGGCTTGATCCGGGGCTACTAGCCGAAAATTTTCTGCTTGTTCAAGGTCATCTGGTTCGTTGTCATTTGTTGTTGGTATTTCCTCTTCTGTTGTCTCCGAATTGTCGTAGTTCTGTTCAGGGGGACACTGAATTGATTCTGGTGTATAGTTTAATTGGTAGGGATAAGGCTGGGGTTGAAAATATTCTGGATAATAGCAGTTATAATTATAAGGATTTTCAGGTTGATAAGACGTTACTTGCTGGTATCTTAGCTCTTCTATGCTCATTTTAGACTGTCCACTGTCTGATGGTCTCTGTCTTTTTATTGGGTTATGGGTTTGTACGTATCTGTTTTGAGGATATGTTGTGGGCATGTTAGTGTGGCTAGGTCCAAATCGGTTTTGGTCAAAAATATTTTGTCTGTTAAAAGCTGGGTTTGGTCTGGGTACTTGTGACATGGGTATGTTAGATTGTGGGTAAATGGGTCTATTTTGATATTGAGGAACCGGGTTTGGGTTAAACCTGGGCATATGAGAATGTGCTTGGTGATAGGGTTGATAGACGTTATTATAGAATGGTTGTAAGGGTACAAAGGGTCTAATGGTTATTCATTTGTCTATTTTGGGGGTTGGTTGTTATTTTGTTTGGAATTGAAGTTGGCTTTATATTATCTTTACTTGAGGTTGGTGCCTCATAAAGACCTTTTTCTTGTAATATATTTATTAGTGATCTTAGGTTTGGAATATTACAGTTAACTATTCTGAGATAAATGTGGCTTGAAAGTTTTTGAATTAGATTTTCGATGCTGGTTTGTATTAATCTAGTATAGAGAATGGTTTCGTTAGTATTATTTTCTAGTTCTAATTTACTTTTTCTTTCGTTTTCTTTCGTTTTCTTTCGGCTTCTTCGAGGAAATGTCGAATGTTACCTCGATATTGTATGTTCCTGAATTCTTCCAGAAGTTGGTGGTTCGGTGCTTGGGGCTTTTGTTAAGTATAAGCTGAGTCCTGAGTTCGCTCCAGTTGCTGAGGTTGGTTACTCCGAGGGTGCGGATAACATCGCCACTGATGTTCCGTTCGATGTGTCCAAAGATTATTAACTTTTGTCTTTCATCTGTGGTCTGATACAGAGCCACGATGAAGTCGACGCGACTGATGAGAGTGTACAAGGTGTTAGGATCTCCGTTGAAAACCTCGATTGCGTGTATTTGTCTTTCTACTTGAATCATATTCGAGTCAGACAATTCTATTTGTGCTGGTGCTGCTACGGCCATCGTGGTTTGTTGGTTTGAATTTTTATTAGTGTTTATGTATTTGAAGTTGGTTTCAGTATTTACTTGTTGTAGTTAAGTTTATTTAATTTTCACTTATTTTCGCTGTTATTATTATTGTTGTTATTATTGTTCGCTTATTTTTAGTTAAGTTTATTTGGTTTTCACTTAGTTTAACTGTTATTATTGTAGTTCACTTAGTTGTAGTTACGTTTATTTAGTGTTGCGCACTTAGCTATTTCACTTTGTTTTGAGTAACCTTTTGTGGATTTACTACTCAGTGAATTCAAAGGCGTCTTCTTAAAATTTGATATAATTTTAAGTTTTTCAATTTCGCTATCACTTGATTTACCGACGCGAGATATTGAAGTTGTAGTTCTTTAGCGGATGATACACAGAGAATTGAATATGTTTAATATCGCATCAATTAGTATCATCCTACCGACTGCGCCACTTACGTAGTTATTAATTTTGTCAGTCGAATAAATGATCCGTCAATAACAAAGACAAAGATCAACGCTGAACCAACTTTAAATCGAAAACACGAACAATTTCGGTGAACGTCTTTATTTAAGAAATGTCAGCTTAAGACTAAATGTACAGAGTTTTGATCGGCTCGAAGTGAGTCGTGAGAAACGGAAATGTCTAGTCAGCATATTTGTGGGGTTTGGTTTTTTATATGTGTACAAAAAGAACGATATGGTTGCATAACAAATCATGCGCTTAGGTGTAAGCAAAAATGTGAATTGGTTTCATGTTTCGTGTGTTTATGCATGTGCAAGATTGTATGTGCGGTGCAAGATTGTATGTATAATACTTATGTAAGCGTAATATGTGAAGCATATTATGCTACTATATACATATATTACCAGATTTTGAAACCATTTGACGCGCTAATCGGCCTCGACCTATTCAGACAAGCTAAGATAGATCTACTCTACGGCTCCGACAATCTCAAGTGTGGCACATAAATCGAGAATATCGTACTCCATCCCGGCATTGATGTAAACTTTATTAACGTAAATGGGGAAGACGCTTCATCCACAGTAAGAGTCGCTTTCCAAAAAGTCCTGCTCAACCGAAAAGGGGTTCGTTAGCCCCAATCAAGGGCTGCCATACAACACGACAGTTGTCGCCACAATAAGGACAGCAGACGCGGAACCAATATACGCCAGGCTATACCCGTACCCAATGAGAGCAGCGGATTTCGTCAATAAAGAAATCTCGGGGAAGAAAAGGAGATAATTAGAAAATCAGTCTCGCCCTACAACTAACCCATATGGGTAGTATATAAAAAAAGGCACTGATGAAGCTGGCAAGAAGAACATCAGCTAAGTCATCGACTTCCGCAAACTCAATGAAAGGACAATCCCTGACAGGTACCCAATGCCTAACATTTTCATGATATTAGGAAATTTGGGCAAAGCTAGCTAAAATCTGGCTATCACCAAATTGTACTTTCGGAACGCGACAGCGAAAGAACCTTCTTGGCCTGAGAAATGCTGCCAGCATTTTTCAAAGGACCATTGATGACGTCTTAAGAGAAAATATTGGAAATTTTGCTATGTTTATGTGGATGACATAATAACTTTCTCGGAAGACGTGCAGGCTCCTGTAAAGCACGTAGATTGGGTACTACTGCCAAGCAAACATAAAAATTTCCATACAAAAGTCGCGATTCTTTAAAAAAAAGCTTCAAATTCTTAGGGTTAATCGTCACAAATGGCAAAACCACAGACCTAGAGAAAGCTAAGGCAATCAAAGACTTCCCTGAACCAAAAAATTTGTTTGAGGTAAGATCATTCCTTGGCTTATCCAGCTACTATAGATGCTTCATTAGAGCTTTGCCGCAATAGTGAAACCCATAACAGACATCTTAAAGGGTGAAAATGGAAGGGTGAGCAGGCACAGGTCACGGAACATGAAAGTAGAGCTTAATGAAGAGCAACAAAGAGCAACAAGGAGCTTTCCATAAGGTGGCAAGTACGCATAGAGAAAACCGCCGCTAAAGTCTTCGCCAAACCGGGGAAGGAAAACAGCGTCGGGGATGCCCTATCTAGGCAGCAGCTGAATGCTATAGAAGAACAGGGGGCAGAATCCTGCGCAGCTACAATTTACGAAGTTTCCCTCACCCACACTTTAGAGGCAACAGACAAGCCCCTCAACTGCTTCCAGAATCAAATAGTTCTGGACGAAGCCCGAACACCTTTAAAGCGTACCTTCGTCCTTTTTGATAAAAAAGCGGCACTCAATCAACTTCATCACGAAGGAGGCCTTACTTGAGCAACTCGCAACTACTGTGGTCCCTGAGATCGTGAGCGCCCTCCACTGCGTACCCATACACTAGCATTGGTGGAGGGCAGCCTAGTCAGAAGGTTCCTTGCCACCAATTTCTGGCACTTGAAAAACAAAGTGACAGACATTTTTTGTGTCAGCGAAAGAAGAGAAGGGCCCACAGGTCAGCCGAAGAAAACGTTAAGTACTCGCTGAGTACTCCTTTCCAAGAATGGCTAAATTGGCAAACGAAATAGTCACCAATTGCAAAACATGCACCAGGGCCAAATTGCCTATCGTATTTGACCAAAAGAAACATGAAATAGGTGAATCACAAATTCCCTCGCACGTACGGAAAACGTTACACATAGACATTTTCTCAACTGACAAACCTGCATTGACAAGTTCTCTAAATTCGCCGTTGAGCAACACATCCCGTCGAGAACTATTGAGACCGTGATTTAAGGTCTCAATAGTTATCGACGGGATGTGTTGCTCACTTTTTCAGCTTATTACTTCTTTTCCAGGGCCAAAAATATATATTGCGATAAAGAGCCGTTACTAAACTTGCACACAGTACTGATCATCCTCAGCAACCACTTAGCGTTTCTAACGCACCGCCACTCCATAGTGATTTGAACGGCCAGATAGAGCGCTTCCACAGCACCCTAGAGCTCTCAAGATGCATCAAAATGCCAAATGTATCAACAACACCGTGGAACTGATCCTTCAAGCAGCCACACGTTACAATAAATCGCTTCATTCGGTTATTGAAAAGAGACCAGTTGATGTGGTGGAAACCGACCCTAAGGAATCGCAATTGGAGGTCCAACAGAAAATCAAGAGCGCCCAAATGCTCTTAGGTCCAGGGAAAATGCTTCCAGGAAAAAGAGGATCGTCGACGTTGGGGAGAAAGTTCTAGTAAAATCCAACTGAAGACTTGGCAACAAACTGACTCTGAGGAAACTGAACTGAGGAAAGAACTGTAGAAGCAGACCTGGGGACCACGGTCCTAATTAAAGGGAACACCGGACGCGGAAGACCTCGAAAGAATAAAATTAACAGAACTACAGTTAGTAAATTCAAATAATAGGCAAATAGAAACACTTAAATCCAACAACAAAAATAAACTAACCTCAACAGTCAATAAAATAAAAAAAAAATTTTTTTTTTAAATTCATTCTTTATACGAGATGTATATAAGACTCCTTCAATAGATTCCTTAAGGAGCTGGACATACGAGATGTATATAAGACTCCTTCAATAGATTCCTTAAGGAGCTGGAACCTGGAGACCCGCAGCACAATCTGTGGAATGTCACGAGGCACATAAAAAGACCTGCGAAGAAGATATCACCCGTGCGAAAAGTGGACGGTTCCTGGTGTCGGACTGAGGTCGAAAGAGCAGAAGCCTTTGCTGATCATCTACATAGTGCATTCTCACCGTTCGACAGATGTACTGGCGAAGAGAGAGCTGCATCCATAAGGTTCGTAGACAGCCCAAGTGCTCCTGGCCCGCTAATACAGCCCGTCGAACCAGAGGAGATTGCGCAGGAGATCGCCTCCCTAAAAAATGGCAAGTCACCGGGTCCTGACCGTATCGATGCAACAGCACTGAAAATGTTGCCCCTAATCTGTTCCCAAAGGCTGGCCAACATATTCAACAGCTGCCTCCGTCTAGGGTACTTCCCTAAAGAGTGGAAGCGAGCGGAAGTAATTGTCCTCCTCAAGCCTGAGAAACCTGACGCCACAGATCCTCAGAAAGCATCAGCCATCAACCAGAGGCAACTGGATGCCCTCGATCCATGGCTGAAACGATGGAACATCGTGGTCAACGCTGAGAAATCTTCACAAACAACCTTCGCACTACGCAGGGGAGAATGCCCCCCCGTCACACTCAACGGGGAAACCATCCCAACTAATAACACTCCCAAATATCTAGGGCTGACCCTGGACCGCAGGCTCACATGGTGTCCACACCTAATCAACAAGCGCAACCAGGCCAACCTACGACTTAAGCAACTACACTGGGTCCTGGGGAGAAGGTCCAAGCTCAAAGAAAAATTCAAACTGCTTATTTAAAAAGTAGTGCTGAAGCCAATCTGGACATATGGGATACAGTTGTGGGGCACGGCAAGCTGTTCTAACCGCATCAGACTCCAGCGGTTTCAGAATAAATGCCTGAGAACAGTTTCGAACGCCCATCCGTACCACGAAAACTCAATAATCCATAAAGAGCTTGGAATTAGATGGGTAGCAGAGGAGATCACCCGTCTCAGCGAAAGATACATAAAAAGACTGGACAACCACCCCAACCACCTGGCCATCAACCTCCTAGATAATAGCCAATCCCTAAGACGCCTGAAAAGAAAACACCCGCTTGACCTCCCCAACCAATAGACACCTAAGTCAACCTCATTAGATATACATTCCATGTACCTCCCTTAAGTCAAGGTCTCCTCCAAACCATTTAATGATTGTCCACTCGGATAGCTTTTAAATACAAAAGAAAAATCTTAATGTTTGCCATTACAATCGCTTAAATTAATATTGTCAGCCCAAATATCCTAGATCATACAGACTTGAATACCGTTTGGTTAGAGGAACCTATCAACAAACCTATAGGGGATATTATGTCCGTTTCGTCCGTAAAAGTGCTGCAGTCAAGTAATGCCATACACTTTATTATTAAATACCCTAAAATAAAACTAGTATATGTAGTAGTATGTTGGTTGCCCAACATAATATAATGCTACGAATAATAAACAACGTCGTGGTAGAATGCAATGGCAAGTTCACACCATCAAGAACTGCAACCGATCCCCAGGGTTGATGTTCTGTCATATGTCAACAGAGAGCTCTTGCGCCAAAGAGTTACAAGAAGGAAAGGTGGCACTTTGTGAAACGAAGCAAAACGATCTACAGCCCATTACGTATGTGGATGAGGAATAAGTAATCATCAATGATCGACCTGCCAAGGTACAAATCGCCGTTTGGGTGCATGGCACGCATCTGATTACCCTCGACGACCATACCATAATCAATGAGACTCTCTGAACCAACCACGGAAACGTCCCAAAAAAGGCCCCCTGGAGTGGCGAGAGCTTCCTTAATAAACAACACTCTGATCACACTCTGAGCGGCGTTGGTCTTGAGGGGAGGGTAGTTACATAAAGTAAAGCAGCCTCCCTAACCGTGGCTTATCGTCGGTCAAACTGGTGCCCTAGGATTTTGACCGGATGCCGGTAGACACTGCATTCTTGGGTGGCCGCTGTGAGTATCATATTCTGTTAGCTTTAAGTCAAAAATATTTTGTATAATCTTCAGTTCTGATTTGATATCCCAAGCGAGCGGCCCTCCTTGCAAATAAATAAATATAAAACTAACTCACCAGACTTTTTCTCAAAAGCTTCGATTCTCAATAAAATACCAACAAATAAAAAACATATTTCACCGTGTAAATAACTGTTAGAAATATTAATAACTTAAATAATTTATATATTAGTATACAAAAAGAATCTAAAAGGAACGGTTTAAAACTAAATAAGATTCTTGAAGGCAGGTGAGACCCCCATGCAAGTGAAAGGGTTACAAAGCTCTTAGGTTGCCAGCGCACTAACCAACTCATTGAAGTAGCTGGTGCCGTAAATATATAAATAGTTGATAAGAACTCTTGTTATTACATAAAATTTTTTTATATTTTGATGTGAACTTGTGTCAGTAAAAGCAGTTTTTAAACCGAACACATGGAGTAACATCTTTATTTTGGCCCATTTTAACAATTGATTTAAAATGAAAAGTCTAGTTTTCATAGAAATTGTTGTGATAAAGAATTTATATACTTTATAGGGTTAGAAATGTCTCCTTTACTACGTTAAACGCTTGTGACCAAAATTATAATAATAATACTTTTTGAACATACCTCGTAAGATCGCATATAATTTTTAACACGGCATCCAGAACAAAATTAGTACACAAACTTATAACCTTAAACCACTGTACCTAAGAATAAGATTAGTAGATGAAAGCGCGAGAATGAGGATGCAAAAAGAGCACAAACTGACAGAAAAGACTAATGCAGAAATGCAATAAAACGATTTTCGATTATTTACCTTTTTATTTCGTTATGTTGGTACAGTCTTCCCGAACATCTGTACCAAGTTTCAAGTGATAAAAACTCTTCCCTGACGGCCGGGAAGATGCCAATAGAAGCCCAAGCACGTTAATAACTGATAAAAACGTTTAAGCAGTGAAGAAAATTGTTTTGGAAAATCGTCGAATCACTGTCAGAGAAGTTTCTGATGATGTCGTTATATCGCTTGGCTCGTGCCATGAAATTTGTTCTTTTTTTGGGCATAAAAAGTGTGTCAGTGAGTTTGTTTCGAAATTGCCTATGATTGACGCTAACAACGACCAAGATTGACTCAAAAGTGTCATAACTGATGACGAATCATGGGTGTATGGTTACGATATCGAAACCAACGCCCTATCGTTCCAATGGAGCTCAGGTCAGACCGAAATGTCAAAGTTTTGCTCACTGTTTTCTTCGGTTACCGTGGTGCATCAGGAAGTTATGCGCCTTTTGCGATAATCAATACGAAGATCATGTCTAGAGTTGTGGGGAAAAAACACATGCATTTATGCATTTATATTCCATTTATAATTTTTTATTGATCACTACTATTTAGTAGACTCATATATACACTATATTATATTTTATTCACAATACATTTTTATTGAATGATTTCTTTACATATACGGCATTCTTGTTAAAAGAAGAGGTGTAGCGAGCTAAGTACAATATACATGTAAAGTTTAATTTATTCTTATTAATTAATGACAATGAATTGATTGTTATGAATATTATTAAATTATAATTCCAGTACCATTCCGAACTTCCAACGACAATTGACTGCTTGACCGACATCTTAATGACCACTTCACCAAACGACTGTCCAATCGTGACTGTTTGTGTCAACCTCTATTCTTTTCTTTTCGCCATGCCCGGCGTCTGTATCTTTGTCGCCTTAAAGCTCAAGTGCGACGTTCGATCGGCTGTCTGTCCTCTGCATATACATATATGACAGATTAAAAAGCCCAATCAAAAGTTTGTGGCGATCATGTGTATAACGGGACACATAAACATTGAAGGCAAGAGCTGCAACGTAAGCTGGGTTAACACGCCCTATCCGCTGCTAGAAAACATGTATACACTGACTGACACCATTACTCGCTGCTCACTCAAGTAACAGTTGAAAGCTAAGAAAGAATTTACGAATAAACACTCAGGTATAAGCTCTCAAGCTAAATGGATGTTTTTTTCATTAAGTAATCCAGACGTGTCATTACAACAAACTATAAGGCAAAATAACATCTTCACCATAACACGACGCGAAACCCTATGAACTAAGAGGATCCACTAACGATCCTGAGGCCGAACAAGACCCATAGAGTACGGCTTATTGTATAGTGATCAAAAGACCAAACCGGGCAAAACCTATGCCGCATGTGGAGCACCGAGTATGAGGTGCAAAGTCGAGCGCGTCTTTTCCACATTGGGAGACACCCAGTCGGACGTTGGCCAACCGTAGGAGAAGCTCCAGCTCTGAATACAGAAATTACCGCTCAAAAGGTAGTGGATGCCGCAGCAGCCCTAATACAGGCAGGCGCTTTGCCTGCCCAGACCGGATTCCTGACTGCGCTATTAAACTATCCATGTTTTCGTGCCCCATGCACTTGGTATCCGAAGTCAAAATACTGGTGTTCCTTCCGAAGCATGGAAAACCGCCAAAAGATCCTTCGTCATAAAGTCGGATATGCATTATAGACCATGCCGGCAAAGCCATCAAACGCTGCATCTGCAATAGGCCTTATCCCTAGCAGGCTATCCATAATTCGATTCAGGGAGAAACGTTTCACGCTTGCCTCCATCACGGGAGTCGAACAGATTGCGGCCATAGCAATCGAAGATATAAAGTGGGCAGACGGCAGTATACTGCTGTACAGTCACGGTGGACATTAAGAATGCCTTTAACTCGGCACGACGGAAGTAACAGTTGAGGCTCTTTGCAAGTTCCAAATCTCAGAGAGCCTTTAACGATCACCATGTCGTACTTCAGTGACCCCATCCTCCTACGATTGGAGTCGAAGGGCATCTAGTCAGATCGATGAGGGTAATCAAATACTTAGAAGATTTTCACCTCTCTGAAGTAAAAAAAAAGCCCGCTTATGTCGCTAGATCACTGGCACGCTGAAAAAACAGCATAATACGTTAAGGGACTGAAAATCACACATTTCCTCAGAGCAAAAATCGCACCAAATCGTGCCAAACTTAGCGGTATGGATGGGCAGCACGGAGAGGATAACTTTTAGCTAACCCAACTACTACATGCACAAATTCGGCCACAACGATGACCAAAGGTGCCCCATTTGCGGCACGCACAAAATAGCAGTGCACATCAGCTTCCCGCTCTTTAGCCGGGCCAGGGTGGAATATTTGGAAAAATCGACGGGGGATAATCGAGGACCCCGACTTCTTCTGAGAAAGGAGCGGGAAAGTAGCTATACCAGGAGCGGAGCAAAGCTCATCTGTGCGAGATGCGTAAAGTACGCCTGACCCTGCAAAGCTAAACTTCGCTGTATTACCCCAGGAGTATGATACATATTCGGTACACATATGATATATATTGAATGTTGCCATCTCGCTTGCCGAATGAAAATGGAATGAATGTCGTTTTGTAGATTACAATTTTGCATTAAAAGAGTTAGGCATCAAATGACTGGTTCCCTTAGACACGATTGTGTTATTTAATTAATATCTTTAGAGTAGACTCGAATTATTGTTTACTGTTTAATTTCAAAACCTATTTGTTTAAGTATATGGAAGCACTAATAATATCATAGATTACGTATATATTGCTTTAAAAATAATACAAACGGTTTTGACAATACGGTTTTACATGTGTATCATTTTTTTATCTTCCAGAACATAAATTTACTACATATTCTGCGAGCACTATAGCTGCATCAAGCATAGCTACTTCAATGCATGGTTTAAAATGGCACGTTCGTTCGGGGCATAATTTAAACTTTTTAATAAACCGCTTGACCGACATAACCAAAAAGCAGCAAGTAGGTACGTGAGAAAACTTATATTAATTTGAAATTAATTTCAGTTTAATTAATATAGGCTCAGCTAAAGGAATGCATATTAAATATGGAACATATTTTCAACGAGCATAGCCAAGACATGCATTTTTTCATGGATATTCAGCATTCAAAAACCTCAGCAATATATCTACAGGGTCATTTTCATGTACGGCCGGAACACATTAAAGAACATGGATCGCAATCTTTTTCCCAAATGTCAGTAGTTTCATTACCATTGTCAGCAAGTTCAGAGCCCCTTAAACAGCATAAACATTCTTCTTTAAAGAGTGTTTCGCCATACAGAATACAAGCATGCAGCTTGCAGACTCTCGCTACAAATGAGCTTGATAAAAATACAGTTTAATTTATTAGAAGTCATTAAATAAATTTTTCCTAATTTATTTTAAATTTATACAAAAAACCATTTTTAAATTGAATTTATTTAGAAAGATGATAACTTCGAATATGTTTTCGGTAGTGATCAACTTACATATTACTAGTTCATTGAAATAAAAGTTAAAAACAAAGCGATGCGGATTATATACATGCAGTAAAACTATTATTAAAGTGTCATAGAATAGTACAAAAATCGAAAAAAATAAATATTTGTAGCTTGAAAATATAAAATATATATACATTTAGCTCCATAGCAGGATTTGTTCTCGTAAAACCTCTTTAAAACAGTTTCATGTGTAACCTTGTGGGGACCCGGGCCGCGACTTGAAGCAGGAAGCAGACTTTGTTGGGTCCGTCGCGATCAAGTTGTAAATTACATTCTGCGGGTATTCTTTAAATGTTTATAAAGTAATGATTACCAGTGTTGCCAACTATCGGTTGTTGTTATCCATCTAACAACAATAACATCCATTAACAACAAATATTATTTTCATCTATTAGTTATATATAAGGTCAAGTAAAAATATCGTTCGGTTTTTATCTAAGAGATGACGTTACTCCATAGTACTTGTGTTACGTGTCGCATCATGTCAAACTATACGGCGCTGAAAAGGTGTTTATTCGCGCTATAAGTTTGTCTTTGACAGTTTTTCGATTGATTGACTCAGTACGTTGTGAGCGGTCGTCAAAGATGGAGACCAGCAAAGAGAAAATTCGCTATATTTTACAATTTTTCTTCGATCAAGGCGAAAAAGCAGCCAAAGCGGCTGAAAAATTAATTTAGTTTGTGGGCCCGATACTGTAAACGAACGTGTAGCACAAAAGTGGTTTGCTAGGTTCCGTTCCGGTAATTTCGATGTCAAAGATGCACCACGCGTCGGGAGGCCTGTAGTCGAAAATTGCGATAAAATCATGGAAATAGTGGAAACAGACCGTCACGTGAGCACTTATTTACTTAAGCGGATTGTGACTGGCGATGGTCAAAGCTCGGGGAAGCGGCCCAGACGGCGGCCAAGACCGGATTGACGGCCAGGAAGGTTTTGCTGTGTGTTTGGCAAGAAATCATTTACTATGAACTGCTCCCCTATGGCCAAACGCTCAATTCAGCCCTCTACTGCCAACAACTGGACCGCTTGAAGGCAGCACTCATCCAGAATAGGCCATCTTTGATCAACAGAGGCCGAATTGTGTTCCATCAGGACAACGCAAGGCCACACACGTCTTTGGTGACGCGCCAGAAGCTCCGGGAGCTCGGATGGGAGGTCCTAATGCACCCACTTTATGGTCCGGACCTGGCACCAAGTGATTACCATCTTTTCCTGTCCATGGCGAACGCGCTCAATGGTGAGAAGTTGGCCTCAAGAGAGGCCTGTGAAAATTGGCTCTCCGAGTTTTTTGCCAATAGGGACGCAGCCTTCTACGAGAGGGGTATAATGAAGATGGAATCTCGTTGGCAAGAAGTTTACGAACAAAACGGCGCATATTTGACTTAAATCGGACAAATGTACACAAAGTTATCATCTTTGAAAAATCTGAAAAATCAATAAAAAACCGAACGAACTTTTTACTTGACCTAATTTTATGGTGTTGTAGTAGTGATATTTTATTGCACTTTGTAGAAAAGAGTTATCCAAGTTATCTAAGTTTATCCAAAAGTTCATTTTCCATTGATCCAACTTGGAATTGCCCATTATGTTCTGTAGAGACTCTTTGAAATGTGGGGAGCACACATGTTTTATGACTTTTGCAACCCTTTTACGTTAGAAGAAAAACTAAATTCTGAAAAGCCAAGAGTCACGTAATGGCGGCGAAGTAGAGAAAGATGTGGATTACCTATGATTCGTGCAGCTAATCACTTCACCAATAATTGTACTCTCAAGATGTAATAAATATTGTAGCTAAATGAATTTCTATACCTGTGTTTATTAACTCTTTGATGCCCAGACTTGTGGGTTACTACGAGGCCGGTCAATAAGTCCGTGACTTTTTGAATTTCCCGCCTCCTAATTGAAATGGTAACACTGCTCCCGTCAACAGTCATCTGTCAGTTGACTCTTGTCAAAAATTGAACAAGCTGCGAAATTTAGTTTGTTTTTGACAGCCGTTAATATCAGACTACCGCGTTGACTGAGAAGAAAATGGAAAGAAGTGAATTTCGTGTGCTCATTAAGCATTATTTTTTGAGGAAAAAATCCATTACGCAAACCAAGGCCAAGCTTGATAAATATTATGGAGACCCTGCACCATCCATTTCCATGGTAAAAAAGTGGTTTACTGAATTCCAATGTGGCCGTACAAGCACGGAAGATGCCGAACGTTCTGGACGCCCAGTTGAGGTTCCCACACCCGAAACAATTGAAAAAATCCACGATATGGTTTTAGCCGATCGGCGATTAAAAGTGAGAGAGATTGTGGAAGCCGTAGACATTTCACATGGCTCAGTGGTTTCAATTTTGAATGATCATTTGGGTATGAGAAAGCTTTCCGCAAGATGGGTGCCGCGTTTGCTCACAATCGACCACAAATGCAACCGTGTGACAATTTCGCAGGAATGTTTAGTGTTGTTCAATCGCAATACGAACGAGTTTTTGCGCCGTTTCGTAACCGTGGACGAAACGTGGATCCACCACAACACACCGGAGACCAAACAGCAGTCAAAACAGTGGGTTTCTCGGGGTGAATCGGCGCCAAAGAAGGCAAAGGTGGGTTTGTCAGCCAATAAAGTCATGGCGACTGTTTTTTGGGATGCACGCGGTATTATCCACATTGACTACCTTCAAAAAGGAAAAACAATCAATGGTGAATATTACAGCAACTTATTGGGTCGATTCGATGAGGCATTGAAAAAAAGCGACCGCACTTGGCCAAGAAAAAGTTCTTTTCCACCAGGACAATGCACGGGTGCACACATGTGCAGTTTCCATGGCAAAATTCCATGAAATGGGCTACGAATTGCTCCCTCATCCGGCCTATTCACCCGATCTAGCCCCGTGTGACTATTTCTTGTTCCCAAACTTGAAGAAATGGCTCGGCGGAAAGAGATTTGCCTCCAATGACGAAGTCATCTCACAAACAAATGCCTATTTTGAAGACCTCGACAAATCATATTTTTGGAAGGGATAAAAAAATTGGAGAAACGTTGGGCTAAGTGTATAGAGCTCAAAGGAGACTACATTGAAAAATAAAATAACTTTTTATCTAAAAACCTGTGTTTCATTCAAATAGTCACGGACTTATTGACCCGCCCTCGTATATTGGCGACAAGGTAAATTTTAGATTTAATTAATATAAAACAAAAGAAAAATTTGTGTTTTGTGCAAAACGTCTAAAGCTTGTTTTTCGCACAGCGATCCCTTTAGTTTTCGTTTCATTTCCGATTCTAATTTTCTTACAACATATTCACATGTGGTTTAGTGAGAGCGTAGAGAAAAAAATGAAAGAAAAAGAGAGAAGAAAACATAAGAGAGTTCTAGCCATAACACTCGGGAGCATACTCGTACAAGTAAGAGAACATGTTGCTTTGGCAATATAAGAGTATAAGAAAATTCGATGTACGTTGGTAAGAGATAATGAAAATATCAGAAATAGTTAGCCGATCCCGGGCGAAGAACTTCCGAATAAGACCTTTCAAGATGGAATTTGAAAAAAGCCCCCAACTTCTATTCGCACAAAAATCAAAGTTATAGTAATTTCGATCCGAGAGACGAAAGATTCATATGAAATTTTCGGTATGGGCTCAGATTCTCAAAAAAAAGGCTCTTAGCGGATTTATCTAATTTATTTAGGAAAATCATGAAAGTTATAGCATTTTCGATCATTTGGTTATATGGCAGCTATAAGCTATATATGTGTATATGTATATATACTGCGTGAAGTATCCTATGGAGGATTGATGTCCCCTGATCAGTGGTTCATTGCCAATATGAATTCTTCTTATGACCCTCGTTGGCAGATATCCTATGGGGATGTTCATCAATCCCTGGTCCCTTTTTATACCCTGTACCCATTAAAAATGGGTGAAAAGGGTATCATAATATGGTGCAAATGTATGTAACAGGCAGAAAGAAGCATCTATTCTTTATCAGCATCAACAGCCGAGTTGATATGGCCATGTCCGTCTCTCCGTCCGTCCGTCTGTCCGTCTGTCTGTCCGTATCAACGCCTAGATCTCAGAAACTACAAAAGCTACAGACATGTGCCAAATATCGTTGGATAGGTAATTACCATACGCAGTACAAGTTTGTTGTTTTATTTTAATATCACCCCCCGCTCCCCAGCAAACCGAAAAAAACTGCCACGACCACCTTCCCCCGCAAACCGCAAAAAACTGCCACGCCCACAATTATTAACCTAATGCTATGCAATTCGGCATATGCGTTGGTGCTTATAAAAGCTATCTTATTTTTAAAGAAATACGGAAGTTATGCCACATGCAACATCTATGGCAAGGGAAGCAGAAGCGCAGCAAAACACGCATTGCGCGACGCCGACTGCGACGTTGACAGCGAAATGTGTATGGCTTTATGACACACGAAACTTATTTTCATAACCAAAATCATACCAAACTTATATTGTTATAGTACTCTTTTCTAATATGGTAGAATATTGTATCATTTATTTATTGATATTAAATAAATAAATTGTAAGCATGTCTAAAGTAACAGGGTATTTTTCAATCGGGAAACTCGACTGCTGCTACCTTACTTGTTTAATTAGAGTTTATGTGGTTTTATGTGTTTAATAAATATTATTGGTATGTATTCTTTGTTTAAAGCTTATTCCTCGAATGAATTTTAACTTAAATTATAGCGAAGGTTCTGTTGCCCAATGTAGACTGCTGCATCAGCTCAGTTCATTTATCGCTGAGCCATATCCGTTTACAAAGTGTCACCATTTTGTTGTGGAGGAGAGGGAAGAGAGGGTAACTCCTCCCTCCCCAGACGAAAGTGACGGCCATAACGAAGGTATAGTATGGTTGTCACGTACGTTGGCTCTGAAGTATGTGGGACGAAGACGATCTTCTTTCTGTGATAGATCGATACGGCCATGACTGCAACCATTGATGCTGCCAAGATGTAAATCAGGATATTTTGATTGGCTGTTGTTTGTTTGATGTTGAGAATATTCGCTTCGTATTTTAAAGATCAAATTTAAGAAGATCCAATTTAAGGTCTCCCATGGTTGCGTTTATTGAGATGTTTGCAATCTGCGATAGTCGATTTCGATGTCATCATAAAAAAATGTTTCTGTGTCGTCATAGCGAATTTTATTTATCAGGATGGAACAATTCTTGTAGTTAATTATCGCCGTCCCCTCTATGTGTGGAAGGGTTTGAAGAAACTAGTTTCTGCCATAGTATGTAGCTGGTTAATTGCCACGATCCACTGTTGTTACGGTTCGTACGCTCTTTCGTCTTTTCCTTTCCACTCCGCGTTGCAGTTGGGGTTTGTTCCCAGCATGATGTTAAGCAGTCTTTGTTGATGAAATTGAATTGCGCCTCTCGGGCGTCGTAGAAGTATGATTTGTTATCACAGCGGTCAAGGCCAAGTGCCTTGTAAAGATTAAAAAACTGGACTGGCTCCTACGGTCAAGCAAACTACAACTCCCCACTAAAGTGCTACTCATTAAGGTAGTGCTAAACCCTACTTGGACTTGTGCCATCCAAGTATGGGCCTCCATGCACCAGCTTGACAGGCTGAAAATTGTCCAGACACGTGCTGCTCGGCTTGCATCCGGGCTCCACTGGTACATCTCCAAACACGCTATCCTAAGGGATCTCCGGATTTCTCTAATTGGTGATCAGATCAACCTCCACAGCAGCCAATAAGCGGAGAAATTGGCAACATACCCAAACTCGACGCTAAATAAAAAAAAATAATAAAAAAAGAGGATTCGTTGATTCTTAGACATTTCTTGGGAAGACTTAAAAGATTCTAATGTATAGTATAAATTTTGGTACAGTGACAAAAAAGTGCCATTAACAGGGAGTTGTACTATTGTTGCTAGATTGTATTTGTGTGTATCCACTATTGGAATTTTAATGTGGAAAATAATTTCCATAAATTACAAATCCAACACAATTGCTCTTCTGATTCGATTTTAATGCCCTGTTCATTCATAATTTCGATTACATATTTTAGCTCTGTTTAGGCAAAATGAATTTTGGGATTATATTTAGTTTTGCTAGTAGTATACTCTCAGCAATATTGTCGATGTGGGAATGCAAAAACTCTATTTCATTGTTGAATTTGTAGAGGTTTAAAATTTGTGTCTAAGGTTTCCTCTTGGATGATTTTATAAATGCCATTTTTAAAATTGTTAAAATACCTTTGAATTTATTTCTGTTCATTATTTAAATGTTGGGTTAGATTTTTAAATCTTAAAATTAATTCATTATTCCTGACGATTTGGTTAAACACCTTACTTTCAAAATTTTTTTCTTCCTTGGACAATTTGGTAAGTGATTTTTCAATGTCCGCTGAATATTTTGCGTTCCCTGTTATGGCTTTAATTGCCGTGCTTAATCCATCTATTAACCCTCTTTTCTGTCGATAGGAATCAGTTGCAAGGATTGTGCATAATTTTCTGAGAAACGTAGTTCTCTAAAAGAATTTAGTCTGTTTTGTAGCTCAACGATATTTGTTAAGTAATGTTTTATGTCGATCACATGGCCAAATGTTTTTATAGAGATAATTAACTGAGCTTGTCCCAGGTTAACGTAAGCAAAGGAAACATTATCTTTAATGAATTGAGCATTTTGCGGTTGAGCAAATGTCAAGGAAAACATGCGAGGACACAAAGATTAATCTTTAGTACAAGTTATTTTTCTTGTTTTTGATTTGTGAATTTTTTGCTTTCGTATTGTTATTAGAGTCGGTCCGTTGTCGGTGAGTACTTCATGTTTAGTGAACCTGGGAGTCACTTTATTTCTCCTGTTTTATTTTCTAAAGATTTTGTCACCCTGTTGTAATTTGTCTGGACTTTGCCTCCCTAAATTCAATTTTTGAATTTTGTGTAATTTCTGTTTTTCGATTACGTCTTTAATTTGATGTTCTCTTATTTGCAGTTCTCTTATATAATTCTGATGGCTGGCGTTCTTCCAGTAAATAATTCATAAGGAGTCAACTTAGTTGTTGCATAATTTGCATTGTTATAGGTCAAAAATGTTTCCGAAAGAGTTTCTTCGTGGTCCACATTTAATTTCATGGCTTTTTTCTTATCGGTTATAATCCTATAACATCTTTGATCTTCAACCCCGACGGACGTGTTTTTAACAAAGCTCCAGTTAATATTGAAGTCTAAGTGCAAAATTCAAGCCCAAGTGAAACCATTAAATAAAAGCGAAAAGACGCTAATACATATTTATATGTGTTTCTAAAAAACCCTATATACTCCTGTGAATAAAATAAACAAAAACAAGTGAAAACAATAAACTAAACAAAATATGAGCGCACCCGGCTCTCAAAATCAGAAGCGAGAGCTTCAAGCAAAACAAAACAAAAACAACTCCTACATCTCACTCACCCACATATCAAATCACACAAACAATTATCAAAACTTGCACCCGCAGAGTGATGAAAGAGCGCGATCTTGCTCTCCAGCATTGGAGAGACCCAACAATTACTCTCAGCAACGAAGACCAGAATGCGCGCCAAATTTACCCGCGCGTATACCAACAACAACTTCCGCGATACAAATGAACACACACTCAACTCTCCCGCTCACAGCAGTTACGCTCTCAACTCTCCCACTCTCAACTCTTCCGCTCTCAACAACCTCAGACACAAATACCACAACTACAGCAACTATAGCAACAACATCCACAGTTTGCTATGCTTCAATGCCGATACGCTCTTCCTCAGCGAATATTAAAACACCCACAACCTCAATACCCGCTCCAACAACAATAAACAAAACTCAATCCTCTCTCCCAAACAAACAAAACTTAAAACGTCACCGAGAAAATCAGTGTCCAAACGGTTCCAAAGATCTCTTAAATGGCAACAAGAAACAGAAGAATAAAACTCAAACCGCTACTCAAAAAACTCTCAAAGAGTACTGGCTAGCCGAGCCAAACTCAAGCAACCGCTTTGAGTTACTAGCACAAGATGATGAAGACGAAAACCAAACTGACAATGGGACAAATGCAACGATAAATACGCAAATGCAAATTGAGCACAAAAAAGCAAAACCCCCCCCCCCCCCATATATGTTCAAAATGTTGAAAACATTTACGCACTAACTACTGCTTTAAATTCATTAAAAGAAACACGATATGAACTTAAAGCACTGTCAACTAATGAAATAAAAATACAGCCACTAGAAACTACTCACTACCACAACATATTAGGACTATTAAAAGATAAATCGACCAAATACTACACCTTCAGACCAAAAGACCAGAGAGGATTTAAGGTAATCCTTCGTAATGTCCATCACGCTACAGACAAAGACGATATTATAAATGAACTAGCTCAGCAAGGGCATGAAGTTATAAATTTACACAATATCCAGCGCTACGACTCCAAACAACCATTGCCTCTATTCTCTATTGAACTTAAAATGAAAGAAAATAATAAAGACATCTATAAAATTGAGCACCTCCTTCACTGCAAAGTAATTTTCGAGCCACCGCGACCAAAGCGAACACTTCCCCAATGTACAAACTGCCAAAAATATGGACATACCAAAAACTACTGCACCAAAGACCCAACTTGTGTAAAGTGCGCTGGAAAACACAGCTCCTCATCGTGTACTATAAATACAAGATCGGACCGAACAAGTATTAAATGTGCATTATGCAGTGAAAACCACACTGCAAACTACAAAGGTTGTATGGTGTACAAAGCACTGCAAATCCAAAAATACCCACCTCTCCGGAAGAAAGAAATACCGGTAACAGAAACAAATCAAACGACACAATACAGTACAACAAATAACGTAGCAATCTTAAAGACGCCAGCTATATCCTATGCCGAAGTCTTAAATAGAAACCAAGTAACTAGCCATCAAACCAACTCAGCAATCCAAACTGCTAGTGTACCTGATATACAGCCAGCTCCAACTCAATTAAGCCAAACCGCACAAAATGATTTTGACGAACTAAAACAATTGATGAAACAATTAATAGCCCAAATGACAAATATGATGAACATTGTCACGCTCCTAGTATCTAAACTTGACAAATAAACACCTAACAATCGCCATCTGGAATGCTAACGGACTTTCACGCCATTTACTTGAACTAAAAACATTCTTAAATGAAAAGCAAATTGACGTCATGCTCATTTCTGAAACTCACTCAACTGAGAAAACCTATATAAACATACCTAACTATAATATATTCTCTACTAATCACCCGGACGGTAAGGCCCATGGTGGTACTGCAGTAATAATTAAAAAAAGCATAAAGTGCATAGAGCTCGATGGATTCAAAAAGGACTACATACAGGCTACTACTATATCGACCTCAGACACAACGGGTCCAATAAATATATCTGCAGTTTATTGCCCACCTAAATTTAACAATACAAAAGACCAATACCTCGATTTTCTAAAATCACTGGGAAATCGGTATTTGGCAGGAGGTGACTATAATGCCAAACACATAACATGGGGGTCCAGACTTACCACTGCAAAGGGAAGACAATTGTATGAAGCAATAAGAAGCAATAATAGCCGTGCCCTAACGGCTATTGACGAACTCAACTATACACAAGCCGCCTATAAAAAGAAACAACAACACATGGGCGAGATCAAACAAAGAAAAAGCAGACACTCTTGCTGAACACTTTAAAACATCATTTACCAATGACATGGACAACGGCAACGCTGAGCTTCCAACACAAATCACCAACTCAAATTGTGCAATTAAGACTATAACAAAGGCAGAAATTAAATTTCACATAAAACAAATTAAAAACAAGAAAGCCCCCGGATATGACTTAATCGGAGGAAAAATTCTGAAAGAACTACCAGACGCTATAATCACCTATATTAGAAACCTGTTTAACGGAATCATTCGACTGCAATACTTTCCCATAACTTGGAAGGTAGGCCAAATTAAAGCAATTCCAAAACCAAATAAAAACGCCAATACTGTAAATTCGTACAGACCAATCACTTTATTACCTGTCCTCTCAAAAGAATTTGAAAAAGTCCTATTAAATAGAATCGAGCCAACGCTAAAACAAAAAAATATAATACCTCCTCACCAATTCGGCTTTCGGAAGCAGCACTCGACTGTCCAACAGGTCCATCGAGTAATTAATAAAATAACAGAAGATTTTGACAAAAAGAAGTTTTGCTATGCTGTGTACCTGGACATTGCTAAAGCATTTGACAAAGTATGGCACAAAGGACTGCTGCATAAGCTAAGAAATATACTACCAGACAACTTATATACCATCCTACAAAGCTATATAACGGACAGATATTTCTATATCAAATATGACAATGAATGCTCAGACGTTATGCCAGTGACAGCGGGTGTTCCCCAAGGTAGTGTGCTTGGACCCATCTTATACCTGATTTACACCTCCGATATTCCAGCGCCAACTATCCCTGGATCAATGATTGCTACGTTCGCAGATGATACTGTATTAATGTCGTCAAGCGCGTGTGAAAAAACAGCTGCAAGTACCTTACAACAAATCATGACACAAACAGTATCCTGGTTCGAGAGATGGGGCATCGAGATAAATAAAGACAAAACTCAACAAGTAATATACACAAAACGACAACCCAAAAACCTCGCTATTAAAATTAACGACAATCAAATATTGCTACGCCCATATGCCAAGTACCTCGGACTAACCATTGACGCAAAACTGACATGGAAGCAGCACATCCTAAACAAACGAAATGAAATAAAAAACAAATTTCGACAACTTAACTGGCTAATAGGAAAACACTCAAAACTAAAATTACATTACAAAATTGCAATATACAAGGCGATAATAAAACCAATATGGACGTATGGAATAGAAATCTGGGGAACTGCCAGTAAATCTCACTTACAGCAAATTCAACGAACACAATCGAAAATGCTCAGAACAATGACAAATGCCGAATGGTATATTAGAAATGAAGATATCCATAAAGACTTAAACATAGAGAAAGTCAACGAAACTATTAAAAAAAGCAGCAAAAAACACACAAATCAACTACTAAACCACCAAAACCCAAACCTGAGACAAATACCGATGAGAGAGCTGGAACCGAGAAGATTAAAACGCAAAACTCCAACAGAATTAAATTATTAGTAAACTATTAAAGTATTAGCGTATCCTTGCAATGGGAAGGGCCGCTACCTTTTTTCCTTTCTTCAACCATTACTCATTGTTATTCTTTAAAAAAACAGAATGTAATTTAAAGGAAATTAATAAAAAAAAAAAAAAAAAAAAAAAAAATAATCCTATAAATCTCTGTAAGAGAGGAATGGAGTCTTTCGACTGGAGCATTACTGAAAGACTGTTGGAAGGATGTAGTATAGAGAGTTATATGATATTGGGAGCAAAGTTCCTTTAAAAGGAAACCCGCGAATTCTGGGCCCTAGTCGCACACTATTTTTTGGGGTACACCGTGCGTTTTGAAATAGTACACCAGGCTTTTGGTTATGTTTACGGTATCTCTCGATGGAATTGTATATCCATCCGTAAGTTTGGAAAATTTGTCGGTCATTGCTAGGATGGTTTGTCCATTAAAGGTATAAAGTTCCATATGGACCACGTCTAGTGGTTTGTTTGGAGTTTGTTTGGAGTGTATTATAAAACAAGTTGTCTATCATATTTTAAGGCTTGGCATATATCGCATTTATTGATAATTTTGGTTATCAAAAATTTTGAGGCTGGGATATAAACTTCACGAGTTAGGTGCTTATGAGTTTCATCGATGCCTCGGTGGTTATGTTTGATATAATATTGTGAGATATACTCTAATTGTTCTTTGGGTGTAAGGATTTCCCTTAAGAAGGAATCGCACCTGAAAACTTTATAAATTATATATATAATAATAATAGAAAGAAATTTGCATACGCGCGTTGTATGCTTTCGAAAATTTTAAAATAATGTGTTTATAAAAATAGCATGTGTTTTTTTGGGTCGTAGAATAGATTTAAAGATTTCTATAACGGTGTGGTTCTTGTGTTTTCGGCGATTCTTAGAATCCATTGAATATTACAATCGTTTAGGGGTTTGGTTGAAAGAGGAATTTCCACGTCTGCTAAATGCATCGGCTACTACGTTTAGGGAACCTTTTTTGTATACTTCCTCGCACTCATATTCCAACAATTGTAGCTTCCACCTGACCATCAGGGAGTTGGGTTCTTTAAGATTCTTTAACCAGACCAGCGGCTTGTGATCCCTCACTTAGGTGAACTTCTGTCCAAATAGATATGGTCTAACATATTTAATTGCCCAAACTATGGCTAATAGTTCTTTTTTGATGATAGAGTATTGTGATTCTGGGGTTGACAGTATTCTACTAACGAAAGCTATGGGTCTGTGACTACCTAGGGGACCTTGAGACAACACGGCCCCAGCAATGTTGCAATGCTTTAAAAACTGCAACATTGCTGGCAATGTGGTTAGAATAAAAGCTTTGATAAAATTTGGGTATTGGAATACCGGATCGTTACATAACAAGGTCTTGAATAATTTAAAGGTTTTTATGTAGTTTTCATCGATCGAAACCTCCATTCCTTTTAATTAATGGGTTAATAGTTTCGTAATTTTTGCAAAATATTTTAAAAATTTTCTGTAGTATCCTAATAATACTAAAAAGGATTTAATCTCTTTTTGGGTCTTGGGCATTGGGAAGCTTTTAATAGCCTTAATTTTTTTTGGATTGGCATTAATGCCATCCTTCGTAACGATATGGCCCAAGTTTTCAATTTTTCAAAATTGCATTTTAAATGATAAATGTGGTCTTGTAGTGAAGGTGAAAATACTTCATTTCTGCCAAAACATTATCTGTTACTCTCTGGAATGTGGCCGGTGAATTTGACAGACCGAAGAGCATTCTCAGAAATTCGTAATGACCGCCTACAGCTGAAAAGGCAGTTTTTGGAGCATCTTCCGGACTCATCTCAATTTGATGATACCCGCTAGCTTGATCCAGAGCAGTGAAATATATGGCTCTATCTATTCTATTTAATATGTCATTAAAGTTTGGCATCGGGTACCAATCTTTTATGGTCTTTTCGTTGAGATCTCGAAAATTTGCCATTAGTCTCCATTACTTATTTGGTTTTTCTATTTTCTTAGGTACCAAAAACACTGGTGTGCTCCACGGGGACTGACTGTGTTGAATATTTTGGTCCAGCATTTTTGAAATTTGTTTGAAAATCTTGCCCTTATCGGTATGGCTGTATCTAAAAGGTGTAACAAAAACAGGAATGTTGTCCTCGGTTCGAATACTGTGTTTCATAGTAATAGAAAAGGTTAATTTCTCGCTTTTTTTGTAAAATAAGTTTGGAAATCTCTTGCAAAGATCTGCTAGGGCCGTTTTTTCCTCTTGGTTCAGATGGTTAGTCTGTAACTTGGGGTTAGGAGTTGTATTTAAATCTGTAATATTTTTTTCAAAGTCTGATATTGTATTTAATTCAATGCAATTTTCTCCCTTGAAGGGGGTCACTTCGATTGGAGCCTCGAAATTAAATTCTTGAGTGTCACTCGAGCAGTTTATCACCTCCATACAACTGTAATGGTCGTATATGGCTGTGGTCGTATATCGCCAGTTACGCACAAGTATTGTGATAAACAAATATCATCACACCGAAAGGTTCCATTCTACATGGTGAGTGGAAGTTTGGCAATTTGTTTTGATTGCTGTTCTATTTTGAAAATACTTATTTCCTGTTAAAGTGTTTTAGACAGGGTGACGTTGAAAAATTTGGTGGACAAAATCAACATCAACCACTCCTTCCAAGTCCTTCAATATATTCAATCCCAGCAATCCATCAAAGGACTGATAAAAATCAAACAATAAAAGAGGATAAAATTTGTCAACGTTAAACCGTTTAAAAATTTTGATATGCGTAATTTTCTACAGGTTGTGGGTGTCTAGGGGTGTCTTGATTTTAACAGGTATTTTTAGGTTAACTTGGTCATTGAGTCAGATTAATTTAGGAATAATGAAGGACGATGTAGCCCCTGAATCTATTAAGAATTTAAGTACATTTTTCTGACCCAAGAAAAACGAAATGAAGTGGGACCCCTAATTTAAACTTGTTTAAATAGCCAGTTACTTGGAATTTTTAAATCTTCCCTAGGCATAATAGCCCTACGGTTCATGTACGTATCCCTTGGGTCACGAGGTGTTGGTTGGTAGTGGTTATAGCTTGGATTTCTGGAGAAGTTCCTAGGGTAATTTCCGCCCCTAGCACTGTTATTAGATCGGTCTCTAGTGACGTCAAAACGTAATTGTCCTTGGTTTCGGCTAATGTTTTTTCCCTTCGTGGGTATTTCAAAACTGTAAAATCCCTTTTAAAAAAACCTTTTCATTTTTCATTTTGGTTTTTTGGATAAATTTATCCCTTTCTTGTAAGGAAAATTCGTATGCTTTTTGTAAGTTTTCGTGCTTTCCTGTCCTGAGGGCTAGACCTAGTGGTCCTTTGACTCCGTTAACAAAAACGAAAAGACAAGACTTAAAAAAAGATTCCTCCATGTGTTCGATTAAAATTTGGTTCAAGTACAAAGAATTTTCAAGTACATTCAAATATGCTGCTTTGATCTTTGGGATTTCTTCGTGAACATGTTGAATGGAGATTTTTTTATGGATTCCATTGTAAAGTTCGGAGCTTAGAGTGTCCCCGTTACGTTTGTCCGCGAATTTGTCTAAGAGGGCGGATTAAATTTCGTCCCCAATTAGAACTCTATTCGCTTGTGGGTTTACCATAAGGACAGGGGATGTGGGGCTGGAATTTAATGTTCCTTAAGAGGTGTGCATTGTGGAAGGTTCACTGCTGGAAGGTCTTACTAAGGTCTGGGTGTTGTCTAGTTGGTTCTCAGATATATCAGACAGACTAGCACTTAGCCTGCTTCTACTCCTGGTGTTAATTCTATCTAATTCGACTAAGTCTATTTATTGTGTGTGTTCTTAATTTTAATTGTGTGTGCTTATTTTAAAATTACTTAATTATTGTTGTATCTTATATTTACTCCTAATAGTATGTTAATGTTGTTGATGTTATTGGTGGATGAGTTTGGAACGATACTTTTAGCACGATCGCCTGAAATACGGATAGACTTTAGTAATTGTACATGGAAAAAATTGTAAGGTATTTATTTTATTCAAGTATTTAGTCAAACTAGTGTGATACGACGTGTGCTGCCCAAAATACTCTCCATGGAGTGGAAGGCCAACATGTGAAATTAACTGGTCGCATGGGAACAAGATTGAGTCGCTCTGAAACAGTTGTGTCCACGACCAGCGACCCGTTGGATCCGATCACAACGAACTTTCATTGTGATCAGCTACCACACATGTGTACGCACAGTACAGCTCGAGCATGCGTGAGTCGCCATGAAACAAGCTGCCCCCAGCGATGCCGTTGGCACGACACTTTAAGGTTGTATTGGGTTCACATAACACATATGTGACAAATTATCGTTTCACTTCACATTATTATTTCTTTGGACAATATCACTCTACTTATAGTGAAAATAAAAGGAGTATTTTTAAGTTCGAAAACCACTGCGCCAGTTATCCTATGGAGGATTGATGTCCACTGATTAGTGGTTGTTTGTCAATACGAATTCTTATGACCCTCGTTGCCAAATATCCTATGGGGATTGATGACGTCTGAACGGTGGTCCCTTGTTTAATTAGAGTTTAAGCCTGGTTTGTTTTATGTATTTAATAAAATTTCTTGGTATGTATTCTTCGTTTGAAGCTTATTCCTCGAATGATTTTTTAAAGCTAACTTAATTTATAACTAAGGTTCTGTTGCCCAATGTAGACTGCTGCATGTTGGGTGTCACAATGTTTGGGGCGTTGTGCTGGCTCACCGACGGGAGAATTGTAGGCGGAGGTGGATGGAGTTGGACCCATGAGACGGTTGGTCAGTGTGTTTGAATCTGCTGAGCCATGTCCGCTCGGATCATAAGAGGGACAATAAACTCAGCAGATGGATGAAGTGGATCTTGGTGGTTTGGCGGGAGAGCGTATGTGTATGGTAACTCGTGCAACGTTGTAAAGAGTACAAATATAGAGACACAAACTTACTACGTAGATTCCTGTAAATCCCACTCAGATAAAGTTATTTTCAATTTTTCACCACGCCCCCTGCCAGTCCCCAACAGTGTCCTTTTACTGTAGTACGCATTCTATACACAAAGATTTTCTCGAAAAATATTTAAGCACATTTTTTTATGTTCATTAATTAACAGCAAAATAAAATTCAGCAAAATCGAATAATTTATAAAGACATTAATGTACGCTTTTGCGGCAAATCTTAGTAGTATGCAACAAAATTTTGTTATCTACAACAATTTTTTAGAAGGTATTCTAACCTTAAATAATATATATTGGAAAAGGGGCGTAAAGAAGACAAGTGGAGATGTCGTATAGTCAGAAAACTTTACTATTGCTGGTATTTCTTGTATTCTGTTACAACTCTTAGATAACAGCAAATTTAAATGGTTGTTTAAACTTAAACTTGTTTAAATTTAAATGGTTCCGGGTTGTTTACAGTTTGTTTTTAGTGTTAACGTAAATATCCGAGCCTAAGTGGATTTGTAATATGATCACCCACTTATTCCATACGTCATAAACGCATAATCAGCGTTCCCTCGCTGGCCGATCGTAGGTACATACATTGGCAACCGCATACATCAATTCTCTCTTTCTGCATCAATATATATAAGATATACATAAGGCAGTCGCTCCCCTTCAAGCGTATCCAGCACTGCAGCTACGCGGCTTAGGCTAATTATATATTAAACCAAATTGTTAAATTCAATCAAAAACAGAACCTTCAATGGAGGCAGACGACTCCAAATACCTTAACTTGGTTGGACTATTTAATTGGAATCTAAGGGATAATCAGGAATCAAGAGTCGAAACAATACATGGCGACCGTCACAGTGGACCCTTATGTCCAAGACCTTATGTCCAGTGGACCTTATGTCGAAGAACCCCAATGGCCTCCAGTTGCATTCGCATTCGCATTTACAAAAAGAGACAATAATATAAGTAGAACTGAACAGGTATTATCAGCTACTTATTGGGTAATAGTAAATTTTATACCCTACACGTCTACGTCAAAACAGACCATAGACCACTCAAATACTTGTTTTCCATGGATAACATTAGTTCGAAGTTATTTCGTATGAGGAATATACTTCAAGGAGGAATATAATGTCCGAAGGGCAAGGATAATGACGTTGCAGATGCGTTATCAAGAATAACCATCAACTATCTAAAAGAAATAACAATAAATATGAAGAAATTCACTAAAACAAACAAAAGCGCAAATACTGTCGTTAAGGCTATATATGAATCTTTTATTCTGAAGTACAGTTGAATGAAGACTTTCATTACGGAAATTCAATAATAAACGATTTGTGCAGATATATGAATATTACAAATACATTATCTACCGCACAAAACCATCTGACAGTGAGAACAGTCGAAAGAAGTCACAGAACCTTTAATTAGTATACATTATCGTACATTTAAGTCGATAAAACTGATTGGAATGTATGGTTTCAATACTTCTTTAACTTTTTCAACACGACCTCATTTATGGATCCGATTTCATTCTTCAATGCTACGCCCTCTGCTACTTTGTACAGTAATTTCTTTTCTCGCATCACAACATTAGTGGATAACATCTTAACGATGACTTTACCTCGACATTTAGCTCTTAGAATTTTTTCTTAGATGATGAAAGTCGCCATGGCACGGTAAAGGCGTCTCCAGTCGCAAAGCGATTTAATATTTAGTTTTAGACGCAATCAGTCGGTTACGCCCGGGTTACTAGAACAATCTTTTTGAGCTCGTGTAGTTCGGTTGATGATGTAACCATTGGTATTTACGTCTTTTCAGCAATGCCGGCCCACGGGTGTCCTGCTTCTGTTTTGGGTTTACGATGACTTCCGAAGCCATATCCGCGACGTTCTCCCATTAGTTATGTTAGTATTAGTGGATCCATTTTCAGCTTAGTTCGCGAAAAACGTTTCATATCCCAAAACCAAAAAATAAACTCAGGCAGAATTATAATAACTAAGGTAACAACAATAATCTAAGATACAATCAAATGAATGACCATGAAGGAAATTCCGTAAGAAACAATTATGGTATAATAATAGGGAAAAACGAACAATTATAATAATAGGAAACAAGGAAGACTCAACAACCATTGGACCAATGGAAACAATAACTATCAGTGGAAACCGTACAAACAGCAAGAACCAGAACCAATAGATATCGACCACCCACCAATAAAAAGGGAAGGGTATCGAAGAGTATCAATTTTTAATGAGATGCGATAAAAAAAAAATGAATAAAAATTTAAAGTTTTGATAGATACAGGAGCAAAAGCCTGTTTTATAATCGAAGGAATTTACAAAAATAGAAATGAACTTCCAATTAAAAAAAAAGTATCAACCATAAATGGGTACTCAATAATAAAACATTACCACATTTTTTTTCGTTCAGCTCCCGCTACATAACGACAAGTTTCGCTCGACAAAAACTAATTTACTAGAATTTTCTTCATCATCGAAAAAGGGTTTCAGTATCGCTTGCAAATAGACGGAATCTATGTAGATGTCTTATCGGGTGTCCCACAGGGTAGTCATCTAGAACGACTGTTGTTTATATTCTTTGTCAAAGATTTTCCCAAAGTGATTATTTATGCCTCTACGTTTATATATGCTGATGATGTTAAGTTTGCTACACCTTCTCGGAACATTTTCTGCACAGGCATCTGCAATTAGACCTAGATGAGCTCTATTAATGGGGCTCAAGCAATCTTCTCTTCCTTAACTGCTTACAATGCAAGCTTATGATGTTTCATCGCTCTGTACCGCTAATTGTCTCTTACCCTATGGAAAATCACGTTTTTGATCGTGTTTCCAAAATCAATGATCTTGGTGTCCTTAAGCTTAGGTTTAATGATCACATTTTTGTGACAGTGAATAAAGCCAGAGGAATGTTAGCCTTTATTAAACGTTGGTCAAAACAATTTAACGATCCTTTCACCACCAGATCCTTATATATCACCCTAGTTCTTTAATACTGCTCGTGCGTTTGGAGTCCACAATACTCTTCTCACCAAAATATCATAATTGGATTGAATCTGCGCAAAAGCTGTTTCTGTTATTTGCATAACAATTTAAACTGGGATCCTGAAAATAGCCTTCCGCCGTACCGTTGCAGGCTTACATTGTTGAAGCTACCTCCCATGAAGGAGCGACAAACCTGTACTGCGGTAATGTTTTTACATATGCTCTTCCATGGTATGGTTGACTCCAAACACCTTTTAGACCAACTATCTTTATCCGTGCCTAAAAAAATAACAATTGTTCTGATTGGAAGATACGGGAGTGCAGACGTCTCACAATTGTGCTCCGTGAATTTAACAATCTCAACAGTGTAAAACTCTACATAAAAACATATAAAGTGGTACCACCACCAAGCGAAAAGACGCTACTGTGTGCAATGTGCAAGCACACAAAACCTTGTGTTACTTCTATTAAGTAATCTAAGAAAAACATAAAATCAACAATGCCAATGTATAATAATGCAAAAGTAATCGGTAAAAGTGCCAACAACAAAAATATTCAAGACGAAATCAGAATGCAACGGAAAAGAGAGCAAGACGAGCGTCGTCTCTCAGTGGCTCGCAATAATGCCTACCTGTCAATAATTTCCCCAACATCAACAACAAGCAATGCAAGCGATCGATCTATTTCTCCCGCTCCCCTGGGCTTAAAAGAAAGTTGGAGTGTAGAATGCGCGGCATTCTCTTTGCCAACAACATCAACAACAACTACGCAACCTTCGTTCTCCCTGTCTCAGTCCACAGTGACTGCAACAACAACATCAACGGCAACGTCAATGACCACTGCTGCTATGCCCGACCGGCCAATACTGCAAAGTCAGCAGTCTCCGAGTCAATTACTCAAACAACCTACCTCAACTTTAAACTCACGTCCAACTATACAGACCGGAATGGATCGATACGTACAAGTTACCAAGCGCAAATTAAGCCCGCACAATAAAAAGTTGGGCAATAATCCAAAGCTAAATAAAACCTCCGAATCAAAATCATTAAATAAAGAAAACATTTCAAACGATAATAGATTCAAAATTTTAGGCGAACACCTTGAAGACGAACCCGAAGAAGTGGCCACAGAACCTGCAAAGCCAAAACCCCCTCCCATCTACATAAGAGACTTAAATTGTTCTTCGATCGTCGAACGACTTACGGAGGTAATAGGCACCAACAACTTTTATGTGACCCATATAAATAAGGGCAATATACGCGAAGTCAAGTTCAAGTTAACAATGAAAATAACTACCGCACCGTTGAGAAAGACCTAAGAGCTACAAAGAAAAACTACTATACCTACCAATTAAAGAGCAGTAAGGGTCTTCAAGTGGTAATCAAAGGCATCGAACCAACTGTGTCAACTGCAGAAATCATCTCTGCTCTACAAGAGAAAGGATTTGAGGTGAAATCGGTATAATCGGAAATCAATATTATAAATAGAGCTAAGATACCACAGCCTCTTTTCAAAGTGGAATTAAGCCCCGAAAAAAAACACAAAAACAAAAATTCCGTCCATCCAATCTATAAACTCCATTATCTACTCCACCGCAGAATAACAGTGGAGGAGCCACATAAGCGTAATGCTCCTGTACAATGCACGAATTGCCAGGAGTATGGACACACTAGAACCTACTGTACACTACGCCCAGTGTGCGTAGGTTGCGGAGACTTGCATGACTCTGGCATCTGTCCAAATAATAAAAACGACCCTAATCTAAGGAAATGCGGCAACTGTGGTGGAAACCACACAGCAAACTTTAGAGGGTGTCCAGTCTACAAAGACCTCAAAAGTCGCGTTTCTAAGCAACCATTCCCCAAACAGAACTCTGTAACTCCATCTCAATCAACACCGGGAGTCTTTTTCACCAAAGCAACTAAGTCCTCCTTTGAACCTGTATGCACAATTCCAGGAGTATCATTTGCAAATGCCTTGACAGGCATAGTAAAGCCAGCTTCTAAGTCGGCAATCTCCCTAACACCAGCTGCCCAATCAACATCAGAGAAACACCACATCTTAGAACAGCCATCAACTGAAATTGAATCACTAATTAGTTCACTTCATAAGAGAATGATGAAATTTATGCAGTTTATGCAATCTACAATACAAGACCTCATGCGAAATCAAAACATACTTATGGAAATGCTTGCATCCCAACACTCCAAACCATAAATGGCTATTTTAAAGATATGTTTCTGGAATATTAACGGCATTTCACAGCACAAAAATTAACTTATTCAATTTCTAAAGGAACACGACATTGATATAATGTTAATCTCCGAAACCCATCTCACAAATAAAAATAACTTTTTTCTTAGTGAGTACACTTTTTACTCAACGAATCATCCAGACGACAAAGCTCATGGGGGAATAGGCATCCTTATCAAGAGACGCATCAAGCACCATCAATTGCAACCATTCGCAACCAATTACTTGCAAGCTACGTCAATAAGTATTAAAGTGTCTTTCGGCAGTCTTAGTATTGCCTCAATATACTGCCCACCACGGTTTTCTATTTCGGAAAAAGACTTCATGGAATATTTCAACCAACTAGGTGCCCATTTCATATCAGCAGGCGATTATAATGCCAAACACACGCACTGGGGCTCCCGTCTTACAAACCCAAAAGGAAGGGAATTATACAAAGCTTTAATCACAAGATCGAATAAACTTGACTTCATATCTCCGGGTAGGCCTACATATTGGCCAGCTTATCCAAACAAAAAACCGGATCTTATTGACTTTGCTATAACCGGAAACATACCAAAACAACTAATGCGGATAGAAGCAATAGCCGACTTGTCCTCGGACCACTCTCCTATCCTTCTTCAACTGTTCGAACAACCACCAACGTTGAAACGGCCTGTTATTATTACATCCAACCAAACAAACTGGCTCCGCTGCAAAAAAAGATATAAGCTCACACATTGAGCTAAGCCCAACACTGCACCACGAGGATGACATTGATAATTCTGTAAATGCCTTTGAATTTATCTACACCGTATCTACACCTCAAATGAAACCAAAAGTAGTACATCAGTACCGTACAAATAGGCAAATTCAACAGCTTATTTTAGAAAAAAGACATTTAAAAACATATCACCAGCAAGCAAAGAGAAATTAAAAGCTGCAACTCGAAAACTCTATAGAGTACTGAAACAAGAAAACACTTGCACAACACCAATACATCAAACAACTCTCTCCAACATGTGCCAAAAACCCACTCTAAAAAAGCGCGCAGTCTCAGTGCCCCTATTGAAACAGACAGCCCTATCCGAAGTCTTACAGGAAGATGGGCTAGAAGTGACTCCGAAAAGGCGAACGTGTTTACAACACACCTCCAAGAAGTCTTCCAACCAAATCCTGCAACCAATTTATTTGAGCTTCCGGAATTCTCAAGCTCTGACATAATACACACTACGCCCCTGAAATTCCGATCAAGCGAAATTACTCAAATAATCAAAGAGCAATTAAAGCCGAACAAAGCACCGGGCCACGATAGAATTACTCCAAAAATGATCATAGAACTACCGAGCTGTGCTGTAAATCATTTATGCACGCTTTTCAACGCAATGACTTAATATGGTTATTTTCCCCAAAGATGGAAAAAGTCAACTATAGTTATGATTCCAAAACCTGGTAAAGACAAAACACAAGCATCTTCATATAGACCAATAAGTCTTCTGTCCTGCTTATCAAAACTATTCGAAAAACTCATCTTATCGCACATCAGTCCCCATCTTAGTATAAATAACATAATCCCAATGCATCAATTTGGGTTCCGAGAAAAAATGGTACAATAGAACAGGTAAACCGTATCACCACGGAAATACGCTCTGCGTTTGAACAACGAGAATACTGCTCTGCTTTATTTCTTGATATTGCCCAAGCGTTTGACAGGGTGTGGCTCGATGGACTCATGTACAAAATCAAAATATTACTCCCCAATAGTATGCACAAACTCCTCGAATCCTATCTGCATAAAAGACTATTCTCCGTAAGATGCAGCGCCTCAACATCTGCTGAGCGTGAAATCAAAGCTGGAGTCCCTCAAGGAAGCGTTCTCGGTCCCATTCTATATACACTAAAGATATCGGACATTCCGACAAACATTCAACTTACCACTTCAACTTTTGCAGATGACACTGCCTTAGCCGGAGTAAATGTCCCCTTAGAGCAACTGTTATTCTACAAAATCATTTGGAATCTCTTGAAAAATGGTTAGCTAACTGGAGAATTAAAGTAAATGAAAGGAAATGTAAACACGTAACATTCACACTGAACAGACAAACGTGTCCCCAGCTTACTCTAAACGGAGCACGAGTCCCCCAGTCAAACACAGTCACATACTTGGGTATCCATCTTGACAGGAGACTCACCTGGCGCTCACACATAGCAGCCAAAAAAACTCAACTAAAGTTGAAGACCAACAAGCTCCATTGGCTAATCAACTCTCAATCCCCTCTTTGCCTTGAATACAAAATACTTATGTATAACACCGTGATCAAGCCAATATGAAAATACGGCTCTGAACTCTGGGGAAATGCCAGTCGTAGTAACATCGAAGTAATTCAAAGAGTTCAATCTAAGACACTTAGACTCATCACTGGTGCTCCTTGGTATATAAGGAACGAAAACATTCATCGAGACTTAAATATTAACACCGTTTCTGACGAAATTTTCAATCAAAAAGCAAAACAACAAGCTAAATTAACATCTCATCCAAATCCTCTTGCACGCTCGCTAACCAGAACTTCCAGTTGGAGTAGACTTCAACGTGCCGATCATCCACTCGCTCAGTTCCGATATAATTAGAGCCGTCCTTAAAACTAAACCCATCGCTAAAAAATGGATTTTAGTTATAATATTAGTCTAAGATTTTAAAACTTGTTGTTAGTCTCTATTAAAAAGAGAAGATCCAGCAAATAAAATTAAATTGGAAAAAAAAAAAAATAACTAGTTCGTTCCCACCAATATGGTTACCTTTTCGAAGATCCACTCACGCTGAACACGATCCCTTTCACACTATATGCAAAAATAATAACCTCTCTTCCCATATTTTATCCCCTGAACTTTCCCTTAATGTTAACAAATTGAAAATTTAAGAATTTCTCTTAGAATAGTTATATAGTATATATATATAGCGGATTATTGTTAAATTGCTAAATAAATACTTATGAAAGAAACAGACATAGAAAAACTTAATTTAAAATTAATAATGATAAAGATGAATCTTTACGAATGCCATTTGGTTTAACCAATGCGCCACGAATTTTTTAATGAGCACTTTATGACATATTGAAGGATAAAATTGGAAAAACATGTCATGTCTATATGGACGACATAACAATATTTTCAAATTTAATAGAACAACACTATACCGATTGAAATAGGATAATTAACATTTTATTAGAGGGGAACATGAAAATCTCCATAAAAAAAAAATTCAAATTTTTATTATTATTGTTTCACATAATGTAATAGAAACGATCCAGAAAAAAATTCTACAATTGCCAAATATCCAATGCCATATAACATTTGAGAACTTAGAAGTTTTCTGGGTCTCACTGGCTACTATACGAGAACATTTCGTAAAACATTTGTTCATAACAAAACAAAAATTTCAATACAGCTGGACGAGCCTGCTGTAAGAGCTTGATGAAACAAAACAATATTGCTCAAACAGAATAAGTACAGGTTATCAAAAAAATTTACCTTGACAACAGACGCGCCAGATGTTAAATAGGTGCAGTATTATCACAAGGAGGACGTAAACTTTCATATCAAAAACGTTGAACAAAATGGAACAAGCATACATTACAAATAAAAACGAATTTTTATCCATAGTTAGGGCATTAAAAACTATCAGAAATTACTTGTATGGAGTAATCGGGATGGAGATTCAAACGGATCACCAACCATTCGCGATTTCGCAAGTTTAGAAAAAAATGTAAGCATTAAAATAAACGCTAGTACCCATTTATAGAAAGCTTTAACCCAAAAGCCATTTATAAACCCGGAACGACCAATGTCGCTGACGCTTTATCCAGAATTAAGATTAATAATTTGTCCGATGTCAGTCAGAACACTCGGAATCCGAAAAACCGTTGGATTTTAATGTACATAAGTAAATGTAAGTAAGTAATAAAATTCACTATGAAAATATTCCACCTTTACTTAAGGAAGCGCAAATAAAAATGCTAAAGACGCATAAAAACAATATAACACCCAAAAACTATATTGTTTGTGAGGTAATTTATGAAAAAACAAGTGAAACAAGTGAGAAAAGTTATCTTCGGCTTGCCGAAGATGGTATACCCTTGAAAACAAAAAAGTTTTCCATACAAAGACTTGTTTTCATATCGATCGTTTGTATGGCAGCTATATGATATAGAAGTCCGATCCGGACCAAACTTTTACAAATCGTGTATGGCTATATCAAATGAATAAATGTTAAATTCGGTTGCAATAGCTTGGAAAACAAAAAAGTTTTCCATACAAAGACTTGTTTTCATATCGGTCGTTTGAATGGCAGCTATATGATATAGTGGTCCGATCCGACCGATTTTTAAACATGATCTGCGTGCATCAAAAATATTGATCTGGTAAAAATTTTAAAACGCTAGCTTTAAAACTACTGTCTATTTTTTGCATAGAAACAGACGGACAGACGGACAGACGGACATGGCTATATCGACTCGGCTGTTGATGCTGATCAAGAATATATATACTTTGTGGGGTCGGAGATGCTTCCTTTAATGCGTTACACATTTCTGGACAAAATTATAATACCCTTTTTCAAGGGTATAAACATGGGGACGAAATAAATTAAATACGAAATTTAAGAAATAGCTCGTAAAAGAAAATTTACCGAAAAAGGTAATAATACACAGAAATAGAATTATTCACAAAGACAATATAAAATTAAAAAATAAATTCTTGTATAAAAAAAATAAAACAAAATTAAAATTTGGTCTCAATCTTTTTAGTTTACCAAATATGCATTCTATAATTGCATCCATAATACCAGATCAAAATATTCATTACTCAAATCACGACTATTTTCCCTACGATGGCAATAACGATGTCCTCACTACAGTACTTACGCGGAATTGTTCCAAATAACTAACTTAAACTGTTAAAAATATTATTGTAATATATTGTTAATAGGCAACACACTTATACGCATTCATCATTACACACATCATTACATATTTGTAAGCGCCTGTAAGTTATTATATCGAATTACTAAAGAATGTGAATAGCAAATATGGACTTTCTCGTTTGTAACAAGAATTCAACAATAAACTCGATAGAGAAATTGAACGACAACAATTATGGCGCGTGGGTAGTTCAAATAAAAAGCGTACTTATACATGCCGAGTTATGTGGCTACGTGTGTGCACAAAAGGAAAAATTGAAACCGATAGTCCGGATCAAAAATTGGATTTTGATGCCAAAGATGAGAAGGCTCTCGCGAGGATTGTGCTCTGCCTTAAGGCATTACAAATAAACAATGTCAAGAATTCCGTAACTGCTGCAAGTGCTTTGAAAAAACTAAAAGAAATGCATGTGCCCGCAGATCACGCGCGGCGTATTTACCTGCTGAGACAATAGCTAATAGTTCAGACAAAACTGTCTGAAATTGATTTAACATTTATCGATGAGTGTCTGTGCATATTGCTATTGTCTAGTTTGCCGGAATCTTTTGACAATTTTGTTTTTGCCATTGAATCCCGTAATTCGTTACCAAAGTTGACTAGATCAAAAATCAAATTACTCGAAGAGAGTGAGCGCCGAAATACAGATACAGAACAAAGTGGAATGCAGAAAATGTTCTCGTCGCCACGTGAGAAAATTTAAGTCTCGCAAAACAAAAAAATTAAGAAACGAATGTGCTGGGCTTGTGGTCGTCAAGGGCAGATCGCGGCTAACTGTAAATCTTCCAAGAAAACAATGAAGAGAGTGATAATAATAATTTGTCGGAGCATAATTTTGTATGTGTTAGTGTATGGGTATGCTTTTAGTGTATTTCATCAGTAGTAATTTCATCAGAATGGAAATATTGCATCAGCCTTTAATTGCGCAGTTATTTGGTCGTCTGTACTTGGTAGCTTTGGGAAGAACCGTTATAGCGCGGCGCCAGCGTGTAATCGCTGACGCCGAGTGTGGTTCGATGGTAAGCACGTAGAAGTTGAGTGGGACACAAGTCAGTTATGCGTAGAACTTCAGTGCGATCGAAACTCACTGCGCTAACATTATGTCGGACAAAGACGAAACTGAACCTTTGACATCAGAAGTGGGATCGGGTTCGCTACCTGATATGTCTAGTGAGCCGTGGCGGATACGAATGGAAATGCAAACTAAAAATTTTATCGAGCTTGTTAAAACACTGCAAACAACGGCATCCGCAACAACAAATAAAAATTCGGTAGTTCAACGCAGACGTTGTTGGCGCCGATGCAACGGCGTGGTGCTCTACAGATGACATAATTTTAGCAGAAAACACCATAAAAGGCAGCGCGTTGGTGATGGCTATGAGTGCAGCGATGGAAGGTAGTGCTTCGCAGTGGCTTGCTCAAATATGCTATCCTGGCATAACTTGGGCCGAATTTAAGGAACTTTTCGTTCAGCGTTTTGCCAGTGCGGAAACTCCAGCGGCTATGTTTTTGGCAATGCTAGCAGATTGGCCGACTGACGGTGAATGCCTTTCTAATTACGCTAGTCGCATGATGACGTCACTTATTACGAAATGGCGTGATATGGATGTGGAGGAAATTGCAGCTTCTGTAACGCTTGCTAAGATGGCTCATGTGGATAGCAGATTGCAGCGATTGACATTTACTTCAAATTTACGGACCAGAAGTGAATTGCAAACGGAGCTTAAAGCATTTACTTTCAACAAAAGGAAGAAAACTCCGCAAGAAGAAGTGGCTCCGTCTGAAATAAAGCGTCATAAATTTTCAACAATAAGATGTCATTTCTGCGGAAAACTAGGTCACAAGATGATCGAATGCAGAACTAAACAGCAGCAAAATCTTTCATCTCGTGCTAAGGACAGCAACGACAGGAGCGCAGTTGGTCACCATCAAAAATCGGATGTAACCTGTTTTAACTGTGGTGAACGTGGCCATATTTCAACATATTGCAGTAAACCAAATAAAGAAAAAGGCACGCATCAGGTGAAAAGGCTGGAGCTTTGTGAAGTTGTTGAACCCAAGGGCGAGATGGTTCATCAGTGCGAGACATTCCCAATAACTTTTGACTCTGGAGCGGAATGTTCGTTAATTAAACAAAAGCTAAGTGATAAGTTAGTTGGTAAAAGAATTAACAATGTAGTGTTGTTGAAAGGTATTGGCAATGGTAGTATTTGTAGCACATTGCAAATACTTAGCAACGTAAAAATTAACAACTATTGTGTTGAGATACTGTTTCATGTTTTGGACGATGTGCATTTAAGAAATGATATCATTATTGGTCGAGAAGTGTTGTCCTCAGGATTTAATGTAGTAGTATCACCTGGCCAATTTGAAATTGTAAGATCAAAAACCGTAAATTATTGTTCAAATGATGAACAACTCTGTGAGTTAAATACTGATCTTGTTGATGAAGATTTAGCCAAATTAAAAAGTCTAATGGAAAAGTACTCAAAATCTTTTATTAACGGAATTCCTTTGTCTAGAGTTAGCTCAGGAGAAATGAAAATTAAATCGGTAGACCCAAACAGAATTGTTCAAAGAAGACCATATAGGCTTAGTCCAAATGAAAGAGAATTAGTGCGTGAGAAAATTAAGGAGCTATTGGAGTGTAAGATCATAAAACCGAGCTGCTTACCCTATGCAAGTCCCATAATGTTAGTTAACAAAAAGGAAGGTTCTCATCGTTTGTGCGTTGATTACCGAGAATTAAATTCAAATACGGTCTCAGATAGATATCCTTTGCCTCTTATATCAGATCAGATAGCTAGACTTCATGGAGCGAAATATTTTACATGCTTAGACATGGCAAGTGGATATTACCAAATTCCCTTGCATGCAGATTCGGTGGAGTGTACAGCTTTTGTCACCCCAGATGGGCAATATGAATTTTTGGCAATGCCGTTTGGGCTCAAAAATGCTGCTTCAGTTTTTCAGCGTACAGTGATGCAAGCACTTGGAGATCTTGCAAATACATTTGTTGTCGTATATATGGATGACGTAATGGTGGCTGCTTCAACAAAAAGTGAGGCCTTAGAAAGGTTACAAATTACTCTTGATTGTCTCACCAAGTCTGGATTTGCATTTAATTTAAAAAAAATGTTCTTTTCTTAAGTCAACAGTTCAATATTTGGGATACGAAGTGAGTGCAGGTGAAATTCGTCCAAATTAATTAAAAATTGCAGCGTTAACTGCTTTATCACCCCCACAGTCGGTCTCTGCTTTACGACATTTTATAGGATTAGCGTCTTATTTTAGACAATTTATGCAGGGATTTTCATGCTTTATGAACGGAAAGGAATGAATGACTTCGGAAAGGAATTGTTCATGCAGAGCATGAACAAATTAGACAAAGGATTATCTCTATCCTTACACAAAAGCCAGTTTTAGTTATATTTGACCCGCGACACCCAATAGAGTTGCATACAGATGCAAGTTCTCGTGGATACGGTGCCATCTTATTACACAAAATCAATAATAGGCCTCATGTCGTCGAATATTTTAGTAAGGCTGCTTCACTTGTTGAGTCACGATACCATTCTTATGAATTGGAGACTCTTGCCGTTGTTTTGGCTGTAAAGCATTTTCGGCATTATTTACTGGGTAGAAATTTTGTTGTCTTTACTGATTGTAACTCTCTTAAAGCATCAAGGACCAAACTTGACCTATCTCCCAGGGTACAAAGATGGTGGGCTTATTTACAGTCGTTTACATTTGACTTGCAATATAGAGAAGGTAAACGAATGGCACATGTTGACTTCTTTTCGAGAAATTTGACTTCAGCTAATGTAATTGCTACAAAGTGCAAGATTCCTGAAAAAAGAGTTAATCTAGCAGAAATATCCAGTAATTGGCTTTTGGCTGAACAGCGTCAGGATTCCGAAATAGTTGATATCGTAAATAAATTGAAAGATTATTCTCTTCCTCCGGATGTTGCAAAAACTTATGAATTGAGAGGAGGAATATTATATCGGAAAATTCAGCGAAACGGTAGAACTCGTTCCTTATCAATTGTTCCAAGATCATTTAGATGGTCTGTCATAAACCAAATTCATGAGGCAATTATGCACCTGGGTGGGGAGAAGACATTAGATAAGGCGTATGACTTTTACTGGTTTGAGAACATGTCTAAATATATTCGAAAGTTCGTTGAAAACTGCATTACTTGTAAAATGTCAAAGACTTATTCTGGCAAAATTCAAGCTAGCCTTCATCCAATACCAAAATAAATATACCTTGGCACACCGTTCATATTGATATTACTGGAAAGTTGAGTGGCAAGTCTGATCAGAAAGAGTATATTATCGTCCAAGTAGATGCTTTTACTAAATTCGTTTATCTAACCCACACTATTAGGATTGACGCTGAGAATTGCATAAAGGCTGTGTCGTCGGCTATATCTTTGTTTGGAGTGCCAAATCGCATTATAGCAGACCAGGGTAGGTGTTTTGCCAGCAGTAGATTTAGTGAGTTTTGTGATCAACAGAAAATAAATTTGCATTTGATTGCGACTGGTGCAAGTAGAGCTAATGGGCAAGTCGAACGCATTATGAGCACCTTAAAAAAACTTATTGACTGCAGTTGAGACTAGCAGCCGCTCTTGGCAAGATGCATTGGGAGAGGTTCAATTAGCGTTAAATTGTACGGTTAGTAAAGTAACCAAGGCAAGTCCCTTAGAACTGTTTATTGGCAAAGTCGCTCGTCCGTTGGGATTGCTTCCACCTTGCGATACGGTAAATGAGATTGATTTGGCAGAAGTAAGATCACAGGCAGTTCGCAATATTTCAGCTGCAGCAGCATATAACAGGGCTCAATTTGATAAAGGAAAAGCCAAAGTTGTTGGATGTCAAGTTGGAGATTTCGTGTTGTTAAAAAATGAAGAAAGGCATCAAACAAAGTTAAGTCCGAAGTTTAGAGGGCCTTTTGAAATAATAATAACTGAATTGTTGGATGGGGATAGATATATGCTCAGGTCGTTGACGAACAATAGAAAATATAAATATGCTCACGATGACATAAGAAAAGGATTGGCAAGTACAAGAAGAATTAGAAAAATGTAAAAAGAATTTGAATGAAATGGAAACTGTTGAAAGAGACAGTAATGAAGAGATGGAAAATGAAACTGTTGGAAGAGACAGTGATATGGAAATGGAAAATGAAGCTGTTGAAAGAGACAGTGATATGGAAATGGAAAATGAAGCTGTTGAAAGAGACAGTAATGAAATGATTAAAATATAAGCTGTAGCAAGTGACACTACAGAGGCCTGAAGGGCTTATAATGGAATTTATAATAATAATGTAAGCACAAGTGCAAAACAATTGTTTTGATCATGGCGTGTGGCGCATTAGATGTTGTAATGTAATGATTGAATTAGGTTAAAAAGTTTGTATTACTCTAAGAATGATATTGAAATGTGAAATTTAATTTGTTAATGTAAGTGTGATTTTAAAATGGTTTTGTTGAATTAAAGTTATAAAGAACAAAGCATTGTTGGTAATATTTCACGAGGTCGTGTAATAGTCAGGATGGCCGTGTCGGAGCATAATTTTGTATGTGTTAGTGTATGGGTATGCTTTTAGTGTATTTCATCAGAAGTAGTAATTTCATAAGAATGGAAATATTGCATCAGCCTTTAATTGCGCAGTTATTTGGTCGTCTGTACTTGGTAGCTTTGGGAAGAACCGTTATAGCGCGGCGCCAGCGTGTTGTCGCTGACGCCGAGTGTGGTTCGATGGTAAGCACGTAGAAGTTGAGTGCGACACAAGTCAGTTATGCGTAGAACTTCAGTGCGATCGAAACTCACTGAGCTAACATTATGTCGGACAAAGACGAAACTGAACCTTTGACAAATTCATATTCTGTGTTTGCTGCTGCGAACCAAAACTACAGTTTTTCGAATATTTAGTGCTTGGACAGTGGTGTGACGGCACATTTCTGAAGTAATAAATCGCTTTTTATAAACATCACAAAGAAAGAATTGTGTTGGCCGGGCAAAATTATATTGAAGCGATCGGTATTGTAACAGTGCCCTTACAGTGAAAATATAGTACCATTAATTTGACCGATGTACTTCTGGTTAAAGACATTCAATGCAATTTTATTTTCGTGGCGAAAGTGGTAAACAAGGGATTCACAGTAAAAATCTCGAATGACTGTGCACGCATAGAAAATCGCACGGGGGATGTTGTTTATGTTGCAAAGAAGCAAAACGATTTGTTTTTGTTTGAAACAAGTAAACAAAAATGTTTCAACGCACAAGCTTATGAAAACGGACTCATTAAATGGCACTATCGTTTTTACCATTTAAATGTTGTATATCAGTATAAATAAAACAAACAATGTATTGACATGCAAAATTATGCGTGTGAGACTTGCGCAAAATGTAAAATAAGTGAAATGAAATTTTCTAAGGAGTCTTATAATCGGGCAAAGGACGTATTAGATCTCATCCATACAGAAATTTTTGGACCAATAAATAAGAGAATAAATAGCGTTACGTTTGCGTTTGTTTTTTGAAGACTCGAAATGAAATTTTTATTCAAGTTCAAAGACTTTGAAGCAATTGCGGAAACAACAACTGGTAGGAAAATAAAGTGTCTGAAAAGTGACAATGGGCGCGAATGTTTGAGTAGCGCATTTCAACAATTTCCAAACAGAAATGGTATTAGGAGGCAGCTTACTGTTCCTCATTCACCTCAGCAAAATGGTGTGGCAGTACGAGCGAATCGTACGTTGGTGGAGATGGCACGCAGCATGATGGTTCATACTGATCTCAACGAGAGTTTTTTGGCAGATGCCATAGATCCAGCTGCATATCTGCGCAACCGCTCTGAGACGTCCACGTTGACCGATATGACAACTAACGAGTCATTTAAGCGATTCGTATCTTCGAGTACTATCGAGTTATCGTATACGTATCAAGCATATTCCTTAAAAAACCTAAGGTAGAAGGCGGAAAAGGACATATGATTCTATAGGCGTTGTTTGAAACGACTTTATAAAGCTTACAGTTCGATTAATAAGAAATCTTTGATAAAGATTAACAGCAAATGAAGTCCCAATTCTTAAATGGTATCTCTGAAGCTGATAACGTAAACTATGACTTTGAAATAATCAAGATAATTGTATCACAAATAATATGGGCTCGAACTACAAGGGTAATAAATGAATTGGGTACCATTTGTAAATATTTGTAAATTTTCAGAGAAAAATGAACGATTTAAATGAAAATAATAACAAACAATTTACTATAAATTATAAATTATTTCAAGAAATAAAAACTATCTGCTAATTTCTAAGCAGATTTTACAAGCCACGAAATACCTTTAAGACATCGTCTAAGATTATTACAATCGATATACAAAATTTAATAGATACAACTACACTTGCAAAAATTTACATATTTGATACAAAATTCATAAACCATGATGACATTCAAACTATTTTCGAACACAAGCATAAGTTCGTAGTAATTACTGATTTAATGGATATTTTATAGGTAAAAATTGTATTACATTATGAAATAATTGTAATATACATTAAATACCCAAATATAACTGATCGTTGTGATATTATTTACTTCAGATCCATTTCACAAGACATTGGCAAACTGTTAATAAGTAATCAGGTCGCCAAATGCGGTAATATAATACTTACTATAAATTGAATAATTTAAGAAGGAACTTTTTAAAAATTTTTGTACTTATGAAACATGTTTCACCCGATTATTGAATGGGAAGAAATCAACTTGTACCAAAGTAAGAGAAAAGAATATAATAATTGACATCATTCAAAATGGTGCAATTTTTATAAGAGGATTTAATTAAATTTTATAACATTTAATGACACAACTACAATAAACAATATTCCATACACTAATATTTAAATCAAAATACTTAAATACGTAACTGCTAACCATTTTAATAATTTTTTTATTCTATTTTATTTTATCAACGTAAATATTATAAATCCATTTATTCAAATTAAGCAAACAAGAATACCAATTACTTTAATTTTATTCGTATTAATCTTTTTTTTTTTTACTTATAACAGTAGTTAAAGTTCAAATATAATTTTTATTAGATATATTTATTATTTACATCACAGCAAGCTCGAACTGAAACAAATATTACCGATAACGAAAACACAGTCGAAGAAAACATATTAGCCGAATTAACTAATTATTTTCATTCTACCTCGGCACCCTCAAATGAACCGGGACGTTTCAATTTAGAAAAGGGGGCGTTATCCAGCCCGTAAATACATTTCCATTACCCATTTTATAAACAACTCCTAGCTGAATATGAGTTTCCCATCCGCCATCATTGTAATTCGATTTCTTTTCACGGCTTCAATAAAAGCCCGATGACCGATCTTCCCAATATAAACAATAACACTAATTAGATTTCTTTAACGACGAAACTTTTTTCGCGCCTTCAATAAAAGCCGATTCTCCCAATATAAACAAGAACACAAACAAGCTCGGTCCTCCTAATTTAAACATAAATATCCGGCAAGCCGAATTCGATTATCGAGTTTCATAAATCGGCCTAAAATTTCAGCATCCATTGTCCGACTGCCTTAAGATCAAAAAACGAAAATCCTTTTTACAAAATTGAGGATAATTTTTCTTAATCATTATTAAGAAACCCAATTCAGAATTTAATTCGGAACTCAGAGGAAGGCGAGAAAGATAGGCTAAGTGAATAGTGAACTGGTGAAAATTTTAAAGTTAAAAAATATTGATAAAGATAATTTCTAAAAAAAATATATTTTCACTAACAAAAATTAAATTTGTACGTTGGTACACCTGGATTATATTGGTTAGGCTACTTTTGATGATACCTTGACGATTGTACTTGTATAAAACTAGTCGCCGAATGCTTTTATCGGTGCAGCTGCAGGATCTTTTTGGCGCATAGCAAGTTAGTTTGTAATGGCTGGCCAACTTTTCAACCAAAAGCAAAGGGTTGTTCAGTTGATCGTTCAACTGGCATGCCTCAATAGTAGCACTAATGCTCCATACGGCCAAAATGTAATATATTAATGTCGCACTTTATGAATAACGATTTTTCATCCCCTTTCAATTATCCTGTCTAGTATCTGATCGGGCATCCAAAAAATGTCTTGAGCGGCGACTACTTACTAGTATTGATCTTTGACGTTTATGTATTATTTTGTGCAGAAAAACTTTTTCATTCGTGTGTCCTAAAGTATAAACATACGCGGCAAAAGTAAAAAAATCACTATATGGAACGTCTTAGCAATATTTATTAAAGAACGTTGCAGCCCAGAATACTCGGAGTTAAAAATAAGTGTACAAAGCACGCTCTTTTGAAAATTTTAAATGTGTATTTACACGAAATTTCATTAATTTAAAAAAATCTTGTTCGTTACTTAAATTTTCTTCTGAGACAAGCAGAGGTGGACAACTAATGTTTCGATGTTCGTAAGTTTTGCTTCCGCTTTCGTTGTTCACGATTGGTAAATTTTCAATATTTAACTAAGTGAGTTTTGGTAGATTGAATTTATCCAGAGATAAAAATCCGACTGTATAGCAGACTAGTGATGCCACTTAGGCGTTTGGATGATGCACTATCGTTTTTATTCATCGTTCTCGGCTGACGTTATTGCACTAATATGTTCCCCGGCCAAAAGACGAATAAATCGTTTTGAAGATCGGCAAAGGCACACGTGCCTTGAAGGATGACGTGAGCCACGAGTAGGAACATTTGAACCTCTTAATATCCACTGTTATTACGGCCTTTGCTTTAGCTTGAATCTAATCCGAAATATAAATTTGAGAGGTGTACGGAGCTAGCCGTGAGATAATGGTACTCGAAACTAGACAATGAAACCGGCACATTTTTAGTAGTCCAACGTTTTCAGACATCCAGGGGATGCTATGTTGGGACGCGGAAATCGGCCTTTTTCATTTTTCCACTGTAGAAGAAATTTTAAGAATAACCTCACAAACAGGGTCATTCAGAAAAAAACTGCAAAACTAAACCATAGATAGAAAATATAAAACACTACTGTATTTTGATGCGAACGCGAAGCTATAACATATACAAAAATTAAACGAATTTTATAATGTTAGCAAACACCGGTTTGTTTAATGATAATAAATTCTAAACGCAGTGCGCACAAAAAAACACGACATTTCCCTATAAAAAAAATAGCGAATCGATAATGATAATTCGGCCGGCGAATTCGGTCTCCGAAAACAGTGCGCAAAAGATCGATTGAAAGGTCATGAACCGTAACGGCAAATCCTGCCTCACTTTAAAAATAAAAATTCGCACCAAACAGTCACTCACTGAAAATGCATTGGCTTCTCCATAATAACGTGTGGGTTTTCCGTCCCCTAATGCGGCAATTCTGTTTGTTGGCGTATCCGCCAATATGGAAATTCATCTCACCCGAAAAGATGATTTTTTGGCCAAATCTTTATCGCCTTTATCGCCCACCGCGCAAAGCGAAAACGCCATATACATATTATGTCTTCCTTCAGGTTTTCGGAGATTGTAGCCTTCATCTCCTTCAGCCTTCCAGAAGTTTGAATATAAGCCTTCCTTTACTTTTACGAATTTTAGGGTGGAGGGCTTGACTTCAGCCCCTTTGTGCTTCACTGGACTTGTGGCTTAACGATGTAATTATAATAATAACAAAGATATTTATCGGCAGCGTGCGGGATCAATGTAGTTTATTCTTTCGAGTGCTTCACAAAACTGGATTTAAGATTGAAACATAAGCATAAGTGTCAGCTTTACCATAGCCGACCCATTTAGCGCATCCTTTCATAGGTCTCTTTAGTTTTCGAAACAAAAAAAATCACATGGGGCCGGTGAATAATGAAGGCTGAGGCATAATTGTGGTGTTTTTTTTTAAATTGAAAAATTTCTCGCAAGTGCTGCAAAATCCATGAATGGTTTGTCCACAATTCTGCACATTTTCATTGTATTGCTTCTCGCAAACGGCGCATACCTTCTAGATAATACTGTTTGTTGACCGTACGACCATATGGAAAGAACTCCTGATGCACCCAGCCATGGTAATCGAAGAAAACAGTGAGCAAATCTTTGACATTTCATCGAACTTGGCATGCTTTTTTCGGTCTGACTTGAGCTCCATTGAAACGAATCGGCTTGGTTTCGATACCGTAACCATACACCCATGATTCGTCACCAGTTATGACACTTTTGCTTAAATCTGTGTCGCTGTTCACGTCAATCATAAGCCATTTTTTATGCCCAAAAAAAGATCAAATTTCATGACACGAGCCAAGCGATATACCGACATCATCAAAAACTTTTCTGATAGTGATTCGACGATTTTCCAAAACAATTTTCTTTACTCCTTGAACGTTCTCATCAGTTGTTGTATGCTGACACGTAAAGACGTGTTTTCATCGAGCTCCGATAAAATCAATTGATTCTAGTGAAGTGAATGGTTATTAATAAAAAACAAATAAATATATCGAAAGCGAAAAAGACGCTCCGGGCGATGCATCATCGCTCGAATACATATTCTGCGTTTGAAATAGTTAAATAATAGTTTCAAACAAATTAAATAAAACAAAAAAAAAAAGGCACTATGAGCCAGAACGACACTCGCGCTCAGCGGCAACGAGAACAAGACATTCGCCGGCTCTCATTACAACGAAACAACGCGTACTTTTTCTTATGTCTCCTCGACACCTGCAAACGAAGACAACGAGCGGCCAATAACCCATAACCCAACGGGCCTTCTTGTACCAACAAATCAAGAAAGAGCGCGCTCTTGCTCTCCCGCACTTCTAGCTCCGACACAAGCTCCGCTATCTGCAACAACAACAACTGGAGCAATATCGACAACCCGCTCTACTTCGCCATTGGCTGCACCCGCTCACGCTTTTACTGTGTCAGCGAATACCAAAACAAAAGCCCAAGAGCCAAACGGCACTGCTGCACAACTAGCAAAACAAAACGCACAGACTGGACTGGACCGCTACATAACAATAAAGCGGAAGCTTAGCCCTAAAACTTCCGACACAGAAAACAAGCCGAAAAATACAATACTACCTCGATCAACAATGAAGCGCCTGCAAATAGCAACAGATTCGCTTTGCTGGCAGATACCAACGAGGACGTGCCACTGAAATCCATCGATAAGGAACCAAAGAAAATAAAGCCTCCCCCAATTTACATCCGCGAGAAGAGCACAAACGGTTTGGTTAATTCTTTAATTGGCCTTATTGGAAAAGATAGCGTTTATATAATTCCCCTCATAAGAGGCACTATTAATGAAATCAAACTTCAAACGAAAACGGAGGAAAACTACAGAAAAGTCACAAACCATCTTACTCCAAACAAAACATGATTTTACACCTACCAGCTTAAAAGTATCAATGGTCTACAAGTAGTACTGAAGGGCATTGAGCCTGATGTAAAGAAGAAGAGATAGCTGAGGCGCTAAAGGAAAAGGGATTTTGCGTCAAAAGCGTACACAATATCAAAAACAGAAACAGGCAGCTTGAACCAGAAAACAAGCATCTAAAAAAAAACGAGGTTCATCCAATTTATAAACTCCAGCTCCTTCTGCACCGTAGGATTACAGTAGAAGAGCCGCATAAACGTAACGCTCCTGTTCAATGTGTGAACTGCCAAGAATACGGCCATACGAGATCGTATTGCACACTTCGCCCAGTGTGTGTAGTCTGTGGAGATCTCCACGTCTCCACACACTGCCAAGCTAATAAAGAAAATGCAAGCGCGAACAAGTGCGGTAACTGTGGGGCTAATCACACAGCAAACTACAGAGGCTGTCCAATCTACAAACAGCTAAAAACCCGTCTCCACAAAAGAATGAACACGGCACGGGTACACCAAGGAACAGCTACGCTGATACCATACTATAGGCCATCTGAGCAGCATGAAACGAAAACTGAAGCTATGATCCAAGCCTTACAACAGAGCATGATGGAATTCATTACATTTATGCGAACCACCATTCAAGACATGATGCTTAATCAAAACCTATTGATACAAATGCTTGTCTCCCAACAATCAAAATAAATAATGGCTACCTTACGCATAGCTACGTGGAACGCCAATGGCGTCTCACAGCGCAAACTTGAGCTAGCTCAATTCCTACAGAAGAAGCATATCGACGTAATGCTTCTTTCGGAAACTCATCTTACAAGCAAATACAATTTTCAAATAAGAGATTACAACTTCTATGGTACAAATCACCCCGATGGTAGAGCACACGGTGGGACCGACATTCTAATTAGGAACCGTATGAAGCACCAATTTAACAAAGAGTTGGCTGAAATTCATCTACAGGCCGCATCTATTAATATACAGCTGGAGGACAACACTCACCTCACACTAGCGGCCGTATACTGCCCCCCCGTTTCACAATATTGGAAGAATAATTCCTGGATTTCTTCCATGCACTAGGACCACACTTCATTGCAGCAGGCGACTACAATGCTAAACATACTCACTGGGGATCGCGCCTTGTGAATCCAAAAGGAAAACAGCTTTATAAGGCTTTAATTAAAGCCACTAATAAACTTGATCATGTTTCCCCTAGGAGTCCCACATACTGGCCACCAAACCTCAATAAGCTGCCTGACTTGATTGACTTCGCAGTCACGAAAAATATTCCTCGCAGTTTGGTTAGATCTGAATGTCTACCAGATCTGTCATCTTATCACTCGCCTGTACTAATTCATCTCAGCCGGTGCGCGGAAAACGTAAAACCACCTTACAAACTGACTTCGCACAAAACAAGCTGGCTCAGGTATAAAAAATATATAAGTTCACACATTGAGCTAAACCCAAAACTCAATACTGAATCTGATATAGAGAGCTGCACGGGTACACTGGAATCCATTCTTACGGAAGCAGCTCGTAAAGCAACACCTAAAATCACAAACGTTACAATTAATCCGAATAAGACTAACGCACAAATCGAGCAACTCGTCCACGCAAAACGACGCTTACGTAGAGAATGGCAATCTTCCAGATCACCATCTGCAAAAAAAAAGCTAAAAATAGCCACACGAAAGCTGACCAACGCTCACAAGAGGAAGAATACGCTCAGAGCCGTTATATAGAGCAACTTTCACCAACAGGTATTAAACATAAAACACTGTGGAGAGCCCACCCAACTCTTCGCCCACCGACTGAAACCGTTTTGCCCATAAGGAACTCATCAGGGGGCTGTGCACGTAGTGATGCAGACAGAGCCACTACATTTGCCGCTCACCTAAAAAATGTATTTACGCCAAACGAGGCTACTGGCACATTTGTGCTACCGTGTTCAACCGCAAACTGCCACCAGCAACACATCCCAATTGTGTTTCGTCCAAAAGAAATATCTAACATAATTAAAGAAAATCTCAGCCCGAAAAAATCCCCCGGCTACGGCCTTATTACCCCGCAAATGATCAGCTGCCACATTCTGCAGTTCGCTACCTAACACAGCTCTTTAATGCCATCACAAAACTTGGCTACTTTCCACAACGATGTAAGAGATCGATCATTATAATGATTCCGAAGCCTGGTCAGGACCACACCTTTATACCTCATCTATACTGCTGACATTCCTACAAATAGTCGGCTAACAGTGTCCACGTTTGCCGACGATACAGCTATCCTTAGCCTTTCAAGGTCCCCAATCCAAGCTACAGCACAGCTGGCATTGCACTTCATAGACACTGAGAAGTGGCTCTCTGACTGGCGAATAAAAGTAAACGAGAAAAAATGCAAGCACGTGACATTTACGCTAAACAGACAAGATTGCCCACCGCTTTTGTTGAACATCATACCACTCCCGAGAGCAGATGAGGTAAGGTACCTAGGAGTACACCTTGACAGAAGACTCACATGGCGCAGGCACATTAAAGCTAAAAAAACCCATCTTAAACTCAAAGCCAACAACTTACATTGGCTCATCAACGCTGGCTCTCCGCTCAGCCTGGACCACAAGGTCTTACTCTATAATGCTGTATTGAAACCGATCTGGACCTATGGCGCATAGCTATGGGGCAACGCCAGCAACAGCAATATTGACATCATACAACGAGCACAATCAAAGATCCTGAGAACCATCACTGGGGCACCGTGGAACGTTCGGAACGAAAAAATCCAAAGAGACTTAAATATTCCACCAGTCATCAATGCAATCACAGAACTTATGGAAAAATATCATTGCAAGCTTTCCTCGCACCCCAACCACCTAGCGAGAAATCTAACCCAGCTCAGCAGTCGTTCCCGTCTCCGACGAAAGGACCTACCAACCCAGCGAAAAAATTTTTAGGGACGTTTAATCTCAGAACAGTTGGAAAAATAAAACAACTGTTTAGAAAAAATTTGTAATAGTTAAGATTTTTAAACTTATTGTTAGTTCTCATTCAAGAAGATTTAATAAATAAAAGCAAAGTTAAGTCACAATCTGAAGAATTTAAGGGCATCGTTCCGGACTTAGTCCTCATGCCCGATATATTATGGAATCAGACCCTTAGTATCTTGTCAGTACCAGAGTCCATATGACATCTGCGGGTAACATTGGAAATTGGGCGGCAGTGTTATTATAGTAACATTGGCCCAATTTCCAATGTTAGCCGCAGATGTCATATGGCATGATCGCCCCGTATTCGACTTGTAATGCTCTCCAATACAAATGAAACACTTACAACATACGAGTTTACTTGTACATACAGGGTGCGTTATGAAAGTAATGCGCATGGTATCATTGTCACGTAACTACCTGTCGTAGCACGCTCGGACCTGTCTGAAAATTTGGGGCGGAGTCTCTCCTTTCCAACGCGCTCGGTCTCAGTTCGCTCTGAGCAATAGAAGTGGTAGGACGTGTCGTAGAGCGAAGTCATTTTTTTTGTTGTGTCACGGTGCGATGGAGCGTTCGCTGGAACAGCGGTACGCCATAAAGTTTTGTGTGCGACTTGGCAAAAATGCATCGGAAACTTATCAAATGCTTCGAGAGGCCTTTAAGGAGGAGTGCATTTCGAGATCTCAGTGTGGAAGGTGGCACAAGGCCTTCAAGGAGGGTCGAGAGGAGGTCACCGACGATCCACGTTCCGGACGTCCAACAACAGCACGAATTGATGAAAACATTCGCCGTGTGCGAGAAACTTTGAGTTCAGACCGTCGGTTAAGCATCCGGGCAATCGCTGACATCCTAAACTTGTCAACATTTGCGGTACATGGAATAGTGACGGAGGATTTGCCAATGCGAAAGGTCTGTGCGAAGCTTGTGCCGAAGGTGTCGACGGAGGAGCAGAAAAACGTTCGAGTTTTGCGCTGTGAAGAATTGTTGGAATCGATTAGAAATGATCCAGGTTTTTAAAATTTTACTGTAACTGGGGATGAATCCTGGATGTTCGAGTACGATCCAGAATCCAAACGACAGAGCTCCGAGTGGCACACACAATTTTCTCCCACACCCAAGAAGGCGCGCATGAGCAAATCTCGTATCAAAACAATGCTGATTGTCTTCTTTGACGTCCAAGGAATCGTCCATTTTGAGTTTGTACCGCAAGGACAAACTGTCAACGGAGCCTTTTACCAAGAGGTACTCAAGAGACTGAAACGCCGAGTCGTACGCGTCAGGCCAGACATCAAAGACGTTTTCATGCTCCACCACGATAACGCCCCCAGCCACACGGCCTTCGTCGTCACCAACTTCTTGACCCATAAGAAGATCTCAGTTGTGCCCCAGCCTCCTTACAGCCCTGACTTAGCTCCGTGCGACTTTTTTTGTTCCCCCTACTGAAGAGAGAGCTAAAGGGAAAACACTGGGAGTCGGTGGAGAACATCCAAGCTCGCGTAACAAGGTTCCTGAAAGGCATTTCTGTCGAGGAGTTTCAGGGTGCTTTCCAGGCGTGGCATACACGTCTCCGCAAGTGTATTGACGCAGGAGGGGACTATTTTGAAGAATTTTAATAATTTGTACTGATTGGATCAACAAATATATTTTTCTTAGAAAATGCGCATTACTTTCATAACGCACCCTGTATAGTTCATTGCGCGTATTTCCGTTCTAGATTAATATCCGTTTAAAAAGTGTTTTTGTTTGTATATTAATACATTGACATACAATTCCTTTAATTGCCATTCCGACGCGGAGAATTGCTATTGGTCATGGTTTATAATATTTGGCGTTGTCAATCATACATTATATATGTATGTCGTGGTGAAATTAAACGGTATGTACGTGGTCGCTGTTTGTTTCCTCTCGATGTCCAGTTTATATTTTGCTTGTTCCTATTTATTGTCAATGTGTGTTGTATAATGAGAATTTGATGAGACCAAGGCTGTTGCTGAACATGGTCACTTGTGCTGCTTGGTTAGAGTGAGATACCCATACTGTTGTATGTACGTGTCAAAATCCTTCCAAACATATAAATCATATTCGTTTTACATATGTAATCGACCGAAGCTTGTGTAAAAAAACTAAAAATTTTTGGACAAAAATATATAAAAGCAACAACATAAAGTTGGACTCATAAAAATCAACGTCGTTTTTTACGTAGTGAGGCTAGCTGAAGTAGCTTACACCTCACTTTGCGTCACTTCCGAGAAAATTTAATTTCAATTATACTGAAAAATAGAAAAATTGTCCACACCAAAAAACCATTGACTATGAGTTGATGAATCAAATCGCTGGCGCGGGCCCAAGAGAGATTTATGAGGAACTGCTGGCAAGCTGGTCAGGTAAAGGTTCAGCCTGTTCTTCTACTAGCAATTCGGATACTATTTGCAGTACAAACTACCTTCTACTAGTTCAACCATTTCACATTCGTATATATTTACTTCTTTTTTAAGTGGCAATGTATGTTTTACTTTTGTCAGCACGATTCACAGCAGTGCACTCGTCAGCTCAATTGCGAAGCCCCAATCTACTACCGGCTGAGAGGATGTCTCATTCAATCTTCACATAGTGAAGAGGGCGGCATCTAATTAGCATATGATCCACTCCACAAACCGCTTCCAAGCCCTAATCAAGAAGGATTTGCATTTGAGCGTGCTACCTTCAAGTGACGATGACGAGCCTTGTTCGACGAAAACCGCCCTCAATAGCGGGACCAAACCCGCAGGTTTTAGGCACATGGTCCCTGCTGCACCGAAATCAAGCCGATATGATATTTCTCATTGTAGAAAATTTCAAAACATTTCTAAGTGAGCTCTATCGTGGACTCCTACACGATCTAGGCACTGAAGTCGAGAGACTGCGCTGTTCAGTGCAACACCCCAGATATTTGCAAGCAGGTGTTCCGGCACTTTCTTAAGAAGGATCCCTGTTCCTTCACTATCAGCTGCCGGAGAACCGGCCTTACAGTATCGTAAAGCACAACATTCACCACGAAGTTCCATCGGAGAATATCATCGCATCCTTGAGAAAGGCCATAGCTTTATACGGTTATATACTCCGCGCATTAAGGCGACCTAACTCCCTCTTAATACTACGTTCATTGATTTCAAAAAGGCGGAAAACAATAAGTTTATTAAAAACATTCTTGTTGTCTGGAGGCATAGAGTGACCTGGGAGAAACCCAAAAAAAAATTCCACAGGTATCAGCGCTACGGTCACACCAAGGCATACTGTTCTCGGTACTTTATATGCAGATGCTGTGGAGATAATCAAACAAGCTCAAAAAAGCCAAGTGTTGTCAGAGGCATTGTACAGCCTTTAAAAATAGTAGAGAACCACCCAGCCACTACTGCTCTTAATCCAAGCGCTAGACTTGATTCCAAGCTGGAGCCGCATTTTTCTTGGATTGACAGGATGATGTCGCTAGTGGAAACGTCAATGCAATTGCTTCGGCAAACAAAATAAGTCCACTTAAAACAGCAGCAGCAGACAGTTAATAAACTGTCGACATCTTTTTAAACGTGATAGGGTGTGGAATGAGGGTCTTTTGTACAAGATGAAAGATCTCCTCCCTGCACTCCATTATTCCATTTTGAGATCCTTTATTGCTGATGGGACTTTCGACGTTGCGGTACGAGGCTTTTGATCCAACCTGCAACGTATTTATACAGGGGATCTACACCGCTGACATGCCAACTCCCGTTAACAACACCTCCCCCACTTAGCTGTTCCTGGCCACTTATGCTGATGACACCGCCATGCTCGCGTCCCACTCAACACTTTAAACTGCCTCTAATGCAGTCCTGAACGGGATGCATGCAATTGAGCGATGGACTTCCAAATGGAATGTTGCCATTAACTGCTTGAAAACTACCTGCATAGGTCATTCCTTTGACGGAAATGCTATTAATAGCGTCATATCTCATTGCTACCTCGGAGTCCATCTGGATCGGGAAACTAAATTAAAGAGCCCAAATAACAGCAATCAAAGTAAAATCTTTATTATATCTGAAAAGCTGGACTGGCTTTTCCATTTAAGCAAGCTTCATATGCAACTAAGGCGCTATTAATAAAAGACACTTTACCTCCAACTTGGACCTACGCCATTCAAGTATTAGGAACTGCTGTAAAAAGGCAGCATAATAGGCTTAGCGTCGTACAATCGCTAGCTGCACTTCATGCATCACAGCAGTCGATATTCCGACAGGCTCGTGCTCCACCAGAATCCGTTGGCGAATGATCTTGCTGACCCCATCTCCCTCCGACGTTTGAAGAGAACCCATCACAGTGATCTCTCTACCCGCATCCTATTCCATTTTGATACTCATAATTTATAATATTATTAATATTACTCATAAGTGTAAAGGCATTATATGATACCATACTATTTTTTAAGCAGCCCATTAGAATAAGTTCAGAAGACACTGAACGATTCCTTCTTAATAAATTAAATTAATTGTTTCAGTTAAAACAAGTGAGAAAAGTTATCTTCGGCTTGCCGAAGATGGTATACCCTTGCAGATCTTTAAAAAATTGCAATAAGTACTTATGTAAAAATTAGAAGCCTTTTTAAAATTATTGGTATGACTATGTCAAGTGAATAAATGTTGAATTCGGTTGCAATAGCTTGGAAAACAAAAAAGTTTTCCATACAACGATTTGTTTCCATATCGGTCGTTTGTATGGCAGCTATGTGATATGTTGAATGTTGAATTCGCTTGCGATAGCTTGGAGAACAAAAAAGTTTTCCATACATACTTGAATCTGATTGATCGTTTGTATGGCAGCTATATGATATAGTGGTCCGATCCGACCGATTTTTAAATTTGATCTGCGTGCAACAAAAATAATGATCTGGTAAAAATTTCAAAACGCTAGCTTTAAAACTACTGTCTATTTTTTGCATAGAAACAGACGGACAGACGGACATGGCTATATCTACTCGGCTGTTGATGCTGATTATGAATATATATACTTTGTGGGGTCGGAGATACTTCCTTTAATGCGTTACACATTTCTGGACAAAATTATAATACCCTCTGCAAGGGTATAAAAGAGGACATTGAATAAATATTGCATATCTTTGCGGAAGTCATTTTTAGCACATAGTCCAACGTGCAATAATTTTTCTTGCTACAGATAATGAGCCGATCAGTTTTGCTTGGCAAAGGTCTTGGTGTAGTGTCAATAAACAACCAATGAGTTGGGTAGGTGCTTAAAGGGACATAAAAGTTGAATACGAAAGCGAGGATATCTGGGAGGAGGAACAAGTTAGCCAGGTAGTAGATAAGCCGTTAGCTAGTACCCCGATGGACAACACCATGGACCCTGCTCAAATCCAATCCCTCATTGAAAATACCGTCAGAGAGGTACCATATTGGCGTAACAATAATCGAAGTTTCAAACCCAATTGGACTCCCTAACTGCTAGAGTGAAGAGTTTGTAGGTAGTGGCCACTCAAATCACCACGTATAAAAAAGTTTCTGTTAGCCCTGTTGTTAACATACCACTAGGCATAATCAAGTCTAGGCCAGAATTTTCTGGAACCCAGGACGAATATGTGGCATAGAAATTGTCTCAACGTACCATATACGCGGAAGAGCTTGTCAAGCCTTACAAAGGAAGCAGTGCTCACTATGAAGCTGTTGCCATCATCCAGGCGCAACTGGAACCTTTCTTGTATCTCCCGATACTGTGAAAAGCTTTGATGCCATTTTGGTCAGATTTTAATTATTTGGATAAAACATTCTTACAATTAACACACGAACAAGATGGCACCGACGACCCGCTGCTTGACCTTATGGGGTTAACTCATCCTTCAGGCAGTGCACCTATTACAGTAAAAATCAGCCAAAATATTCGAATGCCCCAAAGAGAAAAAAATTCCACCTTACGGAAAGTGACCGTTTGCCGACGATACAGCTATCCTTAGCCTTTCAAGGTACCCAATCCAAGCTACAGCACAGCTGGCATTGCACTTCATAGACACTGAGAAGTGGCTCTCTGACTGGCGAATAAAAGTAAACGAGAAAAAATGCAAGCACGTGACATTTACGCTAAACAGACAAGATTGCCCACCACTTTTGTTGAACAACATACCAGTCGTTCCCATCTCCGACGAAGGGACCTACCAACCCAGCGAAGAAATTTTTAGGGACGCTTAATCTCGGAACAGTTGGAAAAAAATTAAAACGACTGTTTAAAAAAAAAATTGTAATAGTTAAGATTTTTAAACTTATTGTTAGCTCTTATTTAAGAGGATTCAATAAATAAAAGCAGAGTTAATATAAAAAAAAAAAAAAAAAAAATGCGGAGAATCAATACGCGCCCAGACCACCCACATCAGGCAGACTCCGCCACAACCGGGTCCGTCATACACGTCATGCTCCTCTCCGCGACACATCTAACAGAGAACAACAGCTTCCATATTCCAGTATAGCTATTATACGTTACAAACCATCCGGACGGCAAAGCCCATGGCGGCACTGGAATACTTATCAGAAGTCGCATTAAATAAAACCTATATAATAGAACAGAAATGAACATGCAATCCACTTCCATAAGCATGCAATCCAGCAGCGGCCCGTCACCCTAGACGCAGTCTACTGCCCATCCCGTTTTGTAGTTTCTGAGGACCAATTCATGGAATTTTTCAACTCACTCGGAGAGCGATTCATAGCGGCCGGTGAATACAATGCCAAGCATACGCACTGGGGATCACGCCTTTTGAAACCAAAGGGCAACAAATTCTACAACGCGTTTATCAAGCCGCGAAACAAGCTCGATCATGTGACTCCGGGTCACTACATACTGGCCAGCAGATCGAAATAAACTCCTGGACCTCATTGACTTCGCAATAATAAGACAGATCCCAAAAAATATTATTACGGCCGAGTCACTTGTAGATCCATCACCAGATCACTCTCCAATTCTACTTACTCTCAGGCATCGACCATATATAACTGAGCGGCATACAAGGGTGACAAACAACTGGACCAACTGGGCAAGGTACTCGAAACATGTTTTTACGCATATGGACCCAACTCACACAGTATTCACCGAGGAGGATGTTGATAGCCTGGTCAAATCGATCGAGGAAACACTTGTTGCTGCAGCCAAGGCCTCTACCCCTCCAGACACACACATAATGACAAACCATAGCAAGACAATCCGCAAAATTGAGCAGCTAGTACTTGAAAAACGAAGACTAAGAAGAGAATGGCAGAATCACAGATCCCCTACGGCTAAAGAACAACTAAAAATAGCTACACGTAGACTAACCAGGGCACTTAAGAAAGCAAACGCCCAGCATCTATATATCGGACAACTATCGCCCACCAGCAAAAAGAACCCTTTGTGGAAAGCACACAAAAATATCCAGCCAAAGGCAGAAACAGTCGTTCCTCTGCGAGGCCCCTCTGGAAGCTGGATACGCAGCGACGAAGATAGAGCGAACGCGTTACAACGGAAATACTGCAACGGGAATACTGCTCAGTGACATTCTTAGATGTTGCAAAAGAATTTGACCGAGTCTGGCTGGAAGAACTAATGCAAAAGATAATGAAACTGCTTCCCCAGAAACTCACAAAATGCTCGAATCCTATCTCTTAAAAAGAGTGATCTCAACCAGGTGTAACCATTCGATTTCACATGACCGCGTTATCAATGCTGGAGTCCCCCAAGGTTGTGTGCTGGACCCCGTTCTTTATACCCTATATACAGACATGCCTACAAGCTATCAGCTCACAACCTCTACGTTGGCTGACGATGCCGCAATACTTAGCCGATCTAGATGCCCACCAAAGGCAACACAACAACTTGCTTGCCATCTTAAAATAGTGGAAAGATGGTTTGCGGACTGGCCCATCAAGATAAACGAGACCAAAAGCAGACATGTAACCTTCACATTGAACAGACAAACCTGCCCACCCTGTACCCTGTACAATACGTTAATCAAACAAACAGACGTAGTAACGTATCTCGGAGTTCACCTAGATAGACGCCTCAGCTGGCGGCGACATATAGAATTCAAGAGGACTCATATTAAGCTTAAAGCAGCCAATCTTCAGTGGTTTATAAATTTCAACTCTCCCCTTAGTCTACAATAAAAACAATACCGTGCAGAAACCCATCTGGACATACGGCTGTGAACTATGGGGAAACGCTTCAAAAACCAACATTGAAATTATACAGCGAACTCATACAGCGGTCTCTAACTAATACAATTACTCTACATTGTAAATAATCTAAGTTATATATTTTTGTCAACATTTCAAGTGTTTCCGGAACATTTAATTTTATTTTTTACACAACATTTGATGCAAATCCTTTGAACCATATTTTTCGATAGCAAAAAATCGCCAAAGACGCAAAACCTTTACGCATGGCTCTCACAACCAAACAAAAACAAAATATGTTTCCCACGAAATTTGAAGTCACCTTACTTTTGAACACACCTCGTACAATATTAAAACTTGAAGTTATTCCTTCGCAGCGTCGCCAACATTAAAACAAAATTATAACACCACGAAAGGGTAAAAGAGACAACTTTATATTTTCAAACGAAGATCGACGAGGCAGTCCTCAAATGCCTTCTATAGCACAATAGTTAAGATGTCTGTCTGATATTCTTAAATTTGTGGAAGCAGTTCACAGCAGAGACAGCTGCACTTATGACTCAATATTTTTTACTACCCGGCACTCACAAAGTAAATGGGTATATAGTATTCATGTAAATATGCACTTAATTTTTCTTTTCAGCGAATGGTCGGGCTTTTTTGTGCTCTTTTTCTATTATTTTTTGTTTATCTTTATAAACCTGCGTACTGTCATTTAATTTCCTATTTCGCATTCGCTTCGCGTTGTGCACTGCCATATTTGGGTGAGATATATATTTATTATACGGTACTGTTCTCTATTTCCATTGTCTGTTTTCGTTTTTCTGCATTTCTGCATTAGTCGAATCTTTCAGTTTGTGCTCTTCTCGTTCTCTTATCTACTAATCGTATTCTTAGTATAATGGTTTAAGGTAATAAGTTTGTGTATTTATTTTGTACTGGATGCCGTGGTGTTAATAATGATATGCGATCTTACGAGATATGCTCAAAATGTATATCGAAAGCTTTGATCAAGGTTTTCCGTTCGCAGTGGCGTGAGATCTTGGCACAGTTTAGTACGGTCAGTAAAGAATATTACCTGCAAGTTTTGCGTAATTTGGCGAAGCAACCCGTAATAAACACCCGTATTTGTGAAAGAGCAAAAAATGGCTATCCGACCACAGCGCAGTAAAATTGCTCCTTAACATATCCGTCCTCAGAAAAACCCCGCCTAGAAGACTCACAGACTTACGTTCTGGATGCTTTCCTCCCTGTACCCAGTTCCTCCTCTTTCCACACCAAGCAACATAGATGCGGCCATCGAAAAACTAACCAAAGAGATGCCCAATACTGCTGAGTTTGCGAATCCACATCCTCCGACTACCCCGAGAACACCTGAAAGAGACGTGCACTTGTGGTCTCCTAAAATCGCGGCCCTCGTGGCCGAAAAAAGGCGCCCCAGAAGAGTCTGGTTTTCCTCGCGCAACCCCATGGACAAGACAGCACTTAATCGTGCCAACAAGGAACTGAAGGACAAGTTAACCATCCTACGGCAGGACTCCTTCCATAGATTCCTTAAGGAGCTGGAACCTGGAGACCCGCAGCACAACCTGTGGAAAGTCACGAGGCACATAAAAATACCTGCGAGGAAGATATCACCCGTGCGCAAAGTGGACGGTTCCTGGTGTCGGTCTGAGGTCGAAAGAGCAGAAGCCTTTTCTGACCATCTACATAGTGCATTCTCACCTTTCGACAGATGCACTGGGGAAGAAAGAGCTGCAACCATAAGGTTCGTAGACAGCCCAAGTGCTCCTGGCCCGCCAATACAGCCCGTCGTACCATAGGAGATTGCGCAGGAGATCGCCTCCTTAAAAAATGGCAAGTCACCAGGTCCTGACCGAATCGATGCAACAGCACTGAAAATGTTGCCCCTAATCTGTTCCCAAAGGCTGGCTAACATCTTTAACAGCTGCATCCGTCTAGGGTACTTCCCGAAAGTGTCGAAGCGTGCTGAAGTAATTGTCCTCCTCAAGCCTGGAAAACCTAAAGCCAATCTAGCCTCGTATCGTCCGATTAGTTTGCTGGCAATCCTCTCTTAAATACTTGAAAGATTTTTTTTGCGTAGAGTACTGCCAGTATTGGACGAGGATGGACTGATCCCTGATCACCAGTTTGGCTTCAGACGCTTCCATGGAACACCTGAGCAATGCCACCGGATTGTTGAGAGCATACTTAAGGCTTTCGAAAAGAAAAAGTACTGCTGCGCCGTTATGCTGGATATCAAACAGGCGTTTGACAGAGTCTGGCACCCTGGATTCCTTTTCAAAATTGAATCCCACCTCCCAAGTTCCCACTTCGCCTTTCTCAAGTCGTACACAGAGGAAAGAGAATTTCGAGTGAGATGCGGATCATCAATCAGCACCCCTAGGCCCATAAGAGCAGGAGTACCACAAGGCAGTGTTCTTGGACCCATCTTGTACACTCTCTAGACAGCGGACCTTCCCATCACCCCCTCTCGGAACCTCACAGTAGCCAAATATGCAGATGACACCGCCTTCCTAGCCTCCGCCACAGATCCCCAGGAAGCATCAGCCATCATACAGAGACAACTGGATGCTCTCGATCCATGGCTGAAACGATGGAACATCGTGGTCAACGCGGAGAAACCCTCACATACAACCTTCGCACTACGCAGGGGAGAATGCCCCCCCGTCACACTGAACGGGGAAATCATTCCAACGAACACTCCCAAATATCTAGGGCTGACCCTGGACCGCATGCTCACATGGCGTCCACACCTAATCAACAAGCGCAACCAGGCCAACCTACGACTTAAGTAACTGCACTGGCTCCTGGAGAGAAGGTCCAAGCTCAAAGAAAAATTCAAACTGCTTATTTACAAAGTAGTGCTGAAGCCAATCTAGACATATGGGATACAGTTGTGGGGCACGGCAAGCTGTTCTAACCGCATCAGAATCCAGCGGTTTTAGAATAAATGCCTGAGAACAGTTTCGAACGCCCATCCGTACCACGAAAACTCAATAATCCATAAAGAGCTTGGAATTAGATGGGTAGCAGAGGAGATCACCCGTCTCAGCGAAAGATACATAAAAAGACTGGACAACCACCCCAACCATCTGGCCATCAACCTCCTAGATAATAGCCAATCCCTAAGACGCCTGAATAGAAAACACCCGCTTGACCTCCCCAACCAATAGACACCTAAGTCAACCTCATTAGATATCCATTCCATGTACCTCCCTTAAGTCAAGGTCACCCCCAAACCATTTAATGATTGTCCACTCGGATAGATTTCAAATACAAAATAAGAAAGTTTTTTTTTTTTTTTTTTTTTTTTTTATTGTTATTATTTAATTAATGAAACCGTGCTACAATTTTGCACCTTAACAATACAAGCAAAAAATTATTTTCAATAAGCCCATCGCCGAGCGCTTAGCACGGGGATTTATGATAATGGAGGATGAAACGGGGATTTATGTTCGTGGAGGGGGAAGCGTCTTCACGAAGCCTTGTCTTTTTAGCCTTCTAAGCGGCCTGGCGGGAAGTAAATTCCTGGCTAGTTCGCTGCGATGGGTGGTGAGTCTGTCTCTGTACCTGCTGGTGTGTCTATTGATCTGCTCCTCCACAGTATGCAGATTGAGGTCTCGGTGTAAAGTTGAATTTCGTACATACCAAGAACAGTTGGTTATCTGCCTTAGGGTACGATTCTGCAGTACGTTAATATAAAGAAGTAAGAAATAACAATGTAAAAAAGAAAAACTTTTGGGAGAATGTTTAAATGGTTAATTGGGCAATTCGAAACATTTTACAAATTAATAATCAGTCCACTACAAAAATGAAATGCTGTAGAAAGAAACATTTAATTAAAATGTACCTATAACAATCCCCACTTTTGTGGCCCTTGGCAGAATGTTCAAGCATTAAACATGTGTATAAGTTAACTAAAGTAAAGCAGCCTCCGTAACCGTGACTTATCGTCGGTCAAACTGGTGCCCTAGGATTTTGATCGGATGCCGGTAGACACTGCATTCTTGGTTGCCCGCTGCGAGTATCATATTCTGTTAGCTTTAAGTCAAATATATTTTGTATAATCTTCAGTTCTGATTTTATATCGCAAGCGAGCGTCCTCCTCGCAAATAAATAAATATAAAACTAACTCACCAGACTTTTACTGAAAAGCCCCGCTTTTCAATAAAATACCAAAAAATAATAACAAACCATGCAAATAACTGGACGAAATATAAATAACTTAAATAATTGGCGCCCAACAACAATACGTATCTGCGAAATAAAGTTTAGTAAAGAATATTATTATTATTTTTTTTTTTTTTTTTTTTTTTTAATAAGAAAGTTAAAAAAAATGTCTGTAGTTTTGGTGTCGTAATTTTTATTTTGGTCTAGTTTTCGCAATTGCTGCCGGAGCAAAACAAGGGCATCTGCGCGGAAAAAATTAATTTTTTAGTGTTTAAGTCATTAATTATTGACTTAAATTATTATAAAAAAGGGGACAGTTGGATTTGTACATCCGATAACGTTGCATCTTCAAAAACCAACAAAAATTCAGAGATTGCAACAATAGAAGTGGAAAAACATCGATGTTTGAAAATTTGACATCGGTGTTACCGATTTTTTTAAAACATCAAAGTCATTGATGGCTGTTGGGTGTTTTCAAGTTGTAAGTAGTAAAGTCTACTTAAAACGAATTATTTTTACACAAAGCTATACAAACCTCTAACTATAATTAAACATTTATTGTGCATATATTAAAGACAATTTTATACCAAATTTGGGAATGTATATAAAAAGTGCGGAAAACCTGAATGAAGCCGAATAGTATCTTGCGTATGACAGGTATAAGCTGTAATTAATATTTATTGCTGAATAACCACAACCAGTCTATCCGAATATAACCTATCGATAATTTTATAATTTATTTAAACAACAATTTAACAAAGATCTGCTAAATATGAATAAAAATATAAATATAACTACACTATAACTATTCTAGGAGATATTCTATGATTTTAAGTTTATTTACATTAAGAGAGAGTTCAGGGGAAAGAGTATGTGATAAAAGGTTATAGTTCTTACAAATAGTGCGAAAGGGGTCGTGTTCAGCGAAGTTACATCTGCAGATAGGTAACCATAGGGGTCGGAAGGACATAGTTTTCCTATTAGGGATGAAAAAATATAGTTGGCTTAGCAAGTGTTTAGAATCAACCATGCCATGGATTAGCATGTGTAGAAACATGACCCCAGCACAGGTTCGGCGCTCCTTCAATGGAGGTAACTTTAACAATTTCAGCCTGCAACGGTACGGCGGGAGACGATTATCAGGATCCCAGTTTAGGTTTTTTAATGCAAATAACAGAAACTGCTTTTGCACCGACTCAATACTATTTTGGTAAGAGGAGTATTGAGGACTCCAAACGCACGAGCAATATTCAAGGATAGGACGAACTAGGGTGATATACAGGGATTTGGTGGTGAAAGGATCGTTAAATTCTTTAGACCATCGCTTAATAAAGGCTGACATTCCTCTGGCTTTATTCACTGTCACAGAAATGTGATCATTAAACTTAAGTTTATGATCAAAAAAACTCCGAGATCATTGATTGTGGAAACACGATTAAGGACGTGATTTCCGAGAGAGTAAGATATGATAAGCGGCACACTGCGATGGAATGTCATAAGTTTGCATTTAGAGCAGTTTAGGAACAGAAGATTAATTGAGCACCACAAATAGAGTTCGTCAAGGTCTAGTTTCAGATGCCTATGCAGGAAATGTTCCGAGAAGGAATAGCATAACTTGACATCATCAGCATACATAAGCGTAGAGGCATAACTAATCACATTGGGAAGATCGTTTTTTAATGCAAATAACAGAAACTGCTTTTGCACCGACTCAATACTATTTTGGTAAGAGGAGTATTGAGGACTCCAAACGCACGAGCAATATTCAAGGATAGGAAGAACTAGGGTGATATACAGGGATTTGGTGGTGAAAGGATCGTTAAATTCTTTAGACCATCACTTAATAAAGGCTAACATTCCTCTGGCTTTATTCACTGTCACAGAAATATGATCATTAAACTTAAGTTTATGATCAAAAAAACTCCGAGATCATTGATTGTGGAAACACGATCAAGGACGTGATTTCCGAGAGAGTAAGATATGATAAGCGGCACACTGCGATGGAATGTCATAAGTTTGCATTTAGAGCAGTTTTAGGAACAGAAGATTAATTGAGCACCACAAATAGAGTTCGTCAAGGTCTAGTTTCAGATGCCTATGCAGGAAATGTTCCGAGAAGGAATAGCATAACTTGACATCATCAGCATACATAAGCGTAGAGGCATAACTAATCACATTGGGAAGATCGTTTTTTAATGCAAATAACAGAAACTGCTTTTGCACCGACTCAATACTATTTTGGTAAGAGGAGTATTGAGGACTCCAAACGCACGAGCAATATTCAAGGATAAGACGAGCTAGGGTGATATACAGGGATTTGGTGGTGAAAGGATCGTTAAATTCTTTAGACCATCACTTAATAAAGGCTAACATTCCTCTGGCTTTATTCACTGTCACAGAAATATGATCATTAAACTTAAGTTTATGATCAAAAAAACTCCGAGATCATTGATTGTGGAAACACGATCAAGGACGTGATTTCCGAGAGAGTAAGATATGATAAGCGGCACACTGCGATGGAATGTCATAAGTTTGCATTTAGAGCAGTTTAGGAACAGAAGATGAATTGAGCACCACAAATAGAGTTCGTCAAGGTCTAGTTTCAGATGCCTATGCAGGAAATGTTCCGAGAAGGAATAGCATAACTTGACATCATCAGCATACATAAGCGTAGAGGCATAACTAATCACATTGGGAAGATCGTTTTTTAATGCAAATAACAGAAACTGCTTTTGCACCGACTCAATACTATTTTGGTAAGAGGAGTATTGAGGACTCCAAACGCACGAGCAATATTCAAGGATAGGACGAACTAGGGTGATATACAGGGATTTGGTGGTGAAAGGATCGTTAAATTCTTTAGACCATCACTTAATAAAGGCTAACATTCCTCTGGCTTTATTCACTGTCACAGAAATATGATCATTAAACTTAAGTTTATGATCAAAAAAACTCCGAGATCATTGATTGTGGAAACACGATCAAGGACGTGATTTCCGAGAGAGTAAGATATGATAAGCGGCACACTGCGATGGAATGTCATAAGTTTGCATTTAGAGCAGTTTAGGAACAGAAGATGAATTGAGCACCACAAATAGAGTTCGTCAAGGTCTAGTTTCAGATGCCTATGCAGGAAATGTTCCGAGAAGGAATAGCATAACTTGACATCATCAGCATACATAAGCGTAGAGGCATAACTAATCACATTGGGAAGATCGTTTTTTAATGCAAATAACAGAAACTGCTTTTGCACCGACTCAATACTATTTTGGTAAGGGGAGTATTGAGGACTCCAAACGCACGAGCAATATTCAAGGATAGGAAGAACTAGGGTGATATACAGGGATTTGGTGGTGAAAGGATCGTTAAATTCTTTAGACCATCACTTAATAAAGGCTAACATTCCTCTGGCTTTATTCACTGTCACAGAAATATGATCATTAAACTTAAGTTTATGATCAAAAAAACTCCGAGATCATTGATTGTGGAAACACGATCAAGGACGTGATTTCCGAGAGAGTAAGATATGATAAGCGGCACACTGCGATGGAATGTCATAAGTTTGCATTTAGAGCAGTTTTAGGAACAGAAGATTAATTGAGCACCACAAATAGAGTTCGTCAAGGTCTAGTTTCAGATGCCTATGCAGGAAATGTTCCGAGAAGGAATAGCATAACTTGACATCATCAGCATACATAAGCGTAGAGGCATAACTAATCACATTGGGAAGATCGTTTTTTAATGCAAATAACAGAAACTGCTTTTGCACCGACTCAATACTATTTTGGTAAGAGGAGTATTGAGGACTCCAAACGCACGAGCAATATTCAAGGATAAGACGAGCTAGGGTGATATACAGGGATTTGGTGGTGAAAGGATCGTTAAATTCTTTAGACCATCACTTAATAAAGGCTAACATTCCTCTGGCTTTATTCACTGTCACAGAAATATGATCATTAAACTTAAGTTTATGATCAAAAAAACTCCGAGATCATTGATTGTGGAAACACGATCAAGGACGTGATTTCCGAGAGAGTAAGATATGATAAGCGGCACACTGCGATGGAATGTCATAAGTTTGCATTTAGAGCAGTTTAGGAACAGAAGATGAATTGAGCACCACAAATAGAGTTCGTCAAGGTCTAGTTTCAGATGCCTATGCAGGAAATGTTCCGAGAAGGAATAGCATAACTTGACATCATCAGCATACATAAGCGTAGAGGCATAACTAATCACATTGGGAAGATCGTTTTTTAATGCAAATAACAGAAACTGCTTTTGCACCGACTCAATACTATTTTGGTAAGAGGAGTATTGAGGACTCCAAACGCACGAGCAATATTCAAGGATAGGACGAACTAGGGTGATATACAGGGATTTGGTAGTGAAAGGATCGTTAAATTCTTTAGACCATCACTTAATAAAGGCTAACATTCCTCTGGCTTTATTCACTGTCACAGAAATATGATCATTAAACTTAAGTTTATGATCAAAAAAACTCCGAGATCATTGATTGTGGAAACACGATCAAGGACGTGATTTCCGAGAGAGTAAGATATGATAAGCGGCACACTGCGATGGAATGTCATAAGTTTGCATTTAGAGCAGTTTAGGAACAGAAGATTAATTGAGCACCACAAATAGAGTTCGTCAAGGTCTAGTTTCAGATGCCTATGCAGGAAATGTTCCGAGAAGGAATAGCATAACTTGACATCATCAGCATACATAAGCGTAGAGGCATAACTAATCACATTGGGAAGATCGTTTTTTAATGCAAATAACAGAAACTGCTTTTGCACCGACTCAATACTATTTTGGTAAGAGGAGTATTGAGGACTCCAAACGCACGAGCAATATTCAAGGATAGGACGAACTAGGGTGATATACAGGGATTTGGTGGTGAAAGGATCGTTAAATTCTTTAGACCATCACTTAATAAAGGCTAACATTCCTCTGGCTTTATTCACTGTCACAGAAATATGATCATTAAACTTAAGTTTATGATCAAAAAAACTCCGAGATCATTGATTGTGGAAACACGATCAAGGACGTGATTTCCGAGAGAGTAAGATATGATAAGCGGCACACTGCGATGGAATGTCATAAGTTTGCATTTAGAGCAGTTTAGGAACAGAAGATGAATTGAGCACCACAAATAGAGTTCGTCAAGGTCTAGTTTCAGATGCCTATGCAGGAAATGTTCCGAGAAGGAATAGCATAACTTGACATCATCAGCATACATAAGCGTAGAGGCATAACTAATCACATTGGGAAGATCGTTTTTTAATGCAAATAACAGAAACTGCTTTTGCACCGACTCAATACTATTTTGGTAAGGGGAGTATTGAGGACTCCAAACGCACGAGCAATATTCAAGGATAGGACGAACTAGGGTGATATACATGGATTTGGTGGTGAAAGGATCGTTAAATTCTTTAGACCATCGCTTAATAAAGGCTGACATTCCTCTGGCTTTATTCACTGTCACAGAAATGTGATCATTAAACTTAAGTTTATGATCAAAAAAACTCCGAGATCATTGATTGTGGAAACACGATCAAGGACGTGATTTCCAAAAGAGTAAGATATGATAAGCGGCACACTGCGATGGAATGTCATAAGTTTGCATTTAGAGCAGTTTTAGGAACAGAAGATTAATTGAGCACCACAAATAGAGTTCGTCAAGGTCTAGTTTCAGATGCCTATGCAGGAAATGTTCCGAGAAGGAATAGCATAACTTGACATCATCAGCATACATAAGCGTAGAGGCATAACTAATCACATTGGGAAGATCGTTTTTTAATGCAAATAACAGAAACTGCTTTTGCAGCGACTCAATACTATTTTGGTAAGGGGAGTATTGAGGACTCCAAACGCACGAGCAATATTCAAGGATAGGACGAACTAGGGTGATATACAGGGATTTGGTAGTGAAAGGATCGTTAAATTCTTTAGACCATCACTTAATAAAAGCTAACATTCCTCTGGCTTTATTCACTGTCACAGAAATATGATCATTAAACTTAAGTTTATGATCAAAAAAACTCCGAGATCATTGATTGTGGAAACACGATCAAGAACGTGATTTCCGAGAGAGTAAGATATGATAAGCGGCACACTTCGATGGAATGTCATAAGTTTGCATTTAGAGCAGTTTTAGGAACAGAAGATTAATTGAGCACCACAAATAGAGTTCGTCAAGGTCTAGTTTCAGATGCCTATGCAGGAAATGTTCCAAGAGGAATAGCATAACTTGACATCATCAGCATACATAAGCGTAGAGGCATAACTAATCACATTGGGAAGATCGTTTTTTAATGCAAATAACAGAAACTGCTTTTGCACCGACTCAATACTATTTTGGTAAGAGGAGTATTGAGGACTCCAAACGCACGAGCAATATTCAAGGATAGGACGAGCTAGCGTGATATACAGGGATTTGGTGGTGAAAGGATCGTTAAATTCTTTAGACCATCACTTAATAAAGGCTAACATTCCTCTGGCTTTATTCACTGTCACAGAAATATGATCATTAAACTTAAGTTTATGATCAAAAAAACTCCGAGATCATTGATTGTGGAAACACGATCAAGGACGTGATTTCCGAGAGAGTAAGATATGATAAGCGGCACACTGCGATGGAATGTCATAAGTTTGCATTTAGAGCAGTTTAGGAACAGAAGATGAATTGAGCACCACAAATAGAGTTCGTCAAGGTCTAGTTTCAGATGCCTATGCAGGAAATGTTCCGAGAAGGAATAGCATAACTTGACATCATCAGCATACATAAGCGTAGAGGCATAACTAATCACATTGGGAAGATCGTTTTTTAATGCAAATAACAGAAACTGCTTTTGCACCGACTCAATACTATTTTGGTAAGAGGAGTATTGAGGACTCCAAACGCACGAGCAATATTCAAGGATAGGACGAACTAGGGTGATATACAGGGATTTGGTAGTGAAAGGATCGTTAAATTCTTTAGACCATCACTTAATAAAGGCTAACATTCCTCTGGCTTTATTCACTGTCACAGAAATATGATCATTAAACTTAAGTTTATGATCAAAAAAACTCCGAGATCATTGATTGTGGAAACACGATCAAGGACGTGATTTCCGAGAGAGTAAGATATGATAAGCGGCACACTGCGATGGAATGTCATAAGTTTGCATTTAGAGCAGTTTAGGAACAGAAGATTAATTGAGCACCACAAATAGAGTTCGTCAAGGTCTAGTTTCAGATGCCTATGCAGGAAATGTTCCGAGAAGGAATAGCATAACTTGACATCATCAGCATACATAAGCGTAGAGGCATAACTAATCACATTGGGAAGATCGTTTTTTAATGCAAATAACAGAAACTGCTTTTGCACCGACTCAATACTATTTTGGTAAGAGGAGTATTGAGGACTCCAAACGCACGAGCAATATTCAAGGATAGGACGAACTAGGGTGATATACAGGGATTTGGTGGTGAAAGGATCGTTAAATTCTTTAGACCATCACTTAATAAAGGCTAACATTCCTCTGGCTTTATTCACTGTCACAGAAATATGATCATTAAACTTAAGTTTATGATCAAAAAAACTCCGAGATCATTGATTGTGGAAACACGATCAAGGACGTGATTTCCGAGAGAGTAAGATATGATAAGCGGCACACTGCGATGGAATGTCATAAGTTTGCATTTAGAGCAGTTTAGGAACAGAAGATGAATTGAGCACCACAAATAGAGTTCGTCAAGGTCTAGTTTCAGATGCCTATGCAGGAAATGTTCCGAGAAGGAATAGCATAACTTGACATCATCAGCATACATAAGCGTAGAGGCATAACTAATCACATTGGGAAGATCGTTTTTTAATGCAAATAACAGAAACTGCTTTTGCACCGACTCAATACTATTTTGGTAAGGGGAGTATTGAGGACTCCAAACGCACGAGCAATATTCAAGGATAGGACGAACTAGGGTGATATACAGGGATTTGGTGGTGAAAGGATCGTTAAATTCTTTAGACCATCACTTAATAAAGGCTAACATTCCTCTGGCTTTATTCACTGTCACAGAAATATGATCATTAAACTTAAGTTTATGATCAAAAAAACTCCGAGATCATTGATTGTGGAAACACGATCAAGGACGTGATTTCCGAGAGAGTAAGATATGATAAGCGGCACACTGCGATGGAATGTCATAAGTTTGCATTTAGAGCAGTTTAGGAACAGAAGATGAATTGAGCACCACAAATAGAGTTCGTCAAGGTCTAGTTTCAGATGCCTATGCAGGAAATGTTCCGAGAAGGAATAGCATAACTTGACATCATCAGCATACATAAGCGTAGAGGCATAACTAATCACATTGGGAAGATCGTTTTTTAATGCAAATAACAGAAACTGCTTTTGCACCGACTCAATACTATTTTGGTAAGAGGAGTATTGAGGACTCCAAACGCACGAGCAATATTCAAGGATAAGACGAGCTAGGGTGATATACAGGGATTTGGTGGTGAAAGGATCGTTAAATTCTTTAGACCATCACTTAATAAAGGCTAACATTCCTCTGGCTTTATTCACTGTCACAGAAATATGATCATTAAACTTAAGTTTATGATCAAAAAAACTCCGAGATCATTGATTGTGGAAACACGATCAAGGACGTGATTTCCGAGAGAGTAAGATATGATAAGCGGCACACTGCGATGGAATGTCATAAGTTTGCATTTAGAGCAGTTTAGGAACAGAAGATGAATTGAGCACCACAAATAGAGTTCGTCAAGGTCTAGTTTCAGATGCCTATGCAGGAAATGTTCCGAGAAGGAATAGCATAACTTGACATCATCAGCATACATAAGCGTAGAGGCATAACTAATCACATTGGGAAGATCGTTTTTTAATGCAAATAACAGAAACTGCTTTTGCACCGACTCAATACTATTTTGGTAAGGGGAGTATTGAGGACTCCAAACGCACGAGCAATATTCAAGGATAGGAAGAACTAGGGTGATATACAGGGATTTGGTGGTGAAAGGATCGTTAAATTCTTTAGACCATCACTTAATAAAGGCTAACATTCCTCTGGCTTTATTCACTGTCACAGAAATATGATCATTAAACTTAAGTTTATGATCAAAAAAACTCCGAGATCATTGATTGTGGAAACACGATCAAGGACGTGATTTCCGAGAGAGTAAGATATGATAAGCGGCACACTGCGATGGAATGTCATAAGTTTGCATTTAGAGCAGTTTTAGGAACAGAAGATTAATTGAGCACCACAAATAGAGTTCGTCAAGGTCTAGTTTCAGATGCCTATGCAGGAAATGTTCCGAGAAGGAATAGCATAACTTGACATCATCAGCATACATAAGCGTAGAGGCATAACTAATCACATTGGGAAGATCGTTTTTTAATGCAAATAACAGAAACTGCTTTTGCACCGACTCAATACTATTTTGGTAAGAGGAGTATTGAGGACTCCAAACGCACGAGCAATATTCAAGGATAAGACGAGCTAGGGTGATATACAGGGATTTGGTGGTGAAAGGATCGTTAAATTCTTTAGACCATCACTTAATAAAGGCTAACATTCCTCTGGCTTTATTCACTGTCACAGAAATATGATCATTAAACTTAAGTTTATGATCAAAAAAACTCCGAGATCATTGATTGTGGAAACACGATCAAGGACGTGATTTCCGAGAGAGTAAGATATGATAAGCGGCACACTGCGATGGAATGTCATAAGTTTGCATTTAGAGCAGTTTAGGAACAGAAGATGAATTGAGCACCACAAATAGAGTTCGTCAAGGTCTAGTTTCAGATGCCTATGCAGGAAATGTTCCGAGAAGGAATAGCATAACTTGACATCATCAGCATACATAAGCGTAGAGGCATAACTAATCACATTGGGAAGATCGTTTTTTAATGCAAATAACAGAAACTGCTTTTGCACCGACTCAATACTATTTTGGTAAGAGGAGTATTGAGGACTCCAAACGCACGAGCAATATTCAAGGATAGGACGAACTAGGGTGATATACAGGGATTTGGTAGTGAAAGGATCGTTAAATTCTTTAGACCATCACTTAATAAAGGCTAACATTCCTCTGGCTTTATTCACTGTCACAGAAATATGATCATTAAACTTAAGTTTATGATCAAAAAAACTCCGAGATCATTGATTGTGGAAACACGATCAAGGACGTGATTTCCGAGAGAGTAAGATATGATAAGCGGCACACTGCGATGGAATGTCATAAGTTTGCATTTAGAGCAGTTTAGGAACAGAAGATTAATTGAGCACCACAAATAGAGTTCGTCAAGGTCTAGTTTCAGATGCCTATGCAGGAAATGTTCCGAGAAGGAATAGCATAACTTGACATCATCAGCATACATAAGCGTAGAGGCATAACTAATCACATTGGGAAGATCGTTTTTTAATGCAAATAACAGAAACTGCTTTTGCACCGACTCAATACTATTTTGGTAAGAGGAGTATTGAGGACTCCAAACGCACGAGCAATATTCAAGGATAGGACGAACTAGGGTGATATACAGGGATTTGGTGGTGAAAGGATCGTTAAATTCTTTAGACCATCACTTAATAAAGGCTAACATTCCTCTGGCTTTATTCACTGTCACAGAAATATGATCATTAAACTTAAGTTTATGATCAAAAAAACTCCGAGATCATTGATTGTGGAAACACGATCAAGGACGTGATTTCCGAGAGAGTAAGATATGATAAGCGGCACACTGCGATGGAATGTCATAAGTTTGCATTTAGAGCAGTTTAGGAACAGAAGATGAATTGAGCACCACAAATAGAGTTCGTCAAGGTCTAGTTTCAGATGCCTATGCAGGAAATGTTCCGAGAAGGAATAGCATAACTTGACATCATCAGCATACATAAGCGTAGAGGCATAACTAATCACATTGGGAAGATCGTTTTTTAATGCAAATAACAGAAACTGCTTTTGCACCGACTCAATACTATTTTGGTAAGGGGAGTATTGAGGACTCCAAACGCACGAGCAATATTCAAGGATAGGACGAACTAGGGTGATATACATGGATTTGGTGGTGAAAGGATCGTTAAATTCTTTAGACCATCGCTTAATAAAGGCTGACATTCCTCTGGCTTTATTCACTGTCACAGAAATGTGATCATTAAACTTAAGTTTATGATCAAAAAAACTCCGAGATCATTGATTGTGGAAACACGATCAAGGACGTGATTTCCAAAAGAGTAAGATATGATAAGCGGCACACTGCGATGGAATGTCATAAGTTTGCATTTAGAGCAGTTTTAGGAACAGAAGATTAATTGAGCACCACAAATAGAGTTCGTCAAGGTCTAGTTTCAGATGCCTATGCAGGAAATGTTCCGAGAAGGAATAGCATAACTTGACATCATCAGCATACATAAGCGTAGAGGCATAACTAATCACATTGGGAAGATCGTTTTTTAATGCAAATAACAGAAACTGCTTTTGCAGCGACTCAATACTATTTTGGTAAGGGGAGTATTGAGGACTCCAAACGCACGAGCAATATTCAAGGATAGGACGAACTAGGGTGATATACAGGGATTTGGTAGTGAAAGGATCGTTAAATTCTTTAGACCATCACTTAATAAAAGCTAACATTCCTCTGGCTTTATTCACTGTCACAGAAATATGATCATTAAACTTAAGTTTATGATCAAAAAAACTCCGAGATCATTGATTGTGGAAACACGATCAAGAACGTGATTTCCGAGAGAGTAAGATATGATAAGCGGCACACTGCGATGGAATGTCATAAGTTTGCATTTAGAGCAGTTTTAGGAACAGAAGATTAATTGAGCACCACAAATAGAGTTCGTCAAGGTCTAGTTTCAGATGCCTATGCAGGAAATGTTCCAAGAGGAATAGCATAACTTGACATCATCAGCATACATAAGCGTAGAGGCATAACTAATCACATTGGGAAGATCGTTTTTTAATGCAAATAACAGAAACTGCTTTTGCACCGACTCAATACTATTTTGGTAAGAGGAGTATTGAGGACTCCAAACGCACGAGCAATATTCAAGGATAGGACGAGCTAGCGTGATATACAGGGATTTGGTGGTGAAAGGATCGTTAAATTCTTTAGACCATCACTTAATAAAGGCTAACATTCCTCTGGCTTTATTCACTGTCACAGAAATATGATCATTAAACTTAAGTTTATGATCAAAAAAACTCCGAGATCATTGATTGTGGAAACACGATCAAGGACGTGATTTCCGAGAGAGTAAGATATGATAAGCGGCACACTGCGATGGAATGTCATAAGTTTGCATTTAGAGCAGTTTAGGAACAGAAGATGAATTGAGCACCACAAATAGAGTTCGTCAAGGTCTAGTTTCAGATGCCTATGCAGGAAATGTTCCGAGAAGGAATAGCATAACTTGACATCATCAGCATACATAAGCGTAGAGGCATAACTAATCACATTGGGAAGATCGTTTTTTAATGCAAATAACAGAAACTGCTTTTGCACCGACTCAATACTATTTTGGTAAGAGGAGTATTGAGGACTCCAAACGCACGAGCAATATTCAAGGATAGGACGAACTAGGGTGATATACAGGGATTTGGTAGTGAAAGGATCGTTAAATTCTTTAGACCATCACTTAATAAAGGCTAACATTCCTCTGGCTTTATTCACTGTCACAGAAATATGATCATTAAACTTAAGTTTATGATCAAAAAAACTCCGAGATCATTGATTGTGGAAACACGATCAAGGACGTGATTTCCGAGAGAGTAAGATATGATAAGCGGCACACTGCGATGGAATGTCATAAGTTTGCATTTAGAGCAGTTTAGGAACAGAAGATTAATTGAGCACCACAAATAGAGTTCGTCAAGGTCTAGTTTCAGATGCCTATGCAGGAAATGTTCCGAGAAGGAATAGCATAACTTGACATCATCAGCATACATAAGCGTAGAGGCATAACTAATCACATTGGGAAGATCGTTTTTTAATGCAAATAACAGAAACTGCTTTTGCACCGACTCAATACTATTTTGGTAAGAGGAGTATTGAGGACTCCAAACGCACGAGCAATATTCAAGGATAGGACGAACTAGGGTGATATACAGGGATTTGGTGGTGAAAGGATCGTTAAATTCTTTAGACCATCACTTAATAAAGGCTAACATTCCTCTGGCTTTATTCACTGTCACAGAAATATGATCATTAAACTTAAGTTTATGATCAAAAAAACTCCGAGATCATTGATTGTGGAAACACGATCAAGGACGTGATTTCCGAGAGAGTAAGATATGATAAGCGGCACACTGCGATGGAATGTCATAAGTTTGCATTTAGAGCAGTTTAGGAACAGAAGATGAATTGAGCACCACAAATAGAGTTCGTCAAGGTCTAGTTTCAGATGCCTATGCAGGAAATGTTCCGAGAAGGAATAGCATAACTTGACATCATCAGCATACATAAGCGTAGAGGCATAACTAATCACATTGGGAAGATCGTTTTTTAATGCAAATAACAGAAACTGCTTTTGCACCGACTCAATACTATTTTGGTAAGGGGAGTATTGAGGACTCCAAACGCACGAGCAATATTCAAGGATAGGACGAACTAGGGTGATATACAGGGATTTGGTGGTGAAAGGATCGTTAAATTCTTTAGACCATCACTTAATAAAGGCTAACATTCCTCTGGCTTTATTCACTGTCACAGAAATATGATCATTAAACTTAAGTTTATGATCAAAAAAACTCCGAGATCATTGATTGTGGAAACACGATCAAGGACGTGATTTCCGAGAGAGTAAGATATGATAAGCGGCACACTGCGATGGAATGTCATAAGTTTGCATTTAGAGCAGTTTAGGAACAGAAGATTAATTGAGCACCACAAATAGAGTTCGTCAAGGTCTAGTTTCAGATGCCTATGCAGGAAATGTTCCGAGAAGGAATAGCATAACTTGACATCATCAGCATACATAAGCGTAGAGGCATAACTAATCACATTGGGAAGATCGTTTTTTAATGCAAATAACAGAAACTGCTTTTGCACCGACTCAATACTATTTTGGTAAGAGGAGTATTGAGGACTCCAAACGCACGAGCAATATTCAAGGATAGGACGAACTAGGGTGATATACAGGGATTTGGTGGTGAAAGGATCGTTAAATTGTTTAGACCATCACTTAATAAAGGCTAACATTCCTCTGGCTTTATTCACTGTCACAGAAATATGATCATTAAACTTAAGTTTATGATCAAAAAAACTCCGAGATCATTGATTGTGGAAACACGATCAAGGACGTGATTTCCGAGAGAGTAAGATATGATAAGCGGCACACTGCGATGGAATGTCATAAGTTTGCATTTAGAGCAGTTTAGGAACAGAAGATGAATTGAGCACCACAAATAGAGTTCGTCAAGGTCTAGTTTCAGATGCCTATGCAGGGAATGTTCCGAGAAGGAATAGCATAACTTGACATCATCAGCATACATAAGCGTAGAGGCATAACTAATCACATTGGGAAGATCGTTTTTTAATGCAAATAACAGAAACTGCTTTTGCACCGACTCAATACTATTTTGGTAAGAGGAGTATTGAGGACTCCAAACGCACGAGCAATATTCAAGGATAGGACGAACTAGGGTGATATACAGGGATTTGGTAGTGAAAGGATCGTTAAATTCTTTAGACCATCGCTTAATAAAGGCTGACATTCCTCTGGCTTTATTCACTGTCACAGAAATGTGATCATTAAACTTAAGTTTATGATCAAAAAAACTCCGAGATCATTGATTGTGGAAACACGATTAAGGACGTGATTTCCGAGAGAGTAAGATATGATAAGCGGCACACTGCGATGGAATGTCATAAGTTTGCATTTAGAGCAGTTTAGGGACAGAAGATTAATTGAGCACCACAAATAGAGTTCGTCAAGGTCTAGTTTCAGATGCCTATGCAGGAAATGTTCCGAGAAGGAATAGCATAACTTGACATCATCAGCATACATAAGCGTAGAGGCATAACTAATCACATTGGGAAGATCGTTTTTTAATGCAAATAACAGAAACTGCTTTTGCACCGACTCAATACTATTTTGGTAGGAGGAGTATTGAGGACTCCAAACGCACGAGCAATATTCAAGGATAGGACGAACTAGGGTGATATACAGGGATTTGGTGGTGAAAGGATCGTTAAATTCTTTAGACCATCACTTAATAAAGGCTAACATTCCTCTGGCTTTATTCACTGTCACAGAAATATGATCATTAAACTTAAGTTTATGATCAAAAAAACTCCGAGATCATTGATTGTGGAAACACGATCAAGGACGTGATTTCCGAGAGAGTAAGATATGATAAGCGGCACACTGCGATGGAATGTCATAAGTTTGCATTTAGAGCAGTTTAGGAACAGAAGATGAATTGAGCACCACAAATAGAGTTCGTCAAGGTCTAGTTTCAGATGCCTATGCAGGAAATGTTCCGAGAAGGAATAGCATAACTTGACATCATCAGCATACATAAGCGTAGAGGCATAACTAATCACATTGGGAAGATCGTTTTTTAATGCAAATAACAGAAACTGCTTTTGCACCGACTCAATACTATTTTGGTAAGGGGAGTATTGAGGACTCCAAACGCACGAGCAATATTCAAGGATAGGACGAACTAGGGTGATATACAGGGATTTGGTGGTGAAAGGATCGTTAAATTCTTTAGACCATCACTTAATAAAGGCTAACATTCCTCTGGCTTTATTCACTGTCACAGAAATATGATCATTAAACTTAAGTTTATGATCAAAAAAACTCCGAGATCATTGATTGTGGAAACACGATCAAGGACGTGATTTCCGAGAGAGTAAGATATGATAAGCGGCACACTGCGATGGAATGTCATAAGTTTGCATTTAGAGCAGTTTAGGAACAGAAGATGAATTGAGCACCACAAATAGAGTTCGTCAAGGTCTAGTTTCAGATGCCTATGCAGGAAATGTTCCGAGAAGGAATAGCATAACTTGACATCATCAGCATACATAAGCGTAGAGGCATAACTAATCACATTGGGAAGATCGTTTTTTAATGCAAATAACAGAAACTGCTTTTGCACCGACTCAATACTATTTTGGTAAGAGGAGTATTGAGGACTCCAAACGCACGAGCAATATTCAAGGATAGGACGAACTAGGGTGATATACAGGGATTTGGTGGTGAAAGGATCGTTAAATTCTTTAGACCATCACTTAATAAAGGCTAACATTCCTCTGGCTTTATTCACTGTCACAGAAATATGATCATTAAACTTAAGTTTATGATCAAAAAAACTCCGAGATCATTGATTGTGGAAACACGATCAAGGACGTGATTTCCGAGAGAGTAAGATATGATAAGCGGCACACTGCGATGGAATGTCATAAGTTTGCATTTAGAGCAGTTTAGGAACAGAAGATGAATTGAGCACCACAAATAGAGTTCGTCAAGGTCTAGTTTCAGATGCCTATGCAGGAAATGTTCCGAGAAGGAATAGCATAACTTGACATCATCAGCATACATAAGCGTAGAGGCATAACTAATCACATTGGGAAGATCGTTTTTTAATGCAAATAACAGAAACTGCTTTTGCACCGACTCAATACTATTTTGGTAAGGGGAGTATTGAGGACTCCAAACGCACGAGCAATATTCAAGGATAGGACGAACTAGGGTGATATACAGGGATTTGGTGGTGAAAGGATCGTTAAATTCTTTAGACCATCACTTAATAAAGGCTAACATTCCTCTGGCTTTATTCACTGTCACAGAAATATGATCATTAAACTTAAGTTTATGATCAAAAAAACTCCGAGATCATTGATTGTGGAAACACGATCAAGGACGTGATTTCCGAGAGAGTAAGATATGATAAGCGGCACACTGCGATGGAATGTCATAAGTTTGCATTTAGAGCAGTTTAGGAACAGAAGATGAATTGAGCACCACAAATAGAGTTCGTCAAGGTCTAGTTTCAGATGCCTATGCAGGAAATGTTCCGAGAAGGAATAGCATAACTTGACATCATCAGCATACATAAGCGTAGAGGCATAACTAATCACATTGGGAAGATCGTTTTTTAATGCAAATAACAGAAACTGCTTTTGCACCGACTCAATACTATTTTGGTAAGAGGAGTATTGAGGACTCCAAACGCACGAGCAATATTCAAGGATAGGACGAACTAGGGTGATATACAGGGATTTGGTGGTGAAAGGATCGTTAAATTCTTTAGACCATCACTTAATAAAGGCTAACATTCCTCTGGCTTTATTCACTGTCACAGAAATATGATCATTAAACTTAAGTTTATGATCAAAAAAACTCCGAGATCATTGATTGTGGAAACACGATCAAGGACGTGATTTCCGAGAGAGTAAGATATGATAAGCGGCACACTGCGATGGAATGTCATAAGTTTGCATTTAGAGCAGTTTAGGAACAGAAGATGAATTGAGCACCACAAATAGAGTTCGTCAAGGTCTAGTTTCAGATGCCTATGCAGGAAATGTTCCGAGAAGGAATAGCATAACTTGACATCATCAGCATACATAAGCGTAGAGGCATAACTAATCACATTGGGAAGATCGTTTTTTAATGCAAATAACAGAAACTGCTTTTGCACCGACTCAATACTATTTTGGTAAGGGGAGTATTGAGGACTCCAAACGCACGAGCAATATTCAAGGATAGGACGAACTAGGGTGATATACAGGGATTTGGTGGTGAAAGGATCGTTAAATTCTTTAGACCATCACTTAATAAAGGCTAACATTCCTCTGGCTTTATTCACTGTCACAGAAATATGATCATTAAACTTAAGTTTATGATCAAAAAAACTCCGAGATCATTGATTGTGGAAACACGATCAAGGACGTGATTTCCGAGAGAGTAAGATATGATAAGCGGCACACTGCGATGGAATGTCATAAGTTTGCATTTAGAGCAGTTTCGGAACAGAAGATTAATTGAGCACCACAAATAGAGTTCGTCAAGGTCTAGTTTCAGATGCCTATGCAGGAAATGTTCCGAGAAGGAATAGCATAACTTGACATCATCAGCATACATAAGCGTAGAGGCATAACTAATCACATTGGGAAGATCGTTTTTTAATGCAAATAACAGAAACTGCTTTTGCACCGACTCAATACTATTTTGGTAAGAGGAGTATTGAGGACTCCAAACGCACGAGCAATATTCAAGGATAGGACGAACTAGGGTGATATACAGGGATTTGGTGGTGAAAGGATCGTTAAATTCTTTAGACCATCACTTAATAAAGGCTAACATTCCTCTGGCTTTATTCACTGTCACAGAAATATGATCATTAAACTTAAGTTTATGATCAAAAAAACTCCGAGATCATTGATTGTGGAAACACGATCAAGGACGTGATTTCCGAGAGAGTAAGATATGATAAGCGGCACACTGCGATGGAATGTCATAAGTTTGCATTTAGAGCAGTTTAGGAACAGAAGATTAATTGAGCACCACAAATAGAGTTCGTCAAGGTCTAGTTTCAGATGCCTATGCAGGAAATGTTCCGAGAAGGAATAGCATAACTTGACATCATCAGCATACATAAGCGTAGAGGCATAACTAATCACATTGGGAAGATCGTTTTTTAATGCAAATAACAGAAACTGCTTTCACACCGACTCAATACTATTTTGGTAAGAGGAGGATTGAGGACTCCAAACGCACGAGCAATATTCAAGGATAGGACGAACTAGGGTGATATACAGGGATTTGGTGGTGAAAGGATCGTTAAATTCTTTAGACCATCACTTAATAAAGGCTAACATTCCTCTGGCTTTATTCACTGTCACAGAAATATGATCATTAAACTTAAGTTTATGATCAAAAAAACTCCGAGATCATTGATTGTGGAAACACGATCAAGGACGTGATTTCCGAGAGAGTAAGATATGATAAGCGGCACACTGCGATGGAATGTCATAAGTTTGCATTTAGAGCAGTTTAGGAACAGAAGATGAATTGAGCACCACAAATAGAGTTCGTCAAGGTCTAGTTTCAGATGCCTATGCAGGGAATGTTCCGAGAAGGAATAGCATAACTTGACATCATCAGCATACATAAGCGTAGAGGCATAACTAATCACATTGGGAAGATCGTTTTTTAATGCAAATAACAGAAACTGCTTTTGCACCGACTCAATACTATTTTGGTAAGAGGAGTATTGAGGACTCCAAACGCACGAGCAATATTCAAGGATAGGACGAACTAGGGTGATATACAGGGATTTGGTGGTGAAAGGATCGTTAAATTCTTTAGACCATCACTTACTAAAGGCTAAGATTCCTCTGGCTTTATTCACTGTCACAGAAATATGATCATTAAACTTAAGTTTATGATCAAAAAAACTCCGAGATCATTGATTGTGGAAACACGATCAAGGACGTGATTTCCGAGAGAGTAAGATATGATAAGCGGCACACTGCGATGGAATGTCATAAGTTTGCATTTAGAGCAGTTTAGGAACAGAAGATTAATTGAGCACCACAAATAGAGTTTGTCAAGGTCTAGTTTCAGATGCCTATGCAGGAAATGTTCCGAGAAGGAATAGCATAACTTGACATCATCAGCATACATAAGCGTAGAGGCATAACTAATCACATTGGGAAGATCGTTTTTTAATGCAAATAACAGAAACTGCTTTCACACCGACTCAATACTATTTTGGTAAGAGGAGGATTGAGGACTCCAAACGCACGAGCAATATTCAAGGATAGGACGAACTAGGGTGATATACAGGGATTTGGTGGTGAAAGGATCGTTAAATTCTTTAGACCATCACTTAATAAAGGCTAACATTCCTCTGGCTTTATTCACTGTCACAGAAATATGATCATTAAACTTAAGTTTATGATCAAAAAAACTCCGAGATCATTGATTGTGGAAACACGATCAAGGACGTGATTTCCGAGAGAGTAAGATATGATAAGCGGCACACTGCGATGGAATGTCATAAGTTTGCATTTAGAGCAGTTTAGGAACAGAAGATGAATTGAGCACCACAAATAGAGTTCGTCAAGGTCTAGTTTCAGATGCCTATGCAGGGAATGTTCCGAGAAGGAATAGCATAACTTGACATCATCAGCATACATAAGCGTAGAGGCATAACTAATCACATTGGGAAGATCGTTTTTTAATGCAAATAACAGAAACTGCTTTTGCACCGACTCAATACTATTTTGGTAAGAGGAGTATTGAGGACTCCAAACGCACGAGCAATATTCAAGGATAGGACGAACTAGGGTGATATACAGGGATTTGGTGGTGAAAGGATCGTTAAATTGTTTAGACCATCACTTAATAAAGGCTAACATTCCTCTGGCTTTATTCACTGTCACAGAAATATGATCATTAAACTTAAGTTTATGATCAAAAAAACTCCGAGATCATTGATTGTGGAAACACGATCAAGGACGTGATTTCCGAGAGAGTAAGATATGATAAGCGGCACACTGCGATGGAATGTCATAAGTTTGCATTTAGAGCAGTTTAGGAACAGAAGATGAATTGAGCACCACAAATAGAGTTCGTCAAGGTCTAGTTTCAGATGCCTATGCAGGAAATGTTCCGAGAAGGAATAGCATAACTTGACATCATCAGCATACATAAGCGTAGAGGCATAACTAATCACATTGGGAAGATCGTTTTTTAATGCAAATAACAGAAACTGCTTTTGCACCGACTCAATACTATTTTGGTAAGAGGAGTATTGAGGACTCCAAACGCACGAGCAATATTCAAGGATAGGACGAACTAGGGTGATATACAGGGATTTGGTAGTGAAAGGATCGTTAAATTCTTTAGACCATCGCTTAATAAAGGCTAACATTCCTCTGGCTTTATTCACTGTCACAGAAATGTGATCATTAAACTTAAGTTTATGATCAAAAAAACTCCGAGATCATTGATTGTGGAAACACGATCAAGGACGTGATTTCCGAGAGAGTAAGATATGATAAGCGGCACACTGCGATGGAATGTCATAAGTTTGCATTTAGAGCAGTTTAGGAACAGAAGATGAATTGAGCACCACAAATAGAGTTCGTCAAGGTCTAGTTTCAGATGCCTATGCAGGGAATGTTCCGAGAAGGAATAGCATAACTTGACATCATCAGCATACATAAGCGTAGAGGCATAACTAATCACATTGGGAAGATCGTTTTTTAATGCAAATAACAGAAACTGCTTTTGCACCGACTCAATACTATTTTGGTAAGAGGAGTATTGAGGACTCCAAACGCACGAGCAATATTCAAGGATAGGACGAACTAGGGTGATATACAGGGATTTGGTGGTGAAAGGATCGTTAAATTCTTTAGACCATCACTTAATAAAGGCTAACATTCCTCTGGCTTTATTCACTGTCACAGAAATATGATCATTAAACTTAAGTTTATGATCAAAAAAACTCCGAGATCATTGATTGTGGAAACACGATCAAGGACGTGATTTCCGAGAGAGTAAGATATGATAAGCGGCACACTGCGATGGAATGTCATAAGTTTGCATTTAGAGCAGTTTAGGAACAGAAGATTAATTGAGCACCACAAATAGAGTTCGTCAAGGTCTAGTTTCAGATGCCTATGCAGGAAATGTTCCGAGAAGGAATAGCATAACTTGACATCATCAGCATACATAAACGTAGAGGCATAACTAATCACATTAGGAAGATCGTTCACAAAGAGTATAAACAACAGTGGTCCTAGATGACTACCCTGAGGGACACCCGATGAGGCATGGATGACCTTCGACTTGGTAGATTTAAATAGGAAACGCTGGGTTCGATCTGAAAGGTAGGAAGCAACCCACATCAGGATATTTGGTGGAAAACCAATAAGCGAGAGTTTCCGTAGCAAGAGCTGATGATTAACTAAATCAAATGCTTTGCTAAAGTCAGTATAAATTACATTAGTTTGCAAGCGATGTTGAAAACCTCGGTTGATTATCGACGAAAATTCAAGTAGATTAGTTGTTGTCGAGCAAAGCTTGACAAAGCCGTGTTAGAGGAGGGATCAAATGAATTAGATGAGTAGGTTGACTGAAAAAATTACGCAAATAGATTAGCAATGCCGAGATGCGAAGAGTCGGAAGTATTATTATATGAGTGGGAAGGGGGGAAAAGATTGGATTTGCGTTTAGAGTTTACAAAAGAGTAAAAAGAGCTTGGATCGTTGCGAAAATTGAGTTTGCATTTAGAAATATAATCTTTATATAGTTGATTGTTAAGGTCAACAAACTGGTTGCGGATTAGAAGGTAATTAGAAAGATGTATCGAGGTTGGAGACTTTATTGACTTTTTGTAAGCTCTAGATTTCCTATTTTTAGGAGAGAGAGGTGCTTATTAAACCATGGATGTTTAGACGTTGATGGAGTTAAAGTTTCAGGGACAGATTTATTTATGGCGATATGAATTACTTCATAAAAAGAGTCTGTAGCTTCCTCGATATTGCTGAAACTAGAAAGATAACTCCAGTCAATATTAGTAAGGTGATTTCTTAGGTCACAATAGTTGGTTTTTTTAAAGCATTTTTGACGAGGCTGCTCGCTATTACTGGGGGGGACTTCAGGAGAGTCAATAATTAGCGAGACTAAGTGTGTTGGGTGGTGAAAGTCCTCAGGAGTAGATTAGGGAGGAAACCTTGATATAGTGGCAGAGGAGGTAGTATTAGAAAAAATTAGGTCAAGCGACCTGCCACGGGAGTTCCTTATAGGGTTAAGTTGGAAAACGCCAGAGTCGGCTAAGCCATCAAGGAAGTCATTTTGGTTAGTGGGTAAAAGCGAGTTATCCGAGTTGATCCATGAAATGAGGGGCAGATTGAAATCCCCCATAACTAGAATAAGATCAGCATCATTTAGCAGGGACAAAACTAATTTTATAGCAGTTAAGTGGTGCATATAAATGATTGCATCACTCAGAGGAGGTTTATATACATATAAAAATTGTATTTATTTACATAGCAGTCCACTGTTACTGTTTGTAGTAACTTATACTGCAGAGTATTATAATTTCTATAGAGTATTTACATATTTACATACTTAAACCTAATAAGGGAGTCTAGAGGCATGAATTAATTTTATCAATTAACTTATATATCTTCTCGGCAGATCTGTTGGGTGAATGCGCAGGAGCCTCCTTCTCGCCCTCAGTCCCAATACACATCTCCTCGTCAAGAGTTTTCGAGCCAACTGGTTCGGGTGGATTCCCAATTTATTTACGTACGCGGTTGCTTGTTTGTTTATGACATCGCCAATCCTTGGTACCTTAAGCTCTAGTTCAAGGTCTTTGTTGCGGATGTAGCAAGCCGCTCCAGATAGTTTACGCAAGATTTGCGACGGAGCCACACGAATTTTGTTGAGGTGCGACTTTGCGGCGATGCCATACACTTGGATGCCATATTTCCAAATAGGAGCCAAGACAACCTTATAAATTTTGGCCTTGTTGGAAACTGAAAGTTTGTTTCCAGGCCTAAGGAGACAAGCCATGCTGTTCGCCTTTGTTTACGGCAATCAGAACGCCACCTCCAAAGGTTGGGCGATCTTTCCGAAAGACAGTGTACTTCGATACCAAAATTTCATTGTCTATGACAGTGGAGTTTAGCCAGGTTTCAGTTAGTACAATAGCATCGAAGTCAAGGGAAGAACTTTTAGTGTAAAGTAAGTTCAGTTTTCCAAGAATACTGCGAACGTTCTGGTAGCAACAAGAAAAAATCTTGTTGCTTAGTTTTTTAAAGTATTAACTGGACTGGAACCTTGAGAATCTCTGGTCAAGAACTCATGGACAATACTGTGCTCGGGCCAGGTAGCAGGATCTAAAGATTTAGCAAGGGATGCTTCTGGTAGAGTTATTTTGAATGAGGATATGCTACGTTTCTGCTTAAAATTAAATTTGGTCACAAAAAGTTCTGAGGGAGCTATATATATTTAGATTGTTTGCAAGGTGAAACCTAACGTCATCTGCAGAGGCATCAGGCATAAGCCGCGATACAAAGATGGATTTGCGGGGAGCCACAACTCTCAGCGTAAGTCCAGAATATCGCGTTTCCGTTGGAACACCCATCAATGGCTTTGGTGATTTTACAACGGGTAGGCGGGTAGGTGCGGCGGCAGGTAGGCGTAGTGATGGAGCAGCAGGCTGGCTTGGTGATATGACTATTGAAGATTTTTCAAGAATGGGACCAGGTGGGAGATTCCTACTGGCAGGTTCCGGCGTATCAACTTTTGCAGGGGGAAGACCGGGTTTCTGAATAGCTAGGATGGGTGGCTGTTCGCCAGGAGTATCAACCATAACATTGCTTTCTGGCAAATGTGAGGCTGGAGTGGTACACATATTCATATTCTGGTTAGTGTTAGCGATTTTTCGGCGTGGTGATTCGCTTAATAGTTTTAGGCCCAGAAATAGAGATTCAAGGTTTAGGAACTGCTCATTTAATGTGGCAAATTGTTTCCGAACCTCCCGGAAACCGTTTCGGGTTTGCCGCATAAACGTGCGCATCTCGCCTTGAATCTCTCGACAGGCCAAACAGGACCATGTCAAACCGATGCCTTTGCCCATTAGATCGCCAAGTCGGCCATAATGACCAACGCCAGCGCATTTCATGTGCGAGCAATTGTCGCATAGCCAGCAAGTTAGATAGGAGTCCCCGGTAATAGCTCCTCCAAATTCGCATCTCTTTGAGGTACAAACCAAAGACATTTTGGGTAATGAAAGAGAGCGCTCAAAAACAGAATGGTCCAGCGAATGTATGATGAAGAGAGTGATCCAGCGACGATAGCGGGGGAGCGATTTCGGCGAACAGCAGCAGCAGCGTCAATCCAGACGGAGGTGAAGAAGCTCCACAAAAGGGGGAATGCGATAGAGAGCGGTGAGCAGCTTGTAATAACGAAACAAAGCAACGGTTAATGGTTACTTTGTTGTTGTTGTTTGCGAAACACAGTCTTATCGCGTTTAAAATAAAACGAAGAATTTGCGTTTAAAATTAAACTTTCGAGGTGTTTTTCAGTTTGTGGACCACTTCGCGATACAGCAGGTTGATTAAATCAGTTCGGAGCTGATAATAGGTTGCTAGTTTGTTCGGGAAACGTTCAAAATTACGGAGCGATAATAGGCCGACGTGCATAAGGTTCGACGTTGAAGCTTAAAATTGTGGAATACTTGCAAATGGTAGAGATAGTTCTGGCATAAAAATACACTTTAAAAGTTGCCGATAGGGCGTTTCGACCACTGTGGCTAGGCCGACTTTTAGCAACTTTTGACCAAACCTTGTTAAAGCAATAAAACTAAGCTGTTCCTGGGTAATTAAGTCCTGTGTATGCGCTTCGTCAATAGAGACGCCAGTAGTTTCAATGGAAAATCCTTAGTCCAGCCATAATCTCGTGACCTTTGGTTCTCCGAAGACCCTCTTCTAGGGTTCGATTTAGTAATCCTCAATCCCACGATGACCAAGGTGTAGGCTTACCTTTGCCCACTATATCTGGCCTTGTGGCTCATTGATGCGTTTATAAAAACGTAATGAAGGCGGTGTGCATGACTGATATGGTTTATTGCCGATGGCTATGACCAAACTAAACTACGAACCAGGTCAAACGCTAAGCATAGCCCAGGCATAAGTCTACCCTAAGCGCCAATAAGTCACACACACACACACACACATCTTTTAAGGTCGGCAAGCGGACTTGTCATTTCACATACCGAAGCCAGTAAGCATTGTTTATGCAAAGCTACTTAGTAGCTAGGGCATAACCCTTCATAAAATTTTACTAAGTTGTTAACTTGTACAACGGATTCCATTTTTATCAAATAATATTTATTAATGCTGATAATGTTTTTCAATTAATGAATTTTCTACAAATATGGATAACCTATGTTTCGCCCAGTAACTGTGGCCGATGATATTGGCCCAGCACCTGGTGGATAATTTTGAGTGTATTGCGAAGAAATTCCAATAGCTGGACCTGCAGTGATCATAAGTTGTGGTTCCATTTGTATTATATTTTTTTGTTCTGTAGTATCGTTTTCCTTCTCGCGCTGTGCTTCCCTAAGCTCCAGTTTGTCAACCTTTATGGTGTATTCTCGCAAAACCTTAAATTTAATTAAAATATTTTATTTATAATTAATCGTATGAGTATTTCATTCATTACCTGTATTAGATAGGGCATAGCAAAGTCTAATATTTTATGTTTCCATGCCAACTCCAAAATTATATCAGGACGTAGCAATTCGTAACACTACATAAAATAAAATAAAAAACAATTAGAATATTTTTTATTGTTTAAAATTGTCCATCTTATAAATTCGTGTGAATAGAAAGAATTCTTGGTTAAAATTATGTTAGGCGTAATATAATTTATACTCGGTGTTCGCTAAGTGACAGGCTTACAGTTGTAATGTATGTTAGAGTGAAAGAAGAAAAGCATTTGCAAACCCATAGATATCCATAAAAAAAACTAAATCAATAAGTAAAATAAAACTCTTACTTAAGATGCATAAATATTTATGCAATTATTTTTCACGACCACCACTTAAACCACTTACAAATTACAAAAATAAAATGTGAGACAAAATTTGTGATCATACGAGGCTCGACCACTATTTATTCGTCCGGTGATCTTTTTTTTAGCCCATATGCAACGCTTGAATGCAATGCGATGAACGTTATCATTTTGAATTTTCGGCAGTTAGGAAAGAGAAGGTTGTTCGAACACCACGAATTGAGTTCATCAGCGTCCAATTGAAGATGTCTGTGAAAAATGGGAAAATACCAAGACTCAAAAAGAGACTTGACACTTGAAAGTTGACATTATCAGCGAACATAAATGTAGAAGAATAACTAAAACCATACGGAAGATCGGTAACAAAGAGTATAAACAGCAGTGATCCTAGGTGACTATCCTGTGTCACACTCGATGAAACCTGAATAAAATTCCTTAGTGCTTTTGAATAAAACACGCCAGGTTCGATTTAAATGATTCACTTTAATATATTCGACAGAAAACTAATGAGAGAAAGTATCCATCAACTAGGTATATTATCAGACCCTGTCGAGCACGAGATTTTGATTGATGAAAGGGCCATAAACATTTCGTGACAGTGAAACTAAGAAAAATTCCTATATGTTTTTTATGTGATCCCTTTGCAAATTAAGTTAAAATTTGGAGATATATTTTTTATATAGTTGATTTTAAAGTCAACGAAATAGTTGCGAAAATTTAGATAATTTGAAAGATGTAATAAGAAACTAGAGGGCTGCATGAGACCATTCACTTTTGTTTGCATTTAGAGTACCCATTCGTTTTACTATGTATTCAGAATACATGTATTCTGTTGGTCGGGTTCTCTTTGCATTCACTTCGTATGTGTTCGGACTTTTAGGCACCCGATCGAAATGAATTGAAAAAATTCGTTCAAAGTCGGAATGAAGCCCATAAATTTTGAGTAGGTATTCAGAGTATTCTGAGTATTCAGAATACTTTGTGTTGTCATTGTGTAAAATGAGTTCGGACAGTGCGGAAGTAAGTCTAAGTTTGCGATGGGTTTGTGTATTATTATGTGCGTGTGCGTCTTATTTAATAATATTGTAGCATTTGTCTAAAATGAATATCTATGTAAATTATTTAGCGATCTTGTCAAATTGTCCATGTGTTGTCCATTATAAATATTTAAAATAGAATAGTAAGAAAAATAATAAAATCGCTTGTATAGCTAACGTCCGGCGACGCATCGTTTATCGTTTAAATTCAGAAAATATTAATAAAATTATGTTTCTACATAATAACATTGAAAATTAAAAATAAGGCTATTTATAAGATAAGAATATAATGTATTATCAGTTACGTAATAATAAATAATAATATAAAAACACAAATTCAGCATAGCATAACTGCGTTTTATTGAAAGTCACACACTATTACTCAGTATGCTCAGTATACTCAGTAATACTCTCATGCAGCCCTCTATTACGCAGTGCGTAATACGCAAACGAGACATTCGAATCACCCATTCACTTTACTCGGAATTCACTTCATTCGTTTCAGAGTGTGACGTTTGAATTGAATGAAATGAAGTCGGGCAACGAGTGAAGACAAATTCACGATCATTTGCCAACGCGCCGACTTCACTTCATTCGTTTCAACACGATTGTCTCATTGAATGGTTTGAATGGTCTCATGCAGCCCTCTATAAGGAACCAAACCGGACTTTTTGTAAGCTCTAGATTTCCTATTTTTAAGAGGGTTATTTTTAAAACAGTCTGGTTTTGACGTTAAAGTTGTGAATTTTTATACCCTTGAAAAAGGGTATTATAATTTTGTCCAGAAATGTGTAACGCATTAAAGGAAGCATCTCCGACCCCACAAAGTATATATATATTCTTGATCAGCATCAACAGCCGAGTCGATATAGCCATGTCCGTCTGTCCGCAAAAAATAGACAGTAGTTTTAGAGCTAGCGTTTTGAAATTTTTTCCAGATCATTATTTTTGTTGCACGCAGATCAGGTTTAAGAATCGGTCGGATCGGGCCACTATATCATATAGCTGCCATACAAACGACCGATATGAAAACAAGTCTTTGTATGGAAAATTTTTTTGTTTTCCAACCTATTGCAACCGAATTCAACATTTATTCATTCGACAAAGCCATACACGATTTGTAAAAGTTTGGTTAGGATCGGACCACTATATCATATATATCATATAGCTGCCATACAAACGACCGATATGAAAACAAGTCTTTGTATGGAAAACTTTTTGTTTTCAAGGGTATACCATCTTCGGCAAGCCGAAGGTAACTTTTCTCACTTGTTTGTTGTGAAATTAGATCAAGGCTTTATAAAAAGAGTCCATAGCAAAATGAAATGAAATGTAAAAGATAATTCCAGTTCATTTTGGACAAATTATTTCTTAGGGCACAATAATCCGTTTTTTTAAAACACTTCTGTCGAGACTGTGCCCTGTTACTGGTGTCCTCAGATGCTACGTGACACAAATAATTCGGAAGGAGCGACTTGATAATTGGAGAGGTGACTGGTGCCGTGATCTGCAGTGGCATGGTACAAAGATGGACTTTTGGAAGCAATAGCTCTAAACGTAAGTCCTAAAGATCGCGCTTTCGACGGAATACTCATAAGTGGCATTAATGATATCACCGTAGGATGGCTGGAAGACGCGGTGGCAGACGGGCGGATTGACGGAGCCGCACGCTGGCTGGTCAACGAGACAGTATGAGACTTGCCCTTTATATTGCCAAGTACGAGGTTAGCTAGTACGAGGTTAAGTGGGTTTCCGGGTTTTAAAAGTACCAAACCGGCTGGCGGTTCACCAGGTGTAATATCCATCACATTCTTCAATGGAAGCGTGGTTAGTGTTCGGAATTTTAAGTTGTGAAGATTTACTAGGAAATTTGAAACCACGAAAAAGCGATTCTAGATTAAGAAATTGTTAATTTAGTAAGACCTTTTGAAAGTCCGCATTTTCTCTTTAATCTCTCGACAGGCAAGATAGGACCAGGTCCAATCAATGCCTTTTCCCAGTAGATCACAGTTGGCCATTATGATTAGCTCTAGTGCATTTCATATGGGAGCAATAGTCGCCCACAAATGAGGTGTGGATCCAAAGGACGTATTTTTTAGGTAGTCCGACAATATACTTTTATTTTTTATTCTCTTTATTATTCTCTCCCTCCCTTATCTCACTAAATGTTACTCGGTAACAAAAGGAAATTTTATGCGCAAATTTATGGTAAGAATCAAAATTGTATGAAGTATAGAAGTATGCACTATGTATTCCCGATAAAGCGTAAATTTAACAGATAAAAATACCTGTGATTTCTATATTAATTAGCCGATTTGACTGAATATTGGTTTTCACATATATATTTAGCAGAAAATTCTTCGACATACAAAAGCTTTTGAAAACTTGTTCTGAATTGGTGCTACAGAAAATGCCAAAATTAACGCGCATGTAGCATCTCCGACCCACACTTGGTCAGACGTGCGAGAGCGCATAAGTAACACCACTCAGGCCGAGGCCCCAGGCCAGGCTACGCATCCCACGACTGTTCACATTGCAACGATTTTTGAAAGGAACGTTCGTCTCGGTATGGAACTTCAACAGGAAAGTGGAAATGAAGAACAAGCAGCGGCCGCCAGCAATACCGTTGAAATTGCGTCGATCAGCGTCGGTGTGAGGGGGACGGCGAATACACCGCTGGGAAAGGTGCCATTTTTGAGCGCAACGCTTAGGCAGATATAGAGTGAAAATCTCCAAACGGGACCTTTAGAGTTAGTGACGCATTTTTTATTAAGAGTTGCAAAATTTATAATATATTTATAATATTTTATTTTTTATATTAGAATTATTATATAGAATTATTATTATATATTATTATATATTATATTTAGAAGTTATATACACCCACCGCAGGAACCACAACGGAACTCCGCGGTAACTACGCCATCACCTGGCTCCTATTCGACAGCGAGTGTACCAAAAGGATGGACGCCACGTAGTTTACCTGATCTTCTAAAATAAAGTTTTGAAAAGATTACGAGGAAAAAGTAGAGTTCGTTTCTTGCTTTGAAAGGTAGGTGGGAATTGAGGATTTGATAGAAGTGGACGTGCAGAGTGAGTAATAGAGTATAATTCATTGTATTCAGAACATTAAACCCTGAAAGGCTCATGCTGGGCATATGTAGATCTACAACAACTTAGGAACAGGGGACTAAAATTTCTAGTACGTCTATTTGGAATTTTAAATGTTAGTCGTGTTAGTAGATGCTGGCTGTCTACATTACCATTAATAAGGTTATAAAGGAAAACGACCCCCACCATCTTTCTACGATTGGTTAGGGAAGGTAAATTAATTAGAAGGAGTTTGTTAGAATAAGATGGGAGGTGAAGATTTGCATCCCAGTTGAGTCCCCTAAGAGCAAACATCAAGAAATTCTTTTGAACGGATTCAATGCGATTTTGATGAACCCAATACTGGGGGCTCCTGACGCATGACCCGTACTCCAGTATTGGACGTAATAACGTATAAGTTTTTAGTTCCATAATTGAATCCATTAGTCCATCTTTTAATGAAGCCAAGCACACCCTTGGCTTTATTAACTATCATAGAAATATGGTCGGAAAATTTAAGTTTAAAGTCTAATAGGTCACCAAGATCGTTAACCTGGGTTAATCTTTCGAAGGAAATCCCATAGAGAAAGTTTCATTCACATGTGGGGAAAAATCGAATTCCAGAACAAGGAGAAAAGTTTTAAACACAATGACTTAGCGCAGTTTTTCAGTAGACAGCCAGGAACACCATCAGGATCTGGAGAATAGACTGGTTTCACCTTCAGAAGATTCGATAACACACTGCTTTCGGAGAAAGTTGGTCTGAAAATAAGATTGGCTGATGGAATGATGTACGTTGAAAATGAGTTCGTTGTTTGAAAGAATGTTGCGAATAAATCAGCAATACCCTGATCAGTAGACGCAGATAAATTTTCAAACGAAATTAGGGGGAGAAGATACATACTTACGCTTAGTGCTCACAAAATTATACAACTGCTTCGGATCCTGTGCAAACTGGATCCGGCAGCGGTATATATAATTCTTATAACACTCAGCGTTATGCACTGTGAAGTTTGACCGAGCTACTAAGTATTTTGAACAAATTAAAGTTTTCTTATATCTCTTTCTTATATCTCTGTTTTTAATATTTTAACTCTAATTTACTAATAATTTTAAGTTTTTAAGGCTCCTTTTAAATCAAGGAGGGTTAGTCGAGGCGGATGGATACTTCCATGGCACGCAAGAGTCGAAGAAAGCGTTGAGAGTTTTGTAGAATGTTTCTAAAGCGATATTAATATCGGTGCATTCCCAAAGATCGGACCAATCAAATGTAGAAATTAAATTGCTTAGTCTCTGAAAGTCAGCCTTGCGAAAGCAGCGAGTTTTATTAACTCCATGGCGAGACTGAAGTTTGCTAGCAGTAAGGGTCTCAATCGACACCTCAAGCGTTGTGTGGTAAGGATCTTCTGGGGTCGTAAGTGGCATGGCTCTGGAAAGGGTTATTCCATCTGGATCAGAAACGAAACATAGATCTAGAAGCCGATCACAAAACTCCTTACATGGTTTATTTGACCAAGGGATATGTCGAACATACCCTCAGTAAAATCATGGTGTGTTGAGAGTGATAAAGATGGGGAATTCTCGATGTTTGACCAGATAAGTTCTGGTAAATTGAAGTCTTCTAGAGTCACAAGAAGGTCACTGTCGGACATGCGGTTAGAAACCAGTTGAATGGCAGATAAGTGATGCCAGTATGTAGGCGGTTCTGAAGAAGGTGGTAAATATGAGCATGTGATTTCAATATCACCAGGATTCGGTAACTTAACCTCTTCAGAAGCGAAGTCGGAGTCCACAGAGATTAGGACTCCTTCTCCCCTTCGTAGTGGTCGGTCCCGTCTGTAAGTGGTGTACCTGTCTGGGAAAATTTCGGAGCTAAAAATTTCCGGCTTTAACCAGGTCTCTGTGAAGACTACAATCTGGGATGCAAAAGATGAACTATCAGAATACAGTTTAGGGAGCTTACTCCGAAGCCCCCTAGTATTTTGATAGGTAAGAGTGATAGATGTTGATAGTTTTTTGAGAAAGAAGTTTTTGGTAAAGAAGCCGGGAGTTTAATTCCCACAGGCTTATTAACTTTTTTTTTTAACTGTACTCGGCTTATGTTCTTGTACGAATATGTTTTCAAGACAAAGCTTACCGTCGTCTGCAAAGGTAAGCAAGATGTCATAAATAAATCATAGTAAAAAGTAACGGGTCATAAGGTCTGTGGAAAATCCCAACAGAATGAGTTTACTCAAATGAAATGAGTAAATAACAAAGTCAAATGCTTCACAGTATAGATGGGATCTGTTTTAAGGCTGTTAAGAAAGCAATCTGCAATAAAGGAAGTCATCTCCAAGATGTTGCAGATGTGGTGTGACCAATTTTTTAAAAAAATATTTGGAATTTCTGACAATTTTGAGATGTCTATAATCAATTATAGTAGTATCGAATTTTGTAGAGGAATTATGAGGGAGGTTTGCAAAATGGTATGGCGCAGTGCTTCAGTACACAAGCCTAGTTCTCCATCGGAACCTGGAGAATACACTGGTTTTACCTTCAGACGATCCGATAACAAACTCCTTTCGGAGAAAGATGGCTGATTGAATATTATATATATATAAGGTTGATCCAAAATTGTAGGAGGTTACAGCGTTAAACGTTGCGAGTTAAAAATAAAAATTCGGCTTCCAAACGAAGTAAAGTATACTTGTAGTATATGTATAAGTAGTATATGTAGTATATGTATAGTATAAGTATAGTATACTTGTAGTATTAATATAAAAATACTTGAAAAGAATGTTTTTTGCCTTCAAAGAACACTTTATATACTTGTAGGAGGAAATTAGTGCACCTCAAAAATTTAGGTTATGTAAAAAAAAACTTTCACATTTATTAAAATGCATTTTAAAATGCATATACTAACCTGATATAGACAGGCTGCAAAGCAATCATGGGCATCACGTTCCAAAAACCAGCTTAACAACTCTTCAGCAATTTCTTGTTTGCCAGACTCAGATGCATACTCCATTGCGTCCTTGTAAAGTTTATCCTTTTTACAAAGTTCAACGCTTTGTTTCCATCGGTTATTTCCTAAAAATATTTTATAAATTTTATATACATATAAGTGTTTTTGTATAAATATTTAAAAAAACAACAAACATTTATTTTGCCTATGAAAGTTCGATTCACTACCAATTGGTTAATGATTTATTAAAAGGTTTTGGATTTACGAAATTGTTGACCTAACGCTCGATAAATATTCGAAAATTATAAATTTTCAAACTCATAAACTTTAAAAAATATCGCGGATAATAACTCGTTAATGAATAAAACAATGTGTTTCCATATTCCCTCAATCCAAAATATTGCTGCTAAGGCCAAAATGTGAGCGGGAAATCAACATAATTAGCAAAAAATCATCTTATGCAACGATAAGTATTTTCTTTAAATTTTGTTGAAATTATTTTTCATTAAGCAACAATGCGATCCTATGTGCACTCAATCAAAAACTTTGCTGCTGATACCGAATTGTGAGTGGCAATCAACTTAATTAGCAAAAAATCCGTTTAAAAGACGATGCGAATTTATACAAATTTTTGTTAATTTTTTTTTAAACTTTGTTTTTATAACTTTGCTGTATTTATTGGATCTTCTCAGGAATTCTAAGACTAACAATAAGTTTTCAAATCGTAATTTTAAGCGATATTCAACAGTCTTTTTAACTGTGTTCTGGAAAAAAGAACCTAATGATCAGCGTTGAGCCGGAAGATCATTGCGGCGAAGTCGGGATCGGTCGCAAACCGGCGTTAAACTTTTCGCAAGGTGATTAGGGTGTGACGTTAATTTGCTCAAGTACTTTTGTTTTTGATGGGTTATTTCATCTTTGAAGGATCTGATATTAAGGTCTCTTTGTATATTTTCATTTCGGATATACCAGGGTGCTACAGTGATTGTTCTCAGTATCTTTAATTGGGCCCTTTGCATGATCTTAATGTTACTACTGCTGGCACACCCACCCATTTTTGTTAATGAAATTTATTTTCACCAAGCTAGTTTTGCTGGAAAGCCAATATGGAGAACAGAAATTTTGTATTTTATACATGAGGCGGTATTTACTTAACGAGGGATGTCTTAAGATCTTAAGGTCTGGAAGGTTTTTTGTTCCGATTTTTGAATCTTCGATTTAGCATGATGCAATTGTTTTTTAATAGTTTTTTTGTTGGCTCATTTAAGGGGTTACATCCACCAAATTTTTTTTTTTCATTTTTTTTATTGGCTTAAATCATGCTAAAACTATCCTAGAATCAAAATCTACAACGCCCAAGTTGTACAGATCTAAACTCAAAATTTGTTTTATTAATTTTTACCGATCAACTTTTAGGCTTCTTGTATAGCATTTTGACACTTTAAACGCGTTTATCTCAAAACTATGTTTTCAAAATTGGCGAGCAGTAGAACTGAAAAAGTTTACATCCGATTGACTTCAAATTAACTGTAGCTTCTTCATTAGATTATCTACTGAAGTACACACGAGTTTAGCGATTGATTAACAACAACGAAAGTTATAAGCTTATTTTATAAGTTTATTTTTTAAGGCGTCGCCATTTTGCGAAAAAAAATTCTAAAAATATAATCATGTGTACTTCAGTAGCGAAACTTATGTAGAAAATGAAAAATTTTTTGTTTTTGTTACAGGTGGAGTTGGACACGACTTTTACTGCTCGCCGTGGAAGAACCTTTTTAAAAAACGCGGTTCACGGCAATCGCTGCACAGCCGCCACTTTGAAAAAAAATAACAATAAAAAATTTTTTTCAACTCTTCAAGAGTTGCTTAATCCAATGATATACTATTATATATACCTTATATCTAAATATGTGTTTAGACATGATAAGTAGGCAAACTATAAATATATTCTATTTATGGGCTGCAATAAACATGTCACTGGATAGCATGAGTGGCAACTACAGATAAGTACGATTGCAGCGGCCTATTGCCAAAGTGTCAAGAGATGTGACCACGCGGGAGGTGATTAGCGCGGTCATAGGCCTCAAACATAGATTTAAGAATAAAACTCGGCTGCATTTACAAACGCAGACTACGGCGTCTTACAAGCGCTGCATTATATAATTAGATGATAAGAACCTATGTAAGAATGAATAAAAGGCGAAGCCCTCGCAGTAGCGAGTCAGTTAAATTCAAACACCCGAATTGAACTCATTGTGCGTACATTTACAAGTTTAAAGTGTGAACACCTTATATCTTAAAAGTCATTTAAAAAAAAAAAATCATGAAAAAAGCCTTGTTTTTTGAGCATTTGGTGGATATTACCCCTTAACCATCGGACTAGCGGTAAAGTCCCTGGGGACTTTTTTGATTTTCAAGTGAAGACTACTCTTAGTTCCACTAAGGAAAAGTACCCATGACCGAACTCCTATTCCGAACTATTTGTTGTGGGTGAGCCAGCTGTAAAATCTGCTGCTAGTGCTGCTAACTTATCGCAGATCAGACAGTGCTGCCAGATCTGCTCTGGAGATCAGCTAGGGCGTGGAAAAATTTAAATTCATATTTACATTTTGGAGTGGACTGCTGTTAGGGCTACCGCTGTCATTGGGGAATAAATGGATGACGACCCATTCAGGAGAAGCTCCAGAATGTCGAGGTCTCCAACAAGAGGACCAGGAATTGCGGAACTTCCTGCATTCGGAATTCCGGCGCCGGGGGTTGTGCCAGATGAGCAACCCACGGCCAGTTACAGCAGTGCTGTAGAATTGGCCCCTGTAGCTAACAGCTCTATCATTACGAGCTACCAGAAGGCTGTGGACGTTATTACCGTGCCGACGCACAAGTGCGGAGGGAAATCACCAACGGGATCGCCTATATGGCCCCTAGACTTAGCCAAGGCATTCCACAATGACGATTTACGGAGCATTCTCGCCAGGATGAGTAGCAAAATTAACGTGCTGCTATCATGTCACCAGAGAGCGCCATACCTGAACTCTCGGCTCTCAACAACAGGGTGATCGAGCTTCATGAAGGCGTCGCTAAAGAGAACCGTCCTACGACCGTCGCTATCTAAACCGAGCCCCAAAAGCCTAGCAAAAAGGCTACGCCAAAAGAGCAATTGTCAAAGATGCAGGTGCCCGAAGTTCAGGTGCCCAAAGCACCCAAGCTGGGCAACTACCCAGCTGGTATCATAGAAGGAAAGGCTAAACCCAGTGAAAATGGGTCCAAGCCAAGCAGCTACGCATCTGTCGCCAAGGATGCTAGCACCGGTGGCAAGTGGAACAAGGTAAAGCCCAAGCGCCTGAGGAAAAAGCCAGAGGCACCTACACTGAAGAAGACGGAAGAGGTCTCGTACGCGGAAATGCTCCGCAAACTAAAAGGGGACCCGAACCTCAGCGAATTGGGCAAACATCTCCGAAGAATCCGCTGAACCCAGCAAGGGGAACTGTTGCTGGATGTTGAGGGGAATGCTTCTGACAACGTCCCTAAATTTAATTCCGAGCTGGAAGAAACGCTAAGAGAGATGGCTTCGGTACGTACGGGTACACAAAGAATAGCACTATCCTGGAGTGGATTGGACGAGGCTACGACAGGAGATGATCTCCAGAGGACATCAGAGGTCTTCGAAGGATGCTGGATGGGACTCAGATTGCCTCTGTCCTAATGAACGCGAACGATGCGATTGCGGTCCTATAGAAGGGCATGGTAACTGTTGGTGATAGACACAATGCTAATGTTGGACCTGTCACTGCTGAACGACGGCCGTAAACCAACGTTCAACAATGATAGGAGTACGTCCTTTATTGACATTACCTTTATCAGTAGCTGGATGGTCCATGACGTTATAACGCTGAGTGACCACTCTCTGATTTCCTTCTGTATCTTACCGATGGGCACGACTTGATGGCGGCAGAGCAGAACAGTTTGGCAAGCCTAAGACTCTAAGAAGATCGATGAAGATATGCTGGCATATCATATCGACTCCCTGCATCTCAAATGGTCACGCAGATAAAATAGCGGCTGACCTTATAAAGATGCTCGAAGCAACGTGCGATGCAACCATGCCTAGGAGGAAAAAAGCGCTGCGCAAGCCCCCAGTATACTGGTGGAGCGCCACCTTAAATCAGTTACGGTCTGAATGCCTAAGGGCAAGAGGGGCGCAACGAGCTACAGGGAGTACCCATGACGCGGAACTCATGGATGCTTTTAGAAGCAAACGCTTTGAATTTAGGCACGGCATATCAGCTGCCAAATCGCGTGCCTATAATGAACTGCTGGATACCGGAGATAAAGATGCTCTGATAAAGATCCAGCTGACTCTGATGTCCTGGATAGCATCGTAGCGGAATTATTCCCAATGCAGACCACTTCATGGCGGCCAACCCCTCCCTCTGATTTCCCGTGCATCACATATCTCGAAGCTGCCGAGGCAGCCAAGCGAATTAAGCCCAACTCCTGATTCCTGTTATGAATCGTGCATGCCACCTACGGACGGTAGGTGGTATCTTTAAAAGATTTCATTGTCCTATATAAAAAAAAAAATAAAATAAAATAAAATAAAAAAAATGAAGTCCATTCTGATCATAGCGCTGGAATATGGGTGAAAAGGTTACCGCTAATCCGCATATAATTAATGAGAAGAGAATTTAAATATATTATTAAATTAGGGCCTAAATTTTCAATACAAATTAATCAATCACCAGATTGTGGAAAGCTGCTACAGTCTTTGTAATAATAATTTCACTTACCCTTGTAAAGGTAGGCAGCTATTCGTCTGAATTCTGTAAGTTCATGCTTTTCAAGCTTTTGAGCCAGCGCAATGTTATCAAAATTGTCAAAGCCATCAATTGAATTCCGTAAGCCTTGGTAGTCTTCCTCGTCAATTAAAAGCGCATTAAGTGCTTCATTAATGGCCTTATTATTAAGAGACTGCACAGAGCGCAAGTAAGGTTTAACTAGGGGAAGATACCCCGATTTCGCAAAATAACTAACAGCTCGGGTATGATCCATTCTGGGAGCCAGTACAAGAAGGATATCATTCAATAATAATGGTTTAAATTCCAGATAAAATTCAATGGCTTTGTAATACAATTCAATGTTAGCCACTTTTGTAATAATGTCCTTAAAGTGACCCTCACGCCACGCCTCAGTGGGATGAGCCATCATGGCTAAAACAGCATTGTCATACTCTTCGTATTTATCATAAAGAAAAACCAATTCAGACCACAAATGCGCCGATTCAGCAGCTCGAAGGACTTTTGGTATATTAACGCGAGACCAAAACAGTTCCAAATGTTCTCTCATTTTAGAGGGTTTGAATTTGGAATACAGTATAGCAAGCTCCGTAAACATTCCCATATGGGCACGCTCTAACCCCAGGGCAGATTCAAGTAACGCTATCAATTCATCGAAATATCCTCGGTTCTGATAATAATTTATTAAATCCTCAAGCTCATCAGCATGGACCACAATGTGTAATCCACACATTTGGGCTAACCGAAATTCTTCTGCATTTACGCAAGAAAAACATACTTCTTTCCAGGTCCGAGTAGAGTTTGCTTTTCGCGCAGAATCAACAGCCCCTTGAAACTCTTTAAGATATACCAACGTTATTGCTAATCGTGCAAAGTTGCTAACGTTATTGTAAAGGAGCTTTGCAGCATTATACATTCCATCACTAAAACAACGGTCACCAATTTTTTGAATGTCTGCGTGATTTGGGCCTGATACAAACTCCTCGAGATCAGCGAGTCTTCCCGTGCGAGCATACGCATAAATTAATTCACTTTCGATATACGATTCGCGTGCCTTTTTACGAGCCATTTGTAAATAACGAACAAGGTCTTCCCAAGATTCTACCTTACTGGCAACGTCAACTACATCGACATATGCGCTCGGATCATCAGCTTTTATGTATGAATCAATAGACTCCTTCACCAAACCTTGTTGCAGTTGAGCTTTGGCCAATTGGGACCATACAGCCGCTTCATTACAACGTTCAGCAAATTCATTAGCCCTCTCTAAGTTGTTTACTTGGTCAATGAGTACCTGAATGGCTGAAGTGTTTACGTCAAACTTCTTAAAAATAGCAAAAGCTTCTTCATACAATTGGTTACTAATTGCAATGTTTGCTATGTCTGGTGCATCGTAGTTGTCCAAACGATTTATGTAATCCATGACACGCGTACGATCTGCTTTTATTGCTGTAAGAATAAGCAGATTCTGTAGATTACGGTGGTCGCTAAATACGGATGAGTCCAAAATTATCTTTTCAAGAAGTTCAATAAGTTCATTTGGCAAATCAGCTGTCATAAACGCTTTGACTGTCACCGATATGTCATCGGGGTCTTGAGTCTCAGACAAAGCCGTCTGGACCACTTGATCAATCAACGGACGCTTGTAGGGATTAGCTTCTGAAAGCACTTCTGCCCAAAGCTCCGCATCCCGACGTCCAACTAAATACCTCGCTTCACTTTTGAATAGCGAATTTTCGTTACATACAGCAATCAATTCACGGTCACAATGACCACGTTCATACGCAACACAAGCCAAATGGGGATCGCGCTTCTCGCAATATCGACCTACCACACGACTGTCATAGTATTGATTTTCCTTTAAAAATCGCTCCGGGTTGTTGTTTGAATCAATATAAATCTTGGCCAATGCGTTATGTGTTGCGGCCTCAACGCAACCTTCATGGACCCGCGATTCTAGCCAGGTCAAAAGAAGTTTAAGTCGATTTCGTTTCTCAACTTCTTCCACAAGTTCATCCGTAGAGAATTGTCCTTTGACAACTAAAATAAGGTTTTTAATAATATCTTCGCTGCAGTCAACATCAAGCAGACCACCCACTACAACTGGTAAGCGAGAAGGATTAACTTTCTGCACATAAATTTCAATATATTTTTGAAGATTATTACGGTATAAGTATAGTACCAAATCGTGAACAAAGTCAAATCGATCACAAACAATAATTAGTGGAAGTTGATCAGTGAGTTTTGCTTCTTTTAGGAAATTTTTTACTCGTTCGGGATTGTAGCAATTTGATTCACGACAAATACGCTCAACTTCCTTAATTTGATTAGTTTTGCATGCAGCCTGAATGTATTTAAAGTGAACCTCTGGGTCCTGCGAAAAATTTACTATGCTGCTTAAAAAGTAGAACAAGCCGTCGTAACTTTTAAAGCTTTCAAACAGATCGATGAGAGACTTAGTAGTAAGCTGTTCATGGTACTTAGTGGCAATCTGCACGCAGATTTGGAGGTTTTGACGTAAATTAGCTGTAAGCATAGCTTTTAGGCATTCTATGGAATCCTCTACAGATAAAGTTCCAAAGAAACTGACCAACCATTCCGCATTTAGCATGTGAGTATGAACAACGGCTCTCTTAATATCATAAAGATCTGTATAGTGCTCAAGAGCGCGTTGCAGTAATCCAGCTTTCTCACATAGCTGTGCTATATGAGCACGATCGTAATGCGTAAACATGGCGTTACCCAATATGGCATCGGCTACTTGAGGCGCAGACATAAGGTTCATTTCTAATAAACGCGTCTGAAGACCACCTTCAGAAGTTCGATTATGTTTAAGAGCGTCTAAAAGAAACGCTGTACACTGCTGCACCATAGAATGTTCCATAAAAATATCCACAATCTGGCTGATATCCGCCAGAGGCTCTTCTTCTGCCACAAGCATAGTGGCAAAGCCAGCACCTTGTTCAGGATTGCTTCGCATAACAGATCGCAACAAAAAAGCATAATCGGGTGAGAAGTTAACTTTTTTAGCATATAATACAATCTTTTGAAATTGTCCGGTTTCTGCAAAACATTGAATTACTTTATTGGGAACATTTGCTCGCAAGTATATAGAAAGAGCCAGAGTTAGGTCGGAGGCCTTAACAAGATCACCTAGTTCCTCGCTGCACTCCAACTTCTCTTCTTTCAGCCATTTTTCGCACAATTGCTTCTTTCCTTGTAATAGCACTGGCCGGCATAATTCTAGAGACTCAAATTTGTTAAGTTTTCCTTGATCTAGGAGAATTCCAAAATATTGCAGCAAGGGGGGTGTGGTTGAACCTGCTGGTGTCTGAACTTGCTGAAAACGCTGAATGGTCTGTGGGGTTCGTAAAATAGCTTTGGGTGCCATGGCAGCTACTTTTGCAGCTTCAGCATACTGGCCTCCTGTAAACAGCTTATTAAACTTGCGCACAAAAAGTTCTTCTGCGCCCGCCAAATTGTTACGAACAGCCATGCGTAGCGCTAAGTCGGGATTTTGTAAAACAGTATTAATGTAAGGAATTATCTGTTCCTCATCCACAGTCACTGATAACACTTGTCCTTTACGATTGACTCCTATAATGCCTCCACTGGATTCATGAGGTGCAGTTACAAAAATTGTATCTGCAGATATGCGATTCATATAAATACATGTAGCTGTTTCCATATCGTAAAGATGAATGTAGCCATATTTGGTTATCAAATATATGGTATCATACTTGATAGAAACTTGCATAGCCACTGGGAAATCATTTTGGGCTTCTGGTGGAAAAAAGACATCTACAGCTTTTTTTGGAAATGCCTGATTGCCATTTGCTGGCGTTCCCACTTCGATAATATGAAGTTTGCCGCCAGTAGCAGTACGCACAGCAAAACAAAATAACGTTGTTGGTTCCTTATTACCATCAATTTTAAAAGTAGCAAAACTAGCAGCGTGACCTTCTATAGCTTGTGAAACCTTACGTTCTACAGAATATAACTGCATAGCACCAGCAACTCGACTGGGCAATGCTGATATGCCAACCAAAAGTAGCCATTGTTGCGTAGCGTTGCATCGGTAATTTATTATTTGACATCCATTAAGGGAAGAATGTCTGTCAAACATTTTTTGTGGCATTGAGTCACCTTCCATTGACCAATGAAATACGCTTGTTTCCGTTACAAGCGATAAAGTATTAAGTGATATCCATTTCCAAAACACCACATCCTCACTCATTGTATGCGCTTTCATTTTCGATTTCATTTCAATATTAAAAATCTGCAAAGTTTTTTGCGCTAAAATGAAGAAAAAAAATTTTTAATAACAGTTTTCGTATAAACAGTTTTGTTTTACCTTTAAGAGCAATAACCTTGCTTGCCGGATTCATAATTGCCGAATCAGCAGATATGGGTCGACGAGTAGGATTGGTGGCATCATTCATATCAATTATAACCACTTGGGCAGTATCGTTTACTTTCTCGCGAACACATATAAATTTATCCGATTCCATTGTAAGGGTGCTGAATGAAAATGAATTCGCGTTGATTCCAACATTTGTAAGCTAAAGTAAAAAATAAAAATTATATTGCAATAGAATCAATAAACTTAAAAAAAAAAGGGCCAAGCTTCTACTCCCAAAAGGACCAAATTTATGGCATCTCCGATAATTAAGTTATGCGGCACCCATAGGATATAGTCGTCTGATCCATCTTATATTTTCTAAATCGACCCAGATCTAGATGAAAGATGCCCTGAGCAAAGTTCAACTTTCTTATTGCGAAAATCTGTAAGTTATAGCGTTTACGATCGTTTAATTAAATGGCAGCTATAAGATATTGACCGGTCCCGTCAGCATCGACTAATATACTGCATAAAATAAAGAAGTGTGTATGCAAAGGTTGAAATCGATAGATGTTTAAGCATTGAGCATGTTGATAAATAAAAATATAACAAGAATTTAAAAGGTATCGGACCAACAACAAATCTAATAAAAAAAAACTAGTTTATGATCGATCTCTTCAAAACAAATTTGAAACTTGAAAATGCCACACAAATATAAAAAAAATAATGACTGATCCCTTGAACTCAAACATTTAGGGGTTACATCTAGTTAAAATTTAAAAAAAAAAATTTTTTTAAATTTAATTTTCGTAATGAACATGTATTCAAGTAAATACTCTGAAAATTTCAATTTGATCCGACTGTTATTTTGGAAGTAACAGGCATATCTGTAACGACGCGTCACAGCATTTGAAAGCGGTAAGCCGGTGTGACGCACAGCGGCAGCTCATACCCGGCGCACTGTCCGTTTCGTTCACCTCCCTTGTGTTAGTGATCCCTTCTAATCTATTCAGATGCTTAGAATGGCAGTGTATTAGCTCTACATCGGATTTATACAGATCTCAGCAACAAGCAACTATTAGAAAGATGTGTGGGTGGTTTCACCCAAAACAATAACGAGAGCTACAATCAGTTGATATGGAAAATCACTCCAAAAATTCTTTCAGCCAGATCGAAAATTGTTGAAATGTCTGCATTAATAGCAGCCGGCATGTTTAACAAAGCCACAAAATTACTCTTATATTATATTTACGCATTAGGGGTTCTACTTGGACCCAATGCACATTCATATGCCGAACGCAGAGCACATAAGAGCACGCGAGAGGGAAGAATGGTTCTGCGCAAGCCGAAGAGGGTATATTATATGACCCCGGAATAGATGAGTCGATGTAAGTTGAAAAAAAACAAGTAAGGTAGCAGCAGTCGAGTTTCCCGATTGCAAAATACCCTGTACCCTTAGACATTCTTACGATTTATTTATTTAGTATCAATAAATAAATGAAACAATATTCTATTAGAAAAGAGGACCATAACAATATAAATTGGGTATGATTTTGGTTATGAAAATATGTAAGTTTCGTGTGTCATAAAGCCATACATATTTCGCTGTCAACGTCGCAGTCGGCGTCGCGCAATGCGTGTTTTGCTGCGCTTCTGCTTCCCTTGCCATAGATTTTGCATGTGGCATAACTTCCGTGTTTCTTATCCGATTTGGTTCAAATTTAAACAATAGATAGCTTTTATAAGCTCCAACGCATATGCCGAATTACATAGCATTAGGTTAATAATTGTGGGCGTGGCAGTTTTTTGCGGTTTGCGGGGAGCGTAGTTGTGGCAGTTTTTTGCTGTTTGCGGGGGAACGGGGGGTGATATCAAAATAAAAAAACAAACTTGTACTGCGTATGGTAATTACCTATCCAACGATATATGGCACATGTCTGTAGCTCTTGTAGTTTCTGAGATCTAGGCGTTGATACGGACAGACGGACGGACGGACGGACGGACGGACGGACGGACGGACAGACGGACAGGGCTATATCGACTCGGCTGTTGATGCTGATCAAGAATATATATACTTTATGGGGTCGGAGATGCTTCCTTCTGCCTGTTACATACATTTGCACCATATTATGATACCCTTTTCACCCATTTTTAATGGGTACAGGGTATAAAAATGTTAACTCTGTGCAAAACGCTTTTGAAACATTTACCTCGTTTTTCTCAAAACAATGTTTTTCAAGTCGGTGACCAAGATTTCTCGGATACGACTGAACCGATTAGTCTCAAAGTTTTACACAGGCTTTTGAACAATATTTTCTAGTACTTAATCGAAGCTTTTCCATTACCGATGAAAAGTTTTTTTTAATGCGCAATTCAAGACCAAAATTATGGTCAAAAATTGAATTTTTTTTGAGAAGCAACTATTCTGTCAAATCAAAATTTCTTGCTTATTCCATAGATTAATAACAAGATTACATTACTTACATTATGCATTACTTAAACGAAATCCATTCAATTTTTTTATTGCAGTATTCACTTCAAAAATACAGTGGTCACCGCAAAACACATATTTTGTGCGGATCTGGAGATCTGCTGTAGCAGCTTCAAAAACAGTTATTTTTATAAATAAAAAATTGCTAACTACTCTTCAAAGGTGCCATAATATGTGTACAAATGATCAAAATAATTAAGCTAAAAGTTAACTCCTGAAAAATGTTTGACAAACCTCATTAGGGCTCCTAACTAGATGTAACCCCTTAACGCATGCGTAAGGTGACAACCCCATGCACGTTAAAGGATCACAAAACACTTATAAATACATAAATAGTTGACAAGAACTCTTGTAAGTACATAAGTACTTAATTATACGATTTTTGTATAAAATCATATGAGTTTTTAAACGCAATTCATTTAAGTAAAATTTTTATCTTGGCGCCTCTGAACATTGATCCTCATAAGACACCCTGACGTTTTTCCTGTATGTAACTGCAGATGTGCATTAAAATCTTAGGCCAGGTTCGCTAAAATAAGCCTTCGAACTAAGTAAGAGTAAAAAGAACTTAGTTATATATTTGCCCTCAGTTTTTCCCCCTAAGTGGCAAGGGATACAGAGAATAAAACTACTACTATTTAACATAAATAAAAAATAAAACGGATATCTAAAAAAATTTTTTTTGGTAAAAATTTAAAATATTTTTAAAAGGAAAACAGTTTTTTCGTGTCCTTGCCATACAACGGAATACATAGTGGTTATAATATCAAATAATATGGTTATAATATATCAAAAAAAAAAAAAAAAAAAAAAAAAAAAAAAAAAACGCAACGTTAAAAAAAAGGTATCGGTTGCAGCAGCAACATTGGCGGTAAAGTTTACAAAATAAGAGGCATCAACTACAGCAAAAACAGTGGCGGCAACAATAGGCAGCGTTAACGTCAACCACGGGAGCAATAGCTGGACACCAATTTAGTTTTTTATCCCCTGTACCTATTAAAAATGGGTGAAAAGGGTATCATAATACGGTGCAAATGTATGTAACAGGCAGAAGGAAGCATCTCCGACCCCATAAAGTATATATATTCTTGATCAGCATCAACAGCCGAGTCGATATAGCCATGTCCGTCTGTCCGTCCGTCTGTCCGTTTGTATGTCCGTATCAACGCCTAGATCTCAGAAACTACAAAAGCTACAGACATGTGCCATATATCGTTGGATAGGTAATTTCCATACGCAGTACAAGTTTGTTTATTTTGATATCATCCCCCGTTCCCCCGCCAATCCCACGCAAAAAACTGCCACGACCACGCTCCCCCGCAAACCGCAAAAAACTGCCACGCCCACAATTATTATCCTAATGCTATGCAATTCGGCATATGCGTTGGTGCTTATAAAAGCTATCTAATTTTTAAATTTGAACCAAATCGGATAAGAAACACGGAAGTTATGCCACATGCAAAATCTATGGCAAGGGAAACAGAAGCGCAGCAAAACACGCATTGCGCGACGCCGACTGCGACGTTGACAGCGAAATGTGTATAGCTTTATGACACACGAAACTTATTTTCATAACCAAAAGCATACCAAATTTATATTGTTATGGTACTCTTTTCTAATATGGTAGAATATTGTTTCATTTATTTATTGATATTAAATAAATAAATTGTAAGCATGTCTAAGGGTTCAGGGTATTTTGCAATCGGGGAACTCGACTGCTGCTACCTTACTTGTTTCTTTTATTTTTTCTAAGTAGAGCAAAATTTCATTTTCAATTAAAAAAAGAAAACTTAATTAGGTTAAATAAAAAATATAAATATATATGTATTAAAAATTCCAAGAAAAAAGAGATAGATTATAAACTGTAAGGCTGTCCCTATTGATAATCAGTTGAAACTTGCGAGTTAATTGATGGGATTCTAATAAAAGATAGTATTGAAGAAAATGACAAAGAACTTCTATCTACATTATCCTTATCCTAAGGTTTTCAAAATCACAACAAATTATTAAGCGCAAGAAAGCGCAGTTCCAAAAAAAGAAGTATATATTATACATGCATTTTATGGACGATCCCTGCAAAACAAACGCACATGTAAACGCATGCGTAAGGTGACACTGCCATGCACTTGAAAGGGTAACAAAACACTTAGGCAGCCAGCGCACAAACCAACGCATTGAAGTGGTTGGGGGCATAAGTATGTATATAAATAGTTTTAAAGAACTCTTGTTGGTATATATCTTGTTAGTTTCTTCGGGTGTTGAAGAATATTACTAAAACAGTTTAAAAACCGAGCTTATTGGAGCAACAACATTTATTATTGGGCTCTTCTTAACATTTAGTCCTTCGAGACAACCTGAACCCCCTTGTGGTAAGAAACTAGAATAAACTAGCACCTGATAAGTGACTGCAGGTTCGTGTTAAAATCTCAGTCCACGGTAGCTAAAAAATAAAGACTTCGGACTACAGAAAAAATACCTAGCTACCATACAGAACAATTAGCTGTCCAATTTACATGGCGTTTTGCGAATTCGATTCAATTGGCTTTGTGTTTCTTAGTGTTATACGGAATTTTTCTCGGGCTGTGAGCTGTTAAGTTAAGGTCCTTTAATCGTCTACTTATTGTAGGTAAACTTGCATTTAAGTTTAGTTCATCCTTTATTTTTTTACAGTTTGCGTTAGGATGCTTCTTCGAGTAGCCAGGTACACGACTATCTAGTTTTTCTGGTATAACTCGAGGTCGGCCGCGTGTTTCAGGCTTAAATGAATAAAAAAGTGCATTTCCGATCATACAAATCCCGCACCCGATAATACTTTGAACTTCCTTATATTTTTTGCCACTTGAAATCAAGGAGTCGATCAATTGCTCAGGTGTACACGGCTTACTACGGCTTATTTCTTTGATTTTTAAAGTCTTATTTGTTTTAATTATAATTATAAATAGGACTTTCAGCGTTTATTAACCGAAACTTTGATAAATTTTTGCATAATTCGTCTTCATGAACCTATTTAAGTGACCACTCCTATTATTTTGAACAATTAAAAATGCGACCTGCTTTGTAATTTAGCAAATTCTAAAAAATCAAGGAAAGATTTATATAAAATTAGTATTATTTCTTAGAGTATATTTATTAGCAAAAGAAGTGGAAAAAAAGAACAGAAAAAATAGACAAATAACTTTGCTACAAAAAGTAGAAGTGGATGTGCAAACGCACTCCTATTATTTTGAACGCAACGGTATGTAAGAAAATTCAACATAAAGGATTAACTGTTAGCTTCAAAATTGCCCCTCACCTATCACGAACTTATGAAATAATGTTGAAAAATATATATTTTTATGTATAAAAAACACTAAAAAAACAAGTAAGTTAGCAGCAGTCGAGTTTTCCGATTGCAAAATACCCTGTACCCTTAGACATGCTTACAATTTATTTATTTAGTATCAATAAATAAATGAAACAATATTCTATTAGAAGAGTTCCATAACAATATAAATTTGGTATGATTTTGGTTATGAAAATAAGTTTCGTGTGTCATTGGCTGCGCTTCTGCTTCCCTTGCCATAGATTTTGCATGTGGCATAACTTCCGCATTTCTTATCCGATTTGGTTCAAAGATAGCTTTTATAAGCACCAACGCATATGCCGAATTGCATAGCATTAGGACAATAATTGTGGGCGTGGCAGTTTTTTGAGGTTTTCGGGGGAGCGTGGTCGTGACAGTTTTTTGCTGTTTGCGGGGGAACGGGGGGTGATATCAAAATAAAAAAACAAACTTGTACTGCGTATGGTAATTACCTATCCAACGATATATGGCACATGTCTGTAGCTCTTGTAGTTTCTGAGATCTAGGCGTTGATACGGACAGACGGACGGACGGACGGACGGACGGACGGACAGACGGACATGGCTATATCGACTCGGCTGTTGATGCTGATCAAGAATATATATACTTTATGGGGTCGGAGGTGCTTCCTTCTGCCTGTTACATACATTTGCACCATATTATGATACCCTTTTCACCCATTTTTAATGGGTACAGGGTATAAAAACGTGTTAACTAAAATTATAAAAATTGTATTACCTTCCTGGCCCTTCGCAGGATGTTCAAGTGTCACTTGAACATGAGAAATAAATGTGTTTAACGAATCATCATTGAGAAAGGGATCAGTTTGATTTTATTTTCATTAAATATTTTCCGACAAAAAAAGAAAAAAATAAGTTTTTGCGCAAAATAATAAAATTATATTTCATCGAGGAATTAAAAAAAAGAGGTGCTTCAAGAGAAGTATGGTCGATTCGAATCCGAGATGTCGGAAGTCGTTTTAGGTGCTGATAGCTTCCAAGAAGTACCACGTACAGGACGCTCCTTTCAGAGCATGCCCCCGCCTAGCACAACTGGCAGGGAGCTTCTTGTGGTTAGCAGCCCAAGCCAATTAGACAATCTTAACCAGAAAACAGTTGGACATAGTCGCCTATTACCGCAAATTGAAAAAAATAGTAATACGCTCACATTCCAGCCGGCTTCAGTCCCTTGGCAAAAAGTTCCTTCCAAGAAGAGAAACCTACCAACCTCACCGAAAAGTTAAAAAAAAAAGAGCGCATATAATCGAACATAGAAACCATCTCGCCTTAAATAGATTTGCTGCTCTTGCAAACCATGATGACTGTCAAGAAGGCGAAAATAGCATGGACATTCTCCAGGTGGACCCCGTTGCAGAAGAAGAATCTCGACAAGCTCAAACTCCAGTGACAAAGAAGTCACCAAAACCTAGTCAAATAACAGTACTTGCTGTCAGCGACGTAGCTGCCTTGGAAAGGTTTCTCGACTCGGCGGTATCATCTGAATCATATGAACTTAAGATCGCGCGTAATGGCAACTTATACCCCCGTGACTCTGATGCCCACAGAGCTATCACTGAAAAGCTATCATCAGTAAATCTCCAATACACTCAATTCTGCCTCCCGGAAGACAGAGCCTACAGGGTTGTGGTGTGCAACTTGGCTGCTTCTACCCCAGTCGAGAAAATTTTAAATGCGTTCACCTCCCAAGGTCACGCTGTACTTAACACCTATAATCCAAAGGTGATGTCACAGAATGTTGACTCCTCTGATCCGGATCCAGGCAAGGCTTCTGGCCAGAACGTTTGGTTTATTGATATTAAAAGGGCTATTCATAACCGAGAAGCTCTAAAAATAAATAAAGTTGGCCGTCAAAGAGTCAGAGTGGAACTGCCGAGAAAAAATGTAAATATGCGTCAGTGTTACCGATTTTTTGGCTTTGATCACACTAAAAACTATTGCACTAAAGAGGCCAGATGTGGTAGATGCAGTTTGCCTCATTGGACTGGTTCCAGTCAATGCCAGGCAAAGACCTATGACGACCTGGAGTGCGTTAATTGCCAAGGAAAACATGAGGCAACTTACAAGGGCTGCAGAATTTACGTCCAGAGGCTCAAAAGCCATTACTCTCATGACCCGCGTAGAACACCCACAGCCCATGCGCAACATCAAGCAACAAGCTATTCCAACCTCAATCGTGCGGCCTGACGGAAAATACTCCCAACAGCGAAATGCTTTCTCAAACGCAAGGATCCAGAATTTCCAAATGCTGCGTTTGCTCCTGTAACAAACGCAGGTGAACCTCAACATCCTAGCCAAACGGTAATTGATGGCTCCCTCGCACAAACCATCATCTCAATGCAGCAGACCATTACTGGTCGTCAAAAAACCATCGCTGAGCTATTTGAGGAGATCAAAGAACTCAGAGGTTCTAAGTCGTTGACGCAGCGCAATTAATGGCTTGTGAACTGCGCCTCGGAGCCTGGAACGCTCGTAGCATTATCCCAAATGCTAATGAGCTTAAGGTGTTTCTCAGCAAGCACGAAATTGATGTTATGCTTATTTTAGATACACTCCTACACGTCGGATCCTACCTCAATATGATAGGTTACAGCTGCTATCAAGCAGATCACCCACGAGGTCGCCCCAGAGGAGAAGCTTGTATCCTAATCCGGCAGGGATTAGTGCACTATCATCTGCATTCGATCACAACGAATCACCTACAAAGGGCGACAGCAAAAATTTCCACTAATTTGGGCAAAATTACGGTGTCAGCTGTGTACCTTCCTCCAGGCCTGCCTTGGAATTCCTCTGAGTTTGATAATCTCCTTGGTCAACATGGTCAAAAGTTTATCATTGGAGGTGATTTTAACGCTAAACATCGCCTCTGGGGTAGTATAAGAGCGAATGCTCGAGGCTCAACACTTCACGATGTTATTTCCGGCAGCTCAACTCAAGTTCTGGCTACAGGCAGACCCACTCACTACCCGTATAACACGAGGAATGTACCTTCATGTATCGACTTCTTCTTGTACAAAGGTATAGCTAACAGTCTACTATCAAGAGTATCACCTATCTTCTGATCACTTGCCGCTGATCGCTTCACTAACAACGTCACCTCATAGTACCGCCCCTATTAGGATGCTCGTTCCACCTGGTGCGAATATAAGGCTGTTTCAGTACGAACTTAACAATGCCTTTAACCTCAATACAGAGATAAATACAGCAGACGATATCGAGAAAGCGGTTGAAACTTTTATGAAGAAGATCAAAGATGCAGCTCAAATTGCAGCTCCTGGCGGCGCAGTTCACCTACGCAACGTGCGTAGCACCATCGCTCTCTCTCCGGAAGCAGTAGGACTCTTAACTCTCAAGAAACGTCTCCGGCGTGAGTTCATCAGGACCAATGATCCTATAATTGACAGACTGTACCGAAGGATATCAAATCGGGTGAGAAAAGTACTAGCCATACTGAAAAGAGAAGCAACTGACGCGTTCCTGGGGAAAGTTACTGCCGATGAAAACTCAAAATTCGCGCTCTGGAAGCTCACGAAGAGATTCAAGAGACAAGTTGCTCCAAAGTTTCCAGTTCGTAACCCAGATGGCACTTGGGCAAAATCACCTCAGGTTCAGCTCTGTCCTGAGGTGATTTTGCCCAAGTTCAGCTCTGTCCTGAGGTGAGCTTGCCAGAAACCTGGAGGAAAGATTTCAGCCGTTCGAGACAGCATCGCCAAGACGAGTACAACTGGTTGCTGAATCCCTAGAAGCCCCATTGCAGATGGCTCTTCCTGTAAAGCCTATTAAACTCACGGAATTGGAAGATGATATAAAATCCCTTCGCAATAACAAGGCTCCTGGTGAGGATCACTTCGACAACCGCTGCATTAAGCTGATGCCCCACAGAATTTTCAACTCTGCTCTTCGACTGGGACACTTCCCAAGCGCCTGGAGGAAGGCGAATATCATTATGCTCCATAAAAGTGAGAAGTCAGCAGACTCCTATCGCCCAATAAGCCTGCTTTCAGCATTTGGCAAATTACTTGAGAGGTGCATCCTGAGAAGATTGCTCGAGTCCCGAAAGGTCCAGAAAGCTATTCCGAAGTTTCAGTTTGGTTTTAGACTCAGGCATGGCACACCTGAACAGCTACACCGCGTAGTGAACTTTGTACTGGAAGGTTTCCATGGAAAGGAGTACGTCGTTGGAGCTTTTCTGGACATCCAGCAGGCTTTCGACAGAGTGTGGCATGAAGGACTTCTGCATAAGCTTAAAAGCCTACTAAATCCTCAGCTCTTTTTGATAATAAAAAGCTTCCTCCACGAGCGATCCTTTAAAGTAGTACAGGACGGACTGTCCTCCCAAACAAAAAGAGTCAGAGCAGGTGTAACCCAAGGAAGTGTGTTAGGTCCAACACGATATAACCTGTATACGCACGACATGCCCTCAGCTGACAACATGTCGCTTACAGATCCCAATGACTTGCTAGTTGCCACCTTTGCTGATGAAACTGCAGTCCTGGCCAGAGATACTTGCGTCTATACAGCCACTGATACGCTTCAGCTTTATCTAAAAAAATTTGAGAACTGGGCCCTACGCTGGAACATCGCAGTCAATCCGGAAAAGTGTGTTTCCGTGACGTACACCCTGAGAAAAGACACATCACCTGGTGTGTTTCTGCATGGAGAGCTCCTCACACAATCGAACGCCCACAAATACCTCTGTGTCACTCTGGATAAGCGACTTACATTTCAACGCCATGTAACGGATGTAACTCGGCGGCTCAAAACAAAGGCGAACAGCATGGCTTGGCTCCTTAGGCCTGGAAACAAACTTTCAGTTTCCAACAAGGCCAAAATTTTTAAGGTTGTCTTGGCTCCTATTTGGAAATTCAAGTGTATGGCATCGCCACAAAGTCGCACCTTAACAAAATTCGTGTGGCTCAGTCGCAAATCTTGCGTAAACTATCTGGAGCGGCTTGGTACATCCGCAACAAAGACATTGAACAAGAGCTAAAGGTACCAAGGATTGGCGATGTCATAAACAAACATGCAACCGCGTACGTAAATAAATTGGGAATCCACCCAAACCAGTTGGCTCGAAAACTCTTGACGAGGAGACGTGTATTGGGACTGAGGGCGAGAAGGAGGCTCCTGCGCATTCACCCAACAGATCTGCCGATAAAATATATAAGTTAATTGATTAAATTAATTCATGCCTCTAGACTCCCTTATTAGGTTTAAGTATGTAAATATGTAAATACTCTATAGAAATTATGATACTCTGCAGTATAAGTTACTACAAATAGTAACAGTGGACTGCAATGTATATACAATTTTTATTTAATGAAAAAAAAAAAAAAATTTTCAAAATATAAAAAAATTATAAGAATACGAGGTGTGTTCAAAAAATATCGAGAATTTTGTGTTTCTTCAAAAATTATTTATTTATTCATGAATATCTATTTTGTCTCCTTCAAAGTAATCCCCATGAGATATTATGCACTTGTGCCAACGGTTTTTCCAATCTTGGAAGCACTTCAAAAAAATCGTTTTTTTTATCTTGTTCAGCTCCTCCTTCATGGGCCTCTTCAGTTTAGGGAACAAGAAAAAGGGGCCAGATCTGGGGAATACGGTGGCTGCGCTATCATTAATGTTGTTTTTGCCCAAACGACGATGTGTGAGCAGGGGCGTTATCGTGGTGTTCTTCCACAAATCCGGGCGTTTCTGGCGGATTGCTTAACGGAAATTGCGCATAATTTGCAGGTAATATTCCTTATTGACCGTTCTACGCTGTGGTAAGAACTCATGATGCACCACGCCCCTGCAATCGAAGAAAACTGTCGGCAAAACTTTCACATTCGACCGAACTTGGCGCGCTTTTTTCGGTTTTGGTTCGTGCGACAGCTTCCATTAAGATGATTGAGCTTTGGTTTCCACGTCAGAACCATAAAGCCACGATTCGTCACCAGTTATGACCCTCTGGAGAAAATTTGGATCGTCGCGGACAGAGTCCAACATCCCTTTAGCAATGTTCATGCGATGCTGTTTTTGGTTGCAATTGAGTAATTTTGGTACGAAAATCGAAGACGATCCAAAACACGTGCAAGCAGCTGTCAACAATTAAGTGAACATTCAAAATGGCCGAGCTTGTCGGCATAAGTGGCAGATATGAGTACCAACATAAAGCCACAAAAAAATCGAAATTCGTTTATTTTTAAGCCGCGAAAATTCAAAATTCGCGATACTTTTTGAACACACCTCGTATATGGCCTAGGAATTTATGCAAAAAAAAACGTTTTTCTAAATGATATTTTACATTTTGTTTTTTGCATTTGTTAATTTTTGAATGTTTTAGAACATCTATTTCTGATTAAGAAGAGAACGAATTATACTTCTTACTTCAATTAGTTTCGTACAAAAACTGTTTTATTCAGATGATTTTACATTCAGACACATACAAAAACCTTAAAATTATGTACTTATTTACTAACAAGAGTTCTTATAAACTATAATGGAGGCGCTGGAGGCGTAAGGGTTTTTTGTGTGTACTCTGTTACTGTGAATTTATCTTGAAGGGATCGGTCATAAAATGCATTGTTTATTATATTGGTTGTTGGTTCGATCCCTTTTATATTATTTTTATATAAGCTCATTTTTAATGCTTCTCAATTACTATATATATATAAAGAAGAAAGCTGGGGATGCTTCTAATCCCGAAAAGTTTAAAAGCGACATGTAACGCCCGAAAAATCTGATATAAATTTTGGTGATCTTTTATAGCTATATACGAGTATAATTAAAATTTTTAATAATTTTAATTATGCACGACCAAGAATAATATAAATGTAAAAGGGGCACGTGCCGAATAAAATGTTTCAAATTTATATTTGTCAAATGGCTGAATTGTATGACTTTATATTGAATGGAATACGATTCGCGAGTTAGCTAATTAGAATCCAGTAAATTTGGAATAATGGGGTAAAATTCTCACACACACACACAATGCACAAAGAGCCCGTTATGCGCTGTACTAAAAAATTCTTAAAATATAATCCTATGTTAAACAAGTGGATGCTGAAAACGGATGCAACGGAAAGGATGCAATATTGGATGCATGGGAAATTGCAGTTTTGCGCATATGCTGTTTTTGTTTTTTTGTTTGTAAATCATCCAGTTTGTTTTACTTGATGTTAAATGAGCGGCTGTTGAGCTAGACAAAGAAGAACAGGTGACAAAAACCCTTTCACAAAAACCTTTTTTACCAGGTGTGTTATAGTCACCTCGAAGTCGACAATGTCTTCTTATTTTATCGGATTTTTGGGAGTATGTGACTTCTTTGATTAAACTAAGCTTGTTTCCAGGTGAGCCGGTAAAAAACAAGTTGTCTTTATAAGATAGATTGGTAGTTTGATATCGGTATTACGGTTTTTTTTAGGAATGAAAGGAGTTCACATATGTGTTCCAAACTGACTTTTTTGATCATCAATTTCATTAGAAGGCTCAAGTTTCTTCTTAGTTCATTGGTGGTATTTGGATTCAAAATCATGAAAGAAGATTCAAGGCCACTAGGGTATTGTAAAATGGTATTATAAATTTTTTGTTTCGTATTTCAACGAATGTCATACCTTGTGATTTGAGAATACCTTATTTATTTTTGTTTTGTCGGCGCCCGTATATATTAAGAGAATTAGGTGTCTTGTTCGGTGATAGTTTTGAATTTTTATGTGTACATTTCAACTGAGATTTAATGGAGACTTGGTTGATTTCGTGCTGAGCTTTAATGGCTCTTACTTGCTAATTTGAGTATCCCTTGGCATTGTTATTGCCTCCTCTTTATAGCTTCTGCAATTGGTTTGATTTTGTTTTGGTATTGATTATGATTTCAAATATGGTATTGATTCTGATATTTATTATGATATTGATTTTGACCGTAATGCTGTCGATAATTAAAATAGATCCATACTGTGCTTTCTTTGGTGGTAGTTTCCTCTGAAAAATTTCTTGTGTGCCTCTATAACAATTACCCCGGTTACTGATAAACATATCTCTATGGTTATTTGTTCGGTACAGAAATGTATATATTTAGGTTTTCATACTATTAAATATGTACATCGCTTCTATAATATTGTAGTTCCCATATTCGCAATTCTTAATAATTACTGAAATTTTTTCTGCTGTGCTGAATTTATTAGCAAGGTCTGCAATTAATCCCTCGTCTATATACCATATGACGCCTCGAGAGATTTACGAATATTGTCTAGTTCGTTAGTGAACTGGATTGCAGTTTTTCCCTTTTGGTAGATGTTTCGAATTTTCGCTTTTAGCGCATCGAATGATTATCCGACAATTGTAGTTTGCAAGGTTTGAATTATGACATTGATAGTAGTTTCATTTTGCACTTTGTAGTGTAATTTGTACCATTTTTTACTTAATTAACTGAACTGCTTTATTTTCGAATGTTCCTTTTGTTAAGTCAATCAGCCTGAGTGCAGTCATCAATCTTACCAACGAATTCTGATGCGGCTAAAATATTTTTTTTATGTTTTAGTTTTTTTTTTTTTGAATTACAGTTCAACTACGTTTCAAATGCAGTATTGCTTTGATCTGCAGATTCTGGCAACGTTAATGTGGCGGGAATTGTTAAATCTAATTAATCGTCTCTCTTTATACCCCTGCAAAAGGTATAAAACAATGATATTGTGAAGAGAACTCTCCGACCCTATAAAATATCATGTCGTTACAGAGCACAATGGCGACCCAGCCTTAATTGTGTGCATACCATGCATATTTAGCTCTGAAGAGCTAACGCTGTGCCAAATTAAAACATTAAAAAAAATTGCTGGTGATGGTGTGCGCCAGCAATAAATAAAATTGTTTGAAAACATCAAATAGCGCAAGCGGTTCGCTTCCTCGTTTTCTCCGGTCGATGCTACATTTTAGGGTCAAGCTTAAAGAGCTGTTCGGGTTGAACTATATCGGAGCTTAGAAGCGAGCTGCGTATCAGGTTCAATGGCTTAGCGAGGGAAGCTAGGTTCATTCGGGATTATGAAGTGACTGAACGCTACAAAATAGCTCTTCCCCTCCGAATTTCAACCCATCCTTTGGTAGGACTTTCTAGGATCCCTTCCTCTTTCCACCTTCAGCGGAGGTTATGGGGAGTGGCCGGACACTTTGAACGATGGTGGACACATCATCTTTATTTGTCGTGTAGAAGCCTTTTTGGATTAATAATCTGTGTCTGCGACCTTAAAAGAAGTTGTTGAAAGTTGATGTTGGCCTGTGTTATCAGCAGAGTGTCGCCGATCTTTCTAACCATCTCGCTTGCACATTTACCCTTAATATTTATTCCAAATTTATTATTATAAATAAATTATTATATAATTTATTGAAGTAGAAATCTGAAGACGGTCCAGATTGGTGGACTGTGTAAAACCCTTAAAAAAATTTTTAATTTTCATGTTAATCCCTTTGATCCCTTCGAAACATATGCACTTGATTGCATATTATGACTGATAACATAAGAGTTAAAGTCAAATTTAAGCGCATGCGTTATGTGACACCACCATGCACTTGAAAGGGAACACACTAAGGCCTCCAGCGAACATATCAACGCATTGAAGCCGCTGTGGACATAAAAATATACATAGCTAATAAGAACCCTTGTGATTTACATTAGTACAAAATTGTAAGACTTTTATATGGTTCTTAAGGTGTGAAATTGTATGAATAAAGTCGGGTTTTAAGCAGAACTCATTGGATTTTGGTTTTGTACAGGGTACAATGCGTGTAACAAATTAAAGTAAATTTGAACTCAAGAGGTTTTCGACGCTCAAGCAGATAGACTGACGAGGGGATATCTTCTGCACTGCGTTGCGCATTTTTGGAAAAAATGAGAATACCCTCTGCAGTGTTATAAAAAATTCGAATATATAAGATATGAGACTTACCTCCATTTCGGAGTTTACGGCCGAACCTTATGGTTGCAGCTCTTTCTTCCCCAGTGCATCTGTTGAACGGTGAGAATGCACTATGTAGATGGTCAGCAAAGGCTTCTGCTCTTTCAATCTCAGACCGACACCAGGAACCGTCCACTTTGCGCACGGGTGATATCTTCTTCGCAGGTCTTTTTATGTGCCTCGTGACATTCCACAGATTGTGCTGCGTGTCTCTAGGTTCCAGCTCCTCCAGGAATCTATGGAAAGAGTCCTGCCGTAGGATAGATAGCTTTTCGTTCAAATCCTTGGTGGCACGATTAAGTGCCGTCTTGTCCCTGGGGTTGCGCGAGGAAAACCAGACTCTTCTGAGGCGCCTTTTTTTGGCCACGAGGGCCGCGATTTCCGGAGACCATAAGTGCACGTCTCTTTTAGGTGTTCTCGGGGTAGTCGGAGGAGGTGGATTCGCAAACTCAGCAGCATTATGCATCTCTTTGGTTAGTTCTTCGATGGCCGCATCTATGTTGCTTGATGTGGAAAGAGGAGGAACTGGGTACAGGGAGGAAAGCGTCCAGAACGTAAACTTGGGGGCATCTGTGTGTTTTCCGGTGAGTCTTCTAGGCAGGGTTTTTCTGAGGGCGAGGATAGCAGTTTATTGTAGTTTGAGCATGTTATCTTTGAGTGTCCTATGCCCTTGGAGACGGCGAAGTCCAGCAGATCCGGCTGCTTTGAAGGGTTGGTAGGCCAGTGTGTGGGCTCTCCAGTGGAATGGCAGTCCAGATTTTTGCGCTGCAGGTACTTATAGAACGTTTTGCCTTTTGGGTTGTTTGTACGGGACCCCAACCAGGAGAGTTTGGCAAAAAAGCCTCCTTAAAAGTATCCGGCTGCTATAATGCGAGGTCCAAGGGACTCGAAGAAGCTGGGAAGTAAACCGCAGCAATGGTGATATCTCCCTGTGGGCTGGTAATCCTGGTCACGGCGCACTGTGCCCATTCCTCCTGAAACGCGGGAAGTTCCGTGTACTGAATGCCACTCCTGATGAGCATAGCTGCTCCTCCGCGTGCTCTGCCAGATGTATGGTTGGCATGTAACAGTTCGTACCCGCTAATTTTAAAGTAGGATCTGGGACAAAAGTGGGATTCCGAAACTAGAAGAACATCGATATTGTCTGTTTTGATGAGATGCTTTTCTTCGGCTTTGCTCCTCTGCAGGCCGTTTGCGTTCCAAAAAACTATGTTAAGGCTTATTTGCATTACTTTTTGTTGAGGATGGGAGCTATAAACTGCATCATCTGCGAGAACATCTGCGATAACATCTGCGATATCAACTTTTCCATCATCCTCTCAATCGATCCTTCCATGCGGGCAAGCATCGTATCAAACTGGTTGGGTTGTGGGGCTTCGGGAGTGGTATGAGGGGTTTGTTGGGGATTCGTTGGCTGTGTCACTTGGTTTCTTAGGAGTACGTCCCTATAACTTGTACCATTAATGATAGTTGGTATCTGGATGAGAGGTGGTTTGTTGCTACTCTCAACGGGTCTGGCTTTAGGAGATTGCTGCTCTTTTGCCCTCTTGTAGGCAGGGCATCCTCTGAACGACGCAGGGTGATCAGCTTGGCAATGTAAACAGCATGCTTTCTCGTCTTTTTTTTTTGGTGCATGACCTAGAGTCATAAGAATCACCACATTCCACGCAGCGATGTTCCAGGAAGCAGTAGCGCTGGGTGTGTCCGAACCCTTGGCATCTGAAACATTGTGGAACATCGTTGAATTTCAGTGGGGGCTCTACGGGACGTCTGATCTGCAAATCCTCTTTATTTTGAAAACCTCTGTGTTGTTGCTCGCTGGTTCTAGATTGACAAAGAAGATCCCCAGTGGTTGTTTGGATTTCCTGCCAATGGGATTTTTGGTTGCAATTGAGCAATTTTGGTACGAAAATCGAAGACGATCCAAAACACGTGCAAGCAAAGCAGCTGTCAACAATTAAGTGAACATTCAAAATGTCCGAGCTTGTCGCCATAAGACATGACAGACATGAGTACCAACATAACGCCACCAAAAAATCAAAATTCGATTATATTTAACCCGCGAAAATTCAAAATTCGCGATACTTTTTGAACACACCTCGTAAGTTACAGTCCACTTCATATGAAGAAGTAAAAAAAACAACACTGTAAATAACTAAAACATGTGGCCCTTGGGAAAATGTTTAAATATATTAAATCAAACATGTATAAAATTAAACAACTAAAAAACACTTTACAAATTAATGAAATACAGTCCACTAGAAAATTTAAAACTATCAAATGAATATTTAATTAAAATGTATTCCAATCCGCATTTTTGTGGCCATTGTCAGAATGTTCAAGAATTAAACATATAGATAGCGGCAAATATTAAGATTATGTAAAAGGGATCGGACCAACAAGTAATCTAATAAATAAACTAGTTTATGACCGATACCTTAAAAAAAAATGCACTTGAAAGTAATACATTTCATGACTGATCCCATGCAGTTAAATATAAACGCATGCGTAAGGTGACACCACCATGCAAGTAAAAGGATCACAAAACTCTTAGGAATGCCAATCGCTGTGGACATAAATATAAAAATAGGTGATTAGAACTCTTGGTAGCACATAAGTACATAATTGTAAGATTTTTGTATGTGTCTTCGGATGTAAAAACATATGAATAAAACAGTTTTTGAACGGAACTCATTAGAGTAACATCTTTATCCTCTTAACAGACAATAGATAGACCTAGTTGTAAAATTCAAAACTAGCAGGTTTACTCGAAATTCTATCAGTAAAAAGTGTCTTGAACTTCGGGTCTAGCTTTGTTTGGTGTCGTTCTTCGCTTCGCTTAATTTAGGCAAGACAAGGACTCTGAACCCATCGATTTCAACGCCAACCGTTTCTTATACTAGTGGCATCTTACTAATAGGTCTAGCCTCCTTGCCAATCAACTGCTCTAAAGGAATAATTTTGTTGCCCGATAAGCCTTGCTAATTAGGGCCAATTTTACTTCCTTCAAGGCCTCTAGTCTTTGCAATTAAAAATAAAACATGAAATTTAAATTAGGCTTACTATTGGTATAGCATGGTATAGTATGGCGCCAAGCCATACTCCGGCATAAGTACAAATCTAGAAAGAAAGCGATGCTGACGGCAATCAACATTGAAAAGCGGCTTACTTTCGCTACCAGGATGAAAAATCAGCCGGAAGATTACTGGGTTTTCGCAGATGAAACCTAGATGATGTATTACAACGATGGACCCAACAGAGTGTGGCGCACTGCGAACAATTTTATCAAGACAGCGTCCTTAAGCATTAGGCGCTTACTGTGCGGAACTGGCTCCTTTAGAACTGCGGCAAGGTCATCGACACACCACCCCAAAGTCCAAATCTGAGCCCCATGGAAAGCTTGTGGGTCCACCTGAAGAAAAAATAGTGGGAAAAAGGGCACCAAAAAACCAAGCAGCACTGACTAGAAGAGTGGCAAGAGATTCCACAAGAATATGACCTACCTAAACTGATTGGGTTGATGAAAAAACGCCTCCAATATGTTACTAATGCTAATGGAGGACATACAAAGTATTAAAATTATTTGTTTGTTATTATCTTTTGTTATAAAATTTATGTGTAAGAGAGCTAAAGTGATTTGTGCAAACAACGTGAGCACTTATTTAATTTCTGAGGAACTAAAGATGAGCCAGAAAACCGTTTGGAACCATTTGCATAAACTTGGATTCAAAAAGAAGCTCGATGATTGGGTTCCACACGAAGTAACGCAAAAAAAACATGATGGACCGAATTTCCATCTGCGAATCGCTGGTAATCGCAACAAAATCGACCCGTTTCTGAAGCGGATTGGGACTGGCGATGAAAAATGGGTCACTTACGACAACATCAAGCGCAAACGGCCGTGGTCAAAGCTCGGCGAAGACCGGATTGACGGCCAGGAAGGTTTTGCTGTGTGTTTGGTGGGATTGGCAAGGAATCATTTACTACAAACTGCTCCCCTATTGCCAAACGCTCAATTCGGGCCTTTACTGCCAACAACTGGACCGCTTGAAGGCAGCACTCATCCAGAATAGGCCATCTTTGATCAATAGAGGCCGAATTGTGTTCCATCAGGACAACGCTAGGCCACACACGTCTTTGGTGACGCGCCAGAAACTCCGGGAGCTCGGATGGGAGGTCCTAATGCACCCACTTTATGGTCCGGACCTGGCACCAAGTGATTACCATCTTTTCCTGTCCATGGCGAACGCGCTCAATGGTGAGAAATTTGCCTCAAGAGAGGCCTGTGAAAAAATTGGCTCTCCGAGTTTTTTGCCAATAGGGATGCAGCTTTCTACGAGAGGGGTAAAATGAAGTTGGAATCTCGTTGGCAGCAAGTTTACGAACAAAACGGCGCATATTTGACTTAAATCGGACAAATTTACACAAAGTTATCATCTTTTGAAAAATCAATAAAAAACCGAACGAACTTTTTACTTGACCTAATATTCAAAGTCAGAAAATACCCTTTTATTTTCAGTGTGAAAGCAGTTTCTTGACAAACTTTATATATTTAAACATTGGAACGTACTCTTCTTACCTTTGCACGCAGTACATAAGTCGGTACGGCGAGGATCGTGCAACTATTTTCTATATTTGCGATAACTGTACGATCGAAAAATCGAAAATGTAACTTCCTGGTTTGCAGATACATTCAGCTGCTCAGAGCTTCCTTAAGAATCTGGGTCCATTTCACACGGATTTAACAACTGTATCCTATAGCTAACATATAACAGAAGGATCCAAAAAGGCTGCTACTTTCGTGTTTTTACAAGGGTCTATAAACTTCGTCTCTGGCCGAAGTTACCTTTCCTTTTTTGTTTTTTTCCTATTTCCTATTTTCCCCAATTATTTCCTATTTCGAGTTTAACATTATTTTTGTACGTATTTAAAAACGCATGTTAATAAATCTAAATTCTAAAATATGCAAAATATTAGTTAATACTTACTTGCAAATGTTCTTGGAAACGTATAGGAAGCGGCTGCGCCATTTTAATTAGTTTATGAGAATTCTCAATGCAGTAAAGAATGTCACTTAGCAAAACAATATCAACAATATACTCAAGGACGAACGGTTAGTAATATTTCTTTTTTTGGGTATAGATTATCTTCGTTTTTCTTTTGTATGACGCAGCTCCTTTAACTCCTAAATAAAAACAATTCAAAAATAAATAATTAATTATGTATTCTTTAAATATAATATTTAAATACTTATATGCATGTACGATTCATTAATTTACATCTTAGATCATGTATTAATCGGTATATGCGTTAACTATGAGCCTGGTTGGAAATGAACTTTTATAAATACATACAGAAATACATATATATGTATATATATTTATATATATATATATATATACGTGTACCTAATCCGCCATTTTAAGTTGCGCCTCAAACAATTAGTCATAGTATCTGACTTAATACTCAATATTTCTATAGGAATATTTACCTGTACATTAAAAAGGGGTACATTAGGCAAACTTAAAAATTCGAATGCTTTAATGCTTTGTTTCGCATATTAAAATTTTTATCTTGCTCTACATTGTACGTTTGTTTAGATCAAAAATGGCAATTTAATATTATTATTAGTATAATTTTTGCGAGAATTGTGTTATTTGTAGTTTTTCTACTGTACATTAAAATTCAAAAGAGAATAATCATTCCTTTTAGACTTGCTTGTTTATTATCTATATCTATATATATATATTTGTAGTTTGTTTTCTCACACTGCTCAAAGTTTTATAATATATATAGATATACATATATTTTAACACCCTCTTATTTACCAAAATTAAAGAATAAGAATTCTATTCACAATTGGCTGAATAACAATAAGCTTTTATAAAAAAATAAAGAAAAAAAAACAGCACAAAAATAGGCTTACAATTCCATATGTTAACAAACAGCCACGTACAACGTCTCGCCCACTTCTTTTTATCGAGAATATTTCATTTAACTCACAAACGAATTTGTGGGATTTTGCTTCTATTTATTTACCTAACGCGTTTTCGAATAACGATAAATAAGTTGGAATAAGTTGGCAGCACAAAAAAATTAATTTAATATAATTTAAGTTCAATAAGGTAGTAATTTTTTATTATTATTAAATAATTTGTAGAATAACACGACACACAAAATTTTGTATATAGTTTTAAACAACAATTTAAAATTTAGATAAATATTACATATAAAATATTCCGCGGGACATACTTTCAAATGGATCCGTTATAAATATATTTATTTATTATGTTTTTTATATTTATGCTTTAAATATGATATATGTACGTACATATGTACTATCGCTTCTTAAGTGTCTTACTAATTTAGTCCTACTCAAATGTATTTGCAAACAAAAACATTGCAGCTTTTGGTATACAGGTATCCCTCCTATAACGCGACAGTTACGTTCCAGAAGAATTGCGCGTTATGTAAATCCGCGTTATCGAAACCTTAGTTTTCATATAAATTTGGGGGTTACGTTCCAATAAATTTTTTTTTAATAAAATACATACTAAATAACAGATACATATTTATTTCAACACAATAAAAAAATTCAGACTTTCTTATACAAATAAAAACACAAGATATGAATAATAATACATATACATATGTACATATTTCAAAAATCAAAAAACAAAATTTAAATAATTATGTGCACATTCAAAAATTAAAAAAAAAACTAAAACAAATTCAAGGGTTATTCAAAACTTTATTGTCATTCTTCAAACTTTATATGGTAATTAACGTGTTTCACTGTCTTCAAGGCTCTTTGAGCGTGGGCGTTTTGGGGGAGCAATAGCTTCGTCAGAAGATATTTTTTCAACATAGTTTTCGCTATTGGAAAAGAAACTAGTTGTGGGACCTTGTGGTTCTTCTACTGGTTTTATTATTGCAAAATCTTTTATCAGTGTTTGGTGGGTGGTTTTTTTAAGCTCCTTTTCAATTTCGTAATAAGGTGCTAGTTTTATATCTAATTCCCTTATTATTTTGCTGGGTCTCTCCAGTGAAGGATCATTAGTTGTAAAGAAAGATTTCATTTTCTCAACCAAACTTAAACCCTCTCGTATGCGCTTCAGAGTGAAACTGGGAATTGATTCACAGATATCTTCTACCGAAGTGACGTCATCTTGTGCGAGATTTGAGACGGATGGAGATTAAGTTGCTAATTGAAGTAGGTCTGTTTCGGTGAGGTCTGTACCTTCATTTATAACTTCATAAATGTCATCTTCGTTCATATCGTCAAAGCCTTCTCCACTGAAACGTTGACCTATCGTTAATATACGGCTCACTGTGCCACTGCAATGGTGGCACAGCATTATTTTTTGCAACAATCTCCGGCCATATGTTTTTCCATGAGCCATTAGCGTGGACTGCTTTAATTCTTTAAGAGATATTTCTACAATTTTAATGCACTTTAAAATTCAAAAATTTTTCCGTAATACTGTAACTGTCATGTTAGGATTTGAATCCATTTTAACAAGAATAAGTTGGAATGTTTGCCGAATGTAACGTTGAACGTTGATATTATACCTTGGTCTAACGGTTGAATGATGAACGTGGTATTGGGTAGTAGGAACACTATTTCTACATTGGGATGGTTTAAGTCTTTTGGTTGTCCAGGAGCATTGTCAAGTATTAAAAGCATTTTGAAAGCACACTTAATATCCACAAAAAGTTCACACTTTACTGATAATATAATAAATATAAATGATCAAGAAGAGTACAAATATATATGCCGTGAGCATACCTGGTATACTCACACATGTTGTGAAGGCAAAAAAGGGTAATTCCCGGTTTACATTAAAAATACATTATTAGAAATATGTCGTACGCAAATTAGTGTTACCAGATTTTATAATTATGTATTTTCCCCTTAGCGTTATATAAGCTAAAATTTCGCGTTATATTGAAACCTAATTTTTTCTAAATCGCGTTATATCGATACCGCGTTTTATGAAACCGCGTTATAGGAGGGATACCTGTATTGTATTATATTCTTATCAGTATTTAGATAATACTCTTCAGACGTTAGTTTTTCTTAGTTAGAAAAAATATAACTTTACAAAGGAATGTTCGTATGTATGTGTTCATATATATTCTGTACTTAGTATAAGTTTATTAATGTGTGCATGCATACTATCAAAGCGATATTTTGAATTTCAACAGTGCATAAAAATTGTATGGCGACGGTATCTACCGTTTATAAAATGTTCATGTCTGCATAATATAATTAATAAATATCAAGGACAATAGGATTTGTCTTTCTATCCCATTATATTTCCTTTCTAAACCGTTTCTTTGTTTTTCTTTGAAAGTAAACGTATTTATAAAATAATGCTGTTGGCTTTTACAGCTGCAAATAGTTAATACAACACGAGTGCTCCTGACAAAAGCACCACTCATGACGTCAAATTCTGTTGCTTGCTCTACTGAATGAAATTGTTTATTTTAACGTCAAAAGGAAGGAATATAAATTTAAATATTATTGTTTGCTAAAATAGTTCAATTTAATTTTCCACAGGGCAAGCCTCGCGAGAAACGACAACATGATGTAACGTAGACTTGAAGAATCGTAGCTGACAACATCAATGACAACGATGTTTTCAAACCATCGGAAAAATCATTTGTTGCCAATTGAAAATGTAACGCTATCGGTATTTACAAATGCCAACGTATCTGTTTCTATAATCAATCCCTGTCATATGCGGGATGCGACATAAAATTAATGACTTGAACACCTCAATGGTTCTGAGATTCAAGGATCTGGTTTTATCAACTTCGAACGCAGATGAAACCTAAGCTTCCGGGCAGATGCCATAATTTTGCTCGGGCAGCCCTTGGGAAAACAAAATCAAAATTAGTATTTTGAACCTCTATAACACAAGGAGGTAAGATCTAGTGCCTAAATATGTACAATTTTCGATTTTGTTATTGCTTTTTTTTAGATGAGTACTGAGGACTACTTATACCTCCCATTTATAAAATTTTGTTGTGTGCCGACTTTCTCTTCCTCCCAGAGCGAGTGTTCAGCAAGGCATATCAATTAAATTATTTCAGTTAAACAAAATTTTTAAATTTTGTTCCTTAAAAATATTTTATCGATAAATGTTCGCGGGCATTGATTTTTCTCTACCTCTATCCGAGTGGGACAATATTCGGTGCCGATTTTAGTAAATAATAATAAAACGATTTGGACTATTAAATAGGTATTTAATTTTTTCTTTTAATTTTCTGAGATTATGGACATATAAGATTTTAAATACTTAAATCAAAAAATTAAACGCTCCATAAGTGGCTTAAAATAAAAGGTTTTGTTATTTTAAAAAACCTGTAACTGTATGAGAAATTAAGAAGTCAAATTGCGTTTTTAAGCAATCTGTGTATTCTGCGCTCTTATGATTTTATGTAACCAAAAAATTAAAGTTCAATTAACGGTAAGAAAAATCCAAGCACATTTTAAGGCTTTGTTTTGTAACAATAAATTGTTTAAAAATTTTTTTTTGTTTCATTGGATGTTTTATTGTAAAACCAACTTTATTGTAAAACAACACATACATGCTTTTCAAAATACTGGCATTCCAACTTTCCAACTATCTGGAAACATGGGGATTCCGCGACGGGAAACTGCTTATCCTCAATCCAAGGTGAGTATCAATCTAATGTTTGACCTCATATGACCGGAAGTGCTCGTTGGGTAGATCGTGTGCCATCGATCGAAACTGGTGGTAGACAGATGGGGCAACGCCTGGTGAGTATGCCGGGTGGGGTAAGATCATCCATTTCAGCGTTTCGAATTGCTCTTTGAGTCACTTGCTGCAGAGTGACTGTCTTTCCTTGTATTGTGATCGTTTTTCTTTTAAGTTTCGGCTTAAACGTATCAACTGCGTTTGGTTTCGATCCCCTCTGAAAGTTCCTTTTGGTTTCAGCAGCTCACAATATATCACACAGAATGATTTGGCTCCATGATTATTGGGTTTCGCTGTAAACGTCGGGGCATGTCCGGGCTTTTCCAAGACTTTCTGCGCTTTAGATTATCGTAATTGTCACATTTTTCGTCGCCAGTGACGATGCGGAAGCTATTCACAAGCAAAGAATCTCCGTTCGACTCTTGTTTTAAAGTCATACGAAGTGTCCTTGCTTCTGAATCATTCCCATCGTTTTGAGGTGATTTGACACGGCTTGCTGAGTCACTTACTATGTATGCGCCAATACCTCTTGCGTTTAGAACGGGTCTTGGTCAAGTAATGCTTTCAATTCTTCATCTTCGAAACCCTATTTTCTTCCACCACCACGCTATCTCGATGTAAAAATCCTTTGTTTTTAAAGCATTGAAACCAGTCGCCACACCTTATTTCGTTAGAAGCCTTGCTGTCTGCCTTCAACCGAAATCGTATATCGTTTTCAATCGATTAGTATCGACCAGCACTTATCCATAGAAGCAAAAAACATTAGGGGCATCTTTGCGGATAATAAAAAGCGCAAAATTACACATTTCACCAACCAGGAGCGAGCTGCGCACCAATTTCAACGGCTACGGCGTTATATTAATGTATAAGGTATACGGCAAACCTTATATAGCAATTGTACAACAGGAGAATAAACATGATATCACTTATGTATATGATTTAGAAACATGATTGTATACATGCTATACAGCAATGCAGTTATATTAATGTATAAGGTATACGGCAAACCTTATATAGCAATTGTACAACAGGAGAATAAACATGATATCACTTATGTATATGATTTAGAAACATGATTGTATACATGCTATACAGCAATGCAGTAAAACACTTTCGCCATTACTAACAAGGTCACCTATTTGTGGTATACACAGACTGGAACTTTTTTTAAGCTTGCCGCCAAAAAATTGTGTTGGCTCTATCGTTGGTGGGCGTATGTACAGTCTTTGGAGTTTGAGAGTATAAAAAGGGAAATAGCATGATACATGTAGACTTTCTCACGCGGAACCTATTACCTATTGCTAAGCCAAGTAACGCAAACTGAATGATCAAAAAGTGCATTGATTAAGCAGATATCATCGATAACTCGTTATTAGCAGAGCACAAAAAAATAATGTGGAATATGCATATATTTATAGAAAGATACAATAAAATGGTCGAACCACCTAGCCATTTAAGCTGCCAGTAATTCGTTTAGGTAGTCAGTTATCAATGAAGTCCATGAAGTATTAATACACTTGGATTGGCAGAAAAACTCCTAACCATGTTTACAAACATTATTGCTTCCAATATATGTTCAAGTATGTAAGAAAGCTTGTCGAGAATTATGTTACATGTAAACTTTACATGTACATGTAAAACTAAACAAGTGAGAAAAGTTATCTTCGGCTTGCCGAAGATGGTATACGCTTGCAGATCTTTACAATTGCAGCTATTAATATAGTGGTCCGATGTGTCAAATGAATAAATGTTGAATTCGGTTGTAATAGCTTGGAAAACAAAAAAGTTGTACATACAAAGACTTGTTTTCATATCGGGTATGTTAAATGAATAAATTTTTAATTCGGTTGCGATAGCTTGGAGAACAAAAAAGTTTTCCATACAAAAACTTGAAATCTGATTGATCGTTTGTATGCCAGCTATATGATATAGTGGTCCGATCCGACCGATTTTTAAACTTGATCTGCGTGCAACAAAAATAATGATCTGGTACAAATTTCAAAACTCTAGCTTTAAAATTACTGTCTATTTTTTGCATAGAAACAGACGGACATGGCTATATCGACTCGGCTGTTGATGCTGATCAAGAATATATATACTTTGTGGGGTCGGAGATGCTTCCTTTAATGCGTTACACATTTCTGGACAAAATTATAATACCCTCTGCAAGGGTATAAAAAGAGTAAGATTGAAAGGCTTAATGCAGGTGACTACATGGCGGGGCCAGGTAGGGTTAACGTGGACCATTTAGCGGACAGTGCGTGATAGCGTTGCAATGTGTGCATCAATTTAGAAAAGGAAAAGAGAATGCGAGAGATGCGTTTGTTAGCTTGCAAAAAAAAAAACAGAGAAGAAAGAAAGAAGATACGGAATTTTAAAGAAAATGATTGCAAGGAAAACCGTTAATTTACTTTAAAAACATAAAAGTATTGAAGATGAAGAATAATGTTATGTCGTTATTATGCAATGAGATACTACACATGAGGACGTGTGATCGTCAGGAAGGCCGTGTCTTAGATCTACTATTTAGTATTGAATTAGTAGTGAATAGTATGTCAATAAAAGAGAGCATCATATGACTAAGTGTCGAATGAGCATGTCGCCGGTCTTCTTCTCTTGTTTAGTTGGAGTAAAGAGAGTGAAAAGATAGGACGTAGAGAATACGAAGAAAAGCTAGCGCGTACGAGAGCTGTGTGTCGGTATACTGGAAGAATTAGCAAGAGGAATAAGATGCTGGCGGCTTGCTGTTTTGAAAAAGTAATACAAAAGATGAAAAAAGGTATGATGAAAAAAGACCACAAGGGAGACCCATCTACAAAACCCACCCGATACTTAATGGCTTGTCTTATAACAAATTCGATGCAGACCCCCAAGAAGGTGGTTCAACATAGCAGTAAAGTGACGCTTCTAAAGTTCGACCCCGAGGTGGCAAATGCAGATGCGGCTGCGTCGTTCAACACCGTCGGCAACATACTAGAGGGAAATGCCTTAGTAATGGCTCTAAGTAATGCGCTGGGAGGTGGAGCCTCTCAATGGTTATCTTAAATCTGGTATAATGGAATCAGTTCGGCAGAAGTTTGTGATTTATTTTGTGCAACGCTACGAAGGCTTAGAGACACCAGCAGCCCAAGGCCCAACGAATGCTTGTCGGTATATACGGTAGATGCCAATAAATGGGGTTTGTATATATAATGGTTGAGTCGAATTTCTTGGAGTCCACAGACAGTGATGCCAATTAAGTCCTTTCGATGAGGCCGAGCTTGCTGAAATAATAAAGTAGCATGCATCAACATTTATTAAAGGGAGACTAAACAGTAGAGTGAATTGGAAATCCGTCTGATGAAAAGTAATAAAATATGGCCGTATAAATTAAGTCTAGAAGAAAATTTGTTAGTGAAGGATGAAATGCGGGAACTTTTGGTTATTTTAGATGAGTACAGTGGCTTCCAGGGTACGCCAAAATATTATTACTACATAAATACATAAACATACCATACGTAATAAGATAGTGGGTCATGCCGACGTGGCATTAGAGTCTTACAATACTCAGCTAAACTGGATAGCAATATGTAAATTTATAACCCGAGACATACTAAAAACGAGACATAAATACCTTTAAGCATCAAATGACCATGTTAATGCAAACTTCTAACAAATCAGTGGAAGAATTTCACCAAATGGTTTATAAACACCTTTCTCTAATCCTAAACAAAACCGGTTGTATGGGATTAGGAAGAGAAGTGGAAAGGTAATGATAAAAATGTACAGAGACAAAGCTCTGGATACCTTTTTACGAGATTGTAAGACTTGCGAGACTTGCCTTGGGAATTAAGAAACCTGTAGACTTACCATCAGCACTACACCTTTGCTTTTACAAGACAAAATTATAATAACTTCGGGAATAGCTGCACCTCAACAAACTCCTCAAAACAATCTTGAAGACGAGTTGCACGAATACGTGGAACAGATAGATAAAGTTGACACTGACAACAACGACGCACACGACTATTATGACGACGCATCGTAAAATTTTTTAGAATAGAAACTCCTCTCTTCCATAGTTCATATGCAAGATGAAGAATGGAAAATTCATTAGGATATTAATAGATACAAGCTCAAATAGAAACTACATTCAGCCAAAACAATCGAATTTGAAATGAATCACCTATCTATGCTACCTCAGTAGGCGGAAGTACTTTAATAATTTTAATTATTACATTTTTCTGCTACCAATCTTAAAATCTTTCGATGCCATATTGGGCAACGATAGTTTAAAAGAACTAGATGCTGAAATCAAAACTACAAAAAAAATTTTTAATCTTAAGAACGGTATTACAATTCACCATCACTCCTAGAATATCCCATCTGTCCGACACACAAAAATTCAACCTCAACAAAATACTGAAATCATATCCAGACATGTTTGCAGACCAGCGCAGCTCTGCATAGCAAGCTGGCAAACAACTCCTTTCCCCTCCTCTCAAGACGAACCCAAACCTGCTGCAGAGGCAGTGGCAATCAAAACAGCAGAGAAACCGAACCCGTCCGAAGACCCTTATGCCTCCCCCGATCTACATCCCAGACGTGTCCGACATTACCGCGCTTGTCAAGTCGATAACGACTCTAGTCGGTACCAAAAAGGATTTCTCATACAAAACGGAGAGAAACAACAACGTACGCGTAATGATGCCAGACAAGGAGTCCTACACAGCCCTACGCCAGCACCTCGTGGCACATAACAAAATACACCGCACCTTCCAACCAAAGGACGAGAGAGCTTACAGGGCGGTTATCAAGGGACTTCACCACTCAACGGACTAGACTGAAATTAAAGAAGAACTCCACAAATACGGCCATACTGTGAGGGATCTGCACAATCCCATTGGCAGGAAATCCAAACAACCACTGGGGATCTTCTTTGTCAATCTAGAACCAGCAAGCAACAACACAGAGGTTTTTAAAATAAAGAGGATTTGCAGATCAGACGTCACCGTAGAGCCCCCACTGAAATTCAACGATGTTCCACAATGTTTCAGATGCCAAGGGTTCGGACACACCCAGCGCTACTGCTTCCTCGAACATCGCTGCGTGGAATGTGGTGATTCTTATGACTCTAGGTCATGCACCAAAAAAAAAAGACGAGAAAGCATGCTGTTTACATTGCCAAGCTGATCACCCTGCGTCGTTCAGAGGATGCCCTGCCTACAAGAGGGCAAAAGAGCAGCAATCTCCTAAAGCCAGACCCGTTGAGAGTAGCAACAAACCACCTCTCATCCAGATACCAACTATCATTAATGGTACAAGTTATAGGGACGTACTCCTAAGAAACCAAGTGACACAGCCAACGAATCCCCAACAAACCCCTCATACCACTCCCGAAGCCCCACAACCCAACCAGTTTGATACGATGCTTGCCCGCATGGAAGGATCGATTGAGAGGATGATGGAAAAGTTGATATCGCAGATGTTATCGCAGATGTTCTCGCAGATGATGCAGTTTATAGCTCCCATCCTCAACAAAAAGTAATGCAAATAAGCCTTAACATAGTTTTTTGGAACGCAAACGGCCTGCAGAGGAGCAAAGCCGAAGAAAAGCATCTCATCAAAACAGACAATATCGATGTTCTTCTAGTTTCGGAATCCCACTTTTGTCCCAGATCCTACTTTAAAATTAGCGGGTACGAACTGTTACATGCCAACCATACATCTGGCAGAGCACGCGGAGGAGCAGCTATGCTCATCAGGAGTGGCATTCAGTACACGGAACTTCCCGCGTTTCAGGAGGAATGGGCACAGTGCGCCGTGACCAGGATTACCAGCCCACAGGGAGATATCACCATTGCTGCGGTTTACTTCCCAGCTTCTTCGAGTCCCTTGGACCTCGCATTATAGCAGCCGGATACTTTTAAGGAGGCTTTTTTGCCAAACTCTCCTGGTTGGGGTCCCGTACAAACAACCCAAAAGGCAAAACGTTCTATAAGTACCTGCAGCGCAAAAATCTGGACTGCCATTCCACTGGAGAGCCCACACACTGGCCTACCAACCCTTCAAAGCAGCCGGATCTGCTGGACTTCGCCGTCTCCAAGGGCATAGGACACTCAAAGATAACATGCTCAAACTACAATAAACTGCTATCCTCGCCCTCAGAAAAACCCTGCCTAGAAGACTCACCGGAAAACACACAGATGCCCCCAAGTTTACGTTCTGGACGCTTTCCTCCCTGTACCCAGTTCCTCCTCTTTCCACATCAAGCAACATAGATGCGGCCATCGAAGAACTAACCAAAGAGATGCATAATGCTGCTGAGTTTGCGAATCCACCTCCTCCGACTACCCCGAGAACACCTAAAAGAGACGTGCACTTATGGTCTCCGGAAATCGCGGCCCTCGTGGCCAAAAAAAGGCGCCTCAGAAGAGTCTGGTTTTCCTCGCGCAACCCCAGGGACAAGACAGCACTTAATCGTGCCACCAAGGATTTGAACGAAAAGCTATCTATCCTACGGCAGGACTCTTTCCATAGATTCCTGGAGGAGCTGGAACCTAGAGACACGCAGCACAATCTGTGGAATGTCACGAGGCACATAAAAAGACCTGCGAAGAAGATATCACCCGTGCGCAAAGTGGACTGTTCCTGGTGTCGGTCTGAGGTTGAAAGAGCAGAAGCCTTTGCTGACCATCTACATAGTGCATTCTCACCGTTCAACAGATGCACTGGGGAAGAAAGAGCTGCAACCATAAGGTTCGTGAACAGCCCAAGTGCTCCTGGCCCGCGGATACAGCCCGTCGTACCAGAGGAGATTGCGCAGGAGATCGCCTCCTTAAAAAATGGCAAGTCCCCGGGTCCTGACCGTATCGATGCAACAGCACTGAAAATGTTGCCCCTAATCTGTTCCCAAAGGCTGGCTAACATCTTTAACAGTTGCCTCCGTCTAGGGTACTTCCCGAAAGTGTGGAAGCGTGCTGAAGTAATTGTTCTCCTCAAGCCTGGAAAACCTGAAGCCAATCTAGCCTCGTATCGTCCGATTAGTTTGCTGGCAATCCTCTCTAAAATACTTGAAAGACTTTTTTGCGTGGAGTACTGCCAGTATTGGACGAGGAAGTACTGATCCCTGATCACCAGTTTGGCTTCAGACGCTTCCATGGAACACCTGAGCAATGCCACCGGCTTGTTGAGAACATACTTGAGGCTTTCGAAAAGAAGAAGTACTGCTGCGCCGTTATGCTGGATGTCAAACAGGCGTTTGACAGAGCCTGGCACCCTTTTTTTGCGCAGAGTACTGCCAGTATTGGACGAGGAAGGACTGATCCCTGATCACCAGTTTGGCTTCAGACGCTTCCATGGAACACCTGAGCAATGCCACCGGCTTGTTGAGAGCATACTTGAGGCTTTCGAAAAGAAGAAGTACTGGTGTGCCGTTATGCTGGATGTCAAACAGATGCTCTTATGGGCCTAGGAGTGCTGATTGATGATCCGCATCTCACTCAGAATTCTCATCCCTCTGTGTATGACTTGAGAAAGGCGAAGTGGGAACTTGGGAGGTGGGATTTAATTTTAAAAAGGAGTCCAGGGTGCCAGACTCTGTCAAACGCCTGTTTGACATCAAGCATAACGGCGCAACAGTACTTCTTCTTTTCGATGGCCTCAAGTATGTTCTCAACAATCCGGTGGCATTGCTCAGGTGTTCCATGAAGGCGTCTGAAGCCAAACTGGTGATCAGGGATCAGACCGGCCTCGTCCAATACTGGCAGTACTCTACGTAAAAATACTCTTTCAAGTATTTTAGAAAGGATTGCCAGCAAACTAATCGGACGATACGATGCTAGGTTGTCTTCAGGTTTCCCAGGCTTGAGGAGGACAATTACTTCCGCTCGCTTCCACTCTTTAGGGAGGTACCCTAGACGGAGGCAGCTGTTGAATATGTTGACCAGCCTTTGGGAACAGATTAGGGGCAACATTTTCAGTGCTGTTGCATCGATACGGTCAGGACCCGGTGACTTGCCATTTTTTAGAGAGGCGATCTCGTGCGCAATCTCCTCTGGTTCGACGGGCTGTATTGGCGGGCCAGGAGCACTTGGGCTGTCTATGAACCTTATGGTTGCAGCTCTCTCTTCGCCAGTGCATCTGTCGAACGGTGAGAATGAACTATGTAGATGATCAGCAAAGGCTTCTGCTCTTTCGACCTCAGACCGACACCAGGAACCGTCCACTTTGCGCACGGGTGATATCTTCTTCGCAGGCCTTTTTTTGTGCCTCGTGACATTCCACAGATTGTGTTGCGGCTCTCCAGGTTCCAGCTCCTCCAGGAATCTATGAAACGAGTCCTGCCGAAGGATGGATAGCTTGTCGTTCAAATCCTTGGTGGCACGATTAAGTGCTGTCTTGTCCCTGGGGTTGCGTGAGGAAAACCAGACTCTTCTGAGGCGCCTTTTTTTGGCCACGAGGGCCGCGATTTCCGGAGACCATAAGTGCACGTCTCTTTTAGGTGTTCTCGGGGTAGTCGGAGGAGGTGGATTTGTAAACTCAGCAGCATTGTGCATCTCTTTGGTTAGGTTTTCTATGGCCGCATCTATGTTGCTTGGTGTGGAAAGAGGGGGATCTGGGTACAGGGAGGAAAGCATCCAAAACGTAAACTTGGGGGAATTTTGTGTTTTCCGGTGAGTCTTCTAGGCGGGGTTTTTCTGAGGACGGGGATGTTTAGGAGCAAGTTTACTGAGCTGTGGTCAGATAGCAGTTTATCATAGCTTGAGCATGTTATCTTAGAGTGTCCTATGCCCTTGGAGACGGCGAAGTCCAGCAGATCCGGCTGCTTTGAAGGGTCGGTAGGCCAGTGTGTGGGTTCTCCAGTGGAATGGCAGTCCAGACTCTTCCGCTGCAGGTACTTATAGGGCTTTATGCCTTTGGGGTTGTTTGTGCGGGACCCCCACCAGGAGTGTTTGGCGTTAAAGTCTCCGGCTGCTATAAACCGAGGACCGAGGGACTCGAAGAAGTCCTGAAGGTGGGTCTCGGTTATCGAGTATCTGGCTGGGAAGTAAACCGCACCAATGGTGATATCTCCCTGTGGGCTAGAAATCATGGTCACGGCGCACTGAGCCCATTCCTCCTGAAACGCGGGAAGTTCCGTGTACTGCCACTCCTGATGAGCATAGCTGCTCCTCCGCGTGCTCTACCAGATGTATGGTTGGCATGTAACAGTTCGTACCCGCTAATTCTAAAGTAGGATCTGGGACAAAAGTGGGATTCCGAAACTAGAAGAACATCGATATTGTCTGTTTTGATGAGATGCTTTTCTTCGGCTCTGCTCCTCTGCAGGCCATTTGCGTTCCAAAAAACTATGTTAAGGCTTATTTGCATTACTTTTTGTTGAGGATGGGAGCTATAAACTGCATCATCTGCGAGAACATCTGCGATAACATCTGCGATATCAACTTTTCCATCATCCTCTCAATCGATCCTTCCATGCGGGCAAGCATCGTATCAAACTGGTTGGGTTGTGGGGTTTCGGGAGTGGTATGAGGGGTTTGTTGGGGATTCGTTGGCTGTGTCACTTGGTTTCTTAGGAGTACGTCCCTATAACTTGTACCATTAATGATAGTTGGTATCTGGATGAGAGGTGGTTTGTTGCTACTCTCAACGGGTCTGGCTTTAGGAGATTGCTGCTCTTTTGCCCTCTTGTAGGCAGGGCATCCTCTGAACGACGCAGGGTGATCAGCTTGGCAATGTAAACAGCATGCTTTCTCGTCTTTTTTTTTGGTGCATGACCTAGAGTCATGAGAATCACCACATTCCACGCAGCGATGTTCCAGGAAGCAGTAGCGCTGGGTGTGTCCGAACCCTTGGCATCTGAAACATTGTGGAACATCGTTGAATTTCAGTGGGGGCTCTACGGGACGTCTGATCTGCAAATCCTCTTTATTTTAAAAACCTCTGTGTTGTTGCTTGCTGGTTCTAGATTGACAAAGAAGATCCCCAGTGGTTGTTTGGATTTCCTGCCAATGGGATTGTGCAGATCCCCCACAGTATGGCCGTATTTGTGGAGTTCTTCTTTAATTTCAGTCTGGTCCGTTGAGTGGTGAAGTCCCTTGATAACCGCCCTGTAAGCTCTCTCGTCCTTTGGTTGGAAGGTGCGGTGTCTTTTGTTATGTGCCACGAGGTGCTGGCTTAGGGCTGTGTAGGACTCCTTGTCTGGCATCATTACGCGTACGTTGTTGTTTCTCTCCGTTTTATAGGAGAAATCCTTTTCGGATCCGACTAAATCCGATATCATCTTGACAACCGCTGTAATGTCGGTCACATCTGGGATGTAGATCGGGGGAGGCATAAGGGTCTTCGGGATCGCGATTGGTTTCTCTTCTGTTTTAGATGCCAATGCCTCTGAGGCAATTTCGGGTTCGTCATGATCGTCGTCATCTTCTTTGCTTGAGAGGAGGGCAAAGGGGTTATTTGCCAGCTTGCTGCGCAGAACTGCGCTGGTGCTAGGTGTGACGTTTGGCTTCTCTTCTTGCCTATTTCACGCGGACTTGCGCTTGATCTCGCTGGGCTCCGAGAAAGAAGAGCTTCAGCTTGAGTCTCTGCTCGAGCTGCACTTCCTTGCTTTGAGGGCCTTCTTACAGGGCATTGTTTTGCCGAGCTTGATGGCACGCGGCGGGGCCTGCCAGTCCATACTCTAGGTTGGCGTTCTATAACGTTTATGCAGATAATAAGTCACAGCAGCAACGGCAGCGAAGGGGCAAGGGACACAGTGGGACTCCGCTCTTGGCAGCCCGACCCGGCCCGTAAAATGCGCAATCCACCAAGTCCCACGTGCGGGAATAACAAAACACAAAATTCCGAAAAATAATTCAATTTAAAACCGAAAACAAAGTTCCTTTTTGATGAACGATTTTTCAATGTTTCCTAGGAGTGAAACAAAAAATTGTTAATCTGGTCAAGCAATGTAAAGTTTGCAAAGAATCCAAATACGACAGACACCCCCCTAATCCGAAGCTTAAAGAAACTCCAATTCCAGAAAAGCCCGGTCATGCGTTACACATTGACATTTACTCTACTGAACGAAAGTTAGAACTCACTGCAATACTATAGATACATATTCTAAATAATCGCAAGCAAGAATTATGAATTCAAAAGCCGCAGAAGACATTAGAACTCCTTTACGTGACCTTATTTTTTACTTCGGAGTCCCTAAGCACATCGTTATGGATAACGAAAAAGCCTTTAATTCTCAATCGATCAAATTCATGGTCGAGCAGCTACAGATACACGCTGGTTGATCCTTCCAAACGTTGTGTTGAGTCAAATGAAACCTATTTTGAATAAATATTACCTTTTAAAGATAATTAATGTGTATTTTATTTTATATCCAAAAAGTTCGGTTATTTTTGGGATACACCGTGTAAAAGTCTATACTGCCCCACCATACACAGTTAATGGACAGATAAAACGATTTCATTCCACACTTTCAGAAATAATTAGATGCCTAAAGAAAGTAGACACAGAAAGAAACTGTTAAGATCTTTTAGATAGACCAGTCTACGAATACAATTATAGTTTTCATTCAACCACGATGAAGCGACCATTAGAAGTGTTCGTTGGCAGGATAGTAACGACAAGCCCAGACAAATACGAAACAGTTAGACCAGACAATATAGTAAAACTAAAAATTAAACAAAAGTCAGACCATTTAAGACATAACAAAAACAGAAAGGAAATACTCAACTACGTACCTGGACAGAAAATTTTTATAAGAATTAATTCTAGATTATACAAAAAGTTAAGGAAAGCAGAAACACTACAATTATTACGGAATCTGGAAAAACAGTTCATAAAAGCCATATCAAAACTTAAAACATCCTACATAGAGCATACAGTGGGCGCGACTAAATGAAAACGAATTAATTGAAAAAAAGAATAGCTTTCAAAAAAACAACATGTCAACCCTCTCAATGAAAGAAATCATGGAGTTTTACGAAGTATCAATTTTGCATAATAAAACAACACTTCGATATATTTTAAAAGTTCCAAATATAGAAGAAACAGAATACCAAGACGTAATTATAAAATAATAGTTAAGAATTCAATTGTACACCTTAATTCACAAGAAATATTTGTATTTAAAAAACTCACCTATGCCATTCCCCGAAATTGTAAAATAATAGATTATAGAAATATTCAATAAGAACCAAATTGTTAACATAAGTAACTCAAATTGTATTCCAAAAGTTAGTTCAGGTAAAGAAAGGGCTTTGTAGCAACGCAGACCATGCACCCAAAATAGAATAAATCGACGACGGGATCATGCTACCAAACAACTATAAAGGCAACGTGACCTGAAACAACACAGAACTTTATCTAGAGGGCACCTACTTGGTGCAGCTATCAGACGACTCGACAACAAACGGCTCAGAAATCTGGAATCCACAGGCTTAATACCTGGAGCATAACAGTCCATACTTCTATGTTGACAATAGTAAAAGTCAAACAATAACGGGCCCCAATGCACTCCAATATGGTCGTCAACAGATAAACATCACATCAGGCCATGTAAGCCACCAATGGCAAACTGCGAAGACGACGTCGATCCGCTGATAAAAAAAAAAACAGCGATGCCAACTCATGGTCTGCTAAGGTTTGCAGCACGCTAGGGACGGGTCAGTTAGTTTAGATTCAAACTGGATTTAAATTAATAAAAAGCATGTCAAAAACTTAATTCTTCAAAAATCTTTCAATTATCCTTCATAGGATGACTTAATCTTTATAAAAATCCTAATTAAAATAACTTCATTCGATTACAATTTTTTTCAAAAGGAGGTGGATGCGCACATATTAAGTATCTACTGTATACAAATGCAGCGAAATATTTATCCATACATAAATACTAGTACAATGTAGAAGTTTTATACAATGTTCAAGTAAACAGCCCAAGTGCAAGTGTAAGATAATCAGCGTTCCCACGCTAGGCATATACTGACCATAACAACATGTGCGCATATAACACTTTCCCCTTTCCTATAACCCCTTTCCTTTAGCGCTGAGTACCAGCGACACATATAAGCTAAAATAATAAATATATAAAAAGCCGCTCCGTTGCTGGCGTCACTGAACACTAAACACTGTTATATAAAAGAATATATTCATTGAATAAAGAGAATGCTAGCGACACAGACGTGTCTAACTGAATGATATTGGCTGCATGATATTACAGGAAATTCACAAAGGACATCGAAGCATACCTATGCAAGGATGATTATTACATGGCGACCGTGACATCTGCAATCCTCGAATTCAATAGAAGGAAGACCCGGCAGACGAGGAGACCCAACAAAGCACATCATCATCAAAATCAACAGGAAGCCCACCGATCTCGGGGAGTTTGAAGAGCATTCGGAAACATACCTGGATCAATTTGAGGATTCAAAATACTGAGTGAGTAGATGATATGTGTGAAAAATTTTTATCTTCATAAGAGCAATGGGAAGGAGAGGTGGCCTCAGCCAAAAAATTTCTAAAAGGATAGCGCACTTGATGTGGCTATTACTGAACAAAAACCCTTCATTGCACTGGTCTACAGCTCAGATAATACAATCTGAGCTGGACCATCTCATAAATATACAAGAAAGTAAAAATAGAAAAGATCACATATCAATTCACTCAGCTATTAAAAATATATCAGAAACAAAGATTATAAATATACCTCCCCAAAAGAAGGAGGTACCCAAACAGAAGAAGACGTGCCCGCCGGACTGCGAGGGAATTTGGAGCCCGACCTGCCTGGATACTTGCTGGAGTAGCATGCCTACGGAAGCCTGCGCAACATCCATAACCGGCAACGCCAAGCGCTTCAAGCTAGCCCCTGGAACCGACAATTCCACAAAGGGCATAGCAGCCGGCTGCACACCAAAAGGTGAAGGGTCATAAACAGGACTTTATATATAAGTAACCATTGTAATATTGGGCGGAAATATTTCTGCCCGATGGGAAGTATAGCCCGTAAAGCTATGTGAAACAATAGGTAGGAAAATAAATGTCATTATTACACAATAGAATTTTTAAAGCTTATGAAAAATTAAATAGCGAAAGGTTAAATAATATAAGTATACACACAAGTATGGGTGTCCTAGAAAGTAAAACAGTGGATTCCACTGCTAATGTAATTAATAAAGTGGAAGTGGAAACCACTAATTTAAACATGATTGCTTTTCTGCTGCTAGCTATTTTTATACTATTAATAATTGACGCATTTTTAAAGGCATAAAAACAACATAATAAATGCCTATTAAAAAGACATGGCAGCCAGGCTGATAGTCTTGAAACAATGTAAGCATTAAAACAAGTGCGAAAAGTTATCTTCGGCTTGCCGAAGATGGTATACCCTTGAAAATAAAAAAGGTTTCCATACAAAGACTTGTTTTCATATCGGTCGTTTGTATGGCAGCTATATGATCCGATCCGAATCAAACTTTCAAAAATTATGTATGGCTATGTCAAATGAATTGAATTCGGTTGCAATAGGTTGGAAAACAAAAAAGTTTTCCATACAAAGACTTGTTTTCATATCGGTCCTTTGTATGACAGCTATATGATATAGTGGTCTGATCTGACCGATTCTTAAACTTGATCTGCGTGCAATAAAAATAATGATCTGGTAAAAATTTCAAAACGCTAGCTTCAAAACTACTGTCTATTTTTTGCATAGAAACAGACGGACAGAGGGACAGACGGACAGACGGACAGACGGACATGGCTATATCGACTCGGCTGTTGATGCTGATCAAGAATATATATACTTTGTGGTGTCGGAGATGCTTCCTTTAATGCGTTACCTTTTTCAAGGGTATAAAAAAATACTAATGACAAATAAAGGCACCATGAACTGTGGTAAAGAAACATGAAAAATGATAAATAATTAAATGATTAAAGAGAAAAACTCAATATATTGTTCAAATTTAGGAGTTAATTAATACGTGAATAAAATTATAAAACGATCGATCAAAAAATTAGAATTAAAAAGAAATTCTTTCCTAATATAATATCTGAAGTAATAGAGGAAACTCTATCAAAGGAACCCTTGTTTATAGTAAGGGCCATCCAAGTTTTGAGCCATTTTCCTCATTTGTTGGTGTGAAGGAATTTGAAGAAGCTTATATTGACAATTTCGATACACCAGCAAGTCTTTTATTTCATTGCTTAAAACTCGAAAAAGCTATAAGTAGTTTACCTTAAGTGACTATTCAGGAAATCACTGAGGATAATATCTATCTAGAGATAACAACGATACTATTAGTCCACCAACATCGATAATTTATGTCGTTTTTAAGATATGAATGGACTGGGAGACTTTAAAAAAGAACTAAAAGAGACTAAAACAACATCTGACAAGTCCTATAAATGTCTCAGCCAAACTAGGCAAGTTTAAAAAGGCACCATCAACAAACATGCCCGCATATTGGTAGAACGCTTTAATAAAGCATAACAATTATTACATAATAATAAGGGATCACCAGATAGAAAAAATTTGACGCAAGCAGCAAAACTTCTCAATAGGCTTTGAGAAAACCTACTTATAAAATGCAGATATGATCTGAATGTAACAGTTCCAACAATTGTCGATAGCCATTAATTTTAAAATTGATAAAATTAATTTTGAAATTGAGGAATCTTAAGAAGACTCTGATCAAGACTTTAAAGAAAAAGATCTGCACGATCTTACACTACCAGCTGTAATAGAGCTAGCAGAGGTAGAAGAAAATTCGGAATCAGAATCAAATTTAAGTCTAATTGAAGAAAAACAGATAACAATGACTGACACTTCTGCAACGTTCAGTGAATATGTGCGACAGATCTCGTCCATAATCCCAGAGTTTGACAGAAAAACGGTAAATCTGAATAGATTCCAAACATTCCTTCGACTAACAAATCTAACAAAAGGAGATCAGGAAATGTGCGCGATAAAAACAAAAATAAATTGTCCGTTGTCATACAAAATGAAAAATGAAAGGGCAATTAGTGGAATCATTCGCGTATTAAAGACGGAAGAAGGCAAATCGTCTGACGTCAACCCGCCGCTCAATAATAGGCAGAAATAGAAAACCTACGTAGGTCTCTTAAAGCAGCCTATATAGATGATTGTCTAGATTCAAATAATGCAGATGAGTTCGCTACTAACGAAACGATATCTGCAATGATAAAGAATTGTGAGCACGATAAGCTCGAAACCATATTAGAGGCAGGAAAATTTCAATTCGATAAACAACGTGATTGAAAAATACATACCATATACTGCTGCACAAAGATTACCGGCAAGTCGAACCGTTTTTTGTTCTACAACTGTAAAATAATTTAGTTAAATAGTTAAATAATTTATATTCGCGGAATGTTAGTAGTATATCAGTCAAAGGGCAAGGGACAATACAGTCCATAGGTACTGTCGAATTAGAGATGTGCGTTGCAAATGCAGCAATACCATATGAATTCCATATTGTACCGGACAATTTTCCCATACTAGGTGATGGTATAATTGGTTTGGATTTTAGAATTCCATGACCAGGAAGATTGGTTCACCATAAGAACCAATAATTTCAGGAACATAAACATTCCTATAATACATTCACTTGAAAATGAAATAGTTTTGCCTGCTAGATCTGAAGTCATGCGAAAAATCAATATTTTTTCAAAAGAGACGCATGTCTTAATTCCCAATCTGGAATCATAATTGCGAGCGGATTTGTAAACACTCAGAATGTAATGATTTGTATAATAAACATAACTGATGAAGACGCTATCGTAAACAGTGCAAATACAAAAAGCAAATCTTTAAATGATTATGATGTTTACAATGCAAATGTAGACAATAATCCTCAATGAACTTCAGATGTTGAACTTCGTAAATTTCCATAGTTATTTAAAACGAATTATTTAAAAACGAAAACAAATATGCGATATTTTTGGTCTCGAAACAGAAACCAAATCGGCTAATAATTTTTAATTTAAGCAAAAATTGTGATTGAATGATAAAAACCCCTGTATACATTAAGTATTACAGAATGCCCAAAAGTCAAAAGTCAGAAATTCAAAGGCAAGTTGACAAATTAATAAAAGACAGCATTGTCGAGCCGTCTATATCATAATATAATAACCCAAATCACTGCAAGTTTCAACATTGGTGATTTGTACACTAATGGAAATCTCGACTTAGGTCAGTTTTTCCAAAGGCTTGAAATGAAGACCGGTATACAAAAAATAAACCAAGTCAAAATGGCACCGTGGGAAAATATCTTTGAAAATATTTCAGTAGATGATTTCAAATCTATGGGCAATAAAATGTTAAAAATATTAAGAGTAGCGCTACTCAATCCAGTGACCCAAAAAAAAAACGAAAACGAAGCGATACTGTCTACATTACATGATGATCGCATGCAAGGAGGACTCACAGGCATTGGCCAAGGAGCAAAGATATTACTATTGGAAAAATATGTCAAAATACATAAAAGGGTACATAAAGAAATGTCAAACATGCCAAAGAAAAAAAGATAACTAAACAAACCAAGACTTCAATAACTATTACAGAGACACCCCAATATTCATTTGATAGGGTAGTAGCTAATGGCAGCTAATGGCAATGAATATGCAGTCACTTTTATCTGTGATTTAACCAAATATTTAGTTGCTATACCAATACCAAATAAAAGTTCGAATACAGTATCCAAAGGTATATTTCAATCATTTATTTTAAAGTACGCTCCAATTAGATGGTTCATTACGGGCATGGAAACAGAATATAAGGATTCAGTAGTATCCGACTTGCGCATATATTAAAAAATCTAGAATATAACATGTCCAGTTGATGTTACCACCACCAGACAGTTGGAGAAGTTTAAAGAAGACATAAGACTTTAAATGAATATATACGATATTATATAGCGGATAATAAAACGGATTGGGACGTATGGACTTAATATTTTGTATACACGACCCCTTCTATGGCATATGGATATTGTCCATATTTCTTAGAAGAAATATGCTGGATGCACATAAAGAAAAAAATAAACAACTTTATTATACAAAAATAAGCGATTTAAATATACGAGGGCGGGTCAATAAGTCCGTGACTATTTGAATGTAACACAGGTTTTTAGATAAAAAGTTATTTTATTTTTCAACATTTTTATCCCTTCCAAAAAATATGATTTGTCGAGGTCTTCAAAATAGGCATTTGTTTGTGAGATGACTTCGTCATTGGAGGCAAATCTCTTTCCGCCGAGCCATTCATAGTCACACGGGGTTCATAGTCACACGGGGTTAGATCGGGTGAATAGGCCGGATGAGGGAGCAATTCGTAGCCCATTTCATGGAATTTTGCCATGGAAACTGCACATGTGTGCACCCGTGCATTGTCCTGGTGGAAAAGAACTTTTTTCTTGGCCAAGTTGCTGTTTTTCCTTTTTGATTGTTGATTGTTTTTCCTTTTTGAAGGTAGTCAATGTGGATAATACCGCGTGCATCCCAAAAAACAGTCGCCATGACTTTATTGGCTGACAAACTCACCTTTGCCTTCTTTGGCGCCGATTCACCCCGAGAAACCCACTGTTTTGACTGCTGTTTGGTCTCCGGTGTGTTGTGGTGGATCCACGTTTCGTCCACGGTTACGAAACGGCGCAAAAACTCGTTCGTATTGCGATTGAACAACGCTAAACATTCCTGCGAAATTGTCACAGGGTTGCATTTGTGCTCGATTGTGAGCAAACGCGGCACCCATCTTGCGGAAAGCTTTCTCATACCCAAATGATCATTCAAAATTGAAACCACTGAGCCATGTGAAATGCCTACGGCTTCCACAATCTCTCTTACTTTTAATCGCCGATCGGCTAAAACCATATCGTGGATTTTTTCAATTGTTTCGGATGTGGAAACCTCAACTGGGCGTCCAGAACGTTCGGCATCTTCCGTGCTTGTACGGCCACATCGGAATTCAGTAAACCACTTTTTTACCATGGAAATGGATGGTGCAGAGTCTCCATAATATTTATCAAGCTTGGCCTTGGTTTGCGTAATGGATTTTTTCCTCAAAAAATAATGCTTAATGAGCACACGAAATTCACTTTTTTCCATTTTCTTCTCAGTCAACGCGGTAGTCTGATATTAACGGCTGTCAAAAACAAACTAAATGTCGCAGCTTGTTCAATTTTTGACAAGAGTCAACTGACAGATGACTGTTGACGGGACCAGTGTTACCATTTCAATTAAGAAATTCAAAAAGTCACGGACTTATTGACCCGCCCTCGTATCTGTAGGAGATAAAGTTTTGTTATTAAGAAATGAGGTAGGACATAAATTAGAAGTAAATATGCGGGACCCTATAAGGTTGAAAATATAATTATATTAAATAATAAAAAAAAAGCAAACAGTTCATATGGATCGACTAAAAATATTTTATTCATGATAAGCAAAAAAGATTTAAAATGAAAATCATACACATATATATAAATTAAGTTTTAATAAGATTCCCTAGGTGGTCCCACGCCGCAGTCCGTAAAAAGGTGAGCGATTACGTAATCGCCTCGTGGTTGGCTACTCTGCCTGGTCTGTGAGGCGGGGATCCTCTTCTCTGGGGAGTGTACTGGCCGACAGCATTGTTCCTGAATATGTCCAGGATATGATGGGAAAACTTCTCTCCGTTACTATCTGCCCTTAAGGCTAGATAATAAATTCAACCATATCAGCTTTGGCTGGATTCAATTTTTATGGGATATCGCTCTTTATTAGAATTAAAATCAAAGTGAACGTTTGTTATACCTACCTAAGCTAAGTTCGGCCAGCAAGTCTGACCATGCTGGTCCACACCGGTGAAATCAACGTGAACCAGGCGCGGCACCTAACAGCGTTTATTTGCGAATTTGCATATAAAACCACTAGGGTGATACAATAATCACCCAAGATTTATTCCGACTTACATGTTACTTATTATTCGTGTTTACTCCCCTTAGAACTATGACCGTCGTCGGTCATCTGGTCTTGTCAACGACTTGGATCTCCCGCGCATCTTGTCTTCTGCTCATTATCAGGATTAGTAGGATAGAGCTGCAAATGAAGATGCTGGCTCCCACGCAGACCGCGAACCAGATACCAGTAGCTACAGCCGATTTCACTTCTTCATTAAGCCTATCCAAGGGCTAACAAGTTTTGCTTATTAATTCTTCGGAGAAGTGGCAACCAAGTTTTGGTTATTAATTCTTTGGAAAAGTGGCATGTTTAGCCATGGGTCGTGACCGATGATGTTTGGTAATCTGCCCTTGATAAAAGACCTCGCTCAAACAAAATAAAATGTGAGCCGTATGTAACTATTTCGGGGCCGTTATCAGTTGATTACTCTCGTTGATTATTATTACTGCGTCGTCTACCAGTGTGATGTTCTTAGTGGCTGACCTGCGTTTCGCATAGTGCAGTGCTCCCGGCGTATAGGCCTCTACCACAAGTATCGTGGGCTGTTAGTTTCCAGAAATATGCGTAAGTTGTTAGTATGCAATCGGCGACTTCTAAGACATCGTTGTTTCATTCGGCTTCTATGTTTTCCTTTAGTTGTAGAATGATGTGTTGCGGTGATACGGGTTTATAATGTTGGCTTTAGAAAGTGTGACAGTAAGCATTGAACTTTGAATCTCGGATATTAATATTTTATTTCTGTCCAAAGGGACCTCGTACAAGTGTGGTGTGTCAACTTTAAGTGAGGTGCCTAGAAGGTCTAGGATCCTGGCGATCCTATGGTGTACTTTTGATACGCCCAATCGCTTCTAATATGGTCGGTATCGATGTCTAACAATCTTCGCATATGTGACTCCGGGAACAACTTTTTCTGTTCAAACAAACTTTACTGTGTAAAGGGGGTGCCTTAACAATGTCAATGTCATGTGGATTTTTCAATAATGAAGTTATGGTCTCCAAATTAAAGGATGGCTCATTATCGCAGTGTAAAGTTTTGATTTTTGGGAAGAAATTGACTAGTTATTATATGGGGCTGCGGACGTCCACTATGCCCCTAGAAGTTAATGGTCGCACTATGGCGAACTTTTAATAATTTATCCACGCAAGTTAAGAATAACTTCTTATGCGTAGAGTAGATGTCTATATGCAGCATTTCGCCCGCATATGAGGGAATCGGTGTGACACCTAATTCCTACTTCTTGGGGTCTCTGTTGTGCTTCGCTTTGGTGCATGTCTTGCAGTTTATGACCACTTTGTTGGCGAGTTTAGACATAATTGAAAAAATCCTGAAGGACTTGTTTGATATTTTCCTGGACAGCCCTGTGGCCGCGGTAATGTTTGCATGTAATTATTTCTTGCTGCTTATTTGCATCCGTGATATCGTTCACAAATCTCTTGCAGTGCCAAAACAGCTTCTTTAACCAATCCGAACAGCGAGTCTTTTTTATCGAAGTGGATGATGTATCGGATTTTGGTCCTGAAAATTATAAAGTGTCGCCGTAAAGTCTGGCTTTCTTCTTCCAGGACTATTTGATTCCTGTAGCAGTTCAAGGGTTTATCGGTGGCTTTGACCGTGTAGGTCAATGAAAGTTCACTATGCATAGTGGCTACGTTAGATTGGGGTTAATTTTGTATAGCCTTTATATTTCGTCTGGACAAAGCGTCGGGCACAAAACTTTCCTTTCCTGGCTTGTAAAACACCTTGGCGCTGTGTTTCTCGATGAATGCTTTCCATCGTTTAATTTTTGCGTATGTATTTTGCTCAGATACAGCGAATTTAAAAGGTTGATGGTCCGTATAAACCCAGATCTCCTTGATGCCGTATAGGTAATTTTGTAATTTCCCTATAACAACAATTGCTAATAGTTCCCTTTCGTTTGTCGCAAAATTAAGCTCGCAATCTTTTAATGTGCGATTGTCCTGCCCTTTTGGGACACTACCGCACCGATACCGCTTGCTGAGTCATCGATGGTCAAATCGAAAAGAAGTTTAAAGTCTGAATATGCTAGTATGACATCTTCTGATGATAAAATGTCCCGCAGGCGATCGAACGCAAGCGGTCTCATCAAGTTTTATAGCGACCTTTTTTGCCGTGTGCTTGTTGACAGTGCCATTCTCTCCCGTAAGTATGGAGGTAAGTGGTCTAGCTATGGCAGCGAAATTCTTCACGAAACTTCTGTAATAACTGGCCAATCCTAGGAAAGACCTGAGACTGAACAAATGTCATGATGGCTTCACACAGGCATTGTCAATGTATACTATGTGGTCAGCAGCATTTTCGAAGAAAATTATCGCATTGTTTACATAGACGTAGCAGATTTTCCCGATTTGTTTGCGGAACACATGGTCAATCGCCCTTTGGAAGATGCTTTCTGCATTCTTTAGTTCGAAAGGTAAACGGCAAAATTCATACTTTCCTCTGTTTATGGAGAAATCAGTTTTTTCGCGGTCCTTTTTGGCCAGATAAATCTGGTGGTACCCTGATTTCAAGTCTAGGGTGGTGAAAAATTTTGCCTTTACTAAGTTTGCTAGAATCATTGAAATGTTTGGCATAGAGTAACGATCGGCGATGGTTCGTACATTCAGTTTCCTAAAATCGATCACCAGTCGTTTTTTCTTGTTGCTGTCGGCATCAAATCCTTTTTTGTCAATAACCCATGTTGGCCGAGAAGGCAAGGTAATTCCATCCTTGTTTGATTTGGGTGTTAACAAAATCCGCTGCTCCCATGGCATAAGGATATAGCTTCGAATATACGGGTTCCAAAACACTTTATTTCTCTTAAGGATAATTTTTTTAAACTCAGTTTTGACTGGATTTGGGACTATTAAGTCATCGATACTGTAAAGTTCACATTGTCGCATTCGTGGTATTTGAGCGGTTCGGATACGTCTCCATACCTGATTGCGCTGTTACATATATCGAATGCTGCTCCGGCCTGCGTTAGCAAGTCGAAACCTATTATGGCATCAAACGTGCTAATGGTATCGAGTAAAAAAAATGGAGCCCTAAACTAAATATGTACATTAAGCACTTTTTTTTTACCTTACTGAAGCCATGGATGGAACTCACAGTGAATGGGGGCTTTAGGGGCTTTACATAATTCTTTGCCGCTCCAGTGTCTGTAAGGATTTTCATAGTTCTACCCGCCAGCCTTCCCTCATTGAAGGGAAAGCGGGACCTCCCTGTAAAAAATTTTCGAGGCCATTGGGGTCAAATGAGTCACTGTCGTCTTTGACAGTGCGGCTACGGCCGCGTTTTAATACTGATGAGTTTCTTTCGAATTGGCGACTTGCTCAACATTGTAAGCCCGCTGTCGCCTTTGCCCAGTCATTCTCTGCGAAAAGTTTTGTCTTTTTGGGGCCTGTGAATTTTGGAATTGTGTTTTTGTATAATTGTGTTTATTTCCCTGCCTAAAATTCGTAGAATATCTGAAGAAGGATTGATTTTGTTTACCCTGTTTTATCTACCCAGTTTCTTCTTTATGGATCGTTATTTTGATTCTTTTAAGACTATTTAAAAAAGTGGGGGTTTTTTTCTAGGTCGCGGTCGGCACCGGAATTTTTCCCTTGTTTCTCAAGCGCGAGGTGTTGGCCCTTGTGGAAATCAGTATTTTGATTTTTTTTGCTCGATAGGCATATGTGGCCGCGAACATACATCGTTCAATACTGGCCTCTGCCTCTTAAGCTAATGCCAGTGCTGCTGGCAGTTCTTTGGGCTATGCTGGAAACACAATAGACCTTAGGATTTTTTTTAGACTCGAAATAAATACGTGTGGGGCGTCAGCCCCCACCTCTGTATTAAGCAATGAGCCTCTTTCATCGTCATGTGTCATGACAATCTTGTTCGTAATGACCTCATCGCAGTATTGCTTTAGGTTCTGGTCGCTCTGACGGACCGACCCAAGTCCCTGCCGTAATAGGCGCAAGGATGTTTTAGAGCAGTATAGTCTAGCCAAAATGGCTTTAAAATTAAGCACTGTGTTGTGCGAAACTAGCAGCGCGCACGGTGGTCCTTTGATTTTATTTGGGATAATAGAACTTGCTTGGTAATGCGCGCTACTGCCCGGATAAGGTTTGAACAAATCAAAAGCATCGGTGGCAGACTGCCTCCATGCCACGTACTCGTCCTGTCTAACAGTAAAAACTGGAATTGAATTCACTATGTCTAGTGGTATGTCGCACTGTGCTGCTCTTGGTACCTTCGGTTCTAACTCTGGCACTATAACTCTGGCACATTCTCCCCTGCGTAGTTCGAAGGTTGTTTGTGAAGATTTCTCAGCTTTGACCACGATGTTCCATCGTTTCAGCCATGGACCGAGGGCATTCAGTTGCCTCTGGATGATGGCTGATGCTTCCTGAGGATCTGTGGCGGAGGCTAGGAAGGCAGTGTCATCGGCATATGTGGCTACTGTGAGGTTCCGGGAGGGGGTGATTGGGAGGTCCGCTGTGTAGAGTGTGTATAAGATGGGTCCAAGAACACTGCCTTGTGGTACTCCTGCTCTTATGGGCCTAGGGGTGCTGATTGATGATCCGCATCTCACTCTGAATTCTCTTCCCTCTGTGTATGACTTGAGGAAGGCGAAATGGGAACTTGGGAGGTGGGATTTAATTTTGAAAAGTAGTCCAGGGTTCCAGACTCTGTCAAACGCCTGTTTGACATCAAGCATAACGGCGCAGCAGTACTTCTTCTTTTCGAAGGCCTCAAGTATGGTCTCAACAATCCGGTGGCATTGCTCAGGTGTTCCATGAAGGCGTCTGAAGCCAAACTGGTGATCAGGGATCAGACCGGCCTCGTCCAATACTGGCAGTACTCTACGTAAAAATACTCTTTCAAGTATTTTAGAAAGGATTGCCAGCAAACTAATCGGACGATACGATGCTAGGTTGTCTTCAGGTTTCCCAGGCTTGAGGAGGACAATTTCCGCTCGCTTCCACTCTTTAGGGAAGTACCCTAGACGGAGGCAGCTGTTGAATATGTTGGCCAGCCTTTGGGAACAGATTAGGGGCAACATTTTCAGTGCTGTTGCATCGATACGGTCAGGACCCGGTGACTTGCCATTTTTTAGGGAGGCGATCTCCTGCGCAATCTCCTCTGGTTCGACGGGCTGTATTGGCGGGCCAGGAGCACTTGGGCTGTCTATGAACCTTATGGTTGCAGCTCTCTCTTCGCCAGTGCATCTGTCGAACGGTGAGAATGTGTATGTGTTTTTTTTCCGCTTGTGCCTGTGCTGGTGGATATATTTGGGGCTCTTGGACCAACTGGCACTTTCACTGTCGCTCCCAAATTCGCGTTTAGTTTCCCTATATGGCCCTGGGAAACTCAAAAAGCCACTAACTGGTTAACACTAAATACAAGTTATTGGGAGGACGAATATTTTAATTCGATAGAAGGTGATTTGGCTGTGATATATTTATATTAATAACCGAAAAAATGTATTCAGAGACAGCTGATATTTATTATATTTCATTATTTTATTATTTTTAATTTTAATTGTTAAAATTTTAGGTAAATAGTTTGTAGGAATTCTTTTTTTTTTATTTTTCCCCGCTTACAATTCTTGTGTCGTGGATTCGGTATCAAGGTTGGGTGCCAATTAAGTTTTAATAAGATTCCCTAGATTGTCCCACGCCGAAGTCCGTTGAGAAAGTGGAGGGTGACAGAATCGCCTCCTGGCCGCCTACTCCGCGATGTCGGTGATGTGGAGATCTTCTTCTCCGGGGGGTGCAAAAAAAAGAGTTAAAAAAAAAATCATTTGTATCTTGTATATATATATAAACAGAGGCGACAAAGTTAACAGAGGCGACAAAAGTTAACAGAGATCGACAAAAACAGTTCATTCAGAGTAGTCGTGTGGAAAAGTGAACATCAAGAAGTCAGAGCAGTCAGTTGTCATGAAATGTCGAGTCGGCACTAGAATAATAATTATAATTTAATAAATAACATAATAAAATGTTGTAAAATGTCTAGTCGAACATTCCAGGAATTCCATTATACTTGTAGTGTTGCCCGAGATACCAGTGTCTCCTGCAGCGGGTGTGAGTGTCTCTCTCAAGTGTTTTAATCACGTCGAAATATGGGTGTATTTCTGTAGGTTTTAAATCAGATCCCAAGTATTTTAAAATAGTGAGACAAGCGGCTTTTCTCTTCGAGGTCCAAAAATGAACTAACTGTATTTTATTGAACAAATTAACGCTTAAGCTAAAATGTTTACAAGAATGTGCTTTGTGTTTTAATTCCGCGAAATGCTGCTGCGGCAGTTCTAGTTTGTTTACTAGAACTGTCGCAATCGACATCCTGTCCACTGCTGCGTCAGCATTGCAACAGTGTTGTTACCGCCGGGTTTAGTGGAGCGATGAACTGCTCCTCGGTGGCTTGGTGGGTGGTACCGAATTGTATATACTCTGTATAGTCGATTCGGTAACTCCTCCCCCCCTGGAATGGAGTGACGGCCACATTGATGGAATGGCCGGAGCGTAATTTAACGGAAGCTCTGTCGAGGCGAAAATGATGCTCCTTCTCTTGCATGTCAGGATACATGCTGCACATATGGTCAATAAAGCAAACAAAATGTAAATTGTGTAAAGATGGTTTGTTGCTAAGGTTTTCATGACAATTAGGTCGTCTTGGCTGGATAGAGACCGTAGGTGAAGTTTATATAGGTTTATGTCATCGAACGTGTTGTTAATATTAATCTTCTTAAACGACTCTATTGAGAGTTCTGTTTTTGGTTAGAATTCCATCACTGTATCGTCATATGTTAGGCCGTTGATATTGACCGTGCAGTTGTTAAATGTTAGTATCACTGACAAATTGATTAAGAAGGGAGGTTGGCAAGAGGATGTGACGTTGGTCCTCACGGTGTTGAATATGAAGATGTGGCGTTGTTCCACTTCCTTGATGATTTCTTGCAGCCCGATGTATTTAATGTCGCATGTTGCTGTTTGACCTTGGAGTATTCCTTTGATGCAGCTGATGTCGATTAAGTTGGTTTGTGATCGAGCACTTTCGCATATATATGTCGTATGTATTTTCGGACACTTTTCTTCGAAGTACGTAACTTGGTCGTGTTGGTTATATAAAATGTAATTAGGTGTGATTAAGAATTTAGTTTGATGTAGTGGCAGAGGGACCACGTGTGCTAATTGGAAAATTTGTGTCTTAAATATAGGAATTTTGACATGGAATATTATGTATGATTTATCAATATAAGTTTCTAAGGCTAGCAATCTATATAAATGTTCTTCGGATTCTACTATTATGTTCTGATTGGATAAAAATTGTTTATGGATTCGATTTCTGTTTCTGATAATATGAATTTAGGTATTATATTGAGTTTAGTTAGCAAAATGCTTTCTGCTATGTTATTAATGTGGTTTTGTAAAATATCTATATTAAAATGAATTCTAGTAATGTATTGGAGTAAGTGTATTTGGTTGTGTTCGTCATTAAGTTTTTTATACATATTGTTGTTGTAGTTTTTAATGAAGTTGTTGATAATTGTTTGTTCTTGGTTTATGTGTTGTTTGTGTGTTATGTGTATGTATTGTTTTCGAATCTTAAGGTAATTTCTTGGTTAAGTATACTTTGTTGGTTAATTGTTTTTGTAATTTGATTTTCGTTTTCCTTAACAACGTTAAACTTATCATTTATTTGTTGGGCGTCTTTAGCGTCCATATTTCCTGTTACAACTTTTATTAAGCTGCCAAGGCCGTTCACCAATCCTCTTTTTTCTCTTCTTGAAGGTATTAATGCTTTAATTTTGATTTTTAGCTGGTCTACTTTTTCTTTCAAACCGTTAATTATTTCTTCTGAAAATTCTATATGTCTTAAGTCGTTTACTGTCGTTTCAAACTTTTCTGTGTTTTCGAGAAGGTCTTTTGTATTGATTTTGTGTAGTAAGTGTTTGTAAGATTGTACCAGTCTTGCGTTTCCCAGGTCGATCTTCGCTATCTTGTCGTGTTCGTCCAACTGTTGAATTTTGATAAACTGTGCTATTACGCTGTATAATCTGGAAAAAATATGACTGTGATTACTATTTGGTTCTTCTCTTTATCTTTGATTTGTGGATCTTTGGATCTTTGTGTGATATAAAGGTCAGCCCCTTGTCCTGATTAACGATATGTTTCGTAAATCGGGGCGTTAGTTTGTTGCTTCTGTTTTCCTTTCTTAAGACTGTTTTGCCTATCTCAATTGTTTCTGGTTGGTTCCTATTCTCATTGCTTTTAGCTATTCGGTCCTTCATTTTATCGTCCATGTTCTTCTTAATGTTTGGATAGATCGTGTTACGAAATTCGTTCAGTTTTTGCAAGTAGTCGTGTTCGTTGTTTTGAGAGATGTTCTGATTTATACTGTGGAAAATCGCGAAGGGTGTGTATTTTATTGTCGAGTGAACTGCGTTGTTATAGGTTGTCAAGGTTTCAAAGAAAATGTCTTCGTGGTCACAAGAGAGTGTTTCTGTCTTTCTTTTGTTCAGTATTATTCTGTATATCTCGGTTAGAGACGAATGGAGTCTTTCCACTGGGGAATTACTCGAGGATTGTTGAAATGAGGTAAAGTGTAATTCTATGTTATATTGAGCACAAAAATCTTTAAAAAGCTTGTTTGCAAATTCCGGGCCTTGATCGCAAATTAGTTTTTTCGGAATTCCGAATGTCGATAGGAAATTCCTCATCGATTTTACTATGTTGAGACTGTCTCTCGATGGAACTGTATACCTTGCCGCAAATTTAGAAAATTTATCAATGATGGTTAGTATTGTTTTTCCGTTGATCGTAAAAATGTCTACGGGAATAATTTGCATTGGGGTTAGAGAAGTTTCTGTTTCTAAATATTCGAGTATTTGCGGCTGCCTGTCTTACTTAAGTGTTTGGCAGACATCGCAGTCATTGATAATGTGTGAAATTTTGGTCTTTAGTAGTAGAAAGTATATGGATCTTTTTAAATGGGCTACTGTCTCGTCTATTCCTCTGTGGTTGTTTGCTAAGTGGTATTTACGTATTTCCGCTTCTTGTTCGTGTGGGTCGGTCTAATGACGAAAAGGCTGTCTTCCTAATGTCCTTGGGATCCATCTCCAATTGATGGTACCCGCTTGCTAAATCTAGGGCTGTGAAATATTTTGCTCTACCTATCCTGTCTAAAACATCGGTTATGATGGGCATGGGATATTTGTCTTTGACGGTCTTCTCATTCAGCTTTCTATAGTCGATCACCAATCTCAATTTTTTATACCCTGTACCCATTAAAAATGGGTGAAAAGGGTATCATAATATGGTGCAAATGTATGTAACAGGCAGAAGGAAGCATCTCCGACCCCATAAAGTATATATATTCTTGATCAGCATCAACAGCCGAGTCGATATAGCCATGTCCGTCTGTCCGTATCAACGCCTAGATCTCAAAAACTACAAGAACTACAGACATGTGCCATATATCGTTGGGTAGGTAATTACCATACGCAGTACAAGTTTGTTTTTTTATTTTGATATCACGCCCCGTTCCCCCGCAAACAGCAAAAAACTGCCACGACCACGTTCCCCGCAAACCCCAAAAAACTGCCACGCCCACAATTATTAACCTAATGCTATGCAATTTGGCATATGCGTTGGTGCTTATAAAAGCTATCTAATTTTTAAATTAAAAACCAAATCGGATAAGAAACACGGAAGTTATGCCACATGCAAAATCTATGGCAAGGGAAGCAGAAGCGCAGGAAAAAACCGCATGACTAAGGGTATTTTGATACAGGGTATTTTGCAATCGGAAAACTCAACTGCTGCTACCTTACTTGTTTTTATTTAAGTTGTCGGATTTTTTTGACACCAGGAAAATAGGTGCGACCCAAGGGTAGTGGCTGTGTCTAATGATATCTTGTTCCAAAAGTTTTTTGATTTGTCTTTGTATCTCCTGTCTTTCAACGGGGCTATACCGGAATGGTTTTAAATGTAGTGGGATTTCGTCTGTAGTCTGTATTTTATGTTTAACCAGATTCGTGAAGGTTAGGTTATCTCCCTCGTGGTGAAAGAGTTTCGGAAATTTCTTGCAAAGGTTTTTTTAATGCAGTAAACTCTTCGACGTTTAAGTGGTCAGTCCGCAGTTGGGTAAGAATATCGGTCTTGTCTTTGGGTATGTTGTCACTGACCTCAAACATGGCATTTAATTCAATAAAATCGTTCTCGGTGTACTTTTCAACTTGTAACTCTGAGTCGAGGTACAGTTTCTGTTTGTCTCGTGATTTATTGACTACTTCCATGAGACTAAGGTTGTTCCTAGCCTGGTACAATCTTCCTGATATGAGGATGTCTTCGGAAATTTGTGTTTTTTCGCACCAGAATGCGCCGTTATCAATGCTAACGGGTAGCTTCACTATGTTCTTGGAAGTTTTCTCTAGAACGTGGAGTTCTGAGGCTGTATTGTTTTTTGTGTGCATTACAATTTGAAAGTGTTGATTTCTAGTACCGACTTTTGAATATTGACTATTGCCTTTACTCTGTAAGATGTCCATACCGATTAATCCATCGAATAATTGGTGGAATCTGAACAGAATTAGTTTATAAGATGTAGTATCCGAGAATGCTTTGAATAAAGGTACTCTGGTCTTTTAGGAGACTTCATGCACGTTAAGTGCGGTTTTAATTGACATTGGGTTTGTTAGGTTAATTCGGTCTGAGTTTAGGACTAATTCAGGGTTAATGAATGACATAGTCGCCCCTGTGTCTATTAGGAATTTTAAAGGGTATCCGGAATTTAGGTGGATGTATGGTTATGTATGGTAAGTGGAGTTCGTAATTAAACCCGGTCTCTCGTTTAATTAAGTACCCTGTTTGTTTCTCGAGGCACTTGGTGGAAAATTTGCGTCCTCGTCTATATTATGTAGTTGAGTGTTAAGAGCATATTCGTTTGAGGCCTGTTCCATTTTATTAATGGTACCCCTAGTCCTGTTGGAGTTTAAATTATCGGGTCTATTGTGCTCGCATTATTGCTGGTACGTCATTTCTTTTGTATTGGAAGTTATCTCTTACGTTCGGGGTGTATTGTTGGTAAGTCCTCTTTTTACCGTAGTCTCTTGGTCTGTGACTACCGATTTGGTTGCCCTGATATCCTCTTTGGTATCCGTTAAAATACCCGTTTTGTTGTCTGTACTCTGTCTGCCTAGTTTCTTGCTTCTTCTTGTCGGAACAATGCAGAATCAATGCGTCTTTATTTTCATCCCAATTAAGACTGGCTCCAGATGTGTGAATCGCATCGTCGGCCTTCCCTTCGATCTTCTGTCTAATTGCCCTTAAAAGCATTTGACTGTAGGGTGTCTTATCGGTTCCTCTGATTAATAAGAGAATTTCCTCTACGTTATTAATGAAGTCGCTAAGTTTTTTGGGGTTGCCGTCATAAGGCGGTAGGTGACGGATTACGTCCGGAATCTTAAGAGACGAAACCAAGTCCATGTTGCTTATTGGTATTGCCGCTTGATTAAGTGGCGGAGAGTTTGTTGACGAATTCATCGACGATGTTGAAGGCAACCTAAACACAGTCTGGAGTTGTTGTTGTTCGGGTTCTTCCCTAACGTCCGTTAGACTAGTGCTAGCCCTCTTGCTCCTGGTGTTTGGGATAAGCTTTTTGACTTTCCCAATAGTCGACATCTAATAATTTGTCTTTCTATCTTTAAACTGTGAGTTTGATTGGTGATTCGGTCTATTTGCTTTATTCTCTCTAAATTGAACGTTGTCAAGGTATAATGTAAAAGTAGTGTAGTTGTTATTTGTGTTGTGTAATAATTTTGTGTAATAATCCAATTGTAGGTTGCTTATGTTATTTGTGAAGTGTAGTGTAGTAGGCTTCTTTCCTTGTTGTAAGAGTTTTTAATATCTGTAATGTAGTGATATGTTATTGTTTCTTATATTTCTTGTGCAATATATGTAAGTAGTTTTGTTTCAGCGATAGTACAAAAGGGTGTAGGTATGTTTGTTTGTTTTATTTATGTATAAATATTTTTATTTTTCTCTTTTTTTATATTTTTTTTTTGGGTTTTGACTTTTTGGATATATTTTGTTTGTTTTATTTGTGTATAAATATTTTTATCTTTTTTTTTTTTTTTTTTTTTTTTTTTTTTTTTTTGATTTTTGGATATATTTTTTTTGTTTTATATATGTATAAATATTTTTTTTTTGTGTTTTGTTTTGCCCATTGTTGAACTTTTTTTCTTTAGTGTTTTTCACGCTTCAGTGACCTGTTCGAATCGGTTCGTGTTGCGTCCAGTGTGTCGAAGCGTTTGCTTGACTCACTTCAGTGACCTGTTCAACGATGAACCGATTCGCGTCCAGCGTTAGAAAATAGTTCGGGCTTGTCACTAGTTTAATATGTGATAGTGCGAAAATTCTTATTATTGGTATTTTGTACGTTTGTGAATATATATGTATATTTTGTTTTGTATTATTTTTTTTTTTCCCCGTTGTATTTTGTTGGTACAACTGTCGGACCGCCGTGATAGTTGTATCATACGCCTCAGTGACCTATTCAAACAAGTTCGTGTTGCGTCCAGCGTGTCGAAGCGTTTGCTTGACTTGCTTCAGTGACCTGTTCAACAACGAACCGATTCGCGTCCAGCGCATCGATACAACCAGCGGTTTGTCACATAGCCAAGTTGTTGGCTATGTATCAACCATTTGCCCCGACGCTGTTTGCACGTCACACCGAACACGTTGTGAAAGCCGAAAAGGGCCGCATCGAACTTGTTGCTCGGTAGCAGCGAGCTGCCAGCGATATGTGGGCGTATGACTTGACGCTAAGTTTGTTGGCATTATTTATTTTCTGTGCTTCATATCATCGTTGGATATTTAAATAACTATTGTTATTTTACTTTTTTTTTTTTTGAAATTTCGTTGAATTTATTTGGTTTATTATTTATTTATTTATACGTTGTTGCTTTTTTTTTTGTACACCATCTTTGACATCACTACACAGCTACTCACAATACTAGATTTATTATGATTCTCATCCTGGTTGCAGGTGTCCCTTGGGGTTGTATCCTGTTCGTGTTTCGACTGCGCCAGTTACCAGTGCCTCCTGCAGCGGGTGTGAGTGTCCCTCTCAAGTGTTTTAATCACGTCGAAATATGGGTGTATTTCTGTAGGTTTTAAATCAGATCTCAAGTATTTTTAAATAGTGAGACAAGCGGCTTTTCTCTTAGAGGTCCAAAAATGAACTAACTGTATTTTATTGAACAAATTAACGCTTAAGCTAAAATGTTTACAAGAATGTGCTTTGTGTTTTAATTCCGCGAAATGCTGCTGCGGCAGTTCTAGTTTGTTTACTAGAACTGTCGCAATCGACATCCTGTCCACTGCTGCGTCAGCATTGCAACAGCGATGAACTGCTCCTCGGTGGCTTGGTGGGTGGTACCGAATTGTATATACTCTGTATAGTCGATTCGGTAACTCTCACAGTTAAAAGGAACGTACTTTTTGTCATATGGCATTGGAATATTACAGTTAGAACAGTCGCGAAACTTCCGAATTCCAGCACAACGTTTCCAGCATGGAACAGCTGATTCAATTTTGTAAACATTCGAGAGTCGGTTAAGTAGATAAATAAAGAAAACAGAAGAACGGCAAAAAACAAAATTTTGTGGTGTGACATTTAGCAATAAAAGAGTACAAAACTTTCCAGTGGACTATTATGAGTTAAAAAAGGCGTTAATGTAAGAGTTTGAATGTCACTTAAACAATGCAGCAGCGGTTACAGGAGAGAAAAAATAAAAAAGACGAATCATTTCATTAATGCATGCTCCATATGAAGAAGTTGGCATCAGCTGGTAACGCAGAGGAGCCGGTAGTGCTTCGCTAAATTGTCGACGGTTTGTTTATTAAAAGCGAGTACAAATGCGCAATGTACCCACGCAAAACATTTAAAGATCTTAAGGAAAAGTTGACATTTTTTAACGATTTAATTTAAATGAGAAAAATCAAAATAAACAAAAGCAGTTTACAAACGTAAAAAAAGATGTCCGAACAGAATGCTAAAAGATATCATTGCTTGAATAATGGTTCCGCTGAACATAAAAGAAAAGATTGCACAGCCGCTGTGAAATGCTTTAACTGAAATGAAAACGGTCACTTATCAATTAATTGTCCAAAAATAATAATTACCAAGTGCGTGTTATTGTTGATCACTGTCGGATAAAACTAGCCTGGATAAATGGTGTAAAGATCAATGTCTTGGCTCAGACGTAACAATTATTAAAGATATTATTAAGATAATATTGCAAAAAATATACCCGATATTGACATTCAAAAAAGTTAATCATCAACAACGCCAATGGGAGTTTTTGTTGCCGAAATAAAGCTGGATGAGATGCAGACAAAGCAGAAGTTTTTGGTTGTCCCGAGCTTCTTGACTTCAAAGGGAAATTTCGCATAATTATCAATGCACATGGCTATAATTTTAAAAGTCTTAAGGACCAAAAATCCAGCCGATGATTATAATCTGAATGTTTGTAATGCTATTGAACTTGCATGTATTTCAGCTCCTCCCTAGTTTTGAGTGAAAGAGTGTAGTGGAGCTAATACAAAGCAGCAGGGAGACTAAAACAGATGACGTTAAGCAGCGGCCAGCTTAAAGATTGTTCCCGAAAGCTTTATACAACCATTTCGTCATTGACCAAGCCGCCTTTCTGTTGAGGAGTCAGACGCAGTCAAGAATCAAGTAGACGATTGGCTTGAACAAGGTATAGTGCGCAAGTCAATCTCGAGTATGGCAAGCAGAGTGATCGTCGTCAAAGAAAAAGATGGCACGCTACGAGTTTGCGTCGACTACAGGAGACTTGACAAAATGGTACTCGATGATTGTTTCTCTGTGCCGCTAATCACCGTTCGACTTTAAGAACTCACCAGCCGCCTGCATTCGATTTGTAAACTCGATTTCAAGACTTAATCAAGGCAGATGTCATTCAGCTTTATATGGATGACATCATTATTCATGCCAGATCTCCAGATATATGTATGCAGAAATTCAGAAGGGTCCAATGACCGTTCCAATGAAAGGCAAGTCAATATAAGCTGAAAATGAAACGGAAAAAATGGAGCATTCTTCAATCTCGCATAAGTTTTCTAGGTCACGCTATTGAAAACGGCAAAATATGACCAGGAACTGAAAAACTCAATCCGTCGTTTTGCAAAGCCACAGAATTTCAAAGCCATCCAAGGTTTTCTTGGATTGACAGGATTCTTTAGAAAGTTTATTCCGAATTATTCTTATTATTATTCATATAGTTCCAACGCTAACTAATCTTTCAACGAAAGGAGTTTCTTGTTTGCGAAACAGAATTGCACATTTATAATCGGCAGGCTAAAAAAGAGGTACATAAGGATGCTAGCAAAGATGGCTTTGGATCAATGCTAATGTAATTGTAATTCTTCAATGGGAAATTGCACCCGGTTTATTTCTGGAGCAAAAAGACTTCAGACTCAAACTGTAAGAAGTATAGCTAAATTTTAGAGGTGAAGGCAGCTTGCTTTGAAAAAGTTTCGGCATTACCTTTTAGGCAATCATTGCATTGCCTTTGAACAAACACCCAACAAGCTTGATGTACCAAGAGAAATTGCACAATGAATATTATATACGCCAGATTTTAAATTCGATGTGGATCACCGTTAAGCTGATAGGATGAAACATGTCAATTACCACAGCTGCAACCCACAAGCCTGCTTCGTCGTTAACTCAGGGATTTTCGAATCTGAAAAAGGTAGAACTGAATAATGAACACATAAAAACTGATATGGAAATACTTATAGAGCGTCCCTATTAAGACTACATGCCGAAAGGGGCGCTTTCCTTCAAATTTATAAAGGGAAATTAACTGTTCGAAGTTCCGAAAGTTATGGAAAGAGAGGTTATACAAGAAGCACACGAAGTTGGTAATTTTGCAGCAGAAAAGACCATACACTCCATCCAGCAGCAGTATTGGATCCCGCATCTAGAGTGTAAAGTTGTCAAATTCGTTGTTAATTTCATTAACAAGAGCAACAACATAAGCAACAAGAACAAGAAGTTGGCTGTTATGAAAATATTTGTAGAGCCTAAGACCTATTTTCATCAGGGGCAGATGACGATGATCAGAAGGGTCAAATGTAAACAGAGGTGCAGACAGAGGTGACAAAGTTAACACAGGCGACAAAGTTAACAGAGATCGATCAAAAAGAGTCAGTCAGAGGATTCGTGTGGAAAAGTTAATATCAAGAAGTCGGAGCAGTCAGTTGTCATGAAATTTCGAGTCTGCACTAGAATAATAATTATAATTTAATCAATAATATATTAATAGGTATATAATATAATAGAAATAGTTTTCCAATAGGGACGCTCGAACATTGAACTTTCAGCTCATTGCGGCCATGTTGTTTGAATGACAGATGTCAAATGCAGTGTGTTATATTCATTCAGTCCTCCTAAACCACCATGGCAGGTGACAGTGTCGAGCAGCATATGCAAATCATAGAATTGTTTTATGTAAATGGGTCTTCAGTTCGAGCAACGTTCCGCGCACTTCGCCCGTATTACGGTCGCGATGATCGTCCTGCCGAGTCGACTATCCGTTGATTGGTGGACAAATTCGAGTTAACCGGGTCAGTAAATAATGAGCCGGTTGCCGTGCGTCAACGTAACGCGATATCTGCCGAGAATATCGCCGCTGTGGCGACAGTGCCCTCGAAAACCCGCGGCAGTCAATTCCGCGACGCGCACAGGAATCGGCCTTTCGCCGAGTTGACGAAAACTTGGCGAATTTTGCGTCGGGACTTGTACAAGATCCAGCTGACCCAGGAGCTTAAGGTTAATGACCATAGACAGCGCCGTGTATTCGCTGACTGGGCATTAGAGCAGTTGGAGCAGTTGACGCCAATTTTGGCAAAAAAAACATCTTCAGCGACGAGGCGCATTTTTGAATGAATGGCTATGTCAAAAAGCAAAATTGCCGTATTTGGGACGAGACCATTCCACACGAGGTTCACCAAGTGGCAATACATCCGCAAAAAGTGACTGTTTGGTGCGGATTTTGGGCCAGAGGTGTGATTGGTCCGTATTTTCTCGAAAACGATATTGGTGTGGCCGCCACCGTCAATGGTGAGCGATACCGGTCAATGATAAACAACTTCTTTTGGCCTAAAATCGAGAATATGGATCTGGACAACATGTGGTTTCAACAGGACGGCGCTACGAGCCACACAGCACACGCTACGATGGAAGTTCTGCCCGAGCAATTTCCGGACATGGTCATCTCGCGCGGAGGCGACGTGAACTAGCCACCGAGATCGTCCGCTTGACTTTTTCTTTTGCGGTTTTCTTAGGTCGCGGGTCTATGCCAACAAGCCGCAAACCACCGATGCCCTCAAAGTCAACATACGCCACGCCATCGATCAAATATATCCCGATTTGCCAGAGTCTTCGAAAATTGGATCTTTCGTGTGCGCGCCACCAACCGAAGCCGTGGCGGTCATTTGAATGATGTCGTGTTTCATACATAATGGGAAAAATTTCGCAAATATCTCTCCTACATGTATTTTTTTTCATTTCAAAGATCAAGCGCCCTTGACGGAAAACCCTTTATTATATATAGATTTCCTTAGGTAAAAACAGTTTTTTTCCTTCACAAATAAGAAGGATACTTTATTTACATTTCGGAGAGTTTGCATAATTTCTCAGCCCAGTTTCTCATAGAACCTGTTTAAAAAAAAAGAACGAACAAAAGCACGAAAGCTGTGACATCCTCCATCCTTCAGTTATACGAAAGATAGAGGATATAGTCGCTCGATCGGTATGAAATTTTTTTTTAGAAAGTTGGGCCCTTCAATCATGAATATTTTGACAATATTAAGCCCCTCATAGAACCCCTCCCTTAATAGAACATAAAATATTGCGAATACATTCGTCCTTTCTTGTGGTTCTTTGTATTCCTTTTAGCATCTCATCGATTTTAGTATCTTTTTGTTACGCGCTTTTTAGCCTATCAAAAAAAAAGATATGTTTTTGGAATCCAGGTACAGATACAGATACAGATTTATAAATTCAGACGAATATAGTAAATATTGCGATTGGAGGTCACTTGCCTGTGGGTTTTGTTTTTTTAAACGGTGGTCACAAGAAATGGCATTCGAGCTTATGTTTTATTTAAATAGTTCATGTGCCCTTTGTTTGTTTTCTATTGAAATATTCTGAAAATTTGGTCACACTGATGGAATCAGTTCTTATTCTTTTTTCTGGAATCTTCTCTTCTTCTGTAGTTAACCTTCGTACGACTCACAACGAAGTCACGCTTACGTTAAATAAAATAATTATTAAATATTAACTAAATCGCGTTTTACTCCACAATTTCCAATAGGTTATGGGCCCAGGAGTAGTAAAGACTTTAATAATTGTGTGTGATCAAGTGGAAAATAATTACTGTCTGTAATTAGCTTGTACATTTTGTATAAACATGAGCGGACAAGGGTTGTGTGCGATCGACAAATTGGACGGCGAAAATTACGCAGTATGGTCGGTGCAAATGAAGAGTGTATTGGTGCACTCAGGTATGTGGTCGTTAGTGTGCGGAAGACGCGTGAAGCAAGAAAGTGACACAGTTGAACAAGGAGCCCAATTCGACGAACAAAAAAGCACTAGCAACAATATTGCTGTGCGTGAAGGCTTCAGAAATTAATTTGATTAAAAACTGCGCTAGTTCTAAAGAAGCTTGGGACAAGCTTGCAACTGTGTACAAGCCTCGTGGACCCGCCAGGAAAATTACCTTGTTCAGGAAATTACTCCGGTTGAGTTTGTCGGAAAGTGCGTGCGTACAAAATAACATAAATGATTTTGTGGATATCGTCGAAAAACTGAAAGAAATTGATATGGACATTTCTGAAGATATTCTTACTATTTTGATGCTGTCGGGACTCGGTAAGAAATTCGAAAATTTCGTGGTAGCGATCGAAACGCGCGAACAGTTACCGACTCTCTCTGATTTAAAAGTGAAAATTATAGAAGAGGGAGAGAGACAAAGAGTGTGATCGGACGAAACGGAATTTTGTGTGATGCAAGCATTTGTGTCGCACTCCAGTGGAAAGGGAGACAAGAAAAATATATCGGCGCAAATGAACAGTTATGCAAAGAAGAATAAAAAATGCTTTCGATGTGGTCGCGAGGGTCATTTTATTGCGGAGTGCAAAGTGAAAGACAAAAATGATGAAATAGAAACATTTGAAAAAGAGGCGTCGTTTACTATGCTTGCAAGTGTAAATAAAAATGACCTTTTAACGAAATCAATGTGGTGCTTGGACAGTGGAGCAACTGCTCACATGTGTTGTGAAAGGTCGTGGTTCGCGGACATTAAAAAGCATAAAGAGAAAATATTACTTGCAGGAGAAAATTATATATTTTCGGATGGCGTCGGTACGGTGGTCGTTAAAACAAAGAATGGTCCCGTTAATTTGAAAAATGTGCTTTACGTAAAAAACTTGCAAACTTGAACGTGAAAGCCGTTGAAAAAGGGTATAAAGTAATTTTTCACAAGCAAAGTGCGTATATAAAGAACGGTCAAAATGAAGAAGTGTTACAGGCAAGAAAAGCTGGAAATCTTTTTGTTGTTGATACTTCGAACAATCGGTGCATGTACTTGTGTGCAAATGATGAATTGTGGAAGTGGCATTATCATTATGGTCATTTGAACATGGTGAGCTTAAAAAAGATGGCAAATAACAATATGGTCAATGGCTTAAAGTCAATCAAAAATGTTGTGGACATAGACCGAATTGCATGTGAAACCTGTGCTAAAGGTAAAATCTGTGTGAAACCATTCCCAAAAATGGCAGAAAATCGTGCGGACAAAGTGCTAGGGCTAGTGCATTCGGACATTTGCGGGCCAATGAACAAAGTATCTGCCGGTGGAGCAAGATATTTCGCAACATTTATTGATGACTATTCGCGTTATATGTTCGTATATTTTTTAAAGACCCGTGATGAATTGCTTCCCGCGTTTAAAGACTTTGTCGCGTTCGCGATAACGGCCGCGAATATATAAGCCACGAGTTTCAGAAGTTCCTATCTGAAAACGGTATTAAGCGGCAATTGACAGTACCGTACACTCCGCAGCAAATCGGGATGGCTGAGCGCGCTAACCGGACACTTGTGGAAATGGCAAGGAGCATGCTAATACATTCAGGAGTGAATGAGTTCCTGTGGGGAGAGGCAGTTAGGACTGCAGCATATCTACACAACAGATCGGAGACAAGGTCGTTGAAGAGTCAAACACCATTTGAACTATGGACTGGTAAAAAGCCTTCGATATCGCATTTAAAAATCTTTGGATGCAAAGCGATTGAATTAAATAAGAAACATGCAGGAAAGTTCAAGGCAAAAGGCATTGAATGTATGATGATAGGGTATTCAACAACAGCGAAGGCCTACAGATTAATGCGCATTGGATCGAACCAGGTAATCGAAAGTAGAGACGTCGTTTTTCTAGAGGAAACTATAGGGTATCCGAAGAATGGAAGCAGCGAGAACAAGACGGCACTTATTGACGAAATTGGAGTTGATTGTTCGCAGATTTTGGCAGTGGACAACAACAAAGAAGATGCTGAGGTGCTCGAGGAAGAGCAAATTAACAGCGACATTAATGAAGCTGATAGTTCTGATGTTTACGAGAGTGCGAAGAGCGATGATTCCGAAGAACGGGAAATTCGTGGTCCTGGTCGTCCTAAGAAGATAAAAACTGGAAAGCCCGGGCGTCCACGAAAACAATACAACTTGTTGAATATGATGAAGGTTCAAGATGTCAAGGTACCTGTTACGTTTGCTGAAGCGACACAGTCTGAAATGAGTCAAGAGTGGGTAGCATCAATTCAGAAGGAGATTGACGCCCTCGAAGGTAATCAGACATGGGAGTTACAGAACTTACCAGAAAGTAAGAAAGCCATCGGTAGTAAGTGGATTTTTGGCATCAAAGGAGATAAGGATGGCAATGTGATGCGATTTAAATCGAGGTTGGTGGCTAAAGGATGTGCACAACAATATTGTATCGACTTTTTTGAAACGCTTTCACCAGTTGTCAGATATTCGTCGGTGAGACTTATTATATCTCTGGCTGTTGAGCATAACTTATTTCTACATCAGATGGATGTATCGACAGCTTACTTAAATAGCGAATTGAGCGAAGAAGTCTATATGAAGCAACCCGATGGATTTGAAAATAAACATCATGGAAAAGTTTTGAGACTAAAGAAGTCACTTTACGGACTAAAACAGAGCGGTAGGGAGTGGAACGCCAAGCTCTATGAAGTCTTGCAAAAAATGCATTTTGTTCCCTGTGCCAGCGAGCCGTGTGTGTACACACGCAATGAGAAGGACAATATTAATATAATTGCAGTATATGTCTACGATCTTCTTATTGCAAGCTCATGTAAAATTAATTTGATTGGTATAAAAGAGTCAATTGCCAAAGAGTTTAAAGTAGTAGATAGCGGACAGCTTAATCATTTCTTGGGCATCGAAGTTGAGCGAGAAGGTGAAACTGGAGCCATATCCATAGGTCACAAGACATATATCGAGAGTATGCTACACACCTGGGGCATGTTAGATTGCAAATCGGTAGCAATGCCTTTGGAGGCAAATTTCCAAGTTAAATGTACTGATCCTAACTGCAAGCCTGTTAACGAAAAGGACTACCAATCACTTATAGGATCACTAATGTATTTGGCAATTACAACCAGGCCAGATATAATGCATTCAGTTGCAAAACTGGCTCAAAGAAATGTGAACCCACATAAGGAGCATGAAGTCGCTGCCAAGCGTATACTAAGGTATTTGAAGGGCACCTCAAACTTAAAGCTTCATTATCACGCAACAGGTAAACCGATTCATGGCTACGTCGACGCAGATTGGGCAAATGACACTTCGGATCGTAAATCCTACAGTGGATATGTCTTCATAAACGCAGCTGGTCCAATATCCTGGGAGTCCAAGAAGCCAAGTCTGGTGGCATTATCCAGCACGGAGGCCGAATATGTTGCATTGTCCATTGCAGCAAGAGAAGCAGTATTTTTAAAAAAGTTCCTGAAGGAAATGGGTTTTTTGATAGATCACTCAATTTTAATTTTTTGCGATAATCAGAGTGCTTTATGTTTAGCTAAGAATCCAGTATTACATAATAGAAGTAAGCATATCGACATAAAGTACCACTATGTTAGAGAACTTTATTCCAAAAAGGAAATTGATGTAAAATATATATGTCCAAATGACATGTTATCGATATATTAACAAAAAACCTACATAAAAACAAGCATTTAAAATGTATAACTGAAATGAATTGTTTCTGAATATGTTGTTGAGAAGGAGTATTGAAATATTTTATATATATTAATTTGGTAACAACCATATTCTGAAAATTTGGTCACACTGATGGGAATCAGTTCTTATTCTTTTTTCTGGAATCTTCTCTTCTTCTGTAGTTAACCTTCGTACGACTCACAACGAAGTCACGCTTACGTTAAATAAAATAATTATTAAATATTAACTAAATCGCGGTTTCTCCACAATTTCCAATATTTTCAATAAATTGCGACAAATTTTTCCATTTAATTATAACAAATATTGGAGTTTTGGGTGTTTTTTCGCTGCTATTGAATAATTGAGCATTTATAGTAATCTTACAAGTTCTCTCATTCACAAAATAAATTTAATATAATGTAAATACATTAATATAATAAAATATAAAAATATGTATCACACTTTTACTTATAGGCTGATGCCAGCTTAGGAATGCATGAACGGGAATATATCCAAGAGTCCCTAAGTTATGTTTTGCGCATTCAGAAAGTTCAGGAACGAATTAAGTTTGAGTTCGTTGAGATATTGTTGCCTTTATTTCAGGTTGGTTGGTTTTTTATCACACAGCTCATGAACAAGCGGAAGATCATCGCGATTACTTGCAAGACCTTAGACATAAAGTGAAAAAGGTAAGATTTGACCCCGCTGGACTTTTTCTTGTGGGGTTTTCTTAAGTCGCAGGTCTATCCCAACAAGTCGCAACCCACCGATGCCCTCAAAGTCAACATACGCCTCACCATCGATCAAATACAGCCCGATTTGTGCGCCAGAGTCATCGAAAATTGGACCTTTCGTGTGCGCGCCACCAACCGTAGCCGTGGCGGTCATTTAAATGATGTCATGTTCCATACATAATGGGGTCGATGAAAATTAAAAAAAAAAGTTTCGCAAATATCTCTCCTATATGCTTTTTTTTTATTTCAAAGACCAAGCGCCCTTAATGGAAAACAAGAATATATAAGAATAATAAGAATATAAGAATACAAGAATATAATAAACCTAACATATATTTAGCCTTCGCCGCGTATCTACGGTGCCGGGGATGCCAGCAGTGGAGCGCGTTCCAGCAGTGGAGCGGTTGCCTTATGTATATCTTATATTCATATCGATGGAGAAAGAGAGAATTGTTGTATGCATTTGTCAATTTATGTATCTGCGATCTGCCAGCGTAGGAACGAGAATAATGCATTTATGACTTACGGAATTAGTAGGTGATCATATTACAAACCCACATAAACTTGTATATTTATATAAACATTAAAAAGAACTGTACACCACCCAGAATATATTGCTTTAGAAATTGATTTAGAAATAATAGCCCTCTAGTTTTTTTCCTCTTATTTCTGCGGTAAGGCCCGTAGAGACCTACATACATTCTGTATTGAATGTTCAAACAAACGCGATTTATTTTTGCAAAAATATGATTATTGGCTTTTGTATGAACATTCCATACAAATTGCACTCAGGCCCGTACGGACCTTACCGCTGAAATAAGGGTGCTGCCGATGTGCCATAAGTTACGGTTAATAACTTAATCTCACTTATCGGCAATTTTGGATAATTATTCCATAGAATTACCAATATATCTTAGTCTTTCCCAGCAACCTCAATTTGGGGATACATTTTTTCAATGTCAGCCACCACAACATATGGCCACTTACGCCATTTAATTAAAATATTGAATATACCCTCATTAATTTTAGGATCATAACCTATCATAACATCCATTTGACGGATGCGTCAAAAACTACTCGTAGCTTCTTAGTTAAGCTTGCAGGCCTGATGATTGCTTGATGGGGTACATTTTTTTCATTTCCCAGTATTTTCCTTGTTCCGACGTCTTTACTGGTTTCATATGTCCCTTCTAAAGGTATTCTCTTATAAACACGCTGTATGTAGCCAAGTTCTTCGGATTTCTTCGGGAGATTTTTTTTCCATTTGCATAATCCTAGCCATTGCATGTTTGCGAGAGTCTCCCAGCTTTACCTTTTTTGGAATGACATAGAGACAACAAAACTCACTTCTTCGTTGATAACAGTCGTTTCTTTCAATTTTCCTTCGCATTCTGCATTGTCTGTAATAAACCTGGTTTTTTATCCCAAAATACCAAGAACTGTTTATATTTTTTCCATCATAATTAAGGAAAATAGATCCACGCCAATTACTATGTTAATTCTGCTTGGCTCCTTGAATTGTGGATCTGCAAGCCTGTAACCCTTCCACTATTTTTTGATATTAATATCAAACCTTTTGCAGGGAAGGGCTCTATGGAGTGTTGGTAAAACCAATGCCTCCGTCGTTGTTTTAAAGCTGCTTGGAATTACATCTGCAGAGCTCTCTATCTTCCCTTTTTCCTTGATAATAAAGATGCTTTCAGTCGCGGTGTCCAAAAACTTCCTTAAATTATCTTCGTCAGGGGGTGTAAACACTCCAGTTCCATTAGCTTATTGAAGTGTTGTGAAATGCTAATTTCTGCTAATTTCATAGCGTTTGCATATTAGCTCCCACGCTGCTATATAACTAGCCGCTGATCCAGTTATCATATGGATAACTGATGCCATCAGATGCCATCAGATTGCTGAGCATCTCCTTTTAAGCTCTTAAATCGCAGCTTCCTGGGATCCATTCCTTGCCATTTCATTGCATTTCCATTCAAGATTGGAAGGTCCACTTTTGGCATCTCAGCCTCGTCATAGTTGGAACTTTTGAATTGTTCCAACTTCCTTTGAAGAATCATCTCCAGTGCAGCAACTTCTGCCTGTAAGATGCCTGTATCATCTTGATGAAAAGCATTTCGTTCGTACCTGGTTTCTAGCAGTTTTACCGTGTCCGCCACTTTGGACCAATACTCTTTTCTCCTTGCTTTCTGCTTTATTAGGTTAAGCTCTGCAATGATGCTGAGTCAGATGCTTTTGATCAGCTTGGTAGATTAATCTCTTCGAATTTAATAAATATTTTATCATTAAAATATGGATGATCACCGAATCCCAATTTTAACATTACATTGTTGTTAGCCGTAAATGAGGCTAAATTTTTTTTGATGGCCTGCAGTATTTCCTTCTGAAGCTCTCCTTGGTTTTCCATTAATGTCACAGATTTTTCCGACATTTTTTGGAAAAAAATAACTGTGACTTTTAGCTTATTTTCTTGTTTTCTTGGACCGACCCGCTAGAGGAATTTTTTAAATTTTTGACCGAGCTTTGCCTCGACTCACAGCTGATTGTTTGATCAGCCAAAGAAAGCGAGAATAAAATTTTGCCACCTTATAGTCCCTTTACTTAAAGGAGCTGGTTTTTTTTTCTGTGTTTCTTACCACTGGTGGGGAAAAACAACAGAAATTCTCGAAGGACCAAAATGCAAGGAGGCTTCAAGGATCCTGCCCGAAGGATCAAAATGCATATGCAGTCACGTTAACACACACATTATTTGAGCTCAATTCTGGTTTTGGATTCTAACTGAATCACTCCTGCGAGCGCTGCTCCTTTTATTTTATTTTATCTTGCTTACATATGTTATGTATCTTATCATATCTATTGCTTGTAAGACGCCGCGGTCTACGTTTGTAAGGCGCAGCCGATTTTAATGTTTATTCTTAAATCTAGTTTTGAGGCTTGCGACTGCCAATTAAATTTCCCGAGGGATCACATCTTTGACACTTGTAGTTAACCTTGTCAATCCTGTAATAGGACACTGCAATCGCCCTTATCTTCAGGTCTGTAGCTGCAGATATTATCCTACGCTGTCCAGTGATATGATTATTGCAGCCCATAGTTTGCGTATTTATTCCTGTGCTTACTTATGTTTCATGTTTTAACAGATGTTTAGACGGTCAGTGTCTGCGAGTGGTGGTCTTCCTTAACTAGTTCCCTCTAAAATCTACTTGATAGTTTTCAACCCAATGTCATATTTATTTTCCGAATATGCCTGCTTCTTTGTGGTATGTCATGATGGATGAGGAAAATATACTTTTTCAAATAACTGGCCTTTGATTCCCACAGAATTTCTGTGTGCACTGTTGTGCGTCTTCGGTATTTGCTCTTGTTTTTCGGTTTTTTTGGTGAGGTTTACAGAACAAGTAGGCCTCCGTCTCGGACTTTCTGAAGTATATCTGGTTCTTGCGTTGATGGCTTTCGTTTCCTTTTCAATTGTTGCCTAGTTTTCGTCGGCTTTTGAAAGTCCTTGAAAAGAATGTAATAGGTCTGTTCTGGTTTTATTGCCCGTCCTCAGCGTCGATTCATATAAATTATATACCTTGTATGCATGCTGCGATCCACATCAATAGGCTCTGGGTTTTGTTAAGGCTTGCCTGCGAATGGTCTGGGTGAAGCAGTTGGTTGTTGCCACTGGTAGCAAAGTGGCAAATGGTGCCGAAGTTAGAAATGTATTGTCGGGGTGCAGCGAAGGACTCAGCGAGGTGGTGAGGCAAAATTTAGTGGGGGAATCGGTTTTCCTACAAATCTTGTTTCTTATGGTATTCAATATGTCGAAATATTTAGGATTTGCCACAAACGGAGCGTATGTCTCCATAATCCTGTCAACACACTTTTCCCATGATCCGAATTCTGACGGATTTTTTAAAAATTCTCTTATGGTATTCGATAACTTGTCAAAATCTTCCAAATTATTCATGTGCTTCCAACAAGGGTGCCGCGGGCCTGAGCGAATTTAAGTGAATTTTATGTCTCCCTGACACTTCTGAAATTGATATTTCGGCTTACATCCAATCCGAGTAAATAATAATACTCGAGGCTCGTCCCTCAAGATACGTATAGGTTTACCGATGGTCAATACGTTTTTTTGCCCAGCTTCTGGTCGGAGAACATATTCGAACAAGAACATCAGTCCAGTATAGTTAAAAAAACAATTACCAAGCCTTTGGAACGTAAACTCCCAAAAGATAAAACCGCTGACCAGTCTGCCTAGTCATTAAAAAACTACCAACCTATATTATTGTTATCTATCAGGACTATAGAGGATCTATCTATAGAGGACTACGTAATAAGCTCCTTAAGCTTTAATCTGATAGTTGCATCCCATTTGCATCCCATTTTATTGTCTTCACAGAAAACTAATTAAAGCCGTAGATATTTAGCCGAAGTCTTTCCAGATAGGTACACCGATTCGACAAAGAAGAGGTGCAGTCCTAATCTCTGTGGATTTCGATTTCGGTTCTGAAGAAGGGAAGTTACCAATAATGGTGATTTTGAATTTCTCTGTGTTAAAATCACCTTGCTTGCCTCGTCGGTGATTATAATCTGTTTCCACTTTCATTCGAACCGCCTAAACTCTGGCTTCACTTGTCGGCTATCGAGTCGATTTTTAATCGCATGTCTTTTAGCGACCTGCTAGTGACTCTGGGGGATTTCAATCTACCAGAACTCACTTGAATAAATATTAAAAATACAAATCTTTTTCCTTTCAACACACCATGATTTCACTGCGGGTATGTTTGACATGTCCGTCGGTCAAATTAACCGTGTAGAAAATTGTTTAGGTCAGCTCCTAGATCTGATTTGCATGTGGTCCCGATGGTATAACCCTCCTTTGGGAATGCACGGATGTAAATATGGCCTAAGAATTATTCTATGAAACTTTAAACGTATTCTTTGACTCACGTGTGCCATGGAAAAAATACGAGTATACTTAAGGAAAATTAAAAAAAAAACAGCTACAATATAACTTTTCCAATATACTACTCGGTCTAACTTCACCGTGCATAATGCTGAATGTTTTAATGTTACTACTGCCGGATTCAATTTACTACTATAATCTGCGACTATGGATCAGGCTATTGCCGATCTATTTGCAATATGCTTTCAAACAACGGATTCACAGCCTACAATTATACATATTATATTATATTACACGAGTATACATATAATATTTAATCGTATAATATTTACATATAATCTTCTGAAGGTAAAACCATTCTATTCACCAAAGGTACCAAAAGAGTTCCAGGCTGTGTGCTAAAGAACTGCGCCATGACATTGTGCAAAACAGTTTTTGTTCAAGAATTGCATATGTGCATTTATAAAAATATAAAAATAATGTAAAAGGGATCGGATCAATAACCAATATAATAAATAATGCATTTTGTGACCTACCCCTTCGAAACGAATGCATAGTGAGAGGGTAAACACATAGGTAAAACACTGTGTCAAATGTGCCACATGTATCAACGCATTGAATTCGCTGGGGTCATAAATATATAAATATTTGATAAGAACACTTGTACACATAATTGTACGATTTTTGTTTGTTTCGTTGAATGTTACATTCAATCATATGAATAAAACATTTTCTCAACGGAACTCATTAGAGTAATACTTTTTTTGTGGCTCCCCTTAATCAGTTCTCCTTATTTTTGGAAACTTTGATCTTTTATAATTCCTCTACATAATATAGAGAAAAAGTCGGATACCACCAATTATGGGGGTATCTTTAAATTGTCAGTAATTTGAAAGCTGACATTTATTCCAGACAGCTTTCGAAATGGCCATAAAACAGATGTCATCTACAATGACTTTAATACTATTTGACTCACTCTTAATCACTCACTTTTGTTGAGTAAACTCCATCTCTTCGGATTTCCCTCAGACTTCATGCGTATATAGCTGTATAGCTGGAAAAACGTTACGTGTCATTTTTTAAGATGTACACTTACATTTTATCCGAGCTTTTTTTTTTTATTTTTTTAAAACTATTTATTGAGGCATACAGGGTATCTTAAAACCCCATGGTGACCTTGGCATATATTAATACTGCCCGAGAGGCTCACCGGCTAAGTGTGCTTAGCGTCACCATTATTACTAAATTTAAACTTACAAACTAACAATATTTACAAAACTTAAAAACTAAAAATATAGAAGAAAGAAAGACGATGGGGAGTATATCGTTTGGCTTACCATCATCTTGCTGTGCGTCTTGTTGGCAGCCGGTCAATTAGGTCCCTAGGAAGTCGCCTGTTGAGCCTCCTTTGTGGGCGAGGTCTGGTAAGACCCTTAGCGAGTCGGTTGCGATGGCGCTCCAGTCGGTCGTTGTAGCGGCTGGAGTGGAAATTTATGGTCTCAAAGACCGTGAGCAGCTTTAGGTCACTGTGGAGGGTGGTGTTCCTCACATACCACTCGCAGCCAGTGATCGTCCTCGCCATCTTATTTTGGGTGCTCTGGATTCTGCCGATCTGGCTGTCACACGCCAGGCCCCAAATTTGGCACGCATACCTCCAAATAGGAGCTATGATTTGATTGTAGATAGTCAACTTATTTCTCAGCGACAGTTTGCTACGCGGGCCCATGAGCCAGTAGTGCTTTGACGCCGCGGCCCGTATGCGTATTCTCATTTCTCTCACTTGCTTCGAGAAAGTGAGCCGACGGTCGAGTATGACTCCCTTATCCGAGCTACATCAGAAATCCCCCATGGAAATCTTTTTGAGCTCTTACTTTTTACTACTTTTATTAACAACTTACCCCCAACTCAAGAACATTTTCTGGTTCGTATGAGCGAAGATAACATAAAACTTTGTCTTTAATACAAATCAATCTGTCTATTAATCTATATCTGTCTATTATCTATAAATCTGTCTATTATGAACATCAGACCCAATTTGGCAATTTCCGTAAATGATGTTCTACCAATCTTTGAAAACATAATTCGTCAAAAGCTTGTGTTTTATCGCTCAAGCTCTCGCCAGGCTACGTATCTTTTCTATGGGGTTTTTTTAGAAAGATTAACTCAGATTAGCGATCTTGGTGTTTTAAAAGATTTGAAACTTAAAATTTCCCCTAAGGCCTCTATTCTTAAGTCGTTGTGGTTCAAAATATACCCGGTACTATGTTCGGACTATAAAAGCGTCTATGGACTTTACTTTAAATTCCCTCTTCTATGAAATCATCAATTCGTAGGTTAGAGAAACAAACGCACTCTTTTTATACCCTGTACCCATTAAAAATGGGTGAAAAGGGTATCATAATATGGTGCAAATGTATGTAACAGGCAGAAGGAAGCACCTCCGACCCCATAAAGTATATATATTCTTGATCAGCATCAACAGCCGAGTCGATATAGCCATGTCCGTCTGTCCGTCCGTCTGTACGTCTGTCTGTCCGTATCAACGCCTAGATCTCAGAAACTACAAGAGCTACAGACATGTGCCATATATCGTTGGATAGGTAATTACCATACGCAGTACAAGTTTGATGTTTTGTTTTGATATCACCCCCCGTTCCCCCGCAAACCGCAAAAAACTGCCACGACCACGCTCCCCACAAGCCCCAAAAAACTGCCACGCCCACAATTATTCACCTAATGCTATGCAATTTGGCATATGCGTTGGTGCTTATAAAAGCTATCTAATTTTTACCAATAGCTACTAATTTGAACCAAATCGGATAAGAAACACGGAAGTTATGCCACATGCTAAATTTATGGAGGGGGAAGCAGAAGCGCAGCAAAACACGCATTGCGCGACGCCGACTGCGACGTTGACAGCGAAATGTGTATGGCTTTATGACACACGAAACTTATTTTCATAACCAAAATCATACCAAATTTATATTGCTATGGTCCTCTTTTCTAATAGAATATTGTTTCATTTATTTATTTTTTTTTTTTTTTTTTTAATAACATTCTTAATTTGTATTTAAAATCTGTCCAAGTGGACAATCATTAAATGGTTTGGGGGAGACCTTGACTTAAGTGAGGTACATGGAATGTATATCATATGAGGTTGACTTAGGTGTCTATTGGTTGGGGAGGTCAAGCGGGTGTTTCCTTTTCAGGCGTCTTGGGGATTGCCTATTATCTAGGAGGTTGATGGCCAAGTGGTTGGGGTGGTTATCCAGTCTTTTTATGTATCTTCCGCTGAGACGGGTGATCTCCTCTGCTACACATCTAATTCCAAGCTCTTTATGGATTATTGAGTTTTCGTGGTACGGATGGGCGTTCGAAACTGTTCTCAGGCATTTATTCTGAAATCGCTGGATTTTGATGCGGTTCGAACAGCTTGCGGTGCCCCACAACTGTATCCCATATGTCCAGATTGGCTTAAGCACTACCTTGTAAATAAACAGCTTGAATTTTACTTTGAGCTTAGACCTTTTTCCCAGGAGCCAATGCAGTTGCTTAAGCCGTAGGTTGGCCTCGTTGCGCTTGTTGATTACGTGTGGACGCCATGTGAGCCTGCGGTCCAGGGTCAGCCCTAGATATTTGGCAGTGTTATTAGTTGGGATGGTTTCCCCGTTGAGTCTGACTGGGGGGTATTCTCCCCTGCGTAGTGCGAAGGTTGTTTGTGAGGATTTCTCAGCGTTGACCACGATGTTCCATCGTTTCAGCCATGGACCGAGCGCATTCAGTTGCCTCTGGATGATGGCTGAAGCTTCCTGTGGATCTGTGGCGGAGGCTAGGAAGGCGGTGTCATCGGCATATGTGGCTACTGTGAGGTTCCGGGAGGGGGTGATGGGAAGGTCCGCTGTGTAGTGTGTATAAGATGGGTCCAAGAACACTGCCTTGTGGTACTCCTGCTCTTATGGGCCTAGGGGTGACTGTGTATGACTTGAGGAAGGCGAAATGGGAACTTGGGAGGTGGGATTTAATTTTGAAAAGTAGTCCAGGGTGCCAGACTCTGTCAAACGCCTGTTTGACATCAAGCATAACGGCGCAGCAGTACTTCTTCTTTTCGAAGGCCTCAAGTATAGTCTTAAAAATCCGGTGGCATTGCTCAGGTGTTCCATGAAGGCGTCTGAAGCCAAACTGGTGGTCAGGGATCAGACCGGCCTCTTCCAATACTGGCAGTACTCTACGTAAAAATACTCTTTCAAGTATTTTAGAAAGGATTGCCAGCAAGCTAATAGGTCGATACGATGCTAGGTTGTCTTCAGGTTTCCCAGGCTTGAGGAGGACAATTACTTCCGCTCGCTTCCACTCTTTAGGGAAGTACCCTAGACGGAGGCAGCTGTTGAATATGTTGGCCAGCCTTTGGGAACAGATTAGGGGCAACATTTTCAGTGCTGTTGCATCGATACGGTCAGGACCTGGTGACTTGCCATTTTTTAGGGAGGCGATCTCTTGCGCAATCTCCTCTGGTTCAACGGGCTGTATTGGCGGGCCAGGAGCACTTGGGCTGTCTATGAACCTTATGGTTGCAGCTCTCTCTTCGCCAGTGCATCTGTCGAACGGTGAGAATGCACTATGTAGATGATCAACAAAGGCTTCTGCTCTTTCGACCTCAGTCCGACACCAGGAACCGTCCACTTTTCGCTCGGGTGATATCTTCTTCGCAGGTCTTTTTATGTGCCTCGTGACATTCCACAGATTGTGTTGCGGGTCTCCAGGTTTCAGCTCCATAAGGAATCTATGAAACGAGTCCTGCCGTAGGATGGATAGCTTATCCTTCAATTTGGTGGCACGATTAAGTGCTGTCTTGTCCCTGGGGTTGCGCGAGGAAAACCAGACTCTTCTGAGGCGCCTTTTTTCGGCCACGAGGACCGCGATCTCTGGAGACCACAAGTGTACGTCTCTTTTAGGTATTCTCGGGGTAGTCGGAGGAGGTGGATTCGCAAACTCAGCGGCATTGTGCATCTCTTTGGTTAGTTTTTCTATGGCCGCATCTATGTTGCTTGGTGTGGAAAGAGGGGGATCTGGGTACAGGGAGGAAAGCATCCAAAATGTAAACTTGGGGGCATTTGTGTGTTTTCCGGTGAGTCTTCTAGGCGGGGTTTTTCTGAGGACGGGGATGTTTAGGAGCAAGTTTACTGCGCTGTGGTCAGATAGCAGTTTATCATAGCTTGAGCATGTTATCTTAGAGTGTCCTATGCTCTTGGAGACGGCGAAGTCCAGCAGATCCGGCTGCTTTGAAGGGTCGGTAGGCCAGTGTGTGGGTTCTCCAGTGGAATGGCAGTCCAGACTCTTCCGCTGCAGGTACTTATAGAGCTTTATGCCTTTGGGGTTGTTTGTGCGGGACCCCCACCAGGAGTGTTTGGCGTTAAAGTCTCCGGCTACTAAAAAGCGAAGTCCAAGGGATTCGAAGAAGTCCTGAAGGTGGGTCTCGGTTATCGAGTGTCTGGGTGGGAAGTAAACCGCACCAATGGTGATATCTCCCTGTGGGCTAGAAATCCTGGTCACGGCGCACTGAGCCCATTCCTCCTGAAACGCGGGATGTTCCGTGTATTGAATGCCACTCCTGATGAGCCTAGCTGCTCCTCCGCGTGCTCTGCCAGATGGATGGTTGGCATGTAACAGTTCGTACCCGCTAATTTTAAAGTAGGATCTGGGACAAAAGTGGGATTCCGAAACTAGAAGAACATCGATATTGTCTGTTTTGATGAGATGCTCTACTTCGGCTTTGCTCCTCTGCAGGCCGTTTGCGTTCCAAAAAACTATGTTAAGGCTTATTTGCATTACTTTTTGTTGAGGATGGGAGGTATAAACTGCATCATCTGTGAGAACATCTGCGATAACATCTGCGATATCAACTTTTCCATCATCCTCTCAATCGATCCTTCTATGCGGGCAAGCATCGTATCAAACTGGTTGGGTTGTGGGGCTTCGGGAGTGGTATGAGAGGTTTGTTGGGGATTCGTTGGCTGTGTCACTTGGTTTCTTAGGAGTAAGTCCCTATAACTTGTACCATTAATGATAGTTGGTATCTGGATGAGAGGTGGTTTGTTGCTACTCTCAACGGGTCTGGCTTTAGGAGATTGCTGCTCTTTTGCCCTCTTGTAGGCAGGGCATCCTCTGAACGACGCAGGGTGATCAGCTTGGCAATGTAAACAGCATGCTTTCTCGTCTTTTTTTTTTGGTGCATGACCTAGAGTCATAAGAATCACCACATTCCACATTCAGCGATGTTCCAGGAAGCAGTAGCGCTAGGTGTGTCCGAACCCTTGGCATCTGAAACATTGTGGAAGTCGTTGAACTTCAGTGGGGCTCTATGGTGACGACTGACCTGCAAATCCTCTTTATTTTGAAAACCTCTGTGTTGTTGCTCGCTGGTTCTAGATTAACAAAAAATATCCCCAGTGGTTGTTTGGATTTCCTGCCAATGGGATTGTGTAGATCCCTCACAGTATGGCCGTATTTGAGGAGTTCTTCTTTGATTTCAGTCTGGTCCGTTGAGTGGTGAAGTCCCTTGATGCGGTCATCACTGTACGCTCTCTCGTCCTTTTGTTGGAAGGTGCGGTGCCTTTTGTTATGTGCCACGAGATGCTGGCGTGGGGCTGTGTAGGACTCCTTGTCTGGCATCATTACGCGTACGTTGTTGTTTCTCTCCGTTTTGTACGAGAAATCCTTTTTGGTACCGACTAGAGTCGTTATCGACTTGACAAGCGCGGTAATGTCGGACACGTCTAAGATGTAGATCGGGGGGGATAGATAAGGGTCTTCGGGGTCGGGTTCGGTTTCTCTGCTGTTTTGGTTGCCACTGCCTCTGCAGCAGGTTTGGGTTCGTCTTGAGAGGAGGGGAAAGGAGTTGTTTGCCAGCTTCCTATGCAAAGCTGCGCTGGTGCTAGGCGTAGCGTCAGGCTCCTCCTCTTGCTTATTACACGCGGGCTTGCGCTTGATCTCGCTGGGCTCCGAGTAAGAAGAACTCCAGCTTGAGTCTCTGCTCGAGCCGTACTTCCTTGCTTTGAGAGCCGTCCTGCAGGGCGTTGTTTTTCCAAGCTTGGTGGCCCGCGCGGGGGCTTGCCAATCCATGGTCTAGGTTGTGGTCGATTGAGCGGGGGGAGGGGGAACTGGGCACCGTTGGCCGGTATGCCAACCGCACATTGCTTCTGCTGAGTTTTACACAGCTTCTACAGAGAGAGAATTTGGTAGGCAGCAGATGTCACTCACTCTGGAATGTACGTTAGAGTTTGTAGCAGACCGTTAGGTTCGCAGGTTGAACCAATCAGACACTATGTGACAGTTTTAGAATAGTGGGGGTGAAAGCACGATAAGAAACTTTCTGTCGATCCGCAGGCACGTCTGCACTCTTTGAGTGTTAGATCGCATCTGATTGAAATATTATGAATGTAGAACTTCTGCTCTTTTGCGTAGTTCCTTGGGTGGCATAATAATACTTTTTTTTAGTCTTATCGATCCATTGATCGTAAATACTTCTATATATTCTTTTTTTTCTCTTAGTATAAATATATTTTCTTTGATAATATTTATGGATGACCCGGTGTCAAGCATACCCTTTAAGGATTTATTCCTTATTCTGATTCTGAAAAAGGGGTTTCTTCTTCTTCTGTGTTCGAGGCAGTTTGATGAAAATTTACATCCATTTCATCTGACTTCTCTGACTCTTTCTTAGTCTTTTAACAGGGGGAGTAGGATAAGCGTTATTGCTAGTAGATGTAAATTTTGATTCAGTGGATTTTGAACCCTACCTCTATCTAATTTATTTTTAAAATCATGGTATAACGGGGGATTACTAGATGGACTCTTCTGGGAAGTAGAGAGATTTGAATTTTTATAATGATCAGCGAACGATTTCCCTTTATTTCCCGTATGTTTATTATCCTTGTTTTCTTTAGTTTCCACAGTTTTCTCTTCATATAACCCTTCCATTTGAGCTGCTATTTTTAAACCTGATGTAGTCGTTAAGTCATGTTTAGCAAGAGTCATAAAAAGTCTATCGGGAAGTCTCCTAGAACATCTTCAATTGTTTTTTTCGTGGAGGCTGTATATTTAATGACTTCTTGTGGGTTTTGCTCTAATGCTAGCTCATAATAACAAGGGTTTTTTATTCTATTTCTTCGACAAACAATAATGGTAATAATGGTATGTCTTATATACTATTGGAGAACAATGAATAAGCTAAATGAGACTGAATTTCTAACTCACTAGGTCGCAATGTTGTAAATTAAATAAGCTTAGTGAGACAAAATTTCATGGTCTATTGGACAAGGTAATTGAATGTTTTTAGTCAACATCATTCGTTTGGGGTAGCTTAGTCTACAACTGGGCATTTCCCGGGTCTGTTAGTAACTTGGTGACTTTTTGTAAAATGAAGCCAATGGGCCAGGTCTGTGTCTTGCTAATGCATCACACTTTCCTGTTTTGTTTTGGTTATTTTACTTACTAATAGCTTACTAGCGATATAATGGTTTATTCTGTTTGTTGGCAGGTTTAGGGGCCTCTAACTGCTTATATAGACATATAGCTACAAGTGTTAACAGATTTGCATTTTGTTCCATAGATAGCCTTTATAAGCACCAACGCAAATGCCGAATTGCATAGCATTAGGTTAATAATTGTGAGCGGGGGAGCGGGGGGTGATATTAAAATAAAACAAAAAATAAAACATACTGCGTATGGTAATTACCTATCCAACGATATAGGCACAAGTCTGTAGCTTTTGTAGTTTCTGAGATCTAGGCGTTGATACGGACAGACAGACGGACGGACAGACGGACATGGCTATATCGACTCGGCTGTTGATGCTAATCAAGAATATATATACTTTATGGGGTCGGAGATGCTTCCTTCTGCCTGTTACATACATTTGCACCATATTGCACCCTTTTCACATATTTTTAATGGGTACAGGGTATAAAAACCAGCGCCTTTAAGTAAAGGGACTATAAGGTGGCAAAATTTTATTCTCGCTTTTCTTTGGCTGATCAAACAATCAGCTGTGAGTCGAGGCAAAGATCGGTCAAAAATTTAAAAAATTCCTCTAACGGATCGGTCCAAGAAAACAAGAAAATAAGCTAAAAGTCACAGTTATTTTTTTCCAAAAAATGTCGGAAAAATCTGTGACATTAATGGAAAACCAAGGAGAGCTTCAGAAGGAAATACTGCAGGCCATCAAAAAAAATGTAGCCTCATTTACGGCTAACAACAATGTAATGTTAAAATTGGGATTCGGTGATCATCCATATTTTAATGATAAAATATTTATTAAATTCGAAGAGATTAATCTACCAAGCTGATCAAAAGCATCTGACTCAGCATCATTGAAGAGCTTAACCTATTAGCAAAGCAAGGAGAAAAGAGTATTGGTCCAAAGTGGCGGACACGGTAAAACTGCTAGAAACCAGGTACGAACGAAATGCTTTTCATCAAGATAATACAGGCATCTTACAGGCAGAAGTTGCTGCACTGGAGATGATTCTTCAAAGGAAGTTGGAACAATTCAAAAGTTCCAACTATGACGAGGCTGAGATGCCAAAAGTGGACCTTCCAATCTTGAATGGAAATGCAATGAAATGGCAAGGAATGGATCCCAGGAAGCTGCGATTTAAGAGCTTAAAAGGAGATGCTCAGCAATCTGATGGCATCTGATGGCATCAGTTATCCATATGATAACTGGATCAGCGGCTAGTTATATAGCAGCGTGGGAGCTAATATGCAAACGCTATGAAATTAGCAGAAATTAGCATTTCACAACACTTCAATAAGCTAATGGAACTGGAGTGTTTACACCCCCCTGACGAAGATAATTTAAGGAAGTTTTTGGACACCGCGACTGAAAGCATCTTTATTATCAAGGAAAAAGGGAAGATAGAGAGCTCTGCAGATGTAATTCCAAGCAGCTTTAAAACAACGACGGAGGCATTGGTTTTACCAACACTCCATAGAGCCCTTCCCTGCAAAAGGTTTGATATTAATATCAAAAAATAGTGGAAGGGTTACAGGCTTGCAGATCCACAATTCAAGGAGCCAAGCAGAATTAACATAGTAATTGGCGTGGATCTATTTTCCTTAATTATGATGGAAAAAATATAAACAGTTCTTGGTATTTTGGGATAAAAAACCAGGTTTATTACAGACAATGCAGAATGCGAAGGAAAATTGAAAGAAACGACTGTTATCAACGAAGAAGTGAGTTTTGTTGTCTCTATGTCATTCCAAAAAAGGTAAAGCTGGGAGACTCTCGCAAACATGCAATGGCTAGGATTATGCAAATGGAAAAAAAATCTCCCGAAGAAATCCGAAGAACTTGGCTGCATACAGCGTGTTTATAAGAGAATACCTTTAGATGGGACATATGAAACCAGTAAAGACATTGGATCAAGGAAAATACTGGGAAATGGAAAAAATGTACCCCATCAAGCAATCATCAGGCCTGCAAGCTTATCAACCGTAACATATGGCACATTGGCAGTCCTTTCTTAGCAGCCCGATGTCAAATAGAGTTATGCTAAATTGGAAGAAAGTCCAGCAGACGTTGCTTCAAATGGGATTTTACCGAAAGCTCTTAAAATCCTCGAAATTTGGTGTAAAGGGCAAAAGTGGCTGGCTATGGAGGCACAACATGAACCAACCAACCATGAAATCCAAATATCTGCAAAATTTCTTGTTATCGAAGTATTTATCAATCGACAAGCTTTTTAGTGTAAAGGCGTATGTATTACGCTTCATAACAAAGCTGAGAGGAAAATCGCAATAGCCTTCGGCTGATTACTTGTTTCAAAATACTGGAATCGACTACGCTGGACCGTTCGAAATTCGCTGCTCCAAAAGAATAGGTCAAAAACGTATTAAAGATACATTTGTGAATTTTCTTGTATGGCAACAAAAGCGTGAGCGACCTGTCGTCAGATAAATTCTTGGGGGCTCTTTGCCGGTTCGTTGCAAGGCGCGGTAATAGTGACAACCTATACTCAGATAATGGAACAAATTTCGTGGGAGCTTCACGAGTATTGGTCAATGAATTGGTAGCCGCAAATAAAAAACAAAAAATAGCATAGCACCTATATTGCTAAAAGAAGATCCGAAAGCCCAAAAATGGGTGGATTATGGAAAGCCAGTGTTAAATCAGAGAAGCATCACCTTATATAAGATATTGTTTTTTTACGCGGGGCTCCCGCTGCATAACGTACAGCCCACCTCCCGCCCAACTGCCGTTTATCGTACGGCTCGGATCGCGGGGATAGACCCGAGACAATAAAGTTTAGAAAAGATTAAAAGGAAAAAGCGGAGCTCGTTTGTTGCTCTAAACGATGGGTGAGAATTGAGGATTTGATAGAAGTGGACGTGCAGAGTAGAGTATCAGTCATTGTAGTCAGAACATAAAACCCTGAAAGGCTCATGCTGGGCATATGTAGATCTACAACAACTTAGGAATAGGGGACTAAAATTTCTAGTACGTCTATTTGGAATGTTAAATAATAGTCGTGGGAGTAGATGCTGGCTGTCTACATAACAATTAATAAGGTTATAAAGCAATCGACCCCCAGCATCTTTCTACGATTGGTTAGGGAAAGTGAATTGATTAGAAGGAGTCTGTTAGAATAAGATGGGAGGTGAAGATTTGCATCCCAGTTGAGTCCCCTAAGAGCAAACATCAAGAAATTCTTTTGAACGGATTCAATGCGATTTTGATGAACCCCATACTGGGGGCTCCTGACGCATGACCCGTACTCCAGTATTGGACGTAATAACGTATAAGTTTTTAGTTCCATAATTGAATCCATTAGTCCATCTTTTAATGAAGCCAAGCACACCCTTGGCTTTATTAACTATCATAGAAATATGGTCGGAAAATTTAAGTTTAAAGTCTAATAGGTCACCAAGATCGTTAACGTGGGTTAATCTTTCGAAGGAAATCCCATAGAGAAAGTTTCTTTTCACATGTGGGGAAAAATCGAATTCCAGAACAAGGAGAAAAGTTTTAAAAGGGGTCTGCACAATGACTTAGCGCAGTTTTTCAGTAGACAGCCAGGAACACCATCAGGATCTGGAGAATAGACTGGTTTCACCTTCAGAAGATTCGATAACACACTGCTTTCGGAGAAAGTTGGTCTGAAAATAATATTGGCTGATGGAATGATGTACGTTGAAAATGAGTTCGTTGTTTAAAAGAATGTTGCGAATAAATCAGCAATACCCTGATCAGTAGTCGCAGATAAATTTTCAAACGAAATTAGGGGGAGAAGATACATACTTACGCTTAGTCCTCACAAAATTATACAACTGCTTCGGATCCTGTGCAAACTGGATCCGGCAGCGGTATATATAATTCTTATAACACTCAGCGTTATGCACTGTGAAGTTTGACCGAGCTACTAAGTATTTTGAACAAATTAAAGTTTTCTTATATCTCTTATATATATATTATATTTCTTATATCTATATATTAGTTTTTAATATTTTAACTCTAATTTATTAATAATTTTAAGTTTTTAAGGCTCCTTGTAAATCAAGGAGGGTTAGTCGGGGCGGATGGATATTTCCATGGCACGCAAGAGTCGAAGAAAGCGTTAAGCGTTTTGTAGAATGTTTCTAAAGCGATATTAATATCGGTGCATTCCCAAAGATCGGACCAATCAAATGTAGAAATTAAATTGCTTAGTCTCTGAAAGTCAGCCTTGCGAAAGCAGCGAGTTTTATGAACTCCATGGCGAGACTAAAGATTACTAGCAGTAAGGGTTTCAATCGACACCTCAAGCGTTGTGTGGTAAGCATCTTCTGGGGTCGAAAGTAGCATGGCTCTGGAAAGGGTTATTCCATCTGGATCAGAAACGAAACATAGATCTAGAAGCCGATCACAAAAATCCTTACATGGTTTATTTGACCAAGGGATATGTCGAACATACCCTCGGTAAAATCATGGTGTGTTGAGAGTGATAAAGATGGTGAATTCTCGATGTTTGACCAGATAAGTAAAATGAAGTCTCCTAGAGTCACCAGAAGGTCACTATCGGACATGCGGTTAAAAACCAGCTGAATGGCAGATAAGTGGTGCCAGTATGTAGGCGTTTCTGAAGAAGGTGGTAAGTATGAGCATGTGATGAACAGTGATTTCACCAGGTGATCACCAGGATTCGGTAACTTAACCTCTTCAAAAGCGAAGTCAGAGTCCACAGAGATTAGGACTCCTTCACCTTTCTGGGAAAATTTCGGAGCTACAAATTTCCGGCTTTAACCAGGTCTCTGTGAAGACTACAATCTGGGATGCAAAAGATGAACCATCAGAATACAGTTTAGGGAGCTTACTCCGAAGCCCGCTAGTATTTTGATAGGTAAGAGTGATAGATGTTGATAGTTTTTTGAGAAAGAAGTTTTTGGTAAAGAAGAAGACGGTTCAGGGTTTTTAGGCTTTCGGAGTTTAACTCCCACAGGCTTATTAACTTTTTTTTTTAACTGTACTCGGCTGATGTTCTTGTACGAATATGTTTTCCGTCCACAAGCTGGGCAAACAAATCGTGACGAACATCGGCAAAGGTACACGTATCTTAAAAGATGACGTAAGCTTCGAGTAAGTATATTTAAATTTCCGAATGTCCTCCACTCTAACAACGGCCTTAGATTTGGCTTGGATATAAGCCGAAATATCAATCTCTGAGGTGTCAGGGACCAGCCGGGAAATAAATATGTATTTAGAGGGGAGAATCACCTGTAAGGGCTTTGGTGTTACGGTTGGTAAGACCGCGACATCAGTCCGAACCGGGGGTCCGGACGGTGGTTTACCTTTAGCAGTGGATTTTAAGGGGGTCGACTCTACTCGTGCCGGAGGAATCAATTGAAGTGATACCCTGGATGGTAATTCAGACGAGTTATGCTTGAATATGGAGTCAAATTCCGAAACCACATTTTTGTTTCCAACTCCTGCTCTTGGGGTGGTAAGCATGGTCGTGGCTGATCAGGCTGAATAGCGATATCAGTGCATACGGAGTCCCTAATAGCGGTTTTTTTACGCTTTGGAGATTCATTTAGTAGCTGTAGGCTGCTAAATTGGGAATCCAGCGCAGAGAGTTGGTCGTTGATTTTACGGATACCACCGATCAACTCTTTGAAACCGTTTTTAGTTTGCCGCATGAACGTTCTCATCTCTTTTTGAACCGCGCCACATCCACTGCAGCAAAAGTGGAAACCAGCGTTTCTAACGATTGCATCCGAAACTGTGGCGGTGAAACCGGTACATTTCGTATGTACTACGTTTTCACACAGCCAACAGGGGATGCTAGGCTGGGACGCGGAAATCGGCTTATTGCACGATTTTATAACGCAGATGCTATAAAATTCCATTATACAAATTTTTTTAAAAAAAAACCTAGAAATTTAATATATATAAAAAATATATATTGACAACAAATAATTAAGTTTACACAAACTAGTAGCCTTAAACCACTGTAAACACACCAAATACGGTACCGCGCAGACGCGAGAGCGATTGGAATCGTTTTAAGTATTAGATTTAAATAATTAATTTCTTAACAAACGCCGGTTTGTTTTATGCAAGAAAATTATAACGAAATCGAATGATCGCAAGAAAAAAAACACGTCCGTTCGCTATAAAAGCGAAGTGTTGATTGATTTTCAGAGACTAAATAACTTAATCCTAACATTTCGTTGGTCCGATCTTTGGGAATGCAAGGACGTAAAAATTTTCTAATAAATACTCTATAAAACTTTAAACGTATTTTTTTGAAATTCGTGTGCCATGGAAATATCCATCCGCCTTGAATGATCCGCCTTGGTTTACAAGGCGTCTAAAAAAAAAACTCATAAGAAAACATAAACAAAACTGGCTGCCATATAACTTTTTCAACATATTTAGTATCGGTCAAACTTTACCATGGATAAGGTTGAATGCCACTGCCGGATTCAATTTACACAGGATTCGAAGCAGTTTATAATTTTGTGAACACTAATAATTTATCTACGATAACTGATCAGTCTATTTCCACTCTTTTCACAAAATCCTTTAAATAACTTATTCAATTTATAATCAAACTTCTTCATATAATATTCACACAGCCCATCTTATTTTTAGACAATCTTTATCCAGTCTATTCGCCTGGTCCCGATGAAGTACCAGGCTATGTGCTGATAAGCTACGCTATACCATTATACCATTATTTTCGAAAATTATTTCATATTTCGTTATTAAATGCCATTTCGGTTACTAGTCACCCATTTCATAAAATATTGTCCTTGCGGCTTCGAACATTAATTATCTTTTAACGGCCTGGAATGTACAGTTCTACAACATCAAACAAATTTGGTAAGTTGTAAATTTTAATTTTGAAGATTAGACTTTAATAATCTTTTTAATGCATTGATAAGTCACTCCTGTTATATTTTGACGGGTCACAGCTGTTTAGATCAGGTTAATATATGCTCAGTGGGATTTGCTGTTTTACATTTGCAAATATTAATCTGTGGTGTAAAACTGTGTTACATTAATGGAATCAGTGGAAAAAGTTAGTTTTAATCTTGCAAAAATAGTCTTTGAAGTGTCTACATAATGTTCTTTTGGTTGTCGTTCCGTTAAAATTCAATGCATCCGAAGCATTCTTGATAGAAATATCAATATGTCGCCACCGGTCGCACCGCTCTTAAATGATAGTTATCGGTAACAAAAAAATTGTAACCCGTCACTGAATTTGATTTCTAAAAGGCGTTTATTATAATGTTGACAACGACACAATATATTTCATTCGTTTGAAACATTCACGCGCTTAAGCTTATCTTTAAAAAGTGAAAATGTTCCTGTAAATGGGTCAGTCAGTTATCAATGTCGGTGTTTTTATTCTCTTAATTACAAAAGTAGTTCCACACCAAAATATTTTAGAAATGGTGAAATGTAGTTCTTAATTTTTTTCGGACATTTTGTTTAAGTATATTTATTTTTTATATTATGCACGCTTGTGTGATCTTATAAAAACTTGGAAACATATTACAGTTGACAATAATAGGAGTGCGGCTGCACATCCACTTCGCCTGTTTGTAGCAAAGTTATGTCTATTTTTTCTGTTATTTTTTCTTCCACTTTGGGGTATACCTTAAGAAATACCACTAACTTTATATTAATCTTTTCTTTGATTTTTTAGAATTTAAAAATTACAAAGCAGGTCGTATTTTTTGTTGTTCAAAATATTAGGAGTGGTCACTTAAATAGGTTCATGAAGACGAATTATGCAAAAATTTATCAAAGTGTCGGTTAATAAACGCTGAAAGTCCTATTTATAATTATAATTAAAACAAATAAGACTTTAAAAATCAAAGAAATGGGCCGTAGTAAGCCTTGTACACCTGAGCGGCGTGAATCGATCGAATTCTTGATTTCGAGTGGCAAAACATAAAAGGAAGTTCGAAGTATTAACGGGCGCGAGGCTTCTATGATCCGAAATGCACCTAATTATTCATTTAAGACTGAAACACGCGGCCGACCTCGAGTTGTACCAGAATTGGATTCAAAATCCGGTTTAAAAACGATCTAACACGGTGGGGCCAGCATCATGATTTTTGGATGTTTTTCCTATCATGGTGTAGGGCCAATACCATGGATTGAAGAGATCATGGATACGTCAAAATAATGCAGGAATCCATGCTACCTTATGCTAGTGATGAAATGTCCTTTATCTGGGTCCTTCAGCAAGACAATGACCCGAAGCACACGAGTAAAGTGGCTAAGAGGTGGTTTTCGGTTTTGGATATGCCCGCACAGTCTTTCGACCTGAATCCTATAGAGAATCTGTGGGCAGATGTTAAAAATGATGTAGCCAAAACGATCCCCCAAATGTTGCCCAGTTATGGGAAACTGTAATCCCTTCTTGGCGATCTATATCCCCGGGAAGATGCTATAATCTGGAGGACTACATGCCAATGTGATGTGTGGATGTCTTAGGCAACAAAGGTGGTGCTGCAAAATGCTAGTTTACATTTTTTAATTTAATTTTGGCCTAAAACTTAATAGTACGGCATTATTTAATCGTGTTATTTGTTAATCATAAGTTTTGAGTAAATATACTGAAGCACTCCTATTATTTTGAAATAGAATTTTTAGCGATGTGTTTCATTTCTTATAATTTTTTACTTTTGTTTTTAATTAAATCACTGGGTATTAGTTTTAATTTCTTCAATACTTATTATATTTGTTAAAAAATATACTTTAATGTATTCACGTTTGTCAACATATGTACATAGTTTCCACCTGCTTTTTTGACAAATGTAATGGGAACTCCTTTTTTTTGAACACAGCTGTATATAGCGGTAAAACAAATTTGGAAGATCTAATATTTTCAATTTTAATGAAACAAACATGAATATATACACACTATTTTAACTGTTTTAAATTCAGTTGAACGCCATTGTTAAAATCAAAATAAAACGACTTTTCAGGAATATTTTCGAAGTTAGGGATTACGGCGCGGTGAGATTTACTAAGATGCACTTTTAAAACAAGTTGTTTTCATTTGGAAATTTCCTTTATAATTTTTTTAAGACAGATATTTATACCCGTTGGAGATGCTGTTACGATACTAGTCACAAGAGTGACTCTGAATCGAATTGAATTGAATTTCTTTACTTAAAACTAACAGAATTTGATGTACACAGTGGCCAGCGAAATATGCAGTATCTGCCGGCTGTGCACGAGCATTCGGTCAAAGTGCTGACTTAGCATTTTAACCGTACATTGTCAGCGAGGCCGGTTATATTAAGTTAGCCATCCCCTCAAGACCCAGGTCGTCCCCAGTCTATCCTATGTTAGCTATTACTTCTCTAATATTGGCTGCGTGTGTTCTGGCCCAAATAAGTGGCTGAAAAGTGGGGCCAATGCAAAATAACGCGTAGCACAGATCGCGTAACCCTACGCGAAGGTTACCTTTCCAAACTTCTGGATAGACTCCAAGTAACGCACATTCAGCCGATGAAGGTACGGGAGGATCAGAATTTTCTGCGCGAGGGTTTTGTTCAATAAGTTAGCTAACGCCGCTCTCAAGGTCCTCTGCAGGACATAACCGTGGTTAATGAAAAGGGTGTCATTGATCACAGTCCGATCACCAAAGGCTATGCTATGATTTCCGCACACCCCGATGCCAGTCCCGTTATCCATCTGTACTCGTGCCATCCGATCGCTAATGATGATAATTCCTTCGGCCACGTATGTAATGAAACGCAAATCGATCGGTTGGGTTTCGCTCATGGATTTCTCATGCGCAGAAACTCTTTATTGATAACGTGACAGTCGTGGTTGCAACTCCTGATCGCCTGGATTTTCCCGCTGCACGCTGCCACGACGTTATCCACTATCCTCTAAATTTAATTGCATTGAGGAACTGGGAACACATAACAACAGTAATGTGTATGACATTAGCGGGTTGGAGAACGATACGGACAAAAAATCCTCTATGGGGGTGTTAGTGGCTTCCTCGAAACGTTCCGTTCAACGTTTTTTAGGTCTGTATAGTATTGACTATATGCACAGTACAATGTTTGGGCTTACAATGGTTATTTTTGAAAGCGTTTTTGATAATCTTGGCCATACATTAAGTTTTTTTAATTTCATTATTAACATTGTATTTCTTGAAAGTGAAACGTGTATTAATTTTTGAATTTTCGGAAGTTTTTAGAATTTAGTCTACCGTTGAGTTTAAAAAATAAATTGTATCTTGAAATCTAGTGTATCTTTTTTTCGCACTGCTCCCGCTGAAAAACGTACAGTCCACCCCTCGCCCAACCGACTGTGGGGCTCTGCCGTTTATTGTACGGCTCGAATCGTGGGGATAGATCGGCGAGAATAAAGTTTAGGAAAGATTAAGAGAAAGAAGAAGAATGCGGTATTTGCTCTGCAAAGTAGGTGAGAAATGAAGATTTGATAGAAGAGGAAGTGCAAAGTGAAGTAATAGAATAGAGGCCACTATAGTCCGATAACAGTACCATAAGAGGCTCATGCTGGGCATATGTTAAACTGCAACGGCTTTGGAATAGAGGGCTAACATTTTTAGTCCTTCTAGGAATGTTAAATTCCTTAGACATGTTAGTAAATACCAGCTGTCTAAATTGATATTAATAGAGTTGTTAAAAAAACGACCCACAGCATCTTTCTAAGGTTTGTTGTAGAAGGGAAGGTAATAACTAAGGGTCTGCTAAGATGAGAAAAAAGTTGAAGATTTGCTTCCTAGTTGAGTACCCTAAGAGCGAACATCAAAATCAAATTTATTTGTACAGATTCAATGTGATCTTGATAAATCCTGCGTTGAGGGCTCCAGATGCATGACCCGTACTGCAGTTTTCATCGTGAAAATTTTTATTATTTTAGTTAAAATGTTTACTGTTACCTATGTGGCAGCTTTACAGGTTACAGGTACATAAAAATTGATAATTTTCAAATCTAATAACCAAAATAACTGCAGAGTTTATCTTTCTAAAGAAATGCCATATAACAACTACGTAGTCTTGTTAGAGCTCTAGCGATTAAGTCAAAATCGGACTAAAGTTTACATTGGGCAGAAAAGAATTTATATTAAAGATATAGCTTAACGTCTTCTGCATACATAAGCCTCAAGAAGTTCGTTAGAGCTAGGGGTAAGTCTTTAATAAAAATAATAAAAAATAAAGGCGTGAAATGGTTTCCTTGGTGGAATCGGACAAGCTTTAGTGATATCTTTAAAAAAGACACGGTGTGGCTTCTTCAGCTAAGTAGCTGGAAATCTACATGACAATATATTTTAATAGACGTTATATTTTTTTTTGACGTCTTGTAAACCAAGGTGGGTCATTTAAAGCGGATGTATATTTCTATGGCACACATACTTCAAAGAATACGTTTAAGGTTCTATTAAATATTTCTAAGGTGGCATTTACATCGGTGCATTCCCAAAGAACGAACCAAATGTAGGAATTATATTATTCAGTCTATGAAAGTCTAACGAAAGAAATGAGTTATATAAACTACATGAGTATTAAGCTGAATCCAAGAAAGAGTTTATATGGAAACCTCAAGCTTTAGATGGTATGTTCTGGTTAATTAAAGTCACTAGCAGGTCGCCATCAGATATGCAATTAAAAACCGACTGAATAGTGGACAAGTGATACCAGTACGTAAGCGGTTCGGATGAAGGTAGTACATATGAACAAGTAATAGCGAAAAAAGTGATTAAAGAGTCAAAGTTATTTAAGACAGAGGACTTCAAAATCACCAGAATTTGGTAATTTCACCCCTTCAGAAGCGAAATCAAAATCCACAGAGATTAGGCTGCTCCTCTTCTTTGCCGAGGTCACTCCCGTATAAAAGCGGTGTACTTATCTGCTAAGACTTCAGAGAAATATCTCCGACTTTAAGCTGGTTTCAGTAAAGACAATAATATGGGATGAAATGGAATAATAAAGTTTAGGGAGCTTACACCGTAGCCCCCTAGTATTCGGATAGGTAAGAATTATGGGCGTCCTTACTATTTTTAAGATTTTGTTAAAAAAGAGGATGACTAAACAGTGTTAGTTATTGGCGGGATTTGGAAAATGCCTAAAAACCAAAGCAAAGGCTTTGAAGAAGTCGGAGCCAAATATCTCCTGCCTTAATCAGGATTCTTTAAAATTGCTACGAAACCGCCAATATTATGATGTGTAAGCATACTAAGTGTTGTTAGTTTCTTGATGAAGAGGCTAAGTGGTTTTAGCCTCTGGGAGTTTAGCTCCTATAGGCTTGACAATATTTTTCTTAACTGATGTTCTTGTACGAATATGATCTCCGGCCAGAAGCTGGGCAAACAAAAAGTGTCGAACAATGGCAAAGGTACACGTATCTTGACGGGTGATGTGAGCCTCGAGTAAATATATTTTATCTTTACTTCATATTTAACACTTCACTTTCATAGCGAACGGTCGTTTTTTTTATACCCTTGAAAAAGGGTATTATAATTTTGTCCAGAAATGTGTAACGCATTAAAGGAAGCATCTCCGACCCCACAAAGTATATATATTCTTGATCAGCATCAACAGCCGAGTCGATACAGCCATGTCCGTCTGTCCGTCTGTCCGTCTGTCCGTCTATCCGTCTGTCCGTCTGTCCGTCTGTTTCTATGCAAAAAATAGACAGTAGTTTTAAAGCTAGCGTTTTGAAATTTTTACCAGATCATTATTTTTGTTGCACGCAGATCAAGTTTAAGAATCGGTCGGATCAGACCACTATATCATATAGCTGCCATACAAACGACCGATATGAAAACAAGTCTTTGTATGGGAAATTTTTTTGTTTTCCAAGCTATTGCAACTGAATTCAACATTTATTCATTTGACACAGCCGTACATGATTTGTGAAAGTTTGGTTCGGATCGGACCTCTATATCATATAGCTGCCATACAAACGACCGATATGAAAACAAGGCTTTGTATGCAAAAATTTTTTGTTTTCAAGGGTATACCATCTTCGGCAAGCCGAAGATAACTTTTCTCACTTGTTTTTTCTTGCGCTTGCCTTTGGTAAAGCAAACCGGTGTTTGTTTAAGATAATAATCATATAAATCGAATAATTATCTCGATGAGAGAGATTACAATTTTACATTTTTTATCCTAGTAAGGTACTGTGCCCAACTTCTATTCCCTATTTCTTACATTTTCTGCAATTCTTATTATTGCAAAAACTTACTCTCCTAGTTTGCGCTCAGTGGTTTAAGGCTACTAGTTTGTGTCAATATATTTTTTCATATATTTTAAATTTCTTGTTTCTATCATAAAAAAATTTGTTATAATGGAATTTTACAGTATCTGCGCTAAGTCGATTTCCGCGTCCCAGCCTAGCATCCCCCGTTGGCTGTGTGAAAACGTAGTACATACGAAATGTGCCGGTTTCATCGCCTCAGTTTCGGATGCAATCTCTAGAAACGCTGGTTTCCACTTTTGCTGTAGTGGATGTCGCGCGGTTCAAAAAGAAATGCGAACGGTCATGCGGCAAACTAAAAACGGTTTCAAAGAGTTGATCGGTGGTTTCCGTACAATCAACGACCAACTCACTGCGCTGGATTCCCAATTTAGCAGCCTACAGCTACTAAATGAATCCCCAAAGCGCAAAAAAACCGCTAATAGGGACTCCGTATGCACTGATATCGCTATTCAGCCCGATCAGCCGACGACCATGTAGCCGCTCATAACTCTTACTACCCCAAGAGCAGGAGTACGAAACACAAACGTGGTTTCGAAATTTGACTCCATAGTCGAGCATAACTCGTCTGAATTACCATCCAGGGTATCACTTCAATTGATTCCTCCGGCACGAGTAGAGTCGACCCCCCTAAAGTCCACTGTTAAGGGTAATCCACCGTCCGGTCCCCCGGTACGGACCTTCGTCGCGGTCTTACCAACCGTAATACCAAAACCCTTACAGGTGATTCTCCCCTCTTAACACATATTTATTTCACGGCTGGCCCCTGACACCTCAGAGATTGATATCTTGGCTTATATACAAGCCAAATTGAAGGCCGTTGTTAGAGTGGAGGACATTCGGAAGTTTAAATATACTTACTCGAGGCTTACTTCATATTTTAAGATACGTGTACCTTTGCCGATGTTCGTCACGATTTGTTTGCCCAGCTTTTGGCCGGAAAACATATTCGCACAAGAACATCAGCCGAGTACAGTTCAAAAAAAAGTTAATAAGCCTGTGGGAGTTAAACTCCGAAAGTCTAAAAACCCTGAACCGTCTTCTTCTTTACCAAAAACTTCTTTCTCAAAAAACAAAAAACATCTATCACTCTAACCTATCAAAATACTAGGGGGCTTCGGAGTAAGCTCCCTAAACTGTATTCTGATAGTTCATCTTTTGCATCCCAGATTGTAGTCTTCACAGAGGCCTGGTTAAAGCCGGAAATTTTAAGCTCCGAAATTTTCCCAGACAGGTACACCACTTAAAGACGGAACCGACCACTAAGAAGGGGAGAAGGAGTCCAAATCTCTGTGGACTCCGACTTAGCTTCTGAAGGGGTTAAGTTGCCGAATCTTGGTGATCTAGAATTCCTATTTGTGAAAATCTCTATGTCGCTTCAATCACTGTTCATCACATGCTCATACTTACCACCTTCATCAGAAACGCCTACATACTGGCACCACTTATCTGCCATTCAGTTGGTTTCCAATTGCACCTGTTAGTGACTCTAGGAGACTTCAATTAACCCGAATTTATCTCGTCAAACATCGAGAATTCAACATCTTAATCACTTTCAACACATCATGATTTTACTGAGGCTATGTTCGACATATCTCTTGGTCAAATAAACCACGTAAGGAATTCTTTAGGTCGGCTTCTAGATCTATGTTTCGTTTCTGACCCAGATGGAATAACCGTTTCCAGAGCCATGCCACTTTTGTTCGCAGAAGATCCTTACCCCACAACGCTTGAGGTGTCGATTGAAACCCTTACTGCTAGCAACCTTCAGTCTCGCTGCTTTCGCAAGGCTGACTTTCAGCTTTCAGTAGCTCGGTCAAATTTCACCGTGCATAACGCTGAGTATTATAAGAATTATATATACCGCTGTCGGATCCAGTTTACTCAGGATCCGAAGCAGTTTTATAATTTTGTTAACACTAAGCGTAAGCAGGTATCTTCTCCCCCCCTAATATCGTTTGAAAATGTACCTGCGACTACTGATCAGGGTATTGCCGATGTATTCGCAACTTTCTTTCAAACACAATACTTATTTCCTACAATTATGGATCAGCCTTATTCATATAACATTCAATCAGCCAATATTATTTTCAGACCAACTTTTTCCGAAAGCACTGTGTTATCGAATCTTCTGAAGGTGAAACCAGTCTATTCTCCAGGTCCTGATGGTGTTCCTGACTGTGTACTGAAAAACTGCGCTAAGTCATTGTGCAGACCTCTTCTAAAACTTTTCTTCTTGTTCTGGAAACTTCGGTTTTTCCCCACATGTGAAAGGAAACTTTAATAATTCTCCTACACAAAAAAGGAAAAAAAATCGGATGCTACAAACTATAGAGAAATCTCTAAATTGTCAGCGATTCCAAAGCTTTTCGAAAAATTGGTAACACCACATCTTCAACATCTCTGCAGTTCAATTATTTCTTTATGCCAACATGGTTTCATAAAGCGTCGCTCCACCACCACAAACCTCTTGGAGCTGACTTCCTTTATTATAGATGGCTTCCGTAAAGCCCTTCAAACAGATGTCATCTATACGGACTTTAGTAAAGCATTTGACTCTGTCAACCACTCACTCCTTTTGAGTAAACTTAATATCCTAGGATTTCCCTCAGACCTTCTCACATGGATTTCTAGCTACTTAGCTGGGAGAACCCAACATGTCCTTTTTTTAAATATGTACACTCTCGCCTTGTTAGAGCTCTATCGGGAGTCCCCCAAGGAAGCCATCTTCGGCCACTACTTTTCACAATTTTTGTTAACGACTTACCCCCTGCTCTAACGAACTCTCGGGTTCTTATGTATGTAGACGACTTTAAGCTTTGTCTTCAATACAAATCCCCTTCTGTCTTTTTATCGTTCGTGCCCTAACCAGGCCACATACTTTCTCTATGGGATTTCCTTAAAGAAAGATTAACCCAGGTTATTGATCTTGGTGTGCTATTAGACTTGAAACTTAAACTTTCCGACCATATTTCTATGATAGTTAATAAAGCCAAGGGTGTGATTGGCTTCAGTAAAATATGGTCTAAGGAATTCAATGATCCTTATATAACTAAAACTTTATACTTATATTTACTACGTGCAAAACTGGAGTACGGGTCATGCGCCTGGAGCCCTCAGTATGGGGTTCATCAAGATCGCATTGAATCCGTTCAAAAGAATTTCTTGATGTTTGCTCTTAGGGGACTCAACTGGGATGCAAATCTTCACCCCCCATCTTATTTTAACATACACCTTCTAATCAATTCACCTTCCCTAACCAATCGTAGAAAGATGCTGGGGTCGTTTTCCTCCATAACCTTATTAATGTAATGTAGACACCCAGCGTCTACGACTAACATTTAACATTCCAAATAGACGGACTAGAAATTTTAGTCCCCTGTTCCTAAGTTGTTGTACATCTACATATGCCCAGCATGAGCCTTTCAGGGTTTTATGTTCTGACTACAATGAGTTATACTCTATTACTTCACTCTGCACGTCCACTTCTATTAAATCCTCAATTCTCACCTACCTTTCAGAGCAACAAACGCACTCAACTTCTTCCTCTTAATCTTTTCGAAACTTTATTCTCTTGGCTCTATCCCCGCGATCCCCGCCGTACGATAAACGGCAGCGCCCCTCGGTCGGTTGGGCGGGAGGTGGGCTGTACGTTATGCAGTGGGAGCCGCGCGAATAATATCGTTTACGTCTACTACGCCCTTCGATTTGGTATGTATGTAAGACGAAATATCTATTTCAGAAGTATTCAGGGGCTAGCCGTAAAATAAAAACGTTTAGAGGGGGGAATCACCTGTAGGGGGCCTGGTGTTACTGTTAGTAGGACCGCGGCATCAGTCCGTACCCGCATTCCGGACGGTGGATTTCCATCTTGAGGAGATTTTTGGGGAGTTAGTTCTACTGGGGCCCCAAGAATCACATGAAATTATGGTATAGAGAACAAGTCGGACGAATTTTGCTCAATTGTTGTTAAATACGGGAGCTGATATTTTATTCACAACTCCTGCTCTTGGTGTAGCAAGAGATATGAGCCGATGCATGGTTGTCAGCTTGTAAGACTAACTCAGCAGCTGAATTGTGAATCAAGCGCACAGAGTTGTTCGTTGATTTTATCTTGTGCCAGCTCTGCGGGAAATGGCATCTAAAATTGAGCCGGTGAAACCAGAAAAATTACCATGCTGGGACGCGGATATCAGCTTGTTGCACGATTTCATAGCAGAGACACTATATAAAACTCCATTTTATAGAATAATTTAAAAAAAGTGAATGCATAACATTGCTATTACCTTAAACTACTGTACCTAAGAGTTTGTATATTTGTGGTTAAGAGCGATGGTGAGAAGGAGAGTTATGCAAGAGCCCAAACTCCTTGAAATAATGCTTATGCAAAATAGATTACTGTATACAGATGAAACAGATGATAGAAAATACAATTGTAGTACATTTTTACATATTTATTTTTACGTATTTAAAAAAATTTAAATTTCTAACCAAAATTTAGCACTGCCCCACGCAAAGCGATCAGTATATGAAACGAAATAATTGTATGTTTAATTTAATTGTGTTAACATACACCGGTTTGTTTAAAAACGGCAATAAATTATAAACGCAGTGCCCACAAAAAATACGCGACCATTCGCTGTTTAGAGAAGAATTGTTTCTTATTTCTAGAAGCCTATTGTTTGAGTTTACCAGTTAAAATTTCGTAAATTTAATCTTGCCTAGATCTCCTGCATCCGGTGTTCGCGCTATAATCTTTAGCGCTGTTCCCAAAAAGTCTAAGCTTCTGGCCATCCTCTACTGCCCATTAAAGATTAAAGAGTCTGTCTCGGAGGTTATTTGTCTCGAAGCTTTTTTATATGCGATTGTAGAGACATATCGTGCTTAAGTGATTTCGTCTACTATAAGACTGTACTCCAATAGATTTGCGGTGTGGGTCACGTAGCCAAATTTTATTCTATACTAGGATTACCATCTATGATAAGGATTTACTTTGTCCGGTAGTAATCAGTGATACGCGCCGACACCACAGGTGTTAGTACGATCCTGGATCCTGTTAAGAGTAGTCGGCTATCTATGTTTTTAGTGATGCAAAGGTTACCCACCACGAGTTTAATTAAACCTATGCTCTATCGGAAAAAAACGTAACCCAAGTGGCAACAAAAATGGAGCCGAATACTGCAGGTTGTCCTTCCACTCTTCCTTAATTTTGACCGCGGCCCCCATATCCGTTTTTACAGTCCTTTTCTCGCTTAAGGGCTAAGTTTGTTCCGACCCTCTGATTTAATTTAACTAAGAATTTAAAGGGATCGCCTTTAGTTCCCTCTGCGAATTTTCTTTAACGGCCTCTATCCGTTCGAAAAGAATCCGACGGAGTGGTAACCTGAGTTTTGGAAACAAAAAAAGTAACATGGGGCCAAATCCAGTGAATGCAGTGGTTAATCGATGGTATTAAACGAGTTTTTGGTCGTAAAATCGTTCAAAATAAGAGCTCGGTGCGATGGCGCGTCAGCTCTTTTGGAATAAGCCTAGCATTGACGCGAGCTGTTGACGAGCTGTTTCACGGCTGATGTTTAGCTTATGTGCTATCTCTCTAACACTCGCATAACGATTTTTAAGCACGACAGGACGTCAGTATAGACGTCGAAGGACGACCGGAACAAAGCATGTCTTAGACGGTTTTTACGTGCTTTTAAACAGCGTGGGCCGTTTTAAAGGACAATTATCTCAATTGTCTATATCTGGTCAAAAAGTATTGCAAAAGTTTTGATCACAGTTTTCTTCGATAGCAGGGGCTTGGTGCATTATGAGTTTTTGCCATAGGATCAATTAGAAATATTACCTGCAAGTTAAGACCTATTTGCGGTAATTCTGGAAACTCCTGGATTTATGAAAGAACAGAAAGGCTTTTGTACCATGATAACGCCTTATTACACATCGTTGCACATCCCTATATACTCCTGTGAATAAAATAAACAAAAACAAGTAAAAACAATAAACTAAACAAAATATGAGCGCACCCGGCGCTCAAAATCAGAAGCGAGAGCTTCAAGCAAAACAAAACAAAAACAACTACTACATCTCACTCACCCACATATCAATTCACACAAACAATTATCAAAACTTGCACCCGCAGAGTGATGAAAGAGCGCGATCTTGCTCTCCAGCATTGGAGAGACCCAACAATTACTCTCAGCAACGAAGACCAGAATGCGCGCCAAATTTACCCGCGCGTATACCAACAACAACTTCCGCGATCCAAATGAACACACACTCAACTCTCCCGCTCACAGCAGTTACGCTCTCAGCTCTCCCACTCTCAACTCTTCCGCTCTCAACAACCTCAGACACAAATACCACAACTACAGCAACTATAGCAACAACAACTACAGTTTGCTATGCTTCAACGCCGATACGCTCTTCCTCAGCGAATATTAAAACACCCACAACCTCAATACCCGCTCCAACAACAATAAACAAAACTCAATCCTCTCTCCCAAACAAACAAAACTTAAAACGTCACCGAGAAAATCAGTCTCCAAACGGTTCCAAAGATCTTTTAAATGGCAACAAGAAACAGAAGAATAAAGCTCAAACCGCTACTCAAAAAACACTCAAAGAGTACTGGCTAGCCGAGCCAAACTCAAGCAACCGCTTTGAGTTACTAGCACAAGATGATGAAGACGAAAACCAAACTGACAATGGGACAAATGCAACGATAAATACGCAAATACAAATTGAGCACAAAAAAGCAAAACCCCCCCCCAATATATGTTCAAAATGTTGAAAACATATACGCACTAACTACTGCTTTAAATTCATTAAAAGAAACACGATATGAACTTAAAGCACTGTCAACTAATGAAATAAAAATACAGCCACTAGAAACTACTCACTATCACAACATATTAGGACTATTAAAAGATAAATCGACCAAATACTACACCTTTAGACCAAAAGACCAGAGAGGATTTAAGGTAATCCTTCGTAACGTCCATCATGCTACAGACAAAGACGATATTATAAATGAACTAGCTCAGCAAGGACATGAAGTTATAAATTTACACAACATCCAGCGCTACGACTCCAAACAACCATTGCCTCTATTCTCTATTGAACTCAAAATGAAAGAAAATAATAAAGACATCTATAAAATTGAGCACCTTCTTCACTGCAAAGTAATTTTTGAGCCACCGCGACCAAAGCGAACACTTCCCCAATGTACAAACTGCCAAAAATATGGACATACCAAAAACTACTGCACCAAAGACCCAACTTGTGTAAAGTGCGCTGGAAAACACAGCTCCTCATCGTGTACTATAAATACAAGATCGGACCGAACAAGTATTAAATGTGCATTATGCAGTGAAAACCACACTGCAAACTACAAAGGTTGTATGGTGTACAAAGCACTGCAAATCCAAAAATACCCACCTCTCCGGAAGAAAGAAATACCGGTAACAGAAACAAATCAAACGACACAATACAGTACAACAAATAACGTAGCAATCTTAAAGACGCCAGCTATATCCTATGCCGAAGTCTTAAATAGAAACCAAGTAACTAGCCATCAAACCAACTCAGCAATCCAAACTGCTAGTGTACCTGATATACAGCCTGCTCCAACTCAATTAAGCCAAACCGCACAAAATGATTTTGACGAATTAAAACAATTGATGAAACAATTAATAGCCCAAATGACAAATATGATGAATATTGTCACGCTCCTAGTATTTAAACTTGACAAATAAACACCTAACAATCGCCATCTGGAATGCTAACGGACTTTCACGCCATTTACTTGAACTAAAAACATTCTTAAATGAAAAGCTAATTGACGTCATGCTCATTTCTGAAACTCACTCAACTGAGAAAACCTATATAAACATACCTGACTATAATATATTCTCTACTAATCACCCGGACGGTAAGGCCCATGGTGGTACTGCAGTAATAATTAAAAAAAGCATAAAGTGCATAGAGCTCGATGGATTCAAAAAGGACTACATACAGGCTACTACTATATCGACCTCAGACACAACGGGTCCAATAAATATATCTGCAGTTTATTGCCCACCTAAATTTAACAATACAAAAGACCAATACCTCGATTTTCTAAAATCACTGGGAAATCGGTATTTGGCAGGTGGTGACTATAATGCCAAACACATAACATGGGGGACCAGACTTACCACTGCAAAGGGAAGACAACTGTATGAAGCAATAAGAAGCAATAATAGCCGTGCCCTAAGCACAGGCGAGCCGACTTACTGGCCAACTGACACAAACAAACTACCGGATTTAATTGACTTCTGCATAACAAGAAATATAACTTGCGATAATCTAACAATAAAATCATGCCTAGACCTCTCCTCCGACCATTCCCCAATATTAATTACGTTACATGGTGGGGTAGAAGAAAACATCAATGACCCCCCTTTATTTAACCACAAAACAAACTGGAATATGTTTCGCGAGATTTTGGAACAGAACATGGAAATAAATATCTCTCTAAAGACAAACAACGAACTGGACTCCGCCATAGCATATTTAAATGACAACATCATATATGCAGCAACGCAATCGACACCATCTATAAAAATGATTGCATTAAAGAAAACTCCCGCCTTTATTAAAGACAAAATCAGAAAAAAGCGTAACCTTAGGAAGATATGGCAAACGACTAGGCATCCAGAAGATAAAAACAATCTTAATAGAGCAACAGACGAGCTCAAAAGAATTCTCAGGGCAGACAAAGAAAACCGGCTACAACACTACCTTAGCAACCTCGGAACCTCCTTATCTACTAATTATTCTCTGTGGAAAGCGACCAAAAAATTGACGAACTCAACTATACACAAGCCGCCTATAAAAAGAAACAACAACACATGGGCGAGATCAAACAAAGAAAAAGCAGACACTCTTGCTGAACACTTTAAAACATCATTTACCAATGACATGGACAACTGCAACGCTGAGCTTCCAACACAAATCACCAACTCGAATTGTGCAATTAAAACTATAACAAAGGCAGAAATTAAATCTCACATAAAACAAATTAAAAACAAGAAAGCCCCCGGATATGACTTAATCGGAGGAAAAATTCTGAAAGAACTACCAGACGCTATAATCACCTATATTAGAAACCTGTTTAACGGAATCATTCGACTGCAATACTTTCCCATAACTTGGAAGGTAGGCCAAATTAAAGCAATTCCAAAACCAAATAAAAACGCCAATACTGTAAGTTCGTACAGACCAATCACTTTATTACCTGTCCTCTCAAAAGTATTTGAAAAAGTCCTATTAAATAGAATTGAGCCAACCCTAAAACAAAAAAATATAATACCTCCTCACCAATTCGGCTTTCGGAAGCAGCACTCGACTGTCCAACAGGTCCATCGAGTAATTAATAAAATAACAGAAGATTTTGACAAAAAGAAGTTTTGCTATGCTGTGTACCTGGACATTGCTAAAGCATTTGACAAAGTATGGCACAAAGGACTGCTGCATAAGCTAAGAAATATACTACCAGACAACTTATATACCATCCTACAAAGCTATATAACGGACAGATATTTCTATATCAAATATGACAATGAATGCTCAGATGTTATGCCAGTGTCAGCGGGTGTTCCCCAAGGTAGTGTGCTTGGGCCCATCTTATAGCTGATTTACACCTCCGATATTCCAGCGCCAACTATCCCTGGATCAATGATTGCTACGTTCGCAGATGATACTGTGTTAATGTCGTCAAGCGCGTGTGAAAAAACAGCTGCAAGTACATTACAACAAATCATGACACAAACAGTATCCTGGTTTGAGGGATGGGGCATCGAGATAAATAAAGACAAAACTCAACAAGTAATATACACAAAACGACAACCCAAAAACTTCGCAATTAAAATCAACGACAATCAAATATTGTTACGCCCATATGCCAAGTACCAACTATTGACGCAAAACTGACATGGAAGCAGCACATCCTAAATAAACGAAATGAAATAAAAAACAAATTTCGACAACTTAACTGGCTAATAGGAAGACACTCAAAACTAAAATTACATTACAAAATTGCAATATACAAGGCGATAATAAAACCAATATGGACGTATGGAATAGAAATCTGGGGAACTGCCAGTAAATCTCACTTACAGCTAATTCAACGAACGCAATCGAAAATGCTCAGAACAATGACAAATGTCGAATGGTATATTAGAAATGAAGATATCCATAAAGATTTAAACATAGAGACAGTCAACGAAACTATTAAAAAAAGCAGCAAAAAACACACAAATCAACTACTAAACCACCAAAACCCAAACCTGAGACAAATACCGATGAGAGAGCTGGAACCGAGAAGATTAAAACGAAAAACTCCAACAGAATTAAATTATTAGTAATTATTAGTAAACTATTAAAGTATTAGCGTATCCTTGCAATGGGAAGGGCCGCTACCTTTTTTTCCATTCTTCAACCATTACTCATTGTTATTCTTTAAAAAAACAGAATGTAATTTAAAGGAAATTAAATAAAAAAAAAAAAAAAATATCGTTGCTTGTGCCCGAAATTTTGGCCAAAAACCATGCAGTAATGTTTAGCTACCTTATTTCCCTTAATTAAGAGGACCATGAATGAACCACGCTACGCCATAATTAAAAATATAATGACAGCATTGAAGGATGAGCTGGACAAGATCACAAAATATGATTTTTTATGTGCTTCGAAGATTGGGAAAAACCCAAAAACCCATCCTCGACTCCATCGATCTCGGATATTGACTTTATAATTTCAGATCGCACGGGATCCCTGTATTTACGGAAATTCTTTGATAGGACTCTACAAGTTTTTTATTGTCTCATTTCATTCATCTGCGTTTCGAATATCTCTGTCAACCTAGCCTCCAGATGGATTAGGGCCAGGCTAACGGCCCCTGATATTATGGCTTTCAATTAAGCCGCGTTCATGTCCGTTGTGTCGTTTTGCAAATCCCAACCGTCGTCACTGTCGTACTCTACTTTCGCTTTTATAATGGGCCTGCGTAGCTCCTTAGCTGACTGAGGCGCGGAAAGCAAAAAAAAAAAATACCGTTTGGCTGACGACGATTTATTGTGTCGATTAGCTATAATCGACAAAGGGCATGAATTTTAGCAAATATAGGAATTTATTTATAAGAAATTATTGCATATTTAAACGCTGGACAATCAACTGTGAAGATTTCGATTGATTTTTTTTTGTTAAACAAATTTTTTATTTAATTTGTTTATTTAATTTTTTTCCTATTTAATTTTTTGCTTATATTTTTTATTTTATTTTTATTTATTTATTTTAATAATTTTTTTTTATATTTTATTCTTAAATTCTACGTATTATCAAACAATCCACTTACATGTGGGGTTCTTCTAACATTTGGGCGCCACTTATCTAGTTAAAAGGTGTGATCCAGAACCTCCGACTCTCAGGTTATGTACGACCTTTCACTCGCTGCATCCAATTCTCGATCCGGCTATTCGTCTCCCGCAGCAGTCCTTTAGCTCCCTTTACTGCGGTATAGCCCGGTGATAATATAAAGGTTATGATGCGGAGGTTGACTGACCTCTTGTTGCTAGTATTGGCCTCGGTAACAGTTAAAAAATTATATACATAACAGTTAAAAAATTATATACGAATAACGACAGTGCTTGCCGGAGTAATACAAGATTTGATTGTGCGACTTATTGCAATGAGCTTAATATTAAAACCAAAAGTAAAGCCACCGGAAAGCGGTGGAATAGTCCAAAAAAACTTAAAAACTACAAAGAACCTGAAGCTACAATAATAGGTCGGCAAGCCTGGCACCTGGCATAAACGTTTATGCTGCTCTCGCGAAAAGTAAAAGCATATCAGATTCCACTTGCTGATAATCCGCTCAGGGTACTGAACTCGGCTTCTTGCTACATTAGCATTAGAACATGCAATTCCAGCCAATGGTTCCTTATCAAATTATTAGGTTATTAGGTGCGAGGGGAACTCGTCACTACTCGACTATTTAAAAGTGTGATTTTTCAGCTATTATCTTTTCGGCAACACTGCTTTAAACAGGTGACGCACGTTTTGTGTTTTGTATCACTGTCAAACATCTTCAGCTTGGTCTATAACACTTGCAAATTATTGAATTTTATTATTAAAATGAGTGATCTGTAAAGAAAGTTCATCATCGCTTCTTCCGTTTGGCTACGAAGCTCATATTTGGCTTAATAGGTGCGTAAATAAGCGGAATTGTTGATTTTGTAGTAAAGATCAGCCAGAAGCATTGCAATGCATCCAGAAAAATTCACAGTGCGATTTATGGGCTAATGGCATCATTACTGACCGTACTTCAAAGATGTGAATCGTAACGTAATTGTTAATGGAGAGCGTAACTGTGAGATGATATCAAACTTTTTTTCCCAAAATGCAAGAGCTTGACTGGCATGACATGTGGTTTCACAAGACGGTGCCATGCTATATTATGTCTAATGTCTATACAGACAAGCCCGCTTCAATTGACGCATTGGGGGATAACATTGAAGCAATTATTCGTGAGATACCGGTCACAATGTTGAAAAGATTATGCCATAATTGGACTAAGCGGATATACCATTTGAGCCGCAGTCAACATTTGCATAAAATGATCCTCAAAAATTATGGACCGTACTATCGATTCAAATAAATATTAAAAGCATTTTTCTGAATTTTATGTGTTTTTCTTGGAAAACTTTCCTGTAGCTCTTAAAAAAAACCCTTTATATACATACGAGAATTGCAACAGCACCAATGATCTTATGCATGCACCCTATATACTATGTTCCATATATAATATATTCATACCCCTTGAATTCATTCTTGAGTCCCTTTATTAGCGAAATGTTTTTCGATTTTTATGCAGGTATTTTATTTAAGTTCAAAAAATTCTTAACAAGAATTGTAACCAAAATTCATAATATCGGAGACAACAGTATTACATAATTTATAACAAAATTAATAAAAAATTGGGTACAACAATTGGCGACAACCCATTAGCATACCTAACTTCAAATGTGCAAAATTTGAAATATAAGCATAAAATACAACGAAAAATAAATTATTTTACTAATTTTATAAGTTCTTTACGCTTTTGGTCTTACGGTGAACGTATATAAAATGATTTAAAAAGTGACGGATCAATCACAATGTCATGTCATGCAACGTCATGCCAATAATGCAGCCAACGTCTTTTCCAGAGAAATACCTGCTATAAATTTATCCAATAACTATAGTTTTATAACCAATATTTTTTTACATGGATCAATAGAGAAGCGCTCAACAATACCTTCAATAATCCCGACCAACTTGGCACAAGTTACAGGACGCACATGGTTAAGAAAATTTACATCTTCAGATAAAGCAAATCTCTCCAAAACTGCAAGGGGTTGTTGAATATATAAGACATCACTCAATAAGTCCGTAGGATGACTCATCTCGCATAAATGCCAAGACCAAAAATAATACTGAAGCATGCAGAGCTCGAATCAGAAAATTCTCTAATGTGGCATGCTCGGCGATGAAGATCACCATTCTATGGTGTTGGAATCCTAGCCAATTAATTAATTGTTGTACTCCATTCCATTTATACAGAAGGTATGCCGAAAACAGTCAACAAATTGAAAGGCAATAAAAACTTCAAAATTAAACCTCCATTGTTGTTTCTACTATCAACGTGGTAAAAAGCGTGGTAAGATATTTGGAACAACAGATAATTATCCTAAATAAGCAACGAGAAAAAAACCAAGGAGAAACCCCAAAGCAAGCTGTCTTGGTCCTTACGGCTCAATCAAACCTATGAACAACTTGCGTATAGTAAATGCAAAGTGGGATAACCAAATTACTAACTAATGTTCGGCATAGAAAACATAAAAGTTTGTATTACCAATTCAACAACGGGTGCAATTTGTCCAAATTCGGGAATATCTACCACATTAAAACATACTACCAGTTGCACCGACCGATGCTCTTCAGCTCTACAGATTGATTTCAGCGCAAAGCATCACAACAGATACGCCCGCCATTTTTCAGTGAACAATACCACTGGTATCTCACTAATAAGAAAGGTTGAGCGCCAAATCACATTTCAAAGTCCATGTTGCTCCACAACCACTGTATCACCTGATTTAGCACCGTATGACTTCTGGCTGTTCCCGAAGCCCAAGAGACCACTACGGGGAATTCATTTTGAGTCGATTGAAGAGCTCGAAAGTGAAACGGTACAAGCATTGAAGGCTATACCTACAGACAACTTTTCAGCATACTTCGAAAACTGGAGGAAACGTAGACACAAGTGCATTGGGGTCGGGAGGGATTATTTTGAGGTGGACGATGTAGATTTGGAAGAATAAATGAAGATTTTTCATTTTATTACAAAATTCACTTTACTTTTTGATCACAGTAGTAGAGGGTAAATTAATAAGTAAAAGATGCTGCTAAAATAATAAGGAAAGTGAAGATTTGCATCCCAGTTAAGTCCCCCAAGAGCGGACATCAAGAAGTTCTTTTGAACAGATTCAATGTGGTCTTAATAAACCCCGTTTTGAGGGCTCCAGATGCTTGACCCGTAATCCAGTATCGGACGAACAAAATATAAATACAAGTTTTAAGTTAAATAATTGAATTCCTTAAACCATTTTATAATGAAGTCAAACACACCCTTGCCTTCATTAACAATCGTTAAAATATGGACAGATAATTTAAACTTAGAATCTAAGAGGACACCAAGATAACTACCTCGGGTAATCTTTGCAAGACATCCCACATAACAGTCTTTACAGAAACCTCATTAAAGCCGGAGATATTTAGCTCCGAGTTTTTTCAGATATGTACACAACTTTCCGACCTCTGCAAGGAGGATTCCTAATTTCTGTGGACCCCGACTTCGCTTCTGAGCAGGTGAAGTTAACGATTTCTGGTTATTTTGAATTCCGTTCTGTGAAAATCACTGTCAGCTCAATCAGTTGCGCTAACATGACACCTTCTCCAGAACCGCCTACATACTGGCATCACTTATCTGCCATTCGGTGTTTAATCGCATCTCTAATAGCGACCTACTAGTGGCTCTGGGACACTTCAATCTACCACTCATTTGGTCCAATATCGAGAATTTACCATCGTTTTCCCTTTCAACACACTATGCGGGTAAGTTCGACATGTCCCTCGGTCAAATTAACCACGTAAGAAATTCTTTAGATCGGCTTGTAGACCTATGCTTTGCTTCTGATGCTGACGGAATTACCCTTTCCAGAGCCATGCCAATTTCGACCCCGGAAGATCCATACCACCCAACGTGTCCATGCATACCCTTACTGGTACTATCGGAAATGCTATAACTGGCATGTTTTTGCTGATAGAAAGTTGAAATTATGTTCTTTTTAGAGAATCATCTTGCTTCTATTATCGTGACGTTAGCGTTCCGTTCCAAAAATAAAATCAAAAGTGCTTCCGCAAAAAACACCATAAAGCATTTGTACGAAAAATTTTAATCTACTGGTAGTCTTAGCCAGACGTCCAAATAAACCAAGACCAAGGCGTTCCGATCAAAATGTCGCTACCGTAGTGGCCAGTGTTGAAAGGTCTCCGAAAACATCGAGTCGACGTCGATCTGCGCAATTGAATATCCCAAGATCCACTCTCCGACGTATAATCCATGACGATTTGAATTTATTCCCATATAAAATACAAGTGACGAACAAAATCGAGCTACAGGACAAACCGCGTCGCGTTGCATACGGACAGTTTTGTGTCAACATGGCCGAGAGTGATGTTGATTTTTGGCGTAAAATCATCATGAGCGACGAGGCACATTTCTCAGTGAATGGAGCGGTAAACAAACAAAACTGCCGCTTCTACGCCACTATAAACCCACAAATAATCCACGAAGCGCCTCTCTATGACCAATGAGTGACAGTTTGGTGTGGTATTACTGCGAAATGTGTGATTGGACCGTACTGTTTCGAGGACGATCAATCGAAGCCACTTACCGTCAATGGCGACTGATATCGAGCCGTGATAACCGATTTTTTTATGCCAATTGTGCGTAGAAAGCAAATGCGTAACTTCTGGTTCCAACAAGATGGCGCGCCATGCCATACTGCAGCTGTCACATTAAATTTATTGAGGTCATTCTTCCCTGGTCGGTTGATATAAAAAAAATGGCGATTTTGACTGGCCACCGCGGTCGCCATATCTGACGCCACCCGACTTTTATTTGTGGGGATTTTTGAAATCTAAAGTGTACATCAACAAGCCAAGGACTTTGACACAACTCAAGGCGAACATCGAACGTGAAATAGCGGCCTAAAGTTACGCTCGAGAAAGTAAAGAAAAATGCCGAAAAAAGAGCAAATTTCGTCATCAGGGAAAAAGGCGAGCACTTGAGCCAAATAATATTTTAAATGTTAATAATATTAATCTCCTTAATTTTAAATAAATGCCTGTGCAAAAAAATAACAAATTGTCTTTTCCTTAACAATTTTATTTACGAATCACACGGGTCACATGTAGATGGCCCACCCTGTAATATATTTGAAAATTATAAATTTAATACTAAGGGTTTTCAAAATGATAAAACAAAAGTTTTTTATATATAAATTACAAACATTTATATTTTTTTCAGGGTCAAGATTCAATTCCACCACCAGACAACAGATGGACAAACTAAAAAACTGTTTTCATTTCGAAGTCGTTGAAAAGATCGTATTCTTTTAATATCTTTGGAACGGACTGAGGTACGTATTACAATGCGTATTATACGAGCGGTAATTAAATACTTTTGCCTGATGTCATCTATATCCCCACTAGTCCCAATTAAGTGAATCGATGTTTTCCCAATTTCATCTGAATTTATTCAATTTGTCTTACCAATACATCACGTCAGCGGTGCCTTGTTATTGTATTAATATCCGACAAAGATTTCCAAATTACAATAGAATTCTGTAGAATTAGTTTATTAGAGATAAACATTTCGAGTTTTGTGCCAAAAAATTACGATTAGCGAACAGCAGTACTTTTCTGTTTTCATCTGAAAAAAACTGTAGCCGAATCGCATCGAATTGTGACCGGCGGTGGAAAGTGGATATGGCGAAGAATCCTAAGCAATTAATAAAATAAAATAAATACTCCGCGTAAATCTTCAACATCGACGGCAACACCAAACCGCTACGGACGAAGGACAATGCTCTGTGTTTGGTGGAATCAGAAGGGCTTAATCTACGAGCTGCTGTAACCTGAGGAAACTGCTAATACTCAACGCTACCGACAACAAATGACCGATTTGGATCGAGTTTTGAGTGAAAAACGACCAGAAGACCAGACCAGAAGACCAGAAGAAGTGATTTTGCTGCAAAACAGGTCCTGGCATCGAAAGTTGTTCCGTTGGGAAATTCTTCAGCACGCGGCTTATTCATCTGATCTCTGATGAGACACGCACGTGCTGAGAAGCGCTTTACCTCTTACGAAAATGTACGAAAATGGCTCGATGACTGGTATGCCTCAAAAGAGCAACAGTGCTTTTGGCGCGAAATCTACTATTGAACAATACTTTGATTAATTACTTTGTATCATATGATTACAACAAACGTGTTTTTTCTGTACAAAAATTCCGGTTTCATACTTACACACCTGGTAATTTTAGATAAATCATTAAAATTTAAGATTTTAAGATTTGGGTGAGGGTCAATCTAAAAATTTCTACTATTTCGTGCACTTTGTAACCATTGCTCAGAAAAATGCTGCATGGATTTAGAGCCCGAGACCAAACTATGGATCTTGAATTCAAGCCGCCTGCGACCATTAAAGCACTAGAGTCCGCTCTAGCGCGTGCACTGGCGATATTCTGCATATGCCCTTATTAAATACTGCATGGACTGTTAGGTGGGGAATACAAAGGTTTGATTACCAAAGAGCCATGAACTCCGTATACTGAGACAGCCAACTGATCAAAAATGTGGTTCACCAAAAGGGTAGACTGACCAATGTAGATCGTAGTAGTCGCAATGATTACTTAGTGAAAGAACATTTCGCGAGTGGTTTTAACGCTTCAAGAATGGTGATTTTGACGTTAAAGACCAGCGGTAAAAAGGGTTTTCGAAAATGTAGAATTGGAAGCATTACTTAACCGAAACGCGTTCTAAATGCAAGAGGAATTGGCTGATTTATTACAAGTAACTCAGCAAGCCGTATCAAAACTCCTCATATCCATGGGAATGATACACATGCAAGAACACTGAAATGTCAAGAGATGTCGAATGTCTTTTCGTTATTTAAAAACAGCTTTTCAAAAGGAAAAATCGTAAGGAATTTTTTTATCTCCATTTGCCAAGTAAAGTCAATGAAAAAATCACTGGGGATCGATACCGAACGCAGTTGTTTTATTTGAGCCGAGAAGTAAAATAAATTGGAATGACATAACAAAACATTGGGCCGTTACTTATTACTATTTATATCAATGATTTACCCAGTAATCTAACAAACTTCCTGGTTCTTATGTTCGCAGGCAACTTTAAGTGTTGTCTTCAAGATAAATCCTTTTCTGCCCAATGTCTTCTAAACTTCAGTCCGATTTGGAAAACTTCCCAGAATGGTGTTCTCCAATCTCTTAGAACTTAAAGAGTCGAAATGCAAGCTTGTGGCTTTTTATCGCTCGAGTCCTCACCAGGCCATACTTTCTCTATGGGATTTTCTTATAAAGATTAACTTAGGTTAATGGTCTTGGTGACCTATTGTATTTAAAGCTGAAATATTTCAACCATAAATACACAATTGTTAATAAAGCCAAGGGTGTGCTTGGCGCTTGGCTTCATTAAGTGCTAATATCCACATTTAATTTTTTCATTTTTTTTATTGGCTCAAATCATGCCAAAACTATCCTAGAATCAAAATCTACAACAGATTAAAACTCAAAATTCGTTTAAATTAATTTTTACCGAACAACTTTTAGGCATAGCATTTTAAAACTTTAAACGCGTTTTTCTCAAAACCATGTTTTTAAAATTGGCAAGCAGTAGAACTGAAAAAGTTTTCATCCGATTGACTCAAGCTTCTTCATTAGATTATCTAGTGAAGTACGATTTCAGCGATTGATTAACAACAACGAAAGTTATAAGCAATTAAAGTCGAGTTTTTTTGTCGAAAAACATTTTTTTGTCGCCATTTTGCGTCAATAAATTCTAAAAATATAATCATGTGTATTTTACTAGCGAAACTCATGAAGATAATAAAAAATTTGTTGTTTTTGTTCAAGTTAGAGTTGGATATGACTTATATTATTACCAAGAGTTGCTTAATCCAATGTTATACTATTTATATACCTTACATCTTAAATGTCATTTAAAAAAAAATCATGAAAAAAGCTTTATTTTTTTTAGCATTTGGTGGATATTACCCCTTAAAAGATGGTTTAAAGAATTCAATGACCTGACTAAATTGAAAGTATATATACATTTACTCCGGCCGATGCGAAGGTTTATCGAGACCACTTTAAATCTTTACAAAATAACTGCTTAATGTTCGCTCTTAAAGGACATAACTAGCCGCGCGACAAAAAAAAAGAAATAACGAAATGTTTCACGTTGGTCTCACCCAGTCGTTCAGAACGCTGCTGCTCCTGTTTGTGCTGCGCCTGCACGAGCTCTCCCGTTTTTCATCGGTGACTGTCCTGGGTTGGTCGCTGAGCCTCACAATCGCGGCGCATGACGATAAAAAGCAGTCGGTATGGTGCCTAGCAATGACCTTGTGGCTCACTTCGTTCGGGATCCGCGAACTCGTGGATAATTTCTGCGATGATTTCTATTGGCTTCAGACAATTCGCTGTGATCGGTCGCTAGGAACTGAAGAACTCGGTCGCCGAATTTCGCAGTCTCCAACGGCATACGTCGAGAAGGAGCAGTGGGTCTAGTGCCTGCATAGATGGCCTGGTAGCCCTGCCGGTCACGAAAGCCCAAATGGAGTCATAACACAAACTGTAACTCGACAATGGAAAGTTCTAAGTTGATGCCTAAATTACCTTTTGTTTAAGCTAACTGTTTTAGTTATAAATATAAGCTTTTTAACTCACATGTCCATCTTCACCTCTCAACGCATTTCATCTGTGAACCCCGAGAGCCCTAAAAAGGGAAGTTAATTCCTAGACTGATAAATGGAATGCACACATGTACCCTAAGACTATTAAGTTTCCGGAAAATCCTTTAAAACTCCTTTAAACTGTCCTTTAAAACAGCCCACGCTGAATATTTTCAAGGTTTTTTTTTTGGTAAGTTGATAGCGCTTTCCTTAATTACGACGCCTAAAATGAGCGCGATCTGAGCTGTTGAAATCAGTCGACCTCAGTAGTGTCCTGCGATTTTTACAATGCAAAAAAATATTGATCAAATTCAATTTTGTATTTCGAACCAAATTTCGTGTGCGTAGTCGTTGCGAATGTTGGAAGAGGCTTATGGTGAATCTATTCTAACGAAAACACAAGTCTACGACTGGTGCAAAGCTTTTAAGGATGGTCGAGAAACCGTCGAAAATATGCCTCGTATCGGTCGTCCTTCGTCGTCTAACACTGACGATAACATCAAAAAAGTGAAGGAAATCGTGCTCGCAAATCGTCATGCGAGTGTTAGAGAGATAGCACATAAGCTAAACATCAGCCGTGAAACAGCTCGTTTGATTTTGACGGATAGGCATGAGACGCGTCAATGCTCGGCTTGTTCCAAAAGAGCTGACGCGCCATCGCACCGGGCTCTACTTTTGAACGATTTTAAGACCAAAAACTCGTTTAATACCATCGATCAACCACCGTATTCACCGGATTTGGCCCCATGTGACTTTGTTTCCAAAACTCAGGTTATCACGCCGTGGTAGTGATTTGACAATCCTATCAGGTTTGGTTCCCATGCCTATGTTGGAAATGAGGAAATGACAATGCAAAAAATTTATACTTATTTCACATTAGTCTAACTGACATTTTGTTTTGTTTTTTTGCAAGATTTGAAGTTTGACATTTGGAAGATTTGAAGTTTGACAAAGACATTTTTTTTTACTTTTTTTTTGTACTTTTAACGAATTGAATTTTTAACAAATGAAATTTTCTTCTGTATAGTTAGGATTTAAAAATTAACTTTTGTATGTAGCCATATTGCAACTTACTATTTGTAGTGTTATTAAAATAAAAAAGGATATAAAAGTGAGTGAATTAAGTACAATTTTTAAAGTTATTGCTGTTACAATATCTATTGAACGTGTTGATTCAGCAAAGGTTTACTAATAATCGGTTACTAATAATATGTTCACAAAGACTGACGAGTAAAGGATTACAAAGCAAGCTGCACGTAGGCAGCGAATAAGCATAAAGCATTAGCACGAAAATACAAACGGTGCTTACACATGTGTATGTATATGTGTATAGTAGTGTACATGTATATATAATGCGTTGTCTTAAATTCATATTTCCAACAGTTCTTCTCAACGCAGTATATTTATTTTCAAATTAAAACAATCTTCAGTATAATAATTTTTCTTTTACATAAACAAAATCAAAAATTTAGTAATATGTACTTCAAAGTAGTCCCATTAAATTAATACATTTCTCATGTTTAATCCTGCTCAAATTCTTTGTTAACCCAGCAGCTATCATATTTTCTGTTGGGACATATTCAATATCAATATTTTTATACCCTTGAAAAAGGGTATTATAATTTTGTCCAGAAATGTGTAACGCATTAAAGGAAGCATCTCCGACCCCACAAAGTATATATATTCTTGATCAGCATCAACAGCCGAGTCGATATAGCCATGTCCGTCTGTCCGTCTGTTTCTATGCAAAAAATAGACAGTAGTTTTAAAGCTAGCGTTTTGAAATTTTTACCAGATCATTATTTTTGTTGCACGCAGATCAAGTTTAAGAATCGGTCGGATCTGACCACTATATCATATAGCTGCCATACAAACGACCGATATGAAAACAAGTCTTTGTATGGAAAACTTTTTTGTTTTCCGAGCTATTGCAACCGAATTCAACACTTATTCATTTGACATAGCCATACACGATTTGTAAAAGTTTTATCTGGATCGGACCACTATATCGTATAGCTGCCATACAAACGACCGATATGAAAACAAGTCTTTGTATGGGAAACTTTTTTGTTTTCCAAGCTATTGCATCCGATTTCAAAATTTATTTATTTGACATAGCCATACACGATTTGTGAAACTTTGGTCCGGGTTGGCAAAGTATATCATATAGCTGCCATACAAACGACCGATATGAAAACAAGTCTTTGTATGGAAAACTTTTTGTTTTCAAGGGTATACCATCTTCGGCAAGCCGAAGATAACTTTTCTCACTTGTTTCTTTATACATTTCTCTGACGTGGTCGTATTTTATATCTATGTGTTTACTCCTTGCATGGAACTTTGGATTCTTAACTAAGCATTGAGCACTTTGGTTATCGCTGTACACCGGTATCATCTCAAGGCATCCAAATCCCATTTCCCCAATCAGCTTCTTTATGTACACCGCTTCTTTAGCTGCCGTTCATGAGGCTATGTGCTTGTCCTCTGTGCTGCTTAGGGCTACAATACTTTGTTTCTTAGACTCCCAGCTGAAGACAGAACCTGCTGCAAAGAAGGCCCAGCCAGTAAATGATTTTCGATCGGTGGAATCGCCAGCCCAATCCGCATCCACGTAACAGTGTATGTTCTGCCCAGACTTATTGTAATGGAGCTGCACCTCGGATGTGCCTCTTAAGTAGCGGAGAATACGTTTGGCACCCGCTTCGTGCTCCTTGTCTGGATATGCATTTCTTTGAGCAAGTTTTACTGTAGAATGTAGTATGTCTGGTCTAGTAGTCATCGCCGGATACAGAAGAGACCCTATCAGCGACTGGTAAATGGTGTCGTTAGCTCGGTCACAGTCCTCGTTTGTGCAATTAACTTGATGGCCAGCTCCTAATGGTATACAGTTGGACTGACAGTTTTGCATTATTCAGAAGTGCCTCAATATATTTCTTGCTACCAATTCAATTTTAATGCTTAGGTTTCTCCATCTCTCTCAATTTCCATGCCTACCACATCGAACTCCTTAGAGATGAGCGTCTTAATCTCGTTGAGATCATCATTGTCAGAACTTGCTATAATCAGGTCATCAACGTATACAACAATAATGCCTCCAGCTTTGCGTACAAGCCATATAATGACTTGTGAAGTTGCAGGACTCGTTGTGGATGCTGCTCGTCGATGAAACCTTCAGGCTGCCGTATGTACACCACATCATGTAAGTCACCATTCAAAGACGCCGATGATACATCCATTTGGTGAATGTATCTGACAACTGGGGAAAAAGTTTCCCAATAATAAATACCCCAGCGCTGAGAGCACCCCTTGGCAACCAGCCGTGACTTGAAGCAATCAACACTTCCATACTTATCACGCTTGACGGTTAACACCCACTTCCATCCAATGGGCTTCTCGCCTTTTGGCAGATCTACTAGGGACCAAGTTCCATTATCCGGTAGACTAGTCATCTCCTTCTGAAGTGAAGCCTTCCATCTGTTCCCATGAGGCGAGCTTAAGGCCTCATCTAAGCTTTTCGGGACAGCAATGTCAGTTGAGTGAACGTTTAGCATCTGGTATTGTTTTCTCGGGCGCCCTGGCAGTCCAGTATGTATTATTTTCGGTCGCCCAGGGCCTCTTCTAAGAGCATCTCGAGTATTAGTTTGATGGTCACCTTCTGGAGTCTCATCTTCATCATTTGACAGACCGTCGGTAACTGCTTCTCTGAAATTTCAGTATAATACTTACATACAGCTGCCGGAGTGTAGCAATAAAATTTAACAATCAGACTCAGTTTCCGCACTATGTTCATTGGAGGATTTGGTCCTTTGTAGGTCTTCCTCGATAAATATGACATCTCAAGCCTCAACAATTCCTTGCTTATCAGGGTTATAAAGGCGGTAAGCCGTTGCCGTCTCAGAATGTCCAACCATGATATGCTCTACGCCCTTTGGAGTGAACTTCTTTTTACACGTTTTGTCCAGAACATTAGTCTTAGCACCAAATACTCTGAGGTGCCCAACAAATGCCTTTCTTCCTGCCCACACCTCAAAAGGTGTCAAAATAGGCAGCGTAATGTCTCCGCACAAGTCCTCAAGTATGAGGCTGTTTTGATTTTCTCCGCCCAAAACCTCTCAGGGAGACCAGCATTCAATAACATGCTCCTCGCCATCTTTACCATTCATACCATTGAATACCGGGGTATTCAGAACTGTCAATTGTCGCTTGATGCCACTGTTCACTAACAATTGTTTAAATGGGCCACTCATGTATTCACGACCGTTGTCGCTTCTCAGCGCTTTCAGTTTCTTGTTGCTTTGATTTTTCGCAAATGATTTAAAATCTTTAAATTTGTCCAAAATTTCGTCCCGCCATTTTAAAAAATTACCAAACATGTATCTAGATCGGTCATTTATAAAAGTTACAAAATACCGTGCACCACCAATAGATTCTATGTTCATTGGACCGCAAATGTCAGTGTACACCAAAGCTAATACTGTTGCGCGATTTTCACATGCCTTTGGAAATTTCTTGACACAAACTTTTCTTTTTGCACATGACTCACACACGTTTCCACTATTTAGTTTTGATTTTATGCCTTTTAGCAAATTTTCTTGAATCATTTTGTTAAGACTACCAAAGCTTAAGTGTCCGAATGCGACGAAGATACTTGTGAACTGAAGCAGTCGTGTTTTCAAATATAAACAAATTTTGCCGTTTTTGCGCTTCAAGTATAACTGTGCTATTACTCTCAATTATTTTTGCATTATTTTTAGAAAAGTTAGCTATAAGTCCATTGTCCATCGCCTTTGCCTGTCGGTGGCAGGCAAAGTTACACTGCAGTTCTTTTTTATACAGCACATCAACTAGTTTAATTACAAACTCATGCCATTTCACTAGCACTGTACCACGACCTAGAACTGTTATCTGCAAATAGTACATTCTTCTGATGTGGCTTGAAATCAGTAAAGTATAAACGATCGCAACACAAATGAGCTGTGGCGCCGCTATCGTGACATCACGCATTTCTGGGAATTTCGCTCGCATGAGAGCCTTAGCACAAAACAGAATACGATTTTTCTTTTGCACTATTCTCGGACTCACTTTTCAAGTTATTTCTTTGTTTACATTTTGCAGCTTTGTGACCCAGCTTCCCGCATTCCCAACACTGTAGCGATTTTGTCGCGTTTCTCTGTTTGCCGCTAACTGGACCGTTATTTTTCTTGTACTTCGTTGCTTTTGCTTCTTTCATAGGTACTACATACACTTTTCTATTAACGCTCTCTGACTTTTCTGCATTGGCCTTGTGCCTTTCAGCTTCATCTAGAAGTTTCGATTTCACAATGTCAAATGAATGTAACTCGTCACGAGTTTGCATAGCGACCACGAAATGCTCGAAACTTCTTGGCAGACTTGTTAATAACATGATGACATGATAACAGACTTGTTAATAACAAGTCTATGTCGATCTCTGCTAATTTATTTGTGATTTCCACAGGTTATTATTTTCTTCCATTTTCAGACGCAATAATTATTGGTAAAGTTGCACTTGGTGTATTGGACCGGTCAGTGTTTGTACTTTCTTTAACACCTACCATGCTTCTGACGAAGTTAATCACGACTTGACATGCAATCTTTAAGAAGACTCAGTATTATGTAAGCTAATGCTTTTTGATCCGATTTTGTCCACAGTTTTAACTCTGCTTCTGCCTCAGGCTTTACAAAATCACCACACGCGACGTTCCATAAATCATTTGTTATTAAAACACTCTTCATCGATAATGCCCACATATTATAATTTCCATCGCACAGTTTTTCAATTTGCAATGACATATTAATTTTGAAATTGTTTCACACGACGCGGATTCGTTTAAGAGATTATTAAATTAGAAAATTAAAAAATTAAACTTTCTCTTATGAGTCACTAAACAGAAAGTCCCGAATTACTTTATGAAAAAGTCAAATTCACTTTCAATCACACTGGCACGCTAGTCTGGCCCCATAACCTTTTAAACGTGTTGATTCAGCAAGATTTATTAATGATTGACGAGTAAAGGATTACAAAGCAAGTTGCACATAGGCAGCGAATAAGCATAAAGCGTAAGCACGAAAATACAAACTGTGCTTACACGTGTGTATGTATATGTGTATAGTAGTGTACATGTATGTATAATGCGTTGTCTTAAATTCATATTTTCAACAATATTAAATAAAAAAAATTAATTTTTTTGTGTTTCTGAATTGGATATTTTTAGCCCATCTTTATGAACTATCTTTTGGTCGTATCGACTTCATATGGTCGAGTATATTAATTGTTCAACTTATGACCTGTTTTTTTTTTTCAATAAAACGTGATCCATTTTAGCTCAAAACTTAAGCAACTTTTGTAAAAGTTAATTATTTGTTTACGGTTGTTTAAATCAAAGAACAATCAAACTTTTTTGGATGCGTGTTCTAGTCTAAAGTAAGATTTTTTATAATAAAATATATAATAGGTTTACACTGTTTATACAATTAAATTATTTTGGTAGTTTTTCGTTACAAAATACTAGTTCACATAGACATATGAGCGCATGTGATTATCTACTTTTGTAGTAACGGTTCAGCCGAAGTCAGCGATCTTCTTACACTTTCCCTTGGGCTGAACCGTTTACTTTAACATTATGTTTTAACAAAATATTCGGCTCTTTTTGTATACAGTCGTATTTTTTTTTGTATAAATAGTTTAATTTTTTTTTTTTATACCCTTGAAAAAGGGTATTATAATTTTGTCCAGAAATGTGTAACGCATTAAAGGAAGCATCTCCGACACCACAAAGTATATATATTCTTGATCAGCATCAACAGCCGAGTCGATATAGCCATGTCCGTCTGTCCGTCTGTCCGTTTCTATGCAAAAAATAGACAGTAGTTTTAGCGTTTTGAAATTTTTACCAGATCAATATTTTTGTTGCACGCAGATCAAGTTTAAGAATCGGTCGGATCGGACCACTATATCATATAGCTGCCATACAAACGACCGATATGAAAACAAGTCTTTGTATGGGAAACTTTTCCAAGCTATTGCAACTGAATTTAACATTTATTCATTTGATATAGCCATACACGATTTGTGAAAGTTTGGTCCGGATCGGACTTCTATATCATATAGCTGCCATACAAACGATCGATATGAAAACAAGTCTTTGTATGGAAAACTTTTTTGTTTTCAAGGGTATACCATCTTCGGCAAGCCGAAGATAACTTTTCTCCCTTGTTTTTTTATTATTTCATTATAATTTATGATGTCAATCATGAATACAAAATTTTTAATATGTCTTTATGTACTACTTGTTTTTTTATTATTATTGTTTGATATTATTATATTGTCTTTTTCTTCTATCTTTTCTACCTTATAGGGTCCCGTATATTTACAATATAGTTTATGTCATACTTCATTTCTTAATAAAACCTTATCTCCTACTGATATTTCTATATTTTTCGTATTTAAATCATAATTTTCCTTATTTTTTCTTTTATGTTCTTCAAGCATAGTTCGAGCTTTCTTATATGCTACTTCCAATCTAAATTTATTTTCCTTAGCATAATCATCTATGTTATAAATTGGTTCTATGCTAGTTATATTATTAAAATGTTTGGGTAAGTTATTTGTTCTACCAAATACTAACTCATATGGAAAATAAATATATACATACCATAGAGGGTGTTGTATTAAAACAGTAGACAAAATACTGCAGCTATACGTCCCAATCAGTCTTATCAATCGATATGTAAGATTGTATATATTCATTTAAAGTTCTATGACTTCTTTCGACTACACCTACTGTCTGATGGTGATGAGCGGTAGACGTTAAAATGTTTGCATTAATCAGTGATATTTGAATTCTTATACTCTGTACCCATATCCGTGACGAACGTCTTCATCGAACCGTAAGTCAGAATAAAAGATTCGAAAATTGCCATAGCGAAGGTACTTGCGCTTTTGTTTGGTATGGGTATAGCAACTAAATATTTAGTTAAGTCACAAATGAGGGTGACTGCATATTCATTGCCGTTATCCGACTTTGGTAGAGGACCTATAGTTTCCACCATCACATTGTCGAAAGCATGTTCAGGGATATCAGTAATAGCCATTGGAGTCTTTGTATGCTTGGTTACTTTAGATTTTTGGCATTTTTGACATTTTTTTTTGGTAGTCTGTTATTTCTTTAGACATACCTTTTCAATAATAATATCTTTTTACCTTGGCCAAGGTTTTTGAAATGCCTGTATGTCCTCCTTGTAATGGATCGTCATGTAGTGGAGACATTGCTTCTTTTTCTCTTTGATTATTTATTAAGGTCACCGGGTTGAGTAGCGCTACTCTTAACTTTTTCAATATTTTGTTGACCATTTTTTTTAAATATCAATTGAAATGTATTCAAAGATATTCAATTAAATCAATGCCTATTATTCCATCACATGGTATTGGGAATTGTTGATCTACTATATGAAAATTGTGTGGAATTGTACTACTGTGGGCAAAAAGTAAGGTGAATTTCCAATTTAAACTTCGAGGGCCTAACATTTCGGGCTAGTTCTTTTTTCTTGAGTTGGTAGGACTGCTAATGACATCTGGGACAAATTTCATGTCAATGTCATCATCAGTAATATATTTACGCTTATATTTACCAAACGACCACGAGTGCATGTTTCGATTTTTACAATGTCTGATTTAATTGAGCAAAGAAGTGCCATCAAATTTTATTTGCGGAATGAAATTTCGGCTGCGGAAACGTTGAGGATGTTGCGGAAGGCCTTTGGTGATTCTACCATGTCGCAGAAAATTGTTTATAAGTGGTACAAAGACTTCAAAGAGGGTCGAGAACGTGTTGATGACTTGAAGCGCTCCGGACGACCATCGACGTCAACAGATGACCAACACGTCAATAAAGTGAAGGAATTAGTGCTCGAAAATCGTCGGTTGACTGTTAGAGAACTTACTGATATGATCGGGATATCAGAAGGATCTGTGAAAACAATTTTGAAAGACCATTTGGGCCTACGAAAAAAATCTCAAATCTCGTTTGGTACCAAAAACGCTCAATGCACCATCTCACACTGCACTCGTTCTTCGTGACCATTTCGCCAAAAATTCCACGCATATCATTCCGCAACCACCATATTCGCCTGATTTGGCTCCGTGTGACTTCTGGCTATTCCCAAAACTCAAGAGACCACTCCGGGGAACGCGTTTCGAGTCGATTGAGGAGATAAGAGCTGAATCGAAGAAGGCGCTGATGGCTATACCGGAAAGGGACTATTTGGCATGTTTCGAGGATTGGAAAAAACGTTGGCATAAGTGTATTTTATCGGGAGGGGATTACTTCGAAGGGGATGAAATTGATGTAGAAGAATAAATAAAGATTTTTCATTTTACAAACAAATTCAGCTTACTTTTTGCCCACAGTAGTATATTTATCTGTATCTCAATTGACATTAAACCTTTGGATTCAATAATTTCTTGGCTAATGCCTTGGATATTAATTCTACTGTATTGTCATCTTGTATGTTATTGAAGTAATCGGCTTCTTCTATTAAAATTGAAATGCACACCTGTGTCAACTAAGAAAATTAATCTTTTTTCCAGAGCTCGCAAATAAAAGTTGACCGTTTCTTGCAGTCACCAAATAACAGTTCTTTGCGCACCACTTGCGCAAAAAGTCAGACAAGAGCCGTTCACCAGTGTCTCTTGAACGAACGGTCTGTGCTCAACCAAAAACTAATTTCGTGTTTCCCTTTTGTTTTGCTCAGTCACTGACCGTTTTGCAACGAGCGAAGAAAATAAAAAAGTCTTTTGCATTTGTATAAGTGTGTGTATATGCGAATGATTAGTCTATTCTATGATAGTCTATATCTAAAAAACTGGTCCAAATCTACCGTACCGTTTACGATGAGCCTTTCGTTTTTTCGCTTATCTGCTGACCCTCAATGAGCGAGCGTTCAGTCGGATTGCTTTCTCTGAGTTGTTGTTCAGTGAGTATATCAAGAACCACGCAACTGAGAGCAGTTAACCGACAACCATAACACAGAGAAACGAAAAGTTCTGTTCAGAGCGAGAGCACACGTGCGTCGTGTTTTTCGGTTGTGTTAGAGAGCAGACCGCAAAACGAAAAACGGTCAACTGTTATTTGCGAGCTCTGCTTTTTCCTGATGCCGCGTGATTCAATGAAATAAATATATTTATACTGAGATTGATTGAATAAACCTTTGCTTTGTCTGTCTATTCCTGTGTATCTGAGGGCTGATGAGAGTTTCACGAATTATTTTGGGCTACTCTCAAATTTCCATAGTTGTTATTATTATTTTCATTCTGGTTATTTCGGCTACCTCTATTCGATTTGCTACGACCTCTATAATTATTACCATTATTTTGGTTGTAATTATTGCCGTTATAACCATTATTGTTATAGTTTCTATAACGGCCATTGCCTCATTACATCAATTGCGTCGCTGGTACTTATTCTGGTGGCATGATGTGCTGGTAAACCTTCATCGATATACGAGGCTTCTAGGAGCTTATGTAAATTCTCCACATCGGTAGTAAACTGTGTTGCTGTTTTGCTCTTCTGTTTTACCATTGACAATTTTGCCTTGATGTTTTGGGATGTCTTGTGGTATGCGTACATATGTATATATTTAAAGTACATATCTACATAGAGTACAATGTACTCAGAATATTTGCATAAATAAATAACACAATTACATACGCATTGGCAGTGCTAGCATAAACAATAATGTTCAAGTGGAAGCGTTATATGATCGCCCGCTTCTGAAGCACACTGCACAAATGCATGGTCAGCATTCCCACGCTAACCAAAAGCCCACTATATACATACTGGCGCATATAGCATTTTCCCCCAACTCTTTTATCATACATATATAACAGCCGATTCTCTGCCGACTTCGCCAGGCAGCGAAAGCTTAATTCATAGCCTAAGAAGAATATTATGTTAGCTTTAAGAATGATTCGCATTGGAGAACTGAAGCAAGAATAACCTAGTAATAAACGGAGCTATGCTCCTCAAAGAATAAAAAGGACTTTCCATTTCACCAAATCACGGAGCTATGCTCCATGATTAAACACAAAGGACATCGGACATTACATGGCGACCGTGACCTGGATCAAGGACCTTGGATCTAGGACGCAAGAAGTAGGAACTCATCGCCCTGCACGCTAAGGACTAAAGTTCCAGTCTATATCAAAATTATACTGGACTGGACTGGAAATACGGATGAAAGACATCCCAGACAAAATTCTTACGGATGGAATACAAAATTCTTACGGATGGAAACCAAAATTCTGAGTGAGTAGAGTGAGGCAATGGGAAATAAGCGCGGCGGTGTGCGGCAAAAATTAAAAACGAGAATAGCTCACCTAAGATGGCTATTATATTCTCAAACGCCACCACCAGCCTGGTCAACTGCTCGCAAATTACAAGCAGAGCTTGACTTCTTACAAGAAGAATTAAAGAAAAAAGCGCCAATAAAAACCCAAAGCCCAACTCTCTCATTTATAAAAACCATAAATAATACAAAAAACAAATCCGCAACACCACCACCCAGAGCCAGCATACCAGTCTACAAGGAACAATGCCCGTTGGACTGCGAGGGACTATGGAGCGCCTATTGCAAGTACACTTGCAAACATTGTAAGGACATTAACCAGAAGAAGGAGGCCTGTGCGACAACCAGCACCGGCACCGCTTAACGCGCAAGTTAAGCCAGCAAGGAAACCGACAGCGCTTCCTAGAGCGCAAATTTTTTTTTAAATAGCACTGCGTTGCAAAATTTTTTTTGAGTGCACTGCGATGCATATTTTTTTTTCTTAACTATAAAAACCAAAAATTGTAAAATTGAGCGGAAACATTTCTGCCCGATGAGCAGTATAGCCTGTAAAGCTATACAAAAACAATAGGCAGGAACATATGAAAAAAAAACGTAAATGAAACGTAAATGTCAATAGTGACAAACAGAATATATAAGGAAGAAATTTTTGAAAAAACTGTAGAAATTTTAAAACCCAATATGGGCTTAATTGATACAAAAACAGTGGATTCCACTGCAAATGTTATAAACAAAGTGGAGATAGAATCTAACAATTTAAGCTACATAACAATACTATTGTTAGCAATTTTTATATTAATGTTGATACATGCACTCATAAAAGTGTACAAACTCCACAACAAATGTTTAAAGAAGCGCTATAATAGCAGGGCCAATGGCCTAGAAACAATTTAATTTTTAAATAATGATGTCATTAATGGAATAAAAAATAATAATAAAATCAAAAAAAAAAAATCTTCCTTCTAAAGACTTAAAATGTCTCAAATAAATTATGGATTGGCAAAATTTAAAAGCCATTTTAAATGAAATAAAAGAAAAATTTGATAAGTCTTATAAATGTTTGTCTCAGAATAGAACTGTTCAAAAACAAACTGCTAGTAAGCATATAACTATTCTGGTAGAATCATTCAATCAGGCTAGATCCCTTATACATGACCAAAGAGGGAAACTAGATAAAAAACAGTGGACAACAGTGTCCAAATTTTTGATTAGATTAAGAAGTAATCTAATAAATATCAAAGAAAGGTTCGATCTAAACATATCGATACCAACAATCCTTAATTCCCCTTTGACTCTAAGTGAAGGAGAAACAGAATCACTAAATGATTCTGACTCGGAACTAGAAATCAAAGAAGAAGATCTGAACGATCTAACAATACCAGCAATGTTACAATTGCCAGAAGATTCAGGAAATACAGAAGATCAGCAAATACAATTAAACAAAATGACAGACAATTCAGCCGCCATCAGGGCCTACATAAAGGAAGTGTCGAGCGCAGTACCGGAGTTTGATGGACAAAAGATCCATCTTCAGAGGTTTATTATGGCCATTAAATTAGTAGACCTTGCAAAAGGACCATTTGAGGACATTGCAGTCCAAGTAATAAAATCAAAATTGATTGGCACTACTCTGAACCTGGTACTGAGCGAATCCACAATTGTAGCAATAATTAATAAACTACAAACTTCAATTGTTGGGGAAACATCCCAAAACATCAGGGCAAAATTATCCACTGTACAACAAAGAGGCAAAACAGCTACACAGTTCACAACCGAAGTTGATAATTTACGTAAGCTCTTAGAAGCCTCGTATATCGATGAAGGTTTACAAAGTGAGCAAGCCAACAGATTGAGTACTAGGGATGCCATCGATGTCATGATCAAAAAGACCGAACACGAAAGTGTGAAAACTGTGCTAGAAGCAGGTACGTGCACAACTATGGACGCTGCCATAGGTGCGTACATAAGAACTAGCACCAGAGTAACCGGAAATGTGAATCATGTAATGTATTCAAAGAGAGGTTACTCAAACTCTAACTATAGAGGCCAAGGTTATAGAGGTAATGGTCGCGGCAGAGGCCATTACAATAACCGATACAATAACAATTACGGCAATAACGGTAACCAAAATAATGGTAACAATTATAGAGGCCGTGGCTACTCAAATAGAGGAAGCCCAAACAATCAGAATAGACTTAACAATAATAATGGTAATGTGAGAGTAACCCAAGATAATTCGGGAAACTCGCAACAACCCTCAGATATAAGGCAATAAATAAAGCTCATGTACATTCAATCAATCTAAGTATAAATATATTCATTGCATTTGACCATGTGGCAACAGGAAAAAGATTAATTTTCTTAGTTGACACGGGTGCAGATATATCAATATTAAAAGAAGAAGCCGACTACTTCAATAATATCCAAGATGACAGTATAATAAACATTCAAGGCATAAGCCAAGAGATTATTAAATCTAAGGGCTTAACCTCAATAGAGCTACAAACCGATAAATACATAATCCCTCATAATTTTCATATTGTTCATCAACAATTTCCCATACCATGCGACGGAATAATTGGCATGGATTTTATAAAAAAATTTAACTGCCAATTAGACTTCAAACCAAAAGAAGATTGGTTTATGATTAGACCCAATAATTTGAAATTTCCGATTTATGTTCCAATAACATACACCTCTGGTAATAATAAAATATCATTACCAGCTAGATCACAAGTTGTCCGAAAAATCAATATAACTTCAATTGAAGATGCAAATATATTGATCCCAAACCAAGAAATAGAAACTGGTATTTATGTAGCGAATACCATTTCAACATCAAACGATGTTTATATCCAAATATTAAATACGCATCATACTGATAAACTAGTAGATGCAAACAATTTAAAATACGAGCCATTTTCAAACTATGATGTGGTTCAACCAAATAAAGAAACCAGAGAACAAACTGTCATGTCTCAATTGTCAAAAAATTTCCCATCACAATTCAAAACACAGCTGACAAAGCTTTGTAGTAAGTACACTGATATATTTGGTCTGACAACAGAACCAATATCGGCTAATAATTTATACAAACAAAGATTAAGATTGAAAGATGATGAGCCAATATATATTAAAAATTATAGAAATCCTCATAGTCAAAAAGACGAAATTCAAGAACAAGTACAAAAATTGATCAATGATAAAATAGTCGAACCATCAGTATCGGAATACAATAGTCCATTACTATTAGTACCGAAAAAATCTCTTCCAGGCTCAGATGACAAGAAATGGCGATTAGTAATTGACTATCGTCAAATCAATAAAAAACTGTTGTCTGATAAATTTCCACTCCCTAGAATTGAAGATATTTTGGATCAACTAGGTCGAGCCAAATATTTTTCATGCCTCGACTTGATGTCAGGTTTTCACCAAATTGAACTTGAGAAGAGTTCAAGAAATATAACTTCATTCTCAACAACAAACGGTTCATATCGTTTTACGCGATTACCATTTGGACTAAAAATAGCGCCGAATTCTTTTCAAAGAATGATGACTATTGCATTTTCTGGCCTTGAGCCAACGCAAGCATTTATCTATATGGATGATTTAATAGTAATAGGTTGTTCCGAAAACCATATGATTAAAAACTTATCAGATGTTTTTGACAAATGCAGGAAATTCAATCTAAAACTACATCCAGAGAAATGTTCATTCTTTATGCGTGAAGTCACCTTTTTGGGACATAAATGCACAGATAGAGGAATACTGCCAGATGACAAGAAGTATGATGCCATCAAAAATTACCCAGTACCTCATGATGCAGATAGCGCAAGGCGTTTCGTTGCATTTTGTAACTATTATAGAAGATTCATAAAAAACTTCGCCGACTATTCACGGCACATAACTAGATTATGTAAAAAGAATGCTCCTTTTGAATGGACAGAAGACTGTCAAAAAGCATTTTTACACTTAAAAACCAAACTGATGGAACCTACTCTCTTACAATACCCCGATTTTAACAAAGAATTTTGTATTACAACAGATGCTAGCAAAATGGCATGTGGCGCAGTCTTATCTCAAGACCACAATGGCCACCAACTTCCAGTTGCATACGCATCGAGATCATTTACTAAGGGCGAGAGTAATAAAAGTACTACTGAGCAGGAATTAGCAGCAATACATTGGGCAATAACCCACTTCAGACCCTATATCTATGGTAAACATTTTACAGTCAAAACTGATCATAGACCACTAACCTTTTTATTTTCAATGACTAATCCTGGCTCAAAATTGACTCGTATGAGACTTGAATTGGAGGAATATAATTTTACAGTAGAGTATCTGAGAGGTAAAGATAACTATGTAGCTGATGCGTTATCAAGAATAACCATCAAAGAATTGAAGGATATAACCGGAAATATTAAGAAAGTCACTACAAGATTACAAAGTAGACAAAAATCCTGCGCAGGAGAAACAAACAAATCTGAATTGCATACGCAATCAACAGAAAAAGCTTCAATGCCCAACGTATACCAAGTCATCAATAATGACGAGGTACGTAAAGTAGTGACCTTGCAAGTAAAAAATATGATATGTTTCTTTAAACATGGAAAAAAGATTACTGCAAGATATGAAATCGATGATTTATATACAAATGGAGTTCTTGATTTAGATCAATTTTTCCAAAGGCTTGAAATGCAGGCCGGTATATATAAAATCAATCATCTAAAAATGGCACCGTGGGAAAATATCTTTGAATACGTTTCAATAGATAATTTTAAGCAAAAGGGCAATAAGATACTAACAAAATTAAGAGTAGCGCTACTCAACCCGGTGACCTTAATAAACAATGAAAAAGAAAAAGAAGCTATTTTGTCTACACTACATGATGATCCATTACAAGGAGGTCATACAGGCATTGCAAAAACCTTGGCCAAGGTCAAAAGACATTATTTTTGGAAAGGTATGTCTAAACAAATAACAGACTACATTAAAAAATGTCAAAAATGCCAAAAAGCGAAAATAACAACGCATACAAAGACCCCAATGACTTTAACTGAAACCCCTGATCATGCTTTCGACAGAGTGATAGTGGACACTATAGGTCCTCTACCAAAGTCGGAAAATGGCAACGAATATGCAGTCACTCTCATTTGTGATTTAACTAAATATTTAGTTGCAATACCCATACCGAACAAAAGCGCAACAACAGTCGCTAAAGCAATTTTTGAATCATTTATTCTTACTTATGGTCCAATGAAGACGTTCATTACGGACATGGGTACAGAGTATAAGAATTCAATCATTACAGACCTTTGCAAACACCTGAAAATTAAAAACATAACGTCTACCGCTCACCACCATCAAACAGTAGGTGTAGTCGAAAGAAGTCATAGAACTCTAAATGAATACATTCGATCTTACATATCGGTTGATAAAACTGATTGGGATGTATGGCTTCATTATTTCGTCTATTGTTTTAATACAACCCCTTCTATGGTACATAATTATTGTCCATATGAACTTGTTTTTGGTAGAACAAATAATTTACCCAGAAATTTCACTAATATAACTAGCATAGAACCAATATACAATATAGATGATTATGCTAAGGAAATTAAATATAGATTAGAAGTAGCATATAAAAGAGCTAGAACTATGCTTGAAGAGCATAAAAGAAAAAATAAGGAAAATTATGATTTAAAAACAAAAAATATAGAAATAACAGTAGGAGATAAAGTTCTATTAAGAAATGAAGTAGGTCATAAATTAGATTTTAAATACACGGGACCCTATAAGGTAGAAAAGATAGAAGATAGAGACAACATAACAATATCAAATAATAAAAATAAAAAGCAAATAGTACATAAAGATCGATTAAAAGCTTTTTATTCATAAATGACGTCATGATTTAAAACAAAAAGCATTATAATAATGAAAAAAAAAAAATACAATTAAAGATGTCAAAAAGAAAAAGAAATACAAAAAAAAAAAAAAAAAAAAATAATAATAATAAATAATAATAATAATAATAATAATAATAGAATAAAATAACTACACTATGTTACGTTATTTTTAAAAAGGAGGGAGATGTGGTATGCGTACATATGTATATATTTAAAGTACATATCTACATAGAGTACAATGTACTCAGAATATTTGCATAAATAAATAACACAATTACATACGCATTGGCAGTGCTAGCATAAACAATAATGTTCAAGTGGAAGCGTTATATGATCGCCCGCTTCTGAAGCACACTGCACAAATGCATGGTCAGCATTCCCACGCTAACCAAAAGCCCACTATATACATACTGGCGCATATAGCATTTTCCCCCAACTCTTTTATCATACATATATAACAGCCGATTCTCTGCCGACTTCGCCAGGCAGCGAAAGCTTAATTCATAGCCTAAGAAGAATATTATGTTAGCTTTAAGAATGATTCGCATTGGAGAACTGAAGCAAGAATAACCTAGTAATAAACGGAGCTATGCTCCTCAAAGAATAAAAAGGACTTTCCATTTCACCAAATCACGGAGCTATGCTCCATGATTAAACACAAAGGACATCGGACATTACAGTCTCACCAATAATTGAAGTTTGCAATTTATTAATTATTGCTAGAATTTTTGTTTCATCCTGTACCATGTTCAAAGTTGTGCCAATCAATTTTGTTTTTATTACTTGGACTGCAATGTCCTCAAATGTACCTTTTGCAGGGTCCACTAATTTGATTGCCATTATGAACCTTTGAAGATGGATTTTTTTTCCATCGGAATCTAGTACTGAACTAGACACTTCCCTTATATACGCCCTTATGGTTGCTGAATTGTCTGTTAAGATCTTCCTCTTTAATTTCTGTGTCTGAATCACATGATTCAGCTGTTTCCTCACTAACTTCTAGTGTCAAAGAGGATTTTAAAATTGTGAGTATAGATATATCCAACTTGTATTTTTCCTTTATATGTATAAGGTTTTTCCTAAGTTTTATCAAAAATTTGGACGCTGATGTCCACTGCTTTTTATCTAACTTTCCTCTCTGGTTATGAATGAGAGTTCATTTTTCATTAAAGCAATCTACTAAAGCTGCTGTATGTTAATTTGCAGTTGCTTTCTGTATTGGCCTATTCTGAGACAAACATTTGTATGATTTGTTAAATTTGTCTTTAATTTCATTAATGGTGGCTTCTACATTTTTCGAATCCATATTTAAGTAAAAACATTTTTAATGTACATACATATTTAAAAATTTAATTATTAGAACAATTTTTTCTTTATATTGTATATTATTAATTAATCCACTGCCTCCTTTTTGGGTATCTACTGTCTTCTTTTTGTGGTACTGTCTTCTTTTGGGTATTTACTGTCTTAGTTTTTATTAAGCCCATTTTGGGGAAAATATGTAAAAATTTTTTTTTGTTTACTTTTAATTATTTTGAGACTATCTGTGTCTTCTTTTTAATATACTTTACTTATTTTTTTCAAAATTGACCTTTTCATACACTTAGTTTTCCTACCTGTAGTTTTCGCATAGCTTTACAGGCTATACTGCTCATCGGACAGAAGTGATTTCGCTCAATGTTACAAGACTTTCTTAATTATTAATTTTATTTATTAATTTTGCGCATTTTTGTTTTTTTTTTTTTTGTTACTGATGATCCTGCACCTTGGGTTATGCTGCCGGCATCTGTGCCCTTTGAGTGGCACTGTCGGTTCCTTGGGCCAGCTTGAAGCGCTAGACGGTGCTTGTGCTGGATGATGCACAGGCCTGTTGTGAGGTGCAACTCTTCGCAATCCGGTGGACACTGCTTTTTGTATCTTGGTGGAATGGCCCTGTGTGGTGAAATGATTTTTTTATTCTCTATACTATGTAACGATTTTATTTCTGAGTGAGTTGGACACCAGGTTTTCCTTTGCGCTTTTGATAAATGATCCCGCAAAAAGTCGAGCTCTAATTGTAACTTCTGAGGCGTCGAACATGCAGGTGGTGCCGTTCGAGTTTATAGTAACCACCTTAGATGTGCTATTCTCGATTTTATTTTCTTTTTCGCGCCATCGTGCTTTTTACCCATGTCACACTCTACTCACTCAGATTTTTCCTTTGTAATTTCATGCGAGCCGTGACGCCTTCCAAAACAAAAAATTTTAATTTGTGGTTGTAGCTTTGCCAGTTTCGTTAAAAAAAATTTGTCTTAGTCCCTCGAAGATAAGAGGCTCCTGTTACGGTCGCCATGCAATGGTTACGTGTTTAAATGGCCACGTGATTTTAAGGACGGTCGTTATATATAAAGTCCAGGGAGCAGGGAGGTCCCGCTCCGAAATCTATTCTTCTAGTGTTCTCAATATCAGCTTATAAAGGGTCGCTTAGCCTTTAAATATATTAATCTCATCTTAGCTTGTAGAAAGAGTGTTCTATGAGCGCATGTGATTATCTAGTTTTGTAGTAACGGTTCAGCTGAAGTCAGTTTTCTTCTTACACTTTCCCTTGGGCTGAACCGTTTACTTTAACATTATGTTTTAACAAAATATTCGGCTCTTGTTGTATACAGTAGATACCGAATATGTACGCATACCACAGTTGGTTGCAGTTGTTTTAGTTTTTAGTGCCTTTAGACTTCCCTTTCCATATTGATATCTATTGACCTTCGCTAAGGTTTTTGTAAATCCTGTGTAACATGTTTGTCTATGATCTTCATGGAAGGTAAACAGTATTTCTTCTTTCTCTGTTTTATTATTAAATGCTTAAGTAGCGCATATCTTAATGATCACAATATTTTATTACCCAACAAATTTAAAGAATATAGTTTAAAAGATATTTTCGCTCGGTTTCTGTTTAAGTTGGCTATCAAATATACCGGCTGGCTTTTCGAGTCCTTAAAAAAAATTACCTATGTCGGGAATTCCATTCCATTCCAATTCCATGTACGACATTTATTCTAAGATGTTTCTTTGTTATTTAATATAAATGTTGCTACGAGTGATTAATTTCAACTTCCGATATTTCTCTGTGTGATTCACTGCTTTCTTCTTCTTTAACTTTATTCCGTGTTCCCTTTCTGCTGCAGGGTTGCAAACTTCCTTCTTTTAGAGGGATGGCAACACATATTGCGATGCCAACTTACAAACATATCGCTAACATAATTTTTCCCATTTTTAAGTAAACAAATAAAATCGCAAGTCACTAGTTTCGTAACTCATCATTTACAATGACTAAGAAGCTTTGTTTTGAGTTTGCCTTGGGAAATTTTCTTGTTTATTTTGATTTGTGGTAGTGATTTTCAGAAGCTTATTAGCTTGTATATTAATTAAATGTTTAATGTTTTTCATTAAAACGCATCTGCTACAAAATTTTGACTTCCAATTTATGTTGACACAAGTTGTTTGTTTATAGCTCGAATATGTTTGTTAATTCGGTACATCATTTTGCTTTGTTAAATTCTTGAACAATTCGGAGAATTTTGGTAATTTCGATAAGATTTGTGTTGCGTAGCCGTCGCCCATTTCACGCATCACCTTGCGTATGTACGTTGCTTCTCTTACAGCCATCGAAAGTGCGACGTACACAGCCTCAGTGCTGCTCAAAGCTACCGCATAATGTTTCTTGCATCCCATGAAAATGCTGCCCCGGCTGCGATGAAGGTCCAGTCTTCAGCCCAATTTTATCCTAATGCGGCAGTGTCCCACAAGTATATTAGTATTTGTTTGGCAGCTGCCTCGTACTCCTGATGTGGATCTGAATTCTGCTGTGCAAGTTTAACAACTGAGTGAAGTATATCCGGCCGTGTTGATATTGGCAGATACATTAGAGAGCCTATCAGTGATTGATAGCTCCTTTGGTCTACACCCTTATAGTCGTCGCGATCGCCCTATATTTGAAATCCTGTTTCGTGAGGTAACATAAAATAAACATGTAACATAACATAAAAATTGCAGTCTTGCATACCATATTCACGGAAGAGATTTTAAGTATATTGCTTATGGCCAACATTCATGTCTTGCCTTTACGATATATTTCCATTCCAAGAAAATGGTTTAACTGACCGTCATCAGTGACGTTGAATTCGTCAGCAATCGACATCTTTATTCTTTTTAGCTCATCTTTGCTGGTACTGGCCACAATCATGTCGTCTACATACACCACTATGATGCCCAATGTTTGACCTTGTCGCCGTATGTATAGACACGGCTCGCTGGCGCAGGAGTTGAAGTCCATCTTCACCAAAACAGAATTTAGCTTCTCATTCCACTCACGCCCACTCTGCTTTAAGCCGTAAACAGATTTGTTCAGCTTTAACACACGCTCAGGGAACTTCTGGTCAAAAAAATCCCTCTGGTTGGCGCATATACACCAAATCTCGCAGTTCACTGTTGAGATAAGCAGAAGAAACATCCATTTGATGAACATACATACCATGCTCAACTGCCAGAGCAATCACCAGCCTGATCGTAGAATACCTCGCCACTGGTGAGAAAGTTTCACTGTAGTTTATGCCAAAGCGCTGCGCACAGCCTTTAGCCACTAAACGGGACTTGATTTTATCCACCCCGTCATTTTTGTCACGCTTGACGGCGAACACCCATCTGCTACCAATGGCCTTCTCTCCTTTGGGTAGGTCAGTCAACGTCCACGTTTTGTTGGCTTGTAGACTTGCTATCTCCTTCTGCATCGATGCCTGCCAAAATTTGGCATGATGAGAATTCAAAGCTGCATCCACAGTTCCAGGCACTCATATATCATCAAATGTCAAAGCAAATGTCAAAACATTGAGTATGTTATACTGCTTGCGAGGGCGTCCGGGATGCCCAGTGTAGATAAGCTTTGGTCGTCCAGGTCCTCTCTTCCTGCAATCATCAGCTGTGTTCACTTCCAAATCTCCTTCTCCAATATTAGCTGCTTCTTGTTGCTGTTCATGATGATTCATACCGTCCAGTGACACATCTTCAACATTGTCTATGTTACATGCAGAATTAGACTCGTCCATCACCAACGTGACCTCAGTACTGTTTGTTGATCCCTGATCTCTCACACCGTCGTCTGTAAGGGAATCTTACAGAAATAAAACATCTCGTGCCTCTGTTATCTTCCTTGTTTTTGGGTCAAACAAACGATATGCATTTGCTGTTGCAGTATAGCCAATCAACACTCGCTCCTCACCTTTAGGTTGAAACTTCTTGCTGTGCGTCTTGTTAAGTACGATAGCTCTCGTATCAAATATTCGTAGATGACTTACGCCTGGTTTCTTGCCATTCCATGACTCGTTAGTTGTCATATCGGTCAACGTGGACGTCTCAGAGCGGTTGCGCAGATATGCAGCTGTATCTATGGCATCTGCCAAAAAACTCTTGTTGAGATCAGTATGAACCAGCATGCTGCGTGCCATCTCCACTAACGTACGATTCGCTCGTTCTGCCACACCATTTTGCTGAGGTGAATGAGGAACAGTAAGCTACCTCCTAATATTTTCCTACCAGTTGTTGTTTCCGCAATTGCTTTAAAGTCTTTGAAGTTATCAAAAATTTCATTTCGCGTCTTCAAAAAACTAACGTAAACGTAACGCTATTTATTCTCTTATTCATTGGTCCACAAATTTCTGTATGAATGAGATCTAATACGTCCTTTGCCCGATTATAAGACTCCTTAGAAAATTTCATTTCACTTATTTTACATTTTGCGCAAGTCTCACACACATAATTTTGCATGCCAATACATTGTTTGTTTTATTTATACTGATATACAATATTTAAATGGTAAAAACGATAGTGCCATTTAATGAGTCCGTTTTCATAAGCTTGTGCGCTGAAACATTTTTGTTTACTTGTTTCAAACAAAAACAAATCGTTTTGCTTCTTTGCAACATAAACAACATCGCCCGTGCGATTTTCTATGCGTGCACAGTCATTCGAGATTTTTACTGTGAATCCCTTGTTTACCACTTTCGCCACGGAAATAAAATTTCATTGAATGTCTTTATCCAGAAGTACATCGGTCAAATTAATGGTACTATATTTTCACTGTAAGGGCACTGTTCCAATACCGATCGCTTAATAATAATTTTGCCCGGCCAGCCCAATTCTTTCTTTGTGCTCTTTGATGTGTATAAAAAGCGATTTATCGTTACACAAATGTGCAGTCGCACCACTGTCCAAGCACCAAATATTCTTCGAAAACCTGTAGTTTTGGTTCGCAGCAGCAAACACAGAATATGACTTCTTATTAGCACTCTCTCATTGTTACTCTTTTCGTTTGTTTTCTTTGAACTTTTACAGTTAGCCGCGATATGCCCTTGAGGACCACAACACCACTTTTCTCACGTCGCGACGAAAACATTTTCTGTGATCCGCTTTGTTCTGTATCTATATTGCGGCGCTCACCCTCTTCGAGTAATTTGATTTTTGATCTAGCCAACGTAGGTAACGAATCACGGGATTCAATGTCAACTACAAAATTGTCAAAAGATTCCGGCAAACTAGACAATAGCAATATGCACAGACACTCATCGGCCAATGTAAAATCAATTTCTGACAGTTTTTCAATTAAGTCTGAAAATTTAGCTATGTGCGATGCCATATTTTCTGAGTCTGTCAACTTTATATATAACAGTTGTCTCAGCAAGTGAACACGACGGGCGGGACCTGCGGGCATATGGATTTCTTTTAGTTTTCCAAGCACTTGCAGAAGTTACGCAATTCTTGACATTGTTTATTTGTGATGCCTTAATGCAGAGCATAATGCTCGCGAGAGCCTTCCCATCTTTGGCATCAAAATCCAATTTTTTCTCGGGACTATAACTTTCAAGTTTCACTTTTAGTCCACATACGTAGCTCCATAACTCGGAATGCATGAGCACGCTTTTCATTTGCACGGCCCACGCACCATAATTAATGTCGTCGAATTTCTCTATCGAGTTCATTATTGAATTTATTGTCACAAACAAGAAAGTCCAGAATATTTGCTATTCACTTTCTTTAGTAATTCGATATAATAACTTCGCGCACAATTGTATTTATTGAGCTCCCTGGGCCCATAACCTGATGAATTTATTATATATAGTTCTTCCTGTGATGAATGTTCAACTTAGACTAAGACAATGTTGCTGACAATGACAATGACTTATACTTATAGAAATGTGTAGAAACAATGAAGAGTGCGTTGCCAATAGCAATATGTATATTTCTCACAATAAACAACAGATTCCGGTAAAATCAATAGTGTAGTAAAAAAAATTAAAATATTACACGATGGCAGACGAAACGATTACCCAAAGGGCATATATTGAAAATATTTTTTTTTTTTTTTTTTTGTTTATATAACTATTTATTGAGGCACACAGGGTATCTTAAAACTCCATGGTGTCCTTGGTATCTATTAATACTGCCCAAAAGGCTCGCCGGCTAAGTGTGCTTAGCGTTACCATTATTACTAAATTTAAACTTACAAACTAACAATATTTACAAAACTTAAAAACAAAAAATATAAAAGAATGAAATATTTTAAATGTCATCCCAATTCTGGAATTGTGGAACTCACAGCCAAAACCTACACCTACAAAGATTTACTACTGCTACAATGCCACAACTATGTACAATAATCCTACGCACCCATCTTCAATATATTCAAAGAGCAGCATGGTGGTGGAAGGAAAAGGGGGGTTGTCGAAGAAGTTTAATTGAAAGCATTACTTGACCTTGCACATTCTATAATTTCCATGGTTTGGCAGATAAAAGTTTCAAGAGTCGTGTCAACAACTACTTTTAGTGGATTGTAAACAATTCAGTACGATTCCACTTTACATGTTAGTTAAAAACAATAAAATTACAAATAAGAAAATCATTGAAAATTCGTTCATCAAAAAGGAACTTTGTTTTCGGTGTTGAATTGAATTATTTTTCGGAATTTTGTGTTTTATTATTCCAATTTTTTTTTTTTGTACGGCCTGCCCGCACTTGGGACTTGGTGGACTGCGAATTATACGGGCAGGGTCGCGCTGCCAAGAGCGGAGTCCCACTGTGTCCGTTGCCCCTTCGCTGCCGTTGCTGCTGTGACTAATTATTTGCATAAACGTTAACCTAGAGTATGGACTGGTAGGCCCCGCCGCATGCCATCAAGCTCGGCAAAACAATGCCCTGCAAGAAGGCCTTCAAAGCAAGGAAGTGCAGCTCGAGCAGAGACTCAAGCTGGAGTTCTTCTTACTCGGAGCCCAGCGAGATCAAGCGCAAGCCTGCGTGTAATAGGCAAGGAGAGGAGCCAGACGTCACGCCTAGCACCAGCGCAGCTCTGCGCAGCAAGCTGGCAAACAACCCCTTGACGACGAACATGACGAACCCGAAAGCTGGATGCCACCCAGCGCTACTGCTTCCTGGAACATCGCTGCGTGAAATGTGGTGGTTCTTACGACTCTAGGTCATGCACCAAAAAAGATGACGAGAAAGCATGCTGTTTACATTGCCAAGCTGATCACCCTGCGTCGTTCAGAGGATACCCTGCCTACAAAAAGGCAAAGGCGCAGCAATCTCTTAAAGCCAGAACCGTTCAAAGTAGCAACAAACCACCTCTCATCCAGATACCAACTATCATCAATGGTACGAGTTACAGGGACGTAAGCCAACAAACCCCTCAAACCACTCCCGAAGCCCCACAACCCAACCAGCTTGAAACGATGCTTGCCCGCATGGAAGGAAAGATTGAGAGGATGATGGAAAAGTTGATCTCGCAGATATTCGCGCAGATGATACAGTTTATAGCTCCCATCCTCAACAGATAGTAATACAAATAAGTCTTAATATAGTTATTTAGAATGCAAACGGCCTGCAGAGGAGCAAAGCCGAAGTAGAGCATCTCATCAAAACAGACAATATCGATGTTCTTCTAGTTTCGGAATCCCACTTTTGTCCCAGATCCTACTTTAAAATTAGCGGGTACGAACTGTTACATGCCAACCATCCATCTGGCAGAGCACGCGGAGGAGCAGCTATGATCATCAGGAGTGGCATTCAGTACACGGAACTTCCCGCGTTTCAGGAGGAATGGGCACAGTGCGCCGTGACCAGGATTATCAGCCCACAGGGAGATATCACCATTGGTGCGGTTTACTTCCCTCCCAGACACTCGATAATAAAGACCCACCTTTAGGACTTCTTCGAGTCCCTTGGACCTCGCTTTTTAGCAGCCGGAGACTTTAACGCCAAACACTCCTGGTGGGGGTCCCGCACAAACAACCCCAAAGGCATAAAGCCCTATAAGTACCTGCAGCGGAAGAGTCTGGACTGCCATTCCACTGGAGAACCCACACACTGGCCTACCGACCCTTCAAAGCAGCCGGATCTGCTGGACTTCGCCGTCTCCAAGGGCATAGGACACTCTAAGATAACATGCTCAAGCTATGATAAACTGCTATCCGACCACAGCGCACAATGCCGCTGAGTTTGCGAATCCACCTCCTCCGACTACCCCGAGAATACCTAAAAGAGACGTGCACTTGCGGTCTCCGGAAATCGCGGCCCTCGTGGCCGAAAAAAAGGTGCCTCAGAAGAGTCTGGTTTTCCTCGCGCAACCCCAGGGACAAGACAGCACTTAATCGTGCCACCAAGGATCTGAAGGACAAGCTATCCATCTTTCCATAGATTCCTGGAGGAGCTGGAACCTGGAGACCCGCAGTAAAACCTGTGGAATGTCACGAGGCACATAAAAAGACCTGCGAAGAAGATATCACAGAGGGGATTGAGCAGGAGATCGCCTGAAGCTCGCCTGAAGATCCTGAAGCCAATCTAGCATCGTATCGTCCGATTAGTTTGCTGCCAATCCTCTCTAAAATACTTGAAAAAGTATTTTTGCGTAGAGTACTGGGGAAACCATTCCTATGAATAACACTCCCAAATATCTCCTTAAAAAATTGCATGTCACCGGGTCCTGACCGAATCGATGCAACAGCACTGAAAAGGTTGCCCCTAATATGTTCCCAAAGGCTGGTTAACATCTTTAACAGCTGCCTTCGTCTAGGGTACTTCCCGAAAGAGTGGAAGCGTGCTGAAATAATTGTCCTCCTCCTGAAGCCAATCTAGCATCGTATCGTCCGATTAGTTTGCTGCCAATCCTCTCTAAAATACTTGAAAAAGTATTTTTGCGTAGAGTTCTGGGGAAACCATTCCTATGAATAACACTCCCAAATATCTACGGCTGACCCTGGACCGCAGGCTCACATGGCGCCCTCACCTGATCAACAAGCGCAACCAGGCTAACCTACGACTCAAGCAACTGCACTGGCACCCGAGCAGAAGGTCCAAGCTCAAAGAAAAATTCAAACTGCTTATTAACAAAGTAGTGCTGAAGCCAATCGCTTCGTTAGCGCATGCCACTCCAAAAAGATCGCCTACTGCACTACTCAATTAGGATAGCATCAGCCCATGTCGTGGCCAATAAGCCATCAATTGGAAGCAGAAAAGACGACGTCGATCTGCTGCCAACAACAGCAGCGAAAACCACGCTGATACCAAAAATGATTATAGAACTCCCACCGTGTGCGGTTCTGACCTTAGACCGAGTCTGGCTGGAAGGACTTATGCACAGGATAATGGTCGAAATGCTCGAATCCTATCTCTTAAAAAGGGTGATCTCAACCAGGTGTAACCATTCGATTTCACATGACCGCGTTATCAATGCTGGAGTCCCCCAAGGTTGTGTGCTGCACCCCGTTCTTTATACCCTATACACAGCAGACATGCCTACAAAATATTACCTCACAACCTCTACATTTGTTGACGACACCGCAACACTTAGCCGATCTACATGCCCAGCAAAGGCAACAGAACAACTTACCTGTCATCTTAAAGTAGTGGAGAGATGGTTTGAGGACTGGCGAATTAAGATAAACGAAGAAGACATTTAACCTTCACACTGAACAGACAAACATGCCCACCCTGTACTCTGAACAATACATTCATCCCAAAAGCAGACGTAGTAACGTATCTCGGCGTTCACCTAAATAGACGCCTCACCTGGCGGCGACATATAGAATCTAAGAGGACCCATATGAATCTTTAAGCAGCCAATCTCCACAGACTTATAAATTGAAACTCTCCTTTTAGTCTGGAATACAAAGTACTCCTCTGCAATACCGCGCTGAAACCCATCTGGACATACGGCTGTGAACTATCGGGAAACGCTTTAAAAACCAACATTGAAATTATACAGCGAGCTCAGTCAACGATTCTGCGAACTATCATTGGGGCATCATAGTACCTACGCAGCAAAAGCATTCACAGAGTCCTCCATATGGCAACGAAGAAATTCAGATTGAAACGAGTAAACATCAAGCAAAGCCCGCCGCACACGAAAATCCTCTCACGAAGCGCAAAGATTCTCCAGCCCAGCAAAGAAATCCTAGGGCCGTCCCTAACTAATACAATTCCTTCATATATCAAATAATCTATGTTATATAATAAGATTTGAATAATTATTGTTATTTTCACATTAAGAGAAGATCCAATAAATAACGCAACAAGTATGAAAAAAAGTAATAAAGGGAATTTAGTCGACCGAAGATAGAATGGGAACAATGCAAACAATCTACCGGCACCATTTTACGGATATTAAAACACGATTCACCGAGTCCAGGGTGGAAGACTCTACCACCATACAAAAGCACAGTTAATGGACAAATAGAACGATTGCATTCCTTAGAAATTTTCAAGATAGACCTTTAGATAAAGCAGTTTACGAATACAATTACAGTTTTCAATTTATCACGATGTAGCGACTCCTTGGCAGGAAAGCGTTAAAACAAGACTATGTTCCAAACTTTCCCTAAGATATACAAGGTGCATTCCAAAGTAAACAGGACACTTTTTGAATCAAGCGCCCTCTAGTGGCGACGTCTATATGTCGACTAGCGTTTGAATCTGCTTTCCTCTATCGACTTTCAGTAAAAATTTCATGACATTTAACCTATTGGAAGTGAAATTATTGCGTTTTAACTGTCAGAATGTTTTTGTCATCGGTGTGAAGATGAGCTTGTTGGCGTTTGTTGCACGATAATGCGCCGTCTACTCGCCGATTATTTGACCAAAAATCACATTTTAACAATCAACCTTTCCTCGTATTCACCTGATATGGCACCGTGCACCGTGGACTTCTACGTTTTCGGAAAAATGCATTTTCCAGTAAAAAGGAAAGCGTTATGCAGACGCGGAGGCCATTCAAAAGGCTTGTACAGGCATACTGGCGTCCATACCGGGCAACGAGCTAAAACACTCGTTCGACATGCTTTTGGATCGTGCAAAAAGCTGTATTAATGCAGAAGAAGACTATTATACAGGGTACGTTATGAAAGTAATGCGCATTTTCTAAGAAAAATATATTTGTTGATCCAATCAGTACAAATTATTAAAATTCTTCAAAACAGTCCCCTCCTGCGTCAATACACTTGCGGAGACGTGTATGCCACGCCTGGAAAGCACCCTGAAACTCCTCGACAGAAATGCCTTTCAGGAACCTTGTTACGCGAGCTTGGATGTTCTCCACCGACTCCCAGTGTTTTCCCTTTAGCTCTCTCTTCAGTAGGGGGAACAAAAAAAAGTCGCACGGAGCTAAGTCAGGGCTGTAAGGAGGCTGGGGCACAACTGAGATCTTCTTCTGGGTCAAGAAGTTGGTGACGACGAAGGCCGTGTGGCTGGGGCGTTATCGTGGTGGAGCATGAAAACGTCTTTGATGTCTGGCCTGACGCGTACGACTCGGCGTTTCAGTCTCTTGAGTACCTCTTGGTAAAAGGCTCCGTTGACAGTTTGTCCTTGCGGTACAAACTCAAAATGGACGATTCCTCGGACGTCAAAGAAGACAATCAGCATTGTTTTGATACGAGATTTGCTCATGCGCGCCTTCTTGGGTCTGGGAGAAAATTGTGTGTGCCACTCGGAGCTCTGTCGTTTGGATTCTGGATCGAAATGCACTCCTCCTTAAAGGCCTCTCGAAGCATTTGATAAGTTTCCGATGCATTTTTGCCAAGTCGCACACAAAACTTTATGGCGTACCGCTGTTCCAGCGAACGCTCCATCGCACCGTGACACAACAGAAAAAATGACTTCGCTCTACGACACGTCCTACCACTTCTATTGCTCAGAGCGAACTGAGACCGAGCGCGTTGGAAAGGAGAGACTCCGCCCCAAATTTTCAGACAGGTCCGAGCGTGCTACGACAGGTAGTTACGTGACAATGAAACCATGCGCATTACTTTCATAACGCACCCTGTAGATCAAATTAATTGATATTGCCGATAAAACCATTTGTTTTGTCTTTTTTTTTTAAAGTCCTGTTTACTTTGGAACGCATCTTGTGAAAAAGAAATAGTTAAGAAAACGAAAGAAAACTGATTTCCCAGGTCACGAATGACTAGATCTTAAAATGGGTTAGGGTTAGGTTGGAAGTACATAGCCGGAAGCCCGGACCACGACGTCATGGTGATGTTAGAGCAGAATCTAAACAACCTAATTGTTAAAAGGAGCCAACATAAAGATAATACTACAATGAATTGCGTTTCAGATACTGTTTTATTCATATTTTTCACAACCAAAAAAACATACAAACATCGTGCTATTATATAAATTCTTATGTACTAACAAAAGTTCTTATCAACTATTTATATATTTATGCGTACAGCGATTTTAAGCGTTGGTATCTGCACTTGCGGTTTAACTGTTTTGTGACCTTTTTACTTGCATCGGGGTGCCACCTTACGCATGCGTTTGTATGACTTCAAGGGATCTGGTATAAAATGCAATATTTATTGTATAATTGTGTGATCCTTTCAAGTGCATTCGTTTTGAAGAGATCGGTCATAGTTAGTTATTTATAAGATTTGTGTTTGATCCGATCCCTTGCCATGCCACTTTCATATCCCGATAATCCATACCACCCAACGCTTGAGGTGTCCATCGACACCCGTACCGGGATCAATCTTAAGTCTCCTCATGTTAATAAAAATCGTTGCTTTCGTAAGGCTGAGACTAAGCCACTTAATTTATACATTTTATTGGTCGGATCTCTTGGAATACACCCATATAAATATCGCTTTAGAAACATTCTACAAATCGCTGAACGCATTCTTTGACTCATACGTGCCGTGAAAGTATCCATCCGCATTAAACGATCCACTTTGGTTTACAAGGCGTCTCAGAAACTCATATAATAATAAAATATAATTAAAACACTCCAGCAGAAATAAAGAAAAACTATGTAACTTTTTCAATAATTTAGTAGCTGGGTCAAACTTCACCGTACATAACGTTAAATATTATAAGCATTATATTTAACGCTGCCGGATCCAATTTACACGGGATAAAAAACAGTTTTATAATTTTGTGAACACTAAGCGTAAACATGTAAGCGTATTGTCGATCTATTCGCAACATTATTTCAAACAACGTATTCACTTCCTACAATTATGGATCAGCCTTATTCATACAATATGGTATTCAATCAGCCCATCATAATTCTCCGAAATCTGAAGGTTAAACCAGTCTATTCGCCAGGTCCCAATAGTGTTCCACGCAGTGTGCTGAAGAACTTCGCTAAGCCATTGTGCAAACCGCTACTACAAAATTTTTTCCATCGATTTTCTCCCATATGTGGAAGGAATCTTTCATAATTGTCCTATATAAAAAAAAGGTAAAACTCCGATTCTACCAATTATAGAGGAATCTCTAAGTTGTCAGCAATTTCAAAGCTTTTTGGTCACACCACATCTACAACACTTCTAAAGTTCAATTATTTATCTTTGCCAAAATGGTTTGGTATTGGCGAGATCACTTGCCAGAGAGTTTGAGTGTGTTGCCGATTTCTCCGCGTATCGACTGCTGTGGAGGTTCATCTGATCACCAATCAGAGAAATCCGGAGATCCCTTAGAATAGCGTGGTTAAAGACGTACCAGGGGAGCCCGGATGCAAGCCGAGCAGCACGTGTCTGGACAGCTGGTGCTTGGAGGCCGTTCCCCATACTTGGATGGCATATATGCAAGTAGGGTTTAGTATTAGCTTAATAAGTAAGACTTTAGTAGGCACTTAAAGTTTGCTTGACCGTAGGAGCCAGTCCAGTTTTTTTTTAGCTCTAGAAGGCTCTTGACCTTGACCTCTGTAATATGGGCCCACCAGATGAGTTTACGATCCAGGTGGACTCCCAGGTAACAGTGGGAATTGACGTTGCCTATCAACCCACCGTTAAATGTTACGCCAGTGCAGGTGCCGGGACGGAGCACCAAAGTCACTCAAGCGGACTTAACACACTTGATGGCTGTATTTCACTTGGCTGCCCAGACTTCAATGTCGTGCAGCCATTCCTGTACTGCATTCGAGGCCGTTTGCAGAGACATGTGGGACGCAAGCATGGCTGCAGCGTCGGCATATGTAGCCACTAGTACCTCAGCCGAGGGAGCACTGGGGGACGAAACTGGCGTGTGTGCTGTGTAGAGGGGGTACAGAAAGGGTCCGAGTACACTTCCTTGAGGAACTCCTGCGCCATTGGCCAGTATTCTCGATCGAGAATCTCTCACTGCCACCTGGAAGGTCCGATCGATGATGAAGGATCTCAGGATATTATAGGGGGGTCCTGGAGGAAGAGCTTTACCTTTATATTGGAGTCCCTCGTGCCATACCTTATCAAAGTCTTGCTTGACATCGTGGAAGACTGCCACCGAGTAGAGCTTGGACTCAAGGTCGTGTGTTACGCGATTGACTAGACGGTGGACTTGTTCCGGTCAACCGTGTGACTTCCTAAAGCCAAATTGATGTTGGGGTATGTAGCCTGATACCTGCGGCAGATCCATCAATCGCTTCATCAGAATGCGATCAAAGACCTTTGAAAAGGTTCAAAGTAGACTTATTGGGTGGTACGAGTCTGTCTGCGTTGGAGGTTTGCCGGGTCTGGGTAACATAACGATCCTCGCACGCTTCCATTACTTAGGGAAGTGACATACTCTTAGCATGGCATTATAAATTTTAAAAAGTGCCATAACTCCTTTTTGTGGATGGTATTTGGCTGCACGGTTGTCAATACCATCGGGTCCAGATGTCTTCTTCAATTGGAGGCCCTCTAACTGCAGAGTGACTTCTTGCGGCGTGGTATGTTTTATGGGATGGGTTGGTTCAGTAGGCACATCCAAAAAACTTGCGACTTCATCTCGGTGGGAGTCGTCCGGCAAATGGAAGGGAGTGAACGTGGGAAACAAATGCTCAGCAAATGCGTTCGCTTTGTCACAATCTGTTTTGAGCCATAGGCCACTGTGTCTCAAAATGGGCGATTGACAGAGCGGGTGGTTTTTTATTCCTCTCCTTAGCTTCCAGACTGAGAAGTCGCTGCTATTGTCAGGGCCAGCTCCCTTAAATAGGCTGTTGAGGTTTTCCTGGCGGTTTTTGGCGAGCATCCGACGAAGTCTGCTTAGTTGCAGGATCTTCTGTTGCTATGAAATGCCTCCTGAGGTGTCTTTTGAGGTTCAGAAGAGCTCTTGCCTCCAGATTTAGTATTGGTCTTCTAACAGTTTTCGGGCTTGCTTGGCGCGGTGATGGAGTAGCCCGTCGTCCAGTCTCAATGACAGTAGCAGTGAAGCAAACGACATAAGCATCCAGCTCGTCGCTAGTGTTGATGGGTGAATTGAGCGCGACGTTATCCTCGATGTGTGTTTTAAATAGAGCAACGTTTGCATGTGTGGGTAGTGTTCTAGGGGTTCCCTGAAAGTATTGGGCCTCCTTATCCAGTTCAAAGAGAAGCAGGAGATGGTCAGATGAAAGCTCAGTGAGGGTGAAGCCGGGGATTCTAAAGGGGGACCGCGAGAAGAAGTGCGTCTCAGACCACATGAGGATGTCGATGTTATGGATGTTCTATGGAGGTAATAATCTCGTTGACCTTCGAGGAGGCCCCTTTGGCGTTCCAGGATGCTATTTTAAATCGACCCATTGTGAGAGGTGGTGTGGAGAGGGAGCAAGCGAAGGATAACTTACATGAAAGAATCTATTATTGACGTCATCTTGTCGAGCTTCGTGATGAGCTGATCCAACTTGGCATCCCAAGTATTGTTTGTGCTGGTGACCGAGGGGAGCGGGTTCTAAACTGGTGGTATACTGGGCTAACCGATTTGATCGACCATTTTATTAATGTTTGCTACGCTCGCGTAAGTTTGCTTGCCAAAGGTAGGGGTAGTACTTGGTAGAGGTGATGGAATGTTCTTCTGCTGCTGCTTATTTTTAAAATTGATTCGAAGATATTTTTTGCAACCTTTAAAGTTGGCTGCGTGAGAGTTGCAACAGTGATAACATCATTTAGAAGTTGGATGATTCTTGCCGCTCTGCCTGCATATATGATGTCGAGTGCAGTATGCCTTGGTGTGCAGTATGCGCATATTCATGGCACCTGAGGCATTGGACAGTCTCGGTCTGTTTACGCGGCTTCTCCTAGCTAACTTTATGTCAGCAGACAGTAGAGATGTTTTTTAGGAGGTGGTTACACTCGTTTTTTTTGTGGTCGATGAATCTCATGTTCAGTGGGAATTTCGTTACCTTGTTATGAGGGGTGTAAATTCGGAGGACGTGGTGACCTTCTTTCTGCAGGTATTCAGTAATGTCTTTCGATGGAACACCGTGATGAGTATTATGCATGACAATGCGGAAGGGCCGATCCTCAGGTAGCTGGTGGTGGTGAAAGAGTGTACCCTTATCGCGGAAGTGACGGGCCACAATTCTGTAGTCCACGCGGGAGACCGTGATTCTTGGTACTTAAGATTGACGGCGGATATTGTCCTCCTGATGAGGGACTGCCTTTTTACGGGTTAATTTGGGGGAAGATATGTCTTGCCGTCCTCTAAGGTGAGCAGTGGAGATTGGTGAGGTGCTTACCGTCGAATTGATTTGGGTCTTGCTAATTGTTGTGGAGCACACACTACCATTTAGTGTTGGTGTTGAATTGTACTGGGATGACATTGTGGAAATGCTTGAAGTTGGCGTACTAGTGGTAGTACAGGTTGTAAGATCCCATGGGGCGGAGATGGCTGGGCATTCGCGTAACCAGCCTTTATGTAAATATGCTTGCGTACCAGCACGCAGTTCTGATGAGCCAAAGTCTGCAATTGACTCCATTGCGTCGAAGTCAACTGATTTACTTGGCGTGGATTGTCCATGTTATTTTATTTAAACAACAATTTAACAAAGATCTGCTAAATATGGATAAAAATTATAAATATAACTACACTATAACTATTCTAGGAGGTATTCTATGATTTTAAGTTTATTTACATTAAGAGAGAGTTCAGGGGATAGAGTATGTGATAAAAGGTTATAGTTCTTACAAATAGTGCGAAAGGGGTCGTGTTCAGTGATGTTAGATTTGCAGATAGGTAACCATAATGGTCGGAAGGACCTTGTTTTCCTATTAGGGATGGAAAAATATAGTTGGCTTAGCAGGTGTTTAGAGTCAACCATGCCATGGATCAGCATGTGTAGAAACATGACCCCAGCACAGGTTCGGCGCTCCTTCAATGGAGGTAACTTTAACAATTTAAGCCTGCAACGGTACGGCGGGAGACGATTATCAGGATCCCAGTTCAGGTTTTTTAATGCAAATAGCAGAAACTGCTTTTGCACCGACTCAATACTATTTTGGTGAGAGGAGTATTGAGGACTCCAAACACACGAGCAATATTCGAGGATGGGACGAACTAGGGTGATATACAGGGATTTGGTGGTGAAAGGATCGTTAAATTCTTTTGACCATCGCTTAATAAAGGCTAACATTCCTCTGGCTTTATTCACTGTCACAGAAATTTGATCATTAAACTTAAGTTTATGATCAAAAAGAACTCCAAGATCATTGATTGTGGAAACACGATCAAGGACGTGATTTCCGAGAGAGTAAGATATGATAAGCGGCACACTGCGATGGAATGTCATAAGTTTGCATTTAGAGCAGTTTAGGAACAGAAGATTAATTGAGCACCACAAATAGAGTTCGTCGAGGTCTAATTGCAGATGCCTATGCATAACTTGCATAACTTGACATCATCAGCATACATAAGCGTAGAGGCATAACTAATCACATTAGGAAGATCGTTCACAAAGAGTATAAACAACAGTGGTCCTAGATGACTACCCTGAGGGACACCCGATGAGACATGGATGACCTTCGACTTGGTAGATTTAAATAGGACACGCTGGGTTCGATCTGAAAGGTAGGAAGCAACCCACATCAGGATATTTGGTGGAAAACCAATAAGCGAGAGTTTCCGTAGCAAGAGCTGATGATTAACTGAATCAAATGCTTTGCTGAAGTCAGTGTAAATTACATCAGTTTGCAAGCGATGTTGAAAACCTCGGTTGATTTTCGACGAAAATTCAAGTAGATTAGTTGTTGTCGAGCGAAGCTTGACAAAGCCATGCTGTGCAGGTGAGATTATGCTCTTGCATGCATGTTGAAGCTGCGATGTGATAAGTTTCTCAAGGAGTTTGGGAATCGCAGAAAGCTTAGCAATGCCGCGGTAGTGCTCAATGGAAGCCCTAGGGCCTTTTTTATGAATTGGTATTAGGTATGATTCATTCCATAATTTAGGTAGGGAAGTTTGCTCCAAGGATAGGTTAAATAGAATGGTAAGAGGTAGGGTGAGAAGATCGGAGCACCTTCTGAGGATGCAGCTAGGTACGTTGTCTGGGCCTGGTGAAAAAGAGATTTTAATTGATGAAAGAGCCGTAAACACATAATGACAGTGGAATTTAGAAAGGGAAATGTTGTTTATGTAGGGTAAATTATATGGATAGTTAGAGGAGGGATCAAATGAGTTAGATGAGTAGGTTGACTGAAAAAATGACGCAAATAGATTAGCAATGCCGTGATGCGAAGAGTCGGAAGTATTATTATATGAGAGGGAAGGGGGGAAAAGATTGGATTTGCATTTAGAGTTTACAAAAGAGTAAAAAGAGCTTGGATCGTTGTGAAAATTGAGTTTGCATTTAGAAATATAATTTTTATATAGTTTATTGTTAAGGTCAAAGAACTGGTTGCGGATTAGAAGGTAATTAGAAAGATGTATCGAGGTTGGAGACTTTAATGACTTTTTGTAGGCTGTAGATTTCCTATTTTTTAGGAGAGAGAGGTGCTTATTAAACCATGGAGGTTTAGACGTTGATGGAGTTAACGTTTCAGGGACATATTTATTTAAGGCGTTATGAATTACTTCATAAAAAGAGTCTGTAGCTTCCTCGATATTGCTGAAACTAGATAGATAACTCCAGTCAATATTAGTCAGGTGATTTCTTAGGTCACAGTAGTTGGTTTTTTTAAAGCCAAGGAGATCACTAAGTCGGCCATAATGACCAACGCCAGCGCATTTCATGTGCGAGCAATTGTCACATATCCAACAAGTTAGGTAGGAGTCGCCAGTAATAGCTCCTCCAAATTCGCATCTCTTTGAGGTACAAACTAAAGACATTTTGGGTAATGAAAAGGGAATGCGCTCAAAAACAGAAACAGAATGGTCCAGCGAATGTATAATGAAGAGAGTGATCCAGCGACGAGAGTGATCCAGCGACGATAGCGTGGGAGCGATTTCGGCGAACAGCAGGAGCAGCGTCAATCCAGACGGAGATGAAGAAGCTCCACAAAGGGGGGGGAGCGATAGAGAGCGGTGAGCAGATTGTAATAACGAAACAAAGCAACGGTTAATGGTTACTTTGTTATTGTTGTATGCGAAACACAGTCTTATCGCGTTTAAAGTAAAACGAAGATTAAACGTTTAAAATTAAACTTTCGATGTGTTTTTCAGTTTGCGGACCACTTCGCGATACAACAGGTTAATTAAATCAGTTCGGAGCTGATAAAAGGTCGGTAGTTCTTTCGGGAAACGTTTAAAATTACGGAGCGAATAGGCCGACGTGCATAAGGTTCAACTTTAAACTTTATTTGATAAAGTTGAAGAAATTCCAGAAGTACATTTAAGCTTTAACAGCTGATCGCCACGCGGACTACAAGAGAGCAGGCGCGGCGACAAAATATAAATGGTGATTTGATATAAATGACACAGTCAATTATATCACTTTGTTTGCATTGAATAGTGCCTCAACCGTGGACTTGTCCCTATAAGCAACTCAGTGTGAGTCTTTGTTGAAGTGGTACAGATATAGATGAACCGCAAAAACAAAACGCGTCCTACTCATACGAGAGCTCAGGCGAGAGTGTAGATAATACACTGATTTCTGCAAAGCTTTTCACTCTGTTAACCGCTCACTCCACAATCTCTGGAGATTTCCCTCAGACCTTCTCAAGTGGATTTTCAGCTACTTTCCTAGATGGAAGAACCCAACGTGTCCTTTTTAAAGATGTACACTCTCACCTTGTCAGAGCTACATCGGGAGCCATTTTGGGTCGTCCCCTAACGAAGTTCTTAATGACTCGACATGCACGCTTTTTATCGCTCGAATCCTCACCTGGCCATAAACTTCCTTTATGGGATTTTCTTATAAAGATTAACTTAGGTTAAGGATCTTGATGACCTATTGGATTTTATACTTATATTATCTGACCACAAATCCACATCTGTTAATAAAGCCAAAAGTGTGTTTGAATTTCTTTAGTCCGTCAAATACTAGAGTACGGTTCCTACGTCTCAAGCGCTCAGTACGGGGTTCATCACGACTGCATTTAATCTGCACACAAGAACTTCTTGATGTTCGCTCTTAGGAGATTCAACTGGGACGCAGATCTTCACCCCTTTTTTCTATTTACCATCTTTAACGAAAGATGGGGGTTTTCGTTTTCCCTTAAAACCTTATCAATGGTAATGTATAAAGCCAATATCTACTAAAAATTAATTCCGAAGCTATTGTAGAGCATGAGCCTTTTATAGTTCTGTGATTATCCTTTTTTTTATAACAGCCTATATTGCATTGCTTCACTTTTTACTTTTTATTCTATTAAATCCGTCGGTCAGCGGCGGAGCGGGAGCCGCGCGAAAAAAATATTGAGTTTTTAAAACTTAGTAAGTGCCGTTTTCTTCATAAATTCATTGTTGATTAAAAATGTCGTAGTTGGAGTCAAATTTACGTCATTTGCGACAAGTGGTGCTTTTTTTACAATTCAAAGAAAAATGCGACTGAAGTTCGTCGATTGCTCTTGAGTAGTTGGACGAGGCTGCTCTTATTGAAAGAAAGTTTCGCGAGTAGGTTCAACGCTTCAAGAATGTTGATTTTGGCTCAGAGGACCAGCATAGTGGTTGATGGGTTTTCGAAGATGCAGAATTGGAAGAATTAAATATATCCATTATGATAACCCAAATCGCAGAAAGTCTTAGGGAAAGCCCGGGCCGCCTACACATCCACAGGTAAACCCAATATTCATGGCGCCAAATGTGGTGCTCTGCATTTGGTGGTACAAACTAGCTATGATATATTTTGAGCTGCTAAGCCAAGTAAAATTATTACAGGGGATTTAAATCGAACGCAGTTTGTCCGTTTGAGCCGAGAAATAAAAGAAAAATGGCCATAATGCAAGAAACGACTGAACAATCATTCTCCAGCATGACAATGGTCGACCCCACAAAGTGAAAGTGAACACAAAGCAAAAGTGAAAAAAACTGGTAATCGCTAAAAATGAATAAGCTTTGGGATTTGACTTTGAATGGTTATCCCAAAGCTATGCTAAATGGTGGTATATATAATATGTTATGGTGTATACACGAGTACATGCTACAAATTTTACGTATTATAATTCTCTGTTGTAATTATTGTATTTTATTATTCTACGTGTAATGCTTATAAATGATGCCATGGACCATAAAATATTTTGATAACTTCATTACACGGCCTAAATAATTTAATATTATATATGGTCAAATTTCTCTGATCTTACTAATTTAAGGAAAAAATATGGATAATTAATAAAAGGGAATACTTCATTTTTCACAAACACTTTCAGTTTTTCAAAATGAAAAGGTCATAAGATCTATTAGAGATGCCAACAATTTGTACAAATATATTTGTAACAAATGAGCGCCTGGCGCGTAGAGATATCCGTTCGACTTATTTTTTCATACAAATTTTTAGAACACATTAATGGCTCTAGCGATTTTTAAGAATGGCAGGGTAGCGTGCGTACAAAAAATATATGTATGTATATTTACATTTTGAAAAACATTAAAAAAAAATACCTCGTTGTATAATTCTGTATATACATTTACTTTGGCACAAGTACGTAACATTAAAAGTAAATCTTTGGTATTTATTTTGATCAAAGAAAAATGTACATATTTAATGTCCTTTACATGTGTCGCTCTATACTTTTAGTTTTTAAAATTTTTTTTTATATATTTTTTTCAACTTACAGATTTGACGCCAATTTCATAGGAGCTCGGGAAATAATGAACGAACGAGGTTCCAACCTTATATAGCAATTAAAAAATCAATAAAAAAAGATTTATCCTGAAAGTTAATATTTTTCGAACTCATTCGGTTTTAAAAAGATAAAAAAAGGTCATTTAAATAAAATGTCAGACCTTATGCATTTGCAGCTATCTAATATAGATGTTATTAAAAAAAAAACACCTGACTCTCCAACGGAATGTTCAGACGATGGAAACTTAACAAATTTGGGAGGAATGGGTGGATTGGGTGCTGGAGCTTCCGGGGCCATGGATTTAACTGATTTGGGGCAGGAATTAGATCAGGATGAGTTTGATGGATCCCATATGCTTAATGGTATGTATAAAGTTTGTTTTGAGCTTTTATTGAAAATTCAAATGTTACAGTACGAAACATTTTTTACAAGTTATAATTACGGTAACGCATTTAAAAACCCAATAATTTATGTATTAATTATAATTATTGAAAAATTTTGAATGTGTAGTTTTAACAGAGGTTTATTAGTGACTAAAAAAGCTGCACGTAGGCAGCGAATAAGCATAAAGCGTAAGCTTTACAATGTTGCTTACGCATGAGTATCTACATATATGGATGTATAATGAGTTGTCTGAAATTCATATTTCCAACAAAAACATTGTACAAAACATAACGATACAGCCTTATTGTTTGCCCTCCTTAATACAATATGAAGTTAAATTTTTTTTTCAAATATTTCTACAATTTTAATATAATTTTTTCCGGATGTTTTAAAAAAAAAAATTTTGTAATTTGCGACCCGATAACATACAAATTTAGTAGGTGTGCTGATCCAGTAAAGCGGTTGTGACCGTCCCTCGGTCCAGCGATGGTGATACTACAATTGTTATAGGTGTTCTTATGAATATTACGGTGGAGGGATTCATCCCCTTTAATAAATACTAGGCATGTGGCTAAGTAATATAATAATGCCGGAGCAGTTTATGTTTTATTTTCAAACGTTATCAATTCGTGGATAACAATTAACAATTAATACCGAACAATTAATAGTACAAAAACTAAAGCAATAAATTTAAGCCTAAAAGCTTGAACAGAAGCTCCAGCTTCTACAGTCGGCAAGCCCACTCATTATAAGCAATAACGCAGACATTTGCAGCATAGTCAAACATCACGTTACCACAGCTGACCATAGTGGTCAGGCCACTGAACTCACGCGTCAGCGAAAACTGGATAAAGACAGGTGAAAAGTATACTACAATGTTCTATTTTTTTGTAAATTACATAAAATAAATATTAAAATGTCACTTCGACAGCAAATATCATTGTGATATAAGCATGTAGACTTCAGATACATTTTTAAATTTTTAATCCGCAATGGAAAGGTTTCAACTTTCCTTTCTTGGATTTACCCTAAGACAATTAAGTTTCTTGAATGACGATAATATCAAAAAAGTGAAGGAAGTCGTGCTCGAAAATCGTCATGCGAGTGTTAAAGAGATATCACATAAGCTAAACATCAGCCGTGAAATAGCTCATTTGATTTTGACGGATGGGGATGCTCGGCTTGTTACAAAAGAGCTGACGCGCCATCGCACCGAGCTGTACTTTTGAACGATTTTAAGACCAAAAACTCGTTCAATACCATCGATCAACCACCGTATTCACCGGATTTGGCCCCATGTGACTTTTTTTGTTTCCAAAACTCAAGTTACCACTCTGTGGGACTTGTTTCGACTTGAAAGAGGCCGTAAAATAAAATTCGCAGAGGGAACTAAAGGCGATCCCGAACAGCGTCTACAAGGCATTTTTGATGATTGGATGAAAGAGGTGGCATATGTGTATCGCTTCAGAAGGAGCATATTTTGAAGGCGATAAAATAAATATTAAAGAAAAATACAAATTTTTCATTTTATTCACATTTGGGTGTTTTTCAATTTTTATACCCTGTACCCATTAAAAATGGGTGAAAAGGGTATCATAATATGGTGCAAATGTATGTAACAGGCAGAAGGAAGCATCTCCGACCCCATAAAGTATATATATTCTTGATCAGCATCAACAGCCGAGTCGATATAGCCATGTCTGTCCGTCCGTCCGTCCGTCCGTCCGTCCGTCCGTCCGTCCGTCCGTCCGTCCGTCCGTCTGTCCGTATCAACGCCTAGATCTCAGAAACTACAAGAGCTACAGACATGTGCCATATATCGTTGGATAGGTAATTACTATACGCAGTACAAGTTTTTTTATTTTGATATCACACCCCGTTCCCCCGCAAACATCAAAAAACTGTCACGACCACGCTCCCCCGCAAACCTCAAAAAACTGCCACGCCCACAATTATTGTCCTAATGCTATGCAATTCGGCATATGCGTTGGTGCTTATAAAAGCTATCTAATTTTTAAATTTGAACCAAATCGGATAAGAAACACGGAAGTTATGCCACATGCAAAATCTATGGCAAGGGAAGCAGAAGCGCAGCAAAACACACATTGCGCGACGCCGACTGCGACGTTGACAGCGAAATGTGTATGGCTTTATGACACACGAAACTTATTTTCATAACCAAAATCATACCAAATTTATATTGTTATGGTCCTCTTTTCTAATAGAACATTGTTTCATTTATTTATTGATACTAAATAAATAAATTGTAAGCATGTCTAATGGTACAGGGTATTTTGCAATCGGGAAACTCGACTGCTGCGACCTTACTTGTTATACCCTTGAAAAAGGGTATTATAATTTTGTCCAGAAATGTGTAACGCATTAAAGGAAGCATCTCCGACCCCACAAAGTATATATATTCTTGATCAGCATCAACAGCCGAGTCGATATAGCCATGTCCGTGTGTCCGTCTGTCCCTCTGTCCGTCTGTCCCTCTGTCCGTCTGTCCCTCTGTCCGTCTGTCCCTCTGTCCGTCTGTCCGTCTGTTTCTATGCAAAAAATAGACATTAGTTTTAAAGCTAGCGTTTTAAAATTTTTACCAGATCATTATTTTTGTTGCACGCAGATCAAGTTTAAGAATCAGTCGGATCGGACCACTATATCATATAGCTGCCATACAAACGACCGAAACGACCATCTTTTCCAACCTATTGCAACCGAATTTAACATTTATTCATTTAATATAGCCATACACGATTTGTGAAAGTTTGGTCCGGATCGGACTTCTATATCATATAGCTGCCATACAAACGATCGATATGAAAACAAATCTTTGTATTGAAAACTTTTTTGTTTTCAAGGGTATACCATCTTCGGCAAGCCGAAGATAACTTTTCTCACTTGTTTTTATACCCTTGAAAAAGGGTATTATAATTTTGTCCAGAAATGTGTAACGCATTAAAGGAAGCATCTCCGACCCCACAAAGTATATATTTTCTTGATCAGCATCAACAGCCGAGTCGATATAGCCATGTCCGTCTGTCCGTCTGTCCGTCTATCCGTCTGTCCGTCTGTCCGTCTGTCCGTCTGTTTCTATGCAAAAAATAGACAGTAGTTTTAAAGCTAGCGTTTTGAAATTTTTACCAGATCATTATTTTTGTTGCACGCAGATCAAGTTTAAGAATCGGTCGGATCAGACCACTATATCATATAGCTGCCATACAAACGACCGATATGAAAACAAGTCTTTGTATGGGAAATTTTTTTGTTTTCCAAGCTATTGCAACTGAATTCAACATTTATTTATTTGACATAGCCATACATAATTTTTGAAAGTTTGTTCCGGATCGGATCACTATATCATATAGCTGCTATACAAACGACCGATATGAAAACAAGTCTTTGTATGGAAAACTTTTTTGTTTTCCAACCTATTGCAACCGAATTCAACATTTATTCATTTGATATAGCCATACACGATTTGTGAAAGTCCGGATCGGATCACTATATCATATAGCTGCCATACAAACGACCGATATGAAAACAAGTCTTTGTATGGAAAACTTTTTTTTTTTCCAACCTATTGCAACCGAATTCAACATTTATTCATTTGACATAGCCATACATAATTTTTGAAAGTTTGTTCCGGATCGGATCACTATATCATATAGCTGCTATACAAACGACCGATATGAAAACAAGTCTTTGTATGGAAAACTTTTTTGTTTTCCAACCTATTGCAACCGAATTCAACATTTATTCATTTGATATAGCCATACACGATTTGTGAAAGTCCGGATCGGATCACTATATCATATAGCTGCCATACAAACGACCGATATGAAAACAAGTCTTTGTATGGAAAACTTTTTTGTTTTCAAGGGTATACCATCTTCGGCAAGCCGAAGATAACCTTTCTCACTTGTTTTTCTTATAATTATGACCACTATTTTTTAGTCCGTTGTATGGCCACGAATACGCCCACTCAGTTTTATTTTTGAAATTATTTTAAATTATATTAAAACAATTTATTTGTCACAAAATGTGTATTTTCATTTTTTGTTTATGCGCATTGGCATATTATTTAATACTTTGTGTTCCTTACCACTTATCTATTACATTGTTTGTTAGGGGTATCCCTTTTACATTCTTTTAATAATTTGTATTTATCTACATTTTTAATGCTTCAACAACAAGTCTATTCTTTCTTCTGCAAAGAAATGTCAAGTCGGTGACATTTCAGGTGATTACTATCTCATTTATTGGCTGTGTGATAACTTTGCCCATATGAAATACGCTGCCTTTGGTCATTAGGGCAAGCAAACTGATCTTTTTGGAACAGGCATCAGACTACATGTTCTTGCCTGGCCCAAAAGGAGATTACAAAATTGTGCTCAAGGGTTTTGGGGGTTCAAAAAAAGTGATTTTTTTTATTGCATATTATGAAAGTATAGTAACACGAGAATGTTGTCTGTAAATAGGAAGTCAATCGGAGCAAAACTCACAAAGTAATAGCTTTGGAGGTAGGCGGGTCTCGCACGACTACCTGAGCTGTTTTATCAGGGTCTCTTCGCTAAGAAAAACTTTAAACGCGTTTTTCTCAAATCGATGTTTTTTGTGATTTTTGTATTGCATATTAAAAAATTATAGTAACTCAAGAATGTTGTCTGTAAATAGGAAGTCAATCGGAGCAAAACTCACAAAGATATAGCTTTGGAAGTAGGCGGGTCTCGAACGTCTACCTGAGCTGTTTTATCAGGGTCTCTTCGCTACGAAAAACTTTAAACGCGTTTTTCTTAAATCGATGTTTTTTTAGTCGGTGCACTCTGTATCTCAAAATCTATTCAATCGTTCTCAAATTTTTTAAAGTATTTCCTTACACATATATGAGGTAACCCTGTCGAGATTTTTTCGTTTTTGATTTTAATTTTTTTATTATTAACAACAGTCATGAATTTTGGCCAAAAATTTCACTTTCACGGTATTTTCACTTTCAAGTCTTGTAAAAAGTTCAAAAATTTAAAAAAAATGGAAAAACTCGACAGGGATACCTAGAGGGACATAAAAATTGATGGAAAAACTTTGGTTATTTCATTTCATATGATCCAGTGCTGAGGCGCCTGCTGCCATTCGGTCAATTTTCAATATTTTTCAACCAATATTTCACAGAATATAGTTTAATTACTACTCTTTAACGTACAATAATCAGAAATAAATTTACTTTCACCGTACGCTCAAAAAAAATCTGTAAAAACCTTTTTCTGCCTTCAAACCTTTGCCTTTGTGTTGAATACTCTATGGTCTAAAGAATTCGATGATTCAAGCACTACGAAGACGCCATTGTTTATTTTTATCATCGCGATTTAATTTTGACTCGCAAACAATAACAAAGTTGCAAAAGCAATTCGTTGTGTTTCTTTATAATCTCAATCTGCTCACTGCTCTTTTAGCTCTCCCCCTTTTGTGAAGCTTCTTCATCTCCCTCTGGATCTGTGCATTTGCTACTATGCTTCAACCTCTTCCACGATACTGTTGTTGGAACGCTCTCTTTATTCTGCATTGTGTTTTTCATCGCTAGACCATGTGTTTTTAGTGCAAAATAATTTAGTGCATTTGTTTAACTGAATTTCTTTTATGTGCACTTCGAAAATATGCGAATTAGAAGGCGCCATTGCTTGCGACTGTTACGTCACTTACTGGCTACGTAACAATTGCTTGCATATGAACTGTGTTGGAGTCGGTCATTATAGCCGTCTTGGTGATCTATTGGGAAAAGGCATTGGTTTGACCTGCTCCTGTCTTGCATGTCGAGAGATTGAAAGGGAAATGGGTACGTTTATGAAACTCACTATCAACTCACTTCAAGTTTCCACCAGGAACAGGGCACATTCTCGACAGAAGTGTTTTAAAATAAACTGACTTTTGTGCTCTAAGAAATCGCTTGTCCAACATGGACTGCGTTTATTTTTTAAGTTTCAGCAATTTTAATGCTGTCACGGACTCTTTTTATAACGCCTTAAACAAATTTGTATCTAAACATTGACAACTTAAACGTCTGATTTATTAAGAATAAGAAGAAGCCTGGTTTAATAGAAATTTCCTTACAAATGGGAAATCTAGAGGTTACAAAAAGTCGCTATCTTTCAAATCTACATCTACATCTACATTTTTATATCCTTGAAAAAGGGTATTATAATTTTGTCCAGAAATGTGTAACGCATTAAAGGAAGCATCTCCGACCCCACAAAGTATATATATTCTTGATCAGCATCAACAGCCGAATCGATGTAGCCATGTCCGTCTGTCCGTCTGTTTCTATGCAAAAAATAGACAGTAGTTTTAAAGCTAGCGTTTTGAAATTTTTACCAGATCATTATTTTTGTTGCACGCAGATCAAGTTTAAAAATCGGTCAGACCACTATATCATATAGCTGCCATACAAACGATCAATCAGATTTCAAGTCTTTGTATGGAAAACTTTTTTGTTTTCCAAGCTATTGCAATTGAATTCAACAATTATTCATTTGACATAGCCACACATGATTTGTGAAAGTTTGGTCCGGATCGGACCACTATATCATATAGCTGCCATACAAACGACCGATATGAAAACAAGTCTTAGTATGGGAAACTTTTTTGTTTTCCAAGCTATTGCAACTGAATTCAACATTTATTTATTTGACATAGCCACACATGATTTGTGAAAGTTTGGTCTGGATCGGACCACTATATCATATAGCTGCCATTCAAAGGACCGATATGAAAACAAGTCTTTGTATGGAAAACTTTTTTGTTTTCCAATCTATTGCAACCGAATTCAACATTTATTCATTTGATATAGCCATACACGATTTGTAAAAGTTTGGTCCGGATCGGAGTTCTATATCATATAGCTGCCATACAAACGATCGATATGAAAACAAGTCTTTGTATGGAAAATTTTTTTGTTTTCAAGGGTATACCATCTTCGGCAAGCCGAAGATAACTTTTCTCACTAGTTGTAACCGACTTTAACAATCAGCTATATAAAAACTATATCTCCAAATGTAAATTCATTTTTTGAAAGGATTCAATTTCTTTTTATTATTTTGTGAATTTTAACTGTAAATCTAATCTTTCCACCTTCCCTTTCGTATAATAATAACTTTGACTCTTCACATCTTTGCATAATTTTTTTAATCGACCTACTCAACCGATTAATTTTATCTCTCCCTCTCGCTAACCGTACATAATTAAAATATATCTTTCATAATTGCACTGTTACGAATCGTTTATGTTTCTTTCGTCAATAAAACTCTCGTTTTCACTAGGTTCTGACAATTTACCAAGCTTCATCCTTAGACATTGCTCGGATATTCTAAGCTTACCCCTCACTATACTTTTTAACGTATCCTTCAATCCTTGGAGCTAGATTCCCGGCTAAGTTATGGAATAAATCAAATGTTATACTAATTCCTAAAAAAGGTTTTAGGGCTGCCTTTGAGAACTACTGCTGCATTGCTAAGCTATCTGTGATTGCCGAAGTGCTTGAGAAACTCATTACATTGCAACGGCAACATTCATGCAAGAGCATAATTTCCTCCTCACCATGTTACGAGGTGTGTTCAAAAAATATCGCGAATTTTGTGTTTTTTTTTTAAATGATTTAATTATTTATGAATATCTATTTTGTCCCCTTCAAAGTAATCTCCATGAGATATTACGCATTTGTGCCAACGGTTTTTCCAATCTTCGAAGGACTTCAAAAAATCATTTTTTTTATCTTGTTCAGTTCCTCCTTCGATGCCGTCTTTATCTCGTCAATCGTAGCGTAACGTCGTCCTTTCATGGGCCTCTTCAGTTTAGGGTACAAGGAAAAATCACAGAGGGCCAGATCTGGGGAATACGGTGGCTGCGGCATCATTAGTGTGTTGTTTTTGGCCAAAAAGTCGCGCACAAGCAACGATGTGTGAGCAGGGGCGTTATCATGGTGCAAAAGCCAATTTTTGTTCTACCACAAATCCGGGCGTTCCTGGCGGATTGCTTCGCGCACAACTTACAGGTAATATTTCTTATTGACCGTTCTACCCTGTGGTAAGAAGTCATGATTTACCACGCCCCTGCAATTAAAGAAAACTGTTAGCAAAACTTTCACATTCGACCCAACATGGCGTGTTTTTTTTGGTCTTGTTTCGTGCGGCAGCTTCCATTAAGATGATTGAGCTTTGGTTTCCACGTCGTTACAATAAACCCACGATTCGTCACCAGCTATGACCCTCTGGAGCAAATTTGGGTCGTTGCGGACAGAGTCCAACATCCCTTTAGCAATGTTTATGCGATGCTGTTTTTGGTTGCAATTGAGCAATTTTGGTACGAAAATCGAAGACGATCCAAAACACGTGCAAGCAAAGCAGCTGTCAACAATTAAGTGAACATTCAAAATGACCGAGCTTGTCGGCATAAGTGACAGACATGAGTACCAACATAACGCCACAAAAAAATCGAAAATATATTTAGCCCGCGTAAATTCAAAATTCACAATACTTTTTGAACACACCTCGTATGGTTTTGTCAAGCATCGCTCGTCAACAAATTTACTAGAATTTTGTTTGATCATCCACAGAGGAATGAGAAGCGTAGTTTTTACCGAATTTAGCAAAAAATTTGATTAAGCTAATCATCATCTCTTGTTACCAAAACTTTCGGTTATTGCGTCTGCTGAATATTCCAAAATGGATTTCTTCTTACCTTGCAAATCGAATTTGACGCGTCTTATTTAAAAACACCAATGCTAAGGTTATCCAGGTCTCATCAACGATTTTTCAAATGTCATTATTTATGCCTCTACATGTACGCTGATGATTTTAAGTTGTGCTACACCTTCTCGAAACATTTTCTTCACAGACATCTGCAATTGGACCATGATGAACTCCATTCTTGGGGCTTAAAAACCCTTCCCTTCCTTAAGTGCTAAAAATTCAAACTCATGACGTTTGGAATTCACGTCTTGGATCGTGTTTCGGCAATCAATAATCTAGGTCATATGCATACGTAATTATCACATTTCTGTGACTGACATTTCTGTGAATAAAGCCAGGGGAATGTTATTATGAGTTGGTCAAAAGACCAACCAGGACTTTATATATCACCCTAGTTCGTCCTATCCTTGAATACTACTCTTGCGTTTGGAGTCTTGAATACTCTACTCATAAAAATAGTTTTTAATCTGAAACTCTAAACAGTTTAAACTAGGACCCTGACAATCGTCTTCCGCCATATAGTTGCAGCAAATTGACAAACTCTACCGGGGTCGTGCTACTGCTTGTTCATGGTATGGGAGACCACATATACATACCTTTTGGACCAACTATTTTGTACCGTCCCTAATAGAATAACTCCTTCCGACCCCTATGGTTACCTATCCGCAGATCCAATCATGCTGAAAATAATCGTTTTCGTAATTGCCTTTATTACTTACTAAACTTTAACCTCTTATTCTATATTTATTTCCTGAACTCTCGCTAAATGTAAAGATATCAAAAATGATAGAATTCCACTTAGAATAGTTACCTTTTAAATTATATTTCTGACTCATTGTAAAAAAAAATTATATAAACGATTTTAAAAAACTGGTGAGCCTGAAGTTTGGCTGTATATACAATTTAAAAGATTCCTTTATTTCCTAGATTTCCAAGATTTCTTTATTTTTTATTTGTTTATTTTAGTATAACACTCATCTGTTTACATAGGAAGACATAAATAGTATACAATAACTATACGATAACTAAGGAAATATAATAATATTAGAATTCAGTTTGCTTAATGTGATTAAAAATACGGACACATATTACACTTAAAGAAAATTCAGAAAAGACTTCATTATGAAGACAATTATGGCTGTGTTGCAAAACCCTAAAGGCGTTATGCAGGACACGGTTTTGCTTTAGAAAAAGGTTAACGTAAAGGACGAAAGGATAGAGTAAATTTAGAAGGTCCTGCTATATTTGGTAACCTAGGAGTTTTTGTGAGTCAATGGCCACCATAAGTAGCTTAAAGACAAATACAATGCTATTATAAACTCTGCAATGGTGAAAAGAGATCCGTCGAATTTCAGTCGACGACGGTAAGGATGCAAATGACAACCAGAGTCCCATTTAAATGATGCAAGCCAAAATTGGAAATTGTTTTGGTACTTACTCAATAAGCGTTCAAGCATTGAACATGTGTATGTCAGAGCGCTGGATTTAATATTTTGCTGACTAGTGTAGTTCTAGTATTTTGTTGACCAGTGTTATAGATCGGTGTACGTTGGGGTCAGGCGACACCATGGCGGCTTGTGCCTGCATACGCATCAGAGAGAGAGAGAGAGAGAGCTTTGAGTAAAAAGAATAAGTGTGAGGTTTGGTCAGGCTCGGTGCTCTCGAAGGAGCTCAGTTCTTATAGCGGCATTGAGACGAGCAGAACTTGCTGTGCCTTTGAAAATGGATGCTACAATTAACGCTTCTCCGACATCAGAAGTGGGATCAGCTTCGCCCAGATTTCAAGATTCGGGAAAACGATTTCACAATATTGTAAAACTAAATGGCATTTGTAACGATTCAATCTGTAGTACATGGCAAATTCTATCCAATATAAATATTGAACAATATTGTCTAGAGACTTGTTGCATGTAGTTGCGGACAAATATCTGATATACGATGTTTTGTTAGGCCGCGAGATATTAAGCCAGGGCTTTGGCATAACAATAGATGCCGAAAAATTCTGTATTTATAAAACAAAAGGAGTTGATATTGTAACTTTAACTAATTATGAAAACCTTTTAGATTCTGATGGGGACCTTAGTAATTCTGATAAGACGGCACTGAAAAACATCCTAAAACATTATTCAGATTGGTTTATAGAGGGAATCCCACAGACTCGTGTAACAACAGGGCAATTGGAAATTAGGCTAATAGATCCACAAAAGACAGTGCAGCGCCGGCCATACAGGCTAAGCGAGGATGAGAAAGAACACGTGCGTTGCAAAATCAATGAGCTTCTAAAATTCAATATTATTCGTCCCAGTAGCTCACCTTTCGCTAGCCTGATGTTGCTCGTGAAAAAGAAAAAAGGGAGCGATCGTCTTTGTGTAGATTACCGTGCTTTGAATGAGAATACAGTCGCAGATAAGTATCCATTACCCCTTATTGCTGACCAGATTGCCAGATTACGTGGGGCAAGCTATTTCTCGTGTCTCGATATGGCTAGTGGATTCTACCAAATAACGGTACATCAAGATTCAATAGAGCGCACCGCTTTCGTTACTCCCGAAGGGCAATACGAATTTTTAACCATGCCTTTTTGTTTAAAAAATGCTCCATCAGTGTTTCAGCGTGCTAAGGTTAAGGCCTTGGGTAACCTTGTATACACATATGCCATCGTGTATATCGACGATGTTTTAATTGCGGCCAAAACTAAGGATGAAGCTTTAGTTGGATTGCAGGTAGTGCTAGAAACCTTGAGCAAGGCTGGATTTTCATTTAATATGACTAAGTGTTCGTTTCTTAAGACTAAGGTAGAGTATCTTGGATTTGAAGTAAGCAATGGACAAATCCGCCCTAACGCACGTAAAATTCAAGCATTGACAGGACTGGCACCTTCACAAACCGTAACACAATTAAGGCAATTTATTGGGTTAGCCATGAGGCTAACCAATATGTATGAACTTTCGGCACTTTGTGCCAAAATTTTCCGAATCTTTAAAACCATTGTATTTTCTGACTTCAAAAAAAAAACTGATTTCAACTGGCTTATAGAGCGTGAACAAATTCGATCGAAAATAATATCTGTATTAACCCAGAACCCGGTGCTTACTATATTCGACCCTCGATATCCGATAGAGCTCCACACGGATGCCAGCTCGATTGGCTACGGGGCAATATTGCTACATAAAATTGACAAAAAGCCCCATGTGGTTGAATACTACACTAAATGTACTACACCAGCTGAATCGAAATATCACTCGTACGAACTTGAGACTATGGCGGTTGTCAATGCCATTAAACATTTTCGTCACTATTTACAGGGACGAAAGTTTGTGGTATTTACTGACTGCAATTCTCTAAAAGCTAGTCGTACAAAATCAGACCTATCACCGAGGATGCATCGATGGTCCTTTGCAGTCCTTTGTTTTCGATATCCAATATAGAAAGGGAGAACGAATGGCTCACGTAGATTTTTTGTCACGAAATCCCCTGACAAAAGAAAGTAAATGTATAAACAAAATAGTTGAAAAACGAATTGAGCTAACTGAGATTACAGACAATTGGCTGGTTTCTGAACAACAACGTGATCCTGAGGTTGCCGACATATCGTCTTAAAAATAAAATGAATTAAAAAATAATGAATTTCCGGAGAGTCTATGTAGATAGAACCTAAATAGAAAACCTAGATAGAAAAATTGAGTTACACCTAATGGCTACAGGCGCGAGTAGGGTGAATGGCCAGGTAGAGCGGATAATGAGTACGCTTAAGAGCATGTTGACTGCCGTGGAAACCAGTCAGAGGTCGTGGCAGGATGCATTAACAGAAGTGCAATTGGCAATGAATTGTATAGCCAACCGAGTCACTAAGGTCAGCCCGCTTGAATTGTTGATTGGTAGGGGAGCTAGACCTTTCGGCCTGTTGCCAGTAGGTGAAGAAGAAGAAAACGTGGTTGATAGAGAGTCTGTGAGGAAACAAGCAAAGGAAAACATAGAAGCTAATGCACGTTATGACAAACTCGGTTTGACAAAAACAAGGCGAAAATATTAAAATTTAACGTAGGGGACCATGTCCTGTTGAAAAGTGAAGAACGTCATCAAACAAAGCTTGACCCGAAATTTAAAGGTCCGTTTGAGATAGTCGAACTACTAGAAGGAGATAGGTATGTGTTAAAATCGTTGACAAGCAAAAGAACGTATAAGTACTCGCACGAATTTCTGAAAGCAATGCCAAACAGACAAATAAATGAAGAAATTGACATAGATTGACCAAGAGGTGATAAGATGACCGCACCATATCAAATGTGACTTGTTATGGCGGGGGTCGAGCTGAAAAGGTGTAAAAGGAACTACACCAGAGTTTGAGCTGAAAAGGTGTAAAAAGAACTACACCAGGGTTTGAGTTGAAAAGGTGTAAAAGGAACTACACCAGAGTTTGAGCTGAAAAGGTGTAAAAGGAACTACACCAGGGTTTGAGTTGAAAAGGTGTAAAAGAAACTACACCAGAGTTTGAGCTGAAAAGGTGTAAAAGGAACTACACCAGAGTTGAAGAAGTAAATTAATATGAATAGGTGTAAAAGGAAATGTGCTCGAGGTACGAATAAAAAAATATGATAATTTAAATTGTAAGGCTAATTGATTTAAGAAGAAGAGTTAATGAAGAAAAAAAGGCAGTGTATGGAGTAGTCAAGAAGACAATTTTCCTATGTTTGTTTAAGTACCTTAAGCTGAATGTTAATACAATGGTAAAAATAAAAATGAATAATGCCCGACATGTAAGAGTATTGTGATTAAAAGTTAACACACGAGGACGTGTGATTTGTCAGGAAGGCCGTGTCGGTTTTAATATTTTGCAGACTAGTGTAGTACTAGTATTTTGTTGACCAGTGTTATAGATCGGTGTACGTGGTGCCGTTGGGGTCAGGCGACACCATGGCGGCTTGTGCCTGCATACGTACAGCATTTCCATGGAATGGTAAAGGCATGGCAACAGATAGGGATGCACTCTGTTGCTGAGTGAGGTCTGATCGCTAGCCGCGGACTGAGAGAGCTTTGAGTAAAAAGAATGAGTGTGAGGTCTGGTCAGGCTCGGTGCTCTCGAAGGAGCTCAGTTCTTATAGCGGCATTGAGACGAGCAGAACTTGCTGAGCCATTGAAAATGGATGCCACAATTAACGCTTCTCCGACATGTATATATTAAAATATAAAAAGAATGTTAAATCGATCAGTCTAACAATTATATAATAAATAATGCATTTTATGAATTTAAAAGAGAAGTTTTTAAACGAAAGTCATTGAAGGAACATCTTTATGCCAACACATTGGTCATTTCAAGACAACATGGCTTTGCTATTTCAACCTGAGTCCCTTATAAGTGACTTTAGATACGCGATGTTCGAAAAGAACATGTTTATGGGATTGGCAGCAGGAGCACCTGGCTCGTTTCGCCTTTTCGGTGTATGAACGTCTAGCACCTTGTGACCGAGACTTTTCAGTTCATCAATGATTTGCTGATGGAGCGTACTGTAGTAGAGTCCTTTAACGCAGACTCGGTATGGCCTGTTCTCCTTGAGCTGGTAGCAGTGAAACTCAAGCTTTTTGGTCTTGAGCCAGCTGACTATGTTGCGGTAGGTGCTAGCGTCTGCCGCGTAGAGCCTCAGGACTCCGCCCATTGATGTCTTGGCAGAGACCTGTTCAGATCAGTAATTTTTGAGATGTTGTCCATCAGGAGGGGTGCGCTTTCAACACCTTCCAAAACTATTGGAGGGGGTTTAGGTTGCGCCTTGGAAGGTGCACTGAAAATGCCAGATGAGGCTGCATCACGTTTGGCCGCAGCAATAGCTGCTTGATGGCTGGTACTGCTCACTCAGTTCCTTGGTTTGCGCAAGCAATCCAAAGCTTTTTAAGCTGCCGCTGTAGGTGGGAAAAGGAATCTTGGTATCAAGTATTGCCTTCTTCTTGGCATTCAGTGGAGACCGACATGCCTTCCGCTTATTAACTTGCATCCGCTGAGGCGCTGGCTTAATAGTGTCGGCCACTTTGGATGTCCGTTTCGTCCCAGAGGCTTGGTTCACTGCAATATTGAAGAGCTCGGCGAGGCTGAGTAAGCGCTCGGTAGGAGCGGGCATCATAGTCTTTTCATTTGGGTCCATAAATGCAATTTCCAAAAGTTTGTAAACAAACTTCGATCAGCTATGAACAGCTGCTTTGAACAGCTGAATTGTTGTTGTGGCCGCTGTTCAGCGGGGCCACGATTTAGATTGTTTGCAACAAGCTTATTTCACTGTGCTTGAGTGTTTTTATACCTAATAGTGAGTCTAGGGATCACTATTCCCAGTTTGTGGTGTTAATGATGTTACTCTCGTCGCAAGGGTTGCCTCCAACTCCAATCGCTGCTGCGACGATCAACAAGGAGATCCTGGCTCTTAAGGATCTATGCTACATGGCAGTTGTCATCGAGCCCCTTCGCAAGCAAAATACGACAACCCAATGCCATCGATGCCAGCAATTTGGTCACACGGCCAAATACTGCCGTAAGGCGCACATCTGCCTCAAATACGCCGGCGAACATCCTGTCAAAGACTGTACGCGACCACGAAGCGAGCTATGCACTTCCTATAACTGTGGTGAACAGCACCCAGCGAATTATTCCGGATGCTCCAAACTCCATGCATTCCTTGGGCGGAAGAAGCAAAGTTGACCTATGCAATATAACAATCGACCTATGTCTCATGCTCCTACTGGATGTATGCCGATTGCACCTCTCCGAAGCGGAGTCTCCTACGCAGATGTAGCTAAACCATGCATGGGCCCCAAGCAGGATCAGCAACAGATGCCACAGCCCTTCCAGCAGCAACCTAAGACCAGGAAGCACATTCGGCAAAGGAGTCGGTCTAGAGGCGGACATCCGCCCCCTTTGGACAATAACACTTTTAGCATCCTGCAGACGCTAAACGAAAGCATGAACGCTCTGCACTCTCTTCAGGAACAGCAGATTGAGCAAATGAGGATAATGCTACTACAGCAAGGGCAGATGATCCATCTGCTCACTGCTATACACGCGCAGACAGCGACAAAATGAAGCCGCTACGCATCTTAGTATGGAACGCCAACGGCGTCTCCGCGAAACTGCCCGAAGTTGAATGCTTTGTGCGGCGCTACGATATTGATGTTTTGCTTATCAGTGAAACACATTGCAAATATGCAGTCAAGCCCAATCTGTTTGGTTACGAGGCCTACTGCAAACGACCCGGGTGAGCGTAACGCCAAAGGTGGATCAGCGATTATGATCAAATCAAGTTTGCTTTATTTTCCTCTTCCTTCAGTAGCCACTGATAGGGTGCAACTTGCGTCTGCAACCATAGAGACTGGGAACGGCATTATAAACTTCGGCGCGGTCTACTGCCCACCGAGGTTCGTTTGGACCACAGACAACTTCAAATCCATATTGGAGCAACAACAGCATAAATTCATCGTAGCAGGCGACTGGAATGCGTCCCATTGGCTTTGGGGAGCAGGGAGGTGTAACCAAAGAGGTCATGCCCTGGCAAATCTAATCTTCAACTCAGATGTGAACTCGCTAGCAACAGGTGGCCCCACAAGGCTCCCTTATGGCAGTAGAGAGTCTCCAGGCTACATCGATTTTGCGCTGACAAGAGGTATCCTGGGCTTACACTCAGATATCCGGTCGTGTGCCGAGCTCAGCTCTGACCACTTACCTCTCATCATCACTTTGGACACAACAGCTATAGCCTATCCCAAAGTCGAGCGGCTTATCAGCAGGCGCACCAACATAGAACGTTTTCAAGAGCACCTCGAGTCGTCACTGAACCTTGACATGGCGCTGACCTCCGAGCGGGACATTGCAGTTGCAATCGACTCTCTCACCCACAAAATCCAAGTAGCAGCTAGATTGGCCACTCACACCCCAGGACTGAGATCCGCAGCAGCCAGAATACCGGTTCCCAGAGAGATTCTGATGCTCATTGCAGAGAAGAGGCGCTTACGCTCCAGGTGGATGAGATCCCGCCACACGCTCATCCAGGTTAGCCAATACGGGAACCGAAGCCGACGCGACGCACTCGCTCTGGAAGGCCACACGTGCGATCAAAAGATTTTGCCTAAGGCAAGCACCATTGGTGAACAGCAACGGGGCATGGTGCCGAACTGATTTGGAGCAAGCAGAAGCGTTTTCCGCGCACCTGGCCGAGCGGTTCCAACCTTTTAACCCCGCCAGTCCGCAGCAGGTTGAAGAGACTCACGATCAACTGTCTCAAGCTCTCCAAATGGACATGCCGATTCAACCGTTCGATCCTGCTGAAATAGCTGATGTTATAGCCCAGCAAAACTTTAAAAAAGCACCAGGCCATGATGCACTATGCAACGCCACTCTAAAGGCCCTACCGAGCAGAGCGATCCGCTGTAGCGATGGTTTTCAATGCTATTGTGAGGCTGCAGTTCTTCCCTCTCAGTGAAAGCTAGGAATCATCTCTATGATCCATAAAGCTGGCAAGCCGGAGAAGGACCCTGGATCCTACCGATCAGTCTCCTCCCATCGATCTTAAAGGTGTTTGAGAGACTGATTGCCGCCCGGATGGTCAGGTTTATGGATGCCCAGGGAATAATGCCAGATCACCAGTTCGGATTCCGTGCTGGTCACTGCACGGTGGAGCAACTGCATCGAGTGGTCGAGCAAATTTTAACGGCCTTCGACTGCGACGAACACTGCAACGCTCTTTTCCTCGATGTCCGGGAGGCATTTGACCGTGTGTGGCATCCTGGTCTGCTACTGAAAATCAAGAATACCCTGCCTGCGCCTTACTACTGTCTCCTGGCGTCGTACCTTAGGAATAGGAGATTTGCGGTCCGGTTCCACTCTGCGCTCTCAACCGAGTATAATGCGGCAGCTGGAGTACCCCAGGGAAGCGTCCTAGGCCCGCTTCTATACTGCCTGTATAGCCATGACATGCCGCGCCCGGCTGACGGTCTCTACGGAACGTCAATGTTGGCCACATTTGCCGAAGACGTGTGCATAAAGCACAGGTCCAGGTGCGAGCAGGAGGCCGCCAACGGCATCCAGAACTACGCAACCAGATTTGCCGACTGGGCAACAAGTCCACGAATGTTTGCTACACCCTCAAACGGAGAACGCCACCAGCAGTGCTCATTGACGACACCCCTGTGGAACAGGTTGACTCAGCCAAATGCCTGGGAGTCACACTCGACCGTCGGCTCACTTTCTCGAAGCAAGTGAGTGAAATGAGCATACGCATACGGGCCGCGGCGTCAAAGCACTACTGGCTCATGGGCCTGCGTAGCAAACTGTCGCTGAGATATAAGTTGACTATCTACAATCAAATCATAGCTCCTATTTGGAGGTATGCGTGCCAAATATGGGGCCTGGCGTGTGACAGCCAAATCCGCAGAATCCAGAGCATCCAAAATAAGATGGTGAGGATGATCACTGGCTGCAAGTGGTATGTGAGCAACACCACCCTCCACAGTGACCTGCTCACGAAAGCTGCTCACGGTCTTTGGGACCATAAATTTCCACTCCAGCCGCTACAACGACCGACTGGAGCGCCATCGCAACGGACTCGCTAAGGGTCTCACCAGACCTCGCCCACAAAGGAGGCTCAACAGGCGACTCCCTAGGGACCTAATTGACCGGCTGCCAACAAGACGCACAGCAAGATGATGATAAACCAAACGATATACTCCCCATCGTCTTTCTTTCTTTTATATTCTTTGTTTTTAAGTTTTTCAAATATTGTTAGTTTGTAAGTTTAAATTTAGTAATTATGGTAACGCTAACCACACTTAGCCGGCGAGCCTCTCGGGCAGTATTAATAGATACCGAGGACACCATGGGGTTTTAAGATACCCTGTATGCCTCAATAAATGGTAAAAAAAAGGGTCGCTAAAATAAGGTTTTGAACTGAGTAAAAAAAACATATTTACATCGTTGCATAGTTGTTTCCCCTCATGTGGTAAAGGTCACAGAATAAAAATAATTTTTATACCCTTGAAAAAGGGTATTATAATTTTGTCCAGAAATGTGTAACGCATTAAAGGAAGCATCTCCGACTCCACAAAGTATATATATAATTGATCAACATCAGCCGAGTCGATATAGCCATGTCCGTCTGTCCGTCTGTCCCTCTGTCCGTCTGTCCGTCTGTTTCTATGCAAAAAATAGACAGTAGTTTTAAAGCTAGCGTTTTGAAATTTTTACCATATCAATATTTTTGTTGCACGCAGATCAAGTTTAAGAATCAGTCGGATCGGACCACTATATCATATAGCTGCCATACAAACGACCGATATGAAAACAAGTCTTTGTATGGAAAACTTTTTGTTTTCAAGGGTATACCATCTTCGGCAAGCCGAAGATAACTTTTCTCACTTTTTTTTTTTATTTTATTTATTTATTTTTATTTGTTGTTATTTAAGTATTGAAACCGTGCTACAATTTTGCACCTAAACAACACAAGCAAAAAATAGTCTTTATAAGCCCATCGCCGAGCGCTTAGCACGGGGATTTATGTTAATGTAGGGGGAAACGGGGATTTATGTTCGTGGAGGGGGAAGCGTCTTCACGAAGCCTTGTCTTTTCAGACTTCTAAGTGGCCTGGCGGGAAGTAAATTCCTGGCTAGTTCGCTGCGATGGGTGGTGAGTCTGTCTCTGTACCTGCTGGTGTGTCTATTGGTCTGCTCCTCCACAGTATGCAGATTGAGGTCTCGGTGTAGAGTAGACCTGGATGCGATTGCAGTTAGATTTTGCTGCAATCCCCCAAATTTGCAGCCCGTAGAGCCAGATTGGGGCGACACACTGAGCGTACACTTTTCTTTTCACCCTTAGTGACATACTGCTCTTTCTGCGAATTAGTCTCGGTTTCGCCCAATGCCCGACTCCCTTATCACTGTTGCAGTTTTTTTGCAATTTAAAATTTGTTATAAATCGTGGCTGGTTTCGTTTAGGGGTGGCTCCTGCCATGTGCCATGTGGCTTCTGGCGTCTGCCTTCTTGGCCTTCTTCTCATTTCGCAGAGGCGTTGACAACGGCGGAAACATGAAGAGCCTGCGATTAACAGGACTGCGAACACGATTGCAGCACCGACTTCCTGGGGTGGGTTTCTGCTCTGTTTTCGTAATGCGGTTGCGGCAGGATGCGCCCTGGTGTTGTTGTTGCTGCTGTTGCTGTTGCTGTTGCCGGTGGATGTAAACACATTCGGCATGCCGGCTGGGCTGTCCTGCAGCTCATTGCTATTAAATTGACGACGATTGACTGCCTCGAGGGGGCGTGGCCATCGCTTAGAGGCAGGTGCTTGGCCCAGGACGATAATTGCGGAAGTTTCGTCCTGATCTAATGCCGGGAAGGGCAACAAATTATTGGGTTCAATGTGCGAGGATGTGACATTGGTCAGAGGTCGAGTAAGGACCAAAAGAATTTTAATTAAATATATTGGAGCATGTAAATTTTACATTTATAGCTAAAATATATTTATAAAAATATGCGAAAAGAATCATTTATTTTAGAATTTGTTTGATTCTTGAATAAAAATTCATATACAAACATGAACATTTTGTACAGGATAATGTTACCAAATTTTGCCTCTCCAAAAACTCCTTAAATAATCTAAAAACATACCTGTAAGCCTTTATTTTTGAAATAAACAAAATGTTAGAGATAGAGTGTCATAAATTCTGTTTCTCAAATATATGATTATTTTATTCAAAGATGTAGAAAAGATCTAAAATTTTAAAGATTAACTTAAGAATTAATTAAATAATTTTTGTACCTAACTTCTATTTACTCCAAAATAAGAATAAAAACCAAAATGTTAAGCTTGGGCTTTACATTAAGGCCTTTTAATGCATTATAGAATACAATAAATTACTCCTTCTGTTAATGAAATAACTGCCTCGTACATAGCATTTTTTAAATCAACAGACAGAATTCAAAGTCTTAACAGTAGCAAACAATAACATTATGTAAAGGCTCAAGCAGCCTTTTAAATATTTTAAAAGGATATCGAATTCCGAACTTCTCTGTTGGCAGACCCGAATGTTAATTTAAGTAATTTCGAATCCTTCTAAATGTTATGTTAACGGAGCTCGAAGTCCCGAAAAACCTTCCCCATTCGTGTCCTGGTCCTTTAACAGTTCTGTTTAGGTACAGAATGTAAATATGTTGTTCCTAATTTTCAGCCCGACTGTTATCATGGAAATAATTTCGAATGCGATTCCCCTGCTGTAAAATATTATGTTATGATGGCTCTGGAAACATTTTTAACATATAATATTTACTGCCATTAACATAAGGGAAAAGGACCCTTTACAGTTCTATAACTAAGTCGAAACTCCATTCGAAATTCGTTCTGTAGCCGAATAACATTCCTCATAAATCGCATAAAGTATTTTGTTTCTGTTAAAAATGTATTTTGCTTCTGTTAAAAATAACATTAATGTTTAACAGTTAAAATAGAAGAAGCTAACAGTTCTTTATTTTAAGATTTAACAGATGTAAAGTGACTTATTCCGCGGACCTGTGGCTATTCCAGTCAAATTTCGGGACTCCATTCAAAGATTTATCAGTGGCACTCATAATGTTATTTTTTTGGGCATGAATGGAATTGTTTCTTCCATTTCACAATTTTGAGGGAATTAAAATCTTTGATGGATTTGAAAAACAATGATAAAGCAGCTAAAATATTGTTCAATTCTATATTGTTTTCAATAAAATTAAACAAGTTATCGATATATTTTATATTTTAAATAATTTATAAAAAATTAATTATTAATTATTTTTAAGAGAACAATGGAAATATTCAATCTTCACATTAAATATTGGTTATTTATTATACGCATTTGAAAACACCGAATTTGATAAACATTTTATCTCATTTTTGACTTCAGTTTGCTATCAAGTCAGGACTCGAGGCTTGCCCAAGCTCCGGGTATCCTTCCTGGCTGAGGGCGAGTTCCGTTTGTTTCACCTGCTGCTGGCGCTACTTGAGCAGGTCGCGGTGGCCAAAGAGCGCTTCTCTTATCAGTGATAAGAAGAAGCCAGCGGATTCGGAGTCTGTGTGGTGGGTTTCGGAGTTGAAAGTGGAACAGGCACTCTCTTAGAGAGTCCTGCGGGTGGCTCTCCGTCTCGGCAGGACGAAGCCGAGCCGTCCACCCGCGCACTAAACTAGGCAACAGAGTTTAGAGTTACGAAGCGCCTGGTCTTCGGGAAACAGCTCTGTGTGGTGGAAACTCGCTTGCAGCCCGACAGCGAGCCACGAACCACTCACTGGCAAAAGCATCGGTGGTGCACGTTGGTGGTGATGGTGGTGGTGCGGCTTTTGGCTGGGAATTTATTTGCGCAAAAACGAGCGCCTCAGTTTCGTGTTTGTTGTGCGCTCGTAAGGATGTGTCCGCTGGCGCTGCAGGACTTCGTGCGTTCGCGTCGCGTGTGTGCGCGCCTATTATCCTCATCGCTCTGAGGGCCACAGTGCCCGACCAGTGATCCAAGCCAGGCCAATAAATCGGGCTAATGTCTCGAGTGTATAATGCCACAGAATTCCGATTACCGCCAGAAATTCAATCCAAATAAATATTAATTATGAGAAAATATGAAAGTCAGTCAGTGAGTTCGGTGTTCAGTTTTTATTTGTGTTCGAGTGCGTGGAAAGTCCTGAGATCCAGTATCCAGCATCCACGATCGTCGGGAATAACCTGTAACTGACATAGAGGCTTGGCCCATCAAACAAAACAAACCCCAAATAAAAGGGCAGAGAGAAACCCTAGCAAAAGGTGGTTATCCCCAGTTATCCTCCAGTTGTTTTTTGTTCCTTTTGCTGACCCACAATCATAAGTCATCTGAATGCCACATTAAGCAAACGGCTTGCCAGCTCCGAGTCTGAGTCTGAATCTGAATCTGAATCTGAATCCGAATTTGAATCTGAATTTACATTTTCTGGCTCAAAATCAAATTCGTATTCCCACTCTAAACGCTTAATAATCGAGAGGAGGAGCTGCGACATAAAAATTCCAGAGTCGTAGCTGCACCGAAGCATATTTTGCATTTTGCGCTCAACTTTCCCAGCCGCTTGAGTTGACCCACTTTGTGGAGCGTTTTCCTTTTCAATTTGTGTCCGAAAGCAATGCAATGCACCTCTTGCGAGTGGCTTTAAGATGCGGCAAGAAGGTGAGTCGCTTGTCAAGAGTAATGCCAAGATACTTCACCGTTGCTGGTTGCTCCAGGATCTGTCCTTCCATTTGGATTGGTGGGATTGTTCTCATCCTAAGTGTGAAGGCAGGGTTGGACGTTTTTCGAGGGTTTATCTTAAGGTTCCACCTCTTGCACCACGCTGATAGGACTGCAACATATCCCTGCAGACCGTCTGCTGCCTCAAAGCGACATTTGGAGCTATACAGAACGGCAATGTCGTCTGCATATGTGGCAATTAGAGCCTTCGGGGGGTCTTCCATGTAGTCATCATCGGGTACGGGCAAGTCTGCATTATAAAATGAGTACAGGAGCGGGCCAAGAACACTGCCTTGCGGGACTCCAGCTCTCATCTGGGCAGGCGCAGAGTAAGTGTCCCAGATCTTGACCTTCCAGGTAGGACTTTAGGAGCGAGTAATATGGTGCTGGTAGTAAATCTTTCACCTTGCAAAGGAGACCGTCGTGCCACACCCGATCAAAGGCTTGTTGGATATCAATAAAAACTGAGTTGCAGTATTTAAGATTATCTAATGCCTGTAGAATGTGCTGCGTAACCCTGTGAACCTGCTCGACAGTGCCGTGACCCTCACGAAATCCAAATTGATGGTCCGGCACAATTCCGCACTGAGTTATAATCCCAGTAAGTCGTTTAGCAATGAGTCTTTCCCATACCTTTGATATAGAGGGGAGAAGACTTATTGGCCGATAGGATTCCGTGTCGTCTTCCGGCTTGCCTGGCTTATAGATCATGTGGATTGCCGCTATTTTCCATTGGGAAGGGAAGAACTGAATCCTTAGCATAGCATTAAAAATAAGTGCCATGTAAAGGATCGCACGATTTGGCAGGGCCTTCAGTGTGACGGCATATTCTGTCCATGCCAGGAGCCTTGTTTTTCGGAACAGCTTTGATGGCTTCGGTAATCTCCTGAACTCTGATTGGCGTGATGGGGAGGGACATCTGGAGCGGGGTTTGTAAGCTTTCCTGGGTCTCTTCGATATCAGCCAGCGTAGCAACGTTGTGTGGGGTGAATCTGGCCTCCAGGTGTTGAGTAAATATGTTTGCCTGTTCCTCTTCATTCTGTGCAAGGTCGCCGCCATGATGCCTAACTGGGACCTGTCTAAACGGCTGGTTTTCTGTAGCCTTTGTGCATTTCCACAGTGAGTAATTGGCGTCAACAGTGTAGTCCATCGAGGACAGCTTGTGCTCACAGAAGTTATTTCTGAGCTCCCTTAATAGGATCCGTAGTCGCTTGGCTTCTCGGTTCCACAGGATTCGATCCCAAGGGTCTTGGGTTCGAATAGCTTTTCTTCGTAGGCGCCTTTTTGCAGCCAGTAGCTCTTTTGCCTCCCTGGTGAGTGTGACGCCATATTTTGTCGGCTTTAGTGGGCTCGCAGGTGGAGTGGATGCAGCAGCAGCCCTGTGGATATTATTGGTGATGATTTCCACTGCCATTTCTATATCCTCCCCATAATTCAGCTCCGTTTCAAGATGGATGGAGCTCTCCAGATTCCGGTGAAATAGAGTTAGGTCAGTTCGATTGCTGATCAGCCTTGCATTAGACCGAGCATTAATCCCATTGGTATCTATGGTGACTACGAGGGCCAGATGGTCAGACTCGAAATCCCAATTTTGGGTAATATTCGCGCAGTAGTCCGGTACTCCATGGTGGACGGCAAAATCAATACATGTGGGCGTATGTGTGGTGACGTATGGGTATCTGGTAGGGGCTCCTGTGGCAAGAATCTTTGCCCCGGTGGCGGAGATGGCTTCAGCTAGTTCTTGTCCCCTAGGGGAGTTGCAGGTGTCGCCCCATAGCCAATGTCGTGCGTTCCAATCGCCACCAACCAGGTACCTTTGTCCACATTTTCGAAGTATACTGGTGAAGAGACTTTCCTGTATTCTGTTTCCTGGAGGGCAGTAGATGGAACTGAACTCCATATTACCAAGACCCGTAGCAACTTTCACCGATGACATTTATATACTGCGCGTCTCTATTACCCTTTGGGGAAAATGTCGGAGAGTAGTCCTGACTAGCACCGCCACTCCACCTCCACTGTGCCTATTGGAAGATGGCTTGTAGGCAGGATAGAATGTGTATCCAAAGTCTGGTTTCAGTCAAGAGAAGGATATCAATGTCGTTGTTGTGTGCAAAAAGTTCGACTTCTCCGACTTTTCCTGAAATGCCGTTGACATTCCAGATGAGAACTTTAAGTGATTTCATGGCGAGACTGTAGCGTTGATCTGAGAATTATTTCCAGCCCATTGCTTCATGGTGCTGGCCATCTCAGACACTATTATTTCTAGCCGTGCAAGGCTTTCATTAGCTAGCTTATTTTGCTGTTGTTGTTCTTGTTGTTGCTGTTGGAGCAACATGAGAAACTGCTGTTGTTGCTGCTGCTGGAGGTGCTGTTGCCATTCCTGAAACTGCTGTTGCAACTGTTGCTGCAGCGACTGGATATCGATCCGCTGTTGTTGTTGTGGACTTGGCTGCGTTTGAGCATAGTTCAAACTACGTTGAGCATTTCCAGAATTGCTTGGCACTGAAGCTGCGACTGCTGCATAGGAGACAATTGTGCGGGCACTGTAGTTTCGTGGTGTCATCTGCTGTGTTCTGGTTGGAATGCAATTTGGGGCACTTGTTTCCTTGCTATTCTAGCGGGGCCAGGCACAGAAATTCCTGCACGTACCTTGTAGCAGAATATTGATTGGCCACATTGCCATTAAGTGATCTAGTTTCGGTAGCCGATTTTTTTTTGAGACTCCGATGACCGACGAAGATACTCCTGGTAGAAGCAGGTAGGTGTTGCGTCAAGGGGGCGTATACACTAACTTGTTTGATGACCCTCGCCACATCTGGCGCAATTGGGGTGTCGTCGGCAATATCTGGCAGTGTGGCCGTACCGCTGGCACCGTTTGCACTGTGCGACGTCTGTGGCTTTTCTCATTCGCTCCACCCACACCTTTTGTCTGCAGAGGATTGTGATTTTGAAGACATCATTTATCGTAGCGCACGGTTTGATGTTGATAAAGAAGAGATTTAGCTTCTCTTCTCTGTTAGCCCTGGATGCGGGATTATGAATGTGGAGTACCTCAAAGCCGTACTTTTGCAGACTATCTTTGATGTCCTTGTTTAGTGTGCTGTTGTGTAGGCCCTTGACAACAATTCGATGCGGCTTTTCTGTCTGCATTTGGTATGTGTGGAACTCCACACAATGTCTGTCCAGATGGTCAACAAAAGCCCTGTAGGTGTCACTATCCTTGGGGAAGATTCTGGTGGTTCCTAGGTTGCTCTTGGTGACCACATTGTTCACATTAGTGACCTCCCCTCCCAGTCTGGGACAACAATTTGAGGTGGCTTTTCCATTTTTCTTACTTGTTCGGGCTGGGCAGGGTCGTTGCTTTCAACAGTTATTTCGTCCTGATGATTCTCTGCAGTGTCTTCAGCTTCTACTTCCATGTCAACGAGCGCGAACCTGTTGCTAGAGCTTGGAAGGTCAGCTTCTCTAGTCGCTCTCTTAACATTTGCGATGGGTAAAGAAGGCTTTGCGTTTTTTCTTTTCATACTTTTTTGCACTTGGGCCTGCAACATTTTTGGTGCGGCCCCACTGATCACTGTAGCTAAGTCAGTAGTGATACGCGGGGCAGCAGAAGAGCACTGAAGCGACGATTGATCGTATTTTTCCGGGTTTAAACCAGAGCAAAGTTTGCTTGTTGTAGCAGTTGCCATGGTGTCAGTGCTTGTGCTGCTTACACTGGTGAAGGTCGTGGTGCTGGTCGTGGAAGTGATGATGTTGGTACTTGTATTGCCAATATCAGTTTGGTTAGTTCTGCAAGCAGCGCGAAGCTCGGATGGGGTTTTGCCAGCAACGCGGTACATTTTTTCGTGCAAAGTCTGCTTATTATTAAGCAGCGAGTCAGAAGCAGATTTCCCTTCAGCCATTTGGAAACGTTATATTTTTCGTTTTCGCCTCAAACGAAATCAACAACAAGATCAGCCCCTCTTGTGCGGCTGCGCGCCGGTGGAGGGGCTATGCAATGCCCGATGGGCAGCGTGCCATTATTTTGCAAGCTGTTTTGTTGCTTTATTTTACAGCTTATTGCCGACTCCGCAAGCTGCGGCGTCCAAAAACGGAGCTTTGTGCAGACACAACCGATCGCTATTAATGCAGTTTCGCGACTCTAATTGTCTTAACTAATTAGTTTTTGTTTTTTTTTTTTCGGGAAACCTATAAATAAGCAAAAACGTGTTGACACTTCGGGCTCTGATCACTTTCTCTAATAAAAATAATGACACGGAGAATAAAAAAATAAAAATTTTGTGAGAAATTAGAGTAATTTCGATAGTTTTATGGTGTAATCATAATTTAAAAAAAAAATACACCAATGAAACATCGGCGACTCTGCTGGGGCGGTGTGGCGGAGATCTTCTTCTCCAGGTGGGGCGCTGGCCGACTCGCTGTGAGCCGTTCCTGAATATGTTCAGGATATGATGTAAAAACTTCTCTCCATTATTATCTGCCTTTAAGGCTAGACAACCAATTCAATTATATCAGCGTTAGCTGGAGTGAATTTCATAAACTATTGCTCTTTATTACATTTAAAATCAAACTAAACTTTTCGCATCTGTACGCGAGCTAGTTACGGACGGCAAGGCCGACCAGCATATAACCAGGAATCAGGCATTAATTGAAAGCGTTTCAAACAAATTAGGTCAGACATTTTTGATACAAAAGAGGCCCTATATAGAGCTAATGGTGGATTATACTTATAATACTAAAATCCAAGAGAGTGCAGCTCTAATGGTGGAAGGGAATTTTCGAAAAGTAGACGATTTACCTACCCTACCAAAAATAGAGATACCCGTATATTGTGTTCTAACTACAACGGTCTATATTCTATTACATCACTCTGCACTTCCTCTTCCAATAAATGCTCAATTCTCGTGTACCTTTCAGAGCAAAAAACGCACTCCTCTTCTGCCTCGTACTCTTTTCTATACTTCATTCTCTCGGATCTATCCCCGCGATCCGAGCCGTACGATAAACGGCAGCGTCCCTCGGTCGGTTGGATGGGATGTGGGCTGTACGTTATGCAGCGGGAGCCGCGCGAAAAAAAGGTAAAGCATGGGGTTCCGCTAATAATTATGATGCCTCTAACGAGAAGGTACGAGAATAATAGAAAAATATTCTATTGAATCACCTAATGGGATTTCCAAAAATTTATGGACGCATATGAACATTAAAAAACTTCATTGACTCTATTAATGAGTCTAATTATATGATGCGACTTAAAGCAAATCTGACCGAAGAATCAGTTTTCATTTTCATGAAATTTTTAGATCAACGACTTAGTTCGTAAACCTCAATACGGGAAGAAATCGCTGTAGAGAAGGTGGTTAGAAATATTTTATACCCGCTAATTGTAGTGCCGGGAGTTAGATAGGTTAGAAAAGGTTCATTTCGCGGGCAAAAACAATCTTTGCATAGATTGTGTCGGGACGAACAAAGTTTACAATAAAGAAATGACGTCAAAAAAAATTCCCAGCTATAACGGTCGATGCTCTATAGTAGCAAAGCATTGCACGGTTTTGGAAGGGTAGCCGACCGAATCTTCTAGTGCCTTAACTCTTCGGCGTGTGGTTTTGCATTTTAAAAACAACGAAAAAAATACAAGTTAAACGAACTGCAGCTACCATCTTTAGGGCAAGGTTTAAGGTGTTATTTGACGCCCGCAGTCTGTACCAACCCTACCATAATCTTCTTAAAATAATTATTAATCCCGAAGATACCCAAATAAATCCGTCCGACTATAAACTTATGTTGTCCCCGGATGTTATTCTTAGTTTAGCTAATTATTTATATTTTCATATAATTCAAATCCTGGGTTCCTGCCTAAACTATAATTTAGTTACTCCAGCCATATTTCAAATGCCTGGAGTCGTTTCTGGAGGGCCGCAAGTTTTCTGTAAAATGTGGTGATGCGCGCTCTGAAGACAAAGGGATTCGAGCAGGTGTGTGGCAGGCAGTGTCTGGCCTTGGCCTTCTGCTATACAATGCGTTCACGGCCGATCTTTCTGTGTTGCAGAGCCGATCTGTAATGGAAGCCACATACGCAGACGACACGGACTTCCTAACCGCCTCTGCGGGGATGCTGGCTCAGTTGGAACTGCTCAGCTACTGGGAAAAAAAGTGAAACATAGCGGTCAACAGCGATAAGTCAACGGCTTAACATTTTCACTCAGACCCGGCAACTTTCCCTACGTCAGCCTGGGCGACGCCACAATCCCAGAGGAAGCAACTCCAAATTACCTCGGTATCACCCTCGACAGAAGACTCACCTGGAAGCCGCACTTATTAAGAAAACGGAACCCAACCAACCAACGCCTTAAAACGTTCTACTGGCTTATAGGAAAAGATCTTTTTGCAAACATCCTCAAAGCTTCTTAGTTATAAGGCGATTGTCAGGCCGATCTGAACGTACAGCATCCAGCTCTGGGGAAGGGTCAGTAAGTCTACCATCGAAATAATACAATGGTTTGAAAACAAGGCGCTCCGGACCGTCACCGGGGACCACCTACTCCACGTCAACGACACCATCTACAATCCTAGAGTTTCCTTGGGTCAGGGAAGAGGTGCAGAAGAGCAGTGAGAGATATATTAAGAGGATTTATAGGCATCCCAACATAATGGCCATCTCCCTATATTTGAAATTTTTGTTTGCTTCTAAGGGAACGGCATAATCTTGTGCCGATCGAATTTTTAGGAATAATATACAAAAACTAAAGGAAAGTTTTCACAGCAAGACTGGGGTTACTCACGAACTTAAAAAACTGTCTTTATTCTTTTTAAACGCCTTCCAGCGTGGTGAGATTGATTCAGACCTTTGGTGTAACAAAAATTGATTTATTTTATATTATTTCCTAACCGTATTAAAATTCAGCAGTCAAATCGTTTACACTTATCTGCCTGTCTCTCCGTTCCACTAGCTTGGCATCCTGACCCACTGTGCGCACGTAGATCACTGTCACTTTCGGTAATAATGACCTTTGGGCGGCTGCCTTCAAGGTTATGTTGCCTATATATGGATGTTGCACAACCACTGTTAAAAAAAGTTTTCAGCCTCGAAAGCTTTCCTAAGAAAGGTATTCGGGTGTGGCGAAGTTGGCTGTGATTTTCTGAACCGATCGAATCGAATTATCGAATATGTTTTCCGACCCATGTGCGTGGCGTGCTCCACTTAATCATAAACCTTGTTTTTTGTGTTTATGTGTTTTCTGTGTTTACCTATACAATGGGACGCTCTGCCAAAGACCATTACACCACCCAATAATATTTCTTCAATAAATGTAATATTAGCAGGAATTATCTTCATATATCCTAGTATATCCTAGTATAAAATGTACAATCCCAATTTTTTCCGCATTTGATGTTCTATAAATATAAATCCAAGTTTTGCGTTAAAATTTTGCGCAAACTTAGTTAACGCATGCGTAATGTGACACTGCCATGCAAGTTAAAGGGTAAGAAAACACTTAGGCCGCCAGCGCACAAACCAACGCGTTAAACTGGTTTGGGGGTATAAGTATATAAATAGTTTAAAAGAACTATTGTTAGTACATAAGAACCTAATTGTGAGATTTTTGTATGTTAATTCAGATGTTAAATCATATAAATAAAACAGTTTCTAAACCGAACTCATTGAAGTTAGACCTATTTTTTGGGGCTGCTCTTAACATTAGTCCTTCGAGACAACCTGATGATATTACTCTTGTGGTAAGAGACTCAGGTATGAATTAGCACCTTATACATAAACGACTGCAGAAAAACATAGTCAAAAACAATGACCACTGTTGTTTCCCCCCAAGTGGTAAAGGACACAGAGAATAAAATAAATGCCATTGTGCATAAATAAAAAAAGTACGAATTTTTTGTGAGTGTGTCCGTGTCCATACACGGTAAAAAAAGTGGAAAAAAAAGAGAAGCCACTCCGGCGGAAGGCATCGGCTACGTCGAAGCCAACATTAGGGGCAACGGCAATATCAACAAGTGAGAAAAGTTATCTTCGGCTTGCCGAAGATGGTATACCCTTGAAAACAAAAAAGTTTTCCATACAAAGACTTGTTTTCATATCGGTCGTTTGTATGGCAGCTATATGATATAGTGGTCCGATCCGAACCAAACTTTCAAAAATCGTGTGTGGCTATGTCAAATGCATAAATGTTGAAGTCAGTTGCAATAGCTTGGAAAAAAAAAAGTTTTCCATACAACGACTTGTTTTCATATCGGTCGTTTGTATGGCAGCTATATGATATGGTGGTCCGATCCGAACCAAACTTTCAAAAATCGTGTATGGCTATGTGAAATGAATAAATGGTTAATTTGGTTGCGATAGCTTGGAGAACAAAAAAGTTTTCCATACAAAGACTTGAAATCTGATTGATCGTTTGTATGGCAGCTATATGATATAGTGGTCTGATCCGACCGATTTTTAAACTTGATCTGCCTGCAACAAAAATAATGATCTGGTAAAAATTTCAAAATCGTGTATGGCTATGTCAAATGCATAAATGTTGAAGTCGGTTGCAATAGCTTGGAAAAAAAAAAAGTTTTCCATACAAAGACTTGTTTTCATATCGGTCGTTTGTATGGCAGCTATATGATATAGTGGTCCGATCCGGACCAAACTTTCACAAATCGTATATGGCTATGTGAAATGAATAAATGGTTAATTCGGTTGCGATAGCTTGGAGAACAAAAAAGTTTTCCATACAAAGACTTGAAATCTGATTGATCGTTTGTATGGCAGCTATATGATATAGTGGTCTGATCCGACCGATTTTTAAACTTGATCTGCCTGCAACAAAAATAATGATCTGGTAAAAATTTCAAAATCGTGTATGGCTATGTCAATTGAATGAATGTTGAATTCGGTTGCAATAGCTTGGAAAACAAAAAAGTTTTCCATACTAAGACTTGTTTTCATATCGGTCGTTTGTATTGCAGCTATATGATATAGTGGTCCGATCCGGACCAAACTTTCACAAATCGTATATGGCTATGTGAAATGAATAAATGGTTAATTCGGTTGCGATAGCTTGGAGAACAAAAAAATTTTCCATACAAAGACTTGAAATCTGATTGATCGTTTGTATGGCAGCTATATGATATAGTGGTCTGATCCGACCGATTTTTAAACTTGATCTGCCTGCAACAAAAATAATGATCTGGTAAAAATTTCAAAATCGTGTATGGCTATGTCAATTGAATGAATGTTGAATTCGGTTGCAATAGCTTGGAAAACAAAAAAGTTTTCCATACTAAGAATTCTTTAGGTCGGCTTCTAGATCTATGTTTCGTTTCTGACCCAGATGGAATAACCGTTTCCAGAGCCATGCCACTTTCGCTCCCAGAAGATCCTTACCACCCAACGCTTGAGGTTTCGATTGAAACCCTTACTGCTAGCAACCTTCAGTCTCGCCATGGAGTTCATAAAACTCGCTGCTTTCGTAAGGCTGATTTTCAGAGACTAAGCAACTTAATTTCTTTATTTGATTGGTCCGATCTCTGGGAATGCACCGATATTAATATCGCTTTAGAAACATTCTACAAAACGCTTAACGCTTTCTTCGACTCTTGCGTGCCATGGAAATATCCATCCGCCTCGACCGACCCTCCTTGGTTTACAAGGAGCCTTAAAAACTTAAAATACATTAAAAATAGACTCCTTAAGAGATATAAGAAAACTGGCTGTAACGTAACTTTCTCAAGATACTTAGTAGCTCGGTCAAATTTCACCGTGCATAACGCTGAGTGTTATAAGAAATATATACACCGCTGTCGGATCCAGTTTACTCAGGATCCGAAGCAGTTTTATAATTTTGTTAACACTAAGCGTAAGCAGGTATCTTCTCCACCCCTAATTTCGTTTGAAAATGTATCTGCGACTACTGATCAGGGTATTGCCGATCTATTCGCAACTTTCTTTCAAACAACGTACTCATTTCCTACAATTATGGATCAGCCTTATTCATATAACATTCAACCAGCTAATCTTATTTTCAGACCAACTTTCTCCGAAAGCACTGTGTTATCGGATCTTCTGAGGGTGAAACCAGTCTATTCGCCAGGTCCTGATGGTGTTCCTGGCTGTGTACTGAGAAACTGCGCTAAGCCATTGTGCAGACCCCTTCTTAAACTTTTCTCTTTGTCTCTGGAAACTTCGATTTTTCCCCAAATGTGGAAGGAATCGTTCATAATTCCCTTACACAAAAAAGGAAAAAAATCGGATGCTACAAACTATAGAGGAATTTCTAAATTGTCAGCAATTCCAAAAAAAAAAAAAAAATTGGTAACACCACATCTTCAACATCTCTGCACTTCAATTATTTCTCCATGCCAGCATGGTTTTATAAAGCGTCGCTCTACCACCACAAACCTCTTGGAGCTGACCTCCTTTATTATAGATGGTTTCCGTAAAGGCCTTCAAACAGATGTCATCTACACTGACTTTAGTAAAGCATTTGACTCTGTCAACCACTCACTCCTTCTGAGTAAACTTAGTATCCTAGGATTTCCCTCAGACCTTCTCACGTGGATTTCCAGCTACTTAGCTGGGAGAACCCAACGTGTTCTTTTTAAGGATGTACACTCTCGTCTTGTTAGTGCTACATCGGGAGTCCCCCAAGGAAGCCATCTTGGGCCACTACTTTTCACTATCTTTATTAACGACCTACCCCCTGCCATAACGAACTCTCTGGTTCTTATGTATGCAGACGACGTTAAGCTTTGTCTTCAGTACAAATCCCCTTCTGCCCAATATAAACTTCAGTCAGATTTGGACAATTTTCAAAAGTGGTGTTCCACCAATCTTTTAAAACTTAATGGGTCAAAATGTAAACTTATGTCTTTCTATCGCTCGTGCCCTAACCAGGGGACATACTTTCTCTATGGGATCCCCTTAGATAGATTAACCCAGGTTAACGATCTCGGTGTCCTATTAGATACTAAACTTAAATTTTCCGACCACATTTCTACGATGGTTAATAAAGCCAAGGGCGTGTTTGGCTTCATTAAAAGATGGTCCAAGGAATTCAATGACCCTTATATTACTAAAACTTTATACGTATCTTTAGTACGTCCAATTCTGGAGTACGGGTCATGCGTCTGGAGCCCTCAGTATGGGGTTCATCAAGATCGCATTGAATCCATCCAAAAGAATTTCTTGATGTTTGCACTTAGGGGTCTCAACTGGGATGCAAATCCTCACCTCCCATCTTACTCTAACAGACTCCTTCTAATTAATTTACCTTCCCTAACCAATCGTAGAAAGATGCTGGGGGTCGTTTTCCTTTATAACCTTATTAATGGTAATGTAGACAGCCAGCATCTACTAACACGACTAACATTTAACATTCCAAATAGACGTACTAGAAATTTTAGTCCCCTATTCCTAAGTTGTTGTAGATCTACATATGCCCAGCATGAGCCTTTTAGGGTTTTATGTTCTGACTACAATGACTTATACTCTATTACTTCACTCTGCACGTCCACTTCTATCAAATCCTCAATTCTCACCTACCTTTCAGAGCAACAAACGAACTCTACTTTTTCCTCGTAATCTTTTCTAAACTTTATTCTCTCGGGTCTATCCCCGCGATCCGAGCCGTACGATAAACGGCAGCGCCCCTCGGTCGGTTGGGCGGGAGGTGGGCTGTACGTTATGCAGTGGGAGCCGCGCGAAAAAAAAAAAAAAAAAAGACTTGTTTTCATATCGGTCGTTTGTATTGCAGCTATATGATATAGTGGTCCGATCCGGACCAAACTTTCACAAATCGTATATGGCTATGTGAAATGAATAAATGGTTAATTCGGTTGCGATAGCTTGGAGAACAAAAAAGTTTTCCATACAAAGACTTGAAATCTGATTGATCGTTTGTATGGCAGCTATATGATATAGTGGTCTGATCCGACCGATTTTTAAACTTGATCTGCCTGCAACAAAAATAATGATCTGGTAAAAATTTCAAAATCGTGTATGGCTATGTCATTTGAATAAATGTTGAATTCGGTTGAAATAGCTTGGAAAACAAAAAAGTTTTCCATACTAAGACTTGTTTTCATATCGGTCGTTTGCATGGCAGCTATATGATATGGTGGTTCGATCCGGACCAAACTTTCACAAATCGTATATGGCTATGTTAAATAAATAAATGTTGAATTCGGTTGCAATAGCTTGGAACAAAAAGGTTTTCCATACAAAGACTTGAAATCTGATTGATCGTTTGTATGGCAGCTATATGATATAGTGGTCTGATCCGACCGATTTTTAAACTTGATCTGCGTGCAACAAAAATAATGATCTGGTAAAAATTTCAAAACGCTAGCTTTAAAACTACTGTCTATTTTTTGCATAGAAACAGACGGACAGACGGACAGACGGACATGGCTACATCGATTCGGCTGTTGATGCTGATCAAGAATATATATACTTTGTGGGGTCGGAGATGCTTCCTTTAATGCGTTACACATTTCTGGACAAAATTATAATACCCTTTTCAAGGGTATAAAAAGGCATCGCCGGCTACATCGGAGGCAACCGGCGACCAGAAGCATCAACGGCATCATCGGTGACAACACTAGAGGCATCGGCAGCAACATTAATGGCAGCAACGGCAGCAACATCAACGGCAACATTGGCGAGTACATCGGCGCCAGCGGCGGCGACATTAGCGGCACCATCAGCAAAAGTATCGACGGCAAGTCCATCTAGTTTTCTTTTTCTTTATTTCTTTTTTTTTTAATTTTTTAATTATAAGTTAAAAATGTCTACGAAAAAGAAGGCAATCCAGATTGAACATCGTTATCAAAAAATTTAGTAAAGAAGACCTACAGCAATGTGAGTGCCATGTTAAAAAATCAAATTAATTTTTAGGTCAACGGCTAAGTTCTTTGTCCTCAGTATCCTTGAATACTTGAAGCAAAAGTGTTTAAAAATGACACCAACGAAGTAAATTGCCCGATGTGCAAAATGCCCGGGCATCAAATGATATATTGCTATAAATTTAAAGCATTAAGTCCCCACGAAAGAATGGATGCAGCTAAAGAATTTTGAGGATAATACTGCTTCAAACGCCATTCAATCTCTTTTCGGAACTCAATGCTTAAATATTGATAGCAATATATAATTTGATACCCGAGCATTTCGCACATCGGGCATTTCATTTTGATTCTGTCATTTCTAAACACCTTTTTTACAGCGATATTTTTCTGTATTGTGGTCAATGAACTAAGCCGTCTAAAAAATCAAAAAATTTGGGATTTCATTTGATTTTTTAACGTTATCCTCATATTGTTGTAGAGCGTCTTTATGATGATGATACGCGCCAAAATACAATCTGACTCATCGGTTAGGTTTGGTTTGAGTCGCATCATATAAATAGACAGAATCAATGGCATTTTTTAAATTCCCATATTAGTTCCTATTAATATTTGGTTTTCGCATTAGACTATGTAAGGGTCCGAGAATATTTTCCCATAATTATCGTACCTTCTCGTTCCCAAGCAGTTCCCAAGCATCATAATTATTGATGGAACTCAGCAATAAATCAGAAACAACATTTCTTGCTTCCCCTCTCAAAGCATTTTTAAGGTAGCTTAGGTTCAAAGATGAGTGCTATCGCACTCACTAGCTCATTATCCCTGCATTATTTTTGGCACTACTAGCAGATCGTTGCGCCCGACTGATTTAAAAAGAAGATCGCCCTTTAGCTTGTTGTACTGATACTGGCGGTCTTTGAGAATACCCTTGATGGTGTTATTAAAGTCATCCTTCTGCAGGGCTTTAGCCAATAGAATAGTTATAACTCTCATGCACGTCTGTGGGAATGGGCTGAGACAGTAAACATGCCTTCTATCTCCGTTTCGGTGCTCCGCTTGATATATGAAGTTCTGCATGTACAGTATCCACGGGCCAACTTCTCTTGGGACATCTTGCTTGCAAACTGTTTTGCTTAAACGCGGCGCAGTCCGTAATCAATTTGAACTGCACTCCCAGCAAATAATGGCGAAACTTCTTTATTGCCAAATAAACCACTTTAACTTCCAAGTACTAGCTGTGACGCCTTGACTCGGCCTCGGATGTCTTCCTGCACCAATAACAGACCGGATGGAAGTTGCCCTCTGCAGTAATACGGCTCTGAAGTAATGCGGCGCCAAATCCATCCTTTGAAGCATCTGTGTGGAGTTCTGTGTGTGTGCCTCTTACAAAAATTTGTAGTACAGGCTAGTACAGGACCTGTGGTAAGGTCTTTTAGGTGTTGCAGAAAATGCTGTTCAGCAGAACCTATGTCGAACACAGGATCTTTTCTCAACAAATTCGTAAGTGGCCGCGCGATAAGAGCATATCCTGCAATTTAATTTAATTTGAAGAAGATGGACAGTGTTGGAAAATATGAATCCTGGGGATTAGCTCTATCAAGCGATATCTGAGTCCTATCACTGGCCGAAATTAAATCTAGGAGTCTATCACTTTTTCAATGAGGATACTGCCTCCAAAGGATGGTGGGTCGGATCTGTATAACGAAAGGTCAAGTACAAGAATTTGTAATGGGTCAGCATAAGCGTTGATACATAAAAGTTACGCGTCATCGATCCTAGGTGTAAGAGAAACCAAATTAGGATGTTGAAAGTTGTAGTAGTTAAGTTATCTGTCGAAAGCATATGTGAAGTATAAGTGCGGGAGTAGTACAAGTGCTTACATGCAATTGATTTGTATTTTGAATTTTACGTCGACAAGATTCATTAGGGATTTGAGGTCAAAGAAAAGTGACTGCAAATAAAGGAATTGCTCATTTAACGAATTAAATTGATTTCGCTATTGTATAAATTGAGTAGAAACGATTTAATGGGATAGGTGACACCAATATACACGTGAAAGGGTGTCAAAACATTTAGGCCGCTAGTACTGAAGTAGCTGTGCGTATAAATTAATTAATAGCTGATAAGAACTTTTGTTAGTGCATAAGTACATAATTTTAAGATTTATGTATGTTTCCTCAGATGTAAAATTGTATGAATTAAATCAAATTTTATACAGAACTCATTGGAGTATCTTTATTTTGGCTCCTCTTGACACTTATTTTTGAGTGTGGCAGGTAGAAGAGCGAAGAGCAAATCAAATTCAAAACTGAATGATGAAAATGGACAGATCAAAACGGAAAATGTGAGAGATGATGGGATTCACCGTGGGGAAAGCAGGTACGGCGATCCTCTGAGAGATGATAAATCAAATTTTCTGCAAAGCAGAAAAAGCGCAAATCAAAATAAATATTGAGCCGGTAAATACCGAACTTTCAGCCATTTTTTATGTAAAGTCGATATCCAATGTTGGGAGATGGATTTATCAGGCCACTGTAAGATTTGATTGCTTTGAGAAATTGACAATCAACAAAACCCTTTTTGTTGGTTAAAACGGGTGGAAAACGATGAAAGTTCTTCGAAATCAATGTATTCTAAATGTGGAAACTAACCACGGGTCCAATCGTAGAGCTTTCTTCATCTTCAGACATTCCTTCCTACATTTTGCGTTTCTGACCTTTTTTTGCCAATAGAACGCCCTTAACCTTTAGTCCAAGGTCTTTTGGAATACCGTTTCTTGATATATGATGTAAGTGTCTCGGACATATCAGATTGTGACGTTTTGGAAGCCATTATTTATTTCAATGAGTTACTTACGACTGACATGGCTGATATCTGTCTATCCCTACTAAAAAATGCTCTTCCTTATCCACCAATCTTCAATATCTGTTTTTATTATCTTTCTCGTCCGTTAAATTTGCTCTTCGCTGGAAAATTACGTTTTTGGCACCTATTTTTAAAGGAGGAAGCCTCAGGGAACCGATGTTAAGCTTACAAAGTTTTTTCCAAAGTATGAAAAAGTTTGCCCCTCTGTCCTACTGGCTAAATTACTGGGATTATTTATTCTATTTATTTTTTTTACTATTAACATCTTCTGCTCTTATCATTCTAACTATTTTTTGTATGCTGATGATCGTTTAATTTATAAGGCCTTAATCTGCATTAGGGGCAGCTATCTGATACAGGAGGGTTTGCATAGAGTTTCCTCTTGGTGCACCCACAATCTTCTGCCATTAAATTTTTCAAAGTACCAATTTGTCCAGTTTTGTGAGCGATCCCTTAATCATATCCTGACCGAAAAACTCGAGGTGTTAAACTTAGGCGTATTAATTGACTTTAAATGAAAATTTTCCTATCATTTTAAGTTTATAATGCCTAAGGCTTAATCTTATAATGCGCCAAGGCTAATTTGTACATTTGGGGCTGAAATATGCTCGTTGTGCAACCTTGCTCTCACTCCAATTACGGTTTCTGTACCCTACTTTTTATACCATACAACCAAAGTCGATTCCATCTCCTTAATGTGACCAAATTGATCAGCATCGGCCTACCCTTGCAGCGTTGATTTTATCAACAACATCATCGCTGGTCGCACTGATTGCTCTTTTTTACTGGGCCAAATACATTTAATAAAATACAAATAATATTTAATATGTCCTAGATGAGACGATTAAGAGGGCTCTTTTCTTTTTTAAGACACTGCCGCGCATACTCCGAAAAGAGTGGAACTCCAAAAGAGACACATTTAGGGGCCTTCTTTTTAATTATTTTTAAGGATATTATGTAAGTTTGTTGTAGACTATCCATGTAAGGACTTTCTGAAATATGTCCACCGATGATAAATGAAAAATAACAAAAATTTTGCTTAATTTGACCATTTTGATAGAATTTACAGAGCTTATTTGATTGGATGCTTTTATGCTCGTCGGCAGCAGCTGCAAAAATACAATAAAACAAGTGAGAAAAGTTATCTTCGGTTTGCCGAAGATGGTATACCCTTGAAAACAAAAAAGTTTTCCATACAAAGCCTTGTTTTCATATCGGTCGTTTGTATGGTAGCTATATGATATAGTGGTCTGATCCGACCGATTTTTAAACTCGATCTGCGTACAACAAAAATAATGATCTGGTAAAAATTAAATAAAAAAACACATGTTTACGTTATTCATGTTAGCCGTTCCTTCTGGGTTTTTGCTGTAACATTTTTTAAAGAATCTTACCTATTTTAAAAATCTAAACTAGAAAACAAATAATCTTTTCGTTTTTCCTTTACAACACTCGATTCATTACTCATTTTTTTTCATCTCCTATTATGAACTATTTAAAGGTGAACGGCCAGCCATAATCGCACCTCCTGAAAGTGAATGGTATCACGGACGACTGGATCGGTACTCAGCTGAATTAAGATTGCGAGGCAGCAATAAATTAGGAAGCTATTTGGGTCGGTATTCATTACACATAATTACATTAAGTTCATACATTACGAGTTATACCTTTTCATAAAGGTTTTTTTTTACATTTATCCTTAGAAATATAATTTAAAATTAAATGTGTTAAGCTATTAAAGTAAGATTTTGTCAAACCATATGCATATTTTCGGGAAAAATATTCTGCCAGTTTCCAGTCTCAAAGATATTTTTTGTTTGTTTTTATAGCTTTGCTGTATTTATTGGATCCTCTCAGGAATTATGAGACTAACAATAAGTTTTCAAATCTTTATTCTATACGATATTCAACAGTCTTTTTAACTGTGGTCTGGAAAAAAAGGACTTTATGATCAGCGATGGGTCGGAAGGTCGTTGCGGCGAAGTAGGGATCGGTCGCAAACCCCAGTTAAACCTCTCGCAAGGTAGTTAGGGTGTGACGGCAATTGGCTCATGTACTTTTGTATACTAGTATGTACTTTTGTAAAAGATTTAATCCTAAGTTACCCCTGCAAATACTAATATACCACTCTACAAATTACGTTTTTTCAGTTGCTTAGGAAAATTTTGACAATCCAATGTTGCGCTACGCAGCGTTTTGGTAGCGGGTACATTTGAGTTCATTAAATGTTACATACGAGGTGTGTTCAAAAAGTAAGGTGACTAAAAAAAAATTAACTTTTCCATCAATATTATATTGTCCCCTTCAAAGTAACCTCCCTTAGGTACAATACACTTATGACAACGGTTTTTCCAATCCTCAAAGGACTTCTCATAGACACTTTTCGGTATAGTCTTGAGTTGTTTCAGCGATGCAGTTTTTATCTTTGCAATCGTTGCAAATATCCGTCCTTCCATAGGTCTTTGTTAGTTTTGGAAACATGAAAACATCACATGGGGAAAAATCCGGTTAACAAGTTGGCTGCGAAATAATTATGGTGCTGTTTTTAGCCAAAAATCTTTTACAAGCAAGGATGAGTGAGCCGGGGCATTATCGTAATTCGAACCCCATGAATTGTTTTTCCACAATTGTGGACGTTTTCTTTGTATTGCATCTCGCAAACGGCGTATAACTTCCAGATAATACTTTTTATTGACTGTACCTATGGTGAGAACTCCTAATGCACCAAGCCGTGGTAATCGAAGAAAACTGTGAGCCAAACTTGGACATTTGATCGAACTTGGCGTCCTTTTTTCGTTCATGGCTAACCAGCACTTTTCGATTGGGTTTTGGTTTCGATATCATTACCATGCACCAAAGATTTATTACCAGTTATGACCCTTTTGAGTAAACTTGCGTCGTCGTTGACGCCATTCAACAGCTTTTGAGCGATGCTCATGCGATGATTCTTTTGGTCAAACTTTGACATTTTGCGAACAAACTTCGCTGACACACGTCTTATGTTCAAAACGTCAAAAAAAGTTTCATGGAACGAGGCAAGCGATATACCGACATCCTCAGCCACTTTTCTGATAGTGATTAACCGATTATCCAAAACAATTTTTTTCACTACTTGAACGTTGATGGCATCTTCCCGCCCATCTTGGAAGAGTTTGTACCACTTGTAATCATTTTTTTTATTCAACGATTCAAATGTTTCGGAGCACTTAATTTAATTTTTTATCGAAATTTTGACGCAATCCTTTGATCCATATTTTTTGATAGCAGAAAATCGCCGAGCACGCATAAAACTTATTACATTTACGCCTCACAAAATGGCACGATGAGATTTGTAGAATTACGACTGTTACTTCCTGGTACATGCATTGGTCAATGCATTGTCAATACTTTAAACTGCGAAGTTGAACACATGGGCAGAAAATAAGACAGCTAAATAGGGAAAAACAATCTCACTTACTACGAGGGCGGGTCAATATGTCCGTGACTATTTGAATGAAACACAGGTTTTTAGATAAAAAGCTATTTTATTTTTCAACGTAGTCTCCTTTGAGCTCTATACACTTAGCCCAACGTTTCTCCAATTTTTTTATCCCTTCCAAAAAATATGATTTGTCGAGGTCTTCAAAATAGGCATTTGTTTGTTAGATGACTTCGTCATTGGAGGCAAATCTCTTTCCGCCGAGCCATTTCTTCAAGTTTGGGAACAAGAAATAGTCACACGGGGCTAGATCGGGTGAATAGGCCGGATGAGGGCGCAATTCGTAGCCCATTTCATGGAATTTTGTCATGGAAACTGCACATGTGTGCACCCGTGCATTGTCCTAGTGGAAAAGAACTTTTTTCTTGGCCAAGTGCGGTCGCTTTTTTTTCAATGCCTCATCGAATCGACCCAATAAGTTGCTGTAATATTCACCATTGATTGTTTTTCCTTTTTGAAGGTAGTCAATGTGGATAATACCGCGTGCATCGCAAAAAACAGTCGCCATGACTTTATTGGCTGACAAACCCACCTTTGCCTTCTTTGGCGCCGATTCACCCCGAGAAACCCACTGTTTTGACTGCTGTTTGGTCTCCGGTGTGTTGTGGTGGATCCACGTTTCGTCCACGGTTACAAAACGGCGCAAAAACTCGTTCGTATTGCGATTGAACAACGCTAAACATTCCTGCGAAATTGTCACACGGTTGCATTTGTGGTCGATTGTGACCAAACGCGGCACCCATCTTGCGGAAAGCTTTCTCATACCCAAATGATCATTCAAAATTGAAACCACTGAGCCATGTGAATTGCCTACGGCTTCCACAATCTCTCTCACTTTTGATCGCCGATCGGCTAAAACCATATCGTGGATTTTTTCAATTGTTTCGGATGTGGAAACCTCAACTGGGCGTCCAGAACGTTCGGCATCTTCCGTGCTTGTACGGCCACATCGGAATTAGTAAACCACTTTTTTACCATGGAAATGGATGGTGCAGAGTCTCCATAATATTTATCAAGCTTGGCCTTGGTTTTGCGTAATGGATTTTTTCCTCAAAAAATAATGCTTAATGAGCACACGAAATTCACTTTTTTCCTTTTTCTTCTCAGTCAACGCGGTAGTCTGATATTAACGGCTGTCAAAAACAAACTAAATGTCGCAGCTTGTTCAATTTTTGACAAGAGTCAACTGACAGATGACTGTTGACGGGAGCAGTGTTACCATTTCAATTAAGAGGCGGGAAATTCAAAAAGTCACGGACTTATTGAGACTTATTGACCCGCCCTCGTAGATGGAAAAGCATTCCAAACATACCGAGACAGAAAAGACTCAGAAATGCGCTAGCCGACCAGAGGCAATCGTTAAAAACACATCTGCTAGAAAGAAGTATAAATGCATATTTGAGATGATCAGTTATGTATAATCAGTATATGTAAATAATTAAATTGATTGGCTGTTGGTATTAGATTAAACACCTTTAAATGTTGCAAATAATGATAAACCAACTTTAGGTTGTTTTTTTTTTCTATAAGTTTGACGTACTATTGGAGTTATATGTGTATATCAATAAAGAAAGACAAAACGAAGTGGTTCGGTCTAACGTTTAATGAGAACTAAAGTTAAAAGGTTATGCAATATGATGCAATAGCAAAGCATCGACTGGTTCTACCTAATTATAATATGTACTTTTCCTTGAATCAGATAATTTTGTTTAACTGGTACGCGTGTATATTAATGTACTACATGATGCCTCCCAAAATGTGTGCTTCTTTCCTTGTTGTGATAACCTCAAGGGTTGGTAGAAAAAATCCTGGTAATCACCGTATGGTGTGTACTGAAATTATGCCCGTGTTAACGTTGGTCATCGTACCAAAGTGCTGCGATGGACTAATAAGGCCCATCCATTCCATTATCATTACAGGCTTGTTTAAGGGCCAAGCTGTATTACGATTGTTGTATTATCGTGCATAAGATGACAGTTGCGCCGTTCCGGTATCTTCATCAGTTATCAGTAGCAGTGGTCCTAGAAGCGGTTGTGTCCTTTCCACGATTCGACAAAACATCTTTGCTGAGATCGAAAAAGACGTTTGTATCTAGTGTTTTTTCCATGCTGTGATATTTAAATACTATTATATATCCCAATGGTATCCACCATGCCAATTGCTACATTGTTGCAATTGCAACTCACTGCTGGTAGAAATCTTGGTAGTAGCCTTAAATTTAACCATTTCCGATAGCGAACGGTGGCCCGGTCAAACCTCATCATGACCAGTTTTTTTCAGCTCAGGCCTTATTTTTTGAGGGTATCTTTAGTTATCCACTTGTGGCCTACGACTGGACATTCTCCGGGTCTGGCAGAAACTTGGTCACTTGTTGTAGAATAAAGCCAATGCGTCAGAATCAGCAACTTGGTGTTGTATAGTAACCAGGTCTGTGCATCATATTTTACAGTTTGCTTTTGGTTATTTTAACGGCTAATAGTTTACAAGCGATGTAATGATCGCTTCAGCTTTTTATAAGGTTTAGGTGGCAACATGTGTAACCGCCTTTATTATAAATTAATAGCCTTAATTCGCATAAAGTCTATTAGGCAACGAATATTAAAGGGACTTAAATAAAGAGAGGTCGCCCAGGCGAGTCTAATGGCGTTGTCGAGTAACCAAGATGATAAAACCAAACACCACAATGCAATGGACACAACCTAACCTTTTTTACCTCTTTTATCAAACAAAAAAATCTGGATACCATTAAATTTCTATAAAAAGTCTATTACAAAACCACCTGTCTAATTTACAAGCCATGTTACATGTACCCTACAATGTCATATGCTCATAAAGATGCAGTCCCAGCCTCTTATATTCCTGGCATAAAAATCACATCCTAATAAACTGCCTCAACCGCTGAAACATCATCATTTAAACCACCAACCACCACCACCTACACCAGTATCACCTTCATATTCGACATCAACATCAACATCTACGAATACGAAGCATATCATCTCCTACGAGGATCTTCACGTAAATCCAATGGACACCTCCACAACTAAGGCAAGATACACAACACTCTCACAAATCTTTGGCGAACTTAAACTAAAAATATTTTCGGCCAAATCGAATAATCTGGGAACCTCCTAAAAACTAAAAAAAAACACACTCCCAAGAATAAAACCGAAACCTAAGAATACGAAAGATATTTTTCGTACAGAAGAAGATTCAATGGAACATGGCTAAAGAAATAACTATTTAGAACATCTAATTACATCTATACATCTATATTATTATGAATATGTAAATTAATAAGGATTGATTTGAAATTGACTAAAAACAAAATTGGGCTTTAAAGGGGTCTTTATTAATTGAAATCCAATTAGCAGGACAACTACTTACTCTTGATCTAACATTAATAAAATGTAACGTTGGCTTCGCTGCTCTTCATGGCAGCGGATCGACGTGGACTTTGCTGCTTCCAATTGGTGGCTTATTGGCCATGTCATCGGCTTATGTTATCCTAATTAGCGGTTAGTTCAGGTGGCGATACTCTTAGAATCGCCTGCGCTGGTGGGAGCGGAAGCACTTGGAAAACGGCGACGCATATTGGCGATGTGTAGAGAAAATAACACAGACGCTGAGCGTGCATATTGGAGTTAATTAAATTATAATTCAATGTTGTTGGCTTTTACACTTTGGTAACTTTATTGTTGTTAACTTTTTCCCTCTAATTTATGCTTTTCCTCAAGCAGTCTCTAGAAGTAAGGAATGTTATTGAATTGCGGTAGCTGTTGTTGCACAGGTTGCTTGCAGGTTGATGTTCGTGGATTTTGGAAAATATTGTATCCATTCCCGTTATGGGTCCTAGTTGCAATGTTCTTATTCTCTGTTCTTGATTGTATGTGTGACATAGGAGGATGAACATAGGATGACATGAGGATGAAGCCATGACCGAGCAGATTGGCTTCATTCGGTATCTCGCGGAACATTGTTCCGCCATTACAGGTGCTCACGTAAAAAACACTCGACTCGTTCGTGATTCTATTATGACTCTTCCTTAGACTAACTTAAAAAACTTATAAAAACTTATCAATTCTTTTTCGTTCGGTTAAACAAATGTCCATATATTTGGCTGAATATTCAGGAGTCATCATTTTTTTTATTTTTGCGAAGTTAGAATTTGCGACACGCTATATGAAAAAATATTTGATGTTAGAAAGCCTCAAGGTTTTAATATAGACTATTAAAACGTTATACAGGGTGCGGCAGCATAATTTCCTTTTTTTCAGAACTCAATGAAAACTATTGTAGGCATCGGAAAATATTTATTAATTTTTATAATGTAGGTACATGTCTAAAGTTTTTTTTAATATTTTTTTGTAGATGAAATCTGATAGGTGACGTGCCCCATTCTCCATACATTGCGTAAAACGATTTCTGGCGTTTGTCGTGACTCTTGTTAGCTTAGCAGGTGTTATGTTGGCAATTTCTTCTTGGGTGTTGGTTTTCAAATCTTGTAGGGTTCTTGGAGGGTTCACATAAACACGGGATTTCCAAAAACCCCAGAGAAAAAAATCACAAGGCGCTCTGGAAAGTGTTCCCTCAAATTCCATCGATGCTCTTAAAATGTGTGCTGTTTCACCGTCTTGTTGTCTTGTTCCTGCACTATCGCCATCTTATACGGATGAAATTGAAGATCATCATGAAGAATTCTTTTCACAGAACGATCGGATAGTCCAAGGGCAGATACGTGTTTGCGCGCAGAACGCCGCGGAGATCGCAATATTGACGATCTCACTGCTTCAATGTTCTCAGGGGATCTAACGGGTCGAGGGATTCCAGTTCTGCGTTTTGTCGCATTGCAGTTTGTAATGAATGTAGTAGGCTAATGTAGGCTAAATTAAAGCGATTCCGAAATGCACGCTGTGTTGTAATAACCGAACATCTGCTTGAAAAGTAGGCCTCAACGGCAAAGGCACGATCCTTACTATTCCGACGCATGATGGCGACTGAACCGTGTCGGGACAAAACTTTGGAGACCCTCTTGAACGGGACCACTAGCGCTCCGCTATGACATCAACTAACTGAATGGCGCGAGTTACCGCCTCAGCATTCACCCTCGGCGGTCCTCCACCAAAACCGCCTCGACAACCAGAGGTCTAAAAGGGGGCACCAAGAAATACTTTGTTGTACTTTGTTGCGGCACTTAAAACGCTGAGACATAATATCGGCTCACTTAAAACGCTGAGACATAGTAACAACTAAATATCCAAAATGCTGCATCGGCGACCACTTGAATCGCTAAGTATTGGATCGAATACCATTGGAGATGCTGTATCGATCCAAACAACGGGGCCACTTGACAAAACATAGAACCGCATCCGCTCCACTTCTACTTTTCGGTCAATCAGCATATTAGAATAAGTATAAGCATAAATGTACCAAACCAAAACTATAAAAACCACGAGAAAAAAATTAAAGATTCATTCAGAATTTCAAACTCAAATCCAACGGACGTTTCTCTTGGGATCAATACCACCAAATCTTCACTACTCAACCTCCCGGACCTACGATAAGAGATAACTGGCGCAGTCGGTAGTTCCAGGCCTAAGGACGATTTATCAGGATTCGTGACGACCAGGACATGAGGATAGTACTATCAATATCGATGTAAGGAAAAACAATGAGTAGAGTGAAGTGCATAAAATGGAGGCGGAAATAATAAACCGCAAGTTAAACAATTAGAAATGGCATTGAGAAATAGAAAAAAAAACACCGCAAGTGCAAAGAATATAAAACAAACATAATAATAAATAAAGAACATATATAAATAAGAATAATAATAAAAGAAGAAAGAAAAAAAGAAAAACAAACGAAGAAAAAAAAAGCTGAAATAAGCCAAATCAAAATGCTACATAAGTAAAATACGAAAACCAAAGAACTGACCTTCGTGTGTGAGCAAAAGTAGAGCCAAGGCCAAAGACTGGTTGAAAAAGAGTAATACAAACAAACGATCGGAACGACCGTCAGAAAACGGTGGCGGTTGCTGGAAGTTCAATGCGACTAGGGGGCTCGCCCGTCGAACGATCGTCGAACGATGTCATGCCGTCGGTCAGTGGCAGTAGAAGGTTGGTGCACAGCGGGAAGTGCCAACAAGTCCGAGTGTAGAGGAAAAGGGGAACGGTCGAGCCGAATGGCTCGATTGCAGATTAGATAATTTGGTTCGTTCACATATATTAGGCAGGGCACTGTAACGCACAGAGCGGCTGCCTAGCATGAGGACGAATTCGGGTGGTTAGGAAATTCGGGTCGTTCACATGTATTAGGCAAGGCACTGTAACGCACAGGGCGGCTGCCTAGCATGAGGACGAGGTCGATCGAGGGAAAGGAAATCTAGCGATCCAGCCATTCACATGTAGGCCACTTAGCGTAGGAATGGCTGGGAGTAAGATACACAGTACTACGAGTAAGGGAGAACACCGGGGTGCAGGACTGTACGCAATTGGCTCCGTAGCTGTATCACACAGCCAAGGAGCTAGCTTCAGCATGCAGGGTGTTAGGGTAAAGGTAGACGATACCATCGCACTGACTGTCCGCAATTGGTTGGGAGGCTGTATCGCACAGCCGAACAACTAGCTTCAGCATGCAGGGTATTATAAAAGAAAAATATAAAAACAACTAAATATATAAATAAAGAAATTAATAAAGAAAAGAAAGACAAGCGACAACATTATTAAACCCCATTTTTGCTAAGTTAATGTTGGACGATAGTTACTCATAATAATTAATTCCAGAACTCCATTTCACACACGGACACTCGAGGATCCACTACACAATTATATATAAGTTCGGCAATTCAATACATATCGTATAAGCTAAATTACTAAAATAAGTACACTGCTTAAACACAAACAACACACATACACGTGGGACAATTATGTCGAACCCGGGACGGACAGGACGTTAGAATGGCAACAACTTCAAGCGTATTAGAAGCCATCAAGGTAATGGACCTGGTGGAAATTATTCCGAAATATGAAGGTGAAGGAGGAAAGCTAGATGGTTTTATAGCAGCAGTTGAGCAGGTGTTAGGCCTGATTAGGGTGGAAGAAAGATCGAATATAGGAGTTATAGCGCTCCGAGCAGTCCGGAGCAAAATAGTGTAGGAGCAGCGGATAAAGTCCTAGATTTGGACGAGTCACAGTTAAATTGGAATCAAATTAAAAGAATATTGATCTCCCACTTTAAAGACAAAAGATCAGAGCAGGACCTGATAATGGAATTGACCCATATCAGCGAAAAGAAGTTGAACGTAGAAACCCTTTACACTAGGGTTATGACTCTGAAGAAGGCCTTGGTGAGATTGAACAAAGCAGGCGAAAACAGCATACTGTTGAGGAGCGAGAAAATCAAGTGGTATGAGGAGATGGTGCTAAACGCCTTTATTTCGGCCTTAAAGGGACCGATAGGAGTAACCATAAGGAACATGGGGGTCCTGAATATAGCCAAGGCTTACGAGATAGCTTGTAGAGAGGAAAGGTTAGATGCCTTAGAAAGCGTCGACCCGGATCCGAAAACACAGAGGTCGGAGACGCGAGACAAGAGCACTGACGAAACTAAGAAACAGGAGCATGAGAAGGAAGAGTCCCAGGTGGTGGAAACGGGAATTTGGTCGCAGTTCCGGTGGGGAGGAAATAATCCTCCTCCATTTCCGATGCCGTTTGCCATGCCGGGTATAAATGGATGGCCAGATTTCGGAATCCCATACCCGATGGTGGGCAACCCATTCAGGGCAGGAAACTTCAATCAGGGAGACTCTACAGGCTATCAAAGACCATATCGCAACTACCAGAACAGGAACTCTAGATGGAACCAGAATAAAACGAACCGAGATAGGCAGTTAAACAGTTATAATAGTAATAATTTTAACAACAACAACTATAATAATGGATATAACAACAACGGTTATAGAACCAATGGCAGGGGGCAGCTATCGATCGAACCACCAACAATCACAGAAGGCAGCGGCCAGTCCAGGATGTCCAAGAATTCAAACAATTCAGGTCAGTCCAGACAGTCGTATAATTCGAACAATTCTAAGAGATCGTTTAATTCAAGCGGCACTGCAGATAAAAACGGCAGTAGAACCTCGGTCAGGGGTCAGCTGCATAACATTCAAGAGGATGACGTAAATTTTCCACAGTCAGCCTCGAACAACCCACAGGATATTTAGGAACATGGAAAGGTCATTCGATATTGCCCTATTTGTTAGTAGAAATTACTTCGGGAAGATCAATAAAATTATTAATCGATACAGGATCCACCTTTTCATTTATTCGACCAGATTTAGTACAACCACAATACATAAGAAAACTAAAAGACCCAATAGCCATTAAAACTATCACGCAGTCGCATGAGTTTGAGAGGGAAGCATTTATACCAATGTTCGCAGAGTTAGGAGGAGTTGGTAAAATAAGAATGCTCCTCTTTAAATTTCATCAGTTCTTCGAGGGGTTGATCGGAATAGATATGCTGCAGCAGTTGAAGGCGGTTATTGATATGCAGAACGGGTGGTTCGAGGTAGCAAACATGAAACAGAAGATTCAGTTTGAGGCCTACAGACCATCAGAACTGTATACAATAGAAGCCGAATCGAAAAGAGTTATATCTGTTCCGGTGCGGCTAAAAGATGGGGATTTCCTAATAAACAGAACCATATTAAAAGAAGACATGGAGATTTCAGGAGGTATCTATAGGGCAGTGTCAGGACAAAGCTTGATAGAGGTGATTTACTACGCAGAGTCAGACCAGGAGTTATTTTTAAAGGAACCAATAAATGTCATCGAATTCAAGCCCACACAACATGTTGAACTAAACATTATAGAAGAGAAAGGGAATGGTAATAGTAGCATTCCGTTTGACAAGATCAGAACAGACCATTTGAACAAAGAAGAACTCGGAGAACTTCGCAGAATTTGTAGGAAGTATCCGGGAATATTCCACAAAGAGGGAGACCAATTGTCTTTTACAAACGCAGTCAAACATCAAATTAGAACAAAGGATGACATTCCTATTTATGCCAAGCCTTATAGATATGCGTTTAAGGAAAGACAAGAGGTAAGAAGACAGCTGGAGAAGTTTTTATACCAAAGGATAATTAGACATAGCCATTCGCCATGGAGTGCCCCGGTTTGGCTGGTGCCTAAAAAGAAGGATGCCTCAGGAGAAAGGAAATGGCGAATGGTGGTGGATTATAGGAAGTTGAATGAGAAGGTGATAAAGGATAGATACGCACTACCGATAATAAACGATGTATTAGACAACCTAGGTAGAGCGAAGTACTTCTCGACGTTAGACTTAGCAAGTGGTTATCATCAGATTGAGGTTCAGGAAGAAGACATTCCGAAAACTGCTTTCTCCGCAGAGGGAGGTCATTTCGAGTATGTCCGGATGCCGTTCGGTTTGAACAATGCTCCCGCAACCTTTCAGAGGCTGATGAACAACATCTTTGGAGAGTTGTTGGGTAAATGTTGTCTCATTTATATGGACGACATCATGGTGTTCTCAACATCCTTGCAGGAACATATTACGGATTTGGGAAAAGTCTTTAAAAAACTCACGGAGGCTAATTTTAAGCTGCAGTTGGATAAGACGGATTTTCTGAGGACAGAGGTGGAATACTTAGGACACGTAGTGACCCCACAAGGAATCAAACCGAATCCGGGAAAAATTGAATCGATTAAGAAATTCACCGTCCCGAAGACCAGGAAGCAGATAAAATCCTTCCTAGGGGAATTAGGTTATTACAGGAAGTTCATCAAAGATTTCGTAGCAATAACAAAGCCGCTGACAAAACAACTTAAGGGGAAGAAAGCAGTACAAATAGACGAGGAATACATAGAAGCATTCGAAGTGTGCAAAACCCTCTTATGCAATGACCCAATCTTGCAATTCCCCGACTTCGAAAAAACATTCATCCTGACCACGGATGCAAGCAATTATGCCATTGGTGCGGTCCTATCACAGGGAAACTTGGGAACGGACAGACCAATAGCATACGCAAGTAGAACCCTGTCAACATCCGAGATAAACTATGCTACTTTAGAGAAAGAAATGCTTGCCATTATTTGGTCAATAAGGCATTTCAGACACTACCTATTCGGCACTAAGTTCAAAGTAGTGACAGACCATAGGCCATTAACCTGGCTAATGAGCATTAAGGAACGTGACTCGAAACTTGTAAGATGGAGACTCCAGATGTTGGAATATGACTATGAAATAGTATACAAGAAAGGCTCCTTAAACGTAGTGGCGGACGCACTGAGCAGAATCCAACCAGAGCTCAACGTATTAGAAAACGCCTCGGAAGTAGCAACAAACGGGGAGACGATACACTCCGCGGGGGAAGACTTACAGTTGGGATTTCCAATTTCCGAAAAACCACTAAATGAATATAACATTCAGGTGGTTATAGAGAAAGGGAGAATGGCTAAAGTAGAGAAGCAAGTTCCATTTAGGAACAAAATGCGGATAACTTGGACAGATAATAACTTTGACGACGAGACAATTGGACGCAAACTCAAGGAAATTTTAAAACCTAGGAGAACGGTAGCATTGCTGATACCGGAAGAGTTGGTCTTAACCATCCAAGAGGTATACTGCAAATATTTTGCTTACAGTAGACTGTATAGGGCGATAAGATGTACAATCCTGTTGCCAGACATAGTCGAGAGAAGTCAGCAAGAGAAAGTTGTTAAGGATTATCACCTGAAGAGTAACCACAGGGGGATAGAGGAAACACTAGCACATTTAGCTCACAAAATCAAATACAGCGTGACAGAAACTCCGGGCAGACCCTTGGAGAAAGTACACATTGATTTATATTTTGTTAATAAGAAAAGCGTTTTCACGATTATCGACAAATTTTCGAGATATGCATGGGGAGTAACTATTCCAGCCAAGGAAAGTATTAACATCGTGAAGGCGATGAAAAACTTTATGGCCCTGTTCGGAATTCCCAAAAAGATAATCTGCGACCGGGGACTCGAGTTCTCGTCGAACCTTTTTAAGGGGGCTGCATACAACATCCTTCCAACAGTCGTCGAGTAACTCCGCGGTCGAAAGGTTACATTCAACGATAACGAAAATATACAGGTTGATTACGGAGAGAAAGAAGGCAGGGAAGTTAGAGCTCAGACATGAGGAGATACTGAGTGAGGCGTTTATAACATACAACAACGCCATTCATTCAGCAACAAAGCTGACACCTCAAGAATTATTTACAGGCAGAACGCAGGATTTCCTTAATAACGTGACATTCAATAATGAAGACGATTATTTACAGAAAATCAATGCGTTTCAGGCCGAGGTGTACCCAAAGGTAAAGGAAAGGGTGGAGAATCAAAAGGTAAAGAGAATTGAGGCAGCTATCATAGATAGACAGGAACCAAACCCGGTGCAGATTGGGAACACGATATTTAGGAAAGAGAATCACAGAGATAAACTCACTCCTAGGTTCTCTAAACACAAGGTGTTGGAAGATAATTACCTAACAATAACAACTACCAAACCGCAGAAAATTCACAAGGAGAATATCCGACGAATTAAAAAACCAAATGAATAACATTTTTTTTACAGGTGGTCCATTGCCGTGGCCGAAGAAAGCAGGTTCGAAATAATACCCTTGGAGGGGAACGAACCATTGGCTCAGATAGAAATGGGGACGGCAAGGGTGATACAAACGTACCAAAACTATATCCACATCATAAGGTTACAAGAATATAAGGAAATAGTAGATGGGATACAGAGGACATTTGGGGAGATTGTAAAGGGAGCCAGCAACAAAAGACTTAGTTAAATACTGAAGAATAAATTACAAATGGTGAAAACTAGGTTAGAAGGAATATGGCCCAAGCATAGAAGAACGAGAGGCTTGATCAATGGATTGGGCTCGGTAGTTAAAGCGATAACAGGAAATTTAGACGCGAACGACGCGGAAAATTTGGAGGAAGAGATAAGGAAGATAAGAGAGGAAGAGGAAAGGCTAAGAGAGAGCATAAACTTACAAGAGAAAGCAGGCAGCAAGGTCAACTTCATGTTTAAGAACTTAACGAAGTACATAAACGAAGAGCAGAGTAGGGTGAACACATTTATTAACAACTATAATAATGGCATAAGTAAGTCATTTATAGAAGAAGACAGCAGGATTTATACGTTAGAATATATCGACAGAATTTCACTTACTATAGATATATTAGCCTTGAACCTGAATGACGTTGCTGAGAGCCTGTTATTGGCTACGTTAGGAGTAATTTGCAGATTCCTATTCGATAGGAATGATACGGACAGGTGTGCCCACGAATTAGAGAGTCAAGGGATACAATTATTATCCGACGAACACATGTAAGAATTTTTAAAATTAAGAGCTATCATTAATAATACAGACATACTATTCTTAATCAAATTGCCTTTATTTAAGAAAGAAATATTTTCATTCAGAAGATTAATACCACTTCCCATGAACAACACAGAATTTGTGATAACTCCAAATTATGTGGGGATTCATGGGAATGAAACACTATAAAGAAAAATGTCAGTTAATAAGGAACACTTATATATGTAAAAACGATATAAGTATAAGTCAAATCAATTCAAAATATATTAAAAGACTGTTAAGTGGAAAGGAAGCGGAATGAGAAACGAAAGATGTCGGATTGGTCACAACGATCTTCGAACCGGAGGCCGGTTACATCGCAATTTTCAATGGAGGAAACGTCAAGATACAGACGGATTGCGGAGTCGACAAAACATTGAATGGATCAGCCCTTATAAAATTCACCCATTGCAAGGCAATGATAAACAACGTGCAGTACGAAGCGGTAGAGAGGCTTGGCACAGCAGAGATGAAGTTGGACATACCTCGGATAGAGACGATTAAGAGAAACAGGACAACCCAGGAGTTTGGAATACACGAGCTGAGGATGGAGGATCTGGAAACAAAAATACAGATTAGCTGGATACAGGCGGGAACCACGATCCATACGACAGCAACTTACTCGATGCTCGGTATACTACTGATAATAGTATTCGTCGTGGCATGGTTCCCAAAGAAGACAACAATTTTCACACCACAGACTACACCACAGGCCACCTTCACACCCACCATCGCTTCACCTGCTACGGTAGCAGCAACTATATCCCCGCCATGGTCGGTAGTTCAGTCTGAGGGGGGAGGAGTTACCGCCTCAGCATTCACCCTCGGCGGTCCCCCACCAAAACCGCCTCGACAACCAGAGGTCTAAAAGGGGGCACCAAGAAATACTTTGTTGTACTTTGTTGCGGCACCTAAAACGCTGAGACATAATATCGGCTCACTTAAAACGCTGAGACATAGTAACAACTAAATATCCAAAATGCTGCATCGGCGACCACTTGAATCACTGAGTATTGGATCGATTAACATTGGAGATGCTGAATCGATCCAAACAACGGGGCCACTTGACAAAACATAGAACCGCATCCGCTCCACATCTACTTTTCGGTCAATCAGCATATTAGAATAAGTATAAGCATAAATGTACCAAACCAAAACTATAAAAACCACGAGAAAAAAATTAAAGATTCATTCAGAATTTCAAACTCAAATCCAACGGACGTTTCTCTTGGGATCAATACCACCAAATCTTCACTACTCAACCTCCCGGACCTACGATAGGAGATAACTCGCACATTTTAAAAAAGGAAGTTATGCTGCCGCACCCTGTAGTTATATAAATTTAATAAAATTTCCTATTTCAAGTTTAAAATAAGATATACTAAAAGTGTCCTAAAACTATGAAAAACAAGAAACTGAGCCAATTTCGACAGCGTATTTTTAAATGTAACTTTTTCTATAAATATAGTCTATAAATTTGTTTTTATATTGAACTTGTTTAAGCTACAGTTGCTTAAAGAAATTTAAAGTAAGAATGATGAAGAATGTCTATGAATTAAGAGTAAAAAGTAACGAGAGTACAGTTAAAAAAGTATACTTAATGAACTTTTTTGAAGCATTTTTCTTTATTTATGGGTATAGCCGATACATTTTTTTTTAGATTTTAATTCTAAAATGAGAGGTAACCTTTATTTAAATAGGAACTGAAGTGATAGCTGTTTGTTTTCTTCGTTTTTTGACATGGAATATTGGTAAAATTTTGAATAAACAGGAATTTCTGCTATGATCAACCGCTATTCTGCAACTTTGACGAAATTTTTTATTAAAGTTTATTGAGCGCGTGCGATCGGGCTCGAAGGAGCGAGCCGACTGTACAGGACAACAATCTGTCACTGGTACCAAGCCAGTCTTCCTAGTCTGTGACGGACGTGCTCCGGAATGAGTTAGGTGAAGTCGGGTACAATTGAGAAGTGAGACGAGAAGAGGGTCCGTTCAGGAAGTAATACACACTAGAACGCTAGGGGTGCCGTAAAGTCGCAACTGCGAGAGAGGAGCCAGCACCGAAGCGAACAGTAAGGCATCAGCTTGCACGATCCTCCGTACCCTGACAAAACAGACAGTCGCCTTGTCACCTTTATTTTGAGTAAACGGCAGCTCCGACGTTAAGCTACCGCGTCAAAATTCGCGGAAAGGCATACACTTTTTTTCTTTTTTTGTCAGGGCTCTTAGCCGTAAATTCGAGAAAGCGAAAACTGCCTTATCATTTTCTTTTCAGTGTAATCGTCGTTGCGATTACAAGGAAAAAGGGTTAGTCACTAATTGTGATAAAATCGTAAAGGAAAGCGACCTAAGGTCCGAGCTTCCTGTTTCTTCCAGTTCTTTCATAGCCGCGAGCTTGCCCTTGTCAAACCAGTTATTTAGGGTCCCTGTGACGATCAACTTCAATTACAGAGAGATCCTGCGAATGTTGTGCTTCTTTATGGCTGTAGATCTCGCATGCTCTCCAGTTGGCTCCGGATCAATTATTCTGGACGCCCAAATCGAAAGCGTAACCTGATCTATTACGGCTTGTAATTCAAATGATTATGCAGAGATTTAACTACAGGTATCCCTCGTATAACGCGGTTTTATACAACGCGGTTTCGATATAACGCGATTTGGAAAAAAAATTAGGTTTCAGTACAACGCGAAATTTTGGCGTATATAACGCGAGGGGGAAAATACATTCCTATGAAATCTGGAAGAATAACAATAAAGTTTTTAATAAACCTTTAATTTGTTATAGTTTGTTTTTAAATTTTTGAATGTGCACATAATTATTTAAATTTTGTTTTTTGAATTTTGAAATATGTACATATGTATATGTATTATTATTTATTTTTTAATTATATAAGAATGTCTGCATTTTTGTATTGAGTTGAAAAATATGTGCATCTGTTATTTAGTATGTATTTTATTTAAAAAAAACCTATTGGAACATAACCCCCAAATTTATAAGAAAACTAAGGTTAAGATAACGCGGATTTACATAACGCGCAATTCTTCTGGAACGTAACTATTGCGTTATACGAGGGATACCTGTACTGTCTCAGCTTAACTTATCACTAGCCTTTACTAGGCTGCCGTTGTCTCCAAGGACGCACAGGAAGATAGGCCATGCCTCAGGCTTACCTTCGAACTCTGGAAGATCATCCATCCATTTACCCCACCCACAGTTTATGTAACTCTTCGGCGCTCTTTGTTGGAGCTCTTTGGTGTAGCTCTTTGCTTCGTGTACATGAGGTCTGATAAGATTGTTTGGGTTTGCCAATAATTGTTGTCGACTTGATGTTTTTTGTTAAGTAATTGTTATAATTTAGATGGTTATCCTCTATAATTGATAGGCTTGCTTGTTAGTAGAGGGATGACTGAATATAGATAGGATCGAATGTTTCTGGAATCGAATGATTACGAAATGATTTGGAATGATTTAATGATTTGGCCTCTAAACAAATTCTGTAACCGATTTTACATTTTTTATACTTAAAATAATTTATTTCAATTTCGTATGTTTTCGTATTGGGAAATAATCGATTTTATTCACTTAACATATTTTCTTTTTATTTGCAAAGGATAATAAATATGGTTAAAAGTATACATTGCAGTTAAGGACACATAATAAAAGAAATTCTCGAACAGTATCATCCCTGATCTTGATAGAAAGTCCTGTGCGTTCAACTTTTTCTAATAGGTGTACAACTTTGCTTCCGCCGTTTTCCAATGGGTTTCTAGAAGTGCGTATCGATATTTATCGATTGACAACGAGGCTGCTCTTATTGAAAGAAAGTTTCGCGAGTGGGTTCAACGCTTCAAGAATGTTGATTTTGGCTCAGAGGACCAGCATAGTGGTTGATGGGTTTTCGAAGATGCAGAATTGGAAGAATTAAATATATCCATTATGATAACCCAAATCGCAGAAAGTCTTAGGAAAAGCCCGGGCCGTCTACACATCCACAGGTAAACCAAATATTCATGGCGCCAAATGTGGTGCTCTGCATTTGGTGGTACAAACTAGCTATGATATATTTTGAGCTGCTAAGCCAAGTAAAACTTTTACAGGGGATTTAAATCGAACGCAGTTGATCCGTTTGAGCAGAGAAATAAAAGAAAAACGGCCACAATGCATAAAACGACTGGACAATCAATGGTCGACGCCACGTTTGAAAAAGTAATCGAAAAATACTTTAAATCGCTGAAATCTTACCCTAACGAATACTTTTGATAATATAAAGAAGTCAGAAATTGGATTTATATTTGGATCTCCTCGAAAGATGAGCAGTTTTTACTTCGCGGAATCCACATGCTAACATGGGAGAAAGTATTTGGAATAGCATGTATGGTGTGTAACCATTTTTTCTAACAATACGGCTTCAAACTGAAATAAAAAAACGCCGGATGCAAAGTTTTACACAAAATACCTAAAACAGTTTCTAAGTTTTAAAGCTAAACGAAAGCACACAACCTTCTATACTTTGTCGAGAGCGGTTGACTAACTGAACGATTGCATATTGTATGCTTTTCATTTCCTGTGGAAGGGCCGTCTATATCCTACATAACTGCTATTAAAGAGGAGCCCGAAAATAGGTCTTACTCCAATGAGTTTCGTTTAGAAACTGTTTTATTCATATGCTTTCACATTCGAAGAAACATAAAAAAATCTTTAAATTATGTACTTATGTATTAAGAGTGCTTATTAAATATTTATATGTGTATTTATGCCCACAGCGACGTCAATGTGTAGATATGTGCACTGGCGGCCTAAGTATTTTATGACCTTTTTACTGGCATGGTGTTGTCACCTTACGCATGCGTGTATATGTGCCTTCAAGGAATCGCTCATAAAATGCATTAGTTATTTCCTTGGTTGTTAGTCCGATCCCACTTCCATTCTTCTAATATTTTTATATATGCACGTGTTCAATGCTTGAACGGCAGAATGTTCACCAATGTGTGGATCGCTTAACATTTTATATAAAATTTTCTTAGCATAGCTTTTTAATTTTGTAGTGGACTGTATTTTAATAATTTGTAAAATGTTTTTTAGTTGTTCAGGAAATATTCATATCTTATGTTCAAGTTGGTGATTGAACATCCTGCAAGGGCCGGGAAGCTAATATAATTTTTATAATTTTAGTTAACACATTTATTTTTTGTTTGTAGATTTTTTTCATTAATACATAAAAATATATATTTTTCAACGTTATTTCAAAAGTTCTATAAAGCAGTTAAATATACAGCGTATACAGTTTATTCTTTGTTTTTAATTTTCTTTACAAATTTACAAAATTTATAATAAGAATGATTCCTAAAATCCCTGATCCCTAAAATTAGTGAGCTATTTTTTCAGTTTCTGCCGTAGGAACAATAATTTAAGGCTTTAAGTGGTTCCAAACAATTTCCGGCTTTTCTTCTGATCTTTGTGTTTCTACTCAATTTCGACAATAGCGATACACTTTCAATAACTTGGGGATATGCGGATTTGACTTGTATTTGACTTATTCAGTTCATTTACAACTACTAGATAACAACTTTTATTAAAAGATCTTTTTAGTGCATTTTCCTTCAATATTGGTGTGATTACTCTAACTTCATCATCTTTATCTTTGTGGACTTCTTTCACCTTTTTCAAAGGCCACTTCAATAATACGATTCGCTATTTTTTATATATATTTATATATTTGCTGTGAAAAATTTGATTAATACTTTCTTGTTTTTTTTTCTCCTTTTGCAAGTTTACAAATTTTTATTGTTGACTTTGTTCGTGCTGGCACAATCCATCCCAAGATCGTTTATTGCCCGAGAAGTGGTCCTTTTTTAAGTACTCCCGGCACTACAATTTATGGGTATAAATCAGCCGCCCCTATTATTAAATCAATACTTCGTAGTCTGTCTAAATTAGGATCGGCTTTGCAATCTTGTTTATTTATATTTACCTTATTTTCTGAAAGATTAATTTTGATAAAATAATTGCATAACGTTTAATATTTTCAAAATTTTTCTATGAAACCTGAAACCTGAACGCCAATTTTACATTGCATATAAAATTTAAGTAACTTTCAGTATTAGGTAATATTATATATTAAGCTATTACGGGGTCAAGCGCACTTTAAAATTATTGCATTATTGGCTTATTACAATACTTTGTCTCTGTGTATAACTTCAGAATAATTTTTTTTTTTTTAACTTTCTCATTTTTAATTTAAAATCTGCCCTAGTGGACAATCATTAAATGGTTTGGGGGTGACGTTGACATAAGGTAGGTACATGGAATGTATTTTTAACGATGTTGACTTACGTGTCTATTGATGGGGGAGATCAAGCGGGTGTTTCCTCTTCAGGCGTCTTAAGAATTGGAGATTGATAGCCAGATGGTTGGGGGGGTATTTTTCACTAAGACGGGAGATCTCCTCTGCTACCCATGGAATTCCAAGTTTTTTGTGTATGATGGAGTTTTCGTGGAACGGATGGGAGCTGGAAACTGTTCCCCGGGCTTCTGTTTTGGAGCCGCTGGATTCTGATGCGGTTTGATACGTTTGCCGTGCCCCACAGCTGTATGCCATAGGTCAAGATGTGCCTGAGGATAGCTTGTAGGTAAGCAGTTTGAGTTTTCCCTAAGTTTGGACCTTCTCCCTATGAGCCAGTGGAGTTGCTTGAGTCGTAGGTCGGCTTGGTTGCGCTTGGTGATCAGGTAAGAGCGCCATGTGAGCCTGCGGTCCAGGGTCAGCCCTAGATATTTCGGAGTGTTATTCATTGGGATGGTTTCCCTGTTGAGTGTGACGGGGGGCATTCTCCCCTGCGTTCCATCGGTTCACCCATGGATTGAGAGAATCCAATTGTCTCTTGATGATGGCTGATGCTTCCTGGGGATCTGTGGCGGAGGCTAGGAAGGTAGTGTCATCGGCATATGTGGCTACTGTGAGGTTCCGGGAGAGGGTGATGGAAGGGTCCGCTGTGTAGAGTGTGTACAAGATGGGTCCAATAACACTGCCTTGAGGTAATCCTGCTCTTATAGGCCTAGGCGTGCTGATTGATGAACCGCATCTCACACGGAATTCTCTTCCCTCTGTGTAAAAAGTTGAAGAAGGCGAAGTGGAAACTTGGGAGATGGGATTTAATTTAAAAAAGGAGTCCAGGGTGCCAGACTCTGTCAAACGCCTGTTTGACATTCAGCATAACGGCGCAGCAGTACTCCTTATTTTCGAGGGCTTCAATTATGCTCTCAACAATCCGATGGCATTGCTCAGGTGTTCCATGGTAGAGTCTGAAGCCAAACTGGTGAACAGGGATCAGTCCGGCCTCGTCCAGTACTGGCAGTAATCTGCGCAAAAATACTCTTTCAAGAAACTGCAACTACATCAACAAACTAATCGGACGATTCGAGGCTAGATTGGCTTCAGGTTTTCCAGGCTTGAGGAGGACAATTACTTCAGCACGCTTCCACTCTTTCGGGAAGTACCCTAGACGGAGACAGCTGTTGAAGATGTTAGCCATCCTTTGGGAACAGATTAGCGGCAACATTTTCAGTGATGATGCATCGATTCGGTCAGGACCCGGTGACTTGCAATTTTTAGGGAGGCGATCTCCTGCGCAATCTCCTCGGGAGCGAAGGGCTGTATTGGTGGACCAAAAGCACTTGGGCTGTCCTTATGGTGGCAGCACGCTCTTCGCCAGTGCACTATGTAGATGGTCAGCAAAGGCTTCTGCTCTTTCGACCTCAGACCGATATTAGGAACCGTCCACTTTGCGCACGGGGAATGTCTTCTTTTAGCAGGTCTTCTTATGTGCCTCGTGACATTCCACAGGTTGTGCTGCGGGTCTCCAGGTTCCAGCTCCTCCAGGAATCTATGGAAAGAGTCCTGCCGTAGGATGGATAGCTTGTCATTCAGTTCCTTGGTGGCACGATTAAGTGCTGTCTTGTCCCTGGGGTTGCGCGAGGAAAACCAGACCACAAGTGCACGTCTCTTTTAGGTATTGTCAGGGTAGTCGGAGGAGGAGGATTCGCGAATTCAGCAGCATTGTGCATCTCTTTGATTAGTTCTTCGATGGCCGCATCTATGTTGCTTGGTGTGGAAAGAGGGGGATCAGGGTTCAGGGAGGAAAGCATCCAGAACGTAAACTTGGGGACATCTGTGTATTTCCCGGTGAGTCTTCTGGGCAGGGTTCTTCTGAGGACGGGGATGTTTCGGAGCAAGTGTACTGCGCTGTGATCGGATAGGAGTTTATCGTAGTTGGAGCATGTTACCTTTGAGTGTCCTATGCCCTAGGATCAAAATAATGTACCTCATTAAGTCCGAGTACGTGATGAAATACACCGTTTGACAAAACATACTGTCAAATTTTATATATTTTTATTAACTAAAGCAAGTAAAAGTACTATTTTTCGCCCAGAGCTTTGAATATGTTATTGATTTGGAAGAAAGCTAAAAAAATTTTAGGGATAGTCACTTAAATAGGTTCATGAAGACGAATTATGCAAAAATTTATCAAAGTTTCGGTCAATAAACGTCGAAAGTTCTATTTATAATTATAATTTAAACAAATAAGACTTTAAAAATCAAAGAAATGGTCCGTAGTAAGCCTTGTACACCTGAGCGGCGTGATTCGATCGAATTCTTGATTTCGAGTGGCAAAACATAAAAGGAAGTTCGAAGTATTAACGGGCGCGAGGCTTCTATGATCCGAAATGCACTTAATTATTCATTTAAGCCTAACACGCGGCCGACCTCGAGTTATACCAGAAAAACTAGGTAGTCGTGTAGCCAGGTACTCGAAGAAGCATCCTAACGCAAACTGTAAAAAAATAAAGGATGAACTAAACTTAAATGCAAGTTTACCTACAATAAGTAGACGATTAAAAGACCTTAACTTAACAGCTCACAGCCCGAGGAAAATTTCGTATAACTCTAAGAAACACAAAGCCAATTGAATCGAATTCGCAAAATGCCATGTAAACTGGACAGCTCAAAAGTGGCGCAATGTCCTTTGGTCGGATGAATTGTTCTGTATGGTGGTAAAGGTGCTAGACAGTATGTCAGAAGACCACCCAAAGCTGAATTGGATTCAAAATCCTGTATAAAAACGATCTAACACGGTGGGGCCAGCATCAGTATTTTGGGATGTTTTTCCTATCATGGTATAAGGCTAGTACCGTTGATTAAAGAGATCATAGATGGGCCTGGATACCTAAAAATAATGCAGGAAACCATGCTTATGCTAGTGAGGAAATGACCTTGATCTGGGTCCTTCAGCAAAGCAATGACCGAGTACGAGTAAAGTGGCTAAGAGGTGGTTTTCGAAATAGACCGCACAGTCTCCCGACCTGAATCCTATAGAGAATCTGTGGGCAGATGTTAAAAAATATGTAGCCAAAAGGAGCCTCCAAATTTTGACAGTTATGTTAAACTGTAATCCCTTCTTGGAGATCTATTTCCCCGGGAAGATGCCAGAATCTGTTGGACTCCATTCCAATGTGATGTGTGGATGCCCTAGGCAACAAAGGTGGTGCTGCAAAATGCTAGTTTACATTTTTATACCCTTGAAAAAGGGTATTATAATTTTGTCCAGAAATGTGTAACGCATTAAAGGAAGCATCTCCGACCCCACAAAGTATATATATTCTTGATCAGCATCAACAGCCGAGTCGATATAGCCATGTCTGTCTGTCCGTCTGTTTCTATGCAAAAAATAGACAGTAGTTTTGAAGCTAGCGTTTTGAAATTTTTACCAGATCATTATTTTTGTTGCACGCAGATCAAGTTTAAGAATCGTTCGGATCGGACCACTATATCATATAGCTGCCATACAAACGACCCATATGAAAACAAGTCTTTATATAGGAAACTTTTTTGTTTTCCATTCTATCGCAACCGAATTCAACATTTATTCATCTGACATAGCCATACATAATTTGTGAAAGTTTGGTCCGGATCGAAACTCTATATCACATAGCTGCCATACAAACGACCGATATGAAAACAAGTCTTTGTATGTAAAATTTTTTTGTTTTGAAGGGTATACCATCTTCGGCAAGCCGAAGATAACTTTTCTCACTTGTTTAATTTAATTTTGGCCTAAATTTCCATTATTGGCCATTATTTCATCGATTTATTGGTTAATCTTAAGTTTTGAGTGAGTATTCTAAAGCACTCCTATTCTTTTGAAATAGCCTTATTAGCTATTTATAGTGTTTTATTATACCCTTGAAAAAGGGTATTATAATTTTGTCCAGAAATGTGTAACGCATTAAAGGAAGCATCTCCGACCCCACAAAGTATATATATTCTTGATCAGCATCAACAGCCGAGTCGATACAGCCATGTCCGTCTGTCCGTCTGTCCGTCTGTCCGTCTGTTTCTATGCAAAAAATAGACAGTAGTTTTAAAGCTAGCGTTTTGAAATTTTTACCAGATCATTATTTTTGTTGCACGCAGATCAAGTTTAAGAATCGGTCGGATCGGATCACTATATCATATAGCTGCCATACAAACGACCGATATGAAAACAAGTCTTTGTATGGGAAACTTTTTTGTTTTCCAAGCTATTGCAACTGAATTCAACATTTATTCATTTGACACAGCCACACATGATTTGTGAAAGTTTGGTCCGGATCGGACCACTATATCATATAGCTGCCATACAAACGACCGATATGAAAACAAGTCTTTGTATGGAAAACTTTTTTGTTTTCCAAGCTATTGCAACTGAATTCAACATTTATTTATTTGACATAGCCACACATGATTTGTGAAAGTTTGGTCCGGATCGGACCACTATATCATATAGCTGCCATACAAACGACCGATATGAAAACAAGTCTTTGTATGGAAAACTTTTTTGTTTTCAAGGGTATACCATCTTCGGCAAGCCGAAGATAACTTTTCTCACTTGTTTTTTAAAATTTTTTTCATGATAAACATGAAATCACTGGGTTTTAGTTTTAATTTCTTCAATACCCATTATATTTGTTAAAAAAAATATACTTTTGGCATTTCACGTTTGTCTACATAGTTGTCACCTGCGTTTTTGACAAGTGTAATGGGCACTCCTATTATTTTGAACAGAGCAGTATATACTATGTTGAATATTGTTCCGGTGCCTAAAAATTAAATTATTTAATAATTAAATAATTCATTTAACAATTTCTTCGAAGTCTAACATGGTAACATTGGTACCTATTAATAGGGGGCTTATATAATTTAAAAATTAACATTTTAATATGTTTATATTTACATAATTGGGCTCTTATAATTATGGCCTCCTTTATAAATCTTATATTCCCAAGACACTTAAATGCGAAATTTAAATAACACGCCCTATTTGTATTTGCCATTTCACGAATAGATTGCATAATTTTACGATTTTTTTTAATACGAATTATTTGGTTTGCTCTAGAATGAAAGTAAATTTTATGTACTAGAAAAAATTTGGGTATACGCAATTACACGGCTTACATGATTCAATATATGTAAAATATTTATTAGCATTCAATGAGAATGCTAATACAATAATAGTAATCCATTTAATTGCTATATTGACTGGATCTCTGGGCCGATTTTGAATTTCATATCCTTCTATAATTGCTCCGTGAGCGGTCGTGCCACTTGCACATATTGCGGCACAAAGTTACGAAAAAACCTAGTAAGCCCAAAAGCGCTTGCACAACTTTGAAATTCTTCGGTGTAGCGGTGTATACGACTTTCTGCTGCAGTTTTCTCAGCGCCCGGCGCTGCTATCTTTAAACTAATTTTGTATCTGCAACCCATTTACATGAATCCGCGCACTGTTCAAAAATCGCTCGACTTCGTTTACGAGTGCACTTTTAAGTGTTGCACAGTTCCATACGCACTCCGTCTCTAAAACAACTTGACAGCACTATGTGGGTTGTTTAGCGCTTGTAAAGGGTGAATTTTTAAGAGCTATAGAAAAGTTAAAAAAAACGAACAAAACAAATAAAATTCAGAAAAATGCATGAAATCTTTATTTGAATTGATAGATAAGTGTCCATATATTTTAATGTTTGAAGATAATTTCATAAATCAATTGAAGCGGGCTTATCTGTATAGACATTAGACTTAACATAGCCCCACAAAAAAAAATTTCTAAAGGCGTTAAATCGCACGATCTAGGTGACCAATTGACCGGTCCCGAACGTGAAATAAAATGATCACCGAGCTCGCCTCTCAATAAGTCCATTGTTACGCGTGCAGTGTGGCACGTGGCACCTTCCTGTGAATCCACATATCATACCAGTCAAGCTCTTGCATTTTGGGTAAAGAAAAGTTTGATATCATCTTACGGCAACTCTCACCATTAACAGTTACGTTACGATTCACATATTTGAAGTAGTGACGCTCACCATTCACAATTACGTTACGATTCACATCTTTGAAGGAGTACGGTCCAATGATGCCATCAGACCATAAATCGCACTGTGACATTTTTCTGGATGCATTGTTAGATCTTCCAATGCTTCTGGCTGATCTTCACTCCAAAATCGACAATTCCGCTTATTCACCCATTAAGCCAAATATGAGCTTCGTCGCCGAACCGAAGAAGCGACGATGAACTTTCCTAACAGAGCACGCATTTTGATAATAAAATTCAATAATTTGTAATAATAAGTGTTGTTGGTTTGTATCACGATTCATGGTTAAATTATAGACCAAACTGAAGATGTTTGACAGTGATACAAAACACAAAACGTGCGTCACCTGTTTAAACCAGTGTTTCAAAAAAGATATAAGCTAAAAAATCCCCCTTTATTTATATTTATGCTAGTCTGACAACTCATATATCTTTGAAAATATCACACCAGTGGCTCCCATTCGTTTGTGAGTTCACTAATATTAAAAACTATTTTTGCTATGGATGTCCAATGCAGCTTGAATTTGATGGAATTTAGTCGTTCAGATTTGTGAATCTCCGATCCGTAGTTAATGAGATTCATAGTTGCGCTATGTAGTATAACAATTCATAATGCGTCTGGAGCCCTCTATATGGGGTTAATCAATTGATCAGTCTTTTGTTTATTTTTAAATTTGCCGATATTGTCCTTATAATAATTTCTTTTGACACTATGTTAGTTTTTAGTTTTCTAAATGGATATAGAGCTTCTTTGTCTAGTGAAATTGATTTTTTTGATGACATTCTCTTGGACAGATGTCCATCTTTCCCTCTTAAAAGTAAGGTCAGGGGCTTTGCTAATTTAGCATGATTATGTATAAATCTTTTTTATTCGCCGGAAAGGCCGGGAAAGGGTCAAAGATTCCTTAAAGTTTTAGGGTAGGGATAAGTTCTTATTGCTTTGTTTTTATTCCTCTATCGGAGACAACAAATCCCAGAAATTCGACTTTGTTCTTCATAAATTCGCATTTGTCCAATTGACATTTCATGTTGGACTTTGAAACATATTAGCAAAGTTTTCCAAATGCGTATCATCATCTTTGTTAAATATGATGATATCATCTATATAAATAAAACATATTTTGCCAATATTTTCTCGAAGTATGTCATCTGATGCGCGTTGGAAAAGTGCTGGCGCATTCTTTAGACGGAATGGGAATCATGTAAACTCATATTTTCCGTTGTTTACGGAGAAGGCGGTCTTTTCAATATCACTATATTTTAAAGGGATTTGATGGAAACCACTTTTCAAGTCTAATACTGAGTAATAATGGTAGTTTTGATTTCAGCATCTAGTTCTTTTAAACTATTGTTTCCCAATATGGCATCGAAAGATTTTAATGTTGGTAGCAGAAAAAATTGTACTATACCGTCCGATATATTAAAAAAGTTTGCTTCTTTGTGGTGGGATATTAAAGTACTTTCGCCTACTGAGGCAGCATAGAAAGGTGATTCATTTCGAAGTGGGTTGTCTACATATTTTGTCTGAATGTTATTTCTATTTGAGCCTATATCATTAATATCCTAATAAATTTTCCATTCTTCATCTTGCCTATGAGATATGGAAAATTTAAGGAAGCGTCGTCATAATAGTCATATGCGTCGTTGTTGTCAGTGTCAACTTTATCTATCTGTCCTCAAGAAAATTACAAAAAGAAGATTACAAAATCGTCCTCAAGATTGTTTTGAGGAGGTTGTTGAGGTGCAGCTATAGGTTGATACCCCAAGTTATTATAATTTTGTCTTGTTGAAGTGATCGGGTGCTGTCCGTATTGAGAGTAATGGTGAAGGCTTGGAGGTCTGGTTCCAAAAGTATTTTCCCATGTTTGTTGCGTGCTTTGCATTAAAGTTATGGTTTTCGAACTTTAGGCAAAGGTGTAGCGCTGATGGTAAGTCTACTGGTTCCTTAATTCTGTAGCTGCTATATGGAATGCTTTTTTACCGGACTAATTAAAAATTCGACACCTTTCTTTAAAAGATTAGTTAGCGGCCGAGCCATATGAGCATAATTCGTAATAAACTTCATAAAGAATCCTGTCAATTCAGCAAAGCATTGAACGGCTTTGATATTTTGAGGCTTTGCAAAACGACGGATTGAGTTTTTTTTAGTTCCTGGTCATATTTTTCCATTTTCGATAGCGTGACCTAGAAAACTTATGCCTGATTGAAGAATGCTCCATTTTTTCCATTTCATTATCAGCTTATATTGACTTCCCGTTCTTTGTAACGGTCATTGGACCTTTCTTAATTTCTGCATATATTTATCTGGAGCTGCATGACGTCTGCTTTGATTAAGTCTTGAAAGATGTGGTTTACAAATCGAATGCAGGCGGCTGGTGAGTTCTTAAAATCGAACGGTGAGCTCCAAGAGTCCTTCCTTTGTGACGAACGCTGTATAATGTCTGCTTTCATATTTTCATATATTGAAAGAACCCATTCTCGAGATCCATGATGGTGAAGTAACTGGCAGCTTGCATCCTCCATTAGAGGCACAGTCATCGAGTACCATCTTGTCAAATCTCCTGTAGTCGACGCAAACTCGTAACGTACCATCTCTGCTTGCCATATTCGAGGTTGACTTGCGCACTATACCTTGTTCAAGCCAATCGGCTACTTGCTTCTTGACTGCGTCTGACTCCTCAACAGAAAGACGGCTTGGTGAATGACGAAATGGTTGTATAAAGCTATCGGAAACAATCTTTAAGGTGACCGGACACTGCTTAACGTCATCTGTTTTAGTCTGCCTGCTGCTTGGAGCTGAAATACATGGAAGTTCGACAACATTATAAACATTAAGATTATACTCATCGGCTGATTTTTGATCCTCCAGACTTTCAAAATGTTAGCCATGCGCATCGATAAATAGGCGAAATTTCTCTATGAAGTCGTGTCCCAACAGAACATCATAGTCGATCTTGAAGCTCGGCACAACCTAAAAAGACGCACTTGGTTATTATTTTTTGGACAGTTAATTGAGATGTGACCGTTGTTTTCATTACATTTAAAGCATTTCACCGCGATTGTGCAATCCTTTCTTTTATGTTCAGCGGAACCACAATTAAAGCAACTATATTTTTTAGCATTCTGTTCGGACACATTATTCAAGTTTGTAAACTGCTTTTGTTTATTTTGATTTCTCTCATTTAAATAAAGTCGTTCAAAAATGGCATTTCTGTTCAGATCTTTGAATGTGTTGCTTCGGTATATAGCGCATTTGTACTCGCTTTTAATAAACAAACCGTCGACAATATAGTGAAGCACTGCCACGTCATCTACGTTATCAGCTGGTAACTTCTTCATATGGAGCATGTACTCATAAAATGTCTCGTCTCTTTTGTTTTTTCTCATCTGTATCCGCTGATGCACATCTGAACTGTTTAAGTGACATTCAAACTCTTCCATTAACGCCTTTTTTAACTCATAATAGTCACAAACTGTTTCAGATTCTAAGAACAATTTTGCCACGCCGCACATTTTATTTCGCGCCTGCACATACATATGTATCTCTGTGTATCTGATAATTCCTATGCTTCAGCGTTTTTCTCGATTTTTCAATTGGCACAGATGGCTACTCGCTCACAACTTTATCAAAACTGTCCACTGGAATTCGAAATTTCTCTCTTTTTGTCTCTTCGTCGCGTGCACTTGTAGAGTGAGCAGCTGCAACATTTGCTGTAATTTACACTCTACATTTTCATTATTCTGTTCAATTTTTGTTTTGCTTAACATATTAGCTTGAACTGAAATAACGTAAACCGTTTCCTGTTCTTTAATTCCCAAAACACAAGGCAAGTCTCCTTGCAATCTTCCTACAAAGGTATCCAGAGCCTTATCTCTGTACCTTTTTGTCATTCGTAATTACGCTATTGTTTTAATCCCATATAGCCGATTTTGTTTAGGATTAGGTGCTTATAAACCGTTTGGTTTGGAAGTCTTCCACTGATCGGTAAGAAGCTTGGATTAACATGGTACGCTTAGCTGTTTATGTCTCGTTTGTCCGTGTAGTGAAGAGTAAATTATTTAGAAATTGCTATCCAGTTTAAAGGAGTCCTCTAGAACTCTAATGCCATTTTGGCATGGCCCCTCTATTTTGTTGCGTATGGTACTATATTTTGGCGCACCCTGGAAAGCAATGTTCGCATCTAAAATACGGTCTTCCATGAGCTGAATGCGAACGCGTTTTCTAGAAACTCGCAAAAGGTTTCAACTTAGTCTGGCACACTGTAGAAGTTGCCTAAGCTTCCTGCTTGTTTTGGCAATAACTTGATCTGTCACATTGGCGAATTCTTTTGACGAATTATGTCGTCTTAATAATCCTGGCAAGTGATGTTCTAAGATCTTGCCAATGGTAGCTGCAAGTGCAGCTCTGTTCACGTTTCAACCATACTTCTGTTAAGTTCTTGTTCTTAAATACGTCTTCATTGTCTAGCAGCCTCTTTTCTTAGTATTGGGGGCTTAATAAGATTGTTTGCGTTGGCCACAAATAAAACTCTAAGTGAATTCGAATTAGCCATGGCGCAGGGGTTCTTTTGTTTTTGGAAAAAAGTCAAGAGAAAAAATATTGGAGCTTTGTGGATATTTTTGAAATTATTAAAATTTAAAATAGGTAAATAGGTTATTCGTTTTATTTTGTTTTTGAAACCAATGCCTGGTTTTTTTCCTCTTCTTAAAGAGTCCCTTTTGAATCGTAAAGTTGGAATTATTTATATAATCGTTGTGATGTTTTTATGTGTTTTGTCGCTTTAACATTTGTTTATATAAATTTTCTTTTTTTCTACAACTATTTATTGAGGCATACAGGGTATCTTAAAACCCCTTGGTGACCTTGGCATCTATTAATACTGCCCGAGAGGCTCGCTGGCCAAGTGTGCTTTCCGTTACCGTTATTACTAAATTTAAACTTATAAACTAACAATATTTACAAAACTTAAAAACAAAGAATATAAAAGAAAGAAAGACGATGGGGAGTATATCGTTTGGTTTATCATCATCTTGCTGTGCGTCTTGTTGGCAGCCGGTCAATTAGGTCCGTAGGGAGTCGCCTGTTGAGCCTCCTTTGTGGGCGAGGTCTGGTGAGACCCTTAGCGAGTCGGTTGCGATGGTGCTCCAGTCGGTCGTTGTAGCGGCTGGAGTGGAAATTTATGGTCTCAAAGACCGTGAGCAGCTTTAGGTCACTGTGGAGGGTGGTGTTCCTCACATACCACTCGCAGCCAGTGATCGTCCTCGCCATCTTATTTTGGATGCTCTGGATTCTGCGGATCTGGCTGTCACACGCCAGGCCCCAAATTTGGCACGCATACCTCCCAATAGGAGCTATGATTTGATTATATATAGTCAACTTATTTCTCAGCGACAGTTTGCTACGTGGGCCCATGAGCCAGTAGTGCTTTAACGCCGCGGCCCGTATGCGTATTCTCAATTCGCTCACTTGCTTCGAGAAAGTGAGCCGGCGGTCGAGTATGACTCCTAGGTATTTGGCTGAGTCAACCTGTTCCACAGGGGTGTCGTCAATGAGCACTGCTGGTGGCAAGGCGCAGGCAGGGTATTCTTATGTTATTGTTAGTCAATTTAAATTTTCTTAAAAATTTCGTTTGTCTAATCATACAGTACTATAGATAAATTTTTGTGGCTGCTTTATCGATTTTTACGTTTTGTGGTATCGTTTAACGCGTACCGGTCCCTGCTCGGGCGCCAATTAATTTATCCGTTAAAGAATTTATTATAAAAATACAAAATCGGAATTTAACAAGTGAGAAAAGTTATCTTCGGCTTGCCGAAGATGGTATACCCTTGCAGATCTTTACAAAATTGCAATAAGTACTTATGGAAAAATCAGAAGTCTTTTCAAAATTATTGGTATGGCTATGTCAAATGAATAAATGTTGAATTCGGTTGCAATAGCTTGGAAAACAAAAAAAGACTTGTTTTCATATCGGTCGTTTGTATGGCAGCTATATGATATAGTGGTCCGATCTTAACCAAACTTTCACAAATCGTGTATGGCTATGGCAAATAAAAAAATGTTGAATTCGGTTGCAATACCTTGGAGAACAAAAAAGTTTCCCATACAAAGACTTGAAATCTGATTGATTGGCACCTATATGATGTAATGGTCCGATCCGACCGATTTTTAAACTTGATCTGCATGCAACAAAAATAATGATCTGGTGAAAATTTCAAAACGCTAGCTTTAAAACTACTGCCTTTTTTTTGCATAGAACCAGACGGACAGACGGACAGAAGGACAGACGGACAGACGGACATGGCTATATCGACTCGGCTGTTGATGCTGATCAAGAATATATATACTTTGTGGGGTCGGAGATGCTTCCTTTAATGCGTTACACATTTCTGGACAAAATTATAATATCCTCTGCAAGGGTATAAAAATGTGGTCTTTATTGATTAAAAGCCTATTAGCAACTGAACTACTTAAACTGGCCCTAATATGCTGTAACTCTTACCGGAATGTAACGTTGGGTTCGCTGCTATTGGTGGCAGCTGATCAACGTCGTCTTTGCTGCTTCGAAATGATGGCTTATTGGCCACGACATGGGCTGTTGTTATTCTAATTACCGATTTTTGGCGATCATCCGCTGGTGGAAAGTGCTGGTGGCTTCAACTCTCACTCTTAATAGTAACGAATGGGAACTCGTTGGACATTCAGAACGACCATTTGTTATCAGTGCATCCAATTGTCTAATCAGCATCCGCTATTGGGTACAAAATTATATTTTAAGCTGAAGTGAATAAAAAAAATTAGGTTGAACAGAACCGAGCTTTGAATTTGAAATTTTTATGGACAAAAAAAAAATCCCACTGGAAACGGTGGAGAGAAAATATAAAAAATAAAATATGAAAAACAATAACACAAATTTATATATTAAAGAAAGAAAGGAATGCGAAAAAATAGCTTATTATCGCATACGACAACGGTAGAGAAGCAAAAAATTTCGATGCCTGACTCGCGGAACAAAAACAAGCCCCGCTTTACAAATGTAAGCAAAACTTAGCGAAAGCAGTTAAGCAAGTGGGGAGAGCGTTGGCCAAAGATTTAAAACAAAAAACTTAAAATTCTATATGAAAAATAGTTTAAAGTAAAAAAAGTAAAAGTAAAAAAATAACGTAAAAATAATTATAATGGAAGAAAATGGCGTGTGGCAGTGATTATAAATTTAATTTAAAAAGAAAATATTTAATTTAATTTTAGTTAAACGAAATACATTGAGCTCTCTATACGGATTGTCTGGGTGGGGCATATTACTACTGTAGAGACAGTACAGGAGCGGCCACAAGACACTTTCCTGTGGGACACCAGTCTTCGCGTCGTATTTGGCAGAGACGGCCAAATGAAAGCGAACTGCCTTCCCTCAAGGTATGACCTCAGTAGATGGAAATATGGGGCAGGTAGTCTCTTCTTTATTTTGACCAGTAAACCTGTGTGCCCAACTCGGTCGAACGCTTCCTTGATGTCAAAGAAGTGGGCATTGCTGAATTCTTTCCTGTCAAATGACGTCAATACTTGCATAACAAGCCGGTAAAGTTGCTCCACCGTACAATGACCAGTTCGGAACCCGAACTGGTGCTCAGGAGTAATATCCTGAGTGTTCTTAATCTTAACAATCTGGACAGCAATCAGTCTCTCAATCATCGTCGAAATCGAAGGGAGGAGACTGCCAGCTTTCCCGGTTTGTGGATCATAGAAATTAATTAGCATAGCATTGCGACCCTCACTATAGCTTTGAACAACAACGCTATCTAGAGGTAATGCCTTTGCTGTGGCGTTGATCATAATATCGTGGCCAGGTGCTCTGCTGATATTTTGACGAACAATAGCTTCGACCATCTCACTGGGGGCAAAAGGCCTGATAGGCCGTTCCATTTAGAGCACTTAAGACGGCCTGGCATGCGTCTCGCTTACTTGCTCCGAGCTAGCCAGCTCAAATGGCTGAAAGCGTTTGACAAGGTGAGTAGCAAAAACCTCGACTTGCTCCAAGTTCGTCTGACACCATGGTCCTTTGCTGTCTAGAAGCGGTTCCTTCCTGGTGCACCTCCTTTTAAAGGCGCGTGTGGCCTTCCAAAGTGAGTGCGTCGCGTCATTATCAGTACCAGTGTTCGCTAGTCTCGCATTGAACCATGCTGCTTTTTGATCTGCCAGTGCCCATTGTAGCTAGCGCTGTGCCTGGACGCTTAGTCCAGGGGGGTGTCGAGACTTCATCCACCCTGTGGGTAGGCGTCTCTTGTCGCGGATCAGAAGCAGGATCGTTGGTGATCGGGATACCCGATGCTGCAGGCTTCCGGGGAGTGTGTGCTGCCACTTTTGCTATCGTTTTGACTTCGCTGGTGAACAATTCAAAAGCGTCTTCCAAGTCATCCCCAGAGTGGATATCGAGGTGCAGAGATCTCTCAAGTTGTCCTTTGAAGAGTTCAAGGTTGCTTCGCTTGGTTATCAGTCTCTCTGTCATCGGGTATGCTATAGCGGCTGCGTCCAGCGTAATTAGAAGCGGTAGGTTGTCGGAGCTGAGCTCAACGACAGACCGTAGATCAACGTGGATACCCAGGATGCCCCTTGTCAGGGCAAAATCAATGAAGCCAGGAGAGCCTCGTCTGCCAGGCGGGTACCGTGTTGGGCCACCTGTGGCAAGACAGTTCACCTCGCTAGCGCACGACCTCGTTGGTTACGCCTTCCTGCATCCCAAAGCCAGTGGGACGCGTTCCAGTAACCACTTGTTAGCATAAGTGACAGACATGAGTACCAACATAACGCCACAAAAAAAATCAAAATTCAATTATATTTAACCCGCGAAAATTTAAAATTCGCGATACTTTTTGAACACACCTCGTATATCAACGTGGATTCCCAGGATGCACCTTGTCAGGGCAAAATCGAATCGATGCGGATATCGTGTGGGGCCCCCTGTCGTGTGGAGACATTTCACCTCAGTGCTCAGGCCAAGATTCTCTAACGCACAACTTCGTTGATAACACGTTCATTCACCCCAGATCCAGAGGGACGCGTTCCAGTCACCCGCAACAACATCGTTAAACTCTTTCGTAGTTCATGCAAATTTCGGTGGGCAGTAGACTGCTCCAAAGTTAATGGTTCCGAGTACTGTTTGTATGGCTGTAGACGCAAGTTGCACTTTGTCGGCAGTAATTTGGGTAAGCGGGAAGTGTACTACGCTGGACTAAACCAGGATAGCGGCTCCTCCTTTTGCGTTGCCATCGCTAGGGTTGTTTGCGGGATAGGCATCGAACTCGTACAGCCTAGGCGCGCCTGTCCTTCGGCAGTGAGTCTCGCTAAGCAGCAATATGTCGATTTCTTCTCGCCGCACCAGACAGTCAAATTCGGGCCGCTTCGTGGACACACCATTGGCGTTAAACTTAAATGCGCAGCGGAATTTTTTTGAGGCTTGCTGCACTTGACGAGCAAAGAACAAGTTGAGTATTTGTACCTGCTGTGTCTGTTCCTGCTGCAGCTTCAGCATCATCAACAAGAGGTTTATTTGTTTCTCTTAGATCGCGGCGACTTCTTGTCCGAGTACGGTTTCTTTCATTACGCTGTTGATGGTGATATTGTGCCTGAGTCTGGTTTTGCTTCGTGTTTCTTGCGTCTTGTTATGTGCGCGTAAGAGACACAAGACCTAGTAAAAGCCGTTGGGGTAAAGTTGAGGCACCGAAAGCTTGTTGATTGTTCTTCTGGCACCCATGCCGCGTTTGGCCCTGAAGAGTTGTGGGAATGCCTGGAACTTGGCACATCCTGAGAAGTTTGCAGGGTGTGCTGTTTTCCACAGTTGTAGCATGTTCATAGCTTATTACGTGGCCAAGTGCAGCTACTCGCGGGGTGTTATCCTACAAATTTCACGCAAATGTGGGCTTTTCGTGAGTATTTGGTCGAGTGGAAAAATTGCTGGCATCGCTTACACTGCACAACAGATGTTCGTTTCCGGAGCGGTTCAACTGCAACCCTTATGTGACACATTGTCTTGACGTTCAATATGTCCTTGTTATTGGCCGCAGTGGTAAAGGCAACGTAGAACTTGTTAATCGGTTTCGCTTTGGGACAGCCTAGTTCGCTGCGGCGCTAAGGTGTGTGTGCGTCTAGTATCTTGCGGCCAAGCTTTGCCAGCTCTTCAGGGTGTTGGCATCGGCCGCGTAAAGTCGCATAACCCCACCCATGGAGGCCTTATCTGACCTTATCTGCGTCAGTAATCGTCTTGATACTTCGCATCAGTATATTGCCGTCGGAGATGCCTTCCATAAAGATAGGTGGAGGCTTGGGCGGTGCTGTGCCAACAGTACGCTTTGCCGCAGGTCTAGCGGCTTGTTGGTTGGTGCTGGGCTGTTCACACAATTCTTTCGCAGCATTGCTCTCGCTATCCATTTCAGTGGTGAGTTCGCCGAGTAATTGGAGTTTGTTACTGTTTCCATTGTAGCTATGTTGATTTGCTTCTAGATGCGCTTTTTTCCTAAAAAATTTTGAGAAGTACCTGGATCGATCCTACGCTTGAATTTTTGGAAGCGCTGCGCAGACTCCAAGATTGGCGCAGGGTCTTCGTTGCTGGTTTTTGTCATGTCTACGGGCCAGGGCCCTTTGTGCAGAGCCACGTCCAGATTCCCTTGCCGCAGCCAGATTTCATTTATTTTCGTATGCAACGGAAATCACGATGTGTGCACTAGCCGGCATGTGAATGCCGGCCCCAATTGCAAAAGTGAAATTCATTTTTTTAATTCAATAACTTTAGTGTTTTTCCACTTTGGAAACACTTTTAAGTAACTTGTTGTTATACTAGCCACTGTTTGTGCCATTATTGTGGACTTGTCCTTGCTCACTACCATGTGAATTTTAGTTATTCCACGAGCGCTGCAAACATGCGTGCGACACCATCGAATGCCGTTTTCTAATGTCCGCCTGCTATATCCATAAAAGGAAGGCCTGTCCTACAGACCAATTCAGCATAGTACCTTATATTGGATCGCAGAATCACCTTCGACAAGCACATCACTGCTGCCAGAACCCACATACGAAATGCAGTGACCAAACCTAACTGGTTGCTGAGTGGTAGGAGCAAACTGGCCAACAAACTTACAATTTACAAACAAATAATAGCGCTGATCTGGATGTATGGGTGCCAAATTTGTGGACTAGCCTGCGATAGACAAATCAAAAGAGTTCAGACGGCCCAAAATATAACTCTCAGATTGATCACCGGATGCGAGTGGTTCATTCGAAACTCGACACTACACAAAGATCTAAAGCTAGCCATAGTCTTTGATGAGATTTATAATGACTCCAGCCGCTACAATAACAGACTACAGCGTCACAGGGATAGACTGGCACAGAGACTGGCTAGTGAGACATCGCTATGGAAGCTGAAAAGGCGTCAGCCGAGGGACCTGATAATACGATCCCCAAGGGGTCGATCCCGTAGACGACTTTAAATTGTTATTTAATCCAATTGTTTCCATATATGTATTACTAATTGTTTACTACTATTAAGCTAGACAAGTGGCTAGCCGGCGCACCCATTAGGCTGAAGTAATAGATAGCAAGGCTATAACGAGGTCTTTAGTGACTGCGGGCGCCTTAAATATTTAAAAAAAATATGTACTTATGCACTAACAAGAGTTCTTATAAACTATTTATATATTAATGCCCCAGCGACTTCAATGCGTATGACTTCAGTTCGTATGAGCGCAGGTAGCCTGAGTGTCTGCCCTTTCAAGTGTCACCTTACGGATGCTTTTACATATGACTTGCGTATGCGTGCAAAAAGATAAAAAGTGAACTTCAACTGCATTACCCTTTTGACAATCAATATTTTTTTAAATTCAAACATTTGAAAAATACGGGCTTGGCGATTGAATCATAGTTCAGAGCATTCAACATTTTTTTAAAGAAATACTTCATTTTAATTTGCCATTTGATAAAGTTAAGAAATTACTGGCTTGATACTGGCCCTTTCAAAAGTCACTTACGGAGAGTTTTATAATTTTGGTCAAGAGGATGCATAGGAGGCTTTTTCAACCCTATAAATATTATATATTCTTTATTACGTCGTACCTACTGTGTGTCTGTCTGTCCGTCAGTCCATCTAGCTGCTGTCTGTTTCTACGAAACTACTCTCTCAATCTCTCAACCATCTACTTCCAAGCTTGCACATACTCTTTTTTATTTTTCACGTCGTATATATAGTATATCGAAAGTTTTAAATCAATCGGTTAATATTTTAGTTATGTGTGTAGGTATTTGTTTCAAAATAGTAAAAAATATATACCTTAAGAAAGTAAAACATATTCAGGGTTTTTGAAAAATGTTTCTTTGATGCATTTTTTACCATACCATACAAACAATTGTACTGTGTACTGAAACAAATGTACACCGCTCTTAGATCGCGTTACAATCGCCAATAAAGTACCTTCCCTGTATAAAATATAATTACGCTTTTAATTTTTTGTTCAACAGAAAATTTTAAGCCATTTTTGTTTATTTAGAAACGAGGATTTTTTAAGAAACGAAAGAAACTAGATTTGTTCGCTATAAATTCGACATTTTTTTACATTTACATTTATTTATTAAAGTTAAGTTAAGTATTACGTTTTAACTCAAAAAAGCGTTTGGCGAATAAAAGAGAGTTTAGTTATTTTACAAATGGAGTCCCCAAATAAATACTCTATTGAAATTATGATACTCTGCAGTATAAGTTACTACAAACAGTAACAGTAAACTGCTATGTAAATAAATACAATTTTTATTATAAAAAAAAAAAAACAAATGGAGTCGATGGGTTTGATGGTCCTGATATTCCCGTAATTCCAGAAATGTATGAGTTGGTTGGTTGGTTGGAGGCAGTTCCCTATTTCCCCGCACCGGCGGCAAGCTTGTCCGAGGTCGCATGTTATCCGGTGAGTTACCGTGGTGTTTTGTTACTAAAACGACTCTATTGTAGGAGCAAAGTCACGGCTGTGCTCTACTTTGTGGAATGGTGTCCACTCTAATGTCCCCGTCGCGTTGCTGAAAAGCCGGTACATGCTTGTTGTGCGAGATCCCGATTTAGACCTTTCTCGATTGGTATACACCTGAAGAAGACAACTCGGATGAAAAGTTAAGCAGGTTTTCGCAATTCCGTTTAAGCTCCTGGTCGATTGGTTTTCTCGCGCGTTGCATCATTAGCAGAAATGTCTTTGGCCCACTAAAACCGAGCTCCGATTTTATTTAAGAGCCGCAGGTAGCACCAGTCCCCCACCGGTCGCAAGCTTGTGCTACGATGACATGTTGTTGAACCTCTTGCGTAATCATATGATGGCGCACCGAATAGCTTTGTTGCTGATAGGCTTCACAGCTGGGGGTAACGGTTGTGGATTTCCACAGCTAAATTTTTAGATTTTAGACGAGACCGGACTACGAGCTTTCAACCCTATTTTCAGAGCATCAGGGGCTCTCTTTAAGTAAAACCCAAGCCGTTGAGAAAGAAGCCTATTGGGTATGTCGGCTTGGTCCAGCGTTGTTCGACCGTATGGATGCTCTTACAAACGCAGGGATCAAGGGTTGACTGGGTTCTTGATGCGGACCGAGTACCCATCATGTGCGTATATGACTTCGAAATATTTCTCGTCCATGTTAGGAAAGAGAACGACTGAATAATTTTTTCGCGCCGCTCCCGCTGCATAACGTACACCCCACCTCCCGCCCAACCGACCGAGTGGCGCTGCCGTTTATCGTGCGGCTCGGATCGCGGCGATAGATATATAAAGTATAGAAAAGAGTACGAGGAATAAGAGGAGTGCGTTTCTTGTTCCGAGAATTGGGGGTTTAAAGAAAGAGGAAGTGCAGAGTTAAGTAATCGAATAATGTTAATTGTTAGTCGAGTAAGTAAATGCTGGCTGTCTACATTACCATTAATAAGGTTATGTGGGAAAACGACACCCAGCTTTTTTCTACGATTGGTAAGGCACGGTAAATTGATTAGAATGGGTCTGTTGAAATCAGACAGGAGGTGAAGATTTGCATTCCAGTGGAGTCCCCTAAGAGCAAACATCAAGAAGTTCTTTTGAACGGATTCAATGCGATCTTGATGAACCCCTTACTGAGGGCTCCAGACGCATAGCCCGGACTCCAGTATTGGATGTACTAAAGATACGTATAAAGTTAGTTATAAAAGGATCATTGAATTCCTTAGACCATCTTTTACTGAAGCCAATCACACTCTTGGCTTTATTAACTATCATAGATCAAGCCAATATGGAAATACGGCTCTGAACTCTGGGGAAATGCCAGTCGTAGTAACATCGAAGTAATTCAAAGAGTTCAATCTAAGACACTTAGACTCATCACTGGTGCTCCTTGGTATATAAGGAACGAAAACATTCATCGAGACTTAAATATCAACACCGTTTCTGACGAAATTTTCCATCAAAAAGCAAAACACCAAGCTAAATTAACATCTCATCCAAATCCTCTTGCACGCTCGCTAACCAGAACTTCCAGTTGGAGTAGACTTCAACGTGCCGATCATCCACTCGCTCAGTTCCGATATAATTAGAGCCGTCCTTAAAACTAAACCCATCGCTAAAAAATGGATTTTAGTTATAATATTAGTCTAAGATTTTAAAACTTGTTGTTAGTCTCTATTAAGAAGAGAAGATCCAAAATAAAATTGGACAAAAAAAAAAAATCTTTCTTTAAGGAAATCCCATAGAGAAAGTATGTGGCCTGATTAGGGCACGAACGATAAAAAGACAGAAGGGGATTTGTATTGAAGACAAAGCTTAAAGTCGTCTACATACATAAGAACCCGAGAGTTCGTTAGAGCAGGGGGTAAGTCGTTAACAAAAATTGTGAAAAGTAGTGGCCGAAGATGGCTTCCTTAGGGGACTCCCGATGTAGCTCTAACAAGGCGAGAGTGTACAAATTTAAAAAAAAGGACATGTTGAGTTCTCCCAGCTAAGTAGCTAGAAATCCATGTGAGAAGGTCTGAGGGAAATCCTATGATTTTAAGTTTACTGAAAAGGAGTGAGTGGTTGACAGAGTCAAATGCTTTACAGAAGTCCGTATAGATGACATCTGTTTGAAGGACTTTACGGAAGCCATCAATAATAAAGGAAGTCTGCTCCAAGAAGTTTGTGGTGGTGGAGCAACGCTTTATGAAACCATGTCGCCATGGAGAAATAATTGAACTGCAGAGATGTTGCACATGTGGTGTTACCAATTTTTCGAAAAGCTTGGGAATGCCTGACAATAGAGATTTATCTATAGTTTGTAGCATCGGATTTTTTTCCTTTTTTATGTAGAGGAATTATGAAAGATTCCTTCCACATGTGGGGTAAGATCGAAGTTTCCTGAGATAGGGAGAAAAGTTTTAGAATAGGTTTACACAACAGCCAGGAACACCATAAGGACCTGGCGAATAGACTGGTTTTAACTTCAGAAGATCCGATAACATACACACCCAAAGAACGCGCTAAAATCGTACATTGAAAATTATCATTCAATTGGGAAAACTGTGCGCGCTTATCGTAAAAAATATGGCAGGCATTCGGCGCCTACAAACAAGACAATCCGTAGTTTGGTGAAGAATTTGTTTTACGGGTCTGTAGCAACTCGCCAGATTCCTATTCGACAGCGTCCGCAACGCTCCAACGCAGTTGTTGCAGCGGTAAAAAAAAGTGTTTCCGATAACAAAAAATATGTCCTATCGCCGCCTATCTCAGGAGTTAAACGTAGGATTTTGGCGCACATTGTCTGTCCACAAATGCAGAAAAAAGGTCCAAAAAACTTTTATTTTCAACAAGACGGGGCACCCTGCCACACCGCAGCCGCTACGATCAAGTTTTTGCAGAGCAAGTTCCCAGGACGCGTTATCTCAAAAAATTGTGATTTGGAGTGGCCTCCTCGTTCTCCGGATTTAACGGTACCAGACTTTTTTCTGTGGTGATGTTTAAAAAGTAATGTTTATGCCAGCAAGCCGAAGAACATTGACGAACTCAAAGCTAATATACGAGTTGAAATATCTGCGATATCACCCGAAATACTGGCCAATGTTATGCAAAATGCCTACAAAAGAGCTGCTTATTTGTATCAAATAGGGGTGGCCATTTAATCGACGTTGTATTCTAAACCTGGTTTGAAAGAAATGGCATAGAATATCGTAAAAAAATCTTGTTTATTTATGAAAATTGGCTGAAAATTGGCGGTGTTATTCAATGTTGAAATAGCATACATCCAGATGGCGCACCCTGTACTCTTGATCATCGCATGTGCTAATGAAATGTGAATGCAGCCTGTGTTGGCTTTTGTGGCTACAGCAGACTTCCCTAACATCTTTATATATTTATCGGCGTTTACTGATATGTGGTACGTGCATCTAATTTTAGTCGTGTTGTATTTCGTTCTGACCGTCCTTCTCCAGGGTCCTGAGCTACTTCGTCATTTTGGCCTCTATGTTGCATCATGGTTTTGCGAATTCTTTCTTCTGTGCTTTTAGATTCTGGCGATCCGTGTTGAACCGCCGACACTGAAAGTGTGGATCTTTCATCACCCATTGCCACAAAACAACAAACCGTTATCGGTCCCAAAGTACTTTAGTTACATATTTGCCAGTAAGCAATGTTATGGTTGATGCCCCTGGCGAACAGCCACCCATCCTAGCTCTTCAGAAACCTGGTCTTCCCACTGCAAAAGTTGATCCGCCGGAACCTGCCAGTTGGAATCTCCCACCTGGTCCCATGCTTGACAAATCTTCAACCGTCATATCACCAAGCCAGCCTGCTGCTCCATCACTACGCCTGCCTGCCGCCGCACCTACCCGCCAACCCGTGGTAAAATCACCAAAGCCATTGACGGGTGTTCCATCTGAATCGCGATCTTCTGGACTTACGTTACGGCTTATGCCTGACGCCTCTGCAGATGACGTTGGGGTTGACCTTGAAAATAATCTAAATATAGCTCCCTCAGAACTTTTTGTGACCAAATTTAATTTTAAACATAAACGTAGCATATCCTCATTTAAAATAACTTTACCAGAAGCTTCCCTTGCTAAAGCTTTAGATCCTGCAACCTGGCCCGAGCACAGTATTGTCCATGAATTCTTGACCAGAGATTCTCAAGGTTCCAGTCCAGTTACTATTTCAAAAAATAAGCAACAAGATTTTTTCTTGTTGCTACCAAAACGTTCGCAGTATTCTTGGAAAACTGAACTTACTTTTTACTAACAGTGCTTCCTTTGACTTCGATGCTCCACTGTCACAGACAATGAAATTTTGGTATCGAAGTACACTGTCTTTCGGGAAGATCGCCCAACCTTTGGAGGTGGCGTTCTGATTACCGTAAACAACATCTACTCAGTGGAACGTATCACTATTACTGATCCTTTCGGAATTGATTTTTTAGCCGTTAAAATTCATTCTGAGTCCCTTAACCTTTTCATCACCTGTTCCTACATTCCTCCTCTGAGTGATTTAATCATTTATATGCACCACTTAACTGCCATTAAATCAGTTTTGTCTCTGCTAAATGATGCTGATCTTATTCTAGTGGGGGATTTTAATCTGCCCCTCATTTCATGGATCAATCCCGTGGCAGGACGCTTGACCTCATTTTCTCTAATACTACCTCCTCTGCTACAATAGCAAAGTCTTCTCGCTTATCTACTCCTAAGGAATCTCACCATCCAACACTCTTACTCTCGTTAAATTATTGACGCTCCTGAATTCCCCCCCAGTAATAGCGAGCAGCCTCGTCAAAAATGCTTTAAAAAAACCAACTATTCTGACCTAAGAAATCACCTGACTAATATTGACTGGAGTTATCTTTCTAATTTCAGCAATATCGATGAAGCTACAGACTCTTTTTATGAAGTGATTCATATCGCCATAAATAAATCTTTCCCTGAAACTTTAACTCCATCAACGTCTAAACCTCCATGGTTTAATAAGCAACTCTCTCTCCTAAACAATAGGAAATCTAGAGCCTACAAAAAGTCATTAAAGTCTCCAACCTCGATACATCTTTCTAATTACCTTCTAATCCGCAACCAGTTCTTTGACCTTAACAATAAACTATATAAAAATTATATTTCTAAATGCAAACTCAATTTTCACAACGATCCAAGCTCTTTTTACTCTTTTGTAAACTCTAAATGCAAATCCAATCTTTTCCCCCCTTCCCTCTCATATAATAATTCTTCCGACTCTTCGCATCTCGGCATTGCTAATCTATTTGCGTCATTTTTTCAGTCAACCTACTCATCTAACTCATTTGATCCCTCCTCTAACTATCCATATAATTTACCCTACATAAACAACATTTCCCTTTCTAAATTCCACTGTCATGATGTGTTTACGGCTCTTTCATCAATTAAAATCTCTTTTTCACCAGGCCCAGACAACGTACCTAGCTGCATCCTCAGAAGGTGCTCCGATCTTCTCACCCTACCTCTTACCATTCTATTTAACCTATCCTTGGAGCAAACTTCCCTACCTAAATTATGGAATAATTCATACCTAATACCAATTCATAAAAAAGGCTCTAAGGCTTCCATTGAGCACTACCGCGGCATTGCTAAGCTTTCTGCGATTCCCAAACTCCTTGAGAAACTTATCACATCGCAGCTTCAACATGCATGCAAGAGCATAATCTCACCTGCACAGCATGGCTTTGTCAAGCTTCGCTCGACAACAACTAATCTACTTGAATTTTCGTCAATAATCAACCGAGGTTTTCAGCACCGCTTTCAAACTGATGTAATTTATACTGACTTTAGCAAAGCATTTGATTCAGTTAATCTTGCTACGGAAACTCTCGCTTATTGGTTTTCCACCAAATATCCTCATGTGGGTTGCTTCCTACCTTTCAGATCGAACTCAGCGTGTCCTATTTAAATCTATCAAGTCGAAGGTCATCCATGTCTCATCGGGTGTCCCGCAGGGTAGTCATCTAGGACCACTGTTGTTTATACTCTTTGTGAACGATCTTCCCAATGGGATTAGTTATGCCTCTACGCTTATGTATGCTGATGATGTCAAGTTATGCTATTCCTTCTCGGAACATTTCCTGCATAGGCATCTGCAATTAGACCTCGACGAACTCTATTTGTGGTGCTCAATTAATCTTCTGTTCCTAAACTGCTCTGAATGCACACTTATGACATTCCATCGCAGTGTGCAGCTTATTGTATCTTACTCTCTCGGAAATCACGTCCTTGATCGTGTTTCCACAATCAATGATCTTGGAGTTCTTTTTTGATTATAAACTTAAGTTTAATGATCACATTTCTGTGACAGTGAATAAAGCCAGAGGAATGTTTTCCTTTATTAAGCGATAGTCTAAAGAATTTAACGATCCTTTCACCACCAAATCCCTGTATATCACCCTAGTTCGTCCTATCCTTAAATATTGCTCGTGCGTTTGGAGTCCTCAATCTCACCAAAATAGTATTGAGTCGGTGCAAAAGCAGTTTCTGCTATTTGCACTAAAAAACTTAAACTGGGATCCTGATAATCGTCTCCCGCCGTACCGTTGCAGGCTTAAATTGTTAAAGTTACCTCCATTGAAGGAGCGCCGAACCTATGCTGGGGTCATGTTTCTACATATGCTAATCCATGGCATGGTTGATTCTAAACACCTGCTAAGCCAACTATATTTTTCCATCCCTAATATGAAAACTAGGTCCTTCCGACCCCTATGGTTACCTATTTGAAGATGCAACTACGCTGAACACGACCCGTTTTGCACTATTTGTAAGAACTATAACCTTTTATCACATACTTTATCCCCTGAACTCTCTCTTAATGTCAATAAATTAAAAATCATAGAATACCTCCTAGAATAGTTATATTGTAGTTATATTTATGTTTTTATTTATTTTTAGCAGATCTTTGTTAAATTGTTGTTAAATAAATTACCTACGAAAGAATCTGCCGCAAAGGGACTGCGTTCTTGCTCTCCATCTATCTTTTTGTGTCCAGTATGAGCCGATGCGACCACCTACTCTTTACGGATGCATCAAATTGCCTTAGCCAGTTTGCTAAGGTTGAATTTCCCTCCGTTGTTTTGGAATCGCCTGAACGTGCCTCTGCCAGCTCCGTCATTTTCCTAGCTAACTATCATAAGGATATTACTGTGAGTAACGCGCATAGCCCTTTGGGCGTAAGACCTCACTCATAGGGCTTAGGCTTACACAGAGCTTGTAATAAATTTCGCCCTCCTGTTTTTGACCTTCGTTTGTTCTGGATCATTTTTGGATACCCTTGTTGTCTCCACTTCCTGACTAGGGTCGGAATGAGAGTCGTGTACCCAGCATCACCCTAAGGTACTTAATCGAGTAATTAACCTCTGCGAGGTAATGAGAACTCATCCAACTACCACTACCGTTTTAAAATTATTGCGGCTTGATATCAGAACTGACGACAACTATTTCTCAATGGCTGCTTCAGATTCCTGAATTGTCCGCGTCGTCCGAGAAACCCACTATATCAGTTCCCGTCGGTGTTGGAAGGCCAAAGACTCCATAGTACATTGTATTTCACAAGAGTGACTCCGCACAGAGCCTTGGGGTACTCCTGTAGAAACGACTCGTTCCTAGTGTCTTTCGCTGGTTTCGTTTACCAACAGCTTGTTATTCAGGTAGCCATTAAACATCTCTAGTATTTACGATAGGATCCTCAATTCCTTTAGCGCCCAGTTTTGGCCCAGTTCGCCGTGTTGAAGGCGTTGTTGACGTTCAGCGTGGTTGCCAGGTCGTTCACCCTATTGACAGCATACGCGGTTAACTTTATTTTCCGAAAACCGTAAGCAACCTCACGGTGGTTTTCCGGCTTACTAATAAGTAATACAAGGTGCAATTCAAAAGTTCCAGGACCTCTATTAAAAAACGAATATTATTTGTTTTTTTTAATTATTGGTCGCTTTCAAAATAGTCTCCTTCTGCCTGAATACAACGTTTTGCACGTTCAAGAAGGTTATCGATTATAGCGGTCGTCGCCTTTTGGATGGCATCAACGTCAGCATAGCGGTTTCCCTTTATGACCCAAACAAAAATTTTGAGTCCTTTTTGGCCTCTTTAATAATGTCTCTTGAATGTTGAATTCTGAGATCTTTTTCGTGTTGTTTCAAAGTGTGCGGTACAAATCGAGCACAAACCTTTCTGAGGCCCAAATTTTCTGTCAAAATACGATAAATAGACGCTGCGGATATTGATAATTCTGATTCCATATATTTAAGATGATTTCGGCTCTTTTTTAATGAATTCACGAACAATTTCCGTGATTTTTTCGTTCACAACATCTTTTGGCCGGCACAACATCTCTTTTTGCAGAAAGCAAAACGACGAAGAACTGTTCCAGCATTTCAGCATTTTTTTTTTTAAAGTGTTAAAAATTGTCAAAACAAATAATAGACATACCCGTAACCCCTAATGCAGAAAGTAACAACACGGATTGAAGTGAAAGAAGACGACAACTGATCACATAAACCAACATCGGCAGTTAAAGTTAATCACTGGTAGTAGCATTTAGACTAAATAATTTTTTTTTTAAAGATGTCATGGCATTGCGATTCGTCTTAGTGTAGACAATAAAAAATTTTTGTAACAATAAACAATAAAATAAACGGATATGCTTGAATTCTAGTGAGTTCATCCCATATATTTACAACATTAATTTGTGGATCTGTGAGACCGTTTCGATTAATTTTGATAATTTCGTAAGGTCCTAGGAACTCACTTGCCAGCTTACGACCTGCAACGTATTGTGTCCTTTGATGGCGACGAGATCACCCATCTTGTAGCCTCTCTCATTGCGACGCTTCTTATCGTAGTTGAGCTTGTAGACTTGCTGTGCCTTTTCTATGTTGCGCTTAGCTTCTGCTCGCAACGTTTCGAGTTCACTGTTGAACCCTTCGACCAGCTCCTGATTCAGCAACTCCAGCAAACGATCTTCTGACTTGTTAATCATCTTTGTCCCTAACATAATCTTCAATGGTGAAGAATTTGTCGACATGTGAATATGTGCATTGATGGCCCTTTGCACCTGCGGCACATATTTTAACCATTTGGAAGGTTCTTCTGCTGACAACTTTGCGATTATAGATAGGAGTGTACGATTCACTCGCTCCACTTGCCCGTTTCCTCTGGGAACACCGGTTGTAGTTTGAACATGGTCTACTATGTTTTCACTTAAGAATTCTTCAAAGGCGTGCGATGTAAACGCCGAGCCCCTGTCGCTTATAATACGTCTCGGGAAACCAAAGACGCTTGACCACTGCATCAGCTTTTTGACCACTTCTTCTTTGCCTGTTGATTTCTTCGAGAACACCAGACAAACTTAGAAAATGCGTCGACGACTGCCAGAATGAACTTGTACTGCTTGAACGTTGCATCCATAGACCCCAAGTGGTCAACGTGCAGCGGGACATCACCCTTTTCTATGCAATGTAGGAATGCTTCTTAATGCTTCATAAATTTTTTGCTGTGAATAATACAACTTATACAATTAGTGATATATTTTGTTACCTTCCCATCAAGGTATGGAATGTAAAACTTCTGCTGGATGTTGTGTACTGTTTTGCGAACTGCAAAATAACCAAACTCGTGTGCATTTTAAATTACCTCTTTCTCCATAAGCTTCGGCACAACTAGAAACTCGTTCCCATTGACTTCTTTGTATAGTAGACCGCCTTTCAACTTGAAAATTTTATATGGAACATATTGTAAGATATTGACGACTGCTCGTAATCATCGTTCTGCTGCGCCTTCTTCAACTGCACTGAGAGTTCTGCTGTGAGGATGAGTACATTCTGTGGATAGCGGCTGAGGAGGTCAACATGTTTTATCTTTTCACCTGCTCGGTGTTCGATATCATAACAGAAGTCTTGTAGAAAAAGGAACCACTGAGAAACTTCTCTTGGTACATCAGCTTTGCTTGTCGTCTGCTTGAATGCAATGCAATCAGTTAACAGCTTAAAATGTATTCCAAGCAGATAATGACGGAACTTTTTTAACGCCAGGTATGCAGCTTTCACTTCGAGTATAAAACTGTGTTGTTTCGACTCGGATTGGGACGTCTTTTTACTCCAATAGTAGACGGGGTGAAGTTTCCCATTAGACAACTGTAACAACACTGCTCTGAATCCCTCTTTGGACGTCTGTATGTAACTCTGTGGGTGCTTCTCTGTTAAATATGTGGAGCACCGGCTCACTTGTCAGAAACTGCTTTAACTTTGACAACGACTGTAGCTCTTCATGACCAACTTTGAATTCAACTTCTTTCTTCAGAAAATTTGTAAGGGAACGTTCAACTTCCGCATAACCAGGTCTAAATTTCCGGAAAAAATCCAGTGAGACCAAGAAATGATTGAACAGCTTTCACGTTTTTTGGTGTCGGGAAACGGCTGACAGCAGCGAATTTATCAGGACCAGGCCAAATTTTTTTCATTCTCTACGTTGTTGCCAAGGAAAAATATGTGATGATATAGGAATACGCAGCGGCAGCTTGCAACACCATTTCCGTCTTCCTCATGCATTCATCGGCTGTAACGGCATATACAATAATATCGTCCATGTACAGCTGCATGATGTCTGGCAGGTGGAAAAAGCCGTTTTTTAAGTCCATTATTGTGAAATATTTGGCAGCTTGTAGTGTTTCCAGGATATATTCGATTAAAGGCAAAGGAAAGCAGTCCTGCAACACCATACTATTCAGCTTGCGGTAGTCTATGCAGACTCTGAACGTTTCATCTTCCTTCTAAATAACGACTCTGCTTACTACGTGGGATAACGATTTTCTCACGATGCCTTTCTCCAACCAATCCTTAACTTGGCCTTTGACAGCTTCAGCTTCTTTGGCGGACAACCGATTCGGTGATTGGCAGAATGGTTTCAGCACTCCATCTGGATGGATTTGCAGCTGGATTGGACACTGTGTAAGGACAGCATGCGCCTAATAGCTGTTCTTAATCAACTGCTCGACTTGATTTTGATACTTCGGCGGCGCTGAGATGATATTTGACTCTTCATCTGTTGCAGTCTGTTTTGTTTCTAGCTCATGAAACAAAAACCCATTACCATCGGAAGCCAAACAGAACTTCTTAATGAAGTCATACCCTAATAGCGCTTCATGGTTCAAGTTATGTTCAGTCTGCACTTGATCTACTTTAACTTTTGCGTTAAAACATCCGATTGGTTTAATACAGGCATTGCCCAAACCCCTCAACGTAGTCTCGCATTTCTTCATTTCCACATTGTTCAATTTTTGTAGCACATGCGCGTTTACAATTGTTACATCAGAGCCTGTGTCGACCAGGCTTTCAACACTTACGCCATTTGTAGAAACTGTTTTGACGCGGCTACGATCCAAAATTATTTGTACTGTCGCGACTTTCTTTCACGCGCAAATGCTTCTGGTTGCAACTGAAGCATTTAGTTTCCGCGACGCAATTTTTTCTCTTATGCTCCGATGAGTCACAGTTAAAACAAAATTCCTTCTTTTTCTCTTCGTTTGTTTACAACTGTCCCCGAACTTTTATCTGAGTTCTTATTTTCCTGCTCGGAGACTAGTTCATAAATTGCATATTCATCTTTGAGCGCTTTATACGACTTACAACGATACATAGCACATTTAAATTCGCTTTTCATATTGAGACCGTTTACAATATAATGCAACACAGCAGTATCTTCGACATTTTCGCTACTCGCTAGTTTTTTCATGCTCAGCATATATTCATGGAAAGACTCTGAGCTTTTCTTCTTCCGTTCGCGCAACAGCTTATGTATATCGGCTCTGTTCCAACTGCACTCAAATTCTTCTATAAGTTTCTCTAAAAGCTTAAGCTTAAGCTCTTCAAAATCAATTACGCACTCTGACTCTATAAATCACCAGTAATTTTTCCACTCGCTTGTACATACTTTAATGCCAACAACTGTATGAGTTGTTTCATTTTAACTGTAACGTCATTTCTGCTTTTTATAGCAGCCGCAACTGTGTTTTCATCCCGTGACATTATCGGTCCTTCTTTTCCACACTCTGATTTTTCTAAAACTGCGTCAACACTCTCGTTACTTGTTACTTGTGCTCGTTTACGCGGGGTTCTAATTGTTTTCGGCATGATCAACTTTGTACACACTCGACTTTATGTCTCTTTCGCGTTCTTTCTTGTTTTCCCTTTCAACTTTGTTATACAGAACTGCAAACTCAACAACGGTTGTGAAATATAAATTTCGAGAACACAACTTTTCGACTGTTTTTTTGACAAGGAGTTATCTGTTGTAACTGCGACTTTACTGCTGCTCAACTTTTAAAACTGTTTGACTTTAAACAATCTACAACACATAACCCTTTTGCGCAAACAATTTATTGACGGCTTTTGACGGTAGGTGGCAGCACTCTTGTGTGTTGCCACCTTACATATATTTACAATATTAATTTGTGGATCTATTTGGCATGTCCAGGACGTAATATCTTTTGAGTCGCCTTTGGTTGCTGGTGTTGTCTAATAGGCCTGGCACTAAGAAATTTTCGTGGTTGTGTAACCTATTAAGATGTTTTTCTGCTATCGATCTTATCTCTTGTTTCACAAATGGTTAATTAAGGTCTATATGGATATCATAATTTGTCATGAACCACAGAGTAGTATCATGGACTGCTATCTTTCGAGTATTTCTATGTTCGATTTGCTGACTCTTCCTTATAGCTGCATATCGTAAGTCCATACTGGCTTTAAGATTGCCTTGTATTGCCGTATTTTGTTTTTAGTAGAGTAGTCGCTCCTTCCCAGGGACTCTCCTTGGAGGCGAATTCTTTCAAGTGAATTAATACGGCATGGCTATCTGTTAATACCAGGTCCACTAATACCACTAAAGTTGAGTTTTTTAGTTGTTGGGTTTAGTGGGGTTCTGTGGGGTATTCAGTAAGTACCGATCTCAAATCGTATTTTTGATGTTGATTTTACAAAAGGTGGTTGTAAAAATTCAATTTTGCATTTCAGTAATTAAGTTCTGTTTCTAGTCAATAGAGCCTGGTACAAGTGTGGTGAGTCAACCAATTTTTTATTTAGTTGCCTTTATTTATTTATTGTTTCCATTGGTTGGTAATTTGCTTCTGATGTTCTAAGTTAATAATTATTTTTCTTTTGCTTGAGTTTATTAATTGTGACTTGGACATTCAAATCCTTTAAAATCTGAGACTTCCGGTAACAACTTTCAATACGGTGACCAAAAAGTCTAAGCTCCTAACGATTATATGGTGTATTCTGAGAGTGGATAGAAGGATTCTTGCGTGATCTATATCAACGTATTGCAGTTTCGCATGTGTAAATGGGGAAACAAATCAGGCAATTTCTCTGTGTCATCTGTAAGTCTAACTAAATCGGATAAATTGCAAAAATGCCTTAAATATTCTCGGTCTTTAAATAGAAAAACATTTCCATCTATTAAGGTTTATCTATTTTAGGTGTACTGCGTCTCCTACATCAAACACTCTATTTTGTCTTGTCGGGTTACATCTGTCCATTTTTATTTGATGAGCTCCTGATAGCTTTTCATATAGGCTCATTAGTTCATTTTTTGTATCAATTATAGTGCTGTGGAATCGTTCCATTTTATCGGTTATACCTGGCACCATATTTTACATTGCCAGAATTTAGTGCTCGGAAAATATTCTACCAAGCTGGTAAATGGTAGTGTATTGTATTTACGACTTCTGGGTTCACCACTTCTTTAAAATCTCAAAAACGGTATTTTTGGCAGTGAAGCTGATTAAATGGCTAGTTTTAATTCCGAAAAATATTAACTACGGTTCACTAGAAAACGTGTCTTTTTCCAGTTTTATCTGGGTTCTGAAGCAATTAAGTGGTATGTCCGTGGTCTCAACCGTGTAGGTTGATGATGGTTCGCTGTGTATAATCGGAGCGTCTGATTTAGGGTCGTCTTGCAAGGCGTTCAGGTTTTGTCGAGATAATGTGTCACCTACAAAATAGTCTTTTCCAGGTTTATAGAACATCTTGAAACTATTTTCATCTGTATAGACTTTCCACCTTTTTATACCCCTGAAAAAGGGTATTATAATTTTGTCCAGAAATGTGTAACGCATTAAAGGAAGCATCTCCGACCTCACAAAGTATATATATTCTTTATCAGCATCAACAGCCGAGTCGATATAGCCATGTCCGTCTGTCCGTCTGTCCGTGCGTCCGTCTGTCCGTCTGTTTCTATGCAAAAAATAGATCCAGACCAGATCATTATTTTTGTTGCACGCAGATCAAGTTTAACAAGTAAGGTAGCAGCAGTCGAGTTTCCCGATTGCACAATACCCTGTACCCTTAGACATGCTTACAATTTATTTATTTAGTATCAATAAATAAATGAAACAATATTCTATTAGAAAAGAGGACCATAACAATATAAATTTGGTATGATTTTGGTTATGAAAATAAGTTTCGTGTGTCATAAAGCCATACACATTTCGCTGTCAACGTCGCAGTCGGCGAAGCGCAATGCGTGTTTTGCTGCGCTTCTACTTCCCTTGCCATAGATTTTGCATGTGGCATAACTTCCGTGTTTCTTATCCGATTTGGTTCAAATTTAAAAATTAGATAGCTTTTATAAGCACCAACGCATATGCCGAATTGCATAGCATTAGGACAATAATTGTGGGCGTGGCAGTTTTTTGAGGTTTGCGGGGGAGCGTGGTCGTGACAGTTTTTTACTGTTTGCGGGGGAACGGGGGGTGATATCAAAATAAAAAAACAAACTTGTACTGCGTATGGTAATTACCTATCCAACGATATATGGCACATGTCTGTAGCTCTTGTAGTTTCTGAGATCTAGGCGTTGATACGGACAGACGGACGGACGGACGGACGGACGGACGGACGGACGGACGGACGGACGGACGGACAGACGGACATGGCTATATCGACTCGGCTGTTGATGCTGATCAAGAATATATATACTTTATGGGGTCGGAGATGCTTCCTTCTGCCTGTTACATACATTTGCACCATATTATGATACCCTTTTCACCCATTTTTAATGGGTACAGGGTATAAAAATCGGTCGGATCGGACCACAATATCATATAGCTGCCATACAAACGACCGATATGAAAACAAGTCTTTGTATGGAAAACTTTTTTGTTTTCCAAGCTATTGCAACCGAATTCAACATTTATTCATTTGACATAGCCATACATAATTTTTTAAAGTTTGATCCGGATCGGATCCCTATATCATATAGCTGCCATACAAACGACCGATATGAAAACAAGTCTTTGTATGGAAAATTTTTTTGTTTTCAACCTATTGCAACCGAATTAAACATTTATTTATTTGATATAGCCATACACGATTTGTGAAAGTTTGGTCCGGAACGGACCACTATATCATATAGCTGCCATACAAACGACCGATATGAAAACAAGACTTTGTATGGAAAACTTTTTTGTTTTCAAGGGTATACCATCTTCGGCAAGCCGAAGATAACTTTTCTCACTTGTTTATATTAAAGTATAAAATGAATGTAAAAGGGATCGGACCAACAACCAATATATTATACATGCATTTTATGATCGATCGCTTCGAAACAAACGCATATGTAAACGCATGCTTAAGGTAACACTGCCATGCACTTGATAAGGTCACAACTAGATAATGCATTTTTATGACTGACCCCTTAAGGGAACATGTACTCGAAAGCGTAAGATAACACCACGTTGCTAGGGTAAAGGTCATAAAATACTTAGGCCACCAGCACATACCGACACATGGATTCTGTATATATACAGCGTCTGTTCAATAAGTAACGGGACTGCTTTGCTGTAGTCCGACTGGTCGGCTCGGTAGAAGGATCTCCCGCCAACAAAGCGCGCCTTTTTTTAGTCGACTACCTATATTTGTTAAGACAGAAGGTGAATTTTTGTGGCGCGAGATTTTGGGCGGCGTTCTGAGCGCTAAAATTGACCGTACCATTGAACAACGTTACGCTGTGAAGTTTTGCTATAAACTCAGCAAAATCAGCGTCGGAGAGCCTTGAACTTATTAAACAGGGTTATGGAGATAATACCATAAGCCGTACAAGAGTTTTCGAGTGGCACAAAATGTTCAAGGAAGGCCGGGAGCTCGTTGAAGATGAGCACCACGTCGGACGCCCAACGACAGTTCGAAAAAATTTTCAGGTGGCCAAAGTGAGAAGAGTTTTAAACTCTGACAGGCGTTTAACCATTGCGCTTATCAGTGAGGAGACCGGCATTTCAGTCGGAACTGTTTACACTATTGTAACTGAGTATCTTGCCATGAGGACAGTGTGCGCGTAGCTGGTCCCAAAAATCTTGACCGAAGAACAAAAAGCTGCTGCAGCTGCTGGCGAAAAACGGCGTGGCAACGTTGCCTCGCATGGACGCATGGAAGATGGACAACGAAAAAGATCATATGCGTTATATTATGTTATACGAATTCCGCAAAGGAAAAATAGTGGGCGTTGAACATTGTTGTACAGGATCCATTTTTCATCACCAGTCACGAGCCGATCCAAAAAAGGTTCGTTTTTGATCTGTCGAAGCAAAGAAATTGCTGTGGACGTACGGTCCACTTTGTTTTTTTCACTCAAGTGATGTGGCACCCATGTATCGAGCTTCAAAGTGTACCCAACCATTTTTAAACGACGAAACGCAGTTGATTTGTTGACGTTCAATTCACTGGCAACCTCTTCCGTCGAAATACGTAAGTTATTCGCAACTAAAGTCCTTAGAACATCGTCATCAAGCTCAGAAGGCCGTCCACTGCGAGGTTGATCTTCGAGGTTAAAATTTCCAGAACGAAATTTCGCGAACCATTTCTTTACTGTGCGGACTGCTGGAGCACGGTCCAAATAAACTTCGCGAATATCTTTAGTTGCAGCGCCCACTGTTTTTCCTGCTATCAAAAAATATGGATTAAAAGATTGCATCAAAATTTGTGTAAAAAATAAATTTCAGTGCTCCGAAACACTTGAATTTTTGACAGTGCCATACGGTGAACCTGTTCTGAGTACAAAAAAAATGTTTAGAAGTGGTACGAACTCTCCCAAGATGGGCGGGCAGTTCTAATGACTATCCTCGCTCTGAAAACGTTCAAGTAGTGAAAAAAAATGCTTTTTATAATCGTCGAATCACTATCAGAAAAGTGGCTGAGGATGTCGGTATATCGCTTGGCTCGTGCCATGAAATTTTTTCTAACGTTTTGAACATAAGACGTGTGTCAGCGAAATTTGTTCGCAAAATGTCAAAGTTTGACCAAAAGAATCAAAAAAAAAGGCAACAATTTTTGACGCACCCGCTTTGCGAAACTATCTTATAATAAACTTAAAGATATCCAAATTCTGCCATCTCTTTACAGCCACTTTAAAGTTTGTTCTTAACAATATTACTTACGCATTGTACACAAGTACAAACGCATCAGTTCGTTACAAGCACGACTGATCATTTTGTACCTACGAAATCGGTACTGTAACAGTTGTAGCTTTATAAGCGTTGTAATACAAACCAGGCATCATATGACACAGCAGTATAACATTGTACTTCTGTTATTATAGAAAAATATTAAGAATCAACATCTACAAGTAAGCTGTACGCGTTCCATATTCTATATTCTATATTCATCGTTCTATATTCTCCATAATTTGCTTTCGTTAGCAGTTTTCATATTTTTCATCACATACATTTTACTCGCAATGGTAGCCATACCAGTAGAAAAATGCATTGCTCTACCAATTGCAATTGCTCTACCATGCTGATCTACTCAGATCCTGGAGAATTTGGAAAAGTTAAGGTGTCTGGCTTAGGACACGTTAAATGTATTAACCATCCTGTTACCTATCTTGTTCGAACCGGTTGGAAAAGTATATAATATTAATAATTTTGAACGGCTTATTTTCTTAAATGCAGGGTCTCAATGTTGTGTGGTGTTTTTTCCCGTCAACAAACCAGACGTTAGCACGCTCAGCCTCTTCCTATTTGTTCTCTTCCTTTCCCTATGATGACCACTATGATTTTACAAATTATTAACCTTGTGGCCATGTTTAGCAAAAGTATCAGTTATCTGATTGTTCGGTGTGGAGGGAATTAATCTTTTTAATATTGTCCTTGAGAGAAAAGTGCTTGTATGCTGCGATGAAACTATTATACAGTTCGGATAGATTCTGAGAACTCCTAAGCAAGCCACTTTGAATTCTGTAAATTTTTAAGTTTTTTTATATACAAAATGTTTAATCGACATTCCTACCTGTTGAAATATTTCTCTCTCAAATTCCTCTTGTTGGGCCACCTCGATCTTAATAAAGTATGATAATTTTACAAAGTCAGTGTAAACCGACTGATTTCACCGACGCTGAACAAGACGTGCGATAGATAAGCTTGGGTAAAAAAATACAAGCTGGGTGTCGTATACTAAGGCGTGTGCAATGGCTCATAAGCTGGCAGCAGGGTCCGCGGCTTTCGTATTATTGATTATTTAGGTGCCCCTCTCATGCCAACCTTCGCTGGTTGTTTCAGATTCTTTCGTATGCTATCGCGTTGTTTTTATAAACGTGAATTTGAGCTATCTATACGTTGTGGAACGTGTAGTTTTAACAGAGCTTTATTAGTGACTAAAAACAAAAGCTGCACGTAGGCAGCGAATAAGCATAAAGCGTAAGCTTTACAACGGTGCTTACGCATGAGTATGTACCATATATGTATATATGTACAGTAGGCAAAAAAGTTTAAGTACACAGTGGTTTTTCAACTAAAACAAATGAAAATACTATTAAAAATCAAAACAAAAAATTCAAAATGTTATTCAGTTTTGTAGCTAATTTATCTAAGAACTTAAAAATATTTCTCTTTACTATTTTAAATTAATTAAAGAGTAATAACAAACAAAATCATAAAAATAATCCATAATTTTAGGCCAAAAAAGTTTAAGTACACTTCGGAAAATCATAAATTCTATACTGTTAATATTTGGTTGGACCTCCTTTTGCGGTGCATACTGTGCACCAGCACCTTTGTGTCCTTTTCTTGGATCTTGTCCCACTCAGACTGCAAAACTGTCATTAGGGACTCCTTTGAGGTTATTTTGTGCTTCCTTATCCTTTTGACCAACAAATTCCAAATGTGCTTAATAGGATTGAGGTCGGGAGACTGTGTAGGTGTATGCAATTGCTTGCAGTTGTGGAGCAGCCACTCCTTGACCAGATATGACGTATGTCTTGGGTCGTAATCGTGCTTAAATAGGAATGTCGTCTCATTCAACTGGAGCTGGGTCCGCTGTCTTTAAGATTTTCCTTCAAAATTTTCAAATATAAATGCTTGTCCACAGTATTCTTAATAAAGACAAGTTTCCCAACTCCAGCAGTCCCAATGCAGCCCAAAACCATCACGCCGCCGTGCTTCACAGTTGGTGTCACATTTTTAGGCCCAATGCGCTGTTAGGCTTTCTTCATACTTTCTGTGAGCCATCCGAGCCAAAAATGTTGAACTTGGACTCATCACTCCATAGGACATTGTCCCAGAAAGATTCCGACTCCTCCAAATATTTTTGTGCGAATTCCAGCCTTTTCTTGCAGTTCGCCAACGAAATTAACGGCTTTCTGCGAGGTGTTACCATCCCTGGTGGGATTACAACCATTACCAGGTTGTACCCATCCCTGTGGATAACATTTCGCACAGTTTGTGGGTGAACAATTTTTCCTGAGCTCCTAGGAAGTACTTCCTCCTGTATTTTCGGAGCGGAAATTTTTGGGTTGGCTTTAATTGAACTAACAATTTGCCGTTCTTCCCTGCCAGTCAGTTTTTTTGGTCGACCTGACCTGGGCTTAACCTGGAGGTTGCCGGAGTCGCCATATGATTTTATTATAGTTTGCACACTGTAAGCAGGCTTCTGCATTATTCTGCCAATAACCCAGACACCTTTCCCTTCCATGTTTTCGTGTTTCTAGTGGAATTTGGTTTCCTCGTCCCATGTCGAATCTCTAACTTCACCAAATCAAATTATAGTGCAAGGACCAACTACAGCGTAAGTAAAGAATCGACGATTACCGTTAAAATAAAAATTACCAAAAAAATAACGGGTCTGACGACTGTACGTAAACTTTTTTGGCGCACTGTATGTATAATGCGTTGTCTCAAAATTCATATTCCAACACTATATTTGATTGTTATTGAATTACTTAAGTTTGATGTTTGCAGTTTTGGATGACAATTCACTCATCACACACCATGCTCAACTCACTTTATATCGATATATTCCAGGGATACGTCCAGGAAGAATCACAGTTGTAAAACGTTAAATTATTAAAATCCAATTAAACTAAAACAAAGAAAAGTGCTTCGAAAAGCTAGCTTGTTGTGGCTAAAAATTATATCCAATTTTTTTTAGCACTAAAACAGACTAATGTTGGGACGTTGCAACATTGTATTATTGTCAAGTTACATATTTCTTAATGAATAAGCAAGCCTACACTAAAATACATAATCATATATAAATATTATTTATAAGCAAGTGTATAATACGAAATACTAATAATTCACATTTTGATCATTTTTTTTTTATTCCGTGTCATCAGTCCGCGAAAGTGACAGAAAACCCGGCTCTTACGTTTTAAGTTACTATGGGCGCACCGGAATAAATCATTTTCGGTAAGTAAAATTTTTTTGTAACTGGAAGGGTTAATTCCACGTATTTTAGAAATCTAAATTTGTTTACCATCCCATGTCCCAAAATGTATACGATTTTTATACCCTTGAAAAGAGTATTATAATTTTGTCAAGAAATGTATAACGCATTAAAGGAAGCATCTCCGACCCCACAAAGTATATATATTCTTGATCAGCATCAACAGCCGAGTCGATATAGCCATTACCAGATCATTATTTTTGTTGCACGCAGATCAAGTTTAAGAATCGGTCGGATCGGACCATACAAACGACCGATATGAAAACAAGTCTTTGCATGGAAAATTTTTTTGTTTTCCAAGCTATTGCAACCGAATTCAACATTTATTCATTTGACATAGCCATACACGATTTGTGAAAGTTTGGTCCGGATCGGATCACTATATCATATAGCTGCCATACAAACGACCGATTAGAAAACAAGTCTTTGCATGGAAAATTTTTTTGTTTTCCAAGCTATTGCAACCGAATTCAACATTAATTCATTTGACATTTGACATGATTTGTAAAAGTTTGATCCGCTGCCATACAGTTGATAGCTGCCATGCAAACGACCGATATGAAAACAAGTCTTTGTATGGAAAATTTTTTTGTTTTACCATCTTCGGCAATACCGAAAACTTTTTTGTTTTCCAAGCAATTGCAACCGAATTCAACATTTATTCATTTGACATAGCCATACATAATTTTTTAAAGTTTGATCCGGATCGGATCACTATATCATATAGCTGCCATACAAACGACCGATATGAAAACAATTCGTTGTATGGAAAATTTTTTTGTTTTCCAAGCTATTGTAACCGAATAGAACATTTATTTATTTGACATAGCCATACACGATTTGTGAAAGTTTGGTCCGGATCGGATCACTATATCATATAGCTTCCATACAAACGACCGATATGAAAACAAGTCTTTTTATGGAAAACTTTTTTGTTTTCAAGGGTATACCATCTTCGGAAAGCCGAAGACAACTTTTCTCACTTGTTTTCTTAAAAGTTTGTGTTACGAAAAAGTTTTTAAAGACTTCTTAAGAGCTAATCGATCGATCTTGATTCAAATACAATAGGGTACCATTAGGGATTTCCATTAGTTTCGAAAAGGTGAATATTTTACTGGCCGTTGGTGTAATAGCAGGTGCAGTAGTGTAATTTTAATAATAATAATAATAATAATAATAATAATAATAATAATAATAATAATAAAAATAATAATAATAATATTAATTAATTAATATTAATAATAATAATAATTATTATTATTATTTTATTATTTGAAATTAATTAATTAATTATTATTATATTATATTATATAATAATTTATTATAAGTTATTAAATTGACTTTTGACATTGACTTTTTTGGCGTAAGTGCCGACTAGTCACTGCCCCGTGGTTCTTTTCGCTGTTTTGAGTATAGTTCTACTTAGCCAAGGAAGTGATGTTCTTCTTTTGCGAATTTATGACCATATTAGGCGAGTTAAGTGGCATTGCGTAGTGTTATGCCGGAGTGTCCGCCTACTTTGTCGTTTCTCTGAATATGAGTTTGCGACTAAAGGCATGCAAGCTAGGCATCTAAAAGCCAAAACCTTGACAAAAATGTTATGGAACCACGTTCAAATAAACCAACTAAACGTCCATGAAGAATTAGAAAACCCGATAAACAGTTGGCACTACAAAGCGTATTTTATTTATTTTAAAAGCGTATTTAAGGCTCCATGTGGAAGTGCAGAACACTTTACTACCAAGGTAAGCCCAAAGCCATCATCTTCAGGCATCACTGGGATAGAAATTCCTTTAATAAACATTCCAAAATTCCATGGGGACGGGGATGAATGAAAACAATTCCATGGCATATTTTCTTGCATCGTACATGAAACTAACATGTCCGCATACACCATTACCCTTAAAGGAGCAACTATTTACTTAATTGGCGCATAAGAGTTGGGTTATATGACAATTCTCGGATAATCTTTTCCGTTTAAATCGTTAAACATGGCCGTCGGTAAAAAAAAGGGTCTTTCCAAAGGTGGTAAAATAGGTGGAAAGAAAAAGGTCATAGATCGCGAGGACTGGCCTCGTACCGTATTTTACCACCTTTGGAAAGACCCTTTTTTTAAAGCTCCGAATATGTTTCAAACGCATCAAATCGGGAAGACGCTTGTTAACCGTACTCAGGGGCAAAAAATCGCGTCTGACTATTTGAAAGGTCGCGTCTTTAAAGTGTCTTTGGCTGACTTGCAAAAGGATATTGATCCATAGAGGTATTTCCGCAAATTAAGTCTTATTGCTGAAGACGTTTAGGACCGCAATGTTCTTTGCAATTTTCATGGTATGGATCTGACTACAGACAAGCATAGATCAATGGTGAAAAATGGCAAACATTGATTGAAGCGAAACTTGAAGCCAAAAGTATTGACGGGTATCTCTTGCAAGTGTTTTGTATTGGTTTTACAGCAAACGATCAACCGTATCAGCGCAAGACTTGCTATGCTCAACAGTCACAGGTGCGTTAGATTCGCTCCCGGATTACCGATATTATAACTAATGAAGTCAGTAGTGCTCATCTAAAGCACCTAGTTAACAAGCTTGCATTAGATTCAATTGCAAAATGCATTGAGAAAAGCTGTCAGCATATATATTCCTTGCATGACGTTTACATTCGCAAAGTCAAGGTGTTGAAGAAGCCACGCTAAGACGTCTCCAAACTTTTGGAATTGTACGGCGATGGAGGTGGAAATTATGCCATAAACTGCAGGTTTTTGAACACCTTACAGCGCTGGAGGAGTCGCAACAAAAAGGTTCCTAGTGCTAGAAGGAGGGTAAAACGGTAATAATCGAAAACGATAATCCAAGTTTACGACGAAAAACGGCAATGACACATAATGTTAAAGAATATTATTTTATACCGCATCACAGTTTAAACAGTTTAAAGACCGACAGCAGCAGCACCAAGATACGAGTGGTTTTCGGTACCTCATGCAAACGATACAATGTTCAAGTTCAGCCCAAGTGCAAGTGTAAGAAGAATTAATACGAAAGAATATATTCATTGAATAAAGCGAATGCAAGTGACACACACGTGTCCATTAAATACAATCCGTGGCCTGAAGTACTTTTAAATGGATATCTGACCATCTCGATGTCAGGATGATATCACAGGACATTCACAAAGAACATCGAAGCACCCCGATACGAGGAACACGTTACAATAGCTTAACATGTGGTGACTCCGATGATTTTGTTACGTAATTGGCACATTTAGTTCCGAGCTTTTCCTTGGAAAAATAGGCGCACACTGACTTTACGCGATGTGATATTGCGATGCCGCCAGTTCACCCTGCTGTCGGCACCGCCAATTCTTGCCGATGGACACCCTGATTTGGCTTTAAATAACTCTCCGCCTGCGTCAGGTTTGGTTCCGTCGTCCACCGCGCCGCCAGGCGCCGCTCGTTCCATGCCTCTTAAGTCACTGCCGACTATCTGCGATGGATTTTTTTACAATGCTGTTTGCAATTCCTCGCCGATTTTTTTAAGCGTCTTCGCTTATCCGTGGTCAGCTCAGCAAATTATTGTATAAACCTAACATCAGTTCTCTAAGTGTATTTGGAAGCAACAGCCCCTTATTAGCAGTAGTAGAGAACTAATGATTAATTTTTATAAATTTTGCTGCTGGCGCAGGACCCGACATCCTCCACCCGTTAGAAGTCCAGCTTTTAACCCCGCTATATAGTTTAACAGATGCATTTTTAACAAATGAAGCAAAACCCCTAAATCGGAACAAAAGAACACTTTTTTTATTTAAAAGTCAAGAAGTGGTTAAACCTTTCCACAAACCGCTAGCCTGATGATTAATATTGACTTAAACCCAGTCTAGACGTTGCACCCAAATTTCTGAAATAATTTTGATAGGACCTATCAATTCAAAGGAGTCATGTAGACGTGACATTAGTGATAAAGGGATCTACTTGTCAAGGCAACTCTATATCTTGAGCAATCAGAACTCGTAGATTAAGGGGGTAGATACAATAAGAAGGTAAAAAAATAGATTTTTTTGTTCCTCTAAAAAATTATAAAATTTCCCGTAGAATACGCTCAGAATCCTCATATGTTTTTTCTTCATTTTTCGAGAATGCCTTTTTCAGCGCATAGCAGGTATAAGAGAGTACCATTTTTCGGTTTTCAAAACTTTAAACGCGTTTTCCTCAAAACAACATTTTTAAAATTGGCAACCACAATTACTTGAAAAATACTTACCAAAACTAGCTGAAACTTTTTGGATTTCTTCTTTACCATACACCTTAGACTTGTCTGTAAACTTAAATGATTTGGAATTTTTATGTTGCAATATTAAATTATTCATGCAAAAATGGCTGAAAAAATAGGGAAAATTGTCGTTTTTTTACAAAAGCTTCTACCACACGCAGAATTATTATTTTTTTTTTTTAATTTTTAAGGTTTACCGACAAATTGCATGTATATTTAAGCCAAAAATTGTTTTTGAGTTGTTACAGATCAATAATACGGCGTCCAGAGTGGTTGCCGTTTTTTTTTGAGGTCGACGCCAGCGCACTGCCACCATCCTCTTTCCAAAAAAAAGAAAAAAAAATTTTTTTTACATACCTCATCTATCAAAAACTGTACCAAGTTTTATAATGATTGAATAATACCTTCTTTGTAAAAAAAAATGTTTTTCAATGCGTAATTATTGACCGTGTAATTGTGTCTACCCCCTTAAATGCTTTTAACTGCAGTTCCATTCGTAACAATATTATAATACGTTTTAATATATTGAGCTGTTGTCAGTTTTAGACTCTCTCCAGACAATCAACTAAATTGAGGCTGGGTGTCGACAATGAGATTTTAGATGTACATTTTATTATAGTTAAGGGTATTGCATAAAACGGTGGTTGGATGGTAGCACCAACCATATATAAATCGTTTGGAGAAAGTTGCGACGTTGTCTTGCTGGATGCATCGAAAACTTCATTCAGTTTCGTGAATAACCTTTACCACAAAGGTATTATTATGCATGTACGCATTAGTGTGGTACAAAATAATGTGGCTCCCTATCAAATTTATGTGATTTAGAGAAAGATACTTTTTCGTGAATGAGACATACATTCCTGGATTCTCGGTTGCTTTGTTAGCTAAAAGCTAGTAACGCCGTCGATGCCATTTAAAACGGCAAAGGCACATATAACGTACCATATATTTGACAATTTATCGTTTCTTATCGTGAAAACTGTTGTTGTGGGATAAAGAACTCCTACGTAAATAGCAACATTTGGAATTCCCAGAACTTGTGAACTTATTGATTTAATTAGTTGTATTTCAGATCGTAGTTATAAGTTTATTTCTGTATTTTGTAGATTCAGGGTTAAAATTGTGACCCCATATTCAGCCTAGTGCTGTCATCTTTAGGAGGGGTAAATCTTTCCGGAATTTAATCTTACCCCTTTGCAAGAGATTAAATAATTAATCTGCTCCCAAAATTAAGTCATCTCATTGGGGCTTGAGGAATTATAGGGTCAGCTAAATCATCGCCTTTGGAAATGTTTGGATTCGCGATAGGCAAATTGGGCTAGAAAGGAGAAACAGATGACAAAATCTCAAATTCGGTGTTTAATTTAAATTCAATGTTTCTTGAACAAATTATGTTTTTGTCCCATGAGGCAACAGGAAAACTTGTAAAACTCTTCAATATTCGATAAAGTTTAATCGCTTTCTATTAGACTTTCGAAAGTCCCTATACCATAAAATTAATATAATAATCTCCACTTAATTTTGGTAACTTCAATGATAACTGTCTTGAAGGTTTGGCGGGACTTATCATTCTTTAATTAATGACTTCTCCGTCCTAAAGAATGACGATTGGCTTATCTTCTCCAAGTCCAATTAAAATTTAAAAAAGCTGTCCGAAATTTCCAACTGACACAAAATATCTACAGGCTCACTATTTCTGATTCTGCCGAAACTGTCATACATCCGTTCAATGTCTCTCGTACCCACTATACGTACCCACTGTTCCTATGCATGCAAAGCACCGAAGGATGGCTGAATAAATATAAAAGAACTGACGAGTACGAGTGAGACCGTGGCAAAGGCGACAATTTACTACAGTTGATGTAGAGTGGATCAAACAACACATTCCACTACCTGCAGTATTCCCTAAGTTGTCCCACGCCGCTGTCCGGCGGGAAGGGGGTGAAGACGTCAGCGCCAATGTACTCGGCTGCTCAGCTAGAGCTGTGTATGTCGCAGATCTTCTTCTCCGTGGATGACGTAAGTGTTGACGTAGCTGGCTTCTCGACTAGAGATGGGTGCGGAGATCTTTCTCTCTGGATGTTGCGCTGACCGCTTAGTTGCGCAGCGTCGTTCCTGAATATGTTCAGTTTATGGTGGGAGAACTTTCTACGTTATTATCTGCCCTTAAGGCTAGACAACCAATTTAATAAATGCAGCTTTAACTGGAGTTTTGTGAGCTATGTGCTTTTTAATATTCTTTTTTTTTTTTTTATAATAAAAATTGTATTTATTTACATAGCAGTTTACTGTTACTGTTTGTAGTAACTTATTCTGCAGAGTATCATAATTTCAATAGAGTATTTACATATTTATATACTTCAACCTAATTAGGGAGTCTAGAGGCATGAATTAATTTTATCAATTAACTTATGTATCTTCTCGGCAGATCTGTTTGGTGAATGCGCAGGAGCCTCCTTCTCGCCCTCAGTCCCAATACACGTCTCCTCATCAAGAGTTTTCGAGCCAACTGGTTTGGGTGGATTCCCAATTTATTAACGTACGCGGTTGCATATTTGTTTATGACATCGCCAATCCTTGGTACCTTCAGCTTTTTTTCAATGTCTTTGTTGCGGATGTACCAAGCCGCTCCAGATAGTTTACGCAAGATTTGCGACTGAGCCACACGAATTTTGTTAAGGTGCGACTTTGCGGCGATGTCATACACTTGGATGCCATATTTCCAAATAGGAGCCAAGACAACCTTATAAATTTTGGCCTTGTTGGTAACTGAAAGTTTGTTTCCAGGCCTAAGGAGCCAAGCCATGCTGTTCGCCTTTGTTTTGAGCCGCCGAGTTACATCCGTTACATGGCGTTGAAATGTAAGTCGCTTATCCAGAGTGACACCGAGATATTTGTGGGCGTTCGATTGTGTGAGGAGTTCTCCATGCAGAAACACACCAGGTGATGTGTCTTTTCTCAGGGTGTACGTCACGGAAACACACTTTTCCGGATTGACTGCAATGTTCCAGCGTAGGGCCCAGCTCTCCAATTTTTTTAGATAAAGCTGAAGCGTATCAGTGGCTGTATAGACGCAAGTATCTCTGGCCAGGACTGCAGTGTCATCAGCAAAAGTGGCAACTAGCAGGTCATTGGGATCTGTAAGCGACATGTTGTCAGCTGAGGGCATGTCGTGCGTATACAGGCTATATAGTGTTGGACCTAACACACTTCCCTGGGGTACACCTGCTCTGACTTTTTATACCCTGTACCCATTAAAAATGGGTGAAAAGGGTATCATAATATGGTGCAAATGTATGTAACAGGCAGAAGGAAGCATCTCCGACCCCATAAAGTATATATATTCTTGATCAGCATCAACAGCCGAGTCGATATAGCCATGTCCGTCTGTCCGTCCGTCCGTCCGTCCGTCCGTCCGTCTGTCCGTATCAACGCCTAGATCTCAGAAACTACAAGAGCTACAGACATGTGCCATATATCGTTGGATAGGTAATTACCATACGCAGTACAAGTTTGTTTTTTTATTTTGATATCACCCCCCGTTCCCCCGCAAACAGCAAAAAACTGCCACAACTACGCTCCCCGCAAACTGCAAAAAACTGCCACGCCCACAATTATTAACCTAATGCTATGCAATTCGGCATATGCGTTGGTGCTTATAAAAGCTATCTAATGTTTAAATTTGAACCAAATCGGATAAGAAACACGGAAGTTATGCCACATGCAAAATCTATGGCAAGGGAAGCAGAAGCACAGCAAAACACGCATTGCGCGACGCCGACTGCGACGTTGACAGCGAAATGTGTTTGGCTTTATGACACACGAAACTTATTTTCATAACCAAAATCATTCCAAATTTATATTGTTATGTTCCTCTTTTCTTATAGAATATTGTTTCATTTATTTATTGATACTAAATAAATAAATTGTAAGCATGTCTAAGGGTACAGGGTATTTTGCAATCGGGAAACTCGACTGCTGCTACCTTACTTGTTTTGTTTGGGAGGACAGTCCGTCCTGTACTACTTTAAAGGATCGCTCGTGGAGGAAGCTTTTTATTATCAAAAAGAGCTGAGGATTTAGTAGCCTTTTAAGCTTGTGCAGAAGTCCTTCATGCCACACTCTGTCGAAAGCCTGCTGGATGTCCAGAAAAGCTCCAACGAAGTACTCCTTTCCATGGAAACCTTCCAGTACAAAGTTTACTACGCGGTGTAGCTGTTCAGGTGTGCCATGCCTGAGTCTAAAACCAAACTGAAACTTCGGAATAGCTTTTTGGACCTTTCGGGACTCTAGCAATCTTCTCAGGATGCACCTCTCAAGTAATATGCCAAATGCTGGAAGCAGGCTTATGGGGCGATAGGAGTGTAATTCCTCTGCTGGCTTCCCACTTTTTTGAGCATAATCATATTCGTCTTCTTCCAGGCGCTTGGGAAGTGTCCCAGTCGAAGAGCAGAGTTGAAAATTAGTACAAGGAATAACAAATCTCTGTGGAGCATCAGCTTAATGGAGCGGTTGTCGATGTGATCCGCACCAGGAGCCTTGTTATTGCGAAGGGATTTGATATCATCTTCCAATTCCGTGAGTTTAATAGGCTTTACAGGAAGAGCCATCTGCAATGGGGCTTCTAGGGATTCAGCAACCACTTGTACTCGTCTTGGCGATGCTGTCTCGAACGGCTGCAATCTTTCCTCCAGGTTTCTGGCAAACGCTTCAGCTCTGTCCTGAGGTGATTTTGCCCAAGTGCCATCTGGGTTACGAACTGGAAACTTTGGAGCAACTTGTCTCTTGAATCTCTTCGTGAGCTTCCAGAGCGCGAATTTTGAGTTTTCATCGGCAGTAACTTTTCCCAGGAACGCGTCAGTTGCTTCTCTTTTCAGGGTGGCCAGTACTTTTCTCACCCGATTTGATATCCTTCGGTACAGTCTGACAATTATTGGATCATAGGTCCTGATGAACTCACGCCGGAGACGTTTCTTGAGAGTTAAAAGTCCTACTGCTTCCGGAGAGAGAGCGATGGTGCTACGCACGTTGCGTAGGTGAACTGTGCCGCCAGGAGCTACAATTTGAGCTGCATCTTTAATCTTCTTCATAAAAATTTCAACCGCTTTCTCGATATCGTCTGCTGTATTTATCTCTGTATTGAGGTTAAAGGCATTGTTAAGTTCGTACTGAAACAGCCTTATATTCGCACCAGGTGGAACGAGCATCCTAATAGAGGCGGTACTATGAGGTGACGTTGTTAGTGAAGCGATCAGCGGCAAGTGATCAGAAGATAGGTCATACTCTTTGCGTACTGATAGTAGACTGTTAGCTATACCTTTGTACAAGAAGAAGTCGATACACGAAGGTACATTCCTCGTGTTACACGGGTAGTGAGTGGGTCAGCCTGTAGTCAGAACTTGAGTTGAGCTGCCGGAAATAACATCGTGCAGTGTTGAGCCTCGAGCATTCGCTCTTATACTACCCCAAAGGCGATGTTTACCGTTAAAATCACCTCCAATGATAAACTTTTGACCATGTTGACCAAGGAGATTATCAAACTCAGAGGAATTCCAAGGCAGGCCTGGAGGAAGGTACACAGCTGACACCGTAATTTCGCCCAAATTAGTGGAAATTTTTACCGTCGCCATTTGTAGGTGATTCGTTGTGATCGAATGCAGGTGATAGTGCACTAATCCCTGCCGGATTAGGATAAAAGCTCCCCCTCTGGGGCGACCTCCTGGGTGATCTGCTCGATAGCAGCTGTAACCTATCATATTGAGGTAGGATTCGACGTGTAGGAGTGTCTCTGAAATAAGCATAACATCAATTTCGTGCTTGCTGAGAAACACCTTAAGCTCATTAGCATTTGGGATAATGCTACGAGCCTTCCAGGCTCCGAGGCGCAGTTCACAAGCCATTAATTGCGCTGCGTCAACGACTTAGAACCCCTGAGTTCTTTGATCTCGTCAAATAGCTCAGCGATGGTTTTTTGAAGACCAGCAATGGTCTGCTGCATTGATATGATGACTTGTGCGAAGGAGCCATCAATTACCGTTTGGCTAGGATGTTGAGGTTCACCTGCGTTTGTTGCAGGAGCAAACGCAGCATTCGGAAAAGTCTGGAGCCTTGCGTTTGAGAAAGCATTTCGCTGTTGGGAGTATTTTCCGTCAGGTCGCGTGCTCTGCTGTCCAGTTCTAGTCGCATCTGCATACGATAGGCCCTGCCGCACGATTGAGGTTGGAATAGCTTGTTGCTTGATGTTGCGCATGGGCTGTGGGTATTCTACGCGGGTCATGGGAGTAATGTTCATCCCAGTTTTTCGGCTTTTGAGCCTCTGGACGTAAATTCTGCAGCCCTTGTAAGTTGCCTCATGTTTTCCTTGCAATTAACGCACTCCAGGTCATCATAGGTCTTTGCCTGGCATTGACTGGAACCAGTCCAATGAGGCAAACTGCATCTACTACATCTGGGCTCTTTGGTGCAATAGTTTTTGGTGTGGTCAAAGCCAAAACATCGGTAACACTGACGCAAATTTACATTTTTTCTCGGCAGTTCCACTCTGACTCTTTGACGGCCAACTTTATTTATTTTTAGAGCTTCTCTGTTATTAATAGCCCTTTTAATATCAATAAACCAAACGTTCTGGCCAGAAGCCTTGCCTGGATCCGGATCAGAGGAGTCAACATTCTGTGACTTCACCTTTGGGTTATAGGTGTTAACTACAGCGTGACCTTGGAAGGTGAACGCATTTAAAATTTGCTCGACTGGGGTAGAAGCAGCCAAGTTGCACACCACAACCCTGTAGGCTCTGTCTTCCGGGAGGCAGAAGTGAGTGTATTGGAGATTCACTGATGATAGCTTTTTAGTGATAGCTCTGTGGGCATCAGAGTCACGGGGGTATATGTGCAAGTTGCCATTACGCGCGATCTTGAGTTCATATGATTCAGATGATACCGCTGAGTCGAGAAGCCTTTCCAAGGCAGGTACGTCACTGACAGCAAGTACTGTTATTTGACTAGGTTTTGGTGACTTCTTTGTCACTGGAGTTTGAGCTTGTCGTGATTCTTCCTCTGCAACGGTTTCGACATGGAGAATGTCCATGCTATTTTCGCCTTCTTGACAGTCATCATGGTTTGCAAGAGCAGCAAATCTATTTAAAGCAAGTTTCGATTATGTTCGATTATATGCGCTCTTTTTATACCTTTGAAAAAGGGTATTATAATTTTGTCCAGAAATGTGTAACGCATTAAAGGAAGCATCTCCGACCCCACAAAGTATATATATTCTTGATCAGCATCAACAGCCGAGTCGATATAGCCATGTCCGTCTGTCCGTCTGTTTCTATGCAAAAAATAGACAGTAGTTTTAAAGCTAGCGTTTTGAAATTTTTACCAGATCATTATTTTTGTTGCACGCAGATCAAGTTTAAGAATCGGTCGGATCGGACCACTATATCATATAGCTGCCATACAAACGACCGATATGAAAACAAGTCTTTGTATGGGAAACTTTTTTGTTTTCCAACCTATTGCAACTGAATTCAACATTTATTTATTTGAAATAGCCATGCATAATTTGTAAAAGTTTGATCCGGATCGGATCACTATCTCTTATAGCTGCCATACAAACGACCGATATGAAAACAAGTCTTTGTATGGAAAACTTTTTTGTTTTCCAAGCTATTGCAACCGAATTCAACATTTATTCATTTGGCATAGCCATACACGATTTGTGAAAGGTTGGTCCGGATCGGACCACTATATCATATAGCTGCCATACAAACGACCGATATGAAAACAAGTCTTTGTATGGGAAACTTTTTTGTTTGCCAAGCGATTGCAATCGAATTCAACATTTATTCATTTGACATAGCCATAAATGATTTGTGAAAGTTTGGTCCGGATCGGACCACTATATCATACAAATGCATACAAACGACCGATATGAAAACAAGCCTTCGGCAAGCCGAAGATAACTTTTCTCACTTGTTTTAACTTTTTGGTGAGGTTGGTAGGCTTCTCTTCTTGGAAGGAACTTTTTGCCAAGAGACTGAAGCCGGCTGGAATGTGAGCGTATTACTATTTTTTTTAAGTTGCGGTAATAGGCGAATATTTCCAAATGTTTTCTGGTTAAGATTGTTTAATTGGCTTGGGCTGCTAACCATAAGAAGCTCCATGCCAGTTGTGCTAGGCGGGGGCATGCTCTGAAAGGAGCGTCCTGTACGTGGTACTTCTTGAAAGCTATCAGCACCTAAAACGACTTCCGACATCTCGGATTCGAATCGACCATACTTCTCTTAAAGCACCTCTTTTTTTATAATTCCTCGATGAAATATAATTTGATTATTTTGCCTAAAACTTATTTTTTTTCTTTTGTCGGAAAATATTTAATGAAAATAAAATCAAACTGATCCCTTTCTCAATGATGATTCGATTGAATCTGGGGTGTGCTTGGAATTCCTAGATTGAAGTTTGAACTGATGGATCTTTGTCGAAAATACTAATGCTTCTAGTTCTTAAGAAATTGGAGAAGGAACTGGTGGAGAAGCACATGACGTGACCAAGATGCCAGTACGTCAAAAAGGTAGAAGAATCCGATCGCTAAACTTTTCACTGTGAGCTCATTACATGGCTTCACTAATATCTAAAAAAAAAATGAGTTTTAAAGATATTTAAATACACGAGCGAATTTTTTTACTAGACTACACATTGGATGACATTAAAGACGTCAAGCCGCTTACGTAGGCCGGAGCAACAAGGTTATGTAGGAAAACGACCCCCAGCATAAAGATTTGCATCCCAGTGGAGTCCCCTAAGAGCAAACATCAAGAAGTTCTTTTGAACGGATTTAATGCGATCTTGATGAACCCCATACTGAGGGCTCCAGACGCATGACCCGGACTCCAGTATTGGACGTACTAAAGATACGTATAAAGTTTTAGTTATATAAGGATCATTGAATTCCTTAGACCATCTTTTAATAAAGCCAAGCACACCTTTAGCTTTATTAACCATCGTAGAAATATGGTTGAAAAATTTGTGTTCAAAGTCGAATAGGACACCCATATCGTTAATTTATAATTTATAAAATTTAAAAAATATAATTTTACATTTTCACTTCTAACGAGGCGTAAAATATTAAAACTTCGCTTATTGCTACAACCCGAATAGCGGATACTAAAACAATATATACTAGATCATATGATTATACCATAGGCTTTGCAGATTTCGTAAACAACGAATTAAAGCAACTGTTTAAACAAGGTACCATCAGACCATCAAGTTCTCGATACAACCCGGTATCGACACCGAGGGTAACACCAACAGGCGACTGGTAATCGAATTTGGGATACTAAATGAAATCAAAACTGAACTTATATTACTGTATTCAAGTTAACTAGTCCAGCAAAGTACTGACACTAGCAAAATGAACATATGTCACTATATCGGGAAAAGCAATTGGAACCAGACACGGCCCCTAAAGGCGTTTGTGCTGAATCTGCATACAAAAATACTAGGATAATCACTAGGATATAATCCACTTAAGTTTTCTCATTAACAGTGGTAACTAGTCTCCCCTTAGAAGAATGTCCTCGGTCATCAAAAACTTGTCAACGACTTGATGTATCTCCCTCGCATCTCGTCTCCTCCTCAACACCAAGATGAGCAGGATAGATCAGCTAATGAAGCTGGAAGCTGGTTCCCACGACGACCACAAACCAGATGTTCCAGCCAGAGGCTCCAGCCGATTTCACCTCCTTCTTAAGCCCTTGGATAACCTTCAAGTTTTCGTTGTTAATCCTTTGGAGAGGTGGTATGCTTAGCTTAGGATCGTGGCCAATGATGTTTAGCAATAGAGATGCAGCCATGTCCGATGTTTTCCTTATGGCATCACGTTGGTTGGAGGTGCCATTGATGGAAGCCACTCTCTCGAACATAATTAGATGTGAGCCGTTGGTAGCTATTTCGGGGCCGTCGTCAGTGCTGACTTTAGCTGGGCACTCGTTGATTATTATTACGCCATCGTCTACCAGTTTGATGGAGCTTAAATGCAGGAAATGGTTTCGTGGGTAGCCTGCTTACAGTACGAAGCGTTAGTTTTTGGTACGCAATCGGTGTGATACATGAAAAATTGTGATCTTTTTAAAAGTGGCTTTATTATTGGGATATGCAATTAGCACATGGCTGATATTATCGGACTGGAAAACTATAATTTTAGACGCCTCTATCAGGCTTATAATGGGAATTTCTGTTGGGTGATAAACTAATACAGACTTTAAATCATCGTGGTTAAAAATGGCCGGGTTTATGATATTGGCCTTAGCCAGTGTGTTTGTAAGCATTAAATTCTGAATATCGGTTACTGATATTCTGTTTCTGGCCAACAGTAGCTTGTACAAGTGAGAAGTATCAACCATATTATTTTGTTTCGCTCTAATGATCTTGTTAACTGCTTCTGTTAATTCGTTAATATAGTTCTGAGTTTGTGTATTAATGACCACCTGCCTATTATTTGACTCTATTAATCGAGACTTGGACTTTTTTAACATCTTCTTCTTTCAAAATCGGGGTATCATCAAATTTTATAGCGACCTTTTTTGACATGTGTTTATTAACAGTGCCATTCTCTCCCTTAAGTATGGAGGTAAGTGGTGCATCTATAGAAGCGAAGTCTTTAACAAAACTTCTGTAGTGACTAGCCAATTCAAGAAAAGACCTGAGGCTGAACAAATTTTTTGGTTCAGTGTACTCTTGAGTGGTTTCCACCTTTTCCGGATCTGTTTTGGCTCCGTTTGATGTGACAATAAAACCTAAAAATTCAACACGTTTTTGAAGAATTTGGTTTTTTCTAGAGCCACTCTCATATTGGCGTGACACAGGCTTTTAAGAGCTGTGCCAATGTGTATGACGTGGTCAGAACCATTTTCGGAGAAAATTATCACATCGTCTACATAGACGTAACAAATTTTCTTCATTCCTCGCCGATCGCCCTTTGAAATATGCTTCCTGCATTCTTTAGTCCAAAGGGTAAACGGCAAAATTCATACTTTCTTCCGTTTCTGGAGAAAGCTGTTTTTTCGCGGTCTTTTTCACTCAGATAAATCTGGTGGTATTTTAAGTCTACGGTAGTAAAAAAATTTGACTTTCCTCAGTTTGCTAGAATCATCGGAATGCTCGGCGTACCGATCGGCAATAGTTCGTTCATTCAGTTTCCTGAAATCGATCACCGGCCGTTTTTTTTTGTTGCGTACAGTATGAATTGTAGTAATGATTAAATGCAAACGACTCGTTAGAGTGCGAAAATACTTGTTTCCCCTTTAGGAATATTTATTCAAATTCACCTTTCACTGAACTTGGTACTACTACGTCATCGATATTTGTGAGGTTTACAGTATTCGTGGTATTTTAGCTGTTCTAATATGTTTTCGTACCTGATTGCGCTGTTGCGTAGATCTAATGCCGCTCCGGCCTGCGTTAGCAAGTCGAAACCTATTATGGCATCAAAGGTACTAATGATATCAAGTAAAAAAAATTAAGCAGTTAGGCCGAATATGTGCATTAAGCTATTTTCTGTTACTTTACTTGGATCTTTTGTCGCAATCGTGGATGTTGACCAAGTCGAATGTAGTCGCAGAATGAAGTCGCCAGCAGTAAAGATGCAATATCCTATAAAAATGGAAATTATACCAGATGGAGTTGTGATACCATTTCGCAAGGCGCGCCGCAGGTCCGAAAGCTTCAGCGGCAGCGATCAAAGTGGCGATGACGACAACTCCAGCGCTGATGATCGTCTAAAGAAAACGAAGCAACGCAACTACAAAAGGAAAAGGAAAAAGAGCGAAGTTCGGACAAAAAATTTAAGCGGAACACCTCCGCCAGCGGAGACGAGGAGTCTGCTCGCGGACGCAGTAGCAGACGCAAGCTAAGTCATAAGCAATCAACGTTGGACGATGGCGAAGACGGTGGCATTGGGGCAGAAGAGAACAGCGCTTTAGAGGACGAGCCCGTGTCCAAGAAGAAGCGTAAGAAGACAAAGAAACCGGCCGACTCAAGCGAAAGCGACTCCGAGGCATCCTCTAAGCGCAAGAAGAAGCACAAGATGCACACCAAGAAGAGCAGCGCCGGAAAATTTCGAGCAAACAGCAGCCAGTTCCAGCAGTGATGAGGAGAAACGGCAAAGTATCATTACTTCTGCCAGGCGGCACCGGGGGAAGCATTAACGAAGACCTAGAAAAGGAGCTGCGGGAGCGAGCCCTGAAATCCATGAAGAAGCTGGACTGAACGATAAACTATACGATTGAAGATTAATTTCCCAAACACACATCCACACTAACATTAAGACACCACAAATACTATACCATTAGGACTCACCGCCCAACAGACAGACCGCCATGGACGCTTTAAAAGCAGATAAGGACGCCGAAGGACCGAGTATTACAGCAACTAGCTGCGACAACATGAAGCTATGCAAATTTGTAATAGAGAACGAATACTGTTGTCATCCGGGACAGATAAAAATCAGGAGGGCTGAATGTAAAGTGGCATCACACTGATGTCTTGCTATCCCCTAAAATCCCCCTAAAAGTAGAAGTTTTTGAAAACTCAAAGAAAACGATGGCAACGCTGAGAAGAGGAAAAAAGATTTTTTTGGGTTTCGGCTCGTCCAACGCCTTCCTTCTCTGTTTCGTTTCGAGATCATATTGAAAACACCACGTTTCGTCACCAGTCACAATCTTGTAAAGTAAGTTGGGGTCTTTTTTTGCCTCTTTAATGATGCCCTTCGAATGTTAAATTCTGAGCAATTTTTGGTCGTCAGCCAATTTGTGCAGAACACACCGTGCACACACCTTTTTTAAGCACAAATGTTCGGTCAAAGTGCGATAAATCGATATTTTGGAGATGTTCAATTCTATTTCCATGAATTTCAATGATGATTCCGGCTGATTTTTGAATTCACGCACAGTTTCGATGGAATTTTCGCTGATCACGGATTTTGGTTGGCCCACATGATGAACACGTCATTTATGTCCTCACGACCACTTTAAAAACGTTTAAACCACTCGTGCACTCTGCTACGGGATAGGAAATCATCGCCATAAACTTGTTTCATCAATTGAAACGTTTCGGTAAAAGTTTTATCAATTCTAAACGCACTAGTCGACATATAAAGGCGCCCCTAGTTCTATTTATTTTGGAACGCACCTTGTAAGTTTTTAATTCCAAGTTTTTCTTATAAAGAATACTATTTTAGCTAGTTGCGAGTTACTTTTTCTGAAGTCAGCTTAAACTGTCAGCTTAATCTTGATTCGTATGCTGATGCGTGAAGGCGTGTTTTCATCGAGCTCCGATAAAATCAATTGATTCTAGTAAAGTTAATGGTTATTAATAAAAAAACAAATAAATATATCGAAAGCGAACAAGACTCTCCGGGCGATGTACCATCGCTCGAATACATATGCGTTTGAAATAGTTAAATAATAGTTTCAAACAAATTATTTAAAAAAAAAAAAAAAACCACTATGAGCCAGAACGACACTCGCGCTCAGCGACAACGAGAGCAAGACGATCGCCGGCTCTCATTACAACGAAACAACGCGTACTTTTCTTATGTCTCCGCGACACCTGCAAACGAAGACAACGAGCGGCCAATAACCCATAACCCAACGAACCTTCTTGTACCAACAAATCAGGAAAGAGCGCGCTCTTGCTCTCCCGCACTTCTAGCTCCGACACAAACTCCGCTATCTGAAACAACAACAACTGGAGCAATACCGACAGCCCGCTCTACTTCGCCATTGGCTACACCCGCTCACGCTCTTTCTGAGTCAGCGAAAACAAAAACAAAAGCGCAAGAGCCAAACGGTACTGCTGCACAACTAGCAAAACAAAACGCAAACAAAAAAGTTGGGTCGGCCTCACAGACTGGACTGGACCGCTACATTACAATAAAGCGGAAGCTTAGCCCTAAAACTTCCGATACAGAAAACAAGCCGAAAAATATACGCGACAATACTACCTCGATCGACAATGAAGCGCCCGCAAATAATAACAGATTCGCTTTGCTGGCAGATACCAACTAGGACGTGCCACTGAAATCCATCGATAACGAACCAAAGAATATAAAGCCTCCCCCAATTTACATCCGCGAGAAGAGCACAAACGGTTTGGTAAATTCTTTAATTGGCCTTATTGGAAAATATAGCTTTTATATAATACCCCTCATAAGAGGTACTATTAATGAAACCAAACTTCAAACGAAAACGGAGGAAAACTACAGAAAAGTCACAAACCATCTTACTGCAAACATAACATGCTTTTAAACCTACCAGCTTAAAAGTAATAAGGGTCTATAAGTAGTACTGAAGGGCATTGAGCCTGATGTAAAGCCCGAAGAGATAGCTGAGACCCTAAAGGATAAGGAATTTTGCGTCAAAAGCGCACACAATATTAAAAAAAAAAACAGGCAGCCACAACCACTCTTTAAGATTAAGCTTGAACCGGAAAACAAGCATCTAAAAAAAAACGAGGTTCATCCAATTTATAAACTCCAGCTCCTTCTGCACCGTAGGATTACAGTAGAAGAGCCGCATAAACGTAACGCTCCTGTTCAATGTATGAACTGCCAAGAATACGGCCATACGAGATCGTATTGCACACTTCGCCCAGTGTGTGTAGTCTGTAGAGATCTCCACGTCTCCACACACTGCCAAGCTAATAAAGAAAATGCAAGCGCGAAAAATTGCGGTAACTGTGGGGCTAATCACACAGCAAACTACAGAGGCTGTCCAATCTACAAAGAGCTGAAAACCCGTCTCCACAAAAGAATGAACACGGCACGGGTACACCAAGGAACAGCTACGCTGATACCATCGGAAACAAATCCAAAAGTACTTTTTTCGAAACCAACAAGTATTGCTCCCTGGACTATACCAAGCACTAACAAGATAAGTTTTGCAAACGTTTTAAAATCAGGTATGACACCTCCAACCCAAAACTCCCAAACCTCACATGAAGAACACACGAAATTGGACACACAACAAAACTATAGGTCATCTGAGCAGCAAGTAACGAAAACTGAAGCTATGATCCAAGCCTTACAACAGAGCATGATGAAATTCATGACATTTATGCGAACCATCATTCAAGACATGATGCGTAATCAAAACCTATTGATACAAATGCAAATGCAACAATCAAAATAAGTAATGGCTACCTTACGCATAGCTACGTGGAACGCCAATGGCGTCTCACAGCGCAAACTTGACCTAGCTCAATTCCTACATGAGAAGCATATCGACGTAATGCTTCTTTCGGAAACTCATCTTACAAGCAAATACAATTTTCAAATAAGAAATTACAACTTCTATGGGACAAATCACCCCGATGGTAGAGCACACGGTGGGACCGACATTCTAATAAGGAACCATATGAAGCACCACTTTTACAAAGAGTTTGCTTAAATTCATCTACAGGCCATATCTATCAATATACAGCTGGAGGACAACACTCACCTCACACTAGCGGCCGTATACTGCCCCCCCGTTTCACAATATTGGAAGACCAATTCCTGGATTTCTTCCATGCACTAGGACCATACTTCATTGCAGCAGGCGACTACAATGCTAAACGTACTCACTGGGGATCGCGCCTGGTGAATCCAAAAGGAAAACAGCTTTATAAGGCTTTAATTAAAGCCACTAATAAACTTGATCATGTTTCCCCTAGGAGTCCCACATACTGGCCATCAGACATCAATAAGCTGCCTGACTTGATTGACTTCGCAGTCACGAAAAATATTCCTCGCAGTTTCGTTAGAGCTGAATGTCTACCAGATCTGTCATCTGATCACTCGCCTGTACTAATTCATCTCAGCCGGTACGCAGAAAACGTAAAACCACCTTACAGACTGACTTCGCACAAATCGAACTGGCTTAGGTATACAAAATATATAAGTTCACACATTGAGCTTAACCCAAAACTCAATACTGAACCTGATATAGAGAGCTGCACAGGAACACTGGAATCCATTCTTACGGAAGCAGCTCGAAATGCAACACCTAAAACCACAAACGTTACAATTAATCCTATAATCCTATAAGAATAAGACTAACGCACAAATCGAGGAACTCGTCCACGCAAAACGACGCTTACGTAGAGAATGGCAATCCTCCAGATCACCATCTGCAAAACAAAAGCTAAAAATAGCCACACGGAAGCTAACCAACGCTCTGAAACAAGAGGAAGAATACGCTCAGGGCCGATATATAGAGCAACTTTCACCAACAGGTATTAAACATAAGTCACTGTGGAGAGCCCACCCAACCCTTCGCCCACCGACTGAAACCGTTTTGCCCATAAGGAATTCCTCAGGCGGCTGGGCACGTAGTGATGCAGACAGAGCCACCACATTTGCCGCTCACCTACAAAATGTATTTACGCCAAACGAGGCTACTAGCACATTTGCGCTACCGACTTCAAACGCAAACTGCAACCAGTAACACACCCCAATTGTGTTTCTTCCAAAAGAAATATCTAACATAATTAAAGAAAATCTCAGCCCGAAAAAATCCCCCGGCTACGACCCTATTACCCCGGAAATGATCATCGAGCTGCGCCACATTCTGCAGTTCGCTACCTAACGCAGCTCTTTAATGCCATCACAAAACTTGGCTACTTTCCACAACGATGGAAGAGATCGATTATCATAATGATTCCGAAGCCTGGTAAGGACCACACAGTTCCCTCATCCTACAGACCAATAAGTCTACTCTCATGTATATCGAAACTATTCGAAAAATGCCTGCTAATCCGATTGAATCCACTCCTGAGAGCCCACAATATAATCCCAGCCCACCAATTTGGCTTTCGCGAAAGCCACGGAACCATTGAACAGGTGAATCGAATAACAGCGGAGATAAGAACTGCATTTCAAAATCGAGAATACTGTACAGCCGTATTTCTAGACGTATCCCAAGCATTCGACAGAGTCTGGCTAGACGGCCTAATGTTTAAAGTTAAAACAGCTCTACCCGAAAGCACACACAAACTTCTAAAGTCATACCTATATGACAGAAAGTTTGCAGTGCGTTGCAACACTGCTACTTCCAATGACCACGAAATTAAGGCCGCAGTCCGTTCTTGGGCCAACTTTATACCTCATCTATACTGCTGAAATTCCTACAAATAGTCGGCTAACAGTGTCCAAGTTTGCCGACGATACAGCTATCCTTAGCCGTTCAAGGTCCCCAATCCAAGCTACAGCACAGCTGGCATTACACCTCATCGACACTGAGAAGTGGCTCTCTGACTGGCGAATAAAAGTCAACGAGGAAAAATGCAAGCACGTGACATTTACGCTAAACAGACAAGATTGCCCACCACTTTTGTTGAACAACATACCACTCCCGAGAGCAGATGAGGTAAGGAGTACACCTTGACAGAAGACTCACATGGCGCAGGCACATTGAAGCAAAATTCATCTTAAGCTCAAAGCGAACAACTTACGCTGGCTCTCCGCTCAACATGGACCACAAGGTCTTACTTTACAATGCAGTACTGAAATCCATCTGGACCTAGCCGTTCACAGCTATGGGGCAACGCCAGCAACAGCAATATTGACATCATACAGCGAGCACAATCAAAGATTCTGAGAACCATCACTGGGGCACCGTGGTACGTTTGAAACGAAAACATCCATAGAGATTTAAATATTCCACCAGTCACCAATGAAATCACAGAGCTTACGAAAAAATATTATGGCAAGCTTTCCTCGCACCCCAACCACCTAGCGAGAAAACTAACCCAGCTCAGCAGTCGTTCCCGTCTCCGACGAAGGGACCTACCAACCCAGCGAAGCAATTTTTAGGGGCGCTTAATCTCGGAACAGATGGAAAAAAAATTAAAGATTAAGATTTTTAAACTTATTGTTAGCTCTTATTTAAGAGGATTCAATAAATAAAAGCAGAGTTAATATATAAAAAAAAAAGCTTTAACTTTGCTATAAGGCTAGCAGAAGGCCCTTAGTCCCTATTGCTACACCCCAGTTATCTTTTTGTTTTAACTATTAGTTAGCTTTAAATAAATAAATGAGTTACGCTGTGCTGTAGTAGTCAGATTGAAAGAAGTGATATAGCAATCGAAAGGTACTTTTTTTTAACATTTAAACATGTTTCAGTAGTTTAGTTTGGGAGACATGAATGTGAAAGTAAAAATTGTAGCGTGTAGGATCATTAAAGTCACTAGACAAATTATATTATATTGCATATATTAATTTGAACTGATTTTGAAAAACGCGTTGATTGGTACTATCTAGTGTTGTGTCGTTCGTGAACGAACGAACTAAATTGAACTATTCACCAAACTGAACGAACGAATTAGGTCTGTCTTTATAGTTCAATATACTTGTAGTTCGTTATTTCAATATAGTTCACTTAGTTTAATATAGTTCACTTAGTTCAATATAGTTCACTTAGTTCAATATAGTTCACTTAGTTCAATAAGTTCACTAGTTCAATAAGTTCACTTAGTTCAATATAGTTCACTTAGTTCAATAAGTTCACTAGTTCACGTCGTTCATTTTGATCTCTTACCCTGATCGTTCGTTCGTTGTTCACTTAGTTCGATAGGTCGGTTTTAGTTCATTTAGTTCGAAAGTTCGCTTATCGAATAAGCTGATTAATTTTCGCATACATTTAAAACTACGGTTTACAAGTTTGTGCGTATCTATGGCTTCAAAACGAAAGACCACTATACTACTAGACGACTAGACTCGTAGCACATTTATTCCTGACCTTACCGTTGCATCGTTCTTAAAATAAATTCATTACTGATCATGCGTTATCATAGTTGGGAGTAAAGGCGTTTGCTAAGCGCCCGGTTTAAAAGTATTTTAAATTAGCGCGCCCCCACTATTTTTATTTTAATTTAATGGACTTATTTATTTTTTGATAAGACAAAATTTTGGAAAAATACGTTTTTTTTTAACAAAGTTTGACAACGACTCGGCATAGTAGGTGTACCCCAGGGAAGTGTGTTAGGTCCAACACTGTATAGCCTGTATACGCATGACATGCGCTCAGCTGACAACATGTCGCTTACAGATCTCAATGACCTGCTAGTTGCACCTTTGCTGATGACTCTGCAGTCCTGGCCAGAGATACTTGCGTCTATACGCTTCAGCTTTATTTAAAAAAGTTTGAGAACTGGGCCTTTCGCTGGAACATTACAGTCAATCCGGAAAAGTGTGTTTCCGTGACGTACACCCTGAGAAAAGGCACATCACCAGGTGTGTTTCTGCAAGGAAAGCTCCTCACACAATCGAACGCCCACAAATACCTCGGTGTCACTCTGGATAAGCGACTTACATTTTAACGCCATGTAACGGATGTAACTCGGCGGCTCAAAACAAAGGCGAACAGCATGGCTTCGCTCCTTAGGCATGGAAACAAATTTTCAATTTCCAACAAGGCCAAAATTTATAAGGTTGTCTTGGCTTCTATTTGGAAATATGGCATCCAAGTGTATGGCATCGCCGCAAAGTCGTACCTCAACAAAATTCGTGTGGCGAGGTCGCAAATCAAAAAAACTGTCTTTATTCAGGATGTTAAAGAAGTTTTCGCCTGCTTGATCTCTGAGGGTGTTACGTCAGGCTCTATACACTTAAAAACGACTTGAAGGACTTGGTACATGTAGTAGTTGTCATTTTTGCTTATAAAGTGTGTAAGAGTTCTCTTTAGTTTTTAAAAAGTGAATTACAGCGAATGATAATCAATTTTGTTTTGTGTATGATTTATGTTAGCTTTAATGAAATTCGTACTTGGGACTCTACAGAAAAAGAGGTAAAATAAACTTTAAAATTAAAAGATTAGGATTGTTTTTAGTCTTTACTCAAAAGTAAATATTTTTAAAATTCTCTACATCTTAATTATACTCTACTAAGTTTAGGCACCTAAAGACTAGATCTTGATATCTTGTGACAATATAAAGAGATTAAGAATTATGTAGTTTCTATCCTGTATTAAAAATCTTTTGCTTATAGAGTCTCAGTACAATTTTGTTGTATTCAAAATGTTAGTGTTTGAATTATGGATATAAGATAGTAACATAATCAATTGTGTTTCTGCTTAAAATCTCCTGTAGTTCTGGTATTGCTGCCTGTTGCCGCCTTGTTGCTGGTTATATTGATTGTTTCTAGGCCCGTTGTTGTAGTTGCGCTGTTGTTGCAAGTTGTTGTCCTGTTGGTATCTCTGGTTCTGGCCGTCTTGTTGTCGGTTCTGATAGTTTCCTTGGTAGATCTGCTGACTGCATCTCTGATGCTGATTATAGTTGTAATTGTAATTGCGGCTATTATTTTGATAGCTTTGTCCTTGGTTTCCACCGCCCTGTCCGCCACCGCCTCCGCTCCGCCGCGGCTTTGACCCTGTCCATAACCTCCACTTCCGCCGTGGTTGCGTATTCCGGCATTCAGCATGCGGTGTCCACTGTCCGGAATGTAAGCCCTATTCAAGTGGCCGTTAAAGCCGATGATCGGGCCATGCTTCTGGCCCTCTTCTGATGGCAGCACCTTCGGAGGATCCACAGCTTTAGGCAGTCGCTTGGCCATAAATATAAAGTCCTCATCGTATTCTGGATCCTTGAACAGGGTAGTCACAATTTGGTTGTCTGTAATGGCCGGCAGACCGGAAATTGGTGACCGAAGGAAGCCCCTGATGTCAGTATTGTTTTCCGATTTGGCCAGCGTCCCCGCATTCCGTTAAAGGTGATGATGATTGGTGAATCCGGGTTGGCCATGAGGTCTGCCCACGGCTCGGGAACATGGAAGCTGCTGGCAGCGAAAAATACATCCATCAGCTCAAAAATCGTTGACAATCCTTGAATATTAAGGAAATCAGAGCCAAAGGTGCATAGTGGTACGGAAAGTAACAGTTCCAGGAAGCACATCCCTGGTAGTAGTACTTTAGCACCCAGCACAGGCCGCTGACATACTGCAGGGCTACGTCATAGCGAAACTGTAGATTTCCCGGTGCCACGTCGAACTTGGACTCGTTGTAGCGGTCCTCCGTTTTCCCACAGCCGAACCTCATCATTGTCGTCTTCCTCCTCTTCGTCATTGTCCGGCAGTCCCGCCTGGTTTCCCGATCGTTCTCCGAGTCGGAGACCAGCAGCCGCCTCCTTCTAGTTGCCAATGTTTCCCCCCTGGTTGTTCGGTCCCACAGAGCTCGCCCCGAAAAGAGATTGATCCAACGAACGGTGATCTTCGTTTTTTTCCTGTCGGCGACGCGCCTTGTCTCTGGCTTTAAACTGACGGTTCTTAAAAATCTGATCTTCGGCGTTGCCCAAATCCGCCATAATCAGCTGAACGCGGTCCAGGTTATCGTCACCCGAGTCTGCGAAGTAAGACATTGTCTTGTAAATGCACTTCTTGTACAGCTCCACTAACCGGTCGACAGGCCCTTCTCGGATCTCCAGACTGGGCAGATGGGGTAAAAAGTCGTTACCCACAAAAAAGCACATGAATACCCAATCGTCCAAGGCACGTTCGAAATCCTAGGGAACGGCAGGTTTGGAACCACCAGCGTCTGCTTCAGGTACTCCCGCAGCACGCTCAGCTAAACAAAAATGAACTTTACGTCGGCGCCAATGGGTACATCCCAGTTCATTGCACCCTTCCATTTCGTGCCCGAACAAGTTGCAGATGTCACAGGGCCGGGGGTTGTTCGGCAGGAATTCCTCCCTGATAATGGTGAAGTTTGGCTCGTGGGTGGCCAGGCCCAATATGATGAGATCGCATCGGCGCCACACAGCACGTGTTGTGATTGGGATCGTGGTTCGGCTGCGCCCGCTGCTTTCTTATGTAATCCATGATCTTGTGTTCGCCCTCGCCGGGCACTTTGGCGTCCGAGAGAATCACCTTAACATCCTTCCAGGCCGGGTTGTTGTTCAGCCTGTCGTGCACATAGTAGTGGAGACATTTACTTAACCGGTCCATGAACGGAGTACCGGGCGTGACGCAGTTACAGTCGAAGTGCTCGCCCTTCTCCTTTTCCGGCGGCAACTTGCAGCCGCGGATCAGCAGCTCCTCCCGCAGTCGAGCAACCTCCAACCTCTTTTCAGTGGATTCTTTGGCAGCACGGAAGCGACGCGATCACTACTGGTTCATCATGGTCCGAGGCGCTACTCCGTCCATGGCCATGTAGAGTAGGGACGCACAATGCCAAAGAGGCGGTCGATAGCCACCATCATCACGTCCTCGTTCTTTGGCGGCGGCTTGGATGCGTGCACGGATGTATGATGCCGTTCATATCCAGGTAAAGGTTGTCAAACTCTACCCCATTTGGATTCGACAAGGACTCGGAACAAAAATCACACGAACAAAAACCAAATTTGTATGGTTTATCTGCTATTTAAAAAAAAGACATAAGTATTTGTTCTGTTATTTTTATAAAGCTCTGCTATGCGTTTTTTTGACTCAATGCTAACTGTGGAAATTTCTTCTGTTTCTAACGGGATGTTACGATCTCTGTAGATGTCTGAGTTGCGAATATGCCAGGGCGCTGCGGTTACCATATAGTTGTTATCATACTTGACTGTGCTTTTTAAATCAGCTCTATATAGAATAGGTGTTACTAGCATTCACATTAATATTTTAAACCGGCGTTATAACAGTGTTGTAAAACATAAATTTATACAAATTTAGAGTGGTAGGTTAAAAGCCAATGCAAGATTTGGGACGAATGTTTAATAATTTATGTTCTTCCTTGAAGTTAGATCCATAAATAGGTTTATTCGGACATATGTGACTTTATTTGTAGATGGTATTAATTTAAAGTATATTATATTCTTGTTAATTATATTATATATTAATTTATTATTGATAAAATTGTAATTATTATTCTAGTGACGACTTGAAATTTCATGATAACTGACTGCTCCGACCTCTTGATGTTAACTTTTGCACACAACTCTTCTGACTGACTCTTTTTGTCGATCTCTGTTAATTTTCCGCCTCTGTTAACTTTGTTGCCTCTGTTATCTTTGTCGCCTTTGTCTGCACCTCTGTTTACATTCGCCCTTCCTGATTATCGTCATCTGTGCCAGATGACACAAGGTCTTCGTTCTATGTTACATATCTCCATTATCATATTATCGTCACTGTTAGTTATAGTATTAGGACCTTCGACGTTTGCTGCTTTCTTCACTTCGTGATCTAGCTTGCGACTGGCAAAATATTAAGTTCTTTTAATCGCAATCAGATCCATAACCTTGTTACCGTTCTCCTTTTTTGTTTCGCAACTTTTGGCCCTCATCATTAAAGCTTGCAACCATTTCCTCGTTTTAAAACTCCAAATGCGGTCTTGGACTTTGTTGATCATTTTTGTGTTAAACACAACTTGAAATACGATGTCTTTGTCGTTGAATTTACATTCGAATTGATTGCTTTTTAAACTTTTGGTACATGCTATTTCATCAATAAATAGCTTCGGAAAAAGTCACACAAAGTCACTCTTGGTACGTTGCTTGTTGGTTGTTTGTTTAAAGCCAATGCAATCTGTCATCAACTTGAAGTAATTGCTTAGAAGGTAATGCAAAAACTTTTTCAAAGCAAGATAAGCTGCCTTCGTCTCTAAAATGTAGCTATTCCTCTTACAGTCTGCGTCTGAAGTCTTTTTGCTCTTTTTGCACTATTTGTAAGAACTATAACCTTTTATCACATACTCTATCCCCTGAAATAGAGTAAATAAACTTAAAATCATAGAATACCTCCTAGAATAGTTATAGTGTAGTTGTATTTATATTTTTATTCATATTTAGCAGATCTTTGTTAAATTGTTGTTTAAATAAAAAAAAAATAATAATAAAAAAGCGGGTACAACTTCCCATCAAAAAATTACATCAGCATTGCTCCGAAGCCATCTTTGCTAGCATCTGCCGATAATAAATGTCCCATTCTGGTTGAAAATTCGACTCATTTCTATAAAAGATAAGTTAGCGTTGAAGCCATATGAGCATTCTTCAGAATAAACTTTCTAAAGAATCTTGTCAATCCAAGAAAGCCTTGGACGGCTTTGATATACTATGGCTCTGCAAAATGACAGCAATAGTTTTTTTCAGTTCCTGGCCATATTTTGCCATTTTCAACAGTGTGACCTAGAAAACTTATGTGATATTGAAGAAAGTTGAATTTTTCATTTCATTTTCAGGTTATATTGAATTGCCGTTTTAATGACCCTTCAGAATTTCTGGATACATTCACCTGGAGATCTATAAACAATGACAATCGTATGAAGGTGGCTGGTGAGTTCTTAAAGCCGAATAATGCTTTGTTGAACTTAAAGAGTCCTTCCTTGGTGATGAACGCTGTATAATGTCTCCGCTCTTCTTCCACTGGTACGTGAAACAACCCACTCTTGAGATCCATGATGGTGAAGTAACTGGCAGCTCGCAGCTTCTCCAAGACCTCCTCCATTAGCGACACAGGAACATCTTATCAAGTCTCCTGTAGTCGAAGGTAAATCGTAGCGTCCCATCTTTCTCTTAGACTACGACCACTCTGCTTGCCATATTCGAGATTGACTTTCGCACTATACCTTATTCGAGCCAATCGTCTACTTGCTTCTTGACTGCGTCTGACACCTCAACAGAATGACAGCTTGGTGAATGAGGAAATGGTTGTATAAAGCTATCGGGAACAATCTTTAAACTGACCGGACACTGCTTAACGTCATCTGTTTTGGTCTGCCTACTGCTTTGTATTAGCTCCTCTACACTCTTTTGTAACTGGGCAGGAGCTGAAATACATGGAAATTCAACAACATTGTAAACATTCAGATTATACTCATCGGCTGGTTTTTGATCCTCCAGACTTTCAAAATGTTAGCCATGCGCATCGATAAATAGGCGAAATTTCTCTATGAAGTCGTGTCCCAACATAACATCGTAGTCGATCTTGAAGCTCGGCACAACCTGAAAAGACGGCGATTAACAATAAGGGGCTCTTGGTTATTATTTTTTGGACAGTTAATTGAGATGTGACCGTTGTTTTCATTACATTTAAAGCATTTCACCGCGATTGTGCAATCCTTTCTTTTATGTTCAGCGGAACCACAATTAAAGCAACTATATTTTTTAGCATTCTGTTCGGACACATTATTCAAGTTTGTAAACTGCTTTTGTTTATTTTGATTTCTCTCATTTAAATAAAGTCGTTCAAAAATGGCATTTCTGTTCATATCTTTGAATGTGTTGCTTCGGTATATAGCGCATTTGTACTCGCTTTTAATAAACAAACCGTCGACAATATAGTGAAGCACTGCCACGTCATCTACGTTATCAGCTGGTAACTTCTTCATATGGAGCATGTACTCATAAAATGTCTCGTCTCTTTTGTTTTTTCTCATCTGTATCCGCTGATGCACATCTGAACTGTTTAAGTGACATTCAAACTCTTTCATTAACGCCTTTTTTAACTCATAATAGTCACAAACTGTTTTAGATTCTAAGAACAATTTTGCCACGCCGCACATTTTATTTCGCGCCTGCACATACATATGTATCTCTGTGTATCTGATAATTCCTATGCTTCAGCGTTTTTCATTATTTTCATTATTCTGTTCAATTTTTGTTTTGCTTAACATATCAGCTTGAACTGGAATAACATCAACTGTTTCCGGAACTCTAACAGATTCTTCAGTTGCTTTCGACTTTTTACCAGGCGTATGTTTTACCTTATGCATTGCGTATTTCTCGTTGTACTCTTTTATTGCTAAAAGTCACACTACCTAATTTTTCTTTTTGCTGTACTTCTGTTTTCTTTATGTATCTACTTAACCGACTCTCGACTGTTCTAACTGTAATACTCCAAGGCTACACGATCATTCGTACGTTCGTTTATCACTGCGGGCAACACTGTAATGGAATTCGTGGAACGTTCGACTTGGTATTTTACAACTTTTGGGCTTCTTTTGGATTTTCAACTTTCAGCATTTATGTATATTTATCGTTTAAGAACCCGACTTCATCAACTTGAACAACTTAAACAACTTTTGATCAATTACACGACCAATTATTAACTTTAATTTTTTATGAAATTTTAGACCTTTTTTTCTATCGTTTAGTCAACTATGTATGTATATGCACACGTGATCGAACATAAACGAGATCCCATATGTAAAGTTTATTATATATTAAATTGGCGGAGTTATTCAATGTTGAAATAGGATACATCCAGATGGCGCACCCTGTATATTATTATATTATTGAATATTATTATTAAATATAATTAATATTCTAGTGCCGACCCAATCTCTCTTAACTTTTCCGCCTCTGTTAACTTTGTCGTCTCTGTCTGCACCTCTGTTTACATTTATACTTGTATGTTGTGGAATAATAATTGTGAAACATATTTTATACCCTTAAAAAAGGTTATTATAATTTTGTCCAGAAATGTGTAACGCATTAAAGGAAGCATCTCCGACCCCACAAAGTATATATATTCTTGATCAGCATCAACAGCCGAGTCGATATAGCCATGTCCGTCTGTCCGTCTATTTCTAAGCAAAAAATAGACAGTAGTTTTAAAGCTAGCGTTACCAGATCATTATTTTTGTTGCACGCAGATTAAGTTTAAGAATCGGTCGGATCGGACCACTATATTATATAGCTGCCATACAAACGACCGATATGAAAACAAGTCATTGTATGGAAAACTTTTTTGTTTTCAAGGGGATACCATCTTCGGCAAGCCGAAGATAACTTTTCTCACTTTTTTTTGGTAAGGGTGGAGATAACATTTTTATGTTATCTTGTTGACTCTAATGCGCCATTCAGATAACCATTTTTGCAATTGTCCAATGCGATAATGGGCATGGGAGCCATCTAAAAGGATGACAGACCAATACTTTCTGTGTTCGAATATTATCCGGATTTCAAAGGGGAATTGGTTGACTTGTTTAATGGTACCATTCATTAAATCCAAATTGGTGATCCGGAATGAGTTTGCGTTCTGTTAAATGTCGCATAATGCTTTAAACAAACAATTTTTCTAAGAGCTTTAAAGGCATTTAAGGAGGCTAATATGTCATTGGCATTTGAAATTTGGTGCTAAGCGTCAACGTTGGCATTTTCTGTATCTGTCATAATGGTTTGGCATCGGTGTTTCACCTGAAATCACTGGGCTTATTTTACCCACTAACCAAAATGACTTCCTTGATGGCTTAGCCGACTCTGCCGTTTTCCAACTTAACCCTATAAGGAACTCCCGTGGCAGGTCGCTTGACCTAATTTTCTCTAACACTACCTCCTCTGCCACAATAGCAAGGTTTCCTCCCTTATCTACTCCTGAGGACTCTCACCACCCAACACTCTTAGTCTCGCTAATTATTGACTCTCCTGAAGTCCCCCCCAATAACAGCGAGCAGCCTCGTCAAAAATGCTTTAAAAAAACCAACTACTGTGACCTAAGAAATTACCTGACTAATATAGACTGGAGTTATCTATCTAGTTTCAGCAATATCGAGGAAGCTACAGACTCTTTTTATGAAGTAATTCATAACGCCTTAAATAAATCTGTCCCTGAAACGTTAACTCCATCAACGTCTAAACCTCCATGGTTTAATAAGCACCTCTCTCTCCTAAAACATAGGAAATCTAGAGCCTACAAAAAGTCATTAAAGTCTCCAACCTCGATACATCTTTCTAATTACCTTCTAATCCGCAACCAGTTTGTTGACCTTAACAATAAACTATATAAAAATTATATTTCTAAATGCAAACTCAATTTTCGCAACGATCCAAGCTCTTTTTACTCTTTTGTAAACTCTAAACGCAAATCCAATCTTTTCCCCCCTTCCCTCTCATATAATAATATCTCGGCATTTCTAATCTATTTGCGTCATTTTTTCAGTCAACCTACTCATCTAACTCATTTGATCCCTCCTCTAACTATCCATATAATTTACCCTACATAAACAACATTTCCCTTTCTAAATTCCACTGTCATGATGTGTTTACGGCTCTTTCATCAATTAAAATCTCTTTTTCACCAGGCCCAGACAACGTACCTAGCTGCATCCTCAGAAGGTGCTCCGATCTTCTCACCCTACCTCTTACCATTCTATTTAACCTATCCTTGGAGCAAACTTCCCTACCTAAATTATGGAATGAATCATACCTAATACCAATTCATAAAAAAGGCTCTAAGGCTTCCATTGAGCACTACCGCGGCATTGCTAAGCTTTCTGCGATTCCCAAACTCCTTGAGAAACTTATCACATCGCAGCTTCAACATGCATGCAAGAGCATAATCTCACCTGCACAGCATGGCTTTGTCAAGCTTCGCTCGACAACAACTAATCTACTTGAATTTTCGTCGAAAATCAACCAAGGTTTTCAACATCGCTTGCAAACTGATGTAATTTACACTGACTTCAGCAAAGCATTTGATTCAGTTAATCATCAGGTTTTGCTACGGAAACTCTCCCTTATTGGTTTTCCACCAAATATCCAGATGTGGGTTGCTTCCTACCTTTCAGATCGAACCCAGCGTGTCCTATTTAAATCTACCAAGTCGAAGGTCATCCATGTCTCATCGGGTGTCCCTCAGGGTAGTCATCTAGGACCACTGTTGTTTATACTCTTTGTGAACGATCTTCCTAATGTGATTAGTTATGCCTCTACGCTTATGTATGCTGATGATGTCAAGTTATGCTATTCCTTCTCGGACATTTCCTGCATAGGCATCTGCAATTAGACCTTGACGAACTCTATTTGTGGTGCTCAATTAATCTTCTGTTCCTAAACTGCTCTAAATGCAAACTTATGACATTCCATCGCAGTGTGCCGCTTATCATATCTTACTCTCTCGGAAATCACGTCCTTGATCGTGTTTCCACAATCAATGATCTTGGAGTTCTTTTTGATCATAAACTTAAGTTTAATGATCAAATTTCTGTGACAGTGAATAAAGCCAGAGGTATGTTAGCCTTTATTAAGCGATGGTCAAAAGAATTTAACGATCCTTTCACCACCAAATCCCTGTATATCACCCTAGTTGGTCCCATCCTCGAATATTGCTCGTGTGTTTGGAGTCCTCAATACTCCTCTCACCAAAATAGTATTGAGTCGGTGCAAAAGCAGTTTCTGCTATTTGCATTAAAAAACCTGAACTGGGATCCTGATAATCGTCTCCCGCCGTACCGTTGCAGGCTTAAATTGTTAAAGTTACCTCCATTGAAGGAGCGCCGAACCTGTGCTGGGGTCACGTTTCTACACATGCTGATCCATGGCATGGTTGACTCTAAACACCTGCTAAGCCAACTATATTTTTCCATCCCTAATAGGAAAACTAGGTCCGTCCGACCATTATGGCTACCTATCTGCAAATCTAACTTCGCTGAACACGACCCCTTTCGCACTATTTGTAAGAACTATAACCTTTTATCACATACTCTATCCCCTGAACTCTCTCTTAATGTAAATAAACTTAAAATCATAGAATACCTCCTAGAATAGTTATAGTGTAGTTATATTTATATTTTTTATCCATATTTAGCAGATCTTTGTTAAATTGTTGTTTAAATAAATTATATTGGGATGAAATTTTTCGTATTTTATAGTTACCTGCTTTTCGGGCTTAGGAGGCGAGATCCCAAATGAGTTTGCGTTCTCCTAGTGAATCGGAAATGCATACATTTGTTTTCGGTGACGTGAAATCGTGGATGGCACTAAACAGCGGCTTGTGAGGTCTTATCACAGTTTCTATGTATTTGAGTGTATATATTTCAGTGACATTACATTAGTTTATGAAAACATCGCTTATTTTCAAGCAAGAACTTTTGTTTGCAAACTTTCAGGCCAGTATTGTTTCAGGTTAGGATTCTACTCTCTTCAGGCATTTCTGCAACCTCATTAGATTCTCTGTGGTCGCTAAATCCGTGTTCATGCTTCTGATGATTGATTCTTCGGGATTGCCGAACGAAATATGTGGCGATTGTAATCTATTGATTTGCATGCCGAGATAATCGCTTGGCAACAGGTTAAGCTTATCAGAGCTTTTTGTATTGCATGGTCCAAAATTTACATGGGTTGAGCTAAACATTAAGCGCTTATCTCTAAAACGATATTTTTTTTTTGTATATTGAAGATTTTTCTAAAAAGCTTCTCAGTGCTAAATAGATGAATATTTTCATACTCCGAGGAACCCCTTGTAGAGTTTCTGAATATAGTCTACTAATGTCCGATATGTAATTTAAATTGTGATGTTTAGTTTTTTTCAATATTGATTACCTTAGTGCTTCATGACATTGCAGTCAATTTTTCATTACATTAAGATTATTAATGTCCCATGACCCACCCAGGATTCTTGGGAGTTCAGACAACAATAACCTCAGGCAACAATTACCATGTGGCCCAAGTGACGTCATCATTTTGCAGCACTGGGGGAAAACTCCATCTTCGTAACTATTAGCAATTTTATCTTTTGAAGTATTTAATACTTAGTTCTTGATTCTAAAACAGCTTGGTTTATTCCTAGTATTGGTCCGTGTGCCAATCCGTCCGCTCCGGTGGTCCGTGGTTATTACTTCAGATTTTGTCTTAATAAGTCTCTAAAAAGTGTTATAAGTTATATACGTTGCGAATTATGTTTCTATATGGTTGAATAAAGACACGAACGAATTTATAAAGAAGAGAAGAAACTAGTAAAAGGGAAAATACAAAATGACTAGCTTGCGACTCGAATCTTTCCTCCTTTTTTTTGATCTTCCTGGGAAGCTTCTCGTCGCTTGTCGAAAGTTTGTGATCGCTTAGCTGATCGGATTTATGTAGGCAATTTAATGTTTAAGTTTAATGACGGAACAACTCCGCTTGCTGAGATGTTTACCAAATATTTGTTACGTTTTACGTCCAATATTGCCAGCTATACTATAGGCCTTGTGGGTAGTCCAAATACTGCGCATCCTATCACGCTGCGTTTCTGGCACTCCTTTGCTACCTGTAATTCGTTGATTATCCCTTTCTTTCATAACTTATTGTTTCGTGTCTCGTCTACTAGGATTACGACATCACCTATTTTAAGCGGGTTGTCTATACCATTTACGCGTATGGTACGCTAGGTATATACTCCCTCAGCTATCTCTTGCAGAATCTAACTGCAATCTGACCTGCAATTCGAAAACTCTTACAAAGTTGAATACCGATGTTGTCATCATTATTTATACCCATGGAACTTTCAACTTTATGTGTACGGCGTGTAGCACGTGAAAATTACTCTCCCTCGCTTCTCACGGCGTCGTGCTACGATGACTTCGACCGGGCCAAAAAAGTGGATTCCGGAGTTCGTAAACGACAGCTCCTTTATCGCCAATAATTTCAGGGGTACACTAGGTGTCTCCGGGTGTTCCGGTGCCGCTTATTTTTTTCAGCATTGCTGGAGATACAATAAAGTTGTCGCATTTAGTTGACTACAACTTCACTCATTTGGTGGTGGATTTTGCGGTCGAAGTAGTTGATTAGACTATTTGTAATTTTGTAAAATTTTGGGGAGAATGACTTGTCTTCTCACGATATAGGTAGGCCTTCAATTCGGTTGTTTTGTCACCGTATCCGCATCGTCTAGATAAGGTCGCGCCTTTCCAAAGCAGTGCAATCTACTCCTGGTATGTGTATTCTTGAACTGTTCTGTAAAGAATATTAGTTATGTCGTCGAGGTTTCCAAGTCTCGAAGCTATTCTTGCCTCCTTAGATATCAGTTTTTGATTTCAGAAATATCCCAGAATAATTTTGGACCCTGGATCTCTTTAAATCAGAGCTCGCAAATAACAGATGACCGTGTTTCGTTTTGGGGTCTGCTCTCTCACAACCGAAAAACACGATGCACGTGTGCTCTCGCTCTGAACAGAACTTTTCGTTTCTCTGTGTTTTGGTTTTCGGTTAACTGCTCTCAGTTGCGTGGTTCTTGATATGCTCACTGAACAACAACTCAGAGAGAGCAATCCAACTGAATGCTCGCTCTTTGAGGGTCAGCAGATGAGCGAAAAAACGAAAGGCTTATCGTAAACAGTCTTTTGATTTCAGTGCCTTTTAAACAAAGCTTAGGAAAAATTTTAACATATGTATTTATTAGATGCTGTATCATGCCTAAAGTCTTGATGACGATCTCAGCTTTAGACATAGTAGATTGTATCATTTGTAAATTTACGCCCAAAATAGCCTTATCCATTCTTGTAGCAACATATATTTTCAGTGATACAAGATTTCCCTTTACAAGCGCTTTTATATTTTCTTTAATGGTCTGCTCTTTGACAGTCACATATTCCATAGCATTTCGAGAACTTATGGGATTCAAAGCGCGTTATAAATTGGGTTTTATATCTGTCGAAACCCTTCGCTATCAAGAAATAAAAAAGGCTTTCCATCGGTGGTCACAATCTTTATAATCGAATAGACGATTTTTTTTTTTCATATTCTGTTGAATTTCGTCGTCGTCAATCTTGAATTCATTAAATAGTTCCGTATGTTTTGCAATTAAATCATTCGCATATACACACACTTATACAAATGCAAATGACTTGTATTTTTTTCGCTCGTTGCAAAACGGTCAGTGAAAGAGCAGAACAAAAGGGAAACACGAAATTGGTTTTTGGTTGAGCACAGACCGTTCGTTCAATAGACACTGGTGAACGGCTCTTGTCTGACTTTTTGCGCAAGTGGTGCGCAAAGAACTGTTTTTTGGTGACTGCAAGAAACGGTCAACTGTTATTTGCGAGCTCTGCTTTAAATGTCTCCGCCGTCTAAGAAGGCAAAGTGCGTCTAAAGGACCAGCGAAACGGAGCTTCTCTGCCAGGTTTGACTCGAGCAAAGTGCAGGCTGAGCCTTCGTCAATCAATGCAAATGTCTGTTGCGTTCCATTCGATTCTTACGCGGCATGAACCTATCTAAGTAGGGCTGCTCCACTCAACACGTTGTGCTGAACTAATGAATTATCGTTCGTGTTATTTACTCTCCTCGGGGCTTTTCTTCAGGTGTTCTGATGCAGAGGAGGGTGATGTTTTCTAGTGGATCCGTTCAGCGCGCACAGTGTCTTATGTAGTGTCTGCCAAGGCATCTCCGGCAAACCTTATTTTGTTTACCAAGCTCTTGCCTCACTCAAAGGTTTAGTCGTTTAAACTCGTCAGTCCTTTAATTTTTACGATCGATCACATTTCCGGAAATCTTATTGGTGGCAGGTATTGGTGGTCGTTGCGCACCATAAGTCTGACCTTATAATTTCTACCTTTAACTTTATACTCATTTCAAGTAGTCACTGGCATCACTGAACTCGCGTACAACTCTATTCTAAATAGCCATTCATAAAAAACAGCGATACTTGCAGCTGGAAATTCTTTTGTCATTTTTCGTTCGTATTTCATCCATGGAGCATACGCAGTGTTTCAATTGCCTTAACCACTGTTGCAGGTGTCATTACTCTTCTTGTACAGCCTCCATTGTAGGTGGGAGTCCGTACGTTCTTTAAATATAAACAATATCCTAGATTTTATGTTATGTTTATTACTTCAAGTGTTGTCTTTACGAGTAGTTACAAACTATTGTAGCTTTTTTATGTACTAAAGTTATTGCTCTGTATGTTTCAATTTACTAAAGAGTTGTTAAATATAACAGAGAATCCATAAAAAAAGTATAAAAAAAAAATCTAAAAAATTTGTACGCGTCTCCTGATTAGCTTGCGACTTGACCTTATCTTCTCCTTTTCGATCTGCCATTAACCCTGAGAATCTTAACATTGCTGACCTGTATATGATTAGCGATCGGTTTCGTCTTGCCAATCAGTTTAGTGACGTAACAGTCATAATAAAAAAAAATTGGAAAATTATACAAAATGACTTCCATTGTATGGTGACGGAAATATCGTCAACAGACGACGCTAAATTCATTGTTTCATAAATATCAAAAGAATTATATAGTTCAGGCTTTAATTTACGAAAGTGGGTTTCAATTAACTCAAAAATAATAGATGAGTGCATAAAAAGCTTTGGGATACAATGGAACCTTAGTAAGAGTGATTTTAAATTCACAGTAAGATACTTAAATTCAAAAATTTATCTTGCCCACATGGTCTAAAATATTTGACCCGTTAGATTGGTTAGCACCAATAACAATCACTAAAAAAATGTTATGCATAAATTATGGCTAGCCGTAACCAATTGGGATGAAGAATTAGTTGACCACTATAGCAAATAATGGGTGGCATATTTGTCAGAGTTAGTGGGGTTGGGAAAAATAGAGTGTCCAGATGAGTTGCAGACGCTTTTGAAAAGGCATATGCGGCAGTAATATGTATATGCGAAAGTGGGAACGAACTCTACTATAATAGTCAGTAAAATTAGAGTAAATTTAATAAAGAATAGAAAAACGATTTCCATATTAGAGGTATGCGCAGCACACCAGCTTAGTAAGTTAATGATGCGCATAAGAGAAGCTATGCAAAATTATAAAGTCGAACTTTATGCGTGGAGTAATTTCACAATACCGCTAGCATGGATTAAAAATGGTTTAAATAAGATGAAATTTATTTGGTTTAGAACAGATGAATTTCAAAAGTTAAAGGGCACTTAATGAAATCATACTAAATCCGAAGATAATCCTGCAGACTAAGCGTCAAGAGGAAATAACAGAAGTCAGTTGGTGAATTGCGATCTTTGGTGGAAAGGTCCAAAATGGTTGGCTGAGGCCAAACATCAATGGCCGCAACAGTCAACTGTGTCAGAAACATTGGTATTAAATTTCTAAGACTAAATCAAAGAATACGCGATCCACAAATTGATACATAAACTCTCTTGCTTGCATAAATTAATACGTGTAATGGTTTAGAACAAAAACAATAAAACATGCTAACCTAAAGCATATGCATATGCGGTAGTAGTATATGTGAAAGTGGGACCGATCGTAAACATAATAAAGTAAATCCAACAATAAATAGAAAAACGATTCCCAAAATATCATTATGCGCAGCACACCTGCTCAGTAGGTGATGCGCATATGGTAAGAGAACCTGTGCATATATGCATATGCGGTAGTAGTATATGCGAAAGTGGGACCGATCGTAAACATAATAGAGTAAATCCAATAATAAATAGGAAAACGATTCCCAAAATATCATTATGTACAGCACACATGCTCAGTAGGTGATGCGCATAAGAGAACCTGTGCAAAACTATAACGTAGGACTTTATACATGGAATGATTCGACGATAACGCTACATTGGATTAGAAATGGTTTAAATAAGATGTGATTTATTAGGTGTAGCACACACGAAATTCGAAAATTAAAGGATACTGAATGGAATCATTTTGAATCCAAAATGTCGTTCCCATTTCTAAATACAGGTATTGAAGGCCATCCATTTCGACGTGGTCAGCGATCTAACATCTAAAACGTTTATGAGTGCATTACGCGTATTTTTCCATAACTAACTATTTTTGTTTATTTTTTTAGTTTAAGTGGCTTTTTGCTAATAAATCAAAGAATATTTAGCGAAGTGATTAATACAATAAATCGGCTGCGATCGGCATTTCGGCTCTTCTTTCTAGTTTCGTTTCATGTTTGTTTCATTTTTTATAAATTAAGAAAATACGAACTTGAGAAAAAATTAAACTATTATTTTTCTCACTAGGATTACCGCAGTATGTGGAGATTTTTATATTGGAGGCCGCCAGTTTATTTCATTAAGCGATCTTGTTGGCTATTATACATCGTGTAGTGATTTACTAAAACGTGAAAGGTTGGTTATACCTGTAGCGCCGCCAGAACCAGTTAATGATAAAAAGCGTGTTGTAGCAATTTTGCCTTACACAAAAATGCCAGAGACCGATGAATTGAGCTTTCAAAAAGGAGATATATTCTTTGTACACAATGATATGGGCGATGGATGGTTATGGGTAACAGCTCACCGTACTGGAGAACAGGGAATGATTTTCCGAGAACTTGTGGATGATTTAGATGTTTCAATCGATCCAAATACAGTCTTTCCCTGGTTTCATCCAAACTGTACAAAAAACGAAGCTGTGGATATGTTGGTAAAAGGTATGTTAAAAATTTGTATTCCATAGCTATACAAGAAATCTCATTATCATTTCTCAAAATCATTTAAAATGATTTTTTATACTATTTATAAACGAATATCCTATATGCTCAGGGATATGAATGCGGACCTTTGCCATTCGGATTAAGTTTTATTTGTAATTTCCAATTTTAAACATGTAAATTTTCATCCTCAACAATGAAAATAAATAGAAATGCAACGGCATAATAAATTTTATAACTTCTCTAAAAGAATTCGATTTGTCTGATTTTTTTTTGGCCCCAAAAATAATTATGTATGAAAACTGTTAAAATAGTTAAGCCTTAAAATATTTTTCGTTATTTTTTATTTTTGGCTTGCTATGTAGTATTGAAGTATTAAAGAAGTATTGTAAAAAAAATTTCGAAGGCTGTAGTACTTCATTGGCGTAACAGCACTTTGTAAATGAAAAATGGACGTTCCAACAAGACTCTGCTGCAGCTCACAGGCCAATGAAGGTCCAGGATTGGTGTATCGCTCATTTTCCTAAATTCATCATGCTTATACTCAATCCATTGGACAACAGAATATGGTCGATTCGAGGTCAGGGCGGGTCTGTCAGGAGGTTTGTGCTATCCGTCACTTTGACGTCATTGAAGCCAATTCATAACAATATTTCCCTCCAAAGGGCAGTCCATGTATACGAAGGTAGTCCGATAAGTGCTTAGCCTCACCGTCTGATGGCGCCAGTATTGCAAGAGTAATTTATTATCTAGTGGTACATTCTCGTAGACGGCTACTGTCGATATTTCAACCGGACTCGTAGTTTTGTTTTAACCGCGTGTGAAAGCGGGAGTGTTCGCGGATTTTAGAAAAATATAAAAAGAGCAATATCGGTCGGTGATTCGATTCTTGTTTCTGGAAAGCAATAAAACCAAAGAGCGTTTGGATGCTGTGTACGGTGACTCTTCTGCTTGGCGACCATCAAAAAATGGTTTAACGATGAGCCACGTCCGGGTGCCCCGAAAACAGTTACCACGGAGAATAACGTAACAAAAATCCACGATCTCGTATTGGCAGACCGCCGATTGAAGGTGCGAAAGATAGCTGGGACAGTACGCATTTTAAAAGATCGTGTGGGTTATATCTTGCATAAAATTTGGGCATGAGAAAGTTGTCAGCACTACAGGGCAGTACTACGCCGAGTTATTGGGCCGATTCGACACGGAAATAAAGAAAAAATGGCGCCACTTAGCAAAGAAAAAAGTGCTCTTCCTTCATGATAACGCACCGGCTCACAAGTCTGCCCTCACCAACGCCAAATTGGTCGAATTGGCCCATCCAGATTTGGCCCCGTGCGACTTCTTCCAGGAACTTCAGTCGAATGAGGAGATCATCGCCGCCACGGAGCGCATTTTGCAGACCTCTAGAAAACGTATTTTTCATACGGGTTAAAGAAATTGGAGCATCGCTGGGTCAAGTGTATCTAGCTAAAAGGAGACCATGTGGAAAAATAAAACACCACTTTTCCACAATTTTTTTTTTCTTTGTAGGCTAAGTACTTTTGGACCACCCTCGTATATAGTTTACGCAATTTTTCTACGTCGATGGAGCCGTTGCGGTAGGCTCGATTGTTGTCCAACGCAGAAATTCTTATGCGCTTCCTGTTTAAATTGTGTCAGGGCCGCCCTTAGTCTTTGGACGTTTGAAGAAGGTCTTGAACTTGAACCGCCTACGTACTGACATCTCTTGTGTGCCATTTAGCCAGCTTTTATTCTTAGGCTAGTAATTGTGGGTGCATTTAATTTACCAGAACTAGGTTAAGTTCGTTAAACCCTTCAACACTACGGGCAGGTTGACAAGAACAGTTGACAGTAATTTCAAAGCTTTTTAAAAATTTATTTTCCCACATTTACGACACCTCTGCGGCTTAATTATTATCTATGAGCGTCGCTTATGTTCGCGCGGCTCCCACTGCATAACGTACAGCCCACCTCCCGCCCAACCGACCGAGGGGCGCTGCCGTTTATCGTACGGCTCGGATCGCGGGGATAGACCCGAGAGAATAAAGTTTAGAAAAGATTACGAGAAAAAAGTAAAGTTCGTTTGTTGCTCAGAAAGGTAGGTGAGAAGTGAGGATTTGATAGAAGTGGACGTGCAGAGAAGTAATAGAGTATAAGTCATTGTAGTCAGAACATAAAACCCTGAAAGGCTCATGCTGGGCATATGTAGATCTACAACAACTTAGGAATAGGGGACTAAAATGTCTAGTACGTCTATTTGGAATGTTAAATGTTAGTCGTGTTAGTAGATGCTGGCTGTCTACATTACCATTAATAAGGTTATAAAGGAAAACGACCCCCAGTATCTTTCTACGATTGGTTAGGGAAGGTAAATTAATTAGAAGGAGTCTGTTAGAGTAAGATGGGAGGTGAAGATTTGCATCCCAGTTGAGTCCCCTAAGAGCAAACATCAAGAAATTCTTTTGAACGGATTCAATGCGATCTTGATGAACCCCATACTGAGGGCTCCAGACGCATGACCCGTACTCCAGAATTGGACGTACTAAAGACACGTATAAAGTTTTAGTAATATAAAATGTCATTAAATTCCTTAGACCATCTTTTAATGAAGCCAAGCACACCCATGGCTTTATTAACTATCGTAGAAATATGGTTGGAAAAATTAAGTTTAATGTCTAATAGGACACCAAGATCGTTAACCTGGGTTAATCTATCTAAGGAAATTCCATAGAGAAAGTATGTCGCCTGGTTAGGGCACGAACGATAGAAAGACATACGCTTACATTTTGACTCATTAAGATTTAAGAGATTGGTGGAACACCAATTTTGAAAATTGTCCAAATCCGACTGAAGTTTATATTGGGCAGAAGGGGATTTGTATTGAAGACAAAGCTTAACGTCGTCTGCATACATAAGAACCAGAGAGTTCTTAATAGCAGGGGGTAGGTCGTTAATAAAGATAGTGAAAAGTAGCGGCCCAAGATGGCTTCCTTGGGGGACTCCCGATGTAGCACTAACAAGGCGAGAGTGTACATCCCTAAAAAGAACACGTTTGGTTCTCCCAGCTAAGTAGCTAGAAATCCACATGAGAAGGTCTGAGGGAAATCCTAGGATACTAAGTTTACTCAAAAGGAGTGAGTGGTTGATAGAGTCAAATGCTTTACTAAAGTCTGTGTAGATGACATCTGTTTGAAGACCTTACGGAAGCCATCTGTAATAAAGGAAGTCAGCTCCAAGAGGTTTGTGGTGGTGGAGCGACGCTTTATGAAACCATGTTGGCATAAAGAAATAATTGAACTGCAGAGATGTTGAAGATGTGTGACAATTAAGAAATTCCTCTATAGCTTGCAGCATCCGATTTTTTCCTTTTTTGTGTAGGGGAATTAAGAAGGATTCCTTTGACATGTGGCGAAAAATCGAAGTTTCCAGAGACATGGAGACAAGTATAAGAAGAGGCCTGCACAATGGATTAGCGCAGTTTTTCAGTACACAGCCAGGAACATCATCAGGACCTTGCGAATAGACTGGTTTCACCTTCACAAGATCCGATAACTGCTTTCGTAGAAAGTTGGTCTAAAAATAAGATTGGCTGATTGAATGTTGTATGAATAAGGCTGATCCATAATTGTAGGAAGTAAATACGTTGTTTGATAGAAAGTTGCGAATAGATCGTCAATGCCCTGATCAGTAGTCGCAGATACATTTTCAAACGAAATTAGGGGGGGAGAAGATACCTGCTTACGCTTAGTGTTAACAAAATTATAAAACTGCTTCGGATCCTATGTAAACTGGATCCGACAGCGGTATATATAAGTCTTATAATACTCAGCGTTATGCACGGTAAAATTTGACCGAGCTACTAAGTATCTTGAGAAAGTTACATTACAGCCAGTTTTCTTATGTCTCTTAAGGAGTCTATTTTTAATGTATTTTAAATTTTTAAGGCTCCTTGTAAACCAAGGCGGGTCAGTCGAGGCGGATGGATACTTCCATGGCACGCAAGAGTCGAAGAAAGCGTTAAGCGTTTTGTAGAATGTTTCTAAAGCGACATAAATATCGGTGCATTCCCAGAGATCGGACCAATCAAATGTATAAATTAAATTGCTTAGTCTCTGAAAATCAGCCTTGCGAAAGCAGCGAGTTTTATGAACTCCTTGGCGAGACTGAAGGTTGCTAGCAGTAAGGGTTTCAATCGACACCTCAAGCGTTGGGTGGTAAGGATCTTCCGGGAACGAAAGTGGCATGGCTCTGGAAACGGTTATTCCATCTGGGTCAGAAACGAAACATAGATCTAGAAGCCGACCTAAAGAATTCCTTACGTGGTTTATTTGACCAAGGGATATGTCGAACATACCCTCAGTAAAATCATGATGTGTTGAGTGTGTTAAAGATGATGAATTCTCGATGTTTTACCAGATAAGTTCAGGTAAATTATAGTCTCCTGGAGTCACTAGAAGGTCACTGTCGGACATGCGGTTAGAAACCAGCTGAATGGCAGATAAGTGGTGCCAGTATGTAGGTGGTTCTGAAGAAGGTGGTAAATATGAGCATGTGATGAACAGTGATTGAAGCGACATAGTGATTTTCACACATAAGAATTCAAGATCACCAGGATTCGGTAACTTAACCTCTTCAGAAGCGAAGTCGGAGTCCACAGAGATTAGGACTCCTCCTCCCCTTCGTAGTGGTCGGTCCCGTCTGTAAGTGATGTACCTGTCTGGTAAAATTTCGGAGCTAAAAATCTCCGGCTTTAACCAGGTCTTTGTGAAGACTACAATCTGGGATGCAAAAGATGAACTATCAGAATACAGTTTAGGGAGCTTACTCCGAAGCCCCCTAGTATTTTGATAGGTAAGAGTGATAGATGTTGTTAGTTTTAATTTAAACACACCAAATACGGTACCGCGCAGACGCGAGTGTGAATGGAATCCTTTTAAGTATTAGATTTAAATAATTAATTTCTTAACAAACGCCGGTTTTTCTTTTGCAAGAAAATAATAAAAAATCGAATGATCGCAAGAAAAAAAACACGTCCGTTCGCTATGAAAGTGAAGTGTTAATTGATCCAACACAACCTTGTGGAGCTGACGTCTTTAATAACAGTTGACTTCCAAAATGGCCCTCAACCAGATGTTACTACACTTACTTTATCAAATCATTTGAATTTGTTATTGACTATCTCCTTTTTATTAAACTCAGTTTTTTGGGATTTCTCATGTGGACTTCCAGCTGATTTGCACCCAAAAATGTGCACTTATGCATTGAATGACCCTTATATAAATTTAAGCCGTCATATACTGAAGTTAGGGTCATGCATATGGAGTCCATAATACAATGCTGTACAAAAAAACTTCTTCATATTCGATTTTAGAGCATATTCGATTTTACTCATCATTAACTTACCATTTCTAACAACCCGTAGAAGGTGGCGTTTTTCTACATAATCTCATTAATGGTGAAGTTGGCAGCCAGTAACTACTAAAATACTTTAAATTTAACATTCCTAATAGTTGGAATAGAAGTTTAAGTAATCTGTTCCTTTGCCCAGCATGACCCTTTTTGGGGTACTTTGATCAGGCTATAATAGCCTTTATAGCATGACTTCATTTTGCAGATTCTCTCCTATGAAATCGTCAATTCTCACTTACCTTCGGAGGTAACATAGTTTTTTTCTATGTATAGATTTTTGTACTTTACTCTTTTGGGCTAGAGATTAGCTTTACACAACGTAGCGGCAGCCGAAGGTGAAAAAAAATTAACCTTCTAACCAATTATTAAATCACAATTACAACCGTTCAGGCCGATCTGAACGTACAGCATCTAGCTCTGGGGAACGGCCAGTAAATCGAACATCGAAATAATACAAAGGTTTCAAAACAAGGCGCCACCGGGGACCACCTCCTGCACGTCAACGCCACCATCTACAAGGTTCTAGGGTTTCCTTGGGTCAGGGAAGAGGTAAAGAAGAGCAGTGAGAGATATATTAAGAAGCTTCATAGGCATCCCAACATAATGGCCATCTCCCTATTGGATAACAGCGAGCAACGCCGAAGACTGCGCAGGACTCATCGTCTGGATCTGGCACCAGAGTGCCGTTAGGGAGGGAATAGAAAATAAAACTTAATTTACTCGTTAAGTGCCATGTCCTATAATTTATTGGTTATCTATAATGGATAGATTTAAATAAATAAATAAAAATAATAGAGATAAAAAAAAAATTATAAATAAAATTTGATTTCTATGGATATACCTGTATGTCCCAAATTGTTCGGACAATAAAAGTTTTGGGGATTTTCTAGTTTGATTGACAATATCTATTTTGTTTCGCTCCAAATAGCGTTTAAATTACAATTTTTGTTTTTATTTTATTTTGTTTATTGTCTATGATAATTTACAGTAAAGTTAAATTAAATCTTTCAGTCTTGTATAGGAGATAGGTAGGGTATCGGAAGTTGTTTTACGTTATTGAATTTCATTTTGAAATTTTTGTTTACTTCTAAGGCAACGGCATAATCTTGTGCCGATCGAATTTTTAGAAATAATATACCAAAACTAAAGGAAAGTTTTCACAGCAAGACTGGGGTTACTCACGGACTTAAAAAACTGTCTTTATTCTTTTTCAACGCCTTCCACGTGCATCGTGTTTTTCGGTTGTGTTAGAGAGCATACCGCAAAACGAAAAACGGTCAACTGTTATTTGGGAGCTCTGATAAATAGACTCATTAATAACGGAGTTATTTTTGATAGGGTCGGTAAATCGTCTACTTTTTGCCAATTCCACTCTACCGTTAGATCTGCACTCTCCTGGATTTTAGTATCCACTAAACACTATGTGCTCTTTTCTTAAACCATAAAAACCTTTCTTTTCTTAAACCATAGAACCATAAAACTGAGAGCAGTTAACCGAAAACCAAAACACAGTGAAACGAAAGGTTCTGTTCAGAGCGAGAGCACACGTGCATCGTGTTTTTCGGTTGTGTTAGAGAGCATACCGCAAAACGAAAAACGGTCAACTGTTATTTGGGAGCTCTGATAAATAGACTCATTAATAACGGAGGTATTTTTGATAGGGTCGGTAAATCGTCTACTTTTTGCCAATTCCACTCTACCGTTAGATCTGCACTCTCCTGGATTTTAGTATCCACTAAACACTATGTGCTCTTTTCTTTCCAAGATATCTGAACTACATTTGTTTGAAAACCTTCAGTTCTTATTAAATCTATTCTGCTCCGATACATTTTTAATTTTTTAATCCGTAATAAAAAGGTTTTAACTGGGTTTCTTTATACATGTCGCATAAGTACAGGGTGCTGCATCTTTGATGTCGGTATGTAAACATTAAGTAACTTTGAGAAAAAAACCCGATTTATATAAATGATGTATTTTTTTCATTTTGGAATAGTTTAAAAAGAACAATCAATCATGTGGCTACCTCTATTAGCATTTAAAAAATTAGTCCTTTTTATACCCTTAAAAAAGGGTATTATAATTTTGTCCAGAAATGTGTAACGCATTAAAGGAAGCATCTCCGACCCCACAAAGTATATATATTCTTGATCAGCATCAACAGCCGAGTCGATATAGCCATGTCCGTCTGTCCGTCTGTTTCTATGCAAAAAATAAGCTGAAATAAATCTAGCGTTTTGAAAATTCTACCAGATCATTATTTTTGTTGCACGCAGATCAAGTTTAAGAATCGGTCGGATCGGACCACTATATCATATAGCTGCCATACAAACGACCGATATGAAAACAAGTCTTTGTATGGGAAACTTTTTTGTTTTCCAACCTATTGCAACTGAATTTAACATTTATTCATGTGACACAGTCATACATGATTTGTGAAAGTTTGGTCCGGATCAGACCACTATATCATATAGCTGCCATACAAACGACCGATATGAAAACAAGTCTTTGTATGGAAAACTTTTTTGTTTTCCAAGCTATTGCAACCGAATTCAATATTTATTAATTTGACATAGCCATACATAATTTTTAAAAGTTTGATCCGGATCGGATCACTATATCATATAGCTGCCATACAAACGACCGATATGAAAACAAGTCTTTGTATGGAAAATTTTTTTGTTTTCCAAGCTATTGCAACCGAATAGAACATTTATTCATTTGACATAGCCATACACGATTTGTGAAAGTTTGGTCCGGATCGGATCACTATATCATATAGCTTCCATACAAACGACCGATATGAAAACAAGTCTCTGTATGAAAAACTTTTTTGTTTTCAAGGGTATACCATCTTCGGAAAGCCGAAGATAACTTTTCTCACTTGTTTCTGTATATGCCACTATCTTTCCGAGCATCTCTGGTGTTATAGCGTCGATTTCAGCACGAATGTTTTCCTTGGGCTCATCAATGGCTTGAGGCTGTTCCGTTGCAGTGTGGCATGGTGCACCGTCTTGTTGAAACCCGTAACTATATAGACCTTTTTCACGCTTTTGCATGCACCGATATCGATTTCCATTGACTGTTTCGTGTTCTTTAAAATAATATGGCCCAATGATAGTTTTTACACAAATCCGGATCCAAACAGTTATTTTGTCAATCATTCAAGCGATTTTTTGGCCTTATTCCAAGTGATGTGGACAATCTGCCGGCAATATTGTACTGAATTGACGATTCCAAAACATATCTGATGCAATTGATCGGTTGGTAAATGTGAAAGTAATTTAGCGCTTACATACCGACATAAAAGATGGAACACCCTGTATTCCTGTACTTGTTGGCATCTAGCTATGTTATGGCATTATGTCTACCTAACTTTTCTGCTTTAAATTTTATAGCATGCTATCGAAGTGATTTTTAGTGAAACACTAATGGTCTATCGGCCTTCATTTTACTACTATTTTGTGATTTTACAACCTTGGTTTTTAAATGTAGATAATTCTTTCTGTAGAATGTAGAAAGTTCTTTGTCATTTTCTTCAATACTATCTGTCATTAGAATCCCGTCAACTAGCCTTGTTATTTCTACATGATTATCAGGACTGCCCTTTCTTTACACAACATTTGCTGTTTCTAATCTATCTTTCTTTTTTTTTAACTTAATTATGTAATTCTTTTTAATCCAAATGATCTGTGTACATATATGGTATACTAAAATTAAAAGGAATTGCCGCCGATGCTGCCGTAAACTCTGCTGCTTAGTTTGCTAATGTCAGCGTTGCTTATGTTGTAGCTTATGCACCTTTTTTTGTATATTTTGTCGCCGATGTTGCTGCTGCTTATTGTTGCTGTAGCCGACCCCCTTTGTAGATGTTGCCGACGACTGTTGCTATTGTAGCCAATGCCTCTTTGTTGTAAGCGGTGCCGACGATGTTTCTTCTGTAGTCGAAGCCTTTTGCACATGTTGCCGATGTTCTCTGTGTACCGTACCTTGTGTGAAAACAACAGAAGGCTATGATATAATTATGGTATTTTTTAATTAGCCTTATTGTAGCTAACCTGGACTGAAATTTCAATGCACATCTGCAGTCACTTACAAGGTGCTAGTTCAATCTGAGTCCCTTACCACAAGGCAGAAAACGTCAGGGTGTCTGGAAAGGACCAATATTAAAAAAAATAATATACCAAAAAACCAAAATAGAGATGTTACTCAAATGAGTTAGGTTTAAAAATGGTTTTATTCATATGATTTCACATCCGAAGAAACATACATAAATAAAAAATAAATAAATCTTAAATAAATAAATCTTACAATACTTATGCACTAACAAAAGTTCTAATCAGCTATTTATGTATTATGCCCACACCAAATTCAATGCTCTGGTATGTGCGTTGGCAACATAAGTGTTTTGTGACCCTTTCACGTGCATGGTGGTGTCACCATACGCATTCATTTATATTTGACTTATATATAAATTAGGTTGGTTCTATGTCCAGAGATCCTTCCGATGGGTGGCTCCGGCAGATAGGGTCCACGTGGATAGCTGATCCCCTGGTCCTGACGTTGGTCAGGCGGAATGTCTCCTTACGCAGATTGTTGGCGGAGGGCGTGACTTTGCCCCCTTTGCTGGACACTGGCCTTCGGGCTCAGCGTGGATGAATTATGTCAATTACGATTTGTTTTACGGCAGAAGCCGGAGCAGCTTGATCTTTATTTGTAAAGTGCTCGCTTAGAACTAAATACAAGTGAAAAGAAAAATATGAATTTACCCTAGCCTCAATGCATCACGCCATAAACCCATGGTCGGCAAGCCGACTCGGCATTTACCGTTCTTAGCGCAGAACGCTGAACTCAGTTGGGGCGCGTCAGCATTGTTTATCCGAAGCTACTTAGTTGCTAGGGTAATTTTAGCCTAAACTTATACTCTGTCAGTTGTTATATTGTGGTTATATTGAGTTTATCGATGGTTTGTTGTATCTCGATGGAGGCTCGCCTTTTCCTTAATGCCAAAAAAAGGATGAGTGAACCAATCAGAGCAATGTTCAAGATTACTCCAGCCGCGAACCAAAGCTTAGGGGAGCCCGCGGCGTCAACCTCGTCTTTGAACCCTTGGATAAAGCGCAGATTGTCGTTCATGCGGTGTAGCAAGGGCATGCTCAATACCGGATCATGGCCGACGATGTTCAGTAGTGGTGAACTTGCTATGCCAGGCTGCTTATCTAATGTTTTTGAAAATTTATGAACTCCGATCCGTTGACGGTAGCTGACCGCTCGAAGGTTATTAGGTGCGTTCCTTTGACGAGAACCTCTGGGCCGCCGTCCGTGCTGACGTGGGCTGTCGCTTTGTTAATGACAACGATGCCGTGGTGCCGAAGGTGTTGTGCGTTGTTTCCGTGCACTCTGTGACCGAAAAGGTGTCATCTTCACATTCCGCCGAAATGTTTTCTTCGGGGCGTAGGATTATTTGATTATGTGATACCGGGTATATGAGGACTTTTTTACATCTGACCTTAACTTTAGGGTAGGCTATTAGTATATGGATAATGTTATCGGACTGGAGAACTCTAATTTTAGCTGCTTCTCATAATCTAACTATTGGAGTGTCTTGTTCAATTAGTGATTTCAGATCGGCATGACTAAGGATAGTGGGATTTATTATGTCAGCCTTAGCCAATGTTATGGTTAGAATTAAATTTTGTATCTCTGTCGTCAGCATTCTATTCCTCGCTAGTAGTGCCTCGTACAGGTGCGGGGTGTCAACCAAATTGTTATTTCGGGCCTTAATAATTTTATTAATGGTGTCGGTTAGCTTGTTTATCTGTTATTGAGTTTCTGAGTTTATTCTGCCTGGAATTTGAATCCACTAGCTGAGCTTCTGTCATCCTCATTTTCAAAAAATCCGGGGCTTCAGGGGTTTCTGCAACCTCTTTAAGGGCTGCCCCAAGAAATCTAAGCTTCTTGCAATTCTGTGGTGTATTTTAAGGACGGACAACAAGGTTCTCAGATGATCTGTATCAACATCTAGTGATTTGCGCATATGCGATTACGGAAAGGACTCGAACAATTTTTCTGTCTCATCTACCATACTAGTGAATTCGGAAAGGTTGCTCACGTGCCTCAAGTAGTCACGTTCAAACACAAGTACATCTCCGTCTATTATCTGAACTATTTTGTTGGGGCCTATTTTGCTTTCTGTAGAAATGAGGGTTTTTCCCTTGGTCATTTTCGGCCCTGCTATGTTTTCCCTGCGGCTCCCTTGAGCGGTTTTGATTCTTTCGGTGCTCATAGATGAGTGCCTTGTCCTCCAAAGCCTTTGCATATGTGGCAGCGAAGGTAGTGCGCTCTATGGTAGCCTCGGATTCCCTAGCCAAAGCTAAAGCTGAGGGCAAATCCTTGGGCTGCGCTGGCAAGACTATGGCCCTCAAGAGTTTTCTAAGGTCTGCAATAAATGCATGGAGAGCATCCTCTCTAACTTCATTATTGAACAGAATAGCACTGTCCGGTTCGTGTGTCATAACGATCTTGTTTGTTATCAACGTTAATCGTTTTTCTACGTCGCCGTAAGACTGCATTAGGCTAAGTTCCCCTTGCCTAACTGTTTCAAGTCCCTGCGTAAGTGCAGTCTAATCGAGCAATAATGGCATCGAAATTTAAGACTGTGTTATGGGCAACTAGTAGCCCTCTGGCCGACCCCCTGATTTTATTCCTGATAATCGACACTGCCTGATAAAGCTCTTCGCTACCATAATACGGTTTGAAGATCTCGTATGCGTCTACGGCTGATTGCCGCCATGACACATAGTCATCTTGTTCTCCCGTAAAATCCGGCATGGTTTTTACGATGTCAAGCTTGACTTCACATCGAATACTTGGGTCCGGTTTTATCCTTTCGTAAGCTTCTACTTGTGGTGGTTTCACGCACAAGCTTTTCATTTGCTGTTTCATCTCATCTAACTGTGCCTGGAATGCCTGTTCCCATCTAACTTCTTGCTGGGCTAAGGCCTGGCTAACGGCTCCAGCTATAACTGCTTCTAAATGGGCAACTTCCATGACTGTTGTGTTATCTGTCTAAGTAGGCTGAAATTGGAAATTGCATTTATGGACCCAAAGGGCAAGTGGGTCCCCAATGAATGCCATGAAGAAGGCAATACTGGATACCAAAATTCCTGTGCCCACCTACAGCGGCAGCTCAAACCGCTTTGGGTTGCTAGCGCAAACCGAGGATCTGAGCGAGCAGCCCAGTACCAGCCATCAAGCAGCTATTGCTGCTGCCAAACGTGATGCAGCCTCATCTGGCATTATCAATGCACCTTCCAAGGCGCAACCTAAACCCCCTCCAATAGTTTTGGAAGGTATTGAAAGCGTACCCCGGCTGATGGACAACATCTCAAAAATCACTGATCTGAGCAGGGTCTCTGCCAAGGCATCGATGGGCGGAGTGCTGAAGCTCTACGCGGCAGAAGCTAGCACCTTCCGCAACATAGCCAGCTGGCGCGAGACCGAAAAGCTTGAGTTTCACTGTTACCACTGAACATTGCTGCTGCGACGAACAACAAGGAGATCCTGGCTCTTAAGGGTTTATGCCACATGAGAGTTGTCATCGAGCCCCTTCGCAAGCGAAATACGACAACCCAATGCCATCGATGCCAGCAATTTGGTCACACGGCCAAATACTGCCGTAAGGCGCACATCTGCCTCAAATGCGCCGGCGAACATTCTGTCAAAGACTGTACGCGACCACGAAGCGAGCTATGCACTTCCTATAACTGTGGTGAACAGCACCCAGCGAATTATTCCGGATGCTCCAAACTCCATGCATTCCTTGGGCGGAAGAAGCAAAGTCGACCTATGCAATATAACAATCGACCTATGTCTCATGCTCCTACTGGATGTATGCCGATTGCACCTCTCCGAAGCGGAGTCTCCTACGCAGATGTAGCTAAAGCATGCATGGGCCCCAAGCAGGATCAGCAACAGATGCCACAGCCCTTCCAGCAGCAACCTAAGACCAGGAAGCACATTCGGCAAAGGAGTCGGTCTAGAGGCGGACATCAGCCCCCTTTGGACAATAACACTTTTAGCATCCTGCAGACGCTAAACGAAAGCATGAACGCTCTGCGCTCTCTTCAGGAACAGCAGATTGAGCAAATGAGGATGATGCTACTACAGCAAGGGCAGATGATCCATCTGCTCACTGCTATACACGCGCAAACAGCGACAAAATGAAGCCGCTACGCATCTTAGTATGGAACGCCAACGGCGTCTCCGCGAAACTGCCCGAAGTTGAATGCTTTGTGCGGCGCTACGATATTGATGTTTTGCTTATCAGTGAAACACATTGCAAATATGCAGTCAAGCCCAATCTGTTTGGTTACGAGGCCTACTGCAAACGACCCGGGTGAGCGTAACGCCAAAGGTGGATCAGCGATTATGATCAAATCAAGTTTGCTTTATTTTCCTCTTCCTTCAGTAGCCACTGATAGGGTGCAACTTGCGTCTGCAACCATAGAGACTGGGAACGGCATTATAAACTTCGGCGCGGTCTACTGCCCACCGAGGTTCGTTTGGACCACAGACAACTTCAAATCCATATTGGAGCAACAACAGCATAAATTCATCGTAGCAGGCGACTGGAATGCGTCCCATTGGCTTTGGGGAGCAGGGAGGTGTAACCAAAGAGGTCATGCCCTGGCAAATCTAATCTTCAACTCAGATGTAAACTCGCTAGCAACAGGTGGCCCCACAAGGCTCCCTTATGGCAGTAGAGAGTCTCGAGGCTACATCGATTTTGCGCTGACAAGAGGTATCCTGGGCTTACACTCAGATATCCGGTCGTTTGCCGAGCTAAGCTCTGACCACCTCTCATCATCACTTTGGACACAACAGCTACAGCCTATCCCAAAGTCGAGCGGCTTATCAGCAGGCGCACTAACATGGAACGTTTTCAAGAGCACCTCGAGTCGTCACTGAACGTTGACATGGCGCTGAACTCCGAGCGGGACATTGAAGTTGCAATCGACTCTCTCACCCACAACATCCAAGTAGCAGCTAGATTGGCCACTCACACCCCAGGACTGAGACCCGCAGCAGCCAGAATACCGGTCCCCAGAGAGATTCTGATGCTCATTGCAGAGAAAAGGCGTTTAGGCTCCAGATGGATGAGTCGCGCCACCCGCTGGACAAAGCTGATTTTTACAGGGCGAAGTCTATCCTCCATCGTGCACTGGTGGAATACAAAGCAGCATGGTTCGACGACATGTTAGCCAATACGGGTACCGAAGCCGACGCGACGCACTCGCTCTGGTATAAGGAAGGCCACACGTGCGATCAAAAGACGTTGCCTAAGGAAAGCACCACTGGAGAAAAGCAACGGGGCATGATGCCGAACTGATTTGGAGCAAGTAGATGCTGTAAAGAATAACCTCTAATTTGGGTTTTTATTCTTTAGGTTCTTTTATTTAGAGTTGGGAGCAGCGAAGGTGCCGCTTCCAAGGTTCACTTATCTCTGGTTTTACATTATTCCTTAAGTTCTAACTAAGCCTCGGTCTGATCACTGCGCTGCCCACAGTTGCTAAGCAGCGAGTAACTGTTATGTATATTCTACATTATGCTTCTATATTATATTCTATATTATGCTCTCTTAAGTTGAAGCGCGAGGGTATATGCATACACTTGCACTTTCTGTGAACGTGCCGATCGAATCATATTTTAGTAAGTACTCTTGGTACAGTAGCTATTCAATATGTATGCATATGGCCGAGCAGTTCCAACCTTTTAACCTCGCCAGTCCGCAGCAGGTTGAAGAGACTCACGATCAGCTGTCTCAAGCTCTCCAAATGGACATGCCAAGGTCACCAAGGGGTTTTAAGATACCCTGTATGCCTCAATAAATAAATAAAAAAAAAAAAAAGTTTTATTTATGTACATGTTTAATCCTTAACAATAGCATAGTTTTTGAATAAAAAAAGAATTTAATTTCAAAGTTCTGTAAATATGAGGAATTTTATTAACTCCTAAACTAATAAAAAATATAGATTAATATATTTTATAGAAAAATAAAGTATTGGAATATAGAGTGCATGTTATTTATAATTAAAGGAACATATATAGGTTTACTAATCAATGTTTTATAATATTGTTATATTTAATTATTTTTAGCTGGTCCAGGAAGTTTTTTGGTTCGCCCCAGTGACAATTCTCCTGGCGATTACTCACTTTTTTTTCATATAAACAACCAAATACAAAGGTTTCGTATTGAGAAAAAAGGAGTGCGATATTTGATGGGTGGACGTACTTTTGAATGCTTAGATGCAGTAATAAATAGATATCGTAAGGAACAGATTGTAGAAGGCCACTCACTAAACCATCCTGTCGTTAACGGTGTGCAGCCGGAATTTAATCAACAGTATGTAGTGGAAAAGGCTGCTGAAAAAATCTATGCAACATTGCGTGAGTGCCGTGATCAAATTGGCTTAAAGAAAATAAAAGGCATTAAGCAACATGGACATTTAAACAAAAAATCCGATAAAACAACAAAATGGAAACAACTTTATTTTGCTCTTATTAATGATGGGTCTGAAACACAACTTTGTTTTTATGATAATCCAAAAAAGACAAAACCAAAAGGTCTGATTGATTTGTCGTGTGCATATCTTTACCAGTGTCACGATTCTCTATGGGAGCGCCCATTTTGCTTTCAGATTGTTGAACGGGCACTACCTTGCCTAGCCACCGTAACCTACCTTTGCTCTCCTAGTCAAGAGAGTTATGTCGAATGGATTAATGCTCTGAAGGCACAATGTGACTCACAGCTAAGCCGTGCACAAAAAAAAGTGTCTCGGCTTCGAGAGTTACGTTGTTTGAATTTACACATACTTGAAGCGCACCGTCTACCATTTAAATTGGTACCTCATCCCTACTGCAACATTTCTCTCAATCAGGTTAAAGTTGGTAAAACGCGTGTCAAAATAGCTCCAGAGCCTGTCTGGGAGGAAGAATTCATATTAGAGTAAGTAACAATATGTACTATTATACTTTGTTCTTTTCTTGCGATTTTAGATAAAAATAATACAACGATATGTTTTAACACGAACGAACGACTCCAAGATATCCCGTGCTCCTCCTCTATATATAGCTTCATCTATTTTAAAAATCACTCCGCTTTTCTGAATAACAATTATTTACGCATGGAATATTTAGGTTATTTAGAAGCTCTAAAAATAATGTGCGATAAGCTGAAAGCCAAATGACGGATAAAATAAGAAGCGATACTGAATTTCTAGTTTTTAATGCAGAGATGGCTAGACATGGGCCCCGGGGTCTGAACACATTTCAACAATGACAGTAACTGTAGAGCACACCAAGGCACATACATTTGAGTCATGCGCTCTTTTTGCCAGGCCTGGAAACAAGAGCTCATCAGTTTTAAGTTTATGAAAAATTAGCGCCAAGGTTTCAGTTTGCCATATTATTAGGTGATAAACTTAGTCTTGATCAGCGACATCTATCGAACAATAGCTATCACTATTGGACCTGGACTCGACTCAGACGCAAAAACAACTCGCGCAAAATCTCGAAGTAACATCTATGGCCATCTCGAAGCGTCTACATGTCATGGGGAAGATCAATAAGGAAGGAAAATGGCTTCCTCATGAGTTGACCGAAAGTGCCATTGCGAACCGTTTCAACGTCGCAGTTTCTCTGATCGCAAGGCAGCGAAGAAAGATTTTCCTGTGGAGGATCGTCACTGGCGATGAAAAGTGGATATATTTTGATAATCCAAAACGTAATAAATCTTGGTTGAGCCCGGGAGAACCATCAACACGATGTCGAAGCGCAATATTCATGGCCATAAGGTCTTGCTATGCATTTGATGGGATATGCAAGGCGTGGTCTATTTTGAGCTGCTCAAACCAGGATAGTTACTGGGGACCGCTACAAGATCCAATTGAACCATTTAAATGATGCATTGATGGCCAAACGGCCGGGAGTAGCATCAAATCGCCGTAAAGTTATCCTGTTGCATGATAACGCCAGGCCCCATGTTGCGAAAGTCGTCAAGGATGCCCTCTTAAACCACGAATGGGAGGTTCTCCCGCACCCAGCGTACTCTCCGGACATCGCCCCATTGGATTATCACCTCTTGAGGTCAATGCAACACGCTTTGAAGGACACGCACTTCCGAAATCACGAAGAAGTGCGAAAATGGCTCCATGAATGGATCGCATCAAAAGACAGCGCATTCTACCGCCGTGGCATCAACACCTTACCAGAAAAATGGGAAAAAGTCACAGCTAGCAAGGGAAAAGCGAAAAGACGCTAATACATATTTATATGTGTTTTAAAAAACCCTATATATTCCTGTGAATAAAATAAACAAAAACAAGTGAAAACAATAAACTAAACAAAATATGAGCGCACCCGGCGCTCAAAATCAGAAGCGAGAGCTTCAAGCAAAACAAAACAAAAACAACTCCTACATCTCACTCACCCACATATCAAATCACACAAACAATTATCAAAACTTGCACCCGCAGAGTGATGAAAGAGCGCGATCTTGCTCTCCAGCATTGGAGAGACCCAACAATTACTCTCAGCAACGAAGACCAGAATGCGCGCCAAATTTACCCGCGCGTATACCAACAACAACTTCCGCGATACAAATGAACACACACTCAACTCTCCCGCTCACAGCAGTTACGCTCTCAACTCTCCCACTCTCAACTCTTCCGCTCTCAACAACCTCAGACACAAATACCACAACTACAGCAACTATAGCAACAACAACCACAGTTTGCTATGCTTCAATGCCGATACGCTCTTCCTCAGCGAATATTAAAACACCCACAACCTCAATACCCGCTCCAACAACAATAAACAAAACTCAATCCTCTCTCCCAAACAAACAAAACTTAAAACGTCACCGAGAAAATCAGTCTCCAAACGGTTCCAAAGATCTTTTAAATGGCAACAAGAAACAGAAGAATAAAACTCAAACCGCTACTCAAAAAACTCTCAAAGAGTACTGGCTAGCCGAGCCAAACTCAAGCAACCGCTTTGAGTTACTAGCACAAGATGATGAAGACGAAAACCAAACTGACAATGGGACAAATGCAACTATAAATACGCAAATGCAAATTGAGCACAAAAAAGCAAAACCCCCCCCATATATGTTCAAAATGTTGAAAACATATACGCACTAACTACTGCTTTAAATTCATTAAAAGAAACACGATATGAACTGAAAGCACTGTCAACTAATGAAATAAAAATACAGCCACTAGAAACTACTCACTATTACAACATATTAGGACTATTAAAAGATAAATCGACCAAATACTACACCTTCAGACCAAAAGACCAGAGAGGATTTAAGGTAATCCTTCGTAACGTCCATCATGCTACAGACAAAGACGATATTATAAATGAACTAGCTCAGCAAGGGCATGAAGTTATAAATTTACACAACATCCAGCGCTACGACTCGAAACAACCATTGCCTCTATTCTCTATTGAACTCAAAATGAAAGAAAATAATAAAGACATCTATAAAATTGAGCACCTTCTTCACTGCAAAGTAATTTTTGAGCCACCGCGACCAAAGCGAACACTTCCCCAATGTACAAACTGCCAAAAATATGGACATACCAAAAATGACTGCACCAAAGACCCAACTTGTGTAAAGTGCGCTGGAAAACACAGCTCCTCATCATGTACTATTAATACAAGATCGGACCGAACAAGTATTAAATGTGCACTATGCAGTGAAAAACACACTGCAAACTATAAAGGTTGTATGGTGTACAAAGCACTGCAAATCCAAAAATACCCAACTCTCCGGAAGAAAGAAATACCGGTAACAGAAACAAATCAAACGACACAATACAGTACAACAAATAACGTAGCAATCTTAAAGACGCCAGCTATATCCTATGCCGAAGTCTTAAATAGAAACCAAGTAACTAGCCATCAAACCAACTCAGCAATCCAAACTGCTAGTGTACCTGATATACAGCCTGCTCCAACTCAATTAAGCCAAACCGCACAAAATGATTTTGACGAACTAAAACAATTGATGAAACAATTAATAGCCCAAATGACAAATATGATGAACATTGTCACGCTCCTAGTATCTAAACTTGACAAATAAACACCTAACAATCGCCATCTGGAATGCTAACGGACTTTCACGCCATTTACTTGAACTAAAAACATTCTTAAATGAAAAGCTAATTGACGTCATGCTCATTTCTGAAACTCACTCATCTGAGAAAACCTATTTAAACATACCTAACTATAATATATTCTCTACTAATCACCCGGACGGTAAGGCCCATGGTGGTACTGCAGTAATAATTAAAAAAATCATAAAGTGCATAGAGCTCGATGGATTCAAAAAGGACTACATACAGGCTACTACTATATCGACCTCAGACACAACGGGTCTAATAAATATATCTGCAGTTTATTTCCAACCTAAATTTAACAATACAAAAGACCAATACCTCGATTTTCTAAAATCACTGGGAAATCGGTATTTGGCAGGAGGTGACTATAATGCCAAACACATAACATGGGGGTCCAGACTTAGCACTGCAAAGGGAAGACAACTGTATGAAGCAATAAGAAGCAATAATAGCCGTGCCCTAAGCACAGGCGAGCCGACTTACTGGCCAACTGACACAAACAAACTACCGGATTTAATTGACTTCTGCATAACAATAAATACAACTTGCGATAACCTAACAATAAAATCATGCCTAGACCTCTCCTCCGACCATTCCCCAATATTAATTACGTTACATGGTGGGGTAGAAGAAAACAACAATGACCCCCCTTTATTTAACCACAAAACAAACTGGAATATGTTTCGCGAGATTTTGGAACAAAACATGGAAATAAATATCTCTCTAAAGACAAACAACGAACTGGACTCCGCAATAGCATATTTAAATGACAACATCATATATGCAGCAACGCAATCGACACCATCTATAAAAATGATTGCATTAAAGAAAACTCCCGCCTTTATTAAAGACAAAATCAGAAAAAAGCGTAACCTTAGGAAGATATGGCAAACGACTAGGCATCCAGAAGATAAAAACAATCATAATAGAGCAACAGACGAGCTCAAGAGAATTCTCAGGGCAGACAAAGATAACCGGCTACAATACTACCTTAGCAACCTCGGAACCTCCTTATCTACAAATTATTCTCTGTGGAAAGCGACCAAAAAATTGACGAACTCAACTATACACAAGCCGCCTATAAAAAGAAACAACAACACATGGGCGAGATCAAACAAAGAAAAAGCAGACACTCTTGCTGAACACTTTAAAACATCATTTACCAATGACATGGACAACGGCAACGCTGAGCTTCCAACACAAATCACCAACTCAAATTGTGCAATTCAAACTATAACAAAGGCAGAAATTAAATCTCACATTAAACAAATTAAAAACAAGAAAGCCCCCGGATATGACTTAATCGGAGGAAAAATTCTGAAAGAACTACCAGACGCTATAATCACCTATATTAGAAACCTGTTTAACGGAATCCTTCGACTGCAATACTTTCCCATAACTTGGAAGGTAGGCCAAATTAAAGCAATTCCAAAACCAAATAAAAACGCCAATACTGTAAGTTCGTACAGACCAATCACTTTATTACCTGTCCTCTCAAAAGTATTTGAAAAAGTCCTATTAAATAGAATCGAGCCAACCCTAAAACAAAAAATATAATACCTCCTCACCAATTCGGCTTTCGGAAGCAGCACTCGACTGTCCAACAGGTCCATCGAGTAATTAATAAAATAACAGAAGATTTTGACAAAAAGAAGTTTTGCTATGCTGTGTACCTGGACATTGCTAAAGCATTTGACAAAGTATGGCACAAAGGACTGCTGCATAAGCTAAGAATTATACTACCAGACAACTTATATACCATCCTACAAAGCTATATAACGGACAGATATTTCTATATCAAATATGACAATGAATGCTCAGATGTTATGCCAGTGTCAGCGGGTGTTCCCCAAGGTAGTGTGCTTGGGCCCATCTTATACCTGATTTACACCTCCGATATTCCAGCGCCAACTATCCCTGGATCAATGATTGCTACGTTCGCAGATGATACTGTGTTAATGTCGTCAAGCGCGTGTGAAAAAACAGCTGCAAGTACATTACAACAAATCATGACACAAACAGTATCCTGGTTTGAGAGATGGGGCATCGAGATAAATAAAGACAAAACTCAACAAGTAATATACACAAAACGACAACCCAAAAACTTCGCAATTAAAATCAACGACAATCAAATATTGTTACGCCCATATGCCAAGTACCTTGGACTAACTATTGACGCAAAACTGACATGGAAGCAGCACATCCTAAATAAACGAAATGAAATAAAAAACAAATTTCGACAACTTAACTGGCTAATAGGAAGACACTCAAAACTAAAATTACATTACAAAATTGCAATATACAAGGCGATAATAAAACCAATATGGACGTATGGAATAGAAATCTGGGGAACTGCCAGTAAATCTCACTTACAGCTAATTCAACGAACGCAATCGAAAATGCTCAGAACAATGACAAATGCCGAATGGTATATTACAAATGAAGATATCCATAAAGATTTAAACATAGAGACAGTCAACGAAACTATTAAAAAAAGCAGCAAAAAACACACAAATCAACTACTAAACCACCAAAACCCAAACCTGAGACAAATACCGATGAGTGAGCTGGAACCGAGAAGATTAAAACTCCAACAGAATTAAATTATTAGTAAACTATTAAAGTATTAGCGTATCCTTGCAATGGGAAGGGCCGCTACCTTTTTTCCTTTCTTCAACCATTACTCATTGTTATTCTTTAAAAAAACAGAATGTAATTTAAAAGAAATTAATAATAAAAAAAAACAAGTGAGAAAAGTTATCTTCGGCTTGCCGAAGATGGTATACCCTTGAAAACAAAAAAGTTTTTTATACAAAGCCTTGTTTTCATATCGGTCGCTTGTATGGCAGCTATATGATATAGTTGTTCGATCCGGACCAAACTTTCACAAATTATGTGTGGCTATGTCAAATGAATAAGAGTTGAATTCGGTTGCAATAGCTTGGAAAACAAAAAAGTTTGACATACAAAGACTTCTTTTCATATCGGTCGTTTGTATGGCAGCTATATGATATAGTGGTCCGATCCGACCGATTCTTGAACGTGATCTGCGTGCAACAAAAATAATAATCTGGTAAAAATTTCAAAACGCTAGCTTTAAAACTACTGTCTATTTTTTGCATAGAAACAGACGGACAGACGGACATGGCTGTATCGACTCGGCTATTGATGCTGATCAAGAATATATATACTTTGTGGGGTCGGAGATGCTTCCTTTAATGCGTTACACATTTCTGGACAAAATTATAATACCCTTTTTCAAGGGTATAAAAAAAAAAAGCAAGGGAAAATACTTTGATTGATGTATCTCGAACAGTTTTCTCGCAATAAACGTTCCAATTTAGACAACAATTGATCAAAACTAAGTTTATCACCTAATACATATGTTCTTAGTTTATTGAGGTTAAAAATCGAACCGAGGGCTTAAGAAAGCCCGACAAGTGGTCAAAGGGGAACGCACCGAGAAAAAGGGATCCGAAACAGACAGCAAAGGCAGAAATCCGACCGTCTAAACGGGCGAGATGGGTAGTCGAAACGCGTGACCGTGACCGTCCTTGTCGACTAAAAGACATTTCTGTTACAATTTCTAACGTCATAAAAGGATAAATAGAGTAAATGCTAAAACCAATACCTGACAGGATTACATATTATGTCTTGCAATTTTTTTTGATAGATGAAAGAACACTAGTAAAAGATCAGTTAGTCAATAATTGGTTAATAAGGCAACTAACAACTTCATCCATCCATCATAAGACTTTGGTTTTTTGTAGTTGCGAATCGGTCAGAAACAAAGAACAGCATGATGTATGATATAATTGACATAAAGATCTAGAAGCAAGCCAAAGAAATTTTAAGGTTTTCGTAATGCCTAACAAAAGATTGGGCAAGAATTTTTACTATGAAGAGGTACAACAGTGAAAGTGCTTTATAAAAGTGAAAGTGCCATGAAAGTTGCTTTACGAAAGTTCAAGGCACCAAAGATTCGATGTACTGCCACTGATTAGCAGTGAAATCCGATGTTAGGGATATGCCAAGATTGCTTATCAAGCTGATCAGCCGACAACCATGCAACCGCTCATATCTCTTTCTATCCCAACAGCAGGAATTGTAAATAAAATCCCCTACAGGTGATTCCCCGCTCTAAACAAATTTTTATTTTACGATTAGTTTTAATATTTTTATACCCTTGAAAAAGGGTATTATAATTTTGTCCAGAAATGTGATCAGCATCAACAGCCGAGTCGATATAGCCATGTCCGTCTGTCCGTCTGTTTCTATGCAAAAAATAGACAGTAGTTTTAAAGCTAGCGTTTTGAAATTTTTACCAGATCATTATTTTTGTTGCACGCAGATCAAGTTTAAGAATCGGTCGGATCGGACCACTATATCATATAGTTGCCATACAAACGACCGATATGAAAACAAGTCTTTGTATGAAAAACTTTTTTGTTTTCAAGGGTATACCATCTTCGGAAAGCCGAAGATAACTTTTCTCACTTGTTTAAATAGTCTTAGTTAAGAAAGGTGTATCTTTGCGGATCCTTGAGATGATTTGTTCGCCCAGCTTCTGGACGGAGAACATATTCGCAAAAATTACCAAGCCTGGGGAGTTAAACTTCCAAAAGCTAAAACCACTGACCAGTCAGCTTCTTCTTTAAAAACTACCAACATATATTGTTGAGAGAAGCCAAAATAAAGGTTTTACTCTAATGAGTTCCATTTAAAAACTAAGTTTATATAATGAAATTGCTTTACCATGCCACGCTTCCCTGCGGCACATTATGATTGCATGCATGATTGTGACGGATAAAAAAATAAATAAATCTCACAATGTTTAGTTTTCCAACATTTTTTGTATTAGGGTTGTTTAAAACTGCATCTCGTAAATAGTTGTATTCTACGGAGCGGAGTTTGGCCTGATTCAAACGAAGGAATAGCAAACGTTTGGTTTCTATTTTTGCGTACATATCCACAATATACTGGTGAAACAACTGAAGGCATTTTTAAAAATATAATTCTCCTCATTACTTCAATTCATTCGGCACCGTTACTTGGATTTATCATTTTTATGTTAAAGTGATAACCATCGGACCCATCCCAGAAGATGACTGGATATTGCAAAGCATCGTAACAACGATAAGTTTCTGCGACATTTACCAATTGATCATTTCTTTGCTGTAGAACAATATCCCTAGGTTAAAATAGATCTCCGACTATAACAATAGCCACTTCGATTATAGCATTATATCCACGAACATGTTCTCCAGTAGGCGTTTTGTCAGCACAAATGATAATCTAGTGTGTATCCGTTGGCTTTAAATCAATTGCTGTTTTGAACAGCCGTACTAAATTGATCTTTGCATGAAGGAGCTGTTGCAGCTGCGAAACGATGGATCTTTTCAGTGTTGTAGATATTCCGCAGCGGGCACTTACTTCGTCTGCACCATTACCGATGAAGTACATTGGGGGGAATGTTGACCATCTGGAAGCGGGAAAGGGAGCCGGCTTTATAGTAGATTTGTACTTTGATTTTGAAAGTTCGCTTAAACTGAGCATTTTAAATCTCCGCGCCGAATGACGTTAGTTGAAAGCAAGAGTTATATATTCTGATGTTCGATAGGAAATACTTTAATTGGACGGTATATCCAGCAAGTAGAGCCTCCAGTGGTGGTTGAAGTTTAGGCAATTTAATTTTTCCCCCTGCGCAACACATCCCTGTTGTTACATTTTTGAATTTAAGAGCCTGAAAGGGAGTACACACATTACTCATATCACCCATTATGACTAGGCGACTTGAACTGTAATCAACAGCTGGATTAGACTGACATGCAAGACGACTATAATTCTGGAGTAGATCTGCTCTTCTTGCTTCACGTCCAGCAGCTACTCCCGCCCTGAGACAAGCACACCTTTGAAAGCAAATCAAATCCGTTGCTGCAAAACGCTTTTCACGTTGTCGCAATCGGGCATCTTCAAACCTGGCTGCTCAACGTTCTACTGGTTCCTAAGCACGGATCGGAGACCTATGGACTCTACTCCCCTCTAGTCTGGATTTCCGTTCTTACTTATTCAGATTTGAAACATATCGTGCGTGTGCTGCTTCGAGGACGACGACCCAAAGTGGATTTTTTGAGCGGCATTAAGTTGGCTTTCACTGAAAGCAGCGTCCCTTAGAAAGCTGATGTACGGGTGGTATTTTAGAGCTTGTAAGATTGTACCATAAGAAAAGAAAAAGACCCTTGATTTGTAAGTTCGTAACTGATCAAAAACATAACAGGTCTCATAAAAATGAAATGTAAAATGAAGGCAACTTTGATGTTCAATATTCTAATTGTATCATACCGTTAAAAATGAGTTATTTCCGCGTTCGCGTGCATTTGTAGATAGCGATAAGTGGATAAAAACCCTTGCCACGCTCAGCGGAATGCTGCGTCAAAAGTTGACCACAATAGATTTAGAACTTTCCGAGTTGTTCCATTTACTCCAAAAGCCCATCACATTTTTATATACTCGTGTAAAGGGTGTTTTTTTAGGAGGTTTATGTTTTTAAATTGATAAAGAATTGGTAAATCGGTAAAGAGCGGATTTTTTTTTTATTTGAAAGAGAATTCGAAACTGCATCCTGGAAGTCCAATTCTCGACCATTTTCTCAAGCATCTTGGGCCGTATGTCGGCAATAGCTCGTTCAATGTTGGCTTCTAGGGCCGGAATCTTGGTGGGCTTGTTCGCATAGACCAACAACTTCAAATACCCCCACAAAACATAATCCAATGGTGTAATATCGCACGATCTTGGAGGCCATGGCACAGGACCATTTCTGGAGATACCGAACTATTCGCCCAATAAGTCGATGGTTTGACGGGCTGTGTGGCAAGGTGCCACGTCTTGTTGAAACCAAATGTCTTCTAAACCATTCTAACGCACTTTTGGAAATTAAAATTCGTCGAGCATGTTGGTAGCGGTTCCCGTTGACGGTAACATTCATTCCTTCGTTGTCTTTGAAAAATACGGCCCTCAGATACCACTATCCCATAAACCGCACCAAACTTCTCTGGGTGCATCGGTTGCTCATGGTATGCTTGTGGATTGGTGTCGGCCCATATGCGGTAGTTTTGTTTGTTAACGTACCACACACCCGAGACAAAAGTGAGTGCTGACATCAAAGATGGCCGAACTGAATCCTACTGAAAAAAAACCTCATAAAAAAACTTACGATATATATTAGATATATGTACCATATGTAAAGTGGCATCACACTGATGTCTTGCCATCCCCTAAAATCCCCCTAAAAGTAGAAATTGATAAGAAACTCAAAGAGAAGGATGGCAACGCTGAGAAGAGGAAAAAGTCAGTTGATTGGGACCGTACAAGGAAAGTTGTAAAAGCAGAGTCTATCCGGAAAAGCGAAAAGCGAATTTCGTCGGCAATTGAGCAAGATTTATCATTTTGAATTTAAAATTAGTTACTAGTATAAGCATTTGGATTGAACCATTAATAAACATATTACATTAATAAACTTCTTACATATATTTATAATGAAATATTTTATATCTGAAGAAATGTACAAAAATCTTACAATCATGTCCTTGTAGGAAATAATAAAGTGCGGGAGTGCTCATATCAGCCATATTCGTCTGAATGATTGCGCAGGGAGTCTCACTAGTTTACAGTTTTGCAGAAACTAAATATAGTTTGACTTTGTTCTTTTACTTCTTTTACTACTTGTTTAAGCATTAAGCAACATGTGTATATATTAAAATATAAAAAGAATGTAAAATGGTTCGGAACAACAACCAATATATTATACATGTATTTTATGACCGATCCTTTTAAAACAAACGCACATGTAAACGCATGCGTAAGGTGACACTGCCATGCACTTGAAAGGATCAAAAATCATTAGACCGCCAGCGCACTAAAGTGCATTCAAGTGTTTGGGGGCATAAATATATATAAATAGTTTAAAATAATTCTTGTTAGTACTTAAGACAAGATTTTTGTGTTTCTTTGGATGTTGAAGCATATGAATAAAACAGTTTTTAAACCGAACTCTTTGAAGTTAAGTTAAGTTCTTTGGAGCTCCTCTTAATACTACTTCTTTACGCTGACTCGTGGTCAGCGTCTTTTCGCCAAGTCTTCCTATCATCTTTTATGACTTATAATCATTATGTTTTTCACCAATACCAATACGACACACTCAGTAGGGGTTTCTACTTACACCTACCACGCTCTTACTCAAACGATATTGCAATTTAACTCAAGCTCATTAAGTATCATTACTCTTTGTTAAGTATACCCATTAACGGAACCAAACTTTTTTAGTACTCGTAATAACGAACCTCAATGACTTATCTCTGACTCGGCCTTACTGATTTTAACACGTCCTCGTGTTTTATAATTTTTAGCAATATTATTATTTCAGATAATTTATATATTTCACCCTAGAAAACCCGGCAAACTCCCTTTCGCCACCAGATGGGTTCGTTATATGTAAAATTTCGTTTGGTGATTAAAAGGCGAAGAAAAAATTTTTTTTTGTTATATATATTTGAAAAGAAAAAAATTTAATTTCATATTACAACTGTAATGAATTCGATTACAAAAATGAAAGTGAATCCAAAGTAAATACTGCATCGAAGCGTTATACGTGTCCGCAAATAATCCGTTTCATTGAAGTGTTCTATGGTAAACCACATTTTTTGCTTTTGGTCCGACGTTACCACAAACAAGGCGGATGGTTTCCCAACTCGTGAACATGAAACGTATAACTGCCCATGTGAAAAACAATGATTTTCTAAACTTATCCCGCAAACACTAAGCGAGTGGCCTTGCGACTTGTTAATTGTCATTGCGAACGCAAGGCGAACTGGAAATTGCAATCGTTTGAACTCAAACGGAAGATCAGTCGGAATCATTGGTATTCAAGGAATACGTACATTATCACCTGCGTACTTTCCGTGTATAATGGTTGCCTCAATTAAATTCGGCATAAGTATTTTTACCAAGAGTCGAGTACCGTTGCAAAGTCGCGGTGGATTTAAATTACGCAATATCATAATAACTGTACCAACTTTGAGTTGAAAGATATTTGGTGGAAAGTCTGGAAACTCCAGAGAGTTCAAAAACTCCGTTGGATAATGTACTACATCATCGGGATTTGTTATGAAATCAACGGATCTGCAGGCATTTCACGGGAAATTACTGGCAACGTCTGCCTGAAATCGCCTGCCAACATATCATCAAGCCGCCAAAGATGTTGTTATTTCGCCGAAGATCCTTCAGTGTGAAGTTAAGTGCTTTAAATGATTTCTTATGTGCCATTGTGCACTCATCCCAAACAATGAGCTCGCATTGCTCCAACAATTTTCCCATTGCACTGGATCGGGAAATATTGCATGTTGGAGTATCAATTGTGTTATATTGAGTGTCAACTTAAACGCAGAATGTGCAGTACGACCGCCATCTAGAAGAGTCACCGCAACTTCAAATAATGGTAACGTCAAAGCTATGACACATTGATCGAATAGTGGCCAAAATCAATGAAATGAAAAATTTTTTCCCTGTTTTTCCAGGTGCGTCTAGGAAGAATAGAGCACCAGTATTATTGTCCCCCGCATGCATTATTGTTTCGTATACTTGGTTTTGCTGTTGATTTAGCAACAGCACATTTCAAATGAATTTCTGCAATGTATCAAAATCTTATTGCATCTCTCCATTTAATTCTTGGTTGAATGCATCGTGCATCGATCGATTTGGCGCAATCATTCCTACTTCAATCAGTAGCTTGTTTGCAATAGTCAAGCATTGATCCTCAATCAGAATCAATCCTTCATTGTAGATTTCATTCGTTATGATATATGATAATTCCGAACAGCGTTCGTATTTGGTACGCATTTGATGAAACAACTAATTCCGCAAGTGTTAAATCCCAATGGTAATCGTTATCCAGCACCCAATAGTTGACATGCTTCTCGATATTTTTAGGATTGGGGGCCATTCACAGTTTTCAAATACGCAAATGATTTTGGTCCACGTACATTTACCAACAGCAGTCCCAAATAAAAATATTCATCATGTCTAGGACGAACAGTATACATGCGACCTAGAGCATCAGTGGAAAACACCTGTGGCCAATCTGGAACTGCGGTTCCTTGTTTGCGACGTTGGAATTCCTTTGTTGATTGATTTCAAGTGTAATACTTGAGCATTTCAACGTATGTACATCAGCGTCGCTGCGAATGGATCTGCTTCAGACATTGCAAAGAAGCTAGTTAATGTTGTCAATGGTGTTTTTTAGCTTGTTGTGCCGCATTAGCCTTAGTGAAGTAAACTCTTTCGCCATGCTTTATTAGTACTGACGTATCTGCCCATTTGTAAGTTGCTATCGTTTTGTGCACTTTCCATCAGCCATGCAAGGCGATAATGGATTTAATGCACCGCACGGTTCATGTACCATCTGTATCGTCACAATGTCGTGTAGATGGGGATCAGTGACTGGATCAGGAATTTCAGCTGATATGATGTCATCCACTTTATTTGAATGTAATTTTTTCAGCAACCAAATTAGGATATGAGCATGTGGTAGTCCACGCTTCTGCCATTCCACCGAGTACATATAACAACGTGTGTCACCAAAAACTTGATACTTAGTAAGCACATTCATCATAACCTTGAGTTTTTGTTGAAATACTCTGGCGATTATGTCATGGCGATCTTGCGGTTTTTGGCCCGGCTCCAACTCACGTTCAATTTCCGTCCACTTCTGACTGCATGTGAGCGTAATAAATAACCGGATTTATTTAGTTTCATAATTTCACACGTACGTCATAGCGTCTTGGGCGTATTCGTGCATGTGGCGTAGGCTTCCGATATAAGATGATGGGAGAATCGTCGGACGTCCAATAATCTGAACATCTTCATCTGCATGAATAGCATCACGCAAGTGTATATAGTTCTCAGATCGTAGCATTGCCTGATTGAATCGGATGAACGCTAAACGTTCCGTTTCGACTTTGACATACATATCGACAGCGAACTGCTGGAATAGCCGACGGCACTTCAGAATGTCATTCTCCTCATGTGTACGAATCATCATAAGATAAGCATAATAATTCATTGCGATTAGATTTATATTTTTTGATACGCCTGAAAATAGCAATATAGGAATAAAAGCAATAATAGCAATAATGAGTGTGAATATTGTAGCTGTAATTGGATCGACCATCTTCAACGTGATGTCGTATCCGTCTTGCCCTTGCCAATAAATGATTGGATATTGTAACGTACCGTACAAACGATGTGTCCCGTTTACACGATGCATGATATTGCTTCTTCGCTGAACGACAAATTCTCGCGATAATGTATTTCCTCTTACATTTTTCACAATGTATTAATGTATTTTCTTTTACATATTTCACATAATGTATTTACTTTTACATATTTCACATATGTCTTCAAATGAAAGTTTAACAAGATATTACTCTTATTTTCTTAATGGCTTGCACTCTTCTTCATAAACCCGAACGTTTGGCTATCAGTTTTATCATACCACCGTTTTCAAGCTCTTAGCGCACCCTGCAACGATATGCACCACAGTGCCAATCGATACCACACGATTACTGTCCGCCACATGATATTATCCTTCACTGGCATGAAAATCGAGCTTGAATTATATCTCTAGAAATAACTTATTCGCACGATTAGTAGTACAGTTCATGGCCAACGAAAGTTCACTAGTGTCCACGGATGTAAGCATGCTTTTCATCGTGCTTATGACTCGTTCCACATGTCCAATAGTTCGACTAGCACCTGTAGCAATAAAATGCAACTGAATTTTATTTGTGGAGTAGCATTTACGGAAATCATTACTTGAAAAGCATCTACTTTGGAAACGGCATTCGATGGTGTCGCACGCATGTTTGCAGCGCTCGTGGAATAACTAAAATTCACATGGTAGTGAGCAAGGACAAGTCCACAATAATGGCACAAACAGTGGCTAGTATAACAACAAGTTACTTAAAAGTGTTTCCAAAGTGGAAAAACACTAAAGTTATTGAATTAAAAAAATGAATTTCACTTTTGCAATTGGGGCCGGCATTCACATGCCGGCTAGTGCACACATCGTGATTTCCGTTGCATACGAAAATAAATGAAATCTGGCTGCGGGGGAATCTGGACGTGGCTCTGCACAAAGGGCCCTGGCCCGTAGACATGACAAAAACCAGCAACGAAGACACTGCGCCAACCGTGGAGTCTGCGCAGCGCTTCCAAAAAATCAAGCGTAGGATGGATCCAGGGACTTCTCAAAATTTTTTAGGAAAAAAGCGCATCTAGAAGCAAATCAACATAGCTACAATGGAAACAGTAACAAATTCCAAAGTGTAAAAAGACTAAAAAGACACATGCCGGCTAGTGCAAACAAAGCGGATTCCGCTATTATTAAGGTGCCTCTTGCCGAAGAAGTTAGGGCAACCGTAAATGTAGGACATACAAGCGACACTACGCTCCTGCGTAGTAGGATAGCGAAATCATGGCGGTGGCAAGGGAATCTGGACCACTTAATTTATCGCTAATATCAATATGGATAGTATGTAATGGAATTTGTGTTTTGGGGATTCTTGGGACTCTTGCTAGTGGTCACTTTTCTGTCTTCTGGGAAACGGCTTGGCACAGTCGTGATTGGCATATTACCAGACCACTAGACTAAATTATCCTATGCAACATTGAAACAACTCCGGAACTTACCCCATGCCATTTCACTATGGATAGCGTAAAATAAAAAACATAAACATTATTATTATTTTGTTTATATTTATTTAAACAATTTAACAATGAGCCGCTAAATATAATCTAATATGTGACCATATGTGATGTTTTCTAAGAGGAATTCAAAGAGTTCAGAGAAGAGTTTAGGGGATATAATATGGGATAATAAGTTATAATTTTTACATATACATTTTACGAAAATAATCGTTTTCAGCATGATTGGATCTGCGGATAGGTAACCATTGGGGTCGGAAGGACTTTATTCCATTAGGGACGGTATAAAATAGTAATAGGTAATAGTTAGTCCGAAAGGAATTCGGAGTCACCCATACCACGAAAAAACATATGCAGAAGCATGACCCCAGCATAGGTTCGGCGCTCCTTCAGGGGAGGTAGCTTTAACAATTTAAGCTTGCAACGTTATGCACGAAGACGATTGTTAGGGTCGCAGTTTAAATTATTTAGAAATAACAGGAACTACTATTGCTCATCTGTGTACTCTACTTATTAAAAGAGTATTACAAGGTCCGTTCCAAGTCAACAGGAATCTTTTTGAATCTAGTACCCTCTTGTGACGCCATCTATATATCGACAAGTGCGTTTAAATCTGCTATCCTTTATCGACTTCCAGTAAAAATTCATGAAATTTCATCTATTGGAAGTGAAGTTATTGTTAAGTGTCAGCATGTTTTTGTGTCGGTGCGAAAATGAGCTTCGAACAAAGGGCCAACACGATAATGTGCCGTCCCAACGATCGACGCTTGTGACCGATTATTTGACCAAAAATCACATTTTAACTATCAACTACTCCCCGTATTCAGATGATATGGCACCGTGCTTCTACCTTTTCGGAAAAAAGCATTTGCCGATGAAAGTAAAGCGTAATGCAGACGTAGAGGTTATTCTAAAGGCTTGCACCGGCATACTGGCGGCCATACCGGGCAACGAGCTAAAACACTCGTTCGACATGCTTTTAGACTGTGAAAAAAACTTTATTAAAGCAGAAATAGACTATTTGGAATAAAATTAATTGATTTTGCCGATATGATTTTTTCTAAAAGTCCTGTTTACTTTGGAGCGCACCTTGTAATACTCTTTTAATAAGTAGAGTATTGTGGACTCCAAACGCACGAGCAGTATTCGAGGATAGGACGAACTAAGGTGACATATAAGGTTCAGATGGATAGTCATAAGCTTGTATTGTGAGCAGTTAAGGAAGATAATGTTGTTTGAGCACTACGAATAGAGATTATCAAGGTCCAATTACAGATTTCTGTAAAAAAAATGTTCCCAGAAAGAGTAAAAGCGTGCATAAATGTAGAGGCATAACTAGTCACATTAGGAAGATATTTGACGAAGAGTATAAACAGCAGTGTCCCACTTTGGAATAATCGGCAGAAAACCAATGAGCAAAAGTTGCCGTAACCGGAACTAATGATTAACTGAATTATATGCTTTGCTCTCTGTAAAAATTACATCTGTTTGTAAGTGATTCTGAAACCATCGGTGGATGTTCGAACAAAATTTTAGTAAATTTGTTGTTGTCGAGCGATGTTTGACAAAACTGTGTTGTGATAGGGAGATTATCCTCTTGCATGAATGGAAACAGCTGAAAAGCTGCGATGTAATGAGTTCCGCATGCACCTTGGGAATCGCAGATAGCTTAGCAATACCGTAGTAGTTCCTAATGGCAGCTTTTAAACCTTTTTTTTGAATTGGTATAATATATTATACCAATATAATATATATCATCCTCATCACTTTCGTTGAACCTTATGCACGTCGGCCTATTCGCTCCGTAATTTTAAACGTTTCCCGAAAGAACTACCGACCTATTATCAGCTCCGAACTGATTTAATTAACCTGTTGTATCGCGAAGTGGTCCGTAAACTGAAAAACACACCGAAAGTTTAATTTTAAACGTTTAATCTTCGTTTTATTTTAAACGCGATAAGACTGTGTTTCGCATACAACAATAACAAAGTAACCATTAACCGTTGCTTTGTTTCGTTATTACAATCTGCTCACCGCTCTCTATCGCTCCCCCCCTTTTTGTGGAGCTTCTTCATCTCCGTCTGGATTGACGCTGCTCCTGCTGTTCGCCGAAATCGCTCCCACGCTATCGTCGCTGGATCACTCTCGTCGCTGGATCACTCTCTTCATTATACATTTGCTGGACCATTCTGTTTCTGTTTTTGAGCGCATTCCCTTTTCATTACCCAAAATTTCTTTGGTTTGTACCTCAAAGAGATGCGAATTTGGAGGAGCTATTACTGGCGACTCCTACCTAACTTGCTGGCTATGTGACAATTGCTCGCACATGAAATGCGCTGGCGTTGGTCATTATGGCCGACTTGGTGATCTCCTGGGCAAAGGCATCGGTTTGACATGGTCATGTTTGGCCTGTCGAGAGATTGAAGGCGAGATGCGCACGTTTATGCGGCAAACCCGAAACGGTTTTCGGGAGGTTCGGAAACAATTTGCCACATTAAATGAGCGGTTCCTAAACCTTGAATCTCTATTTCTGGGCCTAAAACTATTAAGCGAATCACCACGCCGAAAAATCGCTAACACTAACCAGAATATGAATATGCGTACCACTTCAGCCTCACATTTGCCAGTAAGCAATGTTATGGTTGATGCTCCTGTCGAACAGCCACCCATCCTAGCTATTCAGAAACCCGGTCTTCCCCCTGCAAAAGTTGATAAGCCAGAACCGGCCAGTAGGAATCTCCCACCTGGTTCCATTCTTCAAAATTCTTCAATAACCATATCACCAAGCCAGCCTGCTGCTCCATCATTACGCCTGCCTGCCGCCGCAACTCACGCAAAATCACCAAAGCCATTGACGGGTGTTCCAACGGAATCGCGATCTTCTGGACTTACGCTGAGAGCCGTGGCTCCATCTTTGTATCGCGGCTTATGCCTGATGCCTCTGCCGACGACGTTAGGATTCACCTTTCAAATAATTTAAATATAGCTCCCTCAGAACTGTTTGTAACCAAATTTAATTTTAAGCATAAACGTAGCATATCCTCTTTCAAAATAACTTTACCAGAAGCTTCCCTTGCTAAATCTATAGATCCTACTACCTGGCCCGAGCACAGTATTGTCCATGAGTTCTTGATCAGAGATTCTCAAGGTTCCAGTCTAGTACTTCAAAAAACTAAGTAACAAGATTTTTTCTTGTTGCTACCAAAACGTTCGCAGTATTCTTGGAAAACTGAACTTACTTTATACTAACAGTTCTTCCTTTGACTTCGATGCTATTGTGCTAACTAAAACCTGGCTAAACTCCACTGTCATAGACAATGAAATTTTGGTATCGAAGTACACCGTCTTTCGGGAAGATCGCCCAACCTTTGGAGGTGGCGTTCTGATTGCCGTAAACAACATCTACACAGTTGAACGTATTACTATTACTAATCCTTTCGGAATTGAATTTTTAGCCGTTAAACTTCATTCTGAGTCCCTTAACCTTTTCATCACCTGTTCCTACATTCCTCCTCTGAGTGATGCAATCATTTATATGCACCACTTAACTGCCATAAAATCAGTTGTGTCCCTGCTAAATGATGCTGATCTTATTCTAGTTATGGGGGATTTCAATCTGCCCCTCATTTCATGGATCAACTCGGATGAGGATAACTCGCTTTTACCCACTAACCAAAATGACTTCCTTGATGGCTTAGCCGACTCTGCCGTTTTCCAACTTAACCCTATAAGGAACTCCCGTGGCAGGTCGCTTGACCTAATTTTCTCTAACACCACCTCCTCTGCCACAATAGCAAGGTTTCCTCCCTTATCTACTCCTGAGGACTCTCACCACCCAACACTCTTAGTCTCGCTAATTATTGACTCTCCTGAAGTCCCCCCAATAACAGCGAGCAGCCTCGTCAAAAATGCTTTAAAAAAACCAACTACTGTGACCTAAGAAATCACCTGACTAATATTGACTGGAGTTATCTATCTAGTTTCAGCAATATCGAGGAAGCTACAGACTCTTTTTATGAAGTAATTCATAACGCCTTAAATAAATCTGTCCCTGAAACGTTAACTCCATCAACGTCTAAACCTCCATGGTTTAATAAGCACCTCTCTCTCCTAAAAAATAGGAAATCTAGAGCCTACAAAAAGTCATTAAAGTCTCCAACCTCGTTACATCTTTCTAATTACCTTCTAATCCGCAACCAGTTTGTTGACCCTAACAATAAACTATATAAAAAATATATTTCTAAATGCAAACTCAATTTTCGCAACGATCCAAGCTCTTTTTACTCTTTTGTAAACTCTAAACGCAAATCCAATCTTTTCCCCCCTTCCCTCTCATATAATAATACTTCCGACTCTTCGCATCTCGGCATTGCTAATCTATTTGCGTCATTTTTTCAGTCAACCTACTCATCTAACTCATTTGATCCCTCCTCTAACTATCCATATAATTTACCCTACATAAACAACATTTCCATTTCTAAATTCCACTGTCATGATGTGTTTACGGCTCTTTCATCAATTAAAATCTCTTTTTCACCAGGCCCAGACAACGTACCTAGCTGCATCCTCAGAAGGTGCTCCGATCTTCTCACCCTACCTCTTACCATTCTATTTAACCTATCCTTGGAGCAAACTTCCCTACCTAAATTATGGAATGAATACCAATTCATAAAAAACGCTCTAGCTCAAGCTTCGCTCGACAACAACTAATCTACTAGAATTTTCGTCGAAAATCAACCGAGGTTTTCAACATCGCTTGCAAACTGATGTAATTTACACTGACTTCAGCAAAGCATTTGATTCAGTTAATCATCAGCTCTTGCTACGGAAACTCTCGCTTATTGGTTTTCCACCAAATATCCTGATGTGGGTTGCTTCCTACCTTTCAGATCGAACCCAGCGTGTCCTATTTAAATCTACCAAGTCGAAGGTCCCTCAGGGTAGTCATCTAGGACCACTGTTGTTTATACTCTTTGTGAACGATCTTCCTAATGTGATTAGTTATGCCTCTACGCTTATGTATGCTGATTATGTCAAGTTATGCTATTCCTTCTCGGAACATTTCCTGCATAGGCATCTGAAACTAGACCTTGACGAACTCTATTGGTGGTGCTCAATTAATCTGCACTAAATGCAAACTTATGACATTCCATCGCAGTGTGCCGCTTATCATATCTTACTCTCTCGGAAATCACGTCCTTGATCGTGTTTCCACAATCAAGGATCTTGGAGTTCTTTTTGATCATAAACTTAAGTTTAATGATCACATTTCTGTGACAGTGAATAAGGCCAGAGGAATGTCAGCCTTTATTAAGCGATGGTCTAAAGAATTTAACGATCCTTTCACCACCAAATCCCTGTATATCACCCGAGTTCGTCCTATCCTTGAATATTGCTCGTGCGTTTGGAGTCATCAATACTCCTCTCATCAAAATAGTATTGAGTCGGTGCAAAAGCAGTTTCTGTTATTTGCATTAAAAAACCTAAACTGGGATCCTGATAATCGTCTCCCGCCGTACCGTTGCAGGCTTAAATTGTTAAAGTTACCTCCATTGAAGGAGCGCATGCTAATCCATGGCATGGTTGACTCTAAACACCTGCTAAGCCAACTATATTTTTCCATCCCTAATAGGAAAACTAGGTCCTTCTGACCCCTATGGTTACCTATCTGCAAATCTAACTTCGCTGAACACGACCCCTTTCGCACTATTTGTAAGAACTATAACCTTTTATCACATACTCTATCCCCTGAACTTTCTCTTAATGTAAATAAACTTAAAATCATAGAATACCTCCTAGAATAGTTATAGTGTAGTTATATTTATAATTTTTATCCATATTTAGCAGATCTTTGTTAAATTGTTGTATAAATAAATTAAATTAATATAATATGATTTATTTAATAACTTAAGCAGGGATGCTGCAAGGATACGTTAAATAGCATAGTAAAAGGTAAGCTTAGATTATCAGAGCAGTCTAAGGGTGCAGCTTGGTACATTATCAGGACCTGGTGAAAATGAGATTCTGATTAATTAAAGAGCCGTAAACATTTCGTATTTAAGAGGAGCCCCAAAAAAGTGTCTAACTCTAATGAGTTGCGTATAAAAACTGTTTTATTTAAATGCTTCCACATGAAGAAGAAACATACAAAAAGCTTACAATTACGTATTTAGGCACTAAACAAGTTCTTGCCAGCTAAAGGGTTTTCCATTAAGTGCGCTTGATATTTGAAATAAAAAAAATATATACAGGGTCGGCCATCTAACATTTTTTTTTTGAACTAGTGGTTATTTTGAGTGTGGGTACATCTGATTTGACAGAAAGTTAGTTTTATCCTTCCGCTGAACGAAAAAGGACCATCCGATGCGGTTTGCCTTTGCCGAATGGGCAGATGAGCGCTTGTCCGAAGACCCGGAATTTTACCAAAAAATCATCTTTTCCGACGAAGCTCATTTCCATCTTGGCGGCTACGTCAATAAACAAAATTGTTTTATTTGGGGGACGGAAAACCCGCACGTGATCGAAAAGAAGCCAATGCATCCTCAGAGAGTTGCTGTTTGGTGCGGATTTTGGGCCGGCGGCATCATTGGCCCATTTTTCTTCGAAAATGCGGCAGGAGCCGCCATTACGGTCAATGGCGAACGCTACCGCGCCATGTTAACGGATTGGTTCTTCCCGGAAATCGAAGAGGAGGACTTGGACAAAATTTGGTTCCAGCAAGACGGCGCTCCGTGCTACACAGCCAACGATACGATTGATCTTGTGCGCACTGTTTTCGGAGACCGAATTATCAGCCGAAATTCTGATGTCGTTTGGCCGCCTCGGAGCTGTGATTTGACACCGTTGGATTATTATTTGTGGGGCGCCGTCAAAGACAAGTGTTATGTGGACAAGCCAGCGACAATTCAAGCTTTGAAGGACAACATTCGCGTCGTTGTTGCGAAATACGGCCGCAAACAATCGGAAATGTCCTCAAAAATTGGGTCGGACGTATGGCGTACTGCAAGGCCAGCCGAGGCAGCCATTTGAACAAACTTGTATTCCATAAGTAACCGGAAGGATTGTACTTTAATATGAGAAAATAAATTTGATGATCGGATGAACCGTTTTTGTTTTATTGCATTTAAAAAAAAAAAGTTACGTGGCGGACCCTGTATATGGAGGAGAGAGATTTTTTTTTTATTTAAAAGGTTTATCGACCCCATTATTTTGCATGACATCATTCAAATGACCGCGACGGCTTCGGTTGGTGGCGCGACCACGAAAGGTCCAATTTTCGATGACTCTGGCGCACAAATCGGGATGTATTTGATCGATGGCGTGCATCGATCAAATACAGCCCGATTTGTGCGCCAGATGTATGTTGACTTTGAGTGCATCGGTGGTTTGCGGTTTGTTGGCATAGACCTGCGATTTAAGAAAACGCCACAAGAAAAAGTTCAGCGGGATCAAATCGCACGGTTTCGGTGGCCAGTTCCGTCGCCTTCGCGCGATATGACTATGTCCGGAAATTGCTCGTGCAGAACCATCCATCGTAGCGTGTGCTGTGTGGCCCGTAGCGCCGTCCTGTTAACACCACAGGTTGTCCAGATCTATATTTCAGGCCAAAAGAAGTTGGTTATCATCGACTGGTATCGCTCACCATTGACGGTGACGGCCACACCATTTTCGTTTTCGAAACAATACGGATCAATCATGCCTCCGGCCCAAAATCCGCACCAAACAGTCACTTTCTGTGAATGCCTTGCCACTTGGTGAACCTCGTGTGGATTGGTCTCGTCCCAAATACGGCAATTCCAAAAATCATCGCGACCGTAAAACGGGCGAAGTGTGCGGAACGTTGCTCGAATTGAAGACCCATTTTCATAAAAACAATTTTATGATTTGCACGTGCTGCTCGACACTGTAACCTGCCATGGTGGTTTTGGGGGGAATGAATGAATAAAACACACTACATTTGACATCTTTCACTTAAACAACATGGTCGCAATGACTCTGTCATAGTTCGAGCGCCCCTATTGGAAAACCCTAAATTCCAAAAGGGGTTCTCTGATATCCTGGCACAATTAACAGAGTAATAAAGATTTGCAGAAAATATTCTTTCCCATACCTGTCAATTAAAAGACACAAATGCAATATTTTCAACACATCAAGTATAGCCAAAGGTTCCAATACCTCTCAAGGTAAAATTTAATAAAAATATTTCATTTTCCTTCAGCTCTTTCAATCCCTCAAATCCTTCTTTCTTAACCACAACTTCCTATAAACTGATAAGTCCCAATCTGCAGGCATCACCTCATTCTGCATAACCAAAGAAAATTCAACAATTAAAACCAATTAAACCACTCCCTAGTCCTCCCAAGCTGGATAGTAGCCATCCATGAAGCAATTAAAATATTCGCCAGGTAACGTGGTAAACAAACTATGTGCACCTACTCAAATCTTTCATCCCCACTATCTCGAGCTCTTATAATCACTCCTTTAATCCAGGAACCTTTTTTTAAAGCACTTTCCATCAACTTCACTCACCTGGATCCTTAGTCAGACTGGGATACCAGAAAACGAAAACGCTGACTGTATGGTCAAACTAGACAAAATGCTTCCCCTAACCAACACCCGAGCCTATAACACAAGCGAAATTTCCCACAACCTCAAACTTAGACTATTTACACTTTAAACAATAACAACTAATTAGATCAATTTCCACTTGGTATCAAGAATTCAACAAATTCCACTACATGGACCCAGCAATAAGTAACTCATGCCCGCTTTGAAACAATGATCGACTAGATGTCCGGCATGTTCTTCGTTCTTGCCCCGCACTCTTAATCCAACTTACCTCCTAGTTCAGCAATATAAGCCCCATCTTAGCACTACCCAATGCCACCGTCAAAAACTCCCATAAGATTCCAAACTATTTGAATAAATGTAAAATAATATAATAAATATGATAACTATGTCTTTAATTTAACATTTTGCCATAAAAAATCAATATTCCAGTTAAGCCCGTTAAGAGCGAATATAAAGAAAATGTTTTGTATTGATTCAATATGGTCTTGACGAACCCCTTATTGAGGGCTCAACACGCGCGCGATGTTTACCATCTAGCTATCTGCTACCGCGGGACTACTTGCATTGCAGTTAATGCAGTTATGTGGCCCGCTGATATGCATAATCGCAAAAAACATTTATAATGTTGCTGGTCTTATTTAATTGCCATGTTTTGTTAGCAGAGGACAGACAGCCGATCAAACGTCGCACTTGAGCTTCAAGGCGACAAGTATACGGATATTAAATTACAGATTAATAACCGAGATTCATAATTCAATACTTACAGTCGCACTTCCTAAAGCCAACATTATAAACCCATCTATTTAACCACAATGATTTGAGCCTGTATTAGTTGATCACCCCACAGAAGTGCTCATCATAAGCCCAATAGAAAGCGTCTAATGGAGAACGTAGTAGCCCAATTCAACAACGATGTCTTAGCAATCACCGATTGCGTACTAGCAACTTACGAAGTGTTTTGCAAACTGGCAGCCCACGATACTTATGCTCGAGGCCTACACGCGAGGAGCACTGCACTATGCGCAACGCAGGCCAGCCATCTAAGCCCATCCCACTGGTAGACGACAGAGTAATAATAATCAAAAAGTGCCTAGCTAAAGTCAGCACAGATAACGGACCCGAAATAGCTACCAACGGCTCACACCTTATTGTGTTCAAGTGAGGGCTTTCATCAAGGGCACCAAATACTCAAATCAACCGGAAGCTATAAGCAAAATACAGGGCATGGCGGCATCCCCGTTAGTAAGTATCATCGGCCACGACCACTTCGTGCAGAGCATGCCACTTCTCCAAAGAATTAATAACTAAAACTTGGAGGATATCCAAGGGCTTAAGAAAAAAGTGAAATCGGGTGTAGCTACTGAAATCTGGATCGCGGTCGGCGTGGGATCCAGCATCTTCATTAGCGGCTCTATCCTACTCATCTTGATAATGAGCAGGAGACGAGATGTGCGGGAGATCCAATTCGTTGACAAATTCCAGATGACCGAGGATGGTCATAGTTCTAAGGGGAGAGTAGTAAACACGAATATTAAGTAACATATAAGTTGGAATAAATCTTGGGTAATTATTGTATCACCCTTTTATATGCTGAATCAGCATAAACGCCGTTAGGGGCCGCGCCGGGTTTCCGTTGCTTTCACCGGTGTGGTGAGATTTGCGGGACGGCTTTGCCGACCGAACTTCGCTTAGGTAGAGATAAGAAAAGTCAGTTGGATTTTAATAGTAATAAAGAGCAATAGCTCATAAAATTGAATCCAGTCAAAGCTGATCTTGTTAAATTAATTCGCCTTAAGGGCAGATAGTAACGGAGAGTTCTCCCACCATATCCTGCACATATTCAGGAACAAGCGCTGAGCCCACAGTGAGTCGGCCAGTGCATCGCCGCCCTGCCAGAGTATTCGACCACGAGGCGAGAACAAATGCAATGCATGTACTGAAGCAAAACATTCTAAGATCTGAAGAGTAATATGACATTTTTAAACGACTTAATTTAAATGAATAAATGAAATAAATGAAATAATTCAAACGTGAAAAATGTGTCCAAACAGGATGCTAAAAAAATATATTTGCTTTAATTGTGATTCCGCTAAACATAAAACAAAAGATTGCACAGACGCGGTGAAATGCTTTAAATGTAATGAAAATGGTGACATCTCAATAAATTGTCCAAGAGATAATAACCAAGAGCGTGTTATTGTAGATCGACGTCGGATACGACTATCCTGGATAAATGGTGTAAAAGTTGAATGTCTAGTGGACACTGGCTCAGACGTTAAAATTATTAAAGAAAATATTGCAAAAAATATTCCTGATATTGACATTCAGAAAAAGTTCATCACTGATGCTTGGTCTAGGCAACATAACAACAACGCTGATGGGAGTTTTTATTGCCGGAATAAAGCTGGATGAGATGCAGACAAAGCAGAAGTTTTTGGTTGTGCCGAGCTTCAAGGTGAACTAAGATGTTTTGTTGGGACTTCATAGAGAAATTTCAACTAATTATCGATGCGCATGGCTATAATTTTGAAAGTCTAGAGGATCAAAAACAGCCGATGAGTATAATCTTAATGTTTTTAATGTTGTCGAACTTCCACGTATTTCAGCTTCTCCCCAGTTACGAAAGAGTGTAGAGAAGCTAATACAAAGCAGTTGGCAGACTAAAACAGATGACGTAAAGCAGTGTCCGGTCAATTTAAAGATGCTGTCCGTCGTTTTTCAAAGCCACAGAATATCAAAGCCGTTAAAAGCTTTCTTGGATTGCTGTGATTCTTTAAAAAGTTTATTCCGAAGTATGCTCATATCGCTCGACCGTTAACTGATTTTAAAGAAAGGAGTCAAATTTTTAATTAGTCCGGTAAAAAAGCATTCCATACAGCAGCTATAGAATTAAGGAACCAGTAGACTTACCATCAGCGCTACACATTTGCCTAAAGTTTGAAAACCATAACTTTAGAGCAAAGCGCTCACCAAACATGGGACAAATAAGTCACTTTAGGAACTAGACCTCCAAGCCTTCACCTGCACCGCGCAACATCCCATCCCAATAGATAAAGTAGACGCTGACAACAAATACGCACACGAATATTATGACGACGCATCGTTAAAGTTTTTAGAATAAAAAACTCTTTTCTTCCATATTTCTTTTGCAAGATGAGGAATGGAAATTTCAAAAGGATATTAATAGATACAGGCTCAAATCGAAATTACGTGTAACTAAATTTTTAGACAACCCAATTTGAAATAATCACCTTTTTATGCTGTCTCAGTAAGCGGTAGTATTTTAATAACCCACCACAAAGAAGCAAACCTTTTTATTTTTTAGACGTTGAAGTAAAATTATTTTTGCTACCCACATTATCATCTTTCGATGTTATATTGGGCAACGATAGTTTAAAAGAACTAGATGCTAAAATCAAAACTAGCAAAAAAATTATGAATCTTAAAAACGGTATTACAATCCATATAAAAAAAAAATTCGAAGACGTGAATAAATTCCCTTCTAGGACATCTCACTGGACACACACAAATTCAAGCTCAAAAAAATACTGAAGTCATTTCCAGACTTGTTCGCAGACCCAAATCAAAAACTGACCTACAAAACTAACGTGAAGGCAATGATCCGAACATCGCCCAAAACTCCAGTTTACTTAAAATTCTATCAGTATCCTATAACACTGAAAGTTGAAGTAAAAAAACAAATATAATAACTTTTGTAAGACGGAATCATCCGACCTTCCAGGTCACCAGTTTTCATTGTACCTAAAAAGGCAAAGGCAAAAAATGCTTCAGGCGAAAGGAAATATCGCATGGTTATCGTCTACCGTAAACTTAATAACATATGTGTAAATGAGGTTCTTACACAATTAGGAAATAGAAACAAACCCGAGTCAAGTAGCCGCCATAGAAAATTCTCGCCAAGCATAGGTGGTGAGGCAACCGCTCAAAACAGATTGTGACAATGCCAACGAATTTGCTGAGCATTTCTTTTCCACTTTCACCCCCTTCCGTTTGACGGACGACTCCCTACGAGAGGAAGTCGCAAGCTTTTTGGATGTGCCTACTCAACCAACCCATCCCATAAAACATACCACGCCGCAAGAAGTCACTCTGCAGTTAGATGCTTCCAACTGAAGAAGACACCTGGACCCGATGATATTGACAACCGTACAGCCAAATACATTCCACACAAAGGAGTTATGGCAGTAGTAAAATGCTAAGACTAGGGCACTTCCCTAAGCAATGGAAGCGTGCGAGGATCGTTATGATACCCAAACCCGGCAAACCTCCAACGCAGATCTACTTCCATCCTTTTCTAATGTCTTTCAACGAATTCTGATGAAGCGTTTGATGGATCTGCCGCAGGTATCAGGCTACATACCCCAACATCAATTTGGCTTCAGGAAATCACACGGTTGTCCGGAACAAGTCCACCGTCTAGTCAATCGCGTAACGCACGGCATTTGGTCCAAGCTCTACACGGTGGCAGTCTTCCTCGATTTCGAGCAAGCCTTTGATAAGGTTTGACACGAGGGACTCCAATATAAAGTTAAGGCTCTTCCTCCAGGATCCCACTATAATATCCTGAGATCCTTCATCATCGATCGGGCCTTCTAGGTGGTAGTGAGAGACTTTCGATCGAGAATGTTGGCCATGAACGCAGGTGTTCCACAAGGAAGTGTACTCGGACCCTTTTTGTACACCCTACATACAACAGATATGCCAGTTCCTTCCGCCAGTGCTCACTCGGCTGAGGTACTAGTGGCTACATACACGGACGACACACCCATGCTTGCGTCTCACATATCTCTGCAAACGGCCTCGAATGCAGTACAGGAATGGCTGCACGACATTGAAGTCTGGGCAGCCAAGTGGAATACAGCCATCAAGTGTGTTAAGTCCGCTTGTGTGACCTTCGCGCTCCGTCCCGGCACCTGCGTTGGCCTAACATTTAACGGTGGGTTGATAGGCAACGTCAATTCCCACTGTTACCTGGGAGTCCACCCGGATCGGATACTCATCTGGCGGGCCCATATCACAGCGGTCACGGCCAAGTGCCTTTTAAAGATGAAAAAACTGGACTGGCTCCTACGGTCTAGCAAACTACAACTCCTAACTAAAGTGCTACTCATCAAGGTAGTACTAAACCCTACTTGGACCTATGCCATCCAAGTATGGGGAACGGCCTCCAAGCACCAGCTTGACATGCTGAAAACTGTCCAGACTCGTGCTGCTTAGCTTGTATCCGGGCTCCCCTGATACGTCTGCAACCACGCTATCCTAAGGGATCTCCGGATTCTCTGATTGGTGATCAGATCAACCTTCACAGCAGCCGATACGCGGAGAAATTGGCAACACACCCAAACTCTCTGGCAAGTGATCTCGCCATTGCTCTCTGCCTCCGACGTCTGAAGAGGATCCACCACTCTGATCTCCCTACCCGCATAATATCATAAGATTCTAAATTTACGCCAAACTATTAAATGTAAGTTAGTTAAGTCTTTATGTAGCAAAATGAAATCGTTCATTTCCTTCGTCCGGTTACATTCAGATGAATTGATTCCAAGGTTAAATAAATTTAAAAAAAAAAGAAAATTCTCCCTACCCTAAAACTTTAAGGGATCTTAGATATTTTAAACAAATTTATGCTAAATTAGCAAAGCCCCTGACGTCACTTTTAGGAGGGGAAGGTGGACACGTTTCCAGGAGAATGTCATCAAAAAAATCAATTTAACTAGACGAAGAAGCTTTAGATTCATTCAGGAATCTGAAAAGTAACTTAGTGTCAATACAAATTTTTCTCCGCTACCCAGATTTCAATAAGGAGTTCCACCTGACTACTGATGCTTCGCGGTTGGAGCAGTCCTATCGCAAGATACTCACCCAATATCATTCTTCTTTAAAACACTAAAGCCAAAGATAATTATGCGGCCAATGAAAAAGAGATGTTAGCCATTATTTGGGCACTCAAGGCCCTCAAAAACTACCTGTACGGTAAAGCAAAGGTTAAGATCTTTACAGATCACCAACCTTTATCACATTCTTTGAGTAGTTGTAATGGAAATGCTAGAATCAAGAGATGGAAGGCTTACCTAGAGAAATATGACTATAAGATATTCTATAAACCGGGAAAATACAATGCTGTTGCAGACGCACTTTCTAGAATAACTCTAGAACAGATTAACACTATTGCTTCTACACAATATAGCACCGAAAGCTCGAGCCATGATCTTACCGTTGGCGTCGAAGCCCCAATAAATGTTTTCAAAAATCAGATATTCTTTCATAAAGCAGACAAACCCAACTGCAAGTTCTCTATCGCATTTCCTACATACCATAGACTTGAAATATACCGACACAATTCCCGAACAGACGACATATTAATCCTCGGATTAGCGGAAAGGTCCCTGGGATTTTTTTTAAATTTTCAATTGAAGATTACTCTTAGTTCCACCAAGGAAAAGTACCCATGACTGAACGCCTATTCGCAATTAAAGTCTTGCGCGTCTTTTAAGACTCATTTCAATGCAATCGGTTACATCATTTAGAAGTAATTTCTATCCATCTCTTATATAAGCGGTAAGGCGCGTAGGGACAAGTTGTATGGAATGTTTATATAAAAGCTATTTTTTGTGCCAAAATATGATTATTATATAAAATAAATAATAATATTTTATTATAAATTAATAAAATTTATGAAAAATATTGTTGCACCACGGCAACATTCTACTGTTACCATTTTAACAAAGCGGTTTGTATTGAACATTCTGAACAAATGCAGCGCAGCGAAACTTGTACAGCATAAAACTTAAATTTAAATTAATGTAATTAATTACAATTTTCACTTTTTAAATAAAAAACATATTAATTAATATTATAAACAAGTAATTTTTTTTATTTATTTAACTTTCACTTGTGTGTAGCACTTAGCATGCAAAAAATTAACAGCTTTTGATGAGCTTTTGTATGAACATTCCATACAAATTACACTGATTATCGCTGAAATAAGGGTAAAAAGGTTACCGCTAATGCGAGGGTTAAACGAGCTAAAAAACATTTTAACCCCTGAGTAATAAACGGCATTTTCACGACCGAAGAGATAAATTCAAACAATCTACCGAAGCCATTTCAAGGGAATTCAAACGAAAAAGTCTTAACAAACGAAACCAAAGAGGAAGAAAAAATTTTCCAAATACATAGAAGAAAGCATAGATGTGCTTTAAAGAACCAAAAACAAATTTCGGAAATATACTATTTCCCATAAATGCAAAAAAAAATTTTTAATATGGTCAACCAATGTAAAGTTTGCAAACAATCCAACTACGACAGACACCCCCCTAGTCCGAAACTTAAATACGACATACGAATATATTAAATACGAATACCCCCAACCCGACACATGAACTTAAGCCAACAACGAACGAGAGAGCGCGTTCTTGCTCACCGGCAATTCCAACGATGTGGAAAAGAGCACTGACCTCTCTCACGGCAACCAAAACTTCGGTGCACGGTGGCACGGTGGCGACCGCAACGCCCACAAAAAATTCCCTGCGGCAGGAAATAAAATATCCAAATACATAAAACCCAAAATAAAAAGCAGCATCCACAAAACTAATGTCTAAGTAAAGTAAAACTTTACGACTCTTGCACACTACTTAAACAAAAATAACAAAAACTACTAAACATATCAAGTCGGTCGCAATGGTATTGAGCCTGACGAAACACCCTCAGAGATTAAGTAGGCATTAAACGATAAGAGTTTAATGGCGAAAATTGTCTTGAACATCCTGAACAAAGAAAGGAAACCACAACCAATCTTTAAAGTTAAGCTGGAACCTGACACTTAAGCTATCAGGAAAATTGAAGTGCATCCTATCTACAAGCTACAGATTCTTCTGCATCGTAGAATCACTGTAGAAAAACCACATAAGCGCAAAGGCCCCGTCCCATGCACTAATTGGCAAAAATATGGCCATACATACTGCCATGCATACTGCACATTGCGTTCAGTTTGCGTGCAGCTCCAAAAAGTGCGGAAATTTTGGGGGTAGCCACACAGCAAACTATAGAGGCTGTCCAATATAAAAAGACCTTTAAAGCCGGATTCGTCACCGAGTAACGTCTGCACGCCTCAATAACAAACAGAATACCCCTATAAAACCAAACATATCCCCAGAACTCCAAATAGTCAATGGTTGCTCTACGCATATTATGTGGAACGCCAACGGCGTTTCACGAAATAAACTTGAAATTGGTAGTTTTAAATAGAACACGCTGAGTTTGATTTGAAAGGTTCCTACCTTTCAATCCACATATACTCCGGCTTACTCGATATTCCATCATCCGACCTTCCAGGTCCCCGTATAATTCACACGTTTGGATTGTACCTATAAAGGCAGATGCTTCAGACGAGAGGAAATATCGAATGGTTATCGACTGCCGTAAACTTAATGAAATAACCATAGCTGATAAATATCATATTCTCGAGATAAATGAGGTTCTAACACAATGTATGAATGTTTGTCGGAGATATTGGCGGATTATATTCCGATTCGGACTCTGAATTATTCCTCTGCATTGCCTTGGCGTCACGTTTTCTGATATTTGGTTGGGAGCGTGGCATGTCTGTTTTCTCTTACTTTCCTTCCTACCACGCATCATGACGATGCGATTCATTTGCATACACACATACCATCACACAGTGTTATCTCACCATGCTCATGCACACAATACTAATGCATGATCAACGGTACTTAATCGATACCTCCTTTTCACACAGACGTCTCCGCCACATTCGCTCCCTCCGCTTCGCCCGTACTCGCGGTCAGACTACGTTAGGTAGCAACTAGAAATAGTTGTCTACCACGCTTCAAGCATACAGAGAGAGAATACAGAGAGAAAGAACATTGCAAACGATAACAATAACGATAAGCGGACTGTCGCCATGCCACTCTGGCGGCAATGCTCGTTACAATTTGCATTTGAAAATAATCTGCGCCATATTTATATAGATGATATCATCATATTTAGCAAAGATTATGATACGCTTTTGAAAAACTTGGCTTAAATATTCACAAATCATGTATGGCTATGTCAAATAAATAAATATTTAATTCGGTTGCAATAGCTTGGAGAACAAAAAAAGACTTGAAATCTGATTGATCGTTTGTATGGCAGCTATATGATATAGTGGTCCGATCCGACCGATTTTTAAACTTTATCTGCGTGGAACAAAAATAATGATCTGGTAAAAATTTCAAAACGCTAGCTTTAAAACTACTGGCTATTTTTTGTATAGAAACAGACGGACAGACGGACATGGCTGGGCATTTTTTTTCCTGCCGTTCGTCGCCTGTATTAGCCTTCAGCTCTGTTGGCCATCTCGTCAGCTCGGACCCGCTTCATCATATCTCTAATGATGTTATGTCCCCGCTCCCAAGAGTCGCTGTTCTCCATCATGGCCGCGATCAAGCCCCTTGGGCTGAGCGGGGCACCGATCAGCGCCCTTAGCTGCACCCTCTCCTCCGTGAACCTGGAGCAATGCATGAGTACATGCTCTGCTGTTTCCATAGCATCGGGGCAGTAGAGGCATTGAGCTGACTCTACGTGATGAAACCGGAGTAGGTATGCCCGAAAGCAACCATGATCCGTGAGTAACTGGGTAAGGTGGTAGTCCAGTTTTTTGTGGCGGCAGTCGGCCCACGCCGTTAAATCGGGGATGAGTTGGTAGGACCACCTCCCCCGCTGCGATGTTATCCATTTGCTCTGCCACTCTCGCATCAGTCGCTCGTGAGCCTCCAGCCGGGTAGCACCATCTCGGACCTGACAAATAGCCTTTATCTCAAGGTCGATTGACGGCAAGCCTGCCAGTGCTAGTGCTGTGTCTCCGGATATTGTCCTGAAGCCTCTAATGCGCCTAAGGGCCATAAACCGTACCACCGCGCGTGCTCCTTTGATATAAGAGCCTTTCTTGGTGGCGTTGGTCCATATTGGTGCAGCATAGAGCAGCGTTGCCTTGGCTACCGCCACCAGTAGTTTCTTTGCCGGGTAGTTGGGACCTCCTATACTGGGCATGAGCCTGAACAAGGACGCAGTTGTTATTGCTGCTTTCCTGCTCGCGTAGCTAGCTTGATCCTTAAAAGTTAGCCTGTGGTCTATCACAACTCCCAGGTATTTTAAGGAGTCTTGTGAGGCCACCTGTGTCCCGTTGACCGTGATCAGCAATCTTTCCACCTTCTTCCTGCTGCTTAATAGAACAGCCTTGGTCTTGTGCGCCGCAATTGTTAAGCCTGCTTTATCTAGCCAGTCGACGGCCATAGTAATTGTCGTGTTGCACTTCTCTTCGAGGACTGCTATTGTCTTGGCCACTGCAGTTATTGCCACATCGTCCGCAAAGCAATGTAGCTCAGCTCCTAAGGGCCTGTTGATGCCCAGGATTCCATCGTACATAATGTTCCACAGGATCGGTGGAACCCCTGCAGAAACACGGTAGCATCTCGGGCCAGCGTCCGTGTAGAACCAGAGGACACGATCCGTGAAGTAGCTTTCAACGACGATCCTGAGATACTCCGGGAAACCCATCCTATGCATGGCGCTGAGGATTACTGGCCATCTAGCGGTGTTGAAGGCGTTCTTCACGTCCAGCGTGACGATTGCGCAGTACTCCTTCCTTCCGCCCAGCGATCTATCCCAGCGAGAGCGTTCTCGGCGATGTTTCTCACCGCCATAAGTGCGTCCAGGGTGCTGTTGCCCTTCCGGAAGCCCTGCTGCTGCGTACCTAGGCCGTTGCTGCTCTGTGTGATTGCCTCTATTCGAGCATACAGGATGCGCTCCAATAGCTTGCCCACGATATGCAGTAGGCATAGCGGGCGGTAGCTGGTTGCGGCGTGTGCTGTTCCCTTGCCTTTCGGCAGCAGAACTAGTTTCTGTCTTTTCCACCTCGTCGGGAACACCCCATCCAAGAGACACTGCTGGAAGGTTTACCTGAATATATCAGGTCTAGCTAACGTCGCTGCCTTGCCGACTGCTCCAGGAATTCCATCCAGACCAGGAGCTTGGTTGGGCTTGATTTGCTTGGCTGCCTCCACAACTTCGAGGTCTGTAATGCACGGGAAGTCATAGGAGGGGGGAGCTACTGCTGTTGGCCGCCATAGAGTGGTCTGCCTTGGGAATAGTTCTGCTAAAATGCTAGCCAGGACATCAGGGTCAGTTGGAGTTGCCTCACTCTTCCTTAGCTTGTTAGCTACGAGTTTGTAGGCAAGTCCCCAGGGTTCTCTATCCACGGTATCTAGTAGTTCCTTATAGGTCCGCGCTTTGGCAGCCAATATGCCGTGTTTAAACTCAGAGCGTTGGCATCTAAAAGCCTCCATGAGTTCTGCGTGCTGGGTGCTGCCTCTGGCTCATTGCGCCCTTCTCCTTGCCCTTAGGCATTCCGAGCGTAGCTTGCTTAAGGTGGCGCTCCACCAGTACACTGGGGGCTTGTGCTGCTCCTTTTTCTCATTGGCATGGTTGCATCACACGTTGCCTCAAGCATCTTCATGAGGTCGGCCGCCATTGAATCTGCGTGTCCATTTGAGATTCGAAACGAGTCGATTTGGTATGCCAGCATATCTTTGTCGATCTTCCTCCAGTCCCAGGCTTGCCCGACTGATCTTCTCTGCCGCCTCCAAGTCGTGCCCTTCGGTAGGATGCAGAAGGAAATCAGAGCGTGGACACTCAGCGTTACAACGTCGTGGACCGTCCAGCTCGCGTTAGCCACTAACCATCTGCTGGTGTAGGCGAAGTCGATATAGGACGAGCCCCTATCGTTGTTGAACGTTGGTTTGCAGCCGTCGTTCAGCAGTACCAGGTCCAACATAAGTATTGTGTTTATTACTGCTCGGCCTCTGGGATTCGATACCCTGCTGCCCCATTCTACTGCCCATGCATTAAAGACGCCCGCGATAATCTTCGGGCCGCGCCCTCTCGCATGGCTGCCCAGCACCTCCAACATCTCCTCGAACTGGTCTGGGGTGTCGGTAGGGGGGGCGTAGCAGCTGTAAAAATGCACTCCTTTTATTCTCGCATATGCTATTCCGCGCATCGACGAGGCCGCCAATTCCTGTATGTGCAGGTTGCTGCAACTCTTGATAGCTGCTTTACCGGTCTCGTCTAGTATCATTGTGGAGTTGCCACGGACAGGGGAATAGGGTTCACTCAAAAGCACCTTGCGCTCCGCGGCAATTTGAGCCAGGAGGCTCTGAGCAGCTGCGCAATGGTTAACATTGAGCTGAATAATCTTAATTTGCTCCTGCATTATGCTGTGACTTCGCTTCTAAAAGGCTGGCTCTGTATGTCGGGCACGCAAAACAGCCCGTCGGGTGGTTTTTATTGACTTCGTCGCTGCATAATAGGCACTTTGGTGGTGCAACACATCCCCTTGCCTTGTGTCCTCGTTCGCCGCATCGCAGGCAGCAGTCTGACCGATCGATCGCCTTGTAGGTCGTTGCTCGATGACCGTAGCCCAGGCACTTGTAACATCTCGTGGGCCGGACGTCCTGGATGATGCGGCACCTTGACCACCCCACGGTTACCGTGCCCTTCTCTAAGACCGCAATCGCATCATTCGTGTTCATCAGGACAGAGGCTATCTGAGTCCCATCCCGCATCCTACGGAGGCCTTTGATGTCCTCTGGTTTCAGCAGAATGCCTTGAAATTGGGAGACCAGGCAGCTGTGGAGATCATCTGCTGTCGTGGCCTCGTCCAATCCACTGCAGGATAGTGCTATTCTTTGTGTACCCGTACGTACCGAAGCCATGTCTTTTAGAGTTGCTTCCAGCTCGGTCTTAAATTTGGGGACGCTGTCGGAGACTTTCCCCTCTACTTTCGGCAGTAGTTCCCCTAGCTGAGTTCTGCGGACTTGGCGAACATGTTTGCCCAGTTCGCTGAGGTTCGGGTCCGCTTTCAGTTTTCGTAGCATTTCCGCATACGAGGCCTCTCCCGTCTTCTTTAGTATGAGTGCCTCCAGCTTCTTCCTCAGGCGTTTAGGCTGAACTTTTTTCCACTCGCCTCCAGTGCTAGCCTCCTTGGCGACGGATGCATTGCTGCGCGGCTTGGACGTATTTTCTTTGGGTTTAGGTATACCCTCTGAGCTCACCGCGGAGTAGTTGCCGCGCTTGGGTGCCTGTGCTTTAGGCTCCTGAACTTTGGGCATCTGTCCCTTTGGCAATTCCTTTGTTGGTGTAGCCTTTTTTCTAGGCTTTTTGGGGCTCGGTTTGGGTAGAAGCGGTCGTAGAACGATTCTCTTTAGCGACGCCTTCATGAAGCTCGATCGCCCTGTTGCTGAGAGCCGAGATAGTATCGCGTTAATTTTATTTCCCATCCTAGCGAGGATGCTCCGTAGGTCTTCATTTTGGAATCCCGCGGCGAAGTCTAAGGGCCTTATAGTCGATCCCGTTGGTGATTTCCTTCCTTTTCTGTGCGACGGCACGCTGATAACGTCCATTGCCTTCGGGTTGCTCGTATTGCTAGCGCTGCTGGCTACAGGGGCCGAGTTGTCCAGCTCTGCAGCACTGCGGGGGCTAGTCGGTATATCCTCCAACACAACCGCCGGCGCAGGGGTTCCCGCGGCGAAGTCTAAGGGCCCTATAGGGGATCCGATTGGTAATTTCCTTCTGTTCCTGTGCGACGTCACGCTGATAACGTCCTTTGCCTTTGGGTTGCTCGTATTTCTAACGCTGCTGGCTACAGGAGCCGAGTTGTCCAACGCTGCATCACTGCGGCGGCAAGTCGGTATATCCTCCAACACAACCGCCGGCCCAGGGGTTCCGGCATCCTGCACCGCGATTCCTCCTCCTTTTGTTGGGGACCTTGACATTCTGGAGCTCCTCGTCCTCCTCACCGGCTGATTTAACAGATGGGCCTCCCACCGCAAATAGTGCAATCGAGAAAGAACAAAATGAGAAATTGTATTTTGGACCTTATTTACACACTTGCTTTGGTTTGGTTCGCTCAGCCAAACAATTACACGTTCCTACGATGTGGCTCTGTGCAATATAAACTTGCTGTAGCTGGGCTGTCTCCGTCTTTATGAGTTTTCGCGCTGCGTATGTAGAAACACGTCCGTATCGGTCAAAATCTCAAGAGAGGATCCCTCTGCAAGGGTATAAAAACCAAATTGTTAACATATGTAATTCAAATTGTATTCCAAAGATGGTTCAGGGAAAGAAAGCTGTGTAGTTTTACACATCATGTACCAAAATAGAAAAAAAATGGACAAACAACTAAACAACTATAAAGGCAATTTAACTTGGAACAACACCGCAATTTATTTAGAGGGCACCTACTTGGTCCAGCTATCAGTCGACTCGGTTGAGAATTCTGGAACCCACAGGCCTGACACGTGGAGCTCCTCTTGTGCAGTTCACTTCGGTTCAATAACATTCCATTTTTCTAAAGACTGCTTGACGACAAGCATAAATTGGAGGGGGAAGAGTTAACAAAAATAAATTTAACAATAAGTAAAAGTCAAATAGTAACGGGCCCAATACAATGCACTCCAATATGCTAGCTCCGCGCCTACTTAGTTTTTGTGCTTTCGGTGCCCACAAACGATTGAACAGACGATTGAACACGAGTGGTATCAAGTTGAACAAAGCTGCTTATACCAAAAACAGAATAGACGCAACACGGACCGTACCAGACAAGGCCGGGATAGGCCTGAAGGAGACTACAATAGGGACAATAACAACTTTAGGTAACTGAAATAATTCGTATTCGGTGAATAATCCCTTCAGACTCAACTCATCCCGATTTCAGGCAGGAGCCTCAACCGACATATCGGTTATATAAATGAAATAAAACACGGGACAACCGTACCATATATATCGGGTGTTTTTTTAGGAGGTTTTTTTCAGTAGGGTTCAGTTCGGCCTTTTATGTCATCTGAAATCTGTCGGGTGCTTTATGTTCAGTTTTGTTTGGCAATTCATGATGAATAGGGCAACAGCTGAGCAGCGATACCAAATCGTTAAACTTTATTACGAAAATCAGAGGTCGTTCGTGAAAGTGCACCGTTTGATTCGCCCGTTGTATTTTGTTTAATGACGAGGCTCACTTATAATTTCTTGACGGCACGCCAATCTTAAAATTCAATTATCCAAATCAAATACTCAGCAGGGAAATAGATTTTTTGGGCCATATAGTCACTCAGGAGGGCATTAAGCCTAACACAAAAAAAAATTAACGCGATTCATAATTTTCCAATGCCCCAAAACTCGCACACAAATTAAATCATTCTTAGGACTAATCGGCTACTACCGAAAATTTATAAAAGACTTCGCACGTATCACCAAACCAATTACCAAAAAACTGAAATGAGGGAAAGCAGTCAAAATAGATATGGAATTCCTGGAATTTGTATTCTTCCGTACCCAGATTTCAAAAGCCATTTACCCTTACCACAGATGTTAGTAATTTCGCATTAGGGCCATACTATCCCAAGACCCCAAGAATTTCGATAGACCGATTGGTCATAGCAGATTTGCTATGCCAGCAGAACGTTGAAAGACACGGAAATTCGTTATTCCACAGTTGAGAAGAAATTTCTAGGCATTATCTGGGCAGTAAAATATTTTCGACCATACTTATATGGTCACAAATTCGAAATAATTACAGATTACAAACCGTTACGGGGAAAAAGTAATTTTAACGGACAAAATGCTAAGCTCATACGTTTGAGGGACCTTTGAGTAAATACGAGCATACGCTCGGTCACGAAAAAGGTTCACAAAACGTAGTCGCTGATGCATTAAGCAGAATCGAACCGATTGTACACGTTAACACTCGTAGCAACACCCGATGATCAATCCAAATACTGTTTCGCTTTCTAAAAGCGCTCTCAATACATTCAATTTATAGGCTTTCCTTGAATTAGGAGGAAGCCCCTCACTCGTAATTATTTCATCATTCAGGAATAAAATTAGGAAACAAATCTTAGAACCTCTCTTTAATTTAAAGAAAGTAGCTGAGATTTTGAAGACAATACTAAGGCTTCACAAAACTTTAGCCAATTCACAACTGACGAAATTTTTAGAATACAACAAGCTTATTCTATTTATTTCGCAGAAACTCTCCTCTACTAGATCTGTAGATTGACAATATTTTCAACTGAACCTTCAGACACAGGTGAAGCCATTTCTATAATCAAAAATCATCACAAGAACAACCATCCATAAACGAGTTGTACACACATTTAGAGAAGCAAAAAGCAAGTCTCACATTCCCGGATCGCTTGTGATCTTAGGAATTTTAATTATGGAAGATGGGAGATCTATCTGTGAATCTGTGAACGTTTAAAACAAAAACCCCATTTTGTAGTACCAGAAATAACCAACGGACCGTTGGAAATTGTACACACAGACATTTACACTATTAAAGGCAACTATAACCTGACGATTATTGCCAAGCTTTCAAAATTTGTACAGCCTACCCTTTAGATAAAATAGGAATGAAATTAGCCTTACGAAACTGTTTAAAGCATTCCTCTGCCAATTCAGAATACCTAAGAAGGTAATTCTCGATCAAGGAGCTAAATTCATGGGGACCATCTTCACGGATTTCCTAGCTCAATACAAAATTAAATTACACGTTACATCCTTTCAAAAGTTCAGCAGTAATTCAACAGACTACATTCCACATTAACCAAAATCTATAGGATCATCCTCGCAAAAAGGAAAGAGAATAAATTACAGCTATACCGCGACGAAATATTAGCTGAAACTATCATAAGTTACAACAACGCAATCTATTCAAGTACAAAATGCACACCGTTTAAACTTTTCAGCCGTCGTACACACACGTTTACAAAAACTACTCAATTTAACAACACATTTAACACACAATTTAACAACCAAACCAAATGAATTCCAAGCAAAACTTTACCCCGACATAAAAAAACATTTGGAAGACACATCTCAGAAAAGTATATAACGACTAAATGAATCTGGGAAAAAAATCTATACTATCAGGTACTACTATCACCCGTAGACAGCTTAATCTTCCATAGGGAATAGCAGAAACAAGATTACAGAACTAAAAAGACTAAATGGGAAACAACCCCTTGTAAAACTTAACATAGGGACAGCCCGGACTATAACGTCATTCGCGACCATCAAACATCTAATCCACCTCGAGGAATACGAGGCTACCACTGACAAAAATTAATCGTACACGTGGAAATAAAACAATTGAAACGAATGCGAAAAATACCGCGAAATTTCAAAATGCAACTCTAGTGAGATTTAAAGACATCACAGCTCATATTAATAAAGAACAGGAAATTATTAACGAATTCATATTTTTTAACCAAAATAGGATACCAAAATGCAGAAATCAATCTATTGTTAACAGGGTTTAATCTCAACCTTGATCTTCTTTATACCCACTTGGCGAGCATAGCGAAAAGTCTCTTGTTTGCCAAACTTAAAATAATTTCAAAATACATTTTAAATGACGCCGAAATCAGAAAAATCAAAAATTCATTAACAGAACAGAGACTTCAAATAATGGCATACGCTGAGGCCTACGATTTCCTATCACTTAAAACTAGTTTCGAAAATGAAACACTTGTTTTTAAATTTAAATACCATTATTATCCCCGAATAATAATACATTGTACCGAATTGTAACTGTACCCTTTTAGAAACAGAAATTGTAAACCTACCAGAATTTATTGTAGAAATTAGAGAAGAACTTAGAACCCTAAATTTAACATGTACCAAAATTAACGATTTATTCGTTTTCGAAGGCTCCTCCGCCTCCAACATCCCAGAATGCCTCCACAACTTACTCACGAAAAGAACAGCACGGCGAAGACACAAATCGAACACAGATCTATAGCCCTATATATATATATATATATAAATATACTATATATATAGTAACTTCCAACTGCGCATCAAACAAAGTAATACGCGGATTCATCATGAAATATGTCAACTGCTCCATCTCCATCAATCGGACAAGATATGACGAAGCCACCACCATGGTGGCCGACATGTGACAAATAAACATAACAAAAAATTATAATATTTAATCCGTACCTGCAAGCGAACCACTTGACCTTCGAAGACTACATCTCAGCATACTCACAACTGAATGGGTTGTTAATATCATGCTCAGTAAAGCGGCTAACCTGAAGACTATATGCATTTTAATTGCAAGCTCCGGTTTGCTAGAAATTGCCGCCTGAAGCTTGAAGAAGAACAGGATAATCTATACAACTACCTCATTGGCACCCACCGAAACTCCTGCCATACCTCCCTTATGGCTGTCGTTCTGTCTTGAGAGGGGAGGAGTTATCGGTGATACTACAATCATGCCATCACCTCCCTCGAAACATCACCAGTTGTTGAACATTCAATGCGGAACATTCGACCCGAAGGAAGAACGACAAACTGCGGACTCAGGATTTAATAAAAATACCGACTGACCAAGGATTGCCGAGTAAAGGGTTTCGCAGCGTCCCACTTTTTGTATTGTAGGCTACATGTTAAAAACAAACGAACACATAATGGCAACATATCGGCACGACGTATCTCGCGGCTACAGCTGCGTCCCGCTTCTAAAATGGGCTTTTTGCTCTCATGCTCGGCTTTATTGATCATATAATAGTATCAATCTTTTGTGCTTAGAGCATTAGCATGTTTGGCTGATGCTTTCGTCAAAAAACGTGGCTTCCAGTAGCTTTCGTAAATTATCAACATCGGCAATTAAGTGGGTTTTTCCTTTTTGTTGTATTGTTGCCATTTTGGCTTTTACGTTCGGAGATGTCTCGCCAAAAATTATAAGCTGCAATTTTTTTATAATTGCTTAAGTGGTCGTTTCGTTTATTACTTGTCTTGTTGTTGCTATTTTTTTTTTGATTTCATTACGTTTACCCCAATCTCATCATATGGTCCCTTTGCAAGGTCGACCAGTTTGATTGCCATACAAGGTGCGTTCCAATGTAAACTGGACGTTTTTGAATCTAGCGCCCTCTAGTGGAACTATCTATATGTCGACTAGTGCGTTAGAATCTGCTACCCTTTATTGACTTCCAGTAAAAATTTCATGATGAAATAAGTTTATAGCGATGATTGCCTATCCCGTAGCAGAGTGCACGAGTGGTTTCAACGTTTTTAAAGTGATCGTGAGGACATAAATGACGTGTTCATCATGTGGGCCAACCAAAATCCGTGATCACCGAAAATTCCATCGAAACTGTGCGTGAATTCATAAAAAATCAGCCGGAATCATCATTGAAATTCATGGAAATAGAATTGAACATCTCCAAAATATCGATTTATCGCATTTCGACCGAACATTTGGGCTTACAAAAGGTGTGTGCACGGTTTGTTTCGCACAAATTGGCTGAGGACCAAAAATTGAGGACCATCATTAAAGAGGCAAAAAAAGACCCGAACTTACTTTACAAGATTGTGACTGGTGACGAAACGTGGTGTTTTCAATATGATCTCGAAACGAAACAGAGAAGGAAGGCGTTGGACGAGCCGAAACCCAAAAAATCTTTTTTCCTCTTCTCAGCGTTGCCATCCTTTTCTTTGAGTTTTCAAAAACTTCTACTTTAAGGGGGATTTTAGGGGATAGCAAGACATCAGTGTGATGCCACTTTACATTCAGCCCTCCTGATTTTCATCCGTCCCGGATGACAACAGCACTTCGTTTTCTATTACAAATTTGCAAAGCTTCATGTTGTCGCAGCTAGTTGCTGTAATATTCGATTAATATTCCTTCGGCGTTTTTACCTGCTTTCAAAGCGTCCATGGCGGTCTGTATGTTGGGCGGTGAGTCTTAATGGTATAGTATTTGTGGTGTCTCAATGTGTGGATATGTGTTTGGGAAATTAATCTTTAATCGCATAGTTTATCGTTCTGTCCGCTCTGGTATAATTTCTAGGTCTTCGTTAATGACTCCCCCTGGCAGAATTAATGATACTTTGCCGTTTCTCCTCATCACTGCTGGAACTGGCTGCTGTTTGCTCGAAATTTTCCGGCGCTGCTTTTCTTGGTGTGCATCTTGTGCTTCTTCTTGCACTTAGAGGATGCCTCGGAGTCGCTGTCGCTTGAGTCGGCCGGTTTCTTTGTCTTCTTACGCTTCTTCTTGGACACGGGCTCGTCCTCTAAAGCGCTGTTCTCTTCTGCCCCAATGCCACCGTCTTCGCTATCGTCCAACGTTGATTGCTTATGGCTTAGCTTGCGTCTGCTACTGCGTCCGCGAGCAGACTCCTCGTCTCCGCTGGCGGAGGTGTTCCGCTTAAATTTTTTGTCCGAACTTCGCTCTTTTTTCCTTTTGTAGTTGCGTTGCTTTGTTTTCTTTAGACGATTATCAGCGCTGAAGTTGTCGTCATCGCCACTTTGATCGCTGCCGCTGAAGCTTTCGGACCTGCGGCGCGCCTTGCGAAATGGTATCACAACTCCATCTGGTATAATTTCCATTTTTATAGGACATTGCATCTTTACTGTCTGCGACTTCATTCTGCGACTGCATTCGACAATTTTTTAAACAGTTTCCTTATATTTTGGTGGAGCTGAAGCTGAATTTGACTCCTCCACCACGTCTTAGACCACCTGATCTTCTTATTCTGATTTATCTTTTTGCTCAGTTTTGTTTCATTTTTGTTTTGTTAAAAAATAAAAATAATATTAAAATAACTAAATTTTTTAGTAGTTTAGTTATTAGGGGAATTTATTTATCAGATTAAGATTATTTTATTATTTTTATAATTATAAATTTTTAAAAGTTTTATAATTAAATTTAATTATTAAAAAATAATTTATATAATAATAATAAAAAAATTTTTTTTTTTTTTAAATTAATCTAAAAGCCATTAATGTAAAGCCATATTCATCAGCTGTAAAATCCAATTTTTTATAAAACCAAATCTCAATATTCCTTCGCAGTTCAATTTGCTACTTTCTAAAACCAAAAATGTATGATCTGTTTTTACTTGGTCCACATCCCCGATTGCGACAAAAGATCCAATTGCCTTCGTGATGGTATTACCTAGTCCTTTCAATACCGATACGCATCTGGACAACTTGACTCCTTTTAGATTCCTTAGCGCACTCTCATTAATCAGTGACACATCTGACCCTGTGTCCACTATACCTCTATTTATGGTTATTGTTTTCCTACGACTTTGCTCGGAAATTATGTTTACATTCGGAACTTTTTGTGGGCAGTCGCACGAAATATTGCCGTTCTCGTTACGTTTGAAGCATTTAGTTTTAGCTGTGCATTCTTTCCTCTTATGTTCCGTCGATCCACAGTTGAAACAGAACTCTCGTTTTTTCCATCAATTTTCTATGTACTCGGAGACATTTTTAGTGTATTATATTTTTTAGTATATTTTTAGTATACATTTTTAGTATAGTGGCATTGAAAAATGCCACTATGCTAGCACATAGCAATTCTTGCTTCGCTCTTGTACGAGCTCATATAAAACGTCGCACATCGATACATGCTAACTTTAAATTGATCTTGTATCTGCAACCCATATAGCGCAAAACTGCTGGCTCTTTAATGTCACCGATACTGGCAATCTTTTTTATATATAATTACAACTCCGGAGTATCTTTCTTTAAAAAATCAAATTTTGATCTTGTTTCTTACTAAATAGTATTTATCTTGAATTGTTTCTGTTAAAATATTATTTGCTTATTTATATCGAATATTGCAACTTTAATTATTTCGGTTGGAATATGAGAAATAATAAGAATTTCGTTCGAATCGGTTTTTATCCAGGTGGATGTTTTGATGTTTAAAAGTTTTTCGGAGCTTACAGAATTTAAGAGGTCATGTTTTAGTAATTTTGGGTTAAATATATTTCTAATCTTTTCATTTGCATTCCTAATTCAATATTTTCAATATATTTTTTGAATTGTTGTAGGCTGAATACTAGAAGTTCTATTTTCTTATCCTTTCCTTCTTGGTCTCTTAAGTTATTCATTACTTTAATACCGTGATTATTTTTTTATTTTCTTTTGTAATTCTTCTTTATCATTTTTATTTAATGTACCAAAAAGATATTTGTATGCTGTTGCGACTATGTTAATTAGACCTCTTTTGTTGCGATTGACAATTTTAATACCGTTAATTTCGCGACTGAGTTTATTTATTAAATATTTAATGTGAATTACCCCTTTAAATTCATGGGCTGATTTAAATAAATGTTCGTAAGTTTCTTCTGTTTTGGAAATTTTTACTGTTAGATAATGATATTCATATTTTGACGGTTGGTCTTTGTAACCTGTTTGACAAATAAGATATCTATTTGGAGCCTTCATGGGGTTAATTTCTATACTTTGTTGTTTTGCAATTTTGATAAAAGATAATATCAAAGTTATGATGATTAAAACGACTTTAATCCAGTAGTTTTTCAATTGCGTTGATGTCGTCATTGGGGTTTTTCCCTGAAACTATTATCATAGTTATTTCCATTAATTTTCTTTTTCTTTTTGAATTTTGATTAGTAATATATGATTTTTCTTCCTCTATTTGTTTCTTCGTACTGTTTGTCATCTACCTGTCTATTTTGTCCGGTCTTTTTAAATGGATTGGTTGTCTTTGACTTTACTAACGGAGATTGTTTGTATTTAGTATCTTTTTTTTTTTTTTTTTTTTTTTTTTATAATAAAAATTGTATTTATTTACATAGCAGTTTACTGTTACTGTTTGTAGTAACTTATACTGCAGAGTATCATAATTTCAATAGAGTATTTACATATTTACATACTTCAACCTAATTAGGGAGTCTAGAGGCATTTTATTTTATCAATAAACTTATGTATCTTCTCGGTAGATCTGTTGGGTGAATGCGCAGGAGTCTCCTTCTCGCCCTCAGTCCCAATACACGTCTCCTCATCAAGAGTTTTCGAGCCAACTGGTTTGGGTGGATTCCCAATTTATTAACGTACGCTGTTGCATGTTTATTTATGACATCGCCAATCCTTGGTACCTTCAGTTCTTTTTCAATGTCTTTGTTGCGGATGTACCAAGCCGCTCCAGATAGTTTACGCACGATTTGCGACTGAGCCACACGAATTTTGTTGAGGTGCGACTTTGCGGCGATGCCATAGACTTGGATGCCATATTTCCAAATGGGAGCCAAGACAACCTTATAAATTTTGGCCTTGTTGGAAACTGAAAGTTTGTTTCCAGGCCTAAGGGCCAAGCCATGCTGTTCGCCTTTGTTTTGAGTCGCCGAGTTACATCCGTTACATGGCGTTGAAATGTAAGTCGCTTATCCAGAGTGACACCGAGATATTTGTGGGCGTTCGATTGTGTGAGGAGCTCTCCATGCAGAAACACACCAGGTGATGTGTCTTTTCTCAGGGTGTACGTCACGGAAACACACTTTTCCGGATTGACTGCAGTGTTCCAGCGTAGGGCCCAGTTTTCAAATATTTTTAGATAAAGCTGAAGCGTATCAGTGGCTGTATAGACGCAAGTATCTCTGGCCAGGACTGCAGTGTCATCAGCAAAAGTGGCAACTAGCAGGTCATTGGGATCTGTAAGCGACATGTTGTCAGCTGAGGGCATGTCGTGCGTATACAGGCTATATAGTGTTGGACCTAACACACTTCTCTGGGGTACACCTGCTCTGACTCTTTTTGTTTGGGAGGACAGTCCGTCCTGTACTACTTTAAAGGATCGCTCGTGGAGGAAGCTTTTTATTATCAAAAAGAGCTGAGGATTTAGTAGCCTTTTAAGCTTGTGCAGAAGTCCTTCATGCCACACTCTGTCGAAAGCCTGCTGGATGTCCAGAAAAGCTCCAACGACGTACTCCTTTCCATGGAAACCTTCCAGTATAAAGTTTACTACGCGGTGTAGCTGTTCAGGTGTGCCATGCCTGAGTCTAAAACCAAACTGAAACTTCGGAATAGCTTTCTGGACCTTCCGGGACTCGAGCAATCTTCTCAGGATGCACCTCTCAAGTAATTTGCCAAATGCTGGAAGCAGGCTTATTGGGCGATGGGAGTCTACTTCCTCTGCTGTCTTCCCACTTTTATGGAGCATAATGATATTCGCCTTCTTCCAGGCGCTTGGGAAGTGTCCCAGTCGAAGAGCAGAGTTGAAAATTAGTACAAGGAATAACAAAGCTCTGTGGGGCATCAGCTTAATGGAGCGGTTGTCGATGTCATCCGCACCAGGAGCCTTGTTATTGCGAAGGGATTTGATATCATCTTCCAATTCCGTGAGTTTAATAGGCTTTACAGGAAGAGCCATCTGCAATGGGGCTTCTAGGGATTCAGCAACCAGTTGTACTCGTCTTGGCGATGCTGTCTCGAACGGCTGGAATCTTTCCTCCAGGTTTCTGGCAAACGCTTCAGCTCTGTCCAGAGGTGATTTTGCCCAAGTGCCATCTGGGTTACGAACTGGAAACTTTGGAGCAACTTGTCTCTTGAATCTCTTCGTGAGCTTCCAGAGCGCGAATTTTGAATTTTCATCGGCAGTAACTTTCCCCAGGAACGCGTCAGTTGCTTCTCTTTTCAGTATGGCTAGTACTTTTCTCACCCGATTTGATATCCTTCGGTACAGTCTGTCAATTATAGGATCATTGGTCCTGATGAACTCACGCCGGAGACGTTTCTTGAGAGTTAAAAGTCCTACTGCTTCCGGAGAGAGAGCGATGGTGCTACGCACGTTGCGTAGGTGAACTGGGCCGCCAGGAGCTGCAATTTGAGCTGCATCTTTAATCTTCTTCATAAAAGTTTCAACCGCTTTCTCGATATCGTCTGCTGTATTTATCTCTGTATTGAGGTTAAAGGCATTGTTAAGTTCGTACTGAAACAGCCTTATATTCGCACCAGGTGGAACGAGCATCCTAATAGAGGCGGTACTATGAGGTGACGTTGTTAGTGAAGCGATCAGCGGCAAGTGATCAGAAGATAGGTCATACTCTTCGCGTACTGATAGTAGACTGTTAGCTATACCTTTGTACAAGAAGAAGTCGATACATGAAGGTACATTCCTCGTGTTATACGGGTAGTGAGTGGGTCTGCCTGTAGTCAGAACTTGAGTTGAGCTGCCGGAAATAACATCGTGAAGTGTTGAGCCTCGAGCATTCGCTCTTATACTACCCCAGAGGCGATGTTTAGCGTTAAAATCACCTCCAATGATAAACTTTTGACCATGTTGACCAAGGAGATTATCAAACTCAGAGGAATTCCAAGGCAGGCCTGGAGGAAGGTACACAGCGGACACCGTAATTTCGCCCAAATTAGTGGAAATTTTTACCGTCGCCATTTGTACGTGATTTGTTGTGATCGAATGCAGGTGATAGTGCACTAATCCCTGCCGGATTAGGATACAAGCTCCTCCTCTGGGGCGACCTCCTGGGTGATCTGCTCGATAGGAGCTGTAACCTATCATATTGAGGTAGGATCCGACGTGTAGGAGTGTCTCTGAAATAAGCATAACATCAATTTCGTGCTTGCTGAGAAACACCTTAAGCTCATTAGCATTTGGGATAATGCTACGAGCGTTCCAGGCTCCGAGGCGCAGTTCACAAGTCATTAATTGCGCTGCGTCAACGACTTAGAACCTCTGAGTTCTTTGATCTCCTCAAATAGCTCAGCGATGGTTTTTTGAAGACCAGCAATGGTCTGCTGCATTGATATGATGACTTGAGCGAGGGAGCCATCAATTACCGTTTGGCTAGGATGTTGAGGTTCACCTGCGTTTGTTGCAGGAGCAAACGCAGCATTCGGAAAAGTCTGGAGCCTTGTGTTTGAGAAAGCATTTCGCTGTTGGGAGTATTTTCCGTCAGGTCGCGTGCTCTGCTGTCCAGTTCTAGTCGCATCTGCATACGATAGGCCCTGCCGCACGATTGAGGTTGGAATAGCTTGTTGCTTGATGTTGCGCATGGGCTGTGGGTATTCTACGCGGGTCATGGGAGTAATGTTCATCCCAGTTTTTCGGCTTTTGAGCCTCTGGACGTAAATTCTGCAGCCCTTGTAAGTTGCCTCATGTTTTCCTTGGCAATTAAAGCACTCCAGGTCATCATAGGTCTTTGCCTGGCATTGACTGGAACCAGTCCAATGAGGTAAACTGCATCTACCACATCTGGGCTCTTTGGTGCAATAGTTTTTGGTGTGATCAAAGCTAAAACATCGGTAACACTGACTCAAATTTACATTTTTTCTCGGCAGTTCTACTCTGACTCTTTGACGGCCAACTTTGTTTATTTTTAGAGCTTCTCTGTTATTAATAGCCCTTTTAATATCAATAAACCAAACGTTCTGGCCAGAAGCCTTGCCTGGATCCGGATCAGAGGAGTCAACATTGCCTGACTTCACCTTTGGATTATAGGTGTTAACTACAGCGTGACCTTGGGAGGTGAACGCATTTAAAATTTGCTCGACTGGGGTAGAAGCAGCCAAGTTGCACACCACAACCCTGTAGGCTCTGTCTTTCGGGAGGCAAAAGTGAGTGTATTGTAGATTTACTGATGATAGCTTTTTAGTGATAGCTCTGTGGGCATCAGAGTCACGGGGGTATATGCGCAAGTTGCCATTACGCGCGATCTTGAGTTCATATGATTCAGATGATACCGCTGAGTCGAGAAGCCTTTCCAAGGCAGGTACGTCACTGACAGCAAGTACTGTTATTTGACTAGGTTTTGGTGACTTCTTTGTCACTGGAGTTTGAGCTTGTCGAGATTCTTCCTTTGCAACGGTTTCGACCTGGAGAATGTCCATGCTATTTTCGCCTTCTTGACAGTCATCATGGTTTGCAAGAGCAGCAAATCTATTTAAAGCGAGATGGTTTCGATTATGTTCGATTACATGCGCTCTTTTTTTTGAACTTTTCGGTGAGGTTGGTAGGCTCCTCTTCTTGGAAGGAACTTTTTGCCAAGAGACTGAAGCCGGCTGGAATGTAAGCGTATTACTATTTTTTTCAATTTGCGGCAATAGGCGACTATTTCCAACTGTTATCTGGTTAAGATTGTTTAATTGGCTTGGGCTACTAACCATAAGAAGCTCCCTGTCAGTTGTGCTAGGCGGGGGCATGCTCTGAAAGGAGTGTCCTGTAGGTGGAACTTCTTGGAAGCTATCAGCACCTAAAACGACTTCCGACATCTCGGATTCGAATCGACCATACTTCTCTTGAAGCACCTCTTTTTTTTTAAATTCCTCGATGAAATATAATTTGATTATTTTGCCAAAAACTTATTTTTTTTCTTTTTTTTTGTCGGAAAATATTTAATGAAAATAAAATCAAACTGATCCCTTTCTCAATGATGATTCGACTGTATCAGAGAATCATTTGTATTTAGTATCGATCTCGAATTCGTGATGTTTTTCATTAATTTTGGTCATTTTACGAATTTTGCCTGAGTGTTGAATTCAGGGGTTCCTGCATGTATTGTGTATGTATATATTATGTATTGTTTTGTTATTATAGGTGTATAATATTTGTTCGAACTTTGTGTATTTATTTTCGATACTTTTCTCATTTTCAATAACTCTTAGTTTTTCATTTACTGTGTTGTGAAATTTTTCCACATCAGATACACCGTTTTTACTAGTTGTAATTTGTATTTTTACACCTTCTGAGTTTAACCGTGTTTCCAAAGCCATTCATTTATAATATTTTGAACTAACTTTTGATGATGTGGAAAATAAAATTTTTCTTCAAACCATTTTATTGTTTTTTCTATTCCACGATGTAATAGTTCCCCATATCTTTTTAATATTGTTTCTTTGAACTCTGCATAAGTAAATAAAGTAAAAGTAATAAGTAAAAATTTAAATCAATTAATTTTGTTCTTGTTTTTATTGCTTTGGTTATACTATATACTATAATATACTATATATACTATAAGATCCTATTATTTCCGCAAATGCTTTTTGGAATGTTGCAAAATCTGGTTCATGGTGGACGTATAAAGGACTGTATTTCTTCACATAAATATTCTTAAAATATTTCTTTAGATAGTTCTGTAGTTAATTCTTTAAATTGAATTTTAATATTTTCTGAGTCAACCAAATTCAAAAACAATTTTTTTTCTATTGCATAATTTATTTCATGTTCATTAAGGGTTCTACTGGTCTTTGAGTTTGTGATAATACTGCTCCCAGTGCTATGTTACTTGCATCTGTTGTTAATAAAAAGGGTTTATCAAAATCCGGATAAATTAATATTGGATCTGAAGTGATAAGCACTTTCATTTTTTCGAATGCTTTAATGTAGTTTGGATCTTTGATATTTATGGTTGATCTTTTTTCAACTTTTATATCATTGGTTTAACAATGTTTGCAATGTTTTCGATAGAATCCAAATAAACCTAAAAATGACTTTGATTCTTTTTGTGTTTTTGGAATTGGGAATTTTATAATTGACTCAATTTTCTTTGGATTAGGTTTTATACAGTCGGTCGTAATTATGTGACCTGAAAACTTTGTTTCCTTTTTTAGGAACTCGCATTTGTCGAGTTGGAGTTTTAAATTTGCTTCACGTAATTTTGTGAATACTTTATTTAGCGATAAAATATTATTATATCGTGTAAATAAACCAGACCGTATAAATCAAATCTTTAAGCAGATTGTTCATACATCTTTGGAATGTAGCTGGAGCATTTTTCAATTCAAATGGCATGCGGGTATATTCGTAGTGTCTATGTTTGGTAGAAAAAGCTGTTTTTGCAATTGAATAAGTTTCCATTTCAATTTGATGGAAGCTTTTAGCTAAAACAATTGTTGTGAAATATTGGAATTTTCCTAATTTGTCCATTCTTAAAATTGGAAATTTGTCATTGACACTGATTTCGTTTAGATTGTGATAATCAACCACAAGTCTAAATTTTGGTTTTCCTGGTGCGTCACTTTTCTTTGGAACTATCCAAATTGGTGAGCAATAAGGAGATTTTCATTTTCGGACGATTCCTTGTTCGATCATGTCACTTATTTGTTTGTTTACTTCCTCGTCTACTGACTTTATTTGTAGTGTTTTCTGTATACAGGATCCTAGTGTTTGGTTTGTGTTTTATCGTGCTTGTAAAAGTCAAATTGTCACCTTCACGATATTGAATATCAGTAAATTATATAAGACTTTTTTTAGTCTTTATTTTTCTTCTACATTTAGATGTTCTAATTTAAAGTTATTTGTTTCTTCCAACGAATTATTAATGGCATAATTAGACGGTTGATCTTTAGGTGAAGGCAAGCTAAGGCTAGTGTCTGCGGTCGCTACTTTATCAATTATTTCGTCACCATATTCAAATGAAATTTTTGTTCCATTTAAATGGATTGTTTCTTTTGTAAAATTTATTTTTGCATTGCTATACTTTAGGAAGTCTTTTCCCAAAAGGATTTCATAATCATTGGAAAAATTATGAATGTAGAACTTCTGTTCTTTTGTGCATGGTACATTGGGTGGCATAATATTATTCTTTATAGTATTATCAATCCATTGATCGTAAATACTTCTATATATTCTTTTCTTTCTCTAAGTTTGAATATATTATCTTTGATAATATTTATGGATGACCCGGTGTCAACCATACCCTTTAAGGAATTATTCCTTCTTCTGATTCTGAAAAAGGGGTTTCTTCTGTGTCCCTTTATTTCTTGTATGTTTATTATTTTTTTTTTTTTTTAGTTTCCACAATTTTCTCTTCATATAACTCTTCCGTTTGAGGTGCTATTTTTAAACCTGATGTAGTCGTTAAGTCATGTTTAGCAAGAGTCATAAAAAGTTTCTCGGATAGTTTTCTAGAATAATAGAATATAGAATAATTAGAGCTTACAAAAAGTCATTAAAGTCTCCAACCTCGATACATCTTTCTAATTACCTTTTAATCCGCAACCAGTTTGTTGACCTTAACAATCAACTATATAAAAATTATATTTCTAAATGCAAACTACATTTTCACAACGATCCAAGCTCTTTTTATCTTTTCCCCCCTTCCCTCTCATATAATAATACTTCCGACTCTTCGCATCTCGGCATTGCTAATCTATTTGCGTAATTATTTCAGTCAACCTAACTATCCATATTATTTACCCTACATAAATAACATTTCCCTTTCTAAATTCCACTGTCATTATGTGTTTACGGCTCTTTCATCAATTAAAATCTCATTTTCACCAGGCCCAGACATCCTCAGAATGTATCCTCAGAAGGTGCTCCGATCTTCTCACCTTACCTCTTACTATTCTGTTTAACCTATCCTTGGAGAAAACTTTCCTACCTAAATTATGGAATGAATCATTCCTTATACCAATTCATAAAAAAAGGCTCTAAGGCTTCCATTGAGAACTACCGCGGCATTGCTAAGCTTTCTGCGATTCCCAAACTTCTTGAGAAACTCATCACATCGCAGCTGCAACATGCATGCAAGAGCATAATCTCACCTGCACAGCATGGCTTTGTCAAGCTTCGCTCGACAACAACTAATCTACTAGAATTTTCGTCGAAAATCAACCGAGGTTTTCAACATCGCTTGCAAACTGATGTAATTTACACTGACTTCAGCAAAGCATTTGATTCAGTTAATCATCAGGTTTTGCTACGGAAACTCTCCCTTATTGGTTTTCCACCAAATATCCTGATGTGGGTTGCTTCCTACCTTTCAGATCGAACCCAGCGTGTCCTATTTAAATCTACCAAGTCGAAGGTCATCCATGTCTCATCGGATGTCCCGTAGGGTAGTCATCTAGGACCACTGTTGTTTATACTATTTGTAAACGATCTTCCCAATGTGATTAGTTATCCCTCTACGTTTATGTATGCTGATGTTGTCAAGTTATGCTATTCCTTTTCGGAACATTTCCTGCACAGGCATCTGCAACTAGACCTAGATGAACTTTATACGTAGTGCTCAAGCAATCTTCTATTTCTAAACTGCTCTAAATGCAAACTTATGACATTCCATCGCAGTGTGCCGCTTATCATATCTTACTCTCTCGGAAGTCACGTCCTTGATCGTGTTTCCACAATCAATGATCTTGGAGTTCTTTTTGATCATAAACTTAAGTTTAATGATCAAATTTCTGTGACAGTGAATAAAGCCAGAGGTATGTTAGCCTTTATTAAGCGATGGTCAAAAGAATTTAACGATCCTTTCACCACCAAATCCCTGTATATCACCCTAGTTGGTCCCATCCTCGAATATTGCTCGTGTGTTTGGAGTCCTCAATACTCCTCTCACCAAAATAGTATTGAGTCGGTGCAAAAGCAGTTTCTGCTATTTGCATTAAAAAACCTGAACTGGGATCCTGATAATCGTCTCCCGCCGTACCGTTGCAGGCTTAAATTGTTAAAGTTACCTCCATTGAAGGAGCGCCGAACCTGTGCTGGGGTCACGTTTCTACACATGCTGATCCATGGCATGGTTGACTCTAAACACCTGCTAAGCCAACTATATTTTTCCATCCCTAATAGGAAAACTAGGTCCGTCCGACCATTATGGTTACCTATCTGCAAATCTAACTTCGCTGAACACGACCCCTTTCGCACTATTTGTAAGAACTATAACCTTTTATCACATACTCTATCCCCTGAACTCTCTCTTAATGTAAATAAACTTAAAATCATAGAATACCTCCTAGAATAGTTATAGTGTAGTTATATTTATATTTTTATTCATATTTAGCAGATCTTTGTTAAATTGTTGTTTAAATAAAAAACAACAAAAAAAAAATTGTTTTTTTTTTCGTTTTTTTTCTTGTGGGTTTTGCTCTGATGCTAGCTAATTACTAATTACTAATAACAAGGGCTTTTTGTTCTATATCATGGACAAACTTACGTAAGATTCCATTAAATTTTGTGTTGAGGAGTCTTCTTTGCAGGTACTCATAAGGGGTGTGGTTTTTGAACTCTTCAATTAAAGTTGCTTTTAGGAATCTCCAGTTGATGGCTTGGACATTCAGGGATATCCTGAGGCCGTCTTCCTTCAATTGTACTTCTATAGCTCCGTATAGAATGGCCTTCTGACGTTCGTCCTCAGTTTGATATAATGCCAGTATAAAGTCGATTCTTCTTATAAAAGCATTCAGCGTGTTTGGCGATCCATCATAAGCTGGTATGTTCTTGATCTGCCCCAGAGCCTGATTTAGGTGAATCTCAGACAGCATTTGGAGTGGATTCGTCATTTTGGTTGTTTGTTTTAGGTTTGTGTATATATATTTATGTATAATTTGATACCCTTGCAGAGGGTATTATAATTTTGTCCAGAAACGTGTAACGCATTAAAGTATATATATTCTTGATCAGCATCAACAGCCGAGTCGATGTCCGTCTGTCCGTCTGTTTCTATGCAAAAAATATATTCTATTCAGTAGTTTTAAAGGTAGCGTTTTGAAATTTTTACCAGATCATAATTTTTGTTGCACGCAGATCAAGTTTAAAAATCAGTCGGATCCGACCACTATATCATATAGCTGCCATACAAACGATCAATCAGATTTCAAGTCTTTGTATGTAAAACTTTTTTGTTCTCCAAGCTATTGCAACCGAATTCAACATTTATTCATTTGACATAGCCATACACGATTTGTGAAAGTTTGGTCCGGATCGGACTACTATATTAATAGCTGCCATTGTAAAGATCTGCAAGGGTATACCATCTTCGGCAAGCCGAAGATAACTTTTCTCACTCGTTTTAAATATGTTTTGGTTTATACAGTATGGTTGAATTTCCCACAAAGCACTGACCGAATTGGATTTTTAGTTTTTACAATATTTCTTTGAATTCTTAGAATATTCGCGAAACACTGACCAAATTGAAATTTCACAGTGCTATGTTGGTTTTTTAATTTTTCCACGAAGCCCTGACCGAATTGGATGTTTTTTTTTTGGTTGGCTCTTTTGCGGATAAAAATGTTTTACTATCACTTTCGATTTTTATACCCTGTACCCAATAAAAATGGGTGAAAAGGGTATCATAATGTGGTGCAAATGTATGTAACAGGCAGAAGGAAGCATCTCCGACACCATAAAGTATATATATTCTTGATCAGCATCAACAGCCGAGTCGATATAGCCATGTCCGTCTGTCCGTCCGTCCGTCCGTCCGTCCGTCCGTCCGTCCGTCCGTCTGTCCGTATCAACGCCTAGATCTCAGAAACTACAAGAGCTACAGACATGTGCCATATATCGTTGGATAGGTAATTACCATACGCAGTACAAGTTTATTTTTTTTATTTTGATATCACCCCCCGTTTCTCCGCAAACAGCAAAAAACTGTCACGACCACGCTCCCCCGCAAACCTCAAAAAACTGCCACGCACCATTGCAATTCGGCATATGCGTTGGTGCTTATAACAGCTATCTAATTTTTAAATTTGAACCAAATCGGATATGAAATACGGAAGTTATGCCACATGCAAAATCTATGGCAAGGGAAGCAGAAGCGCAGCAAAACCCGCATTGCGCGACGCCGACTGCGACATTGACAGCGAAATGTGTATGGCTTTATGACACACGAAACTTATTTTCATAACCAAAATCATACCAAATTTATATTGTTATAGTACTCTTTTCTAATATGGTAGAATATTGTTGATATTAAATAAGTAAATTGTAAGCATGTCTAAGGGTACAGGGTATTTTGCAATCGGGAAACTCGACTGCTGCTACCTTACTTGTTTAATTTAACTCACTGCTCGCTTTTCGGATTTTTTGAGTCCTTTTACCGAAGGATAACTGTTATCCTATCGACTGCGCTAATTACAACTCGTGAGTATCCTTCTTTAAAAAATATAATTCTTATTTTCGAATAGACCCGAAGGCGGGAGATTATCTGTATACAGTTGTTATCTGTTGTAGTTAAAGGATAAATAAAAATTTTTGTATTACTTCAATTTATGCGAAACAATGCTCGTTAATTCCTAAGACAGAAGGAAGAGACACACTTCAGCAATTTGCCGCATGGCGGCGTCATTAAACCGTCTGAGTAGTCTCAATAAAATGCAGTCCGTCAACAAAAAAATACAAATTAGTTATCAACAAGTGAAAAAAGTTATCTTCGGCTTGCCGAAGATGGTATACCCTTGAAAACAAAAAAGTTTTCCATACAAAGACTTGTTTTCATATCGATCGTTTGTATGGCAGCTATATGATATAGAAGTCCGATCCGGACCAAACTTTTACAAATCGTGTATGGCTATATCAAATGAATAAATGTTAAATTCGGTTGCAATAGCTTGGAAAACAAAAAAGTTTTCCATAAAAAGACTTGTTTTCATATCGGTCGTTTGTATGGCAGCTATATGATATAGTGATCCGATCCGAATCAAACTTTAAAAAATTATGTATGGCTATGTCAAATGAATTAATGTTGAATTCGGTTGCAATAGGTTGGAAAACAAAAAAGTTTTCCATACAAAGACTTTTTTTCATATCGGTCGTTTGTATGGCAGCTATATGATATAGTGGTCCGATCCGGACCAAACTTTTACAAATCGTGTATGGCTATATCAAACGAATAAATGTTGAATTCGGTTGCAATAGCTTGGAAAACAAAAAAAGTTTTCCATACAACGATTTGTTTTCATATCGGTCGTTTGTATGGCAGCTATATGATATAGTGGTCCGATCCGACCGATTCTTAAACTTGATCTGCGTGCAACAAAAATAATGATCTGGTAAAAATTTCAAAACGCTAGCTTTAAAACTACTGTCTATTTTTTGCATAGAAACAGACGGACAGACGGACATGGCTATATCGACTCGGCTGTTGATGCTGATCAAGAATATATATACTTTGTGGGGTCGGAGATGCTTCCTTTAATGCGTTACACATTTCTGGACAAAATTATAATACCCTTTTTCAAGGGTATAAATATAAAAAAAAACTTCTCGAAGTCTATGCGGCCAACCGCTATTATATACCAAACAAGTGAGAAAAGTTATCTTCGGCTTGCCGAAGATGGTATACCCTTGAAAACAAAAAAGTTTTCCATACAAAGCCTTGTTTTCATATCGGTCGTTTGTATGGCACCTATATGATATAGTGGTTCAATCCGGACCAAACTTTCACAAATCGTGTATGGCTATATCAAATGAATAAATGTTGAATTAGGTTGCAATAGGTTGGAAAACAAAAAAATTTTCCATACAAAGACTTGTTTTCATATCGGTCGTTTGTATGGCAGCTATATGATATAGTGGTCCGATCCGACCGATTCTTAAACTTGATCTGCGTGCAACAAAAATAATGATCTGGTAAAAATTTCAAAACGCTAGCTTTAAAACTACTGTCTATTTTTTGCATAGAAACAGACGGACAGACGGACAGACGGACATGGCTATATCGACTCGGCTGTTGATGCTGATCAAGAATATATATACTTTGTGGGGTCGGAGATGCTTCCTTTAATGCGTTACACATTTCTGGACAAAATTATAATACCCTTTTTCAAGGGTATAAAAACGCGTAGTTTGGAAACAAGGTACGAGGTGTGCTCAAAAAGCGAATTTTGAATTTTCGCGGGTTAAATATAATCGAATTTTGATTTTTTTGTGGCGTTATGTTGATACTCATGTCTGTCACTTATGCCGACAAGCTCGGCCATTTTAAATATTCACTTAATTGTTGACAGCTGCTTTGCTTGCACGTGTTTTGGATCGTCTTCGATTTTTCGTACCAAAATTGCTCAATTGCGACCAAAAACAGCATCGCATGAACATTCCTAAAGAGATGTTAGACTCTGTCCGCGACGACACAAATTTGCTCCAGAGGGTCAAACCTGGTGACGAATGGTGGATTTATGGTTATGACGTGGAATCCAAAGCTGAATCATCTCAATGGAAGCTGCCGCACGAACCAAGATCGAAAAAAGCGCGCCAAGTTCGGTCGAATGTGAAAGTTTTGCTGACAGTTTTCTTCGATTGCAGGGGCGTGGTGCATCATGAGTTCTTACCACAGGGTAGAACGGTCAATAAGGAATATTACCTGCAAGTTATGCGCAATTTGCGAGAAGCAATCCGCCAGAAACGCCTGGATTTATGGAATAACAAAAATTGGCTTTTGCACCATGATAACGCCCCTGCTCACACATCGTTGCTTGTGCGCGACTTTTTGGCCAAAAACAACACACTAATGATGCCGCAGCCACCGTATTCCCCAGATCTGGCCCCCTGTGATTTTTCCTTGTTCCCTAAACTGAAGAGGCCCATGAAAGGATGACGTTACGCTACGATTGACGAGATAAAGACGGCATCGAAGGAGGAGCTAAACAAGAAAAAAAAAATAGTTTTTTGAAGTGCTTCGAAGATTGGAAAAACCGTTGGCACAAGTGCATAATATGTCATGGGGATTACTTTGAAGCGGACAAAACAGATATTCATGAATAAATAAATAATTTTTGAAAAAACAAAAAATTTGCGATATTTTTTTAAGACACCTCGTATATTATGTTAATTTTAAAATATTTTTACAAAATGGACAATTGCCACTGATTGAACATAGAAGTTTATTTATTCGGTTGCACAATCTCAAAAGAGAACACAATTGTCGGAGTCCAGAGCAAAAGAGGAACTTAGATTATTTTTACGCATTCCAATTCAGATAACTCTCAAAGTCCGTTTACTTCCTACCATAGGCATGCCATAAAAAAAAGTTTTTCCCCTAACAAGACCGTGTACAAATACTTAGAAGCCTGGATCTAAGAAACATGAATAATATATATTACTATTATTATAAACTATATTATTATATTATATATTATAAACTAATGGGTAAAATTTGTACAATATTTATGCTACATATTTTAAATCGTTTAAGTTTAAAGTCACTAATTAACAAGTATAAGTTTAGAAATACAAAGAATGTTTTACTTTTACATGGACTTGAAGAAAAAAAAAATAAAAAAATTATAGTAGGAAATAAATATTAGCGGTGAAAGAAACTTGCGAATCACATAACAATAAAACAAATGTTCATTTTTAAAAACCATCTGTTTCCGTTTTATAGTTTGCCATGTTTCCATTTACTTATTCCTAATTTTTTTGTACTTTCGCGTTCTCCTCTCAATGTTTTGCACATACCGCTATTTCATTTAACGGGTTCTCTTCTTACAATTTCTCGCTTTACAATTTGTTCATCTTCCAGTTTCCGTTTTTTTTAATTATCCATTCTTTGCTTCACACATTCTTAACTCAACATTTTTTTTTAACAATTCGCCATCTTATAATTTGTCATAAAAATTTGTCACTTTTTGTTTTTCTATATTCCCAAACATATCCAAAATTTTTTTTTTGGTCGCTCGTTCGTCTTTTAATTCTTTCTTTCTATACGGCAATAATTTTCAGTGCATCGAGGACACTGATATTAAAATATTGTGATAATAAAATATTAATTAGGAAGCATTAAAAGGAGTTATTATGGTTTATACCGGTCTTCCAATTCGATCATTATTGGTTTAAGACCGCATGTTGATTTCTTAAAAATGTCAAGCAGATGGGCATAACATTTAGACGCTATCGTATGCATTACACATTCTTTTAAATTCTATTTAAGAACTATATAGTAACTCATCCATTCATCAGAAAAAAAATCTAATTAAAAACAAAATTTTATTTCTTCCCTTAGAGTTGGTAAGAATCTAATTTTCTTTGACGAGGCTGTGCTGCCTGAGTAAATAAGACATTCGATGGAAATGGGTTGGTAGGGGTGTAAAACGAATAAAATTTTAAAATATCTGTTCGAAATTAGTTTTATATATTTATGAATGTGAAATTAACTACGGTTTAATTTTATTCAGAGATGGAATGCTAGGAGAACATGCAGAGTTGCCAGGAAATATATTTTAACAATATCGTTAAAAGTTGTTGAATTTTTCCCCATTTAAGCTGCGTAAATGTTCCGAGTAAATGATCCGGGGACCCATGGCGCATAGAATTATCCTTTCGTTTCGGTAGGCATTGCAGTTTAAGCAACGCGTCTTGTTCGTGGACTAAGAACACGAATCAACCCGTCGATCATCTCCTTCTCATCCATCTCATCAATTGCAACAGTTGCGACGGCGTTGTTATATTTTCGAGTTATCACCTTAAAATGCCCGTTAGCATTACTGTAATTCGACCAGAAAACTCCAGCTTTGTTCCCTTCATGGAAAGTCTTAGCACCGCGAGCCATGTTGCGTAACTGATACATTTTGTTTGCCCACATTTGTTAAGCGTGTGTTGCGAAAAAAAAGTATGTTGGTTTTTAAGTAAGTTCCTACTTGTGAGATTGTGCCCGTCTAATTTTTCTTTTAATTTACCTTTTTTTGAGTTCTTTGCCTAGCTTCTGTTGCGATAAACTCAAGACTAACTATACTTTGTCCCAGTTTCCATTTTTAACCCTTCTTTTCCTGCAGGTGCAATTGATATCTTCCTAGATAGTATCAACTATTATGTGCTATACCTGGAGAGTAACTCCTCTTATCTTCCTATTAGTATTAGTGTGTGTATTTTCAATATCTATATTAAAAGTATGACTATTATAATGTATAATTGTGTATTAATTAATATATGTATATAAAACGTGGCCTCTTACAATTTAAAATTTTTTTACAGTATGCTAATATGTATATAGTGTAGATCGCTTAAGCATATTATTAGTGCGGTTCATGCAAAATTATATGCTAAAGGAAATCAATTTTTTTTTAGCGATGTTCCCCCCGACGTTGTCTCCTTAACTATAACATTAATATCACGAGGAAAACGAGGCAAAGATTCTGAGGTTGCTGAGCTTACAATCGACTTAGCCACCCTTAAGAATGGTCAGGAAACTGAAGGCTGGTATCAACTTACTGGAATGACGCCAATGGGTGAATGGGGATCTTTACGATTACGCATGCGTTATCTGGACGATCTTATAATGCCGTGCGAAGAGTACAGTCCACTCCAGCAACTTCTTCTCGAATCTGAGCTTTATGCAGTTAAGGCCTTAGCTGAGCTTTGTCACAACGACCGGGTACCACTAGCTACAGCATTATTACGAGTTTTCAGGCATGAAAAACGGGAAACCGAGCTTATCCGGACGTTATGTCAAGCAGAGGTAACACGTGAAAATGAGACAACAACACTATTTCGTGGGGCGTCCTTGGCGACAACTTTAATGGATCTATATATGCGAGCTGAATGCGTTGGGTTCTTGCAGTCTGCAGTTAGTGAAACTGTGCAGCGAATTTTAGATAGCAAGCAGTCAGCTGAACTTAATCCCACAAAAATGGACGTGAATGATGACGCTTGCACAAATGCAGAATTCCTCTTGCAAATTCTTGATCAGGTAACACAGTCAATATTTACTTCACCGGATGCTTGTCCTCGAAACGTGCGATATATTTGCAACAGCCTTCAGAAAGCTGTTATGGCTAAATGGCCAACAGAACGCTTAGTGCGTACTCGTGTTGTATCTGGATTTATTTTTTTGCGTCTACTGTGTCCTGCATTGCTGAATCCACGACAATTTGGGTTAGTTAGTGAAACTCCTCCGATGGCTGCTACCCGTTCGTTAATCATGGTAGCGAAGTGCCTTCAGAATTTAGCTAATTTGATAGAATTCGGAGGAAAGGTAAGTATGCATGCATGGCAGATACTGTGATTCTATATATATGTGTAATTTTTGTGTGTTATAGGAACAATATATGGAAGTTGTAAATCCATTCATTTTAAAAAATAAGGAACGAATGATTGTTTTTTTGGATCAATTATCGTTGGTGGCAGATGCTAATCCATCACTTGGAATATTTGTGGAGCCAAACTTAAGTGCTAATTTACAAGATACAGGTATATTTTTTTAATATTTATTGAGTTCCACGTCTTTAGATCGAATTTTTAAACGTTTTTTCCCAATATGTATATGTATAAAGAAATCACCTTGCTCCACAGCTTAAAAACTAGAAATGGACTCTGTTCATCACTCTTTCCTTTTGACAGATTTCATACAGACTTTATGTTGATTTCCAGCTGCTTAGATAGAAAAAAACGTTTAATTTTTAAAACACGTGTACATTTATTTAGGAGTGTATATTTACTTCTAAATAAATGTAAATTTTTTTTTCGAGTTCAACAACGTTTTTGCTTATTTATAAATTTCCCGAAAAAAAATTGTTTCCGGAAAATAAAACAAAAACTAATTAGTTAAGACAATTAGAGTTGCGAAACTGCATTAATAGCGATCGGTTGTGTCTGCACAAAGCTCCGTTTTTGGACGCCGCAGCTTGCGGAGCCGGCAATAAGCTGTAAAATAAAGCAACAAAACAGCTTGAAAAATAAGTGCACGCTGCCCATCAGGCATTGCAAAGCCCCTCCACCGGCGCGCAGCCGCACAAGAGGGGCTGATCTTGTTGTTGATTTCGTTTGAGGCGAAAACGAAAAATATAACATTTCCAAATGGCTGAAGGGAAATCTGCTTCTGACTCGCTGCTTAATAATAAGCAGACTTTGCACGAAAAAATGTACCGCGTTGCTGGCAAAACCCCATCCGAGCTTCGCGCTGCTTGCAGAACTAACCAAACTGATATTGGCAATACAAGTACCAACATCATCACTCCCACGACCTTCACCAGTGTAAGCAGCACAAACACTGACACCATGGCAACTGCTACAACAAGCAAGCTTTGCTTTGGTTTGAACCTGGAAAAATACGATCAATCGTCGCTTCAGTGCTCTTCTGCTGCCCCGCGTGCCACTACTGACTTAGCTACAGTGATCAGTAGGGCCGCACCAAAAATGTTGCAGACCCTAGTGCAAAAAAACATGAAAAGAAAAAACGCAAAGCCTTCTTCACCCATCGCAAGTGTTAAGAGAGCGACTAGAGAAGCTGACCTTCCAAGCTCTAGCAACAAGTTCGCGCTACTTGAAATGGAAGTAGAAGCTGAAGACACTGCAGAGAACTAACAGGACGAAATAACTGTTGAAAGCAACGACCCTGCCCAGCCCGAACAAGTAAGAAAAATGGAAAAGCCACCTCAAATTGTTGTCCCAGACTGGGAGGGGAGGTCACTAATGTGAACAATGTGGTCACCAAGAGCAACCTAGGAACCACCAGAATCTTCCCCAAGGATAGTGACACCTACAGGGCTTTTGTTGACCATCTGGACAGACATTGTGTGGAGTTCCACACATACCAAATGCAGACAGAAAAGCCGCATCGAATTGTTGTCAAGGGCCTACACCACAGCACACTAAACAAGGACATCAAAGATAGTCTGCAAAAGTACGGCTTTGAGGTACTCCACATTCATAATCCCGCATCCAGGGCGAACAGAGAAGAGAAGCTAAATCTCTTCTTTATCAACATCAAACCGTGCGCTACGATAAATGATGTCTTCAAAATCACAATCCTCTGCAGACAAAAGGTGAGGGTGGAGCGAATGAGAAAAGCCACAGACGTCGCACAGTGCAAACGGTGCCAGCGGTACGGCCACACTGCCAGATATTGCCGACGACACCCCAATTGCGCCAGATGTGGCGAGGGTCATCAAACAAGTGAGTGTATACGCCCCCTTGACGCAACATCTACCCGCTTCCATTTCTCAGGAGCTCATAAAGCTAACTAGAAAGGCTGCAAGTCGTACCAGGAGTATCTTCGTCGGTCATCGGAGTCTCCAAAAAAATCGGCAACCGAAAGTAAATCACTTAATGCCAATGTGGCCAATCAATGTTCTGCTACTTGGTACGTGCAGGAATTTCTGCGCCTGGCCCCGCTAGAATAGCAAGGAAACAAGTGCCCCAAATTGCATTCCAACCAGCAACACAGCAGATGACACCACGAAGCTACAGTGCCCGCACAATTGTCTCCTATGCAGCAGTCGCAGCTACAGTGCCAAGCAATCCTGGAAATGCTCAACGTCGTTTGAACTATGCTCAAACGCAGCCAAGTCCACAACAACAACAGCCATATCCAGTCGCTGCAGCAACAGCAGCAACAGCAGTTTCAGGAATGGCAACAGCATCTCCAGCAGCAGCAGCAACAGCAGTTTCTCATGTGGCTCCAACAGCAACAACAAGAACAACAACAGCAAAATAAGCTAGCTAATAAACGCCTTGCACGGCTAGAAATAATAGTGTCTGAGATGGCCAGCACCATGAAGCAATGGGCTGGAAATAATTCTCAGATCAACGCTACAGCCTCGCCATGAACTCACTTAAAGTTCTCATCTGGAATGGCAACGGCATTTCAGGAAAAGTCGGAGAAGTTGAACTTTTTGCACACAAAAACGACATTGATATCCTTCTCTTGACTGAACCAGACTAAACCGCGGTGGAATTGTTCGAGACTTTGGATACACATTCTATCCTGCCTACAAGCCATCTTCCAATAGGCACAGTGGAGATGGAGTGGCGGTGCTAGTCAGGACTACTCTCCGACATTTTCCCCAAAGGGTAATAGAGACGCGCAGTATATAAATGTCATCGGTGAAAGTTGCTACGGGTCTTGGTAATATGGAGTTCAGTTCCATCTACTGCCCTCCAGGAAACAGAATACAGGAAAGTCTCTTCACCAGTATACTTCGAAAATGTGGACAAAGGTACCTGGTTGGTGGCGATTGGAACGCACGACATTGGCTATGGGGCGACACCTGCAACTCCCCTAGGGGACAAGAACTAGCTGAAGCCATCTCCGCCACCGGGGCAAAGATTCTTGCCACAGGAGCCCCTACCAGATACCCATACGTCACCACACATACGCCCACATGTATTGATTTTGCCGTCCACCATGGAGTACCGGACTACTGCGCGAATATTACCCAAAATTGGGATTTCGAGTCTGACCATCTGGCCCTCGTAGTCACCATAGATACCAATGGGATTAATGCTCGGTCTAATGCAAGGCTGATCAGCAATCGAACTGACCTAACTCTATTTCACCGGAATCTGGAGAGCTCCATCCATCTTGAAACGGAGCTGAATTATGGGGAGGATATAGAAATGGCAGTGGAAATCATCACCAATAATATCCACAGGGCTGCTGCTGCATCCACTCCACCTGCGAGCTCACTAAAGCCGACAAAATATGGCGTCACACTCACCAGGGAGGCAAAAGAGCTACTGGCTGCAAAAAGGCGCCTACGAAGAAAAGCTATTCGAACCCAAGACCCTTGGGATCGAATCCTGTGGAACCGAGAAGCCAAGCGACTACGGATCCTATTAAGGGAGCTCAGAAATAACTTCTGTGAGCACAAGCTGTCCTCGATGGACTACACTGTTGACGCCAATTACTCACTGTGGAAATGCACAAAGGCTACAGAAAACCAGCCGTTTAGACAGGTCCCAGTTAGGCATCATGGCGGCGACCTTGCACAGAATGAAGAGGAACAGGCAAACATATTTGCTCAACACCTGGAGGCCAGATTCACCCCACACAACGTTGCTACGCTGGCTGATATCGAAGAGACCCAGGAAAGCTTACAAACCCCGCTCCAGATTTCCCTCCCCATCACGCCAATCAGAGTTCAGGAGATTACCGAAGCCATCAAAGCTGTTCCGAAAAACAAGGCTCCTGGGATGGACAGAATATGCCGTCACACTGAAGGCCCTGCCAAATCGTGCGATCCTTTACATGGCACTTATTTTTAATGCTATGCTAAGGATTCAGTTCTTCCCTTCCCAATGGAAAATAGCGGCAATCCACATGATCTATAAGCCAGGCAAGCCGGAAGACGACCCGGAATCTTATCGGCCAATAAGTCTTCTCCCCTCTATATCAAAGGTATGGGAAAGACTCATTGCTAAACGACTTACTGGGATTATAACTCAGTGCGGAATTGTGCCGGACCATCAATTTGGATTTCGTGAGGGTCACGGCACTGTCGAGCAGGTTCACAGGGTTACGCAGCACATTCTACAGGCATTAGATAATCTTGAATACTGCAACTCAGTTTTTATTGATATTCAACAAGCCTTTGATCGGGTGTGGCACGACGGTCTCCTTTGCTAGGTGAAAGATTTACTACCAGCACCATATTACTCGCTCCTAAAGTCCTACTTGCAAGGGCGGGTATTTAAAGTCAAGATCAGGGACACTTACTCTGCGCCTGCCCAGATGAGAGCTGGAGTCCCGCAAGGCAGTGTTCTTGGCCCGCTCCTGTACTCATTTTATACTGCAGACTTGCCCGTACCCGACGATGACTACATGGAAGACCCCTCGAAGGCTCTAATTGCCACATATGCAGACGACATTGCCGTTCTGTATAGCTCCAAATGTCGCTTTAAGGCAGCAGACGGTCTGCAGGGATACGTTGCAGCCCTATCAGCGTGGTGCATGAGGTGGAACCTAAAGATAAACCCTTGAAAAACGTCCAACCCTGGCTTCACACTTACGAGAACAATCCCACCAATCCAAATGGAAGGACAGATCCTGGAGCAACCAGCAACGGTGAAGTATCTTGGCATCACTCTGGACAAGCGACTCACCTTCTTGCCGCATCTTAAAGCCACTCGCAAGAGGTGCGTCCTAAGACTTCAGCAATTACGTTTGCTGCTAAGCAGAAAGAGCAGTATGTCACTTAGGGTGAAAAGAAAAGTGTACGCTCAGTGTGTCGCCCCAATCTGGCTCTACGGGCTGCAAATTTGGGGGATTGCAGCAAAATTTAACTGCAATCGCATACTGCAGAATCCTACCCTAAGGAAGATAACCAACTGTCCTTGGTATGTACGGAATTCAACTCTACAGACCTCAATCTGCATACTGTGGAGGAGCAGACCAATAGACACACCAGCAGGTATAGAGACAGACTCACCACCCATCGCAGCGAATTAGCCAGGAATTTACTTCCCGCCAGGCCGCTTAGAAGGCTAAAAAGACAAGGCTTAAATAAGACTTAAGACTTAAATAAGACTTAAATAATAATAAAAAAAAAAAAAAAATTATATATTTACTCCTGTATATTTACTCCTAAATAAATGTACACGTGCATGTACATGCCTTTCATTCGATTTGGATAATATCCGAACATGGTGCTTTTCAAATTTTTTAAGACGTTATCGTTTAAAATGCAAGCTAATGTCTTTTTAGCGTTTCTCCCTTCATCAGGCTATACACTTTCTCTATGGATTTCCTTAGAAAGATCCTCTAGGGTTAACGATTTTGGTGTCCTATTCGATTTGAATCATAAATTTTCCGATCATATTTCCACAATGGTCAATAAAGCTAAGGGTATGCTTGGCTTCATTTAAAATGGTCAAAAGCATTTAATTACCCTAATACAACAGAAAGCTTATATTATATTAGGTCAAGTAAAAAGTTCGTTCGGTTTTTTATTGATTTTTCAAAAGATGATAACTTTGTGTACATTTGTCCGATTTAAGTCAAATATGCGCCGTTTTATTCGTAAACTTTTTGCCAACGAGATTCCAACTTCATTATACCCCTCTCGTAGAAGGCTGAGTCCCTATTGGCAAAAAACTCGGAGAGCCAATTTTCACAGGCCTCTCTTGAGGCCAACTTCTCACCATTGAGCGCGTTCGCCATTGACAGGAAAAGATGGTAATCACTTGGTGCCAGGTCCGGACTATAAGGTGGGTGCATTAGGACCTCCCATCCGAGCTCCCGGAGCTTTTGGCGCGTCACCAAAGACGTGTGTGGCCTAGCGTTGTCCTGATGGAACACAATTCGGCCTCTGTTGATCAAAGATGGCCTATTCTGGATGAGTGCTGCCTTCAAGCGGTCCAGTTGTTGGCAGTAGAGGGCCGAATTGAGCGTTTGGCCATAGGGGAGCAGTTCGCAGTAGATGATTCCTTGCCAATCCCACCAAACACACAGCAAAACCTTCCTGGCCGTCAATCCGGTCTTGGCCACCGGAAAGAAACCTTATGAGTAATCTTTTTTTTTTGGGTATGAATTTATATTAGCTTAGATGTATGGGGTTAAGTGTGTGTAAATGTAAAGAAATGTTGGTATTGTGTTCTTTTTGAAAAAAAGGTGTGAGTGTATTACAATATTTTCTACGATGCTTCTCTTAAGAAAAAGCCCGTGAAATACACACAAACGGTCCAATATCGTTTCAATTCCGTAAATCTGATTTAAGAAAAATTGTGCCTGTCTTGGTTTTGACCGTTACATTTCTATCTTTAGCCATCTCCTCACCCTTAAAACGTGGTTTATCTTTCGTTTTAATTTGTTTATTGGCAACAAATACCTTGTCGCCTTGGCTGTAGGAGATTGGGTTGGACCTGGTTTTATTATGAGCCGCATTTGCTAGCCCTTATCTATACTCTATCAAGCCTCTAACATCTTTCAGGACTAATGTCCTGAAATTAGTCAAACCTTGATAGTTAATTCTTGCCGAGCGGTCGAAAAATAAATTCGCTGGCTTTTTGTTAGTCATCGAGTGAACACAGTTGTTATACCTGTCCACTGCTATGGCAACTAATTCGTTAGTTTTGATGCCAGGGTGTTCGCATCTCAAACACCGGTAAATCTCGCGGAAGGTATAATAAAACCTCTCGATTTGACCGTTGACTTCGCTTTTTTGGGTCGGTGTGTGGTAAAGTCCGATACCCAACGTGCGCAGCGCCGTCGGGCACAGAAGAACCCTCTCGTTGTCGGAGACCAGTTCCTTTGGAACGGTAAAATAATGCAGTACCTCTACCAGTTAGCAATGGTGGTGAATTTGTCTATACAGCTCAGGTAGATATTTTTTTCCTAGGTGAAAATATCGATGTGAAGAACTTCACATGGATATCTTGGGATAGGTGTCGGCTGTAGAAGCGGTTTATAGGGGTGTCTTATAGAGCTTACAACTGTCGCACGATGCAAGTTGCTTGCGGATGGTACTGAGGGAAATATTATTTCTCCAGAAGCTGCAAGCGCACCTCTTTAGGACCCCTATAAGCTCTACGATGTTCCCTTTCAGTAACTTCGCATATCTCTTCGGGATCTGACAAATCTATCACCAGCCTCTGCGTTATCCGAATTTTGAAATTAAGCATAGGCGTTGAAACGATGGCAGATAGGTTTCCAGGACTTTGACCCGTTGATCACCGATGGCTTAAGGTACTTTCCCAAAGTAACGACTAAATCAGATTAAAGGCCAACCTCTACAGAAATCAGATGGCGCTCAAAGCCACTATGGGGTTGTTCGCATAAATATTCCGATCGTTCAAAAAAAACTAGTTGTTCAAAAACTAGTTGGTTATGGTATACGTTAATGGGAGCTTCCAAATGGGGAAGTAAGAGCGACGCGTCTTCATCCGCACTTTGCAAGGTCGAGGCTCCCTCGGTAGATGAGACAGTATCGAACGATCCCAATCGAAGTAATGATTCACGGAAACAATTCGTGAAAGGGCGTGAACACAGTTGTAATCCTCTATTCTAGCCTTCCAACGTTTTAATTTTGCGTTAAATTTCTGCTCTCTAGAACATAAGTAAAGGGTTGGTAATCGGTATACACCTTGACTGACGCAGCGCCGTACAGCAGATATGACCTGAGGTTATCTAAAGCCCAGACTATAGCAAGCATATCCTTTTCTATAGTGGCATAGTTTTTCTTGGTCTTGGACAGGGTCCGTGAAATGTAGGCAATAGTCGGCCTATTCCCTCGATGCCTTGGGACAGAACAGCCCCAATAGCGTTATTAGAGGCGTCCGTAGTCAAATGGGTTGCTGAAGTTCGGAAAAGCAAGTACTTCGGAAGAGGAGAGAATTGATTTCAGATTGTGGAAAGCTTGCAGACCCGTATCGTCGCGCTCGACCGGAACCTTCTTAGATTGAATTGCTTTTACTCGAGCGGATTCGCCGCGAGTCAGATTAGTCAGGGGTTTGGCGATTTTGTCATAATCGCGGATAAACTTCCTATAGTAACATTTGTTGGAGGCTTCCGTTTCGATATAGCCTCTACCTTTTTCTTATCTGCTCTGATACCGTCATGACTGACGATATTCCTGAGGAATTCAACCTGGGTTGACAGGAATTGCGTCTTAGCTAGATTCACCTGAACTCTGGCCTTTTTCAGGTTCCTAAAGACCAAGCGAAGGTTAGTCCAGTGACTATCGTAATCATTGCTAAAGACGATAATGTCGTCAATGTATACGTAGCATTTCTTGCCGATGTGTTCCCGAAGAACATCATCATCATACGTTGGAAGATGGCCGGTGCATTTTTCAGCCCAAAAGGGAGGCGGAGGAACCCGTTTATTTCCGTTTAGCGTGGAGAATGCCGTTTTCATGGTATCGGATGGTTTCATGTGAATTTGGTAGAACCCCGAGGTAAGAGCCTGGCTCCACCGAGGCTGGCTAACGTGGAATTTATGTCCGGAATCGGATAAGTGTCAGAAATGGTAACGGAATTTAAACGTTTGAAATCGATGATCAGCCGCCATTGCCTTTCGCCATCTGTGTTTGGTTTCTTGGGCACTATCCAAACCGGAGAATTATACGGACTTTTGGACGGACGGATGATACTTTCATTTAGGGATTCCCCGATCTGCTTATCCACTTCAGACCTCATATTAGCTGGGTATCGGTAACTTTTCGTGTAAATCGGGTCTAAAGTTCTAGTGCGAAGTTCAGCCCTTCCGCTAGTATCCACGGCCTCAGCCGGCGACAGAGGGACAAGAGGTTGCAAGTACTCGTCGAATAACGCCTTTAAGGTTTGTCTCAGTTCGTCTGGATTTGCGAAATGAACCGGAGAGTTGACGTTGAAAGACCTTTTGGCGAGAAGAGGAATCTTTAATCCAGGGGATATAATCAGACAATTGTTTTTTTCTGTCTACCAGGGCTTTTAAATCTTTGAGGGTGTCATCACCGATAAACCCATCGAAGGTATTTAGGCCGGGGAGGAAAAAAAGGGTAAGAGTCGAGTCGTTCAAAAAATCTTCCAGCCACGCGGTGTGGTATGTTCACACTTTCCGTAGCCAATTGTAAACAAAAAAGGGGTGGGGAGGACAGTGGATCTGGCGGCAATTCTGGAGCTAATACAATTTTTGTTCGCGCCGGTATCCATCAAAACTTGTAGTACCAGCAATTATTAATTATGGATTGAGGAAACGCTACTGGGAGTAGTAGAACCACTAGCCCAAATACTAGCGAGATTAATAATATAGGCAATGTTAGCACAGTCTCAAACACGTCAATCAACACTACGCTGTCGACCACTTTAAACCCAAAAGATATATTAGCATTTGTCAAACAATTAGCTTCTTTTAAGGGAGTCAATTCATTGTAAGCATGGACAAAATTAAAATGCCTATAAGGGGCACAGATCAGACAGATCAATTCCAAGAACTCTTCTGTAACGAAAAAGAACCCTTAACCTTCTCAAGTACAGTTAAATATAGCATAGCCACTACAGACACATACATCCATTAAAAAAGGGTCCGTAAGCAGATAAGAAAAATGTTAGAGCAAGACATCAGAACAGCTCCATGAGGTGCACCTGTCTGGGTAGTCGCAAAGAAAGCCGACTCCAACGGCAATAAGAATTGGAGATTGGTCATAGATTTCTGGAAGTTAAACGACAAGACAATTTTGGACAGATATCCCATCCCCAATATTAACGTAATTCTGATAGCCTGGGCAGAGCTAAATGTTTCTCTTCCTTGGAGTTACCCAACGGACTCCACCAAATTCAGATGAATCCCGAGAATAGAACCAAGGTGGCAGTTTCAGTCAAAAAGAGACTATGAATTTAAAAGAATGCCATTTGGGTTAGGCAATGCCCCTGCAACCATCTAACGAGTCATGGACAATGTCTTGAGCACACTAGTTGGAGATATTTGCATAGTCTATTTGTTATATTAAGCATTTGAATTGTAACGATAAACTTAAGCAAAGTAGTGATCTGGCAACACATATTGTACGTATACAGCCTATTTGGAATTCCTTTATGTTCTGACAGTTCCTAAAAATCTCATCGACTGAGCAGACGTGTTAAGCGCATATTAAAACTTATACTATAAATCTAACAGGTTATGGGCCCAGCCCCAGCCACAAGATATACGTTGAGAGCATTTGATATATAAAATAAAAAGCCGTGAAAAATGGCTAGTGCACATATCAGAATTGAACCGCTAAACGCAAACAATTATGATACGTGGAAGTTGCAAATGCGTGCAGTTCTTGTGAAGAACGAATTGTGGAAATACGTCGACGGAACGAAAAGTTGCCCGGATGACGATATAGATAAAATCGCTTGGGAAAACCAAGACGAAAAAGCACGATCAGATATTTTGTTGTCAGTGAGTCCATCAGAGTTGGCCATAATTGAGAATTGTGTGACATCAAAAGAGTGCTGGTCGAGATTGCGAGAAACATTTCAGTCGAAAGGTCCCGTGCGGAAAGCAAGCCTTCTGAAAAGAGTAGCGTTGTCGCGAATGAACGTAGGCGACGACGTCCGTCATCACTTAAATGAGTTTTTCGACGCAGTGAAAAAACTTAAAGAAATTGGAGTTGTGATTGGCGATGATTTACTGGCGATCTTATTGTTGTACAGTTTGCCTGATTCGTACGAAACATTTAGGTGTGCAATGGAGACACGGGATGACTTACCGCACCCTGATGTATTGCGCATTAAAATTCTAGAGGAATCAGAAGCACGAAAAGCAAAGGAAGATCGTGGAGAGCAAAAAGCTATGTACGTTGAACGTCGAAAAGACAAAGATAATGGAAAAAGCGAAAAAAACGGTAACCACAAAAAGGAAACCAGAAAATGCTTTGTATGTGGTAAAGCAGGCCACATAGCAAGAGGCTGCCGAAACAGAAACGGTATACCGAAAAAGGAAGATAGAGCAACTATTGAAGGTAAGCTAAGCGAAGTTCAAAGTATGTATGCAGTGAGGCAAAACGGAGGTTCATGGTGTCTAGACAGCGGATGTTCAGCACACATGAGTTCAAACAAAAGTGCATTCCAAAACTTAAAGACAGTCGAAAAGACTTTGCACTTGGCGAACTACAAAACAACGAGGATTGACGGCATTGGCAAAATTAGAATGACCGCAATCAAAGGAAAGAAAGATAAAGAGGATATCGATCTACAAGAAGTATTTTATGTTGAAGATTTACGTCAAAATTTATTATCCGTTTCTAAAATTACAGACCATGGCTTTGAGGTGCATTTTAGAAAAAATGAAGCAGTAATTGTTAAAAACAAAAGAGAAGTCTGGCTGACAGCGAAGAGATATGGCAACCTTTATTACTTAGACAGCGAAGAGCATAATGTTAACAAAGCAGAGGTGAGTGACGTAAATGACATAAACAAGTGGCACTACCGTTTGGGACACGTTAATGAGAACGACCTTAAAAGAATGGCCATGAGTGAAAAGGTCTACGGTATGAAGTTTGATAATAGAGCTGAATTATCAAAATGTGAAATTTGCATACGCGAAAAGCAAACAGCAAATAATCACAAAAGCACGAGCAAAGAGCGAACCAGTGAACTACTAGAGATCGTACACAGCGATGTGTGTGGCCCGATGAGAACTGAGTCAATGAATTTTTCTAAATATGTTGTAACTTTCATCGATGACCATTCCAGATATTGTGAAGTTTATTTTCTCAAACAGAAGTCAGAAGTATTTGAAACGTTCAAAGCTTACAAAGCAAAAGCAGAAAACTTCACCAATAACAAGATTAAAGCTCTACAATCGGATAATGGCACCGAATACTGCAACAACGAATTCAACGACTATTTGAAGAAACATGGAATTGCGCGAAGGTTGTCTACACCACATACCCCGCAGCAAAATGGCTTAGCAGAACGGCAGAATCGCACGTTAATAGAAATGGCAAGGTGCATGATGCGGCAATCTGGGGCACCTCCGTCATTTTGGAAGCGGTAAACACAGCAAATTACATACGAAACAGATGCGTCACAAAAGGCTTAAATGGAGAGATACCATACACATACTGGACGAAAAAAATTCCAACAATGGCACACCTGCGCATATTTGGCACGAAAGCATATGCGATCATTAAGGGTGGCAATCGTGGCAAGTTCGAGACAAAATCTGAAGAATGTATACTGGTGAGCTACTCAACAGAATCGAAAGCGTATCGATTATGGTCGCCGGGAAGGCGTAAGGTAATAATTAGTAATGATGTCAAGTTCTTGAATATTCCAGGGTTCAAGAGTAAATACCAGGACTTCTACGACACTGAGGTTATCGTAGACGAGGGCATCTTAATTGGCAAGTCGATTGAGCGGCAACATCCAAGTGAGAGCTCATCAAGCGAAGAAGATTCAAATGATGTGCAACAGCGGCGTGGCAGAGGGCGTCCCAAACTTTTGAGGACAGGCCAAAGAGGTAGACCACGCAAAGTGTATCAGCCAGCAGTCGAAAAGGCAAGCGGCGAGAGCGTCGATGAGCTGAGCACTAACTCATCATCAAAGGACGAATTTGAGGAATGCGAGATGGCATTCACGGCAATGGCAGGCGACCCTATTACAATCGAAGAGGCGAAAAGCTCAAGCGATGCCGAAAAGTGGATCAGAGCGATCAAAGATGAGTACATGGCGCATGTGCAGAACGGTACATGGAAAATAGTGGAACGTCCAGCTGAGAAAAAGGTTATTGGGAGCAAAATGGTGTTTCGCACAAAAGAAGATGGCACCATACCCGGCAAGGAGAAGGCGAGGCTAGTCGCAAAAGGCTACTCGCAGAGACCTGGCGAGGATTTCCATGAGACGTACTCACCTGTAGTGCGATTTACATCAGTCAGAATGCTAGCAGCGTTGGCAGCAGAGTCTGACATGGAGGTCCATCAAATGGACGTGGTGACAGCATACCTAAACGGAGAGCTGAAAGAGAGCATCTACATGGAAGTTCCAGACGGATTGGATGATTTCATAGGCAAATTGAAATCAGGTGCAGCTATTGGTTCAAAGCAGGATCCAATTACCAAAAAGAACATGGCAGCTGGAAAAGCGTGGCGTAAGGCTTTAAGCGAGATGAAGAATTCCGTTTGTCTTCTGGAGAAATCTTTATATGGACTACGTCAATCAGGTTTGCAATGGTACCGCAAATTAACAGAGAAGCTGCAGGAGATGGGTCTAGAGGCTACCAAGCAAGATCCATGTGTGTTCGTGAAACGGCAGGAGGAGAAAATTCTCTTACTCATGATTTACGTTGACGATTTATTGCTGGCGTCAAATCATAAGGAGTGGCTGCATCACTCGAGATGAAAGACATCGGTCCAGTAAAGACGTGCCTGGGCATAGAGTTCCAACAAAACTTGGAGGAGCATCAAATCTTCATCTCACAGGAGCTGTACACTAATACCATATTGAAGCGATTTGGTATGGCAGAATGCAAGCCTGCATTAACCCCCATAGAAGCAAAGTGTACATTGAAGCGATCCGAGTCCCCCAATGAAGAGGAGGTGAAAAGGTATCCTTATCAAAAATTAATAGGAGCTTTAATGTTTCTTTCAGTTACAACAAGACCGGACATTGCTTATGCTGTGAATTTCTTAAGCCAGTTCAATTCATGTTATGAAGCGGAACATTGGAAAGCAGCAAAACGCATACTGCGATATTTAAGCGATACAAGGCAGCATGGCCTGTTATACAAGAGAACAGGCGAGAATCTATACGGCGTAGTAGATGCAGATTGGGGTGGAAACTTAAGCGACAGACGTTCCTACTCTGGTCTAGCATTCATCATGGCTGGCGCATCCATAAGTTGGGAGGCGCGAAAACAGCGCACGGTGGCTTTGTCAAGCACAGAAGCTGAATACTTGGCAATGTCAGATGCAGTTAAAGAAGCCTTATACTTAATGGAGCTTCTTAACATGGTGGACCGAAAATGCGGATCCGTTGTGCTCTTTAACGACAATCAGAGCGCACAAAAATTAGTAAAAGGTTTCGGCTTCCACCCACGCACGAAGCACATAGATGTGCGACATCACTTCATACAGCAGAAGCACCGAGATGGCGACATCACCATTGAGTATATGCAGACAGAACATATGCCAGCAGACGTCCTAACGAAGGGTCTAAGCAGCACTAAGCATCGAGAGTGCATATCATCCTTGGGCGTCACTAATATTTAATCTGCAGAACAGCTACTTTGAGGGGGCGTGTTATATTAAGCATTTGAATTGTAACGATAAACTTAAGCAAAGTAGTGATCTGGCAACACATATTGTACGTATACAGCCTATTTGGAATTCCTTTATGTTCTGACAGTTCCTAAAAATCTCATCGACTGAGCAGACGTGTTAAGCGCATAATAAAACTTATACTATAAATCTAACACTATTTAGACGACATAATTATGTAACCAAGCAGCTGAACCCAGCATTCCAAAAACAATTTCAATTCTCCAAAACACTATGTTTAACGACCCCATCTTGCAATATGCGGATTATGGAAAACCTTTCACCCTAACCACCGATGTGAGTAATTACGCGTTGGGGGCAGTAGTACACAAGGTTGAAAAAATGTTGACCAATCTGCTTCGCTAGCACAATTGAAACGGAATTATTTGAGCAGTGAAAAATTTTCGCCCGTATCTGTATGGCCAAATTAATTACTGACCATAAGCCGCTACTGGGACTGAAAAATTTAAATGGCCAAAATTTAAAACTTATTTGTTGTAAAGAATTGCTAAACGAATACGAACACGAAAGGCTCACAAAACGTTATCGCAGCTGTACTAAACAGAGTCAAACCAAACGTTCTTTTTTATGATGCCACCCCGAATGATACAATTATTATTCCTCTAACCATAAACCCGCTTAACACATTCAACAGGCAAGCCATTTTTAAAATCGAACTAAGCCTCTCTCTCTTAGTTACCACACCATTAAAAATAAAATTAGACGACAAATATCCTAACCTCTCTTTAATTTAAAGAAAAATCACCGATATTTTAAAAATAACACTAAACCCAAACAAAACAATAGCCGTAATAGCGAATGACGAAATTTTCGGAATAATACAAGAAGCTTATTCCAAGTGGCGTGATCCACACGTGGCGGATTAATGGAGGAGACCGGATCAAGGAGGATTAGCGATCTAGAATGGGCCTATATAAGGCAGCTCGCGGAGGCGCATGACACAGTGCGATAGTGGGAAATCTGAGATCATCGAGTTTGTCAACGGGTGAGTCCGAAGTCGAGAACGAGGTAGAAATGTATTGTAGTAGAGCGCGCGAATTTGAGCGAGAAAGCGTCTAAATTGTCGAGCCAGGATTAGGAGATCGGTAAGTAAGGACGAAAATAACGGTAGGAGATTCCCAAGAGTGAATCCGGTAAAGCCCAGAATAAAGGTCGAAACAGACGCAGCAACGAACAGCTGTAAAATGGCAACAGTAAGGAACGACAAGTCCGTTAACTCGGATACACTTGAGGAGACCAAAAAAGATGAGCGCTCGCGTTCGATAGACACGGAGGAAGCCGCCACACGGAGCCAAGGAGCGTAGGCCGAAGTCTTCCGTCAACTAGGACGCAATACACGAAAGTCCGGTTAGCTACGACTCACAGACAAGCGTGCGCTTGAGGGTGTGGTCTGACAGAACCACAACGGGAGTTCTGACCGGCAGAGCCCACCAGGTCACTTATCCGGTTGCCAGGGACAATACCCACAGCGAAGTTGGGTGACTAACACAGAGTAGCGACTGGCCACAGCGAAAAGACAGAGACCAACATACAAGTGTTGGACTGCAGATTTTGCCCTCGCAGGCGAAGCGGAAGGAGAAACAGGAGCAGCAGCAAGGATTGAGGAGATCACCCATAGGGACGGGTCGAATACATTAAATAAATTTTGGAACTCTTGGCCGTGGGCAACCATGTCGAATCTATAATTTCGGTGGAACATTGCCACAATCTCGAACAGCTAGTCGTGGTACTTGTACGAGCTGACAAAAAAAGACAGTTTTGGTGAACTTGCCCTTGGTGCCCTATTAAATATTAAACTTAGATTTTCAGACCATATTTCCACAATGACTTATAAAGCCCCAAGGGTGTATTAGTTTCATTAAAAGACGGTTAAATTAATTCAATGACTTAGTAAATCAACGTTTATATATATATTATATTTAGTCCGCCCGATTCTGGGGTACGTGTCAGACGCCTAAAGCCAGCTATATGAGGCGCATCGCTCTTGGAGGACTAAGCTGTGACACAAATCTCCACCTTTTCTCTTCTTATAACTGACTATTAACTTACCCTTTTTAACAAACTGCAAAAGGTGTCGATTTCTTACATAATCATGTTCATGATTATGTAGATAGCCAGTTAGATACCAAAATGCTTAAAATTTAACATTCCTATTAAACAGACTAGAATCTTTAGTCTTCTATTAAGGCATATGCTTAATATTGGAGTTACTCATAAACGCAGCATAAACTTTATTATTAATCATACGTAGGGTACCTACTTACACAAAACACTTAGACCGCCAGCGTACATACCTACGCATTGAAGGTTATATATACAAATAGCTGATTCTTCTTAGTAGATAAGTACATAATTGTAAGATTTCAGTGTTTCTTCAGATGTAAAAAGTTTTTAAGCGGAATTAAGTTGAAGTCACATCCTAATTTTGGCTCCTCTTAACATCGGTCCTTTCGAGACGCTCTCACCTTTTCTACCTTGTGGTAAGAGTCACAGGTTCAACTACCACCCAGTCGAGGAAGGCTGAAATAAGGCTTCGAACTAAGTAAAATAAAACAAAAATCAACAAAGTGTAGCTATTAAGATAGAAGGGAATGGTCAAAAAGTAGTAGAAAGAGATTTAGCTACCCTACTAAAATTAGAGGTACCCGTATTTTCTCCGTATTCTAGGTTTTAAGGAGCTAGTGCACTTAGGTTAGATTTAAGGTAATCTTTGAAGCTAAGATACTTAAAAAAGCTTTAAAAGGGGAAGCAGTTTTTTTTTCTTTTTTAAAAAATTGAATTTATTTATATTGCAGACAACTGTTACTATTTATAATAACTTATACCTACAGAGATTTATACACCTGAATCTTATTTTCTCCCACAGTTATACATATATTTTACACATAGTTAACTATGCAGCTACAACTTTTCGAACACTCTTTGTTTTTATATTCGGCATGAATACAATACGGTATGAGTACAATTCTCTGGTTGCCGCCACCAAAGACTCAAGGCTGCGATCACACGGCGTATTCTCCAGTTCTTAAAACAATAACAACATTTTGCGACATCTACGAAACTTCGATTCAAAGGAAACGACAACCAGAAAACACGCAAAAGTTAGACTATTTTAAGTCACTGTTGAGCTGCGTTATTATACAATATCTAACTACGCATACGAGACCGCAGTTTTCTGCCACTGAAAAAGTTTACCAAGTTGCCAGAAACTAGGAAAATCTCTAGTATTTTGTATACTGAACTGCGAGTAACGACGAGCATTGACTAAAGAGAAGAGTTGCTACTTATGTTTCAATTGTTTAAAACCGGAGCATTTCAATGCCAACATTATACACTAATGCTATAGATGGTGAGGCAACTGAAATAGATAATTAGCGAAATTTGGACGCTTCTCAAACCACATTGGTAAGAGTCAGTCACATAGCTCGAGCACATGGCTCATAGATGGCTGCATGCGCGCAATGCTCACATACAGGGAATCCACAAAAGCATGATGCCGACTGTATAATATGTGTTCAAAGTGAAAACGGGACATTATACATTATGCACCTGGGTAAGTTCACGCTCGTCTCGGAAATATTTTCCATCAAGGCTGAGTCAACAAGAGGGATCAACACTCTGCATCTCAAATCAAATACTCGGACGATAGTATTATGGCGCAAGTTCTCAAAAAAATAACATCGTTGCTGCAAAGGCATGATATCGAACAATCATCACCTCAAGGTTTTCGATTGAGACCTATTTCCGGATAACGACTTCGCATCAATTGCACCGATAGATATTCTTCTGCGAAGCGACTACGTTTGATCCTTTTTTACGAAACAAAAGATGCATGACGATATAGGAAATCTTATTGCCATATTTTTCATATTTGGATGGGCTGAAATTTATCAATCTCAAATAGTTACAGGAAAAAATCTCGACATTCAAAATTTACATTTCACTAAAAAAAATTTTGAGAGTTGGAAGACGTCAGATATTCCAAAAAATTGTATCCACATGACGACACGGCCGAGAAACACTTACTCCAAGACCACAAATGGAACGACAAAAGCAAGTATTTTGTCGAACTTCCTTTTATGATGAAAGCAAGATTCCACCGTGGCTGCCAGCACAGGAAAAGAAAGAGAGGTGGTTCTGTAAAAGTTATTGGAAATCTACTGGAACCATGCTTATGTACAAAATATGTTTATATTTGAATCATTCGATGTTGCCTGCAGGTGGGCGGAGACAGAGTTTCTGGCACTTTTCTCCCAACTCGGCAGGAAATACCTTGCTGCAGGTGATTGGAACGCCAAGCATAGGTGGTGGGGCAACCACAGAATGTGTGCCAGAGGCAGGGTTTTGTCCTCTGCTTTAGCAGACGAGGGCATTGGTATTGTAGCTACAGGCGAAGCTACCTGCTACCCCTACCGCCATTGACTTTGGCATATCAAGAGGATTCAGACAGCAACAAATCCAGGTAAGAGCCCTCACTGAGCTTTCATCTGACCACCTCCCGCTTCTCTTTGAACTGGATGAGGAGGCCCAATACTTTCAGGGAACCCCTAGAAAACTGCTCACGAATGCAAACGTTGCTCTATTTGAAACACACATCGAGGATAACGTCGCGCTCAATTCACCCATCAACACTAGCGACGAGCTGGATTCTTATGTCGACTGCTTCACTGCTACTGTCATTGAGGCTGGAGGACGGTCTACTCCATCACCGCACCAAGTAAGCCCGAAAACTGTTAGAAGACCAATACTAAATCCGGAGGCAAGAGCTCTTCTGAACCTCAAAAGACACCTCAGGAGGCATTTCATAGCAACAGGAGATCCTGCAACTAAGCAGTCCTTCTCAAGTGTCACAAACAGACTGCGTCGGATGCTTGCCAAAAACCGCCAGAAAAACTTCAACAGCCTACTTGAGGGAGCCGGCCCTGACAATAGCAGCGAACGCATTTGCTGAGCATTTGTTTTCACTTTCACCCCCTTCCGTTTGACGGACGACTCCCACTAAGAAGTCGCAAGCTTTTTGGATGTGCCTACTCAACCAACCCATCCCATAAAACATACCACGCCGTAAGAAGTCACTCTGCAGTTAGAGGCCTCCAACTAAAGAAGACACCTGGACCCGATGGTATCAACAACCGTGCAGCCAAATACCTTCCACACAAAGAAGTTATGGCATTAGTAAAAATGTATAATGCTATGCTAAGACTTGGGCACTTCCCTAAGCAATGGAAGCGTGCGAGGATCGTCATGTTACCCAAAACCCGGCAAACCCCCAACGCAGACAGACTCGTACCACCCAATAAGTCTACTTCCAACCTTTTCAAAGGTCTTTGAACGCATTCTGATGAAGCGATTGATGGATCTGCCGCAGGTATCAGGCTACATACCCCAACATCAATTTGGCTTCAGGAAGTCACACGGTTGCCCGAAACAAGTCCACCGTCTAGTCAATCGCGTAACACACGACCTTGAGTCCAAGCTCTACACGGTGGCAGTCTTCCTCGATGTCAAGCAAAACTTTGATAAGGCACGAGGGACTCCAATATAAAGTTAAGGCTCTTTCTCCAGGACCCCACTAAAATATCCTGAGATCCTTCATCACCGATCGGACCTTTGAGGTGGCAGTGAGGGACTCTCGATTGAGAATGCTGGCCATGAACGCAGGAGTTCCACAAGGAAGTGTACTCGAACCCTTTTTGTACACTCTATACACAGCTCCCTCGGCTGAGGTACTAGTGGTTACATACGCCGACGACACAGTCATGCCTGCGTCTCACATGTCTCTGCAAACGACCTTGAATGCAGTACAAGCATGGCTGCACAACATTGAAGCCTGGGCAGCCAAGTGGAATACAGCCATCAAGTGTGTTAAGTCCGCTTGAGTCACTTTGGTGCTCCGTCCCGGCACCTGCACTGGCCTAACATTTAACGATGGGTTGATAGGCAATGTCAATTCCCACTTTTACCTGGGAGTCCACTTGGATCGAAAACTCATCTGGCGGGCCCATATCACAGCGGTCAAGGCCAAGTGCCTTCTAGAGCTAAAAAAAACTGGACTGGCTCCTACAGTCAAGCAAACTTTAACTGCCTACTAAAGTCTTTCTTATTAAGGTAATACTAAACCCTACTTGGACCTATGCCATCCAAGTATGTTGAACGGCCTCCAAGCACCAGCTTTACAGGCTAAGAACTGTTCAGACACGTGCTGCTCGGCTTGCATCCGGGCTCCCCTGATACGTCTTCAATCACGCTATCCTAAGGGGTCTCCGGATTTCTCTGATTGGCGATCAGATCAACCTCCACAGCAGCCGATACGCGGAGAAATTGGCAACACACCCAAACTCTCTGGCAAGTGATCTCGCCATTGCTCTCTGCCTCCGACGTCTGAAGAGGATCCACCACTCTGATCTCCCTACCCGCATAATATCGTAAGATTCTAAATTCCCGCCAATCTGTTAAATGTAAGTTAGTTAAGTCTTTGTGTAGCAAAATGCGCATCCAGAGAAATTATGACTATTCAGCTAATAGAACTTCAGCAGCTACTTGACAAGGATCAATATTAGGTCTAAATAAAAAATTCGGAAATTTACTCGAATCTTGAATCAGAAAATCATCCTCAAGACAAATTGAAAATGACTGAGACTCTCACACACGAAGCTTTTCAGGTTACTCAATTGATGTTTTAGTGCAACGCATTTCATCCTGTCGGAGACTGCTATGTACCATGAGGAATACGCTTTATTGTACGTGTTAAGGAACCATGAAAACCATTAAAGCACACGGACACTGTCTTTTGAAGAAAGCTCCTACGTATGTTTGAAGAACGCACAGGTGTATTTTCAGGAAGGCCAAAAACTGACTAAGAAAACCAACCACACAGGAGCCATTAATTGTGCACAATGAAGCCGTTTGTTGGTAACGATGACCTCTTGCAGTTTGGCGGATACCAAAAATGTTAAGCACCCGTTACTATTACCGAAAGTACGAAGTACGAAACTGATGCTGGATTATTGGATAAACTTACACCCACATCTGCATGCACATCTGCACTGCTTGTTTATTATTTGACAAAGATATTGAGTTCTGGGTGCAAGAAATGTCGTAAGCACGGTAACCCATAACTGCACATGATGTTATCGCCAACGGCATCATAATACGCAACATTAAAAATCCGATTTACACACACTTGCTTCCATTCATCAATTCCGGATGTGATTATTTATTGGACCCATCGCCCTGAAGGATTAAAAGGACCGCAACGTAAAGAAACCAATGGAATAGATTTGGCCTTTTTTGTGCCTTTTCACTTCAGCACTACACCTTGAACTGGTTACCGATCTCAGTAAAAATACATTTTTGGCAAATTTGAGACGTTTAATGTCGTTACGTGGCAAATTCATGCAAATCTACAGTGACAATGACAGGAATTTTGTCGGTGCTAAGCGAGTATTGGATAAGATGCAACATCCTGGTGCCCAGCAAGACCAGTATATGCTCTAACAGACATTATCAGGCGAAGGCATCAAATAGGTAATTATTCTTGACCCTGCTGGAGACTAGGCAACATTAATTACGGATCTGAGTCCCCCTTTGTGCTGAATGGTTGAGTTCATGTATAGTTTCCCAATATCATGATTATTATCATGGTAGCATTACAGATGGCATACAATGTTACCATTTTACCATATCGTCTTCGCAACAATAATTTACAGTTTTTTCTAGTTTTGAAGGTTTTTGTAGTTTAATTAAAAATACGAAATACATACACGGTGTGTCCCAAAAATAACCGAACTTTATATTTAAATCATACAACATACAGCGCCATCTATTGAAAATTTGCCACATTAAAAAGATACATTCATCCTCCTTCAAACGCACCTAACTTCATGTAAGTCGGATGACATATGTAAAAGTGACAGCCATTTCAATTAAACCAAAAGTGTGCTAATGGTTCAAAAATAAAATGGAACAAAGAGCAAATATAAAATTTTGTGTCAAACCTGAAAAAAAATTTGCTGAGACATACGAATTTACGAAAAAAGTTTATTTATGAGTCGTACCAAGTTATACGTGGTTTACACGATTTAAAAATGGTCGTGAGGATTTAAATGACGACCCTAGAGCAGAACGTCCAGAAACTAGTAATCGTGCTGAACTGGTGGAAAAAGTCCTTGAAATCATTGGTATCGATGCAAATTTTACTACGAGAATGTTGGCTGAGGAATTGAATACGAGTAAAAACACTATGTGGAGAATTTTAACTGAAGATTTGGGAAAAAGAAAGGTCTGTGCGCGATTTTTTCCACATGAATTAAACGACGACCAAAAAATCGCTCGCTTGGAGCATTGCAAAGACATTATTGAAACTGCTGAAAACGATCCAGACTTCCTTGATTCCATCATAACCGGTGATGAGAATTGCGTTTTCAGAAGTCTCGAATCAAGACAATGTTGATTACTTTTTATAATTCGAAGGGTATTGTCCACAAGGAATTTGTTCCAGAAGGTTAATGGAGAATACTATTTAGGCGTTTTACATCGATTGTGGAAAAGAATCGGTCGTGCTAGACCAGAATATCCAGCAGGAAATCAGCCAAAACAAGACCAAAAAAGTCAACGAATTTTTTATGAAAAAAGGGGTTTATCTCATCGACCATCCTCCGTATTCGCTTGATCTATCACCATGTTACTATTTTTTATTTCCAAAACTGAAAACCAAAATGAAGGGAGGATTTAATGATGATATCCCAGCCATTCAAGCAGCCGTAACCGAGGTACTGAAGAACATTTCTATAAATGACATAAAAAAATCTAAGCATTCGCTGGTTGATCGTTCCAAACGTTGTGTTAGTCAAATGGATAATATAATGTGTATTTTATTTTATATCCAAAAAGTTCGGTTATTTTTGGGACACACCGTGTAGGTTGGATAGTTAAGTCATGCTTTCTGATGGGTCACATGGCTAACTTAATATTTATCTAGGCGCTTTGACCTATTACGCCTGTGGATTTTTTTTGGATTTTTTTTCTCGATGAAATAAAGTTAATGTATACAGCATACCCGTTAGACTAATGGTTTGGATTAGCAGGATCTTGTGTCGGTAAAAAAATTATATCGGAGTCACCAATGCTTTGCTTATAGCGATAAATCGTAGTCCTATGGTATAGTACATGCCGTGTCGAAGGCTTTCTCGTGCTTGTCATACCATTTAAATTTAACGCCTTTTTTACAAGCCTGTTTAGCGGTTTTGCGTTAAGCTTCACTTCCAGATGCTACTTCCAGAAAGCTATTTCGGTTTTTTTGGTTGCGGCATACTGTGTATAACTGTCATTTTATCCGAATCCGTTTGTGTGGTTCTCGTTCTTACTATATGGCCAAAGCACCAAGTTCCTCTTTGTAGAAATGATATTTGTTCTATCAACGATTTCTTTATTGTCCAAGTAGGCAAATACAAAAAGTTTTTATCCCCAGGCTGATAACACTTTTTAAAATAGATCGTGAACGTTGCAGTAAAGGTTGATTGCCAGTTATGACTCCGCTGTTTCATCCCCTGCTTTGTGGACGATTACTGTGACGTCCATTGTTGGCCTTGATTGCCTTGCCATATTCCTGGACTTTGCATCTATATAATGGTGCTTTACTGACTTCGACTATCGTGCTCTTAGCAGCTGCAAGCTTCTGAATTGGAAATCAAGCGCAAAGAGCTAATCGTTGATTCTTAGTCTGTCGTATGAAAGTCCGCGTCTCTTTTTGAACAGCACGATATAAAGTACAACAGAAGTACGATATAAAGTACAACAACATCAGTACGGGAAAAAGAATACACAACGCGTAACGATACGAGATAGGAAATTAGATGACTGAATGTTAAAACCAACGCCGGTTCATTTAAAGATAATAAAATAAATAATAACCGCAGAACGCGCAGAAAACACGACCTTTTGCTATAAAGGAAGCTTACCAAGCACCTGCTTTATGGTGAACTTTTCCTCATGCTATTGCTAATGCCTTCTTTCTGCCGAATATCCCGTTCCTTAAAAATTTCTCGGCCTCGCTGCTACATATTTGTTTCTGGTTTAAATTTTTGTTCTGATTTCGGTGAATCTACAACTCCGCTCATTTGGGTGGTTGTATGGGTTGTATTGGGGACTTGCCCTAAGTTATTTCTCGTATGAAACCGATCAGTGCTTAATTAGAACGATAGATAGCGGATCGTGCAGGGGCCGATTTAACAAATCTAAAACAAACTATCTGCGGGGGCTTAACACAAGTCTGCAAGTGAAATAGTATGTTTTTTTTTTAAACTACAGATGGACGAGCATATTGGCATAGGTAAATCAATTTGACAAATATATACTTTATTATATATACTTCTATAAATTTACCTATATAAGTCGCCTGCGTGTTGTACATACGATCGTTCTCAATAAACTTACTAAATGTGCGTCGCTCTCTCACTACTTTTCTTCTATTTCATAACTGCACTCAATTATTTCATCATCCTTTCTTAGTCTCTACAAAACTCTACAGAACATCCGCAGGCGCCATGCTCATTGGAATATTACTCCAAAATGATGCTCTCTCAATAACAGAATACTCTTGTTGTTCATTAGATCATTAACTCGCTCTTTATATTACATAACATAATAATTACATAATTAGGGTTACATTCAAAAATAATACGTTTGGTTAACAACATATACTCATTAAAAAAATATAGACTTTACGATTTCAACCCTTCAAGAATTCATAAAATACAAACATATTCCTGACAGTCCCGTCAGGAAATTACTCTGCCAAGTCTCGTTCGAAAATATACAGTAAACGAACGGGTTTTGTCAAATTTTTTACTGAAACTTATTCATTAAAAAAAACGCAATGCATTGTAACTCGACCACTGAACTCCGAAAAAAATAAACAAAAGATGCGACCTTCAGGAAAATAAGGATTTCTACCACGTGGTTTTAACGATTCAAATTTTCTTAAAATTAACTTCGAATTTCAGATAATTCCATTTATTAACTGGAACTGAAGAAACCGTGTTAACCGCTTAAAAAAATCTTATTTCGTCTCTTGTTTCTATACCAAAATACTCCTTTGATTTTATATTTCACATACAGTTGGATATACTTTTTCTAACATTATAATGGTAACACAAGTGTACATGTGAAATATTATGTACTTATATAATCACTGAAATCATAAAGACACATGAACATGGATAGACCAATTTCACAATTTATTATATAACTTAAATTACTTTTAATATACACTTTATTATATATGGGACCAAAATGTGTTGCAAGACCGGATGCTATTCTTTAAACCAGCAGTCTGAAGGAATGAAATATAAAACCCGAGCCGCTGAGGGGAATGTACCGGGCTCGAGGCACTACGTCACCAGTCCCACAGTAGTTCGGTGCCACAGTGCCATCGTCAATTTTCCTCATCGCTACCAACTTTAGGCCTTCTGCTTAAGTTAGGATTAGTTAGTTCTTAACAGAACTACGGAACAAACGTAATCCGGATTAAAATATAAAATCCAATAAGCGGGAGTAACTCCGATAAATAAAAGTTATATTTATCAAAAAGTGTTTCTATGTTATATCCAAACTAATTCTAAATTAGTATTAAATTAAATAAAAAGCATAAATTCCGAATAATCAAAGTCTTGTGTTTACTTATATACTTTTCAAAAATATTACACGTCACTTTGGACACAATTTTTATTATATTTAATTTAATTTTTAATTTTCATTATTCGGATTGAGAAAACAAAAATAAATTATATAATCAAGAAAAGTGGTCGTCACATTCCCAACTCTCTAGTCATGCAATTTTTCTGCCCAGCCTTGATTGATCATAGACTGATCATAGAAAAATCGCATTTTCACTTTTCCTATACCAAAAACTCTTTCAAATTATATTTTTATATATATATATAAATATATATATATATATATATAACATATATATATAACATACATATATCTAACATTTTAACTAAATAAATTTAATTCGAAAATTTATTATATTTTATTATTTAAAGGGCGCGAGCTGGCTACATTACATCACATCTGCGTGTCCCATTTACAAGAGCTGACGGAATTAACAAACATACTTTCAATCAAGAAGCTCGTTACAGTCACAGACATGTTGTCCAAGCATAAAATAAAGTATCGAGAGATGATCAGCTAAAAATGATGTATTCCATAATACAATATTGAGTGTCATGATATTAAATTTTACGCAGAATTAATTTTCGAACGAATATAAAATATGTATGAGAGAAATAAAGAATAAATTATGTTTATTTAAAAATACTGATAAACATAACCATGTAGGTGTTAATTAAAAGTGGTTGGTCTTGTGTCAGCAGGGAATTTCGTCATATTTAACGCCTTTGTCGCGCTTTTGTCGTGCACCTTTTAATCGGAGCAGTCCGCAGTCGGTAAGCCGTATGAGGCGCTCGTCTGGTCCCATCTCTGTTAGTCCATTCTGTAGGAACCCGTTTCTCATCGCCGGAAGATTACCCCAATGGAGAAACCCGAATTACTTGCGGTACGGTGACAGCTGCACGGAGCCGGAGTATCAGGACTCTGGAAAATGGATGGAATCTATGCTACTGTCCCACGCAGGACCATCATGTTAGTTCTACTGCTACTGTCTGCCTGAGAACCTATCCTGTCAGTCCTGTGAGAAAATTTCTCTATTCAGCCATTGGTTTTTTACCACTTTTTTTTACTGCTTCAAATTGTTTAAATATTTATGGATGAAACTAAAGTTTTGGGAGATGACGGACCATTGCGGCATTCTCGAAAATTTTTAGATAAATTTGTTTATTGGATATAAAGGCAAAATGCAGAACTGTTTAAAAAAATATTATATCGTTACATTTACAATACTTTTTCTAAGCTACACATAATCAATACAAGATAAATTCAAATCACGCCAAGAGACTACAAAGCCGTTGTCCCTGTGATTATTTAGACATTTTGTCAGGCAATATTATCAGTTATTGTTACATACTCAAATACAATATCATTTGACTTTACTTTTTCTCATATAAAATTATTTTTTATTTCAGTGTGTTTTGTGCTCTAATGATGTATAGGATTCTGCGCCATATTTTGCGCACTTATGTTGTCGCCAAATATGGTCATAGGTTTCGGTTGTACAAACCCCCCAATCTTATGTAGAAGTTTTTTAAAGCACCCATAGATAACGCGACGTACTCTGATTCTGTGCTGCTTAACGTGATAACGTTTTGCTTCGTTGATAACCAAGATAACCCACTTCCATCCATGAAAAATGTATAGCCGCTGTAGGATTTTCGGTCCTTCTCGTTGACCCAATCAGGCGTCATCAAGTGTGTTTTTCTACACTCTACCTGATGGTTTAAGTCCTTAGATGGCATTTTGTAATTTAAGAACACAATATCATGAAGTTACCTCTTTGCGGATGCGTTGGCAATGTCAAGTTGGTGCACATACAACTGCTTTTTCGCACCGATTGTAACCAGCATACGAATCGCCTCATACCGATACGGACGCTGGCCCAAGATGCTACCGTGTTTCTGCAGGTGTTCCACAAGGATTTGTGCTTGGACCGATCCTGTGAAACATTATGTATGATGGAATCCTGGCCATCAACAGGCCCTTAGGAGCTGAGCTACATTGCTTTGCGGACGATGTGGCAATAACAGCAGTGGGCAATACAATAGCAGTCCTCGAAGGAAAGTGTAATACGACAATTACTATGGCCATCGACTGGCTAGAGAAAGCCGGCTTAACAATTGCGGCGCACAAGACCGAGGCTGTTTTATTAAGCAGCAGGAAGATGGTGGAAAAAATGCTTATCACGTTCAACGGGACACAGGTGGCCTCACAAGACTCCTTAAAATACCTGGGAGTAGTGATAGACCATAGGCTATCTTTTAAGGATCAAGCTAGCTACGCGAGCAGGAAAGCAGCAATAACAACTGCGTCCTTGTCCAGGCTCATTCCCAACATAGGAGGTCCCAATTACCCGGCAAGGAAACTACTGGTGGCGGTAGCCAAGGCAACGCTGCTCTATGCTGCACCAATATGGAGCAACGCCACCAAGAAAGGCTCTTACATGAAAGGAGCACGCGCGGTCGTACGGTCTATGGGCCTTAAGCTCATTAGAGGATTCAGGACAATATCCTGAGACGCAGCACTAGCACTGGCAGGCTTGCCGCCAATCGACCTTGAGATAAAGGCTATTTGTCAGGTCCGAGAAGGTGCTACCCGGCTGGAGGCTCACGAGCGACTGATGGGAAAGTGGCAGAGCAGATGGCTGACATCGCAACGGGGGAGATGGTCCTACCAACTCATCCCCGATTTAACGGCATGAGCCGATTGCCGCCACAAAAGACTGGACTACCACCTTACCCAGTTCCTCACGGATCATAGTTGCTTTCGGACATACCTACTCCGGTTCCACCACGTAGAGTCAGCTCAATGCCTCTACTGCCCCGATGCTGAGGAAACAGCAGAGCATGTACTCATGCACTGCTCCAGGTTCACGGAGGAGAGGGTGCAGCTAAGGGCGCTGATTGGTGCCCCGCTCAGCCCTAGCGGCTTGATCGCGGCCATGATGGAGAACATCGACTCTTGGGAGCGTGGACATAACATCATCAGAGATATGATGAAGCGGGTCCGAGCCGACGAGATGGCCAACAGAGCTAATACAGGCGACTTATTCCTATATGGTGGAAGGAGAAAAAATACCCAACAAAACCGGCTTTTACTACGGGGTTGAAGGACGTGCGCCTCTTGGCCAATTAACAAGGAAGGGAGTATGATCAGGCTCCGCATCCTGCTCACCGACGAAATAACTTGACTGGCAGTTCCGGTGAGCTTGTAAAGGACGGAAGAGCATACGGAGGTTTTTGTTTTTAGTACGTAGGCATAACTCTACTTGGTGGGTTATGAATCGTGCATGCCACCTATGGACGGTAGGTGGTATCTTTTGAGGATTTTAATTTTCCTACCGTAAGAATTTAATTCGAAAATTTATTATATTTTTTTATTTAAAGGGCGCGAGCTGGCTACAATACATCACATCTGCGTGTCCCATTTACAAGAGCTGACGGAATTAACAAACATACTTTCAATCAAGAAGCTCGTTACAGTCACAGACATGTTGTCCAAGCATAAAATAAAGTATCGAGAGATGATCAGCTAAAAATGATGTATTCCATAATACAATATTGAGTGTCATGATATTAACTTTTGCGCAGAATTTATTTTCGAACGAATATAAAATATGCATGAGAGAAATAAAGAATAAATTATGTTTATTTAAAAATACTGATTAACATAACCATGTAGGTGTTAATTAAAAGTGGTTGGTCTTGTGTCAGCAGGGAATTTTGTCATATTTAACGCCTTTGTCGCGCTTTTGTCGTGCACCTTTTAATCGGAGCAGTCCGCAGTCGGTAAGCCGTATGAGGCGCTCGTCTGGTCCCATCTCTGTTAGTCCATTCTGTAGGAACCCGTTTCTCATCGCCGGAAGATTACCCCAATGGAGAAACCCGAATTACTTGCGGTACGGTGACAGCTGCACGGAGCCGGAGTATCAGGACTCTGGAAAATGGATGGAATCTATGCTACTGTCCCACGCAGGACCATCATGTTAGTTCTACTGCTACTGTCTGCCTGAGAACCTATCCTGTCAGTCCTGTGAGAAAATTTCTCTATTCAGCCATTGGTTTTTTACCACTTTTTTTTACTGCTTCAAATTGTTTAAATATTTATGGATGAAACTAAAGTTTTGGGAGATGACGGACCATTGCGGCATTCTCGAAAATTTTTAGATAAATTTGTTTATTGGATATAAAGGCAAAATGCAGAACTGTTTAAAAAAATATTATATCGTTACATTTACAATACTTTTTCTAAGCTACACATAATCAATACAAGATAAATTCAAATCACGCCAAGAGACTACAAAGCCGTTGTCCCTGTGATTATTTAGACATTTTGTCAGGCAATATTATCAGTTATTGTTACATACTCAAATACAATATCATTTGACTTTACTTTTTCTCATATAAAATTATTTTTTATTTCAGTGTGTTTTGTGCTCTAATGATGTATAGGATTCTGCGCTATATTTTGCACACTTATGTTGTCGCCAAATATGGTCATAGGTTTCGGTTGTACAAACCCCCCAATCTTATGTAGAAGTTTTTTAAAGCACCCATAGATAACGCGACGTACTCTGATTCTGTGCTGCTTAACGTGATAACGTGTTGCTTCGTTGATAACCAAGATAACCCACTTCCATCCATGAAAAATGTATAGCCGCTGTAGGATTTTCGGTCCTTCTCGTTGACCCAATCAGGCGTCATCAAGTGTGTTTTTCTACACTCTACCTGATGGTTTAAGTCCTTAGATGGCATTTTGTAATTTAAGAACACAATATCATGAAGTTACCTCTTTGCGGATGCGTTGGCAATGTCAAGTTGGTGCACATACAACTGTTTTTTCGCACCGATTGTAACCAGCATACGAATCGCCTCATACCGATACGGACGCTGGCCCAAGATGCTACCGTGTTTCTGCAGGTGTTCCACAAGGATTTGTGCTTGGACCGATCCTGTGAAACATTATGTATGATGGAATCCTGGCCATCAACAGGCCCTTAGGAGCTGAGCTACATTGCTTTGCGGACGATGTGGCAATAACAGCAGTGGGCAATACAATAGCAGTCCTCGAAGGAAAGTGTAATACGACAATTACTATGGCCATCGACTGGCTAGAGAAAGCCGGCTTAACAATTGCGGCGCACAAGACCGAGGCTGTTTTATTAAGCAGCAGGAAGATGGTGGAAAAAATGCTTATCACGTTCAACGGGACACAGGTGGCCTCACAAGACTCCTTAAAATACCTGGGAGTAGTGATAGACCATAGGCTATCTTTTAAGGATCAAGCTAGCTACGCGAGCAGGAAAGCAGCAATAACAACTGCGTCCTTGTCCAGGCTCATTCCCAACATAGGAGGTCCCAATTACCCGGCAAGGAAACTACTGGTGGCGGTAGCCAAGGCAACGCTGCTCTATGCTGCACCAATATGGAGCAACGCCACCAAGAAAGGCTCTTACATGAAAGGAGCACGCGCGGTCGTACGGTCTATGGGCCTTAAGCTCATTAGAGGATTCAGGACAATATCCTGAGACGCAGCACTAGCACTGGCAGGCTTGCCGCCAATCGACCTTGAGATAAAGGCTATTTGTCAGGTCCGAGAAGGTGCTACCCGGCTGGAGGCTCACGAGCGACTGATGGGAAAGTGGCAGAGCAGATGGCTGACATCGCAACGGGGGAGATGGTCCTACCAACTCATCCCCGATTTAACGGCATGAGCCGATTGCCGCCACAAAAGACTGGACTACCACCTTACCCAGTTCCTCACGGATCATAGTTGCTTTCGGACATACCTACTCCGGTTCCACCACGTAGAGTCAGCTCAATGCCTCTACTGCCCCGATGCTGAGGAAACAGCAGAGCATGTACTCATGCACTGCTCCAGGTTCACGGAGGAGAGGGTGCAGCTAAGGGCGCTGATTGGTGCCCCGCTCAGCCCTAGCGGCTTGATCGCGGCCATGATGGAGAACATCGACTCTTGGGAGCGTGGACATAACATCATCAGAGATATGATGAAGCGGGTCCGAGCCGACGAGATGGCCAACAGAGCTAATACAGGCGACTTATTCCTATATGGTGGAAGGAGAAAAAATACACAACAAAACCGGCTTTTTTTTTTGCAAAAGGCTACTACGGGGTTGAAGGACGTGCGCCTCTTGGCCAATTAACAAGGAAGGGAGTATGATCAGGCTCCGCATCCTGCTCACCGACGAAATAACTTGACTGGCAGTTCCGGTGAGCTTGTAAAGGACGGAAGAGCATACGGAGGTTTTTGTTTTTAGTACATAGGCATAACTCTACTTGGTGGGTTATGAATCGTGCATGCCACCTATGGACGGTAGGTGGTATCTTTTGAGGATTTAAATTTTCCTACCGTAGGACATAACAAAAAAAAAAAAAAAATACCGGAGAGCAGGTAAGAACGATTCCCAATAATCTACGCCATATCTTTTGCCACAGCCTAGAGTAACCAATCGTGATATGGATATTTCAATATCACCGTCTTTGCTTCTCATAATTCGATATACCCATTTCAAACCAATAGCCTTGTGCTCTGGATGTAGTTTACATAACCATGTGTCGTCTGTGTTAAATTCATTATGCATTGATCAACCGCATGTTGGCCCTAAAATGCCTAATTAAAGCCTCTGCCCACAGCATCTCTTCTTGCTCTGCGTGAATTAACAGACACTACGCCATTTGCAGAAGATACGGTTGGCGCGTTCTGCTACTCCGTTCTGCTGTGGGGTGTAAGGAACCGTCAACTGCCGTTTAATCCCGAATTTTTTCAAATACGTATGATGACATACTACGTTGTCGCTTCGTAGTGACTTGATTTTGTTTTCAGTTTGGCACTCCAGGTAGCTTTGAAACTTTTTAAACTTCTCAAACCCTTGACTAATTATCAATAAATGTTACAATTATCTGTACATGAAGATGCACATGAGAAATTAATGTTTTCTAAATATAAAAGCTAAGAAAAAGTTTCAGTCCATATATTAATATGAAGAAGTAAGAAATAACAATGCAAAAAAAACATTTTGTGGACCTTGCGAGAATTTTTAAACATTAAATTAAACTAGTTTAAAATTCTTTTCTTCCCTTTCCCAATATCGATCCATATGTTTAAGTTCGATAGTGGTTAATACAGTCGACTCTACTCGTGCCAGAGGAATCACTTGAAGTGATACCCTGGATGGTAATTCAGACGAGTTATGCTCGGCTATGGAGTCAAATTCCGAAACCACGTTTGTGTTTCGAACTCCTGCTCTTGGGGTAGTAAGAGTTATGAGCGGCTGCATGGTCGTCGGCTGATCGGGCTGAATAGCGATATCAGTGCATACGGAGTCCCTAATAGCGGTTTTTTTGCGCTTTGGGGATTCATTTAGTAGCTGTAGGCTGCTAAATTGGGAATCCAGCGCAGTGAGTTGGTCGTTGATTGTACGGAAACCACCGATCAACTCTTTGAAACCGTTTTTAGTTTGCCGCATGACCGTTCGCATTTCTTTTTAAACCGCGCGACATCCACTACAGCAAAAGTGGAAACCAGCGTTTCTAGAGATTGCATCCGAAACTGGGGCGGTGAAACCGGCACACTTCGTCTGTACTACGTTGTCACACAGCCAACAGGGGATGCTAGGCTGGGACGCGGAAATCGGCTTATTGCACGATTTTATAGCGCAGATGCTATAAAATTCCATTATACAAATTTTTTAGATAAAAACTAGAAATTTAAGATATATAAAAAATATATTGACAACAAATAATTAATTTAAGACAAACTAGTAGCCTGTACTTGTTAATAAGAGCACGATAAAAGGGAGAGGTAATGGAAAAAAAGAGCGCAAACTAGGAGAGAGAGTTATTGCAAAAGTAGAAATAGCAGTAAACGTAAGAAAAGGGAATATAAATAAATAGAGCAGAGTACCTTACTTGGGTAAGTAATAAAATAATTTAAACACACCAAATACGGTACCGCGCAGACGCAAGTGCGAATGGAATCGTTTAAAATATTAGATTTGAATAATTAATTTCTTGACAAACGCCGGTTTGTTTTTTGCAAGAAAATAATAAAAAAATCGAATGATCGCAAGAAAAAAACACGTCCGTTCGCTATGAAAGTGAAGTGTTCTTGTATCGCCTCTAGATTTATTGCATCCTGACATATCAATCCACAAATATTTTTTTGCCAAAGAACTTATCTTTTTCGATTATCCCCGACATTAAAATTTGTGGATATATATCCGTACCATTTATAAGTTCAATTCGTCCTTGCTTGTAAAAATCTGGATCGACTAAGGAATATTTTTTCCAATCCAATTTATCAATGGATATTTCATTTGTGGGATGAGTTTTCATTAATTTTGGCAATATTATTACCTACACATTTATATCTTTTCAATTATTGTTTCTAATCGTTATAACCAATAAAGTTTTGATAAAAACATACCTATAGAGGATGCTCCACTGATTTCAATGTGAGAATTCATTTTAGGCCACTTTAATTTTTGAGCCGTTTCTTCTGAAATAATGGTACTTAGTGACCCGTTGTCAATCAAGGCTCTGAAATTTTTAAAATCTCCATTCTGACTTTTATATGACATAAGCGGTGGCTAATCACGCTTGTTCAAAAGTCCTGGATGTATTTACATGTTCTTTTTTAATGTGTAAGATGCTATGGTGACTTTTATTGCAATACGAAAACAATAAATCAGTAGTACATTTTTGCGGATAATGCCGTGTCAAACGCTTAAAACACATATTACAGTTTTTAGCCGCATCCATTTTTCCCTGGGGACTTAATGCTTTAAATTTGTTGCCATAAATTCCAATTCCTATTATATATTGCTTATAATTGGACGCCAGGGACTATTGCATATCGGGCAATTCACTTCGCCTGTGTCATCCTTTAATAACTTTTTCTTCAGGGATTTTATCCTGTTCAGAGATTAACGAGCTAAGCAGTTGATCTAAAAATTCTATGACATCTTTCAGTGTCTGGATTTCACTTGATTTTATAACATTGCTCTCATATTGCTGTAGAACCTCTTCATAAAATTTTTTGATAATGATATGCGTACAAATGCAATCTGTCTCTACGGTCAGATTTGCTTTTAGTCGCATCATATAAATAGACTCATTAATAGAGCCAATGACATTTTTTAAATGCTTTCTCCATATTTATTTATAGAAGTTTCATTTGGCAGTTTAATTGGTGCGATAATATTTTCCTACTATCCTCGCCTTCCTTCTCGTTAGCAGTATCCAAGCTGCCTCATAATTTTGGCCGGATCCCAGCAATAAACTGGAAACAACTTTTCCTGTTTCCCCTTTCAAAACACTTTTACGGTATTTTAGCTATATACATACGAAGAGAATACGGGTAGGTAAATCGTCTACTTTTTGAAAATTCTCTTTTACCTTTATAGCTGCAATTTGTTGAATTTTGTTTTATTTTACTTAGTTAGAAGCCTTATTTTAGCGACCCTAGACTGCGATTTCAATGAGTATCTGCAGTCACATACAAGGTGGTAATTGAACCTGTGTCTCTTACTACAAGGTAGAAAAGGTGAGAGCGTCTCGAAAGGACCGATGTTAAAAGGAGCCAAAATTAAGATGTTAAGATGAGTTTATTCATATAATTTGACATCTGAAGAAATGTACAACAATAAGGCATGTTCAATAAATTTAAAGCAGCTTAAAAAAAGGTTGTTAGAAATATAGCCAAAACAGAGCTAGATGCCAAGCTTAAGTATTTCATCGATCAAGTAAAGGAAAATTTAAGTCAAACGTATAAAGAAATTCAGGCAAGGAAAATTAACATCTTTCTATTAAAGATTACAAAATTTAAAATGTATCGGAGAAAAATAGAAAAAGCTTAAGACTTAAAAACGATTGGCTTCCAAACAAATTTAGAGCAGAAATTTGAAATATAACAAGTGAGAAAGGTTATCTTCGGCTTGCCGAAGATGGTATCCCCTTGAAAACAAAAAAGTTTTCCATACAAAGACTTGTTTTCATATCGGTCGTTTGTATGTCAGCTATATGTATGGCTATGTCAAATGAATAAATGTTGAATTCAGTTGCAATAGCTTGGAAAACAAAAAAGTTTTCCATACAAAGACTTGAAATCTGATTGATCGTTTGTATGGCAGCTATATGATATAGTGGTCCGATCCGACCGATTTTTAAACTTGATCTGCGTGCAGCAAAAATAATGATCGGGTAAAAATTTCAAAACGCTAGCTTTAAAACTACTGTATATTTTTTGCATAGAAACAGACAGACAGACGGACAGACGGACATGGCTATATCGACTACTCTGTTGATGCTGATAAAGAATATATATACTTTGTGGGGTCGGAGATGCTTCCTTTAATGCGTTACACATTTCTGGACGAAATTATAATACCCTTTTTCAAGGGTATAAAAATTGACATGGAGATCTATATAGAGCTAAACTAAATCCAAAGGAGAGCAGATCTAAAGAGAATTATCAAAAAGAAGACTACCCTATAAAAAATAGAGGTACTCGTATTTTATGGAGATTACAAAGATTAGCACCATTTTTCTAGCTCTTTATATTTAAGCTGATCTTTGAAACTAAGATATCTTAAAAGTTCTTTGAAAACGGAAGTAAGAAATGTTGTTTTCTATTTATTGCTGGGTTCCGGTAATATTATGAGGCAGCTTGCAAACATATTCTCGGACCAATTAAAACGACTTATGGAGCTTCTAAAAATTACTATGGACTCATATAGGCATTGAAAAAATTAAATGACTCCTTTAATGAGTTTTTTTATGTAAAGTTTATTATATTATTGTTTATTATATTATAGTTTATTATATTATTGTTTATTATATTATTGATTAAATTATAATTATTTTTCTAGTGTCCTCCTGATCATCGTCATCTGTCCCAGATGACAATAGGTCTTCGTTCTCGGTTACATAACTCCACAATTTTATATTATCTTCACTGGTAGCTGTAGTATTAGGACGTATGCTGCTTTCTTTCCTTCGTAGCGGCCATTCCGTTTCACTTTAGTAACTTCTTACGGTCCCAAAAATTCAGATCTTTTAATTGCAACTAGATTCCCAACCCCGTAACAGTGCTCTTCTTTTCGCTTTTTGTGAAAATTTCGCTTGTATACCTGCTATGCATGCTTTATATTTTGTTTTACCACTTCTCAGAACTTTTGGCGCTCATCGTTAAAGCTTGCAACCATTTCCTTGTTCAAATACTCCAAAATGCGGTCTTGGGCTTTGTTGTTCGTTTTTGTGCTAAACCCAACTTGATATAGCGATGTCTTTGTCGTTGAAAATACGTTCGAATTGATTGTTTTTTGAACTTTTGGTACATGCTATTTCATCAATAAATAGCTTCGTAAAAAGTCACACAAACTTTGAGAAGGCACCGACCATTGCGAAGGTGTATTTGTACTGCTTCGACGTTGCATCTAATGGTTCTAAGTGATCAACATGCAGCGTGTGTAGGGGCGTTTCTCCTTTTTCTATGCAGTATAACCACCCTTCATTTTTTCCCAACTTATTAGCAACAAATTGCTTATGATACATTTAACGCAATTAGCAACGAATTTTACGACTTTACTCTCTAGATGCGGGATCCAATACTGCTGCTGGATGGAGTGTATAGTCTTTTGTGCTGTAAAATGCCCAAGTTCGTGTGCTTCCTGAATAACCTCTCTTTCCATAGCTTTTGGAACTACGAAGAATTAATTTCACTTTATGAATTTAAAGAGAAGTCCTCCTTTTAGCATGTAGTCTTGATAGGGACGCACTCTAAGTATTTCCAAAACAGCTTTTAAGTGTTCATCATTCAGTTGTGCCTCTATCAGATGCGATGAAATCTCTGAATTAACGACATAGCAGGCTTGTGGGTTGCGGCTGAGGTAATCGACATGTTTCATCCAATCAGCTGAACGGTGCTCCACATCGAATTTGAAATCTTGCATATATAATATCCATTGTGGAACTTCTCTTGGTACATCAAGCTTGTTGGTTGTTTGTTTAAAGCCAATGCAATCTGTCATCAACTTGAAGTAATTGCTTAGAAGGTAAGCTGCTTTCATCTCTAAAATGTAGCTATGCTTCATACAGTCTACGTCTGAAGTCTTATTGCTCCAGGAATAAAGCGGGTGCAACTTCCCATCAAAGAATTACATCAGCATTGCTTCGAAGCCATCTTTGCTAGCATCTGCCTGCCGATAATAAATGTCCCATTCTGGTTGAAAATTCGACTCATTTCTTTAAAAGATAAGTAAGCGTTGAAGCCATATGAGCATTCTTCAGAATAAACTTTCTAAAGAATCCTGTCAATCCAAGAAAGCCTTGAACGGCTTTGATATACTATGGCTCTGCAAAATGACAGCAATAGTTTTTTCAGTTCCTGGCCATATTTTGCCATTTTCAACAGTGTGACCTAGAAAACTTATGCGAGATTGAAGAAAGTTGCATTTTTCATTTCATTTTCAGGTTATATTGAATTGCCGTTTTAATGACCCTTCAGAATTTCTGGATACATTCACCTGGAGATCTATAAACAATGACAATCGTATGAAGGTGGCTGGTGAGTTCTTAAAGCCGAATAATGCTTTGTTGAACTTAAAGAGTCCTTCCTTGGTGATGAACGCTGTATAATGTCTCCGCTCTTCTTCCACTGGTACGTGAAACAACCCACTCTTGAGATCCATGATGGTGAAGTAACTGGCAGCTCGCAGCTTCTCCAAGACCTCCTCCATTAGCGACACAGGAACATCTTATCAAGTCTCCTGTAGTCGAAGGTAAATCGTAGCGTCCCATCTTTCTCTTAGACTACGACCACTCTGCTTGCCATATTCGAGATTGACTTTCGCACTATACCTTATTCGAGCCAATCGTCTACTTGCTTCTTGACTGCGTCTGACACCTCAACAGAATGACAGCTTGGTGAATCACTGCCACGTCATCTACGTTATCAGCTGGTAACTTCTTCATATGGAGCATGTACTCATAAAATGTCTCGTCTCTTTTGTTTTTTCTCATCTGTATCCGCTGATGCACATCTGCACTGTTTAAGTGACATTCAAACTCTTTCATTAACGCCTTTTTTAACTCATAATAGTCACAAACTGTTTCAGATTCTAAGAACAATTTTGCCACGCCGCACATTTTATTTCACGCCTGCACATACATATGTATCTCTGTGTATCTGATAATTCCTATGCTTCAGCGTTTTTCTCGAAAATTTCAAACCGTTTTTCAATCGGCACAGATGGCTACTCGCATTCGCTCACAATTTTATCAAAACTGTCCACTGGAATTCGAAATTTCTCTCTTTTTGTCTCTTCGTCGCGTGCACTTGTAGAGTGAGCAGCTGCAACATTTGCTGTAATTTACACTCTACATTTTCATTATTCTGTTCCATTTTTGTTTCGCTTAACATATCAGCTTGAACTGGAATAACATCAACTGTTTCCGGAACTCTAACAGATTCTTCAGTTGCTTTCGACTTTTTACCAGGCGTGTGTTTTACCTTATGCATTGCGTATTTCTCGTTGTACTCTTTTATTGCTAAAAGTCACACCACCTAATTTTTATTTTTGCTGTACTTCTGTTTTCTTTATGTACAGTTTGTCAAGAAACTGTTTACACACCGAAAATAAATGGTATTTTGTGACTCTGAATGCAAAATTAAAGGCTTTTTATCAAAATTCAGGATTATTTTTTTTTTTATTTATATCTATTTATTAATATATTTTTTATCAATATGTAAAAAAATAATAACATAATTATAAACAGTTAACGAGAAAAATAACAATAACTAAGTTTACACACTTTTGACACTGTCAAGAAAGTGTTTACACAAATTACTCTAGCTATATTACTGTTAAATTTTAAAGAAAAGATAATAAAAAACTAATAGTTTTAATACATTGTATAGTCTCCATTAGCATTAGGAACATATTGGAGGCGATTTTTCATCGATCCAATCAGTTTTGGTAGGTCATATTCCTTGGAATCTCTTGCCACTCTTCTAGTTAGTGCTGCTCGGTTTTTTGGTGCCCTTTTTCCCACTTCTTTCTTAAGGTGGACCCAAAATTTTTCTATGGGGTTTAGATCTGGGCTTTTGGGGTGGTGTGTCGATGACTTGCCGCAGTTCTAAAGGACCCAGTTCCACACAGTAAGCGCATAATGCTTAGGGACACTGTCTTGATGTATCTACTTAACCGACTCTCGACTGTTCTAACTGTAATACTCCAACGCTACACGATCATTCGTAAGTTCGTTTATCACTGCGGGCAACACTGTAATGGAATTCGTGGAACGTTCGACTTGGTATTTTACAACTTTTGGGCTTCTTTTGGATTTTCAACTTTCAGCTATTATGTATATTTATCGTTTAAGAACCCGACTTCATCAACTTGAACAACTTTAACAACTTTTGATCAATTACACGACCAATTATTAACTTTATTAAAATTTTTTATAAAATTTTAGACCTTTTTATACCCTTGAAAAAGGGTATTATAATTTTGTCCAGAAATGTGTAACGCATTAAAGGAATCATCTCCGACCCCACAAAGTATATATATTCTTGATCAGCATCAACAGCCGAGTCGATATAGCCATGTCCGTCTGTCCGTCTATCCGTCTGTCCGTCTATCCGTCTGTCCGTCTGTCGTCTGTTTTTATGCAAAAAATAGACAGTAGTTTTAAAGCTAGCGTTTTGAAATTTTTACCAGATCATTATTTTTGTTGCACGCAGATCAAGTTAAAGAATCGGTCGGATCGGACCACTATATCATATAGCTGCCATACAAACGACCGATATGAAAACAAGTCTTTGTATGGGAAACTCTTTTGTTTTCCAAGCTATTGCAACTGAATTCAACATTTTTTTCATTTGACATAGCCACACATGATTTGTAAAAGTTTGGTCCGGATCGGACCACTATATCATATAGCTGCCATACAAACGACCGATATGAAAACAAGTCTTTGTAGGGAAAAATTTTTTGTTTTCCAACTTAATACAACCGAATTCAACATTTATTCATTTGATATAGCTGCCATACAAACGACCGATATGAAAACAAGTCTTTGTATGGAAAACTTTTTTGTTTTCAAGGGTATACCATCTTCGGCAAGCCGAAGATAACTTTTCTCACTTGTTTTTGTTAAGGGTGAAGATAACATTTTTATGTTATCTTGTTGACTCTAATGCGCCATTCAGATAACCATTTTTGCAATTGTCTAATGCGATAATGGGCATGGGAGCCATCTAAAAGGATGACAGACCAATACTTTCTGTGTTCGAATATTATCCGGATTTCAAAGGGGAATTGGTTGACTTGTTTAATGGTACCATTCATTAAATCCAAATTGGTGATCCGGAATGAGTTTGCGTTCTGTTAAATGTCGCATAATGCTTGGAACAAATAATTTTTCTAAGAGCTTTAAAGGCATTTAAGGAGGCTAATATGTCATTGGCATTTGAAATTTGGTGCTAAGCGTCAACGTTGGCATTTTCTGTATCTGTCATAATGGTTTGGCACCGGTGTTTCACCTGAAATCACTGGGCTTATATTGGGATGAAATTTTTCGTATTTTATAGTTACCTGCTTTTCGGGCTTAGGAGGCGAGATCCCAAATGAGTTTGCTTTGCATTATGGACACCAGCGGCTAGAAAGCCTAGTGAATCTCCTAGTGAATTGGAAATGCATACATTTGTTTTCGGTAACGTGAAATCGTGGATGGCACTAAACAGCGGCTTGTGAGGTCTTATCACAGTTTCTATGTATTTGAGTGTATATATTTCAGTGACATTACATTAGTTTATGAAAACATCGCTTATTTTCAAGCAAGAACTTTTGTTTGCAAACTTTCAGGCCTTATTGAAGATTTTTCTAAAAAGCTGATCAGTGCTAAATAGATGAATATTTTCATACTCCGAGGAACCCCTTGTAGAGTTTCTGAATATAGTCTACTAATGTCCGATATGTAATTTAAATTGTGATGTTTAGTTTTTTTCAATATTGATTACCTTAGTGCTTCATGCCATTGCAGTCAATTTTTCATTACATTAAGATTATTAATGTCCCATGACCCACCCAGGATTCTTGGGAGTTCAGACAACAATAACCTCAGGCAACAATTACCATGTGGCCCAAGTGACGTCATCATTTTGCAGCACTGGGGAAAAACTCCATCTTCGTAACTATTAGCAATTTTATCTTTTGAAGTATTTAATACTTAGTTCTTGATTCTAAAACAGCTTGGTTTATTCTTAGTATTGGTCCGTGTGCCAATCCGTCCGTTTTCGTCCAATATTGCCAGCTTTACTGTAGGCCTTGTGGGTAGTCCAAATACTGCGCATCCTATCACGCTGCGTTTTTGGCACTCCTTTGCTACCTGTAATTCGTTGATTATCCCTTTCTTTAAAAACTTATTGTTTCGTGTCCATTTACGCGTATGGTACGCTAGGTATATACTCCCTCAGCTATCTCTTGCAGAATCTAACTGCAATCTGACCTGCAATTCGAAAACTCTTACAAAGTTGAATACCGATGTTGTCATCATTATTTATACCCATGGAACTTTCAACTTTATGTGTACGGCGTGTAGCACGTGAAAATTACTCTCCCTCGCTTCTCACGGCGTCGTGCTACGATGACTTCGACCGGGCCAAAAAAGTGGATTCCGGAGTTCGTAAACGACAGCTCCTTTATCGCCAATAATTGCAGGGGTACACTAGGTGTCTCCGGGTGTTCCGGTGCCGCTTATTTTTTTCGGCATTGCTGGAGATACAATAAAGTTGTCGCATTTAGTTGACTACAACTTCACTCATTTGGTGGTGGATTTTGCGGTCGAAGTAGTTGATTAGACTATTTGTAATTTTGTAAAATTTTGGGGAGAATGACTTGTCTTCTCACGATATAGGTAGGCCTTCAATTCGGTTGTTTTGTCACCGTATCCGCATCGTCTAGATAAGGTCGCGCCTTTCCAAAGCAGTGCAATCTACTCCTGGTATGTGTATTCTTGAACTGTTCTGTAAAGAATATTAGTTATGTCGTCGAGGTTTCCAAGTCTCGAAGCTATTCTTGCCTCCTTAGATATCAGTTTTTGATTTCAGAAATATCCCAGAATAATTTTGGACTCTGGATCTCTTTAAATCAGAGCTCGCAAATAACAGATGACCGTGTTTCGTTTTGCGGTCTGCTCTCTAACACAACCGAAAAACACGATGCACGTGTGCTCTCGCTCTGAACAGAACTTTTCGTTTCTCTGTGTTTTGGTTTTCGGTTAACTGCTCTTAGTTGCGTGGTTCTTGATATGCTCACTGAACAACAACTCAGAGAGAGCAATCCAACTGAATGCTCGCTCTTTGAGGGTCAGCAGATGAGCGAAAAAACGAAAGGCTTATCGTAAACGGTCTTTTGATTTCAGTGCCTTTTAAACAAAGTTTAGGAAAAATTTTAACATATGTATTTATTAGATGCTGTATCATGCCTAAAGTCTTGATGACGATCTCAGCTTTAGACATAGTAGATTGTATCATTTGTAAATTTACGCCCAAAATAGCCTTATCCATTCTTGTAGCAACATCTATTTTCATCTATTTCAGTGATACAAGCTTCCCTTTACAAGCGCTTTTATATTGGGTTATAAATTGGGTTTTATATTTGTCGAAACCCTTCGCTATCAAGAAATAAAAAAGGCTTTCCATCGGTGGTCACAATCTTTATAATCGAATAGACGATTTTTTTTTCATATTCTGTTGAATTTCGTCGTCGTCAATCTTGAATTTATTAAATAGTTCCGTATGTTTTGCAATTAAATCATTCGCATATACACACTTATACAAATGCAAATGACTAGTATTTTTTCGCTCGTTGCAAAACGGTCAGTGAAAGAACAGAACAAAAGGGAAACACGAAATTGGTTTTTGGTTGAGCACAGACCGTTCGTTCAATAGACACTGGTGAACGGCTCTTGTCTGACTTTTTGCGCAAGTGGTGCGCAAAGAACTGTTATTTGGTGACTGCAAGAAACGGTCAACTGTTATTTGCGAGCTCTGCTTTAAATGTCTCCGCCGTCTAAGAAGCCAAAGTGCGTCTAAAGGACCAGCGAAACGGAGCTTCTCTGCCAGGTTTGACTCGAGCAAAGTGCAGGCTGAGCCTTCGTCAATCAATGCAAATGTCTGTTGCGTTCCATTCGATTCTTACGCGGCATGAACCTATCTAAGTAGTGCTGCTCCACTCAACACGTTGTGCTGAACTAATGAACTATCGTTCGTGTTATTTACTCTCCTCGGGGCTTTCAGGTGTTCTGATGCAGAGGAGGGTGATGTTTTCTAGTGGATCCGTTCGGCGCGCACAGTGTCTTATGTAGTGTCTGCCAAGGCATCTCCGGCAAACCTTATTTTGTTTACCAAGCTCTTGCCTCACTCAAAGGTTTAGTCGTTTAAACTCGTCAGTCCTTTAATTTTTACGATCGATCACATTTCCGGAAATCTTATTGGTGGCAGGTATTGGTGGTCGTTGCGCACCATAAGTCTGACCTTATAATTTCTACCTTTAACTTTATACTCATTTCAAGCAGTCACTGGCATCACTGAACTCGCGTACAACTCTATTCTAAATAGCCATTCATAAAAAACAGCGATACTTGCAGCTGGAAATTCTTTGGTCATTTTTCGTTCGTATTTCATCCATGGAGCATACGCAGGGTTTCAATTGCCTTAACCACTGTTGCAGGTGTCATCACTATTCTTGTACAGCCTCCATTGTAGGTGAGAGTCCGTACGTTCTTTAAGTATAAACAATATCCTAGATTTTATGTTATGTTTATTACTTCAAGTGTTGTCTTTACGAGTAGTTACAAACTATTGTAGCTTTTTTATGTACTAAAGTTATTGCTCTGTATGTTTCAATTTACTAAAGAGTTGTTAAATATAACAGAGAATCCATAAGTATAAAAAAAAAATCTAAAAAATTTGTACGCGTCTCCTGATTAGCTTGCGACTTGACCTTATCTTCTCCTTTTCGATCTGCCATTAACCCTGAGAATCTTAACATTGCTGACCTGTATATGATTAGCGATCGGTTTCGTCTTGCCAATCAGTTTAGTGACGTAACAGTCATAATAAAAAAAAATTGGAAAATTATACAAAATGACTTCCATTGTATGGTGACGGAAATATCGTCAACAGACGAGCTAAATTCATTGTTTCATTAATATCAAAAGAATTATATAGTTCAGGCTTTAATTTACGAAAGTGGGTTTCAATTACCTCAAAAATAATGGATGAGTGCATAAAAAGCCTTGGGATACAATGGAACCTTAGTAAGGGTGATTTTAAATTCAGAAATGACAGAAACTCCGGGCAGACCCTTGGAGATAGTACACATTGATATATATTTTGTTAATAAGAAAAGCGTTCTCACGATTATCGACAAATTTTCGAGATATGCATGGGGAGTAACTATTCCAGCCAAGGAAAGTATTAACATCGTGAAGGCGATGAAAAACTTTATGGCCCTGTTCGGAATTCCCAAAAAAATAATCTGCGAACAGGGACTCGAGTTCTCGTCGAACCTTTTTAAGGATTTTTGTAGGCAGTACGAACTGGGGCTGCATACAACATCCTTCCAACAGTCGTCGAGTAACTCCGCGGTCGAAAGGTTACATTCAACGATAACGGAAATATACAGGTTGATTACGGAGAGAAAGAAGGCAGGGAAGTTAGAGCTCAGACATGAGGAGATACTGAGTGAGGCGTTTATAACATACAACAACGCCATTCATTCAGCAACAAAGCTGACACCTTAAGAATTATTTACAGGCAGAACGCAGGATTTCCTAAATAACGTGACATTCAATAATGAAGACGATTATTTACAGAATATCAATGCGTTTCAGGCGGAGGTGTACCCAAAGGTAAAGGAAAGGGTAGAGAATCAAAAGGTAAAGAGAATTGAGGAAGCTAACATAGATAGACAGGAACCAAACCCGGTGCAGATTGGGAACACGATATTTAGGAAAGAGAATCGGAGAGATAAACTCACTCCTAGGTTCTCTAAACACAAGGTGTTGGAAGATAATGACCTAACAATAACAACAACCAAACCGCAGAAAATTTACAAGGAGAATATCCGACGTATTAACAAACCAAATGAATAACATTTTTTTTTACAGGTGGTCCATTGCCGTGGCCGAAGAAAGCAGGTTCGAAATAATACCCTTGGAGGGGAACGAACCATTGGCTCAGATAGAAATGGGGACGGAAAGGGTGATACAAACGTACCAAAACTATATCCACATCATAAGGTTACAAGAATATAAGGAAATAGTAGATGGGATAGAGAGGACATTTGGGGAGATTGTAGAGGAGCCAGCAACAAGAGACTTAGTTAAATCACTGAAGAATAAATTACAAATGGTGAAAACTAGGTTAGAAGAAATATGGCCCAAGTATAGAAGAACGAGAGGCTTGATCAATGGATTGGGATCGGAAGTTAAAGCAATAACAGGAAATTTAGACGCGAACGACGCGGAAAATTTGGAGGAAGAGATAAGGAAGATAAGAGAGGAAGAGGAAGAAGAAAGGCTAAGAGAGAGCATAAACTCACAAGAGAAAGCAGACAGCAAGGTCAACTTCATGTTTAAGAACTTAACGAAGTACATAAAAGAAGAGCAGAGTAGGGTGAACACATTTATTAACAACTATAATAATGGCATAAGTAAGTCATTTATAGAAGAAGACAGGAGGATTTATACGTTAGAATATATCGACAGAATTTCACTTACTATAGATATATTGGCCTTGAACCTGAATGACGTTGCAGAGAGCCTGTTATTGGCTACGTTAGGAGTAATTTTCAGATTCCTATTCGATAGGAAAGAAACGGACAGGTGTGCCCACGAATTAGAGAGTCAAGGGATACAATTAATATCAATTATTAATTAAGAGCTATCATTAATAATACAGACATACTATTCTTAATCAAATTGCCTTTATTTAAGAAAAAAATATTTTTACTCAAAAGATTAATACCACTTCCCATGAACAACACAGAATTTGTGATAACTCCAAATTATGTGGGGATTCATGGGAATGAAACACACAACTATAAAGAAAAATATCAGTTAATAAGGAACACTTATATATGTAAAAACGATAGAAGTATAAGTCAAATCAATTCAAAATATATTAAAAGACTGTTAAGTGGAAAGGAAGCGGAATGAGAAACGAAAGATGTCGGATTGGTCACAACGATCTTCGAACCGAAGGCCGGTTACATCGCAATTTTCAATGGAGGAAACGTCAAGATACAGACGGATTGCGGAGTCGACAAAACATTGAATGGATCAGCCCTTATAAAATTCACCCATTGCAAGGCAATGATAAACAACGTGCAGTACGAAGCGGTAGAGAGGCTTGGCACAGCAGAGATGAAGTTGGACATACCTCGGATAGAGACGATTAAGAGAAACAGGACAACCCAGGAGTTTGGAATACACGAGCTGAGGATGGAGGATCTGGAAACAAAAATACAGATTAGCTGGATACAGGCGGGAACCACGATCCATACGACAGCAACTTACTCGATGCTCGGTATACTACTGATAATAGTATTCGTCGTGGCATGGTTCCCAAAGAAGACAACAATTTTCACACCACAGACTACACCACAGGCCACCTTCACACCCACCATCGCTTCACCTGCTACGGTAGCAGCAACTATATCCCCGCCATGGTCGGTAGTTCAGTCTGAGGGGGGAGGAGTTACCGCCTCAGCATTCACCCTCGGCGGTCCCCCACCAAAACCGCCTCGACAACCAGAGGTCTAAAAGGGGGCACCAAGAAATACTTTGTTGTACTTTGTTGCGGCACCTAAAACGCTGAGACATAATATCGGCTCACTTAAAACGCTGAGACATAGTAACAACTAAATATCCAAAATGCTGCATCGGCGACCACTTGAATCACTGAGTATTGGATCGATTACCATTGGAGATGCTGAATCGATCCAAACAACGGGGCCACTTGACAAAACATAGAACCGCATCCGCTCCACATCTACTTTTCGGTCAATCAGCATATTAGAATAAGTATAAGCATAAATGTACCAAACCAAAACTATAAAAACCACGAGAAAAAAATTAAAGATTCATTCAGAATTTCAAACTCAAATCCAACGGACGTTTCTCTTGGGATCAATACCACCAAATCTTCACTACTCAACCTCCCGGACCTACGATAGGAGATAACTCGCACATTTTAAAAAAGGAAGTTATGCTGCCGCACCCTGTAGTTATATAAATTTAATAAAATTTCCTATTTCAAGTTTAAAATAAGATATACTAAAAGTGTCCTAAAACTATGAAAAACAAGAAACTGAGCCAATTTCGACAGCGTATTTTTAAATGTAACTTTTTCTATAAATATAGTCTATAAATTTGTTTTTATATTGAACTTGTTTAAGCTACAGTTGCTTAAAGAAATTTAAAGTAAGAATGATGAAGAATGTCTATGAATTAAGAGTAAAAAGTAACGAGAGTACAGTTAAAAAAGTATACTTAATGAACTTTTTTGAAGCATTTTTCTTTATTTATGGGTATAGCCGATACATTTTTTTTTAGATTTTAATTCTAAAATGAGAGGTAACCTTTATTTAAATAGGAACTGAAGTGATAGCTGTTTGTTTTCTTCGTTTTTTGACATGGAATATTGGTAAAATTTTGAATAAACAGGAATTTCTGCTATGATCAACCGCTATTCTGCAACTTTGACGAAATTTTTTATTGAAGTTTGTTGAGCGCGTGCGATCGGGCTCGAAGGAGCGAGCCGACTGTACAGGTCAACAATCTGTCACTGGTACCAAGCCAAGGGTTCCTAGTCTGTGACGGACGTGCTCCGGAATGAGTTAGGTGAAGTCGGGTACAATTGAGAAGTGAGACGAGAAGAGGGTCCGTTCAGGAAGTAATACACACTAGAACGCTAGGGGTGCCGTAAAGTCGCAACTGCGAGAGAGGAGCCAGCACCGAAGCAAACAGTAAGGCATCAGCTTGCACGATCCTCCGTACCCTGACAAAACAGACAGTCGCCTTGTCACCTTTATTTTGAGTAAACGGCAGCCCCGACGTTAAGCTACCGCGTCAAAATTCGCGGAAAGGCATACACTTTTTCTTTTTTTGTCAGGACTCTTAGCCGTAAATTCGAGAAGGCGAAAACTGCCATATCATTTTCTTTTCAGTGTAATCGTCGTTGCAATTACAAGGAAAAAGGGTTAGTCACTAATTGTGATAAAATCGTAAAGGAAAGCGACCTAAGGTCCGAGCTTCCTGTTTCTTCCAGTTCTTTCATAGCCGCGAGCTTGCCCTTGTCAAACCAGTTATTTAGGGTCCCTGTGACGATCAGCTTCATTTACAGAGAGATCCTGCGAATGTTGTGATTCTATATGGCTGTAGATCTCGCATGCTCTCCAGTTGGCTCCGGATCAATTATTCTGGACGCCCAAATCGAAAGCGTAACCTGATCTATTACGGCTTGTAATTCAAATGATTATGCAGTGATTTAACTACAGCTATCCCTCGTATAACGCGGTTTTATACAACGCGGATATAACGCGATTTGGAAAAAAATTAGGTTTCAGTACAACGCGAAATTTTGGCTTATATAACGCGAGGGGGAAAATACATTCCTATGAAATCTGGAAGAATAACAATAAAGTTTTTAATAAACCTTTAATTTGTTATAGTTTGTTTTTAAATTTTTGAATGTGCACATAATTATTTAAATTTTTTTTTTTGAATTTTGAAATATGTACATATGTATATGTATTATTATTCATTTTTTAATTATATAAGAATGTCTGCATTTTTGTATTGAGTTGAAAAATATGTGCATTTACATAACGCGCAATTCTTCTGGAACGTAACTATCGCGTTATACGAGGGATACCTGTACTGTCTCAGCTTAACTTATCACTAGCCTTTACTAGGCTGCCGTTGTCTCCAAGGACGCACAGGAAGATAGGCCATGCCTCAGGCTTACCTTCGAACTCTGGAAGATCATCCATCCATTTACCCCACCCACAGTTTATGTAACTCTTCGGCGCTCTTTGTTGGAGCTCTGTGGTGTAGCTCTTTGCTTCGTGTACATGAGGTCTGATAAGATTGTTTGGGTTTGCCAATAATTATTGTCGACTTGATGTTTTTTGTTAAGTAATTGTTATAATTTAGATGGTTATCCTCTATAATTGATAGGCTTGCTTGTTAGTAGAGGGATGACTGAATATAGATAGGATCGAATGTTTCTGGAATCGAATGATTACGAAATGATTTGGAATGATTTAATGATTTGGCCTCTAAACAAATTCTGTAACCGATTTTACATTTTTTATACTTAAAATAATTTATTTCAATTTCGTATGTTTTCGTATTGGGAAATAATCGATTTTATTCACTTAACATATTTTCTTTTTATTTGCAAAGGATATAATAAATATGGTTAAAAGTGTACATTGCAGTTAAGGACACATAATAAAAGAAATTCTCGAACAGTATCATCCCTGATCTTGATAGAAAGTCCTGTGCGTTCAACTTTTTCTAATAGGTGTACAACTTTGCTTCCGCCGTTTTCCAATGGGTTTCTAGAAGTGCGTATCGATATTTATCGATTGACAACGAGGCTGCTCTTATTGAAAGAAAGTTTCGCGAGTGGGTTCAACGCTTCAAGAATGTTGATTTTGGCTCAGAGGACCAGCATAGTGGTTGATGGGTTTTCGAAGATGCAGAATTGGAAGAATTAAATATATCCATTATGATAACCCAAATCGCAGAAAGTCTTAGGAAAAGCCCGGGCCGTCTACACATCCACAGGTAAACCAAATATTCATGGCGCCAAATGTGGTGCTCTGCATTTGGTGGTACAAACTAGCTATGATATATTTTGAGCTGCTAAGCCAAGTAAAACTTTTACAGGGGATTTAAATCGAACGCAAACGGATCAAGTTTGAGCAGAGAAATAAAAGAAAAACGGCCACAATGCATGAAACGACTGGACAATCAATGGTCGACGCCACGTTTGAAAAAGTAATCGAAAAATACTTTAAATCGCTGAAATGGGACATCTTACCCTAACGAATACTTTTGATAATATAAAGAAGTCAGAAATTGGATTTATATTTGGATCTCCTCGAAAGATGAGCAGTTTTTACTTCGCGGAATCCACATGCTAACATGGGAGAAAGTAGAAGATAACAAGGATCAGTATTTGGAATAGCATGTATGGTGTGTAACCATTTTTTCTAACAATACGGCTTCAAACTGAAATAAAAAAACGCCGGATGCAAAGTTTTACACAAAATACCTAAAACAGTTACTAAGTTTTAAAGCTAAACGAAAGCACACAACCTTCTATACTTTGTCGAGAGCGGTTGACTAACTGAACGATTGCATATTGTATGCTTTTCATTTCCTGTGGAAGGGCCGTCTATATCCTACATAACTGCTATTAAAGAGGAGCCCGAAAATAGGTCTTACTCCAATGAGTTTCGTTTAGAAACTGTTTTATTCATATGCTTTCACATTCGAAGAAACATAAAAAAATCTTTAAATTATGTACTTATGTATTAAGAGTTCTTATTAAATATTTATATGTGTATTTATGCCCACAGCGACGTCAATGTGTAGATATGTGCACGGCGGCCTAAGTATTTTATGACCTTTTTACTGGCATGGTGTTGTCACCTTACGCATGCGTGTATATGTGCCTTCAAGGAATCGCTCATAAAATGCATTAGTTATTTCCTTGGTTGTTAGTCCGATCCCACTTCCATTCTTCTAATATTTTTATATATGCACGTGTTCAATGCTTGAACGGCAGAATGTTCACCAATGTGTGGATCGCTTAACATTTTATATAAAATTTTCTTAGCATAGCTTTTTAATTTTGTAGTGGACTGTATTTTAATAATTTGTAAAATGTTTTTTAGTTGTTCAGGAAATATTCATATCTTATGTTCAAGTTGGTGACTGAACATCCTGCAAGGGCCGGGAAGCTAATATAATTTTTATAATTTTAGTTAACACATTTATTTTTTGTTTGTAGATTTTTTTCATTAATACATAAAAATATATATTTTTCAACGTTATTTCAAAAGTTCTATAAAGCAGTTAAATATACAGCGTATACAGTTTATTCTTTGTTTTTAATTTTCTTTACAAATTTACAAAATTTATAATAAGAATGATTCCTAAAATCCCTGATCCCTAAAATTAGTGAGCTATGGCCTGACACATGATGCAAATTTATATTTGGCAGCTCTATGTTTTGCGTGTTTAAATATTCAATTTATTTTTTCAGTTTCGGCCGTAGGAACAATAATTTAAGGCTTTAAGTGGTTCCAAACAATTTCCGGCTTTTCTTCTGATCTTTGTGTTTCTACTCAATTTCGACAATAGCGATACACTTTCAATAACTTGGGGATATGCGGATTTGACTTGTATTTGACTTATTCAGTTCATTTACAACTACTAGATAACAACTTTTATTAAAAGATCTTTTTAGTGCATTTTCCTTCAATATTGGTGTGATTACTCTAACTTCATCATCTTTATCTTTGTGGACTTCTTTCACCTTTTTCAAAGGCCACTTCAATAATACGATTCGCTATTTTTTCATATTTGTAGAATCTTTTTCCCGCTTATATATTTGCTGTGAAAAATTTGATTAATACTTTCTTGTTTTTTTTTCTCCTTTTGCAAGTTTACAAATTTTTATTGTTGACTTTGTTCGTGCTGGCACAATCCATCCCAAGATCGTTTATTGCCCGAGAAGTGGTCCTTTTTTAAGTACTCCCGGCACTACAATTTATGGGTATAAATCAGCCGCCCCTATTATTAAATCAATACTTCGTAGTCTGTCTAAATTAGGATCGGCTTTGCAATCTTGTTTATTTATATTTACCTTATTTTCTGAAAGATTAATTTCGATAAAATAATTGCATAACGTTTACTATTTTCAAAATTTTTCTATGAAACCTGAAACCTGAACGCCAATTTTACATTGCATATAAAATTTAAGTAACTTTCAGTATTAGGTAATATTATATATTAAGCTATTACGGGGTCAAGCGCACTTTAAAATTATTGCATTATTGGCTTATTACAATACTTTGTCTCTGTGTATAACTTCAGAATAATTTTTTTTTTTTAACTTTCTCATTTTTAATTTAAAATCTGCCCTAGTGGACAATCATTAAATGGTTTGGGGGTGACGTTGACATAAGGTAGGTACATGGAATGTATTTTTAACGATGTTGACTTACGTGTCTATTGATGGGGGAGATCAAGCGGGTGTTTCCTCTTCAGGCGTCTTAAGAATTGGAGATTGATAGCCAGATGGTTGGGGTGGTTCTCCAGTCTTTTTGTGTATTTTTCACTAAGACGGGAGATCTCCTCTGCTACCCATGGAATTCCAAGTTTTTTGTGTATGATGGAGTTTTCGTGGAACGGATGGGAGCTGGAAACTGTTCCCCGGGCTTCTGTTTTGGAGCCGCTGGATTCTGATGCGGTTTGATACGCTTGCCGTGCCCCACAGCTGTATGCAATAGGTCAAGATGTGCCTGAGGATAGCTTGTAGGTAAGCAGTTTGAGTTTTCCCTAAGTTTGGACCTTCTCCCTATGAGCCAGTGGAGTTGCTTGAGTCGTAGGTCGGCTTGGTTGCGCTTGGTGATCAGGTAAGAGCGCCATGTGAGCCTGCGGTCCAGGGTCAGCCCTAGATATTTCGGAGTGTTATTCATTGGGATGGTTTCCCCGTTGAGTGTGACGGGGGGCATTCTCCCCTGCGTTCCATCGGTTCACCCATGGATTGAGAGAATCCATTTGTCTCTTGATGATGGCTGATGCTTCCTGGGGATCTGTGGCGGAGGCTAGGAAGGTAGTGTCATCGGCATATGTGGCTACTGTGAGGTTCCGGGAGAGGGTGATGGAAGGATCCGCTGTGTAGAGTGTGTACAAGATGGGTCCAATAACACTGCCTTGAGCTAATCCTGCTCTTATAGGCCTAGGCGTGCTGATTGATGAACCGCATCTCACACGGAATTCTCTTCCCTCTGTGTAAAAAGTTGAAGAAGGCGAAGTGGGAACTTGGGAGATGGGATTTAATTTTAAAAATGAGTCCAGGGTGCCAGAATCTGTCAAACGCCTATTTTACATTCAGCATAACGGCGCAGCAGTACTCCTTATTTTCGAGGGCTTCAATTATGCTCTCAACAATCCGATGGCATTGCTCAGGTGTTCCATGGTAGAGTCTGAAGCCAAACTGGTGAACAGAGATCAGTCCGGCCTCGTCCAATACTGGCAGTAATCTGCGCAAAAATACTCTTTCAAGAAACTGCAACTACATCAACAAACTAATCGGACGATTCGAGGCTAGATTGGCTTCAGGTTTTCCAGGCTTGAGGAGGACAATTACTTCAGCACGCTTCCACTCTTTCGGGAAGTACCCTAGACGGAGACAGCTGTTGAAGATGTTAGCCATCCTTTGGGAACAGATTAGCGGCAACACTTTCAGTGATGATGCATCGATTCGGTCAGGACCCGGTGACTTGCAATTTTTAGGGAGGCGATCTCCTGCGCAATCTCCTCGGATGCGAAGGGCTGTATTGGTGGACCAAAAGCACTTGGGCTGTCCTTATGGTGGCAGCACGCTCTTCGCCAGTGCACTATGTAGATGGTCAGGAAAGGCTTCTGCTATTTCGACCTCAGACCGACATTAGGAACCGTCCACTTTGCGCACGGGGAATGTCTTCTTTTAGCAGGTCTTCTTATGTGCCTCGTGACATTCCACAGGTTATGCTGCGGGTCTCCAGGTTCCAGCTCCTCCAGGAATCTATGGAAAGAGTCCTGTCGTAGGATGGATAGCTTGTCATTCAGTTCCTTGGTGTCACGATTAAGTGCTGTCTTGTCCTTGGGGTTGCGCGAGGAAAACCAGACTCTTTTGAGGCGCCTTTTTTCGGCCACGAGGGCCGCGATTTCAGGAGACCACAAGTGCACGTCTCTTTTAGGTATTCTCAGGGTAGTCGGAGGAGGAGGATTCGCGAATTCAGCAGCATTGTGCATCTCTTTGATTCGTTCTTCGATGGCCGCATCTATGTTGCTTGGTGTGGAAATAGGGGGATCTGGGTACAGGGAGGAAAGCATCCAGAACGTAAACTTGGGGGCATTTGTGTGTTTCCCGGTGAGTCTTCTGGGCGGGTTTTTCTGAGGACGGGAATGTTTAGGAGGAAGTTTACTGCGCTGTGGTCAGCAATTTATCGTAGTTGGAGCATGTTACCTTTGAGTGTCCTATGCCCTAGGATCAGAATAATGTACCTCATTAAGTCCGAGTACGTGATGAAATACACCGTTTGACAAAACATACTGTTAAATTTTAAATATTTTTATTAACTAAAGCAAGTAAAAGTACTATTTTTCGCCCAGAGCTTTGAATATGTGATTGATTTGGAAGAAAGCTAAAAAAATATTAGGAGTAGTCACTTAAATAGGTTCATGAAGACGAATTATGCAAAAATTTATCTAAGTTTCGGTTAGTAAACGCCGAAAGTTCTATTTATAATTATAATTTAAACAAATAAGACTTTAAAAATCAAAGAAATGGTCCGTAGTAAGCCTTGTACACCTGAGCGGCGTGATTCGATCGAATTCTTGATTTCGAGTGGCAAAACATAAAAAGGAAGTTCGAAGTATTAACGGGCGCGAGGCTTCTATGATCCGAAATGCACTTAATTATTCATTTAAGCCTAAAACGCGGCCGACCTCGAGTTATACCAGAAAAACTAGGTAGTCGTGTAGCCAGATACTCGAAGAAGCATCCTAACGCAAACTGTAAAAAAATAAAGGATGAACTAAACATAAATGCAAGTTTACCTACAATAAGTAGACGATTAAAAGACCTTAACTTAACAGCTCACAGCCCGAGGAAAATTTCGTATAACACTAAGAAACACAAAGCCAATTGAATCGAATTCGCAAAATGCCATGTAAACTGGACAGCTCAAAAGTGGCGCAATGTCCTTTGTTCGGATGAATTGTTCTGTATGGTGGTAAAGGTGCTAGACAGTATGTCAGAAGACCACCCAAAGCTGAATTGGATTCAAAATCCTGTATAAAAACGATCTAACACGGTGGGGCCAGCATCAGTATTTTGGGATGTTTTTCCTATCATGGTATAAGGCTAGTACCGTTGATTAAAGAGATCATAGATGGGCCTGGATACCTAAAAATAATGCAGGAAACCATGCTTATGCTAGTGAGGAAATGACCTTGATCTGGGTCCTTCAGCAAAGCAATGACCGAGTACGAGTAAAGTGGCTAAGAGGTGGTTTTCGAAATAGACCGCACAGTCTCCCGACCTGAATCCTATAGAGAATCTGTGGGCAGATGTTAAAAAATATGTAGCCAAAAGGAGCCTCCAAATTTTGACAGTTATGTTAAACTGTAATCCCTTCTTGGAGATCTATTTCCCCGGGATGATGCCAGAATCTGGTGGACTCCATGCCAATGTGATGTGTGGATGCCCTAGGCAACAAAGGTGGTGCTGCAAAATGCTAGTTTACATTTTTATACCCTTGAAAAAGGGTATTATAATTTTGTCCAGAAATGTGTAACGCATTAAAGGAAGCATCTCCGACCCCACAAAGTATATATATTCTTGATCAGCATCAACAGCCGAGTCGATATAGCCATGTCCGTCTGTCCGTCTGTCCGTCTGTTTCTATGCAAAAAATAGACAGTAGGTTTAAAGCTAGCGTTTTGAAATTTTTACCAGATCATTATTTTTGTTGCACGCAGATCAAGTCTAAGAATCGGTCGGATTCGACCACCACTATATCACATAGCTGCCATACAAACGACCGATATGAAAACAAGTCTTTGTATGGAAAATTTTTTTGTTTTCAAGGGTATACCATCTTCGGCAAGCCGAAGATAACTTTTCTCACTTGTTTAATTTAATTTTGGCCTAAAACTTAATAGTACGGCATTATTTCATCGATTTATTGGTTAATCTTAAGTTTTGAGTGAGTATTCTAAAGCACTCCTATTATTTTGAAATAGCCTTATTAGCTATTTATAGTATATTTCATTTTTTAAAATTTTTTTCATGATAAACATGAAATCACTGGGTTTTAGTTTTAATTTCTTCAATACCCATTATATTTGTTAAAAAAAATATACTTTAGGCATTTCACGTTTGTCTACATAGTTGTCACCTGCGTTTTTGACAAGTGTAATGGGCACTCCTATTATTTTGAACACAGCAGTATATACTATGTTGAATATTGTTCCGGTGCCTAAAAATTAAATTATTTAATAATTAAATAATTCATTTTACAATTTCTTCGAAGTCTAACATGGTAACATTGGTACCTATTAATAAGGGGCTTATATAATTTAAAAATTAACATTTTAATATGTTTTTATTTACATAATTGGGCTCTTAAAATTATGGCCTCTTTTATAAATCTTATATTCCCAAGACACTTAAATGCGAAATTTAAATAACTCGCCCTATTTGTATTTGCCATTCCACGAATAGATTGCATAATTTTACGACTATTTTTAATACGAATTATTTGGTTTGCTCTAGAATGAAAGTAAATTTTATGTACTAGAAAAAATTTGGGTATACGCAATTACACGGCTTACATGATTCAATATATGTAAAATATTTATTAGCATTCAATGAGAATGCTAATACAATAATAGTAATCCTTTTAATTGCTATATTGACTGGATCTCTGGACCGATTTTGAATTTCATATCCTTGTATAATTGCTCCGAGAGCGGTCGTGCCACTTGCACATATTGCGGCACAAAGTTACGAAAAAACCTAGTAAGCCCAAAAGCGCTTGCACAACTTTGAAATTCTTCGGTGTAGCGGTGTATACGACTTTCTGCTGCAGTTTTCTCAGCGCCCGGCGCTGCTATCTTTAAACTAATTTTGTATCTGCAACCCATTTACATGAATCCGCGCACTGTTCAAAAATCGCTCGACTTCGTTTACGAGTGCACTTTTAAGTGTTGCACAGTTCCATACGCACTCCGTCTCTAAAACAACTTGACAGCACTATGTGGGTTGTTTAGCGCTTGTAAAGGGTGAATTTTTAAGAGCTATAGAAAAGTTAAAAAAAACGAACAAAACAAATAAAATTCAGAAAAATGCATGAAATCTTTATTTGAATTGATAGATAAGTGTCCATATATTTTAATGTTTGAAGATAATTTCATAAATCAATTGAAGCGGGCTTATCTGTATAGACATTAGACTTAACATAGCCCCACAAAAAAAAATTCTAAAGGCGTTAAATCGCACGATCTAGGTGACCAATTGACCGGTCCCGAACGTGAAATAAAATGATCACCGAGCTCGCCTCTCAATAAGTCCATTGTTACGCGTGCAGTGTGGCACGTGGCACCTTCCTGTGAATCCACATATCATACCAGTCAAGCTCTTGCATTTTGGGTAAAGAAAAGTTTGATATCATCTTACGGCAACTCTCATCATTAACAGTTACGTTACGATTCACATATTTGAAGTAGTGACGCTCACCATTCACAATTACGTTACGATTCACATCTTTGAAGGAGTACGGTCCAATGATGCCATCAGACCATAAATCGCACTGTGACATTTTTCTGGATGCATTGTTAGATCTTCCAATGCTTCTGGCTGATCTTCACTCCAAAATCGACAATTCCGCTTATTCACCCATTAAGCCAAATATGAGCTTCGTCGCCGAACCGAAGAAGCGACGATGAACTTTCCTAACAGAGCACGCATTTTGATAATAAAATTCAATAATTTGTAATAATAAGTGTTGTTGGTTTGTATCACGATTCATGGTTAAATTATAGACCAAACTGAAGATGTTTGACAGTGATACAAAACACAAAACGTGCGTCACCTGTTTAAACCAGTGTTTCAAAAAAGATATAAGCTAAAAAATCCCCCTTTATTTATATTTATGCTAGTCTGACAACTCATATATCTTTGAAAATATCACACCAGTGGCTCCCATTCGTTTGTGAGTTCACTAATATTAAAAACTATTTTTGCTATGGATGTCCAATGCAGCTTGAATTTGATGGAATTTAGTCGTTCAGATTTGTGAATCTCCGATCCGTAGTTAATGAGATTCATAGTTGCGCTATGTAGTATAACAATTCATAATGCGTCTGGAGCCCTCTATATGGGGTTAATCAATTGATCAGTCTTTTGTTTATTTTTAAATTTGCCGATATTGTCCTTATAATAATTTCTTTTGACACTATGTTAGTTTTTAGTTTTCTAAATGGATATAGAGCTTCTTTGTCTAGTGAAATTGATTTTTTTGATGACATTCTCTTGGACAGATGTCCATCTTTCCCTCTTAAAAGTAAGGTCAGGGGCTTTGCTAATTTAGCATGATTATGTATAAATCTTTTTTATTCGCCGGAAAGGCCGGGAAAGGGTCAAAGATTCCTTAAAGTTTTAGGGTAGGGATAAGTTCTTATTGCTTTGTTTTTATTCCTCTATCGGAGACAACAAATCCCAGAAATTCGACTTTGTTCTTCATAAATTCGCATTTGTCCAATTGACATTTCATGTTGGACTTTGAAACTTATTAGCCAAGTTTTCCAAATGCGTATCATCATCTTTGTTAAATATGATAATATCATCCATATAAATAAAACATATTTTGACAATATATTCTCGAAGTATGTTATCTGATGCGCGTTGGAAAAGTGCTGGCGCATTCTTTAGACCGAATGGGAATCATGTAAACTCATATTTTCCGTTGTGTACGGAGAAGGCGGTCTTTTCAATATCACTATATTTTAAAGGGATTTGATGGAAACCACTTTTCAAGTCTAATACTGAGTAATACTGGTAGTTTTGATTTCAGCATCTAGTTTTTTTAAACTATTGTTTCCCAATATGGCATCGAAAGATTTTAATGTTGGTAGCAGAAAAAATTGTACTATACCGTCCGATATATTAAAAAAGTTTGCTTCTTTGTGGTGGGATATTAAAGTACTTCCGCCTACTGAGGCAGCATAGAAAGGTGATTCATTTCGAATTGGGTTGTCTACATATTTTGGCTGAAGGTTATTTCTATTTGAGCCTGTATCTACTAATATCCTAATGAATTTTTTATTCTTCATCTTGCCTATGAAATATGGAAAATTTAAGGAAGCGTCGTCATAATAGTCGTATGCGTCGTTGTTGTCAGTGTCAACTTTATCTATCTGTTCCACGTGCAAATTCGTGCAAATCGTCCTCAAGATTGTTTTGAGGGGGTTGTTGAGGTGCAGCTATAGGTTGATACCCCAAGTTATTATAATTTTGTCTTGTTGAAGTGATAGGGTGCTGTCCGTATTGAGAGTAATGGTGAAGGCTTGGAGGTCTGGTTCCAAAAGTGTCTTATTTTCCCATGTTTGTTGCGTGCTTTGCATTAAAGTTATGGTTTTCGAACTTTAGGCAAAGGTGTAGCGCTGATGGTAAGTCTACTGGTTCCTTAATTCTGTAGCTGCTATATGGAATGCTTTTTTACCGGACTAATTAAAAATTCGACACCTTTTAGCCTTTAAAGCCGAACGATGCTTTGTTGAACTTAAAAAGTCCTTCCTTGGTGATGAACGCTGTATAATGTCTGCGCTTTTCTTCTTCTGGTACGTGAAACAACCCACTCTCGAGATCCATGATGGTGAAGTAACTGGCAGCTCGCAGCTTCTCCAAGACCTCCTCCATTAGCGGCACAGGAACATCTTATCAAGTCTCCTGTAGTCGACGGTAAATCGTAGCGTCCCATCTTTCTCTTTGACTACGACCACTGTGCTTGCCATATTCGAGATTGACTTTCGCACTATTCCTTATTCGAGCCAATCGTCTACTTGCTTCTTGACTGCGTCTGACACCTCAACAGAATGGCAGCTTGGTGAATGACGAAATGGTTGTATAAAGCTATCGGGACCAATCTTTAAACTGACCGGACACTGCTTAACGTCATCTGTTTTAGCTCCTCTACACTCTTTTGTAACTGGGCAGGAGCTGAAATACATGGAAATTCAACAACATTGTAAACATACAGATTATACTCATCGGCTGGTTTTTGATCCTCCAGACTTTCAAAATGTTAGCCATGCGCATCGATAATTAGTCGAAATTTCTTTATGAAGTCATGTCCCAACAGAACATCGTAGTCGACCTTGAAGCTCGGCACAACCAAAACCTTGAGCTTTGTCTGCATCTTATCCAGCTTTATTTCGCCAACAGAAACTTTCATCGGCGTTGTTGTTATGTTTACTAGACCATGCAACACTGATGAACTTTTTTTAATGTCAATATCGGGTATATTTTTTGCAATATTTTCTTTATCCGACGGCGATCAATAATAAAACACACTTGGTTATTATTTGAAGAGGTAATTAAGATGTGTCCATTTTCATTACATTTAAAGCATTTCACCGCGGCTGTGCAATCTTTTCTTTAATATTCAGCGGAACAACAATTAAAGCAACGATACTTTTTAGCATTCTGTTCGGACACATTATTCACGTTTGCTTTTTGTTTATTTTGATTTTTCTCATTTAAATTAGGTCGTTTAAAAATGCCATATTCTTCCTTCAGATCTTTGAATGTTTTGCATCGGTACATTGCGCATTTGTACTCGCTTTTAATAAACAAACCGGAAAATAGCGGAGCATGTACTTTTTTGTTTTTTCTCTCCTTCTCTCTTCTTTACTTGCTTTCGACTTTTTACCAGGCGTACGTTTTACCTTATGCAGTGCGTATTTTTCGTTGTACTCTTTATTGCTAAAAGTCACACCACTGAATTTTTTTTTTTGCTGTCCTGTTTTCTTTATGTATCTACCTAACCGACTCTCGACTGTTCTAACTGTAATACTCCAACGCTACACGATCATTCATAAGTTCGTTTATCACTGCGGGCAACACTGTAATGGAATTCCTAGAACGTTCCTAGAAATACTAAGTTTAGTATTTTATAACTTTTCGGCTTCTATTGGATTTTCAACTTTCAGCATTTATGTACATATATTTATCGTTTAAGAACCCGACTTCATCAATTTGAACAACTCAAACAACTTTTGATTAATCACATGACCAATTATCAACTCGATCGAACATAAACGAGATCAACACTAGAACTGATTGAGCCCCATATGTAAAGTTATCAAATTCAAGTTTATTGTATTATTGTTTATTATATGGTATTATTGATTAAATTATAATTATTATTCTAGTGTAATCTCGAAATTTTATAACAACTGACTCCTCGGACTGCTTGATGTTGACCTCTTTTCACGACCCTGCTGACTTCTGCCTTGACTCTTCTTTTTGTCGATCTCTGTTAACTTTTTGGCTCTGTTAACTTTGTATTGATATAAATTTAAAGCGTTAAGTCCCCATGGGAAAATGAACGCAGCTTAAAAATTAATCGTTCATGTATTAAATATTTGAAGCCGTATTATCCTTAAAAATGTAGGTGTGAGTTATTATTATCCTATTTAGATTATCTTATTGCAATGGAAACCACCAAAGCATGTTACACATTAGAAATTAATATTATTTCTGAACAAACTTTATTGGCAACAGCTTATGTTCAAATTAAAGGTCAAGATGGTAAGTTTCAAACATATAGAGCTTTTATTGATAATGGTTCACAGACCACAATAATCTGAAATGGCGGCAAAAAAATTAAAATTTCCGAGGTCTTATATTGAAATTAGTGGTTTATCATTCACAAATATATTTTTTTATTTTTTTCAGCGGCTCCCACTGCATAACGTACAGCCCACCTCCCGCCCAACCGACCGAGGGGCGCTGCCGTTTATCGTACGGCTCGGATCGCGGGGATAGACCCGAGAGAATAAAGTTTAGAAAAGATTACGAGAAAAAAGTAGAGTTCGTTTTTTGCTCTGAAAGGTAGGTGACAATTGAGGATTTGATAGAAGTGGACGTGCAGAGTGAAGTAATAGAGTATAAGTCATTGTAGTCAGAACATAAAACCCTGAAAGGCTCATGCTGGGCATTGTAGATCTACAACAACTTAGGAAGTTTCTGGCACTTTTCTCCCAACTCGGCAGGAAATACCTTGCTGCAGGTGACTGAAACGTCAGAGGCAGGGTTTTGTCCTCTGCTCTAGCAGACGAGGGCATTGACATTGTAGCTACAGGCGAAGCTACCTGCTACCCATACCGGGTGAGCGCCACTCCCAACGCCATTGACTTTTGCATATCAAAAGGCTTTGGACAGCAACAAATCCAGGTAAGAGCCCTCACTGAGCTTTCATCTGACCATCTCCCGCTTCTCTTTGAACTGGATGAGGAGGCCCAATACTTTCAGGGAACCTCTAGAACACTGCCCACACATGCAAGCGTTGCCCTATTTAAAACACACATCGAGGATAACGTCGCGCTCAATTCACCCATCAACACTAGCGACGAGCTGGATGCTTATGTCGACTGCTTCACTGCTACTGTCATTGAGGCTGGAGGACGGGCTACTCCATCACCGCACCAAGTAGGCCCGAAAACAGTTAGAAGACCAATACTAAATCCGGAGGCAAGAGCTCTTCTGAACTTCAAAAGACACCTCAGGAGGTATTTCATAGCAGCAGGAGATCCTGCAACTAAGGAGTCCCTCGCTAGTGTAACAAACAGACTGCGTCGGATGCTTACCAAAAACCGCCAGAAAAACTTCAACAGCCTACTTGAGGGAGCCGGCCCTGACAATAGCAGCGACTTCTCAGTGTGGAACCTAACGAGAGGAATAAAAAGGCAGCCGCTCTGCCAATCGCCCGTTTTGGGATACAGTGGCTCAAAACAGATTGTGACAAAGCGAACGCATTTGCTGAGCATTTGTTTTCCACTTTCACCCCCTTCCGTTTGACGGACGACTCCCACCGAGAAGAATTCGCAAGCTTTTTGGATGTGCCTAGAGGCCTCCAACTAAAGAAGACACCTGGACCCGATGGTATCGACAACCGTGCAGCCAAATACCTTACACACAAAGGAGTTATGGCACTAGTGAAAATATATAATGCCATGTTAAGTGTAGGTTACTTCCCTAAGCAATGGAAGCGTGCTAGGATTGTTATGATACCCAAAGCCGGCCAACCTCCAACGCAGATACTCGTACTCGTACCGTCCAATAAGTCTACATTCAACCTTTTCCCCTGGTACGTCTCCAATCACGCTATCCTAAGGGATCTCCAGATTTCTCTGATTGGTGATCAGATCAACTTCTACAGCAGCCGATACGCGGAGAAACTGGCTACACACCCAATCTCTCTGGAAACTGATCTCGCCAATACTCTGCGTCTCCGACGTCTGAAAAGGACCCACCCCTCTGATCACCCTACACGTAAGATTCTAAATTCTAAATTCTAAGTTAGTTAGGTCTTTATGTAACAAAATATAATTCTCCATCTCCATCGTCCGGTTATACAGAAGGATTCCGACGCAAATAAATAAAACAAAATCAAAAAAAATCGAAATTAAATGATCGGACAATTCCCGATCGATACCCGATGCCAAGAATTCCAATGATTTTGGCAAACTTAGGAAGGCCTATATTTTTTACCACCCTACAAAGTGCAATTCAAAAGTTCCAGGACTTTTATTAAGAAACGAATATTATTTGTTTTTTTTTTGAAAAATTTATTGGTCGCCTTCAAAATAGTCTCCTTCTGCCTGAATACAAAATTTATATAACAGCTGATTTGTATAACAGCTGAGATATCGCGCTACATGTGACATAACATTTGTAGTGTCGGCCGGAAAATAAGCATCGAACAAAGAGCCAATATTAAGTTTTGTTTTAAACTTGGTAAAACTTTTACAAAAACTCATCAAATGATGAAACAAGTTTTTGGCGATGATTGTCTATCCCGTAGCCGTATTCACGAGTGGTTTAAACGTTTTCAAGAGGGACGGGAGGAATTGGAAGACGACGAACGTTCGGGCCGGCCAAAAGATGTTGTAAACGAAAAAAACACGGAAATTGTGCGTGAATTCATTAAAAAAGAGCCGAAATCATAGCTTAAATATATGGAATCGGAATTATCAATATCCGCAGCGTCTATTTATCGTATTTTGACAGAAAATTTGGGCCTCAGAAAGGTTTGTGCTCGATTTGTACCGCACACTTTGAAACAACACGAAAAAGATCTCAGAATTCAACATTCAAGAAACATTATTAAAGAGGCCAAAAAGGACCCAAACTTTTTGTATTCGCCTGATATGGCACCCTGCGATTTTTATTTATTTGGAAAACTACATTTGGCCATGAAAGGAAACCGATATGCTGACGTTCATGCCATCCAAAAGGCGACGACCGCCATCCTCAACGCTATACCGATAAACGACCTAAAAAAGTCATTCGATAACCTTCTTAAACGTGCAAAACGTTGTATTCAGGCAGAAGGAGACTATTTTGAAGGCGACCAATAAATTTTTCAAAAAAAAACCAATAATATTCATTTTTTAATAAAAGTCCTGGAACTTTTGCATGGCACCTTGTAGATTTAAAGTCGGGTTATCACCAAAAATATATTTAGCAGAACAAGACCGTCAAAAATATAATTTATAATCAACAAGTACGAGTTTTGCCGGTTGCTTTTTGGTCTTAGAAATGCTGGAAGCATATTCCAAAGGGCAATCGATGACGTTCTCAGAGATCAAATCGGAAAAATATGTTACGTCTAGGTCGATGACGTCATAATATTTTCTGAAAATGATGCCATATACAATAGATCACTTCAACATAATACTTCAGCGTCTTCTCGACGCTAATATGAGAATATCAAAAGAAAATACAATATTCTTTAAAAACTCCGTTGAATGCTTAGGATTCAAGTGACATAGATGCAGTTTTATCTCAAGAGGGACGACCTATGACTATGATTTCTTGAGCTCTAAAAGATTGCGAATCTTATTATGCCACAAATAAAAGGGAACTACCATCAATCGTATGGGCCCTAGCGAAACTACAAACTTCCTTTATGGGACAAGGGAACTCCACATCTTCACAGATTACCAGCCCCTTACGTATGCGGTCTCAAAAGAATGCCAACGCAAAAATGGAGCAAAAGTTCACTACAAACCGGGAAAAAAAAACTTCGTGGTGGACGCCCGACAGAACCTTAACGCCCTATATGGTGACACAAAATCAAATATTGCCACCGCACTTAGCGAGCTCTCTCTAACAAATACTATCGAAACTACTGATAAACCGTTAAACTGCTTTAGAAACCAGCTTATTCTGGAGGAGGCAAGCCACCCACTTCGGCGAGATTTCATTATTTTTGGATCAAAAACACGCCATATAATTCAATTCAATGATAAAAATTACCTCATTGAGTCCATAAAAGACGTGGTTAATACAAATGTCGTAAACGACATTGATCTCCCAACCTTAGCTCATATGCAGCACGAGCTCCTTGTGCTATTCCCAGCAACCAAGTTTTGGCACTGCAAACACCTCGTGACATCACAAACGCAAACGAACAAGTTGAAATAGTCACGGTTGAGCATCACCGCGCCCACAGGGCCACGCAAGAGAAGTTTAGGGAAATCCTTCGGGACTATTATTTGCCAAAAATGACGAAGCTCGAAAATGACGTTGTCATAAATTGTAAAACCTACACAAAGGCGAAAAATGACAGACACCCAACAAATCAAGAATTAGCGAGCACCCCGACCCCATCATATTCAGAAGAAATGTTGCGCATCGATATCTTTTCCACAGATAAAAAACTGTTCCTAACATGAATTGACAAATTCTTTAAATTTGCCGTGCAGGGCAATAATAGACGTACGACGTACTACAACTAATAAATTTATTCCAAAATACGAAAACCATTTATTGGAATAATGAAGCCTCATTCCAGTCCGAGACTTGATAGATGGTTCGATGTCGCAATATATTGTTTTAGTTCGCCGATAGAAATTCATGCTGTAAGATAGCGGCTTAATTGGCTGCTAGTGTTCTGGAAGCGACTGGCTAGCAATTCAAAATTTTGAAAAGTTATCCAGGCCAGTAAAAAAATATTTGCTGACAATTGAGAATATGACAAAGTGCAAAATTTCACCTACGTGTGAAGAAATGGGCGTTTCTCTAAGGGTCTATCTCTGGGGTTGGCGATCATGTTTTGCCTTTGTACAAATTTTACAATTTGCAACGACCTCGTTGCAACGCCAACTGGGTCATTTTGGGAAAAAAAACTAGTCCTGTAGAATTTGTTTCATGTTTTCCTGTGCAGCTATATGAGTCCTAAAGTGATCTTGGACCGTAATTTCGTTTCGCTCGTTTTTATCTTAGATGTCAGTTACCATATGATCCATGTAACGGAATATAGTTGTCGGGAATGTTTCCAGGAATGACCTTAAATAATGTAGTGGGTTGTTCATAGTTACGAATTTCATCCATTTTATCATATCATGTTTTTATGCCTCCGCGTGAAACCATGAAAGCTTAATATTTTTTGTTTTTTTTTCTAAATAGATTATCCTATTTGTTTTCTGAGCACGTGATTAATGGCTCTTTGGAAAAAACTGGGTGCATTCATATTTCCCATTTCCCACAGAGAAAGCCATTTTTTCCCCTATCGTTTTCCGCAAGCAGTATTTGGTATTCAGACGTTAAATCTAAGGTAGTGAAAAGTCTATTATTGAAATAGGCATTTTTGTCTACCTGACCTTGTTATAGCCTTGCTCTTTGTTTCTACAGCCCTATGAGCGCACAGCTTAACAATAATATACATGTAAGATTGATTATTATATTAATGTTTATTTATATTAAATGTAGGTTCTATGTTTAATGATATGATATGGAAATTATAATACAATACAGCTAATTTAAGGACCGCGACTGGACTGCTCTCCACTACTGATGACTGCTCAATGACGACTGCCGATCGACGACTCCCAACTGTGTGTTAAAAAGGGTAGGTGGCAGCACTCTTGTATGCTGCACCTTACATTCGACCATCCTGAGCTTCGTCCTCCGACCCGGATGACAATAGCTCTTCATTCTCGCTGATGAATTTTCACAGTTTCATGTTATCACAACTGGTGGCTGTGACAACTGGACCCTCTACATTTGTTGCTACCTTTTTCACATCATAGCGACCGTTTCAATTAATTTTGATAATTTCGTAAGGTCCTAGGAACTCACTTGCCAGCTTACGACCTGCAACGAATTGTGTCCTTTGATGGCGACGAGATCACCCATCTTGTTGCCCCTCTTATTGCGACGCTTCTTATCGTGGTTGTACTTGTAGACTTGCTGTGCCTTTTCTATGTTGCGCTCGCAACGTTTCCCGTTCACTGTTAAATCCTTTGACCAGCTCCTGATTCAGCAACTCCAGCAAACGATCTTCTGAATTATTACTCGTCTTTGTCCCGAACATAATCTCCAATGGTGAAGAATTTGTCGACATGTGAATATGTGCATTGATGGCCCTTTGCACCTGCGGCACATATTTTAACCATTTGGAAGGTTCTTCTGCTGACAACTTTACGATTATAGACAAGATTGAACGATTCACTCGCTCCACTTACCCGTTTCCTCCTTGAACACCGGTTGTAGTTTGAACATGGTCTACCATGTTTTCACTTAAGAATTCTTCAAAGGCGTGCGATGTAAACGCCGAGCCCCTGTCGCTTATAATACGTCTCGGGAAACCAAAGACGCTTGACCACTGCATCAGCTTTTTGACCACTTTTTCTTTGCCTGTTGATTTCTTCGAGAACAACCAGACAGACTTAGAAAATGCGACGACGACTGCCAGAATGAACTTGAACAGCTTGAACGTTGCATCCATAAGCCCCAAGGTGTCAACGTGCAGCGGGACATCATCCTTCTCTATGCAATGTAGGAACCCTTCTTGCTTCTTAAATTTTTTGCTGTGAATAAAACAACTTATACAATTAGTGATATATTTTGTTACCTTCCCTTCAAGGTATGGAATGTAAAACTGCTGCTGGATGTTGTGTACTGTTTTGTGAACTGCAAAATAACCAAACGCGTGTGCATTTTAAATAACCTCTTTCTCCATAAGCTTCGGCACAACTAGAAACTCGTTCCCATTGACTTCTTTGTATAGTAGACCGCCTTTCAACTTGAAAATTTTATATGGAACATATTGTAAGATATTGACGACTTCTCGTAATTGTTCATCGTTCTGCTGCGCCTTCTTCAACTGCACTGAGAGTTCTGCTGTGAGGATGAGTACATTCTGTGGATAGCGGCTGAGGTGGTCAACATGTTTCATCTTTTCACCTGCTCGGTGTTCGATATCATAACAGAAGTCTTGTAGATAAAGGACCCACTGAGAAACTTCTCTTGGTACATTAGCTTTGCTTGTCGTCTGCTTTAATGAAATGCAATCAGTTAACAGCTTAAAATGTATTCCAAGCAGAGAATGACGGAACTTTTTTAACACCAGGTATGTCGCTTTCACTTCGAGTACAAAACTGTACTGTTTTTACTCGGATTGGGACGTCTTTTTACTCCAATAGTAGACGGGGTGAAGTTTCCCATTAGACAACTGCAACAACACTGCTCTGAATCCCTCTTTGGACGCGTCTGTATGTAACTCCGTGGGTGCTTCTTTGTTAAAGATGTGGAGCACCTGTTCACTTGTCAAAAACTGCTTTAACTTTGACAACGACTGTAGCTCTTCATGACCAACTTTGAATTCAACTTCATTCTTCAGCAGATTTGTAAGGGAACGTTCAACTTGCGCATAACAAGGTCTAAATTTCCGGAAAAATCCAGTGAGACCAAGAAATAATTGAACAGCTTTCACGTTTTTTGGTGTCGGGAAACGGCTGACAGCAGCGAATTTATCAGGACCAGGCCAAATTTTTTCATTCTCTACGTTGTGGCCAAGGAAAAATATGTGATGATATAGGAATTTGCATTTCGTCCACTCTATTTGCAACCCATACGCAGCGGCAGCTTGCAACACCATTTCCGTCTTCCTCATTGATTCATCGGCTGTAGCGGCATATACAATAATATCGTCCATGTACAGCTGCATGATGTCTTCGTTTATTAGCTTCTGAAAAATATGGCTCACAAAACGTATAAATGCGGCTGGTGAATTTCGGAACCCTCTCTTGTTATGAATGCCGTGTAGACTCCACTTTTTTCTTCGACTGGCAGGTGGAAAAAGCCGTTTTCTAAGTCCATTATTGTGAAATATTTGGCAGCTTGTAGTGTTTCCAGGATTAAAGGCAAAGGAAAGCAGTCCTGCAACACCATACTATTCAGCTTGCGGTAGTCTATGCAGACTCTGAACGTTTCATCTTCCTTCTAAATAACGACTCTGCTTACTACGTGGGATAACGATTTTCTCACGATGCCTTTCTCCAACCAATCCTTAACTTGGCCTTTGACAGCTTCAGCTTCTTTGGCGGACAACCGACTCGGTGATTGGCAGAATGGTTTCAGCACTCCATCTGGATGGATTTGCAGCTGGATTGGACACTGTGTAAGGACAGCATGCGCCTAATAGCTGTTCTTAATCAACTGCTCGACATGATTTTGATACTTCGGCGGCGCTGAGATGATATTTGACTCTTCATCTGTTGCAGTCTGTTTTGTTTCTAGCTCATGAAACAAAAACCCATTACCATCGGAAGCCAAACAGAACTTCTTAATGAAGTCATACCCTAATAGCGCTTCATGGTTCAAGTTGCAGCTTGATACGACGAGGAATTTATGTTCAGTCTGCACTTGATCTACTTTAACTTTTGTGTTAAAACATCCGATTGGTTTAATACAGGCATTGCCCAAGCCGCTCAACGTAGTCTCGCATTTCTTCATTTCCACATTGTTCAATTTTTGTAGCACATGCTCGTTTACAATTGTTACATCAGAGCCTGTGTCGACCAGGCTTTCAACACTTACACCATTTATAGAAAATGTTGTGACGCGGCTACGATCCAAAATTATTTGTACTGTCGCGACTTTCTTTTTGCAATCATGCGCAAATGCTTCTCTTTGCAACTGAACACATTTAGTTTCCGCGACGCAATTTTTTCTCTTATGCTCCGATGAGCCACAGTTAAAACCAACTTCCTTCTTTTTCCCTTTGTTTGTTTACGGCTGTCCCCGAACTTTTATCTGAGTTCTTATTTTCCTGCTCGCAGACTAGTTCATAAATTGCGTATTCATCTTTGAGCGCTTTATACGACTTACAACGATACATAGCACATTTAAATTCGCTTTTTATATTGAGACCGTTTACAATATAACGCAACACGACAGCATCTTCGACATTTCCGATACTCGCTAGTTTTTTCATGCTCAGCATATATTCATGGAAAGACTCTGAGCTTTTCTTCTTCCGTTCGCGCAACAGCCTATGTATATCGGCTCTGTTCCAACTGCACTTAAATTCTTCTATGAGTTTCTCTTTAAGCTCTTCAAAATCACTTACGCACTCTGATCTATAAATCACCAGTCATTTTTCCACTCGCTTGTACATACTTTTGTTTTTTGGACAGCTCATAGACATCACATTACGTTCAAATATTTCGAACCACTTTGCGACATTTCGTTCGCGATTTTTTCGTTCTGGTTTCTCTTCGTTCGTAAACTTCGACCTTGAACACTTCACTTTCATAGCGAACGGACGTGTTTTTTTCTTGCGATCATTCGATTTTATTATTTTCTTGCAAAAGACAAACCGGCGTTTGTTGAGAAATTAATTATTCAAATCTAACACTTTAAACGTTTCCATTCGCACTTGCGTCTGCGCGGTACCGTATTGGGTGTGTTTAAGTTATTTTATTATTTACCCAAGTAAGGTACTGTGCCCTATTTATTTCTATTCCCTTTTCTTACGTTTACTGCTATTTCTACTTTTGCAATAACTCTCTCTCCTAGTTTGTTCTCTTTTTTTCCCATTACCGCTCCTATTTATCGTGCTCTTATTAACAAGTACAGTGGTTCAAGGCTACTAGTTTGTCTTAAATTAATTATTTGTTGTCTATATATTTCTTATATATCTTAAATTTCTAGTTTTTACAAAAAAAAATTTTTATAATGGAATTTTATAGCATCTGCGCTATAAAATCGTCCAATAAGCCGATTTCCGCGTCCCAGCCTAGCATCCCCTGTTGGCTGTGTGAAAACGTAGTACATACGAAATGTGCCGGTTTCATCGCCTCAGTTTCGGATGCAATCTCTAGAAACGCTGGTTTCCACTTTTGCTGTAGTGGATGTCGCGCGGTTCAAAAAGAAATGCGAACGGTCATGCGGCAAACTAAAAACGGTTTCAAAGAGTTGATCGGTGGTTTCCGTACAATCAACGACCAACTCACTGCGCTGGATTCCCAATTTAGCAGCCTACAGCTACTAAATGAATCCCCAAAGCGCAAAAAAACCGCTAATAGGGACTCCGTATGCACTGATATCGCTATTCAGCCCGATCAGCCGACGACCATGTAGCCGCTCATAACTCTTACTACCCCAAGAGCAGGAGTACGAAACACAAACGTGGTTTCGAAATTTGACTCCATAGTCGAGCATAACTCGTCTGAATTACCATCCAGGGTATCACTTCAAGTGATTCCTCCGGCACGAGTAGAGTCGACCCCCTTAAAATCCACTGCTAAGGGTAAACCACTGTCCGGACCCCCGGTACGGACTGATGTCGCGGTGTTACCAACCGTAACACCAAAGCCCTTACAGGTGATTCTCCCCTCTAAACATATATTTATTTCACGGCTGGCCCCTGACACCTCAGAGATTGATATCTCGGCATATATCCAAGCCAAATCTAAGGCCGTTGTTAAAGTGGAGGACATCAGGAAATTTAAATATACTTACTCAAGGCTTACGTCATCTTTTAAGATATGTGTACCTTTGCCGATGTTCGATACGATCTGTTCGACCAGCTTTTGGCCGGAGAACATATTCGTACAAGAACATCAGCCGAGTACAGTTAAAAAAAAAGTTAATAAGCCTATGGGAGTTAAACTCCCAAAGCCTAAAAACCCTGTACCATCTTCGTCTTCCGTACCTAAACCTTCATCCTCAAAAAACTAACAACATCTATCACCCTTACCTATCAAAATACTAGGGAGCTTCGGAGTAAGCTCCCTAAACTGTATTCTGATAGTTCATCTTTTGCATCCCAGATTGTAGTTTTCACAGAGACCTGGTTAAAGCCGGAGATTTGCAGCTCCGAAATTTTCCCAGACAGGTACACCACTTAAAGACGGGACCGACCACTACGAAAGGGAGGAGGAGTCCTAATCTCTGTGGACTCCGACTTCGCTTCTGAAGAGGTTAAGTTACCGAATCTTGGTGATATTGAATTCTTATGTGTTAAAATCACTATGTCGCTTCAATCACTGTTCATAACATGCTCATATTTACCTTCTTCTGAACCACCTACATACTGGCACCATTTATCTACCATTCAGCTGGTTTCTAACCGCATGTCCAACAGTTTTAGTGACTCTAGGAGATTTTAATTTACCTGAACTTATCTGGTCAAACATCGAGAATTCACCATCTTTAACACTCTCAACACATCATGATTTTACTGAGGGTATGTTCGACATATCCCTTGGTCAAATAAACCACGTAAGGAATTCTTTAGGTCGGCTTCTAGATCTATGTTTCGTTTCTGACCCAGATGGAATAACCGTTTCCAGAGCCATGCCACTTTCGCTCCCAGAAGATCCTTACCACCCAACGCTTGAGGTGTCGATTGAAACCCTTACTGCTAGCAACCTTCAGTCTCGCCATGAAGTTCATAAAACTCGCTGCTTTCGCAAGGCTGATTTTCAGAGACTAAGCAATTTAATTTCTTTATTTGATTGGTCCGATCTCTGGGAATGCACCGATATTAATATCGCTTTAGAAACATTCTACAAAACGCTTAACGCTTTCTTCGACTCTTGCGTGCCATGGAAGTATCCATCCGCCTCGACCGACCCTCCTTGGTTTACAAGGAGCCTTAAAAACTTTAAATACATTAAAAATAGACTGTTTAAGAGATATAAGAAAACTGGCTGTAATGTTACTTTCTCAAGATACTTAGTAGCTCGGTCAAATTTCACCGTGCATAACGCTGAGTGTTATAAGAATTATATTTACCGCTGTCGGATCCAGTTTACTCAGGATCCAAAGCAGTTATATAATTTTGTTAAGCGTAAGCAGGTATCTTCTCCCCCCCTAATTTCGAATGAAAATGTATCTGCGACTACTGATCAGGCTATTGCCGATCTATTCGCAACTTTCTCTCAAACAACGTACTCATTTCCTACAATTATGGATCAGCCTTATTCATATAACATTCAATCAGCTAATCTTAGTTTCAGACCAACTTTCTGCGAAAGCACTGTGTTATCGGATCTTCTGAGGGTGAAACCAGTCTATTCGCCAGGTCCTGATGGTGTTCCTGGCTGTGTACTGAAAAACTGCGCTAAGCCATTGTGCAGACCCCTTCTTAAACTTTTCTCTTTGTCTCTGGAAACTTCGATTTTTCCCAAATGTAGAAAGAATCCTTCATAATCAGACCTTCTCACGTGGATTTCTAGCTATTTAGCTGGGAGACGTGTTCTTTTTAAGGATGTACACTCTCGTATTGTTAGGGAGTCCCCCAAGGAAGCCATCTTGGGCCACTACTTTTCACTATCTTTATTATCGACCTACCCCCTGTCATAATGAACTCTCTGGTTCTTATGTATGCAGACGACGTTAAGCTTTGTCTTCAATACAAATCCCCTTCTGCCCAATATAAACTTCAGTCAGCTTTGGACCATTTTCAAAAGTGGTGTTCCACCAATCTCTTAAAACTTAATGAGTCAAAATGTAAGCTTATGTCTTTCTATCGTTCGTGCCCTAACCAGGCCAAATACTTTCTCTATGGGATTTCCTTAGATAGAATAACCCAGGTTAACAATATTGGTGTCCTATTAGATACTAAACTTAAATTTTCCGACCATATTTCCATGATGGTTAATAAAGCCAAGGGCGTAATAGTACGTCCAATTCTGGAGTACGGGTCATGCGTCTGGAGCCCTCAGTATGGGGTTCATCAAGATCGCATTGAATCCGTTCAAAAGAATTTCTTGATGTTTGCTCTTAGGGGACTCAACTGGGATGCAAATCTTCACCTCCCATCTTATTCTAACAGACTCCTTCTAATTAATTTACCTTCCATAACCAATCGTAGAAAAATGTTGGGGGTCGTTTTTTTTTATAACTATTGAAATATTTTATGTATATTAATTTGGTAACAACCATATTCTGAACATTTGGTCACACTGATCTGAATCAGTACTTTTTCTTTTTTCTGGAATCTTCTTTTCTTCTGTAGTTAACCTTCGTACGACTCACAACGAAGTCACGCTCACGTTAAATAAAATTATTAAATATTAACTAAATCGCGTTTTACTCCACAATTCCAATAGGTTATGGGCCCAGGAGTAGTTAAGACTTTAATAATTGTGTGTGATCAAGTGGAAAATAATTACTTTTTGTAATTAGCTTGTACATTTTTTATAAACATGAGCGGACAAGGGTTGTGTGCGATCGACAAATTGGACGGCGAAAATTACGCTGTATGGTCGGTGCAAATGAAGAGTGTATTGGTGCACTCAGGTACGTGGTCGTTAGTGTGCGGAAGACGCGTGAAGCAAGAAAGTGACACAGTTGAACAAGGAGCCCAATTCGACGAACTAGACGAAAAAGCACTAGCAACAATATTTCTGTGCGTGAAGGCTTCAGAAATTAATTTGATTAAAAACTGCGCTAGTTCTAAAGAAGCTTGGGACAAGCTTGCAACTGTGTACAAGCCTCGTGGACCCGCCAGGAAAATTACCTTGTTCAGGAAATTACTCCGGTTGAGTTTGTCGGAAAGTGCGTGCGTACAAAATTACATAAATGATTTTGTGGATATCGTCGAAAAACTGAAAGAAATTGATATGGACATTTCTGAAGATATTCTTACTATTTTGATGCTGTCGGGACTCGGTAAGAAATTCGAAAATTTCGTGGTAGCGATCGAAACGCGCGAACAGTTACCGACTCTCTCTGATTTAAAAGTGAAAATTATAGAAGAGGGAGAGAGACAAAGAGTGAGTTCGGACGAAACGGAATTTTGTGTGCAGCAAGCATTTGTGTCGCGCTCCAGTGGAAAGGGAGACAAGAAAAATAGATCGGCGCAAATGAACGGTTATGCAAAGAAGAATAAAAAATGCTTTCGAAGTGGTCGCGAGGGTCATTTTATTGCGCAGTGCAAAGTGAAAGACAAAAATGATGAAATAGAAACATTTGAAAAAGAGAAGTCGTTTACTATGCTTGCAAGTGTAAATAAAAATGACGTTTTAACGAAATCAATGTGGTGCTTGGACAGTGGAGCAACTGCTCACATGTGTTGTGAAAGGTCGTGGTTCGCGGACATTAAAGAGCATAAAGAGAAAATATTACTTGCAGGAGAAAATTATATATTTTCGGATGGCGTCGGTACGGTGGTCGTTAAAACAAAGAATGGTCCCGTTAATTTGAAAAATGTGCTTTACGTAAAAAACTTGCAAAGTAATTTCATATCGGTAGCGAAAGCCGTTGAAAAAGGGTATAAAGTAATTTTTCACAAGCAAAGTGCATATATAAAGAACGGTCAAAATGAAGAAGTGTTACAGGCAAGAAAAGCTGGAAATCTTTTTGTTGTGGATACTTCGAACAATCGGTGCATGTACTTGTGTGCAAATGATGAATTGTGGAAGTGGCATTATCGTTATGGTCATTTGAACATGGTGAGCTTAAAAAAGATGGCAAGTAACAATATGGTCAATGGCTTAAATTCAATCAAAAATGTTGTGGACATAGACCGAATTACATGTGAAACCTGTGCTAAAGGTAAAATCTGTGTGAAACCATTCTCAAAAATGGCAGAAAATCGTGCGGACAAAGTGCTAGGGCTAGTGCATTCGGACATTTGCGGCCCAATGAACAAAGTATCTGCCGGTGGAGCAAGATATTTCGCAACATTTATTGATGACTATTCGCGTTATATGTTCGTATATTTTTCAAAGACCCGTGATGAATTGCTTCCCGCGTTTAAAGACTTTGTCGCGTTCGCAGAAAAACAGACCGGTGAAAAACTTAAAGCAATTCGCAGCGATAACGGTCGCGAATATATAAGCCACGAGTTTCAGAAGTTCCTATCTGAAAACGGTATTAAGCGGCAATTGACAGTACCGTACACTCCGCAGCAAAACGGGGTGGCTGAGCGCGCTAACCGGACACTTGTGGAAATGGCAAGGAGCATGCTAATACATTCAGGAGTGAATGAGTTCCTGTGGGGAGAGGCAGTTAGGACTGCAGCAACAGATCGGAGACAAGGTCGTTGAAGAGTCAAACACCATTTGAACTATGGACAGGTAAAAAGCCTTCGATATCGCATTTAAAAATCTTTGGATGCAAAGCGATTGCATTAAATAAGAAACATGCAGGAAAGTTCAAGCCAAAAGGCATTGAATGCATGATGATAGGGTATTCAACAACAGCGAAGGCCTACAGATTAATGCGCATTGGATCGAACCAGGTAATCGAAAGTAGAGACGTCGTTTTTCTAGAGGAAACTATAGGGTATCCGAAGAATGGAAACAGCGAGAACAAGACGGCACTTATTGACGAAATTGGAGTTTGCAGATTTTGGCAGTGGACAACAACAAAGAAGATGCTGAGGTGCTCGAGGAAGAGCAAATTGACAGCGAGATTAATGAAGCTGATAGTTCTGATGTTTACGAGAGTGCGAAGAGCGATGATTCCGAAGAACGGGAAATTCGTGGTCCTGGTCGTCCTAAGAAGATAAAAACTGGAAAGCCCGGGCGTCCACGAAAACAATACAACTTGTTGAATATGATGAAGGTTTAAGATGTCAAGGTACCTGTTACGTTTGCTGAAGCGACACAGTCTGAAATGAGTCAAGAGTGGGTAGCATCAATTCAGAAGGAGATTGACGCCCTCGAAGGTAATCAGACATGGGAGTTACAGAACTTACCAGAAGGTAAGAAAGCCATCGGTAGTAAGTGGATTTTTGGCATCAAAGGAGATAAGGATGGCAATGTGATGCGATTTAAATCGAGGTTGGTGGCTAAAGGATGTGCACAACAATATGGTATCGACTTTTTTGAAACGTTTTCACCAGTTGTCAGATATTCGTCGGTGAGACTTATTATATCTCTGGCTGTTGAGCATAACTTATTTCTACATCAGATGGATGTATCGACAGCTTACTTAAATAGCGAATTGAGCGAAGAAGTCTATATGAAGCAACCCGATGGATTTGAAAATAAACATCATGGAAAAGTTTTGAGACTAAAGAAGTCACTTTACGGACTAAAACAGAGCGGTAGGGAGTGGAACGCCAAGCTCAATGAAGTCTTGCAAAAAATGCATTTTGTTCCCTGTGCCAGCGAGCCGTGTGTGTACACACGCAATGAGAAGGACAATATTAATATAATTGCAGTATATGTCGACGATCTTCTTATTGCAAGCTCATGTAAAAATAATTTGATTGGTATAAAAGAGTCAATTGCCAAAGAGTTTAAAGTAGTAGATAGCGGACAGCTTAATCATTTCTTGGGCATCGAAGTTGAGCGAGAAGGTGAAACTGGAGCCATATCCATAGGTCACAAGACATATATCGAGAGTATGCTACACACCTGGGGCATGTTAGATTGCAAATCGGTAGCAACGCCTTTGGAGGCAAATTTCCAAGTTAAATGTACTGATCCTAACTGCAAGCCTGTTAACGAAAAGGACTACCAATCACTTATAGGATCACTAATGTATTTGGCAATTACAACCAGGCCAGATATAATGCATTCAGTTGCAAAACTGGCTCAAAGAAATGTGAACCCACATAAGGAGCATGAAGTCGCTGCCAAGCGTATACTAAGGTATTTGAAGGGCACCTCACACTTAAAGCTTCATTATCACGCAACAGGTAAACCGATTCATGGCTACGTCGACGCAGATTGGGCAAATGACACTTCGGATCGTAAATCCTACAGTGGATATGCCTTCATAAACGCAGCTGGTCCAATATCCTGGGAGTCCAAGAAGCAAAGTCTGGTGGCATTATCCAGCACGGAGGCCGAATATGTTGCATTGTCCATTGCAGCAAGAGAAGCAGTATTTTTAAAAAAGTTCCTGAAGGAAATGGGTTTTTTGATAGATCACTCAATTTTAATTTTTTGCGATAATCAGAGTGCTTTATGTTTAGCTAAGAATCCAGTATTACATAATAGAAGTAAGCATATCGACATAAAGTACCACTATGTTAGCGAACTTTATTCCAAAAAGGAAATTGATGTAAAATATATATGTACAAATGATATGTTATCAGATATATTAACAAAAAACCTACAGAGAAACAAGCATTTAAAATGTATAACTGAAATGAATTGTTTCTGAATATGTTGTTGAGAAGGAGTATTGAAATATTTTATGTATATTAATTTGGTAACAACCATATTCTGAACATTTGGTCACAGTGATCTGAATCAGTACTTTTTCTTTTTTCTGGAATCTTCTTTTCTTCTGTAGTTAACCTTCGTACGACTCACAACGAAGTCACGCTCACGTTAAATAAAATTATTAAATATTAACTAAATCGCGTTTTACTCCACAATTCCAATAATAACCTTATTAATGGCATTATTATTAATGTAGACAGCCAGCATCTACTAACACGACTAACATTTAACATTAAAAATAGACGTACTAGAAATTTTAGTCCCCTATTCCTAAGTTGTTGTAGATCTACATATGCCCAGCATGAGCCTTTTAGGGTTTTATGTTCTGACTACAATTACTTATACTTTATTACTTCACTCTGCACGTCCACTTCTATCAAATCCTCAATTCTCACCTACCTATCAGAGCAACAAACGAACTCTACTTTTTCCTCGTAATCTTTTTTAAACTTTATTCTCTCGGGTCTATCCCCGCGATCCGAGCCGTACGATAAACGGCAGCGCCCCTCGGTCGGTTGGGCGGGAGGTGGGCTGTACGTTATGCAGTGGGAGCTGCGCGAAAAAAAAATTCCAACAGCTGTATGAGTTGTTGCATTTTAACTGTAACACCATTGCTGCTTTCTATAGCAGCCAAACTGTGCTTTCATCCCGTGACATTATCGGTCCTTTTTTTTCCATACTCTGATTTTCTAAAACTGCGTCAACGTTCTCGTTACTTGTTACTTGTGCTCTTTTACGCGGGGTTCTACTTATCCCTTTTGAACTTTGTTGTACAGAACTGCAAACTCAACAACGGTTGTGAAATAGAAATTTCGAGACACGACACTTGACCTTGAACTTGACTTTTCGACTGTTTTCTTGGCAAGACGATATCTGTTGTAACTGCGACTTTACTGCTGCTCAACTTTACAACTTCAAACAATCTACAACACATAACCCTTTTGTGCAAACAATTTATTGACGGCTCTTCTACTTTTCACTGTTCACGCCACGTGTACTGCAACTGATACAACTGCGACTGTTCTTTCACTAACACATATTGGACCGGACGAGCCCCCAAATGTAAGATTGATTATTGTATTAATGTTTATTTATATTAAATGTAGGTTCTATGGTTAATGATATGATATGGAAATACTAATACAATACAGCTAATTTAACGACCGCGACTGGACTGCTTTCAACTGCTGACTACTGACGACTGTTCAACGACGACTGCCGATCGACGACTCCTAACTGCGTATTAAAAAGGGTAGGTGGCAGCACTCTTGTGTGTTGCCACCTTACATACAATTAGCAATATATATAACTATTTACAGTCGTTATCTTCGAAATCGACCCCTTGGAGATCGTGTTATTAGGTCCCTCGGCTGACGCCTCTTCAGCCTCCTTAGAGGCGTCTAAATAGCCAGTTTGTGCCAGACTATTTCTGTGACCCTGTAGTCTGCTATTATACCGGCTGGAGTGGGTATTTATCTCATCAAAGACTGTGGCCATCTTTAAATGTTCGAGCAACATCGAGCTTCGAATGTATCACTCGCATCTGGTGATCAGTCTAAGAGTTTTAGTTTGGGCCGTCTGCTATCCAATGTTAGGCCTAAGTACTTTGCAGAATTGGTCTGTGGAATTGGCCTTCCTTCTATGGCGTCTTCCTTAGTAAGAAGTACCAGCGCTTCGCCCATTCCGCAAAGGTTGTGGCATATTGTTGGATTCCGTCGACCACAGAGACTTCATAGCTTGATCTGTGGGTGATGCAGATGTTGTCTGCAAAAGTGACCAGCATTGTTGACAGGTTGACTGCTTGCGGCATATCGCTACTGTAAAGGTAGTACAGAAACGGTCCCAGAACACTTCTTTGTGGAACACCAGCCTTCGCGTCGAATTTGGCAGAGACGGCTGAGTGAAAGCCAACAGAGAACAGAGAACAGAGTAGGTGGAAATATGGCGCAGGTAGTCTCTCCTTTATTTTAACCAGTAGACCTATGTGACAAACTCGATCAAATGCTTCCTTAATGTCCGAGAAGAGAGCATTGCAGAATTCTTTCCTGTCGAATTCCGTCAATACTTGCTCGACAAGCCGGTGAAGTTGCTCCACCGTGCATTGAACAGCTCGAAGACCGAACTGGTGCTCAGGAGTAATCCTCTGGGTGTCCATAATCCTAATAATCTGGGCACCAATCAGTCCTTCAAACACCTTCGAAATCGAAGGGAGGAGAGTGATCGGCTGATAGGACGCGGGGTGCTGTGCCGGCCTTCCAGGTTTGTGGAGCATGGAGATTATTGCGCCTTTCCGGTGCACCGCCTCTTGATAGCGCATGTGGTCTTACAAAGTGCGTGAGATATCAATCGTGTCCAGAGGGGGAAGCTGATGGAGTTATCAATGGTGTCCTGGGTGAGGCTGATGAAGTTATCGATGGTGTCCTGGGTGAGGCTGATGGAGTTTTTCAAAGGTGGAGTTATCCAAAAATGATGAATTAAAATGCGACTGAGCTCTTCTGAGTGGTTACTCTCGGTTACTCAAGTTTTTCTTATACATAAGTGCCTTCGTTTTAGGTGTACATGGGTTCTTAATGTATCATGGATTTTTGTGCCGCCTCAGCATTTGGCTGGCCGGGTTCCTTGTGGACAATGTTGCTGTGCAATTTTGTACGCGAAGTCAGCATTTGACCGGATGCGGTGTTCCAGTTGTTCGCTTTCCTGGTTCAGTGTCCGACAATGTTAGAGGCGTGAAGGTTTAGGGGGTGGGGTGGTAACTCCTCCCTCCCCAGTTCGAAGCGACGGCCATAGCGAAGGTATGGACGGTGAGTAGATCGGCAGCCGATGATCTTCGTGAACATGGACGATGTGCTTCGTTCGTCGGTGCAGCCATAGGATTATTGCTAAGGATGCTACCAGTCCGAGCAGAGTATAGAGTGTCCAGGTGTGTCGTGTGGTATTGTGATGGACGGCCAGGATTTTACTCATTGTTTGAGCGGCTTCGAGATGAACTTTCTCTAGGCTTAATACCATAATGGTGGTATTCCTAGTTATTTCGCGCATAGGGGGAGGGGAAAATCCAGTTGTTCGGGAAAGATGTCAGCCGTGCCGTCGTAATCGATACCGTTAATTTGTATCGTTTCGCTACTATCTGATGATGGCTGACCCCGTTATGGAGAGCTCAGAGCCATTAGTTAGGGATATTTTCTGTATGTTCACGTTGAACGCGAAGATGTAACCTCTCTCCTCTTCAAAGACATCGGTGATGGGGCCGGTTTCTCGCACATTGCAGGAACTATTTTCTCCGTTTAAAAGATTTGTCAGGCATGTATTATTCTGCGGTGTGTCGATAAAAAAAGTCCTCGTCGCACAAGAATGTGTCATCTAGTTTAGGGCATCTCCGTGTCATATGATATTTCTTATTATTAGTATTATAGGCTAAGTAGTTTGGGGTAATTATAAAATAAGTGTTATTTATGGGTAATGGAACTAGTCTTGCGAGGGTATAACCAGGCTGTTTAAATATTGGTATTTTGATATTAAAAATTATTTTTTGTTCGTAGCTTAGCGTGTTAATTTGTAGGAAGTTGTATACATTTTCTTCTTTCTTGATTGTAATATTTTGTTTTTCCAATATCTTTTTTATTTTATCTATTTCCTGTTCATTTAAGATGAACTTGGGAATATTTTTGCTAATAACATACTTTCCGTTATGTCATTCAGGTGATTGATGAATAATTCTACGTTGTAGATAATCCTGTTAATATACTGCATTTCTTCCAGAAGGTTATCATGCATGTTTAATTGTTTGTAAATTTTATTTTGTGAGGCTTCAAGGAATTTGCTTATCAAAATTTATTCATTGTTTATATGATTTGTAATGTTTTCGAACCGTGTAAGTATATCGTTATACAATTCTTTGTTTAGGAAGTTGTCATTAATGACTTTAGAATTTTTCTTTATATTGTCTAATTCTTCATGGATCTCTCTGTCGTCATTGGCATCCATGTTGCCGGTAACAACTTTTACAAGACTACCCAGTCCGTTGACCAAACCACGTTTGTTTCTATTAAATGGGGTTAAGGCTTTGAGCTTGACCTGGGCTGGGGTTAGTTTTGCTTTTAGGACAGTGGCAGAGTCTCCCAAAGTAGTATCGGGGTGAAATCCATTAATAGTCAGGTAATGTTATTAAATTGTTCCATACATCTGCTGTAGTCTTGTAAGTTAATGACATGACTAATTATCTTGTATCTGTCAGTTAGTAGAGCTTTACCTAGTTCTAATCTGGCTATTGGGGTGTTATCGTTTAGGTAACGGACAGAGATGGCTTTAATCGACCCGAAGGTGAATCTGAAATGGTAAGAGGGCGTGGGGTGAATTGTCAACAGTGTCAGGTAAATTATTACTTTTCTTACTTTTCAGGACTATCTTTCGAATCTTTGACTTGTATAATTTTTGATTTTTAGTAGTAATTAAAGTGTGGCCTTTGTCGTGTTTAACTTTGTGGATGGAAAACCTAGGTGTAATTTTGTTCCGTCTGTTTTCCTTCCTAAGGATTAGAGTGTCGGGTTCAAGGGTTATAGGGTCTGTTCTAGTTTCATTTGATTTTAGGGTTCTCTTAGTTATGTCGTTTGAAAGTTTTTCTGTAACGATGGGGTACAATTTTTCTCGGAATTCATTTAATTTTGTCAAGTAGTCATGTTCATTATTGAACTTGATTGTTTGATTGAATATATGGGTGCGTCCATTAAATAGGGAGTATGTTTAGTCGCGGAATGAATTGCGTTATTATAAGTAATTAGAACTTCTGACATTATCTCGTCATGTTCGCTATTGAGTTTCTGCTGTTTCCTAGAATCAAGTACTATTCTGTAGATTTCAGTTAATGTTGAGTGTAGCCGTTCAACGGGAGAGTTACTGGAAGATTGCTGGAAAGACGTAACATGTAGATCAATATTAAATTGAGTACAGAATTTGTTAAACATGTCGCTAGCGAATTCTCCTCCCTGGTCATAGACTATCTTTTTGGGGATACCAAATTGGGAGATAAAATGTTTTAACGCTTTAACTACGTTAATACAGTTCCTATTAGTTATAGGATATGCAGTCGCAAATTTTGGAGAATTTGTTAATTTTGACATGTCAGTAAGGTTGTAGTTTTTGTTAATCGTGTAGATGTCTATATGTAAAATGTCCAACGGCTTTGAGGGTATTTCGGGTTTTTGATACGAAGTCCTTTAAGGTTGTCTATCGTATTTTAATTTCAAACATGTCTCACATTCTCTGATCATCTGAGAAATTTTCTCCTTCATATGGGGGAAAAATTATTGCCTTTTTAAGTGTAAATATGTCTCATCTACACCACGATGATTACTGTTAAGATGATAGTCGGTTATAGTTTTCTCGATCTCCGTATTATCAGTTATTTCGGGGAGGAAACTCAAACATCTAATAAGCTTGAATACACTGTTCGCAGAGAAATAGATCTGGTAGACTTGTTCCACCATTAGAAATACGTGATCGGGGGCAAATGCCGCGCATGTTTTGTTTGGTTTAAGTGACTGTTTAAGAATGGTAACCATGTCGTCATATTGGAAGTCGGGTCTAGAGAATTTCCTCCTAAGTTTATGTTTAAACGGGGTCAGCGTGATATAGTTTATATTCGGGGTTATTTTAAAAAGGAGCTGGATATTAAAATCATTAAGGGGTTTTTTCGAAATAGGGCAAACGGTTTGGGGAGTAAGAATGGTTGATAGAGGCCTCTGGTCGGCTGAGGGCATCAGCAATTACATTTTGAGACCCCTTTTTATAGACAACTTCAAAATCGTACTCTTGAAGCTGGAGTCTCCACCGAATTATTTTAGAATTGTGTTGTTTGAAGTTCATTAACCAAGCCAATGGTTTATGGTCGGTGACTATGGTAAGTCTCTTGCCAAAGAGGTAGGGTCTGAAGTATTGCACCGCCCATATAATAGCCAGCATCTCCCTCTCAATTGTGGAATAGTTTGTTTCCGCAGTTGACAAGGTTCTGCTAGCAAAACATACGGGTTTATCATTGTTTACGGGACCCTGTGATAAGACAGCTCCTATTGCGAAATTGCTTGCGTTCCTGGGTAATGTAAAAGGTTTAGTAAAGTCTGGGTATTGGAGGATTGGGTCATTAGAAAGTAAGGTTTTACATGACTCGAAGGCTTCTCTAAAGTCGTCATCTATTATAATCGACTTATTGTTGCCTTTTAACTTCTTCGTCATGTTGGTTGGATAAGTCTTGCAAAATCCCTAATGAATTTCCTGTAATAGCCTAACAAGCCGAGAAAGGACTTAATTGTTTTTTTACTATGAGGACATGGGAAGTTTTTAATGACTTCGATCTTATTGGGGTTAGGTTTAACACCCTCTTGTGAAACGATGTGGCCAAGGAATTCCGTCTCCTTCCTGAGGAAGTTGGACTTTAGTTGTACTTTGAAGTTAGCAGACCTAAGTCTTTCGAAAATAGTTTTTAAGTGTGTAAGGTGCTCTTGTAGAGAAGTTGAGAAAATTATTATATCGTCCAGATAGACTAGGCAGATGGTTCCGATGAGGTCCCCAAAAATATTGTCCATCACCCTTTGGAAGGTGGCTGGAGCATTTTTAAGGCCAAACGGCATCCTAATGAACTCGTAATGACCTCCTTCTACTGTAAATGCAGTTTTGGGTATGTCATCAGGGTTCATTTCTATCTGGTGAAATCCACTTGCAAGATCGAGTGTAGAAAAGTATCTGGCTTTGCCCAATCTGTCTAAGATGTCTGCAATGTTAGGTATGGGGTACCTATCAGATATAGTTTCTTCATTGAGTTTCCTATAGTCGATGACGAGACGCCATTTTTGTTATCCCGTAGGAGTATTTTTTTTGGGAACGACCCAAACAGGGGCGCTCCACGGGGAATAGCTAGATTTGATGATATCTTGCTCTAGCATTGATTCTATTTGCTTTTTAACTTCCTCTTTGTGGATGTAGGGGTACCTATAGGATTTTGTATGAAGGGGGTATCGTCTATAGTTTTTATGGCGTGTGTCACCTTGTTTGTGAAGGTAAGTGGGTTTTCTTCGTTGTAGAAGATATCTAAATACTTCTTGCAAAGTGAAAGTAGCCCCTCCTTCTCTTCAGGGGATAGGGTCTCGGTATTAAGGGCTTGTAAGGATGTTGCGGTGTCTTGGGGTTGTGGGGAAACTGAGGTGATGTTGAAAAGTTCGACGCTATCGACTGTGGAGTATGGCATACTTTCTATCGGGCTTTCGAGGTACAACAACTGATCTACATCGCTATAGTTTGTGATAACGAAATTGGCAGTGTTGTTTTGGGAGTTATAAATACCGTATGATATTATTAAATCATCATTGATTGAAATTGGGTTAATGTAGAAATCGCCTTGTTTGGTTTCCACAGGTAGTGGCAAAACAGCTTTCGTGTGCCCAGAGATGTTAAATACGTTCGAAGTTAAGTTGCTATGGGTCAATAAGGGAATAGTGGTAGTTGAGGTTTGGCAAATCTATTTCTATTTTTAAGTAGGATAATAAGTCCATTCCTATCAGGCCGTCAAAGTAGGAGTGGAATTTGAAAGGAAGGAGGATCATTTCGCCCGTGCTTTGAAATTCGGGTGGGAATGGTATAGATACATGTTGGTAGATTGTAAAATTATTTAGGGCCGTTTTGAGTGTTATAGGCGTTTGTAATGTCACACAGTTTTGAGAATCAACTTATTTTGGGTCGATAAAAGAGTGTGTGGAGCCTGTGTCGATCAGGAATTTCAGAGGGTTTGTATGGGGTAGTTTGATTTTAATGAAAGGGAGAGAAGAACTATGCGTGGCCGGACTTATGTACCCGGTTGGCTTCCCGAGGCAGGTTGCCGAAAATTCGGGTTGGGTTGAGGTTCCTCCTCTATATTGTTCAGACTATGCGGCGATGATCGGAAGGGGTTTGATGTACTGGCTTGGTTATCGTTATTGCCGGATTGGGGCGTACGGTTGTACGAGTTAGATGGTCTGTTCTGGTTGGAATTAGAGTACGGTCCTCTACGGTCGTTTCGGTCGTTTCGTCCGTTGCGGTTGTTATTGCCGTTATTATTTCGTTGATTCCTACCATCTGAGTCATTGGATCTCTGCTCTGGTCTATTGGACCGATTGTGTTGTGCCCTATATAAGGTCTGCTCTATTTGGCATTGCTCGTATGCCTGTTCGAGAGTAGAAAGGGACTTTAGCCTGACGAATGTCTTGAGGGGTTCTCTCAAGCCTGTGATAAAAGCGTGAATGTGTATATGAATTTCGTGTGTATTTACTTATTTGTGTGTGTTTGCTTGTGCGTCCTTTTTCTATACTTTATCAGGCTCTGCAATGTTATTTGTATTAATACTTATTTATGTACAGAATTACGTTACGGAAGGGAACAAAGCATAAATATATGTCGATTTCTCTGATGCATATTTTGTTATTTAGAATGTGCCTTCATGGGTGTAGCGAGACTTCGCAGCAGAACGAAAGGCGAGACAGCTTGACGATACTCAAGCGTTCACCCTCTACTTCGACTCCCCTGACATGGGTCTGCAGCCACACATGCAGCGTTGTTGTTGCTATGATACGTTGGATGAGACTCGTTTGGTCCGAAATATGATATGTGTTTATGAAGCTTTAGTACTTCATTTGTTTATATCATAGTGGCATGGCGATCAACGTTTGATTCCACACCACCATGGCTACATTGTATAGCGCTGTATGTAAGCGAATGTGAAAAAATATTTTGTATGCATGTGTACCCGCCGTCAGTGTGATGATCGGCGTTTGACTTCACACCGACGCGGCTGCATTGTGTAGCGCTGTATGTAGGCGAATGCGAAAAATATTTTATAAGCATGTGTACTCGTTGTCCGTGTGATTATCGGCGTTTGATTTCACACCGACGCGGCTACATTGTATAGCGCTGTATTTAAGCGAATGTGAAAAAAATATTTTGTATGCATGTGTACCCGTCGTCAGTGTGATGATCGGCGTTTGATTTCACACCGACGCGGCTGCATTGTGTAGCGCTGTATGTAAGCGAATGCGAAAAATATTTTATATGCATGTGCACTCGTCGTCAGTGTGATGATCGGCGTTTCATTTCACACCGACGTGGCGACACAGTACATATGCACAAGCACATGGGTATTTTTTTTTTGATGCCGTTGCCAGGGAGTATGCGTACCGGTGACATGATTATCATCGTTTGATTCCATGTCACCATGGCAGCATTCACACTTGCATTTATCAGGTGAAAACTAAGATGTGTCTAATGGGGTAAGAGCAAACCGACGACAAGGTGATTCCATGTCATCGTGGCGGGTTGGGATTTAGATTTGTGTGTGTGTTTCATTTGGCGTATCACAACTAACTTTAATTATTCGGATTTCTTTATAGTCACTTATAGTCACTAGTCACTGGTCGACATTTAAGTATACTTTGTTTCGTTTCTCACATTTTCTTACTTACAAGTAAGTGATTATGATTAGGTAGTTCATCCTACCGGCTGCGCCAGATATCAATCGTGTCCAGAGGGGGAAGCTGATGGAGTTATCAAAGGTGTCCTGGGTGAGGCTGATGGAGTTATCGATGGTGTCCTGGGTGAGGCTGATGGAGTTTATCAAAGGTGGAGTTATCCAAAACTGATGAATAAAAATGCGACTGAGCTCTTCTGAGTGTAAAACCAGAGTGGTGTTTATTGTGTCGGAGAAGTCTCCTCTAGCTCTCGGTTACTCAAGTTTTTCTTATACATAAGTGCCTTCGTTTTAGGTGTACATGGGTTCTTAATGTATCATGGATTTTTGTGCCGCCTCAGCATTCGGCTGGCCGGGTTCCTTGTGGACAATGTTGCTGTGCAATTTCTTACGCGAAGTAAGCATTTGGCCGGATGCGGTGTTCCAGTTGTTCGCTTTCCTGGTTCAGTGTCCGACAATGTTAGAGGCGTGAAGGTTTAGGGGGTGGGGTGGTAACTCGCGCGTCGCATCATTATCAGGGCCGGTCTCACATTGAACCATGCAGCTTTGTGATCCGCTAGTGCACGTTGAAACTCGCCCTGTGACCTTTCCACGCTGCTTTGACCACGGGGCTATGAGACCTCATCTACCTTGTGCGCAGGCGTCCCTAGTAGCGCATTAGAAGCAGGATCGTATTAGTGATCGCGATACCCGATGCTGCGGGCTTCTGAGGCGGATTGTATGAAGCCATTTTTGCTGCCGTCTTGACTTTGCTGGTGAACAAGTCAACGGCATCTTCCAAGTCATCCCAAGAGTTGATCTGAATGCAGCGATCTTTGAGTTGGCCTTTAAAGAATTTAAGGTTGCTTCGCTTGGTTATCAGACTCACATTGCAGCTTCGCAGTGTGCTATCATTGAAGCTTCGCAGTGTGATTATTTGCGGTAGATGGTCGGAGCTGAGCTCAACGATAGACAGTATATCTACGTGGATACCCAGGATTCCTCTTGTGAAGGCAAAATCGATGCAACCCCGAGAGCCTTGGCTGCAGGGCGGGTATCGTGTGCGGCCACCGGTGCTAAGACAGTTCACCTCAGTGCTCAGAGCAATATTCGCTAACGCACGACCCACCTGATTTTATTGGACTGCTGCTCACTCGAATTTAGCTTTGTAATATTTTTTTGCGACCGCACACGTCGACTTTTACCGCATCATACTTTAAAACCTTCCCTAACCTTTCCCTTTTGTTTTCGCATACCGAACAGACCAGCTGTTTTTGGCATTTCTTATTTTTCGAGCATACCAAGTAATTAACAGGGGTGAATAAAGTGAGGTAAAGTAATAAATGAAATAGACCCAACATTTTTATTTGAAAAAAATAAGAAAGAATTATTAGAAGTCACGATTCACGTTCGGAAAAAAACCTCTACTGTAAATTAATATAAAAAAATTAAATAAAATCTTAAAAAGTAAATTTTTCTGCGTTACACCATACATTTTCTGCAACAACATCGATGGAACTTTAACTTGTTTTTTTTTTTTTTTGTCTTTGAATGTGACCGATTATCAAAATTGTTCGCAACTAAACAAACAAATAATTGAACAAAAAACATAGATAGAGCATTTAAGATGTTGTAATATGAATCCCTGTAACGTTTAAAGTTACAAAGTTGTTGTCTTTCCTTTGTTGAATCCTATCATATGTTGAATTCCATTAAGTTTAGTAGGCTTGCAAAAAATACCATTGCGCCAACAGATTATGGGCCCAGACGCAACTAGAGGTTATACGTAAAGAACAATTATAAAAGCAAGTTTAAGTGAAAAATCCTTGAAAGATGGCTGGAACACATATCAGAATTAAGCCGCTAAACTCGAATAATTATGATACGTGGAAGTTGAAAATGCGTGTAGTTCTTGTGAAGAACGAATTGTGGAAAACGTCAACCCCACGAAGAGTTACCCAGAGGATGAGACAAATAAACTCGCTTGGGAAAACCAAGAGGAAAGGTATTTTGTTGTTCGTGAGTCCATCAAAGTTGGCCATAATTAATAATTGTGAAAAAATTTAATTAAATTGATGGTATGATTGACGATAATTTATTAGCGATCTGGATTCGTACGAAATATTTCGGTGCTCAATGGAAACACGGGATAATTTACCGCATCCTGATGTATTACGCGTTAAGATTCCAGAGCAATCAGAGGCAAGTAAAGCAAAGGAAGATCGTGGAGAGCAGAAAGCTATGTACGTTAATCGTCGAAAAGATAAAGATAACGAAATAAGCACGAAAAACGGCAAATACCGAAAACCGAAAATGTTTTATGTGTAGCAAAGCAAGCCACATAGCGACCGACTGCTGAAATAAGAACGGTGCCTTTTCGAAAAAATACGAGAATGCAACTAATGAGAAATACAAAGCGAAATACAAAGTATGTATGCAGTAAGGAAAAATTGCGGAAAATGGTGCCTAGACAGTACATGTTCGGCACACATGAGTTTATAAAAAAAACGAATTCCATGGAATGGCAAAAGTCGAAAAGAATTTGAATTTGGCGAACAGCAACACAACGAGGGTTTATAGCATGGGAGAAATGTCCATATCCGCAATTAAAGAAAATAACGGAAAAGAGAACATTGATCTTAAAGAAGTTTTATACGTCGAGGATTTACGTCAAAGTTTATTATCTATATCCAAAATCACTAATTATTAATAAAAATAAGCGGCTATTTTAAAAAATAATAGAGAAGTCTGGCTAAAAGCTATACGAAATGGCAACCTGTATTACTTAGGGAAGAGCATAATGTAAACAAAGCAGAGGTGAGTGACGTAAATGTCTGTAATATGTAACACTACCGTATGGGACACGTCAATGAGGACGACATAATGAGAATGGCTTCATGTGGATAAGCCTATGGTATGAAGTTTGAAAGCAGCGCACAGCTATAAAAATGCAAATAATGCATACGCGAAAAGCAAATTGCGAATAATCACAAAAGCACAAACCAAGCGCCAACCAGTGAACTACTTAAAATTGTACACAGCGACTTATGCGGCCCGATAAAAACTGAGTTAAAAAAACTGTTGAAAATTCGTGGTAACTTTTATTAATGACTACTTTAGATTTTGTAAAGTGTACTTTTTTAAACAAGACTCGGAAGTATTTGAAGCGTTCTATGGCGACGAAAAACTGCACTAACAGGAAAATAACAGCTCTACAATGGGATAATGGTACTGAATACTGCAACAACAAATTTAATGAATATTTGAGGAAGCACGGAAGTGTGCGAAGCTTGCCTACTACGCATCAGAATGGTTTAGAAGAGTGGCTGAATCGTCGAATCATAGAAATGGCAAGGTGTATGATGCGGCAATCTGGGGCACCACCGTCATATTGTGCGAGGCAGTCAACACGAGTTACTTTCGAAATCAATGTGTCACAAAGGGTTAAAAGGTTCAAGCGATGGTGAAAAGAGGACCATTGCTGTCGAAGACGAATACATGACTTAACAAGGTAAAAGCGCTTCGTTACTATTTAAGTACTCTGAGTTTATTGTAGTTAAAATTTCCTTCTATATTAGGGTTCTTTGTTGTAAATAATATCAAACAAAAACGCTAAATTGATTATTTGGTTTCGCAGAATTAACATTGTTTTTGTCATTTCTCTTTTGTCGAAAATACCAGCTGTTTTACATAGATCAAGTCAAGCAAATCTATTATTATAACCACTAAATTATTATTTGCAAAATCAAGTGATATCCAAGTACCATCAGAATTTACATGACAAGTTCGGAAGAAATATCTATTGTAAATATGGTTTAAAAAGGTCTTCAATAATTTCATTTTTTAGGGGTCTTCAATACTTTTCTTGCATCAACATAGCGGTAAATTCAACTTTTTTCTTTTTTGCGTCTTTGAATAGTGATGGCACAAAAAACATCGATAGTCGAAGATAAGCATCGATGTTTTGGAAACCGAAGCATCGATGTTTCTGCACCACTATTATTTAAAATAAATTCGAATATTAAAAAAAAAAAAACATACTATTGAAAATATTTTAAAAATAATTTTATAATCCATTTATATATGTTTCGGTAACATATATGTGCAACGTTTCAAAGTCTCTTTGTTTAAGAATAGAATTATAGCAATAACAAATTTCGAACCATAGTGCATTCCTAATGACTACAAATCTTAGTCCTTTAATTCAATATACAGGTATCCCTTGTAAAACGCGATAGTAACGTTCCAGAAGAATTGCGCGTTATGTAATTCCGCGTTATCTAAAACTTAGTGTCGTCGCTCGAGTGGAGTTGCCTTCAACGGCTACCCCCCTTGGATCCCGAAGGAAAGGAAAGACTCTTCCGGCAGTAGTAGCTCGTTTTATTCTATAATCGTTCTTTTTCAGGTTATTCAACATAAATTATTCTAATCCTATCTTACCGCAGTTTGCCCTCCAAACTCTCGTGCGACAATGCACGCTAAGTTTTTCGCGGCTTGCGATGGCCTCTGTGACCGCGTCGCATCATCCGCCGCATTGTCGGCTGTAGGCACCCATCTCTATTGAGAAACCTTTGACTCCAGAATCTCCGCCACTCGGTTGCCAAAAAACTGCTTATACCGGCGGTGGGTGCTGCCGATCCATCTTAGCACCGTCTTTGAGTCCGTCCATAACACCAGGTCCGTGATGGCCACACTGTGCTCCTCTTGACAGTGTTCATCAGCGTGGTTCCGAGAACTGCTGTCTGCAGCTCCAGCCGTCGTCATTGTTCTCATCGGGGCGCACTTCGTCTTTGCACATACGAAGCTCACAAGTACGTTGTGTGATCCTCCAATAGGCCACCACCGCGAATGCTGCCTGACTTGCATCCACGAAAACGTGCAATTCTATGGCCCGGACTGCTCCACGCCCGGACGGCGAGGACATCGGAACTGTTCCACGGCGTCCATCTCTTTGCGCCAAGTCGCAAATGTTTTGCTTAACTCCTCCGATAGGGTTTCGCCCCACTGGATCTTTTGTTTCCAAATCTCTCGCAGCAGCAGCTTCGCTGTAATCATGAGGCAGCACAGGAATCCCAGGGGATCAAACGTTGACATCACCAGGCTCAAATATTCCCTCTCCGTAGGGACTCGATCTCCACTCAGAACGCTGCTTGGCACTCGATGATACTCCACTTTGAATCTGAAGTCATCCGTTGCTATCTGCCAACGCATTCCGGGGATCTTTTGCTCAGCCTCACCCCATCCGACGCTCTTAACACGTCCAGGTCCTAAAGCCGTCTCCACGGTGGGCGAGCTGGATGAAAACTGGCATAACTCAAATCCAGCATCTGCATGTATCTCCCTTCTGTATCTGCTTTGGCTGCTCTCGTATCCGAATCTCGAATCTTCAGGGCATTCACGGTCTTCACGTGATGTGCAGCGCTCGGCTCGGCTCATAGACATCCGGATCTCTCTCGTCGTCGCCATCTCTCCAGAGAAATCGTTGGGAACATCTGTCGGTCGGATCATTGATGTCACCGCAGACTCTGACTGCTCCCTTTCTTAAATGAAAGAGCACAGCTGGCAAAGGCAGCGAGGTTCCTCCAACTTTGGCTGCAGCATCAAACACAAGCCGTCCCTTGCCGGGCTTGTTGGAGTTTTCGACACCAAAATGTGGCAAATACCACAATCGGTTGCTCCTCACCGCGACCTCATCCGGCTGCAGCCTCCTTGCGTATCCTTTGGACACGTAATCCTTTATAATCCGATCATATTCCTGCGTCAGCGGCTCATTGCGCTTCAATTTCTTATCTACGTTGACCAGCCTCTTGTACGCCATCTCGTAGCTCTGTGTCAGCGCCACGTGGGCGTCCTTCCAGAGTAATCCTATCGTGGTGTCTTCGAGGATCCTTTGTGCCCGCAGATCGTCGCTGGCTGCGACCTGTGGAGCGGGCTTCACTCCAAAGTTCTCCATGTCGAAGTAGTCCTCCGCCTCGTTCTAAGTGGCAATCCGAGATGTCCGTGATCTAGGCCGATGAGCAGCTTCGGAACCGCGAAACGGCATACACGATTCTCAATACGTGGCGAGTGGGCTTTCCAACTACGCTTATCTTCAAACTCACCACGTTGGTAGGCTCTCTGGTTGCCCTACCTCCAAACCATTGTGCATATATTTAGCTGACGATGCTCTCCTTGCACTCCAAGATCTCTTCGCAGCTCGTCATCGAACATCGTGACGGAGGATCCGTCATCTAGGAGCGCATACGTATCCACTTTCCGCCCAGCTCCGTACAGCGTAACTGGCAGTATACGGAACAGTAGCCGGCCACCTTCGGCGTCGACGCAGCTCAAATTCCTCTGCATGGGCGCTTCACGCGGAGCTCCTCTCTCCAGGCTGTTTCTGGGAACGGCTGGCTGCTGATTCCCCTCTTGGTCCCTGTGACCATCTAGTAGCGAAGGCATCCTGGCCGGGCTGCGTCTGGAAACTGCTGGCTGCTGGTTCCTTCCGTGGCGTCTGAAACCACCTCGCTGCTGCAGCCTTCGCTCCTCGTCCGCGCCATGTTGCAGACGGTGATGCATCTTTCGGCTTTCATTGATCTGGCACTCACCCTGCATATAGCAAGATCTAGCGATGTGCCCGCCTCGTAGGCATGTGAAGAAGAGTCGGTGGCTCACAATCCTCCACCTTCCCGGCGGCAGAGCTTTAGCGAATTCTCTGCAACTCGTGATTCCATATTGTCCTCCACAGATGGGACAACCTCCATGCCGATCATCCTGTTGATCGCATTCGTTATGGTCGATGCTCGCATGCAGAACTCGACGCATCGGCTCCTTTCCCTCGACGTCCAAAACCGTGCACACCACGTTTGCGTACTCCTGTAGCCACGCGCTGAAGTGGAAAACAATGGGAAAGGGCACAATCGTTGCAGCATGCCTGGCCCAGTCCACTCGCTTGCTCGTAGGAAGCTTGGCCACAAGCTCCTCCATGATGGTTAGGTTCTCCAGGTGCTGTTCCGCCTTCGCTGACTGCAAGGCCGCGAGGTTACTCACTCGGGTAGCGAAAGGAATGATCTTCGCCAAATTGTGCTCCGAAATTGGCTGCACCTCTCCCACGCTGTTCAGCTGGCTGCGTAAAAGCTGCTCCGGTCGGCCGAACCTAAACTGACATTCCCCATTGTGCCCTATAGTAGCGCATTAGAAGCAGGATCGTATTAGTGATCGCGATACCCGATGCTGCGGGCTTCTGAGGCGGATTGTATGAAGCCATTTTTGCTGCCGTCTTGACTTTGCTGGTGAACAAGTCAACGGCATCTTCCAAGTCATCCCAAGAGTTGATCTGAATGCAGCGATCTTTGAGTTGGCCTTTAAAGAATTTAAGGTTGCTTCGCTTGGTTATCAGACTCACATTGCAGCTTCGCAGTGTGCTATCATTGCAGCTTCGCAGTGTGATTATTTGCGGTAGATGGTCGGAGCTGAGCTCAACGATAGACAGTATATCTACGTGGATACCCAGGATTCCTCTTGTGAAGGCAAAATCGATGCAACCCCGAGAGCCTTGGCTGCAGGGCGGGTATCGTGTGCGGCCACCGGTGCTAAGACAGTTCACCTCAGTGCTCAGAGCAATATTCGCTAACGCACGACCCACCTGATTTTATTGGACTGCTGCTCACTCGAATTTAGCTTTGTAATATTTTTTTGCGACCGCACACGTCGACTTTTACCGCATCATACTTTAAAACCTTCCCTAACCTTTCCCTTTTGTTTTCGCATACCGAACAGACCAGCTGTTTTTGGCATTTCTTATTTTTCGAGCATACCAAGTAATTAACAGGGGTGAATAAAGTGAGGTAAAGTAATAAATGAAATAGACCCAACATTTTTATTTGAAAAAAATAAGAAAGAATTATTAGAAGTCACGATTCACGTTCGGAAAAAAACCTCTACTGTAAATTAATATAAAAAAAATTAAATAAAATCTTAAAAAAGTAAATTTTTCTGCGTTACACCATACATTTTCTGCAACAACATCGATGGAACTTTAACTTGTTTTTTTTTTTTTTTGTCTTTGAATGTGACCGATTATCAAAATTGTTCGCAACTAAACAAACAAATAATTGAACAAAAAACATAGATAGAGCATTTAAGATGTTGTAATATGAATCCCTGTAACGTTTAAAGTTACAAAGTTGTTGTCTTTCCTTTGTTGAATCCTATCATATGTTGAATTCCATTAAGTTTAGTAGGCTTGCAAAAAATACCATTGCGCCAACAGATTATGGGCCCAGACGCAACTAGAGGTTATACGTAAAGAACAATTATAAAAGCAAGTTTAAGTGAAAAATCCTTGAAAGATGGCTGGAACACATATCAGAATTAAGCCGCTAAACTCGAATAATTATGATACGTGGAAGTTGAAAATGCGTGTAGTTCTTGTGAAGAACGAATTGTGGAAAACGTCAACCCCACGAAGAGTTACCCAGAGGATGATACAAATAAACTCGCTTGGGAAAACCAAGAGGAAAGGTATTTTGTTGTTCGTGAGTCCATCAAAGTTGGCCATAATTAATAATTGTGAAAAAATTTAATTAAATTGATGGTATGATTGACGATAATTTATTAGCGATCTGGATTCGTACGAAATATTTCGGTGCTCAATGGAAACACGGGATAATTTACCGCATCCTGATGTATTACGCGTTAAGATTCCAGAGCAATCAGAGGCAAGTAAAGCAAAGGAAGATCGTGGAGAGCAGAAAGCTATGTACGTTAATCGTCGAAAAGATAAAGATAACGAAATAAGCACGAAAAACGGCAAATACCGAAAACCGAAAATGTTTTATGTGTAGCAAAGCAAGCCACATAGCGACCGACTGCTGAAATAAGAACGGTGCCTTTTCGAAAAAATACGAGAACGCAACTAATGAGAAATACAAAGCGAAATACAAAGTATGTATGCAGTAAGGAAAAATTGCGGAAAATGGTGCCTAGACAGTACATGTTCGGCACACATGAGTTTATAAAAAAAACGAATTCCATGGAATGGCAAAAGTCGAAAAGAATTTGAATTTGGCGAACAGCAACACAACGAGGGTTTATAGCATGGGAGAAATGTCCATATCCGCAATTAAAGAAAATAACGGAAAAGAGAACATTGATCTTAAAGAAGTTTTATACGTCGAGGATTTACGTCAAAGTTTATTATCTATATCCAAAATCACTAATTATTAATAAAAATAAGCGGCTATTTTAAAAAATAATAGAGAAGTCTGGCTAAAAGCTATACGAAATGGCAACCTGTATTACTTAGGGAAGAGCATAATGTAAACAAAGCAGAGGTGAGTGACGTAAATGTCTGTAATATGTAACACTACCGTATGGGACACGTCAATGAGGACGACATAATGAGAATGGCTTCATGTGGATAAGCCTATGGTATGAAGTTTGAAAGCAGCGCACAGCTATAAAAATGCAAATAATGCATACGCGAAAAGCAAATTGCGAATAATCACAAAAGCACAAACCAAGCGCCAACCAGTGAACTACTTAAAATTGTACACAGCGACTTATGCGGCCCGATAAAAACTGAGTTAAAAAAACTGTTGAAAATTCGTGGTAACTTTTATTAATGACTACTTTAGATTTTGTAAAGTGTACTTTTTTAAACAAGACTCGGAAGTATTTGAAGCGTTCTATGGCGACGAAAAACTGCACTAACAGGAAAATAACAGCTCTACAATGGGATGGTACTGAATACTGCAACAACAAATTTAATGAATATTTGAGGAAGCACGGAAGTGTGCGAAGCTTGCCTACTACGCATCACAATGGTTTAGAAGAGTGGCTGAATCGTCGAATCATAGAAATGGCAAGGTGTATGATGCGGCAATCTGGGGCACCACCGTCATATTGTGCGAGGCAGTCAACACGAGTTACTTTCGAAATCAATGTGTCACAAAGGGTTAAAAGGTTCAAGCGATGGTGAAAAGAGGACCATTGCTGTCGAAGACGAATACATGACTTAACAAGGGAAAAGCGCTTCGTTACTATTTAAGTACTCTGAGTTTATTGTAGTTAAAATTTCCTTCTATATTAGGGTTCTTTGTTGTAAATAATATCAAACAAAAACGCTAAATTGATTATTTGGTTTCGCAGAATTAACATTGTTTTTGTCATTTCTCTTTTGTCGAAAATACCAGCTGTTTTACATAGATCAAGTCAAACAAATCTATTATTATAACCACTAAATTATTATTTGCAAAATCAAGTGATATCCAAGTACCATCAGAATTTACATGACAAGTTCGGAAGAAATATCTATTGTAAATATGGTTTAAAAAGGTCTTCAATAATTTCATTTTTTAGGGGTCTTCAATACTTTTCTTGCATCAACATCGCGGTAAATTCAACTTTTTCTTTTTTTGCGTCTTTGAATAGTGATGGCACAAAAAACATCGATAGTCAAAGATAAGCATCGATGTTTTGGAAACCGAAGCATCGATGTTTCTGCACCACTATTATTTAAAATAAATTCGAATATTAAAAAAAAAAAACATACTATTGAAAATATTTTAAAAATAATTTTATAATCCATTTATATATGTTTCGGTAACATATATGTGCAACGTTTCAAAGTCTCTTTGTTTAAGAATAGAATTATAGCAATAACAAATTTCGAACCATAGTGCATTCCTAATGACTACAAATCTTAGTCCTTTAATTCAATATACAGGTATCCCTTGTAAAACGCGATAGTAACGTTCCAGAAGAATTGCGCGTTATGTAATTCCGCGTTATCTAAAACTTAGTGTCGTCGCTCGAGTGGAGTTGCCTTCAACGGCTACCCCCCTTGCATCCCGAAGGAAAGGAAAGACTCTTCCGGCAGTAGTAGCTCGTTTTATTCTATAATCGTTCTTTTTCAGGTTATTCAACATAAATTATTCTAATCCTATCTTACCGCAGTTTGCCCTCCAAACTCTCGTGCGACAATGCACGCTAAGTTTTTCGCGGCTTGCGATGGCCTCTGTGACCGCGTCGCATCATCCGCCGCATTGTCGGCTGTAGGCACCCATCTCTATTGAGAAACCTTTGACTCCAGAATCTCCGCCACTCGGTTGCCAAAAAACTGCTTATACCGGCGGTGGGTGCTGCCGATCCATCTTAGCACCGTCTTTGAGTCCGTCCATAACACCAGGTCCGTGATGGCCACACTGTGCTCCTCCTTGACAGTGTTCATCAGCGTGGTTCCGAGAACTGCTGTCTGCAGCTCCAGCCGTCGTCATTGTTCTCATCGGGGCGCACTTCGTCTTTGCACATACGAAGCTCACAAGTACGTTGTGTGATCCTCCAATAGGCCACCACCGCGAATGCTGCCTGACTTGCATCCACGAAAACGTGCAATTCTATGGCCCGGACTGCTCCACGCCCAAAATAACGGCGAGGACATCGGAACTGTTCCACGGCGTCCATCTCTTTGCGCCAAGTCGCAAATGTTTTGCTTAACTCCTCCGATAGGGTTTCGCCCCACTGGATCTTTTGTTTCCAAATCTCTCGCAGCAGCAGCTTCGCTGTAATCATGAGGCAGCACAGGAATCCCAGGGGATCAAACGTTGACATCACCAGGCTCAAATATTCCCTCTCCGTAGGGACTCGATCTCCACTCAGAACGCTGCTTGGCACTCGATGATACTCCACGTTGAATCTGAAGTCATCCGTTGCTATCTGCCAACGCATTCCGGGGATCTTTTGCTCAGCCTCACCCCATCCGACGCTCTTAACACGTCCAGGTCCTAAAGCCGTCTCCACGGTGGGCGAGCTGGATGAAAACTGGCATAACTCAAATCCAGCATCTGCATGTATCTCCCTTCTGTATCTGCTTTGGCTGCTCTCGTATCCGAATCTCGAATCTTCAGGGCATTCACGGTCTTCACGTGATGTGCAGCGCTCGGCTCGGCTCATAGACATCCGGATCTCTCTCGTCGTCGCCATCTCTCCAGAGAAATCGTTGGGAACATCTGTCGGTCGGATCATTGATGTCACCGCAGACTCTGACTGCTCCCTTTCTTAAATGAAAGAGCACAGCTGGCAAAGGCAGCGAGGTTCCTCCAACTTTGGCTGCAGCATCAAACACAAGCCGTCCCTTGCCGGGCTTGTTGGAGTTTTCGACACCAAAATGTGGCAAATACCACAATCGGTTGCTCCTCACCGCGACCTCATCCGGCTGCAGCCTCCTTGCGTATCCTTTGGACACGTAATCCTTTATAATCCGATCATATTCCTGCGTCAGCGGCTCATTGCGCTTCAATTTCTTATCTACGTTGACCAGCCTCTTGTACGCCATCTCGTAGCTCTGTGTCAGCGCCACGTGGGCGTCCTTCCAGAGTAATCCTATCGTGGTGTCTTCGAGGATCCTTTGTGCCCGCAGATCGTCGCTGGCTGCGACCTGTGGAGCGGGCTTCACTCCAAAGTTCTCCATGTCGAAGTAGTCCTCCGCCTCGTTCTAAGTGGCAATCCGAGATGTCCGTGATCTAGGCCGATGAGCAGCTTCGGAACCGCGAAACGGCATACACGTTTCTCAATACGTGGCGAGTGGGCTTTCCAACTACGCTTATCTTCAAACTCACCACGTTGGTAGGCTCTCTGGTTGCCCTACCTCCAAACCATTGTGCATATATTTATTTTTCCCATTCCCTACTGTAAATGCAGTTTTGGGTATGTCATCAGGGTTCATTTCTATCTGGTGAAATCCACTTGCAAGATCGAGTGTAGAAAAGTATCTGGCTTTGCCCAATCTGTCTAAGATGTCTGCAATGTTAGGTATGGGGTACCTATCAGATATAGTTTCTTCATTGAGTTTCCTATAGTCGATGACGAGACGCCATTTTTGTTATCCCGTAGGAGTATTTTTTTTGGGAACGACCCAAACAGGGGCGCTCCACGGGGAATAGCTAGATTTGATGATATCTTGCTCTAGCATTGATTCTATTTGCTTTTTAACTTCCTCTTTGTGGATGTAGGGGTACCTATAGGATTTTGTATGAAGGGGGTATCGTCTATAGTTTTTATGGCGTGTGTCACCTTGTTTGTGAAGGTAAGTGGGTTTTCTTCGTTGTAGAAGATATCTAAATACTTCTTGCAAAGTGAAAGTAGCCCCTCCTTCTCTTCAGGGGATAGGGTCTCGGTATTAAGGGCTTGTAAGGATGTTGCGGTGTCTTGGGGTTGTGGGGAAACTGAGGTGATGTTGAAAAGTTCGACGCTATCGACTGTGGAGTATGGCATACTTTCTATCGGGCTTTCGAGGTACAACAACTGATCTACATCGCTATAGTTTGTGATAACGAAATTGGCAGTGTTGTTTTGGGAGTTATAAATACCGTATGATATTATTAAATCATCATTGATTGAAATTGGGTTAATGTAGAAATCGCCTTGTTTGGTTTCCACTGGTAGTGGCAAAACAGCTTTCGTGTGCCCAGAGATGTTAAATACGTTCGAAGTTAAGTTGCTATGGGTCAATAAGGGAATAGTGGTAGTTGAGGTTTGGCAAATCTATTTCTATTTTTAAGTAGGATAATAAGTCCATTCCTATCAGGCCGTCAAAGTAGGAGTGGAATTTGAAAGGAAGGAGGATCATTTCGCCCGTGCTTTGAAATTCGGGTGGGAATGGTATAGATACATGTTGGTAGATTGTAAAATTATTTAGGGCCGTTTTGAGTGTTATAGGCGTTTGTAATGTCACACAGTTTTGAGAATCAACTTATTTTGGGTCGATAAAAGAGTGTGTGGAGCCTGTGTCGATCAGGAATTTCAGAGGGTTTGTATGGGGTAGTTTGATTTTAATGAAAGGGAGAGAAGAACTATGCGTGGCCGGACTTATGTACCCGGTTGGCTTCCCGAGGCAGGTTGCCGAAAATTCGGGTTGGGTTGAGGTTCCTCCTCTATATTGTTCAGACTATGCGGCGATGATCGGAAGGGGTTTGATGTACTGGCTTGGTTATCGTTATTGCCGGATTGGGGCGTACGGTTGTACGAGTTAGATGGTCTGTTCTGGTTGGAATTAGAGTACGGTCCTCTACGGTCGTTTCGGTCGTTTCGTCCGTTGCGGTTGTTATTGCCGTTATTATTTCGTTGATTCCTACCATCTGAGTCATTGGATCTCTGCTCTGGTCTATTGGACCGATTGTGTTGTGCCCTATATAAGGTCTGCTCTATTTGGCATTGCTCGTATGCCTGTTCGAGAGTAGAAAGGGACTTTAGCCTGACGAATGTCTTGAGGTGTTATTTGTATTAATACTTATTTATGTACAGAATTACGTTACGGAAGGGAACAAAGCATAAATATATGTCGATTTCTCTGATGCATATTTTGTTATTTAGAATGTGCCTTCATGGGTGTAGCGAGACTTCGCAGCAGAACGAAAGGCGAGACAGCTTGACGATACTCAAGCGTTCACCCTCTACTTCGACTCCCCTGACATGGGTCTGCAGCCACACATGCAGCGTTGTTGTTGCTATGATACGTTGGATGAGACTCGTTTGGTCCGAAATATGATATGTGTTTATGAAGCTTTAGTACTTCATTTGTTTATATCATAGTGGCATGGCGATCAACGTTTGATTCCACACCACCATGGCTACATTGTATAGCGCTGTATGTAAGCGAATGTGAAAAAATATTTTGTATGCATGTGTACCCGCCGTCAGTGTGATGATCGGCGTTTGACTTCACACCGACGCGGCTGCATTGTGTAGCGCTGTATGTAGGCGAATGCGAAAAATATTTTATAAGCATGTGTACTCGTTGTCCGTGTGATTATCGGCGTTTGATTTCACACCGACGCGGCTACATTGTATAGCGCTGTATTTAAGCGAATGTGAAAAAATATTTTGTATGCATGTGTACCCGTCGTCAGTGTGATGATCGGCGTTTGATTTCACACCGACGCGGCTGCATTGTGTAGCGCTGTATGTAAGCGAATGCGAAAAATATTTTATATGCATGTGCACTCGTCGTCAGTGTGATGATCGGCGTTTCATTTCACACCGACGTGGCGACACAGTACATATGCACAAGCACATGGGTATTTTTTTTTTGATGCCGTTGCCAGGGAGTATGCGTACCGGTGACATGATTATCATCGTTTGATTCCATGTCACCATGGCAGCATTCACACTTGCATTTATCAGGTGAAAACTAAGATGTGTCTAATGGGGTAAGAGCAAACCGACGACAAGGTGATTCCATGTCATCGTGGCGGGTTGGGATTTAGATTTGTGTGTGTGTTTCATTTGGCGTATCACAACTAACTTTAATTATTCGGATTTCTTTATAGTCACTTATAGTCACTAGTCACTGGTCGACATTTAAGTATACTTTGTTTCGTTTCTCACATTTTCTTACTTACAAGTAAGTGATTATGATTAGGTAGTTCATCCTACCGGCTGCGCCAGATATCAATCGTGTCCAGAGGGGGAAGCTGATGGAGTTATCAAAGGTGTCCTGGGTGAGGCTGATGGAGTTATCGATGGTGTCCTGGGTGAGGCTGATGGAGTTTATCAAAGGTGGAGTTATCCAAAACTGATGAATAAAAATGCGACTGAGCTCTTCTGAGTGTAAAACCAGAGTGGTGTTTATTGTGTCGGAGAAGTCTCCTCTAGCTCTCGGTTACTCAAGTTTTTCTTATACATAAGTGCCTTCGTTTTAGGTGTACATGGGTTCTTAATGTATCATGGATTTTTGTGCCGCCTCAGCATTCGGCTGGCCGGGTTCCTTGTGGACAATGTTGCTGTGCAATTTCTTACGCGAAGTAAGCATTTGGCCGGATGCGGTGTTCCAGTTGTTCGCTTTCCTGGTTCAGTGTCCGACAATGTTAGAGGCGTGAAGGTTTAGGGGGTGGGGTGGTAACTCGCGCGTCGCATCATTATCAGGGCCGGTCTCACATTGAACCATGCAGCTTTGTGATCCGCTAGTGCACGTTGAAACTCGCCCTGTGACCTTTCCACGCTGCTTTGACCACGGGGCTATGAGACCTCATCTACCTTGTGCGCAGGCGTCCCTAGTAGCGCATTAGAAGCAGGATCGTATTAGTGATCGCGATACCCGATGCTGCGGGCTTCTGAGGCGGATTGTATGAAGCCATTTTTGCTGCCGTCTTGACTTTGCTGGTGAACAAGTCAACGGCATCTTCCAAGTCATCCCAAGAGTTGATCTGAATGCAGCGATCTTTGAGTTGGCCTTTAAAGAATTTAAGGTTGCTTCGCTTGGTTATCAGACTCACATTGCAGCTTCGCAGTGTGCTATCATTGCAGCTTCGCAGTGTGATTATTTGCGGTAGATGGTCGGAGCTGAGCTCAACGATAGACAGTATATCTACGTGGATACCCAGGATTCCTCTTGTGAAGGCAAAATCGATGCAACCCCGAGAGCCTTGGCTGCAGGGCGGGTATCGTGTGCGGCCACCGGTGCTAAGACAGTTCACCTCAGTGCTCAGAGCAATATTCGCTAACGCACGACCCACCTGATTTTATTGGACTGCTGCTCACTCGAATTTAGCTTTGTAATATTTTTTTGCGACCGCACACGTCGACTTTTACCGCATCATACTTTAAAACCTTCCCTAACCTTTCCCTTTTGTTTTCGCATACCGAACAGACCAGCTGTTTTTGGCATTTCTTATTTTTCGAGCATACCAAGTAATTAACAGGGGTGAATAAAGTGAGGTAAAGTAATAAATGAAATAGACCCAACATTTTTATTTGAAAAAAATAAGAAAGAATTATTAGAAGTCACGATTCACGTTCGGAAAAAAACCTCTACTGCAAATTAATATAAAAAAATTAAATAAAATCTTAAAAAAGTAAATTTTTCTGCGTTACACCATACATTTTCTGCAACAACATCGATGGAACTTTAACTTGTTTTTTTTTTTTTTTGTCTTTGAATGTGACCGATTATCAAAATTGTTCGCAACTAAACAAACAAATAATTGAACAAAAAACATAGATAGAGCATTTAAGATGTTGTAATATGAATCCCTGTAACGTTTAAAGTTACAAAGTTGTTGTCTTTCCTTTGTTGAATCCTATCATATGTTGAATTCCATTAAGTTTAGTAGGCTTGCAAAAAATACCATTGCGCCAACAGATTATGGGCCCAGACGCAACTAGAGGTTATACGTAAAGAACAATTATAAAAGCAAGTTTAAGTGAAAAATCCTTGAAAGATGGCTGGAACACATATCAGAATTAAGCCGCTAAACTCGAATAATTATGATACGTGGAAGTTGAAAATGCGTGTAGTTCTTGTGAAGAACGAATTGTGGAAAACGTCAACCCCACGAAGAGTTACCCAGAGGATGATACAAATAAACTCGCTTGGGAAAACCAAGAGGAAAGGTATTTTGTTGTTCGTGAGTCCATCAAAGTTGGCCATAATTAATAATTGTGAAAAAATTTAATTAAATTGATGGTATGATTGACGATAATTTATTAGCGATCTGGATTCGTACGAAATATTTCGGTGCTCAATGGAAACACGGGATAATTTACCGCATCCTGATGTATTACGCGTTAAGATTCCAGAGCAATCAGAGGCAAGTAAAGCAAAGGAAGATCGTGGAGAGCAGAAAGCTATGTACGTTAATCGTCGAAAAGATAAAGATAACGAAATAAGCACGAAAAACGGCAAATACCGAAAACCGAAAATGTTTTATGTGTAGCAAAGCAAGCCACATAGCGACCGACTGCTGAAATAAGAACGGTGCCTTTTCGAAAAAATACGAGAACGCAACTAATGAGAAATACAAAGCGAAATACAAAGTATGTATGCAGTAAGGAAAAATTGCGGAAAATGGTGCCTAGACAGTACATGTTCGGCACACATGAGTTTATAAAAAAACGAATTCCATGGAATGGCAAAAGTCGAAAAGAATTTGAATTTGGCGAACAGCAACACAACGAGGGTTTATAGCATGGGAGAAATGTCCATATCCGCAATTAAAGAAAATAACGGAAAAGAGAACATTGATCTTAAAGAAGTTTTATACGTCGAGGATTTACGTCAAAGTTTATTATCTATATCCAAAATCACTAATTATTAATAAAAATAAGCGGCTATTTTAAAAAATAATAGAGAATTCTGGCTAAAAGCTATACGAAATGGCAACCTGTATTACTTAGGGAAGAGCATAATGTAAACAAAGCAGAGGTGAGTGACGTAAATGTCTGTAATATGTAACACTACCGTATGGGACACGTCAATGAGGACGACATAATGAGAATGGCTTCATGTGGATAAGCCTATGGTATGAAGTTTGAAAGCAGCGCACAGCTATAAAAATGCAAATAATGCATACGCGAAAAGCAAATTGCGAATAATCACAAAAGCACAAACCAAGCGCCAACCAGTGAACTACTTAAAATTGTACACAGCGACTTATGCGGCCCGATAAAAACTGAGTTAAAAAAACTGTTGAAAATTCGTGGTAACTTTTATTAATGACTACTTTAGATTTTGTAAAGTGTACTTTTTTAAACAAGACTCGGAAGTATTTGAAGCGTTCTATGGCGACGAAAAACTGCACTAACAGGAAAATAACAGCTCTACAATGGGATAATGGTACTGAATACTGCAACAACAAATTTAATGAATATTTGAGGAAGCACGGAAGTGTGCGAAGCTTGCCTACTACGCATCAGAATGGTTTAGAAGAGTGGCTGAATCGTCGAATCATAGAAATGGCAAGGTGTATGATGCGGCAATCTGGGGCACCACCGTCATATTGTGCGAGGCAGTCAACACGAGTTACTTTCGAAATCAATGTGTCACAAAGGGTTAAAAGGTTCAAGCGATGGTGAAAAGAGGACCATTGCTGTCGAAGACGAATACATGACTTAACAAGGGAAAAGCGCTTCGTTACTATTTAAGTACTCTGAGTTTATTGTAGTTAAAATTTCCTTCTATATTAGGGTTCTTTGTTGTAAATAATATCAAACAAAAACGCTAAATTGATTATTTGGTTTCGCAGAATTAACATTGTTTTTGTCATTTCTCTTTTGTCGAAAATACCAGCTGTTTTACATAGATCAAGTCAAACAAATCTATTATTATAACCACTAAATTATTATTTGCAAAATCAAGTGATATCCAAGTACCATCAGAATTTACATGACAAGTTCGGAAGAAATATCTATTGTAAATATGGTTTAAAAAGGTCTTCAATAATTTCATTTTTTAGGGGTCTTCAATACTTTTCTTGCATCAACATCGCGGTAAATTCAACTTTTTTCTTTTTTGCGTCTTTGAATAGTGATGGCACAAAAAACATCGATAGTCAAAGATAAGCATCGATGTTTTGGAAACCGAAGCATCGATGTTTCTGCACCACTATTATTTAAAATAAATTCGAATATTAAAAAAAAAAACATACTATTGAAAATATTTTAAAAATAATTTTATAATCCATTTATATATGTTTCGGTAACATATATGTGCAACGTTTCAAAGTCTCTTTGTTTAAGAATAGAATTATAGCAATAACAAATTTCGAACCATAGTGCATTCCTAATGACTACAAATCTTAGTCCTTTAATTCAATATACAGGTATCCCTTGTAAAACGCGATAGTAACGTTCCAGAAGAATTGCGCGTTATGTAATTCCGCGTTATCTAAAACTTAGTGTCGTCGCTCGAGTGGAGTTGCCTTCAACGGCTACCCCCCTTGGATCCCGAAGGAAAGGAAAGACTCTTCCGGCAGTAGTAGCTCGTTTTATTCTATAATCGTTCTTTTTCAGGTTATTCAACATAAATTATTCTAATCCTATCTTACCGCAGTTTGCCCTCCAAACTCTCGTGCGACAATGCACGCTAAGTTTTTCGCGGCTTGCGATGGCCTCTGTGACCGCGTCGCATCATCCGCCGCATTGTCGGCTGTAGGCACCCATCTCTATTGAGAAACCTTTGACTCCAGAATCTCCGCCACTCGGTTGCCAAAAAACTGCTTATACCGGCGGTGGGTGCTGCCGATCCATCTTAGCACCGTCTTTGAGTCCGTCCATAACACCAGGTCCGTGATGGCCACACTGTGCTCCTCCTTGACAGTGTTCATCAGCGTGGTTCCGAGAACTGCTGTCTGCAGCTCCAGCCGTCGTCATTGTTCTCATCGGGGCGCACTTCGTCTTTGCACATACGAAGCTCACAAGTACGTTGTGTGATCCTCCAATAGGCCACCACCGCGAATGCTGCCTGACTTGCATCCACGAAAACGTGCAATTCTATGGCCCGGACTGCTCCACGCCCAAAATAACGGCGAGGACATCGGAACTGTTCCACGGCGTCCATCTCTTTGCGCCAAGTCGCAAATGTTTTGCTTAACTCCTCCGATAGGGTTTCGCCCCACTGGATCTTTTGTTTCCAAATCTCTCGCAGCAGCAGCTTCGCTGTAATCATGAGGCAGCACAGGAATCCCAGGGGATCAAACGTTGACATCACCAGGCTCAAATATTCCCTCTCCGTAGGGACTCGATCTCCACTCAGAACGCTGCTTGGCACTCGATGATACTCCACGTTGAATCTGAAGTCATCCGTTGCTATCTGCCAACGCATTCCGGGGATCTTTTGCTCAGCCTCACCCCATCCGACGCTCTTAACACGTCCAGGTCCTAAAGCCGTCTCCACGGTGGGCGAGCTGGATGAAAACTGGCATAACTCAAATCCAGCATCTGCATGTATCTCCCTTCTGTATCTGCTTTGGCTGCTCTCGTATCCGAATCTCGAATCTTCAGGGCATTCACGGTCTTCACGTGATGTGCAGCGCTCGGCTCGGCTCATAGACATCCGGATCTCTCTCGTCGTCGCCATCTCTCCAGAGAAATCGTTGGGAACATCTGTCGGTCGGATCATTGATGTCACCGCAGACTCTGACTGCTCCCTTTCTTAAATGAAAGAGCACAGCTGGCAAAGGCAGCGAGGTTCCTCCAACTTTGGCTGCAGCATCAAACACAAGCCGTCCCTTGCCGGGCTTGTTGGAGTTTTCGACACCAAAATGTGGCAAATACCACAATCGGTTGCTCCTCACCGCGACCTCATCCGGCTGCAGCCTCCTTGCGTATCCTTTGGACACGTAATCCTTTATAATCCGATCATATTCCTGCGTCAGCGGCTCATTGCGCTTCAATTTCTTATCTACGTTGACCAGCCTCTTGTACGCCATCTCGTAGCTCTGTGTCAGCGCCACGTGGGCGTCCTTCCAGAGTAATCCTATCGTGGTGTCTTCGAGGATCCTTTGTGCCCGCAGATCGTCGCTGGCTGCGACCTGTGGAGCGGGCTTCACTCCAAAGTTCTCCATGTCGAAGTAGTCCTCCGCCTCGTTCTAAGTGGCAATCCGAGATGTCCGTGATCTAGGCCGATGAGCAGCTTCGGAACCGCGAAACGGCATACACGTTTCTCAATACGTGGCGAGTGGGCTTTCCAACTACGCTTATCTTCAAACTCACCACGTTGGTAGGCTCTCTGGTTGCCCTACCTCCAAACCATTGTGCATATATTTAGCTGACGATGCTCTCCTTGCACTCCAAGATCTCTTCGCAGCTCGTCATCGAACATCGTGACGGAGGATCCGTCATCTAGGAGCGCATACGTATCCACTTTCCGCACAGCTCCGTACAGCGTAACTGGCAGTATACGGAACAGTAGCCGGCCACCTTCGGCGTCGACGCAGCTCAAATTCCTCTGCATGGGCGCTTCACGCGGAGCTCCTCTCTCCAGGCTGTTTCTGGGAACGGCTGGCTGCTGATTCCCCTCTTGGTCCCTGTGACCATCTAGTAGCGAAGGCATCCTGGCCGGGCTGCGTCTGGAAACTGCTGGCTGCTGGTTCCTTCCGTGGCGTCTGAAACCACCTCGCTGCTGCAGCCTTCGCTCCTCGTCCGCGCCATGTTGCAGACGGTGATGCATCTTTCGGCTTTCATTGATCTGGCACTCACCCTGCATATAGCAAGATCTAGCGATGTGCCCGCCTCGTAGGCATGTGAAGAAGAGTCGGTGGCTCACAATCCTCCACCTTCCCGGCGGCAGAGCTTTAGCGAATTCTCTGCAACTCGTGATTCCATATTGTCCTCCACAGATGGGACAACCTCCATGCCGATCATCCTGTTGATCGCATTCGTTATGGTCGATGCTCGCATGCAGAACTCGACGCATCGGCTCCTTTCCCTCGACGTCCAAAACCGTGCACACCACGTTTGCGTACTCCTGTAGCCACGCGCTGAAGTGGAAAACAATGGGAAAGGGCACAATCGTTGCAGCATGCCTGGCCCAGTCCACTCGCTTGCTCGTAGGAAGCTTGGCCACAAGCTCCTCCATGATGGTTAGGTTCTCCAGGTGCTGTTCCGCCTTCGCTGACTGCAAGGCCGCGAGGTTACTCACTCGGGTAGCGAAAGGAATGATCTTCGCCAAATTGTGCTCCGAAATTGGCTGCACCTCTCCCACGCTGTTCAGCTGGCTGCGTAAAAGCTGCTCCGGTCGGCCGAACCTAAACTGACATTCCCTGGGTGAAATAGTAGCGCCTTCACTGTCTCACGGGCTTCATCCTTTAGCGCCTTCAGTAATCTCTGGTTGTTCTCCAGATCCGTACAATTGTACGCTCGGGTCATCTCCACGAACGCACATCTGAATATCGGCCACTCCTCGGCGTGCCCTCCAAATACAGGCAAGTCCGGAAGCTTCCTTGGCCCATATGCTCCCTGGGTTCCATTCGGCGTCATCGCGGCGTTGGATCCAACAAGTGGCGATGCTGTTGCCACAATGTGGACGCTCACGCCCGATAGCATAAATTGGTTGCTAGTTGTTAGCAATGGCGGTTAACTCCAAGATGGCAAGACGGCAGCGTGCAGGCCGCACCGCTCGCACCGTCACCGTTATAGGGAACTGACCCGTTATGTAAGGCCTCTCCGTTAGATGTGGGTAATGGCGGGCCGCTCCAAGATGGCGGCCGACTCGACGCTCCACTGTTGGCGCCAACTGCGCTTGGGCCAACTGCGATTGGCGCGCAATTGGCGGTGCTCACATTTCGCAGGGCTTCAACTTTTTCCAGCTCCTTTTCCAACGCTGCGATTCTCTCCATGAGATCCAACGTGAGAAGATCATCTTCACCTCCGGCGCTGAGCTTGCAGCTGTGACGGCAGTACTTCTAGGTGGGGAAGCTACTGTAGTCACCGTAATGGGCGGGCAAGAAATCGTCGCCGCCATGATATTCACCCGCGGCCGAGTTCCTGCTCCACTTGCGCCGTCATTCCTGCGCAAGTTGCCCTTGCAGTCTCCCTCGGACTGCGAATAAAAGATGTCGTCGCTCGAGTGGAGTTGCCTTCAACGGCTACCCGCCTTGGATCCCGAAGGAAAGGAAAGACTCTTCCGGCAGTAGTAGCTCGTTATACCCTTGAAAAAGGGTATTATAATTTTGTCCAGAAATGTGTAACGCATTAAAGGAAGCATCTCCGACCCCACAAAGTATATATATTCTTGATCAGCATCAACAGCCGAGTCGATACAGCCATGTCCGTCTGTCCGTCTGTCCGTCTGTTTCTATGCAAAAAATAGACAGTAGTTTTAAAGCTAGCGTTTTGAAATTTTTACCAGATCATTATTTTTGTTGCACGCAGATCAAGTTTAAGAATCGGTCGGATCGGACCACTATATCATATAGCTGCTATACAAACGACCGATATGAAAACAAGTATTTGTATGGAAAACTTTTTTGTTTTCCAACCTATTGCAACCGAATTCAACATTTATTCATTTGACATAGCCACACATGATTTGTGAAAGTTTGGTCCGGATCGGATCACTATATCATATAGCTGCCATACAAACGACCGATATGAAAACAAGTATTTGTATGGAAAACTTTTTTGTTTTCCAACCTATTGCAACCGAATTCAACATTTATTCATTTGACATAGCCACACATGATTTGTGAAAGTTTGGTCCGGATCGGATCACTATATCATATAGCTGCCATACAAACGACCGATATGAAAACAAGTATTTGTATGGAAAACTTTTTTGTTTTCCAACCTATTGCAACCGAATTCAACATTTATTCATGTGATATAGCCATACACGATTTGTGAAAGTGTGGTCCGGATCGGACCACTATATCATATAGCTGCCATACAAACGACCGATATGAAAACAAGTCTTTGTATGGAAAACTTTTTTGTTTTCAAGGGTATACCATCTTCGGCAAGCCGAAGATAACTTTTCTCACTTGTTTTATTCTATAATCGTTCTTTTTCAGGTTATTCAACATAAATTATTCTAATCCTATCTTACCGCAGTTTGCCCTCCAAACTCTCGTGCGACAATGCACGCTAAGTTTTTCGCGGCTTGCGATGGCGGCAAACAGTGTGCCCGCACACATTTATCTACTAAATCCTATCACTATCACGAAAATACTGACTACGCCTATCGATTACACCGATCGATCCGCGACACTTAGTTTTCATATAAATTTGGGGATTATGTTCCAATAGGTTTTTTTTTAATAAAATACATACTAAATAAAGATGCACATATGTATATTTCAACTTAATACAAAAACTCACACTTTCCTATACAATTAAAAACACAAGATATGAATAATAATACATTTACATATGTAAATTTTTCAAAATTCAAAAAACAAAATTTAAATACCTATTTAATAGTCAAAATCCTTTTATTATTATTTAGTAAAATCGGCAGCGAATATTGTCCTACTCGAATAGAGGTAGAGAAAAATAAATGCCCGCAAACATTTATCGATAAAATATCTTAAAGGAACAATATTTAAAAATTTTTTTTAACTGAAATAATTTAATTGATATGCCTTGCTGAGCCCTCGCTCTGAGAGGAAGAGAAAGTCGGCACATATCAAAATTTTATAAATGGGAGTTTTAAGTAGTCCTCAGTACTCATCTAAAAAAAAGCAATAACAAAATCGGAAATTGTACAGGTATTCCTCGTATAACGCGATAGTTACGTTCCAGAAGAATTGCGCGTTATATAAATCTGCGTTATCTAAACCTTAGTTTTCATATAACTTTGGGGGTTACGTTCGAATAGGTTTTTTTTTAAATAAAATACATACTAAATAATAGATGCACATATTTTTTAACTCAATACAAAAATTCAGACTTTCTTATACAATTAAAAACATAAGATATGAATAATAATACATATACAATTCCAAAAACAAAATTTAAATAAATATGTGCACATTTAAAAAATTTAAAAACAAACCAAAGCAAATTAAAGGTTTATTAAAAATTGTATTGTTATTCGTCAAACTTCACATGAGTCTGTTTCACTGTCTTCAAATACTTTTGCGCGTGCGCGTTTTCATCAGAAGATATTTGTTCAACATTGTTTTCACTATTGGATAAGAAACTAGTTGTGGAACCATGTGGTTCTTCTACTGGTTTTATAATTGCAAAATCTGTTATCAGTTTTTGGTGGGTGGTTTTTTTAAGCTCCGTTTCAATTTCTTAATAAGCTGCTAGATTAATATCTATTTCCCTTATTATTTTGCTGGATCTCTTTATAATATATTGTATTTTTCCCGTTCGCATTATATAAGCCTAAATTTCGCGTTGTACTAAAACCTAATTTTTTTCCAAATCGCGTTATATCGAAAACGCTTTGTATAAGACCTCGTTATACAAGGAACTAAACTGTAACGAATAAACTCTTATTGGGTTTTTATTCTTTATATTCTTTTTTATTTAGAGTTGGTAGCAGCGAAGGTGCCGCTTCCAAGGTTTAGTTATCTCTGATTTTACATTATTCCTTAAATTCTAAGTAAGCCTAAGTCTGATCGCTGCGCTGCCCACAGTTGGCCAGCAGCGAGAGACGTTTATGTATATTCTATATGTATATATGTGTTATGTGTGTAATTATGCTCTCTTAAGCTGAAGCGCGAGGGTGCATACACTTGAGTTCGGTCAGAATGCTGACACTTGCACTTTCTGTGACGTGCCGATCGAATCATATTTCGGCCAATTGGGTAAAAGACCGGAGCCCTGTTTATGTAAGCACTGCAACAAAGTGTTACGTTGTATTTAGTAAATACTCTTGGTACAGTAGATATTCAATATGTATGCATACTACATCTCCCTCCTTTGAAAAATAACGTAATATAATGAAGTTGTTTTATAAGATTTTACTTAAAAGATCCAATTTTTTTTTTTATTTTTTTTTTTTAATAAGGATGAAAAAATATTTTTGTTTATCGTTTTTTTTTTTTTTTTTTTGATTATATTAAATTACAAATAATATTCAAATGTATAAAAGTATTTTGTTTTAGTATGGCCATACTAACTACAATTATGAAATAAACATTTTTAACCTATCCTTATGTACCGTTTGTTTTTTGTTTTTATTAGTCGATATTATAATGTTATTTTTATCTCCTATTTCCGTTACTTTATACGGACCGGTATATTTATATTCTAACTTATGACCTGTTTCATTTCTTAATAAGACTTTATCACCTACTGCTATATTTATATCGTTTGTTTTCTGATCATATAATATTTTTTTATTTTTTTTATTTTCTTCTATCATTATTCTAGCTCTTTTATATGCTACTTCTAATCTATATTTACTTTCCTTCATAGCATAGTCATCTATATTATATAAAGTCTCTATATGATCTATACTATTAAATTGTTTTGGTAAATTATTTGTTTTACCAAATACTAACTCATATGGACAGTAATTATGTGCCATTGAGGGGGTCGTGTTGAAGCAAAAAACGAAGTATTGAAGCCATACGTCCCAATCAGTTTTATCAACCGATATATATGAGCGTATGTATTCATTGAAGGTTCTATGACTACGTTCTATTGTTCCGACTGTCTGGTGGTGGTGTGCCGTAGATGTTATATTTTCGATTTTTAGAAATTTGCACAGATCATTTATAATTGAATTCGTATATTCTGTTCCCATGTCCGTAATGAACGTCTTCATTGGACCGTACTTCAGAATAAAATATTCAAAAATTGCTTTACCGATAGTGTTCGCGTTTTTGTTTGGAACTGGTATTGCAACTAAATATTTAGTTAGGTCACATATTAGAGTGACTGCATACTCATTGCCTTTCTCTGATTTTGGTAGTGGGCCAATAGTGTCTACTATCACCCTGTCGAAAGCATTTATTGGCGTATTGGTTATTATCAATGGGGTCTTATTGTGCTATGGGGTCTATTTGTTATTTTAGCTTTTTGGCATTTTTGACATTTTCGTATGTAATCAGTAATATCTCGAGTCATACCTTTCCAAAAATAATGTCTTTTGACCTTGGCCAAGGTTTTTGTAATGCCTGTATGACCTTCTTGTATTGAATCGTCATGGAATTTAGACAGTATTGCTTCTTTTTCATTTTGTTTTTCTATATTGGTCACCGGGTTGAGTAGCGCTACTCTTAATGTATTCAATATCTTATTGCCCATTTGTTTGAAATTATCTATTGAAACATGTTCGAAGATATTTTCCCACGGTGCCACTTTGAGTTGGCTGATTTTGTTTGTACCGGCTTGCATTTCAAGCCTTTGGAAAAATTGACCTAAGTCTAGGATTCCATTGGTATATAAATCGCTAACATCATATCTAGCAGTAATTTTTCCACCATGTTTGAATAAACATAGCGTATGTTTTACATGCAAGGTCACTACTTTACGTACTTCGTCATTGTTTATGACTTCATATACGTTGGGCGTATATCTATAGATTGCGTAGGCAATTCTATTTCTTTGTTATCCTCGCGGATTTTCTGTCTATTTTGGTATCTAGTAGTGACTTTCATAATATTTCCTGTGATATTTTGTAGATCTTTAATGGTTATTCTTGATAACGCATCAGCTAAATGATTGTCTTTTCCCTTTAGATATTCAACTGTGAAATCATACTCTTCTAATTCTAGCCTCATACGTGTCAGTTTAGAACTCGGATTAACCATTGAGAATAGGTATATTAATGGTCTGTGATCTGTTTTTATTGTAAAGTGTTTTCCATAAATATATGTAATATTAATATAATATTAATATATTAATATAAATAATGTAATATTGCCCAGTGAATTGCAGCTAATTCCTGCTCAGTTGTACATTTATTACTTTCTCCCTTAGTGAAAGCTCTTGATGCGTATGCAATGGGAAGTTGAAGTCCGTTATGGTTTGAGTTAAAACCGCTCCGCACGCTTGCTTACTTGCATCAGTAATTATACAGAACTCTTTGCTGAAATCAGGATATTGTAGCAAGGTAGGTTCCATGAGTTTTGTTTTTAAATATTGGAATGCGTTTTGGCATTCATCTGTCCATTCGAAAGGAACATTCTTTTTACATAATCTTGTAATGTGCCGTGAATATTCGGCGAAATTTTTTATGAAACGTCTATAATAATTGCAAAATGCTATGAAACGTCTAGCGCTGTCCGCATCGTGCGGCGTAGGGTAATTCATAATGACATCATATTTCTTGTCATCTGCTCAACCTCTAGTGTATACTGGTTAGCAGTTTTGTTGTGTTGCTGTAGTCTCAACAGTTTTGCTGATAAAACTTCCACAGTTTCGCCTTTGACATTATTTTTTAATCTGGAAATGACTTCAGTTATTGTTGTTTCATTTCCGATTAAATTTCTGGCGACACCTTTTAGCCTTGTTTTTATAATCGAAATTGCTATATGTTCGTGTTCGCCTTTTATTAAATCCAATAATTGTAATGCATCAAGAAAACTTTGTAAGTTTTCAGCTTTACCATCAAAAAATGGTATAAGCTTAGTTGCTGTATTAATAAAATCGATATTTGTTTGTGCCATATTGTTGCTTGGCTTGTTCTCTGTTGAAGTATCAGAATCTGTAGAATTATCCAGATCTGACATCAGAGCAGCTGGAATAGTTAGGTTATTTAAATCCACCTCTTCTATTTTAGGATTTGTACTATGCTTTTCTGACTCTATTTGATCAGTGTCAGCTTGTTCCGTTGATTCTAGTTCATTACCAGTTTCAATTGAAGTGTTCAGTATTGTTGGTACTGATATATCTAAATTAAACTTTTGTTTAATTGATATCAAGTTAGATCGTAGTCTGATCAAAAATTTTGATACTTGTTACCAATGATCTTGATTTAATTTTTCTTTTTGGCCATATATTAGTATACGTGCTTCGTTAAAGCATTTAACCAATATCTCTACGTGTTTTTTTACAGTAGTTCTTTGAATAGGCCTGTTTTGTGTAAGTGACTTGTACGATTTATCAAAGTCACTTTTTATGCTGTTTAAATTTTTATGTAATTCATTCCATTCCATTATTTTATGGATATGAATTCTTTTTGAAATATATCATATGTTTCCCTAATTGCCTTTAGTGAGGCCATACTTTAGTTTAATATATATATATATATTTTTTTTTTTTAAATTTGTTTTATTTAATTTTCATTATTTTTTTTTTCAATATTTCATCTTCCTGAAGTTACTCTCATTAAAGAATTATTATTTGTATCTTAACTATATTTATCTTATCTTCTTATTATATATGAATTATTTTGCATTTACTTTAACAATTTTTCCTGCCTATTGTTTCGTATAGCTTCACAGGCTATACTTCTAATCGAGCGGAAATGGTTCCGCACAATTTTAAAAATTTTCTTATTTATAATTAATTTAATTAATTCTAATTTATAATTACATAATTAAAAAAAAATTTTTTTTTTTTTTTTATTATAATTATCCTATGAAAATGATGTTATCCGCGTCAGCTGGTCGTCGCCGGTTTGGCTACGCTGACGCTCCTTCGTTGGCGAAAGTGGCGGAGTGCCCCTCTCGCTTTTGTCCTTACTGCTGCTGATGTCCGGGGCCTATTGGCTCAGGCGGGGCCGGTGCTGGTCTTCGCACTGGTCTTCAGTTTCCAGCATGTGAATTTGCATGCTGCGGCGTATAATGGTCCAGGGCAGTCGTTCGGGCAGACGTCATATTTTTTCGGCAACGGCTTGGGAGATGGTGGATTTTTAGTCAGTTTTTCATTTATTATTTTTGTATTTGCTGAGTGAGTTGTGGTATTTGGCTTTCTTTGCTGGAGGGTTTGTTTCAGAAAATCTAATTCGGCAGTTAATTTTTGTGCCGTTGCCCATGCGGGCGGTGGTTTATTTGTATGTAATAGCCACTTAATGTGTGCCATTCTTTTATTTATTTTATTTTTCTGACCTCCGCGTTTGCCCATTACCACACTCTACTCACTCAGTATTTTCGTTTTTTTTCATCAGTGTCCCGTCTCCTGGTCTCCCGCGCTGGTGTAAGGGGCGGCCTGCCTCTCACACTTGTTGTTGTTGTTGTTTTTGACGTTGCTGCCCTATTCCATCGTTGGTACAAGTGACGGTTTGCCACTCGTACTTGTCGAATTGTTGTTTGGCGGCTTAGCAGAATTTTAAATCCAGTCGGCAATATTAGCAGGCATTTTCATTGTTATTTTGAATGTATCCTTAAATCCAGTCGGCAATATTGGCAGGCATTTTCATTGTTATTTTGAATCCTCTGTATCCTTCCAAAATTTTTTTTTTCAAATTGCAGGCTCCTGCCTCACGGTCGCCATGTAAAGAATAAACTCTTATTGGGTTTTTATTCTTTATATTCTTTTTTATTTAGAGTTGGGAGCAGCGAAGGTGCCGCTTCCAAGGTTTAGTTATCTCTGATTTTACATTATTCGTTAAATTTTAAGTAAGCCTAAGTCTGATCGCTGCGCTGCCCACAGTTGGCCAGCAGCGAGAGACGTTTATGTATATTCTATATGTATATATGTGTTATGTGTGTAATTATGCTCTCTTAAGCTGAAGCGCGAGGGTATATGCATACACTTGAGTTCGGTCAGAATGCTGACACTTGCACTTTCTGTGACGTGCCGATCGAATCATATTTCGGCCAATTGGGTAAAAGACCGGAGCCCTGTTTATGTAAGCACTGCAACAAAGTGTTACGTTGTATTTAGTAAATACTCTTGGTACAGTAGATATTCAATATGTATGTACTACAGTACCTGTATTACAGGTGCACAAATGTCGATGCACCGAAAGTTCGCCCCCTGGAATGGGTATGGATCCGACTTTATAACCATGCACAAACATTCCCCTTCATAAAATTACAACTACATTTACCCCCGATCTGAGGAAAAAGATTTTCTTAATCTTCTACCCCCGATCCGAGGAAAAAGATTTTCTTAATCCCACCAGACACAGCAAAAATAGTTCTGGCGAAATATACGCTGACCTGTTAACCGATTAATCACAAATCGTCTTCCGACCCTCAACTTCCGATTCTCCACTCAATACAAATTCAATATGTTCACAATTAATCAAACAAATAATTGAACAAAAATATTAAAAATAAATGCATGTAAGAAAAACTAAATATATATTAAAAAAAAATTACTAAATAAGCCACCAAATAATAAATAAATACTACTTGTACAAAATAACATCAATACTTATATTAAAAACAAATCAAACGCGGCGTAATCGACAAGTCAAATTTGGAAATTTGGACGACCACTTGCCTAGCGTTTATCCCAATACTATCTTCCTTCATCTTGTTCATCCACGCTCATGGCCTATTTTATTCGTTTTTCATATTGAATTATTAGGAATTAGGAATTTTTAGGAATTAATAAAAATAAAAGGCGTCTGTTAATGGTTCTTATCAATATTTTTAAGTGTATCCTCTCACAAAATTTTTGCGAATAGCTTGCACCTATTATTTCCATTTGAACTGTATTTTAATAGAATTTGGGAGTACTTGGTAAGAGAAAAGCGCTTCAAACAGCTCCATTTCGTTGATATTCAACTAGTCTGAATATATTGATGTTAAAATTTGGTGATACATTATTGTTTTTTGTTGTAAAAAAAACATAAAAAAGCCAGTAATTTTTTCATTGTGGTTTCGCATACCGAACAGATCAGCTGTTTTTGGCATTTATCTTGTTTCGAGTGCACTAAGTGTTTATATGGGTAGATGAAGTGGGGTTCAGCTATTAAAATATTTATTTGGAAAAAATAAGTGCGTATCATAGAAGTCATGTGTTATTTTTCGAAAAAACGTCTATTGTAAATGTGGTATAAAAAAATCTTAAACAGGGAAATTTTTTTGCGTTTAACAATACTTTTCCTGCAACAACATCCATATAAATTCCTTACAAAGTTATTGCTTATTTTGTTTTTTTTTTTGATTCGTTTTATCAGTGATATTGTAGTTCAATATTTAAATAATATCGAAGTTCCATACGTCTATTATAACACTATATTAAAACAGGCAAAACAAATTCTTTGCTATAGTAAGACGATTTATATTTGTAATCTTAGTGAATAGTTTTAAGCGGTTGCGGACTGAAAATGTACCCAAAATACTTATTTTATTGCGAAATTAAAAGTTTGGCCTGGTTTTGAAATCATTACGAAAAAGTTAATAATAAATCAACTAAACCGTATACCAAAGCGGTTTCTAACTTACAAAATTGTGTAAATGTTTTACAAAGAATATTACATCCAAAATTATTGGTTAATGAAATCCCAACTTTGCCAAATGTTCAACAAGTTTCAGTAAATAATTCATCCTTTATGCATGCTCATGTTTATGGACATACGTATGTATATGAATATGCATACAAACATTCGTAGATGTGCACGCTCTGTTTTGTTATTTCACAAATTAAATTTTGACTCTATCCAGAAATTTTTTTTGTTTTAGTCCTTTGAATATTCATGGTAAATTTTCAAATATTTTTATACTATTGCAGAAGATATAAATTTGGTGACAAATGTGCAACGCAGTGAAGGATACATCTTTGATGCTACAAAGTATATAATCTTGACCAGAATAACATCCATAGTCGATAAAGGCAAACGAAACTAGTTCCTCAGACTTAAAGGTGTCAAGTCCAAAACTGTTCACACACCCTTTTCTTTGCACGTAGTATATAAGTCGGAAAAACATGGTTCGGTCGAGCTGCCAAATAACAGAATGATCGGAAATGCTATAACTTCCTTGTTTTTGAGAGATAGAACCCGCTGACAGCATCTTGTATAGATACTCATACAAGATGCTGTCAGCGGGTTCTATCTCTCAAAAACAAGGAATCCCATCTGTAATCCCATCTAGAAAATTTCACACGGATCCGCCAACTAGGCATATATACCATTACTTTTTTTAAATTAATTCGGAGCTTACTTTATGAAAATTTGTACCCACCTGAAAAATTGCCTACGAATCACACGCTTTCTATACAACTGAACCAACTTTTATTTTTTTTGGGAGTAGGACTTTTTACAAAATCCGTTTTATGAGAAACTAGTCTGATTCTGAAGTGCTATTTATTTGGAGGCGTATATAAACTTCAGTTCTGCCGAAGTTAGCTTTCTTTTCTTGTTTATTAAATGCATTGTTTTACCCGGTACTGTATGAGAAAAAGGATATATTACAGGGCCATTCAAATCCATCTTATGAAAAAGAAAAACTCCAATCCAAAATCATGCACACAACGAAGGAATAATTTCGTTTTTTTTGCTCTCTGTGTTCCTTTTAATGGATATAAATGAGTATAATTTGACAACTGATTTATATATTGTGTTTTAATTAATAAAAATAACACAATTTTTTGGAGTGCATGGCTGTCGTTGTAAATAGTGTGTTGCAACAGCAACTCCATGTAAGTGTTATTGCCAGTCTGTGAACTTCAGAACCCGAATAGAAGCCAAGGGAAAAACTGCAGTTTTCTGGTGTTTTGTGTGTCAATATAAACCTACAAAACATAATTCAGCCAAATCGGTGCATTTTTACAGAAGGTATACATTTTTTCTGATTTACTGTTTAATTATATATTTTTCGGAAAATACCGATAAAGCGGTAAAAAGGTTTGTTGTTTTAAGCAATCAATTATTAAAAAGAGCTACATGTTTTTTTATCCCTGTAAGTAATTTATCTCTATAATTTTGTGCTGGGTCTGATGTAAAACCTCTTTGAGATGTTTCTTACCGTAGAAGGATCAGCAGGTCACAATGGATTGTTGGGCCTTTCCGTAGAATTTCGTTAAAACCTTTTTTATTGGTTGTCACAGACAATGTGATATGGTAGTACCCGTAATTTGTTAGTAGTGCTGCCGGGCTCAATAGTGAATTTCGTAGTGGTTACGCACAATTGATTTCTTTCGACTTATATTGTTCCATAACTTTGACTTACTGCTGAGCTCCATGGTCCTTTTAGAATCGACATTTAAATGCGTAAAATTGGCGGCGTATCGCCGTTCAACTGTCATAGTCTCCTAGATCCAAGAGTTAAATGCTTAAGCGGTGCCCTGGAATCCTTGGTACGTCTTTTAAAACATGCCAATCGTTGTATCTCTCTTTTAATTGCTGTAATTTTTCGGAAAATCTTCTTCGGTGTGTAAAAATGTTCAAGGAGCTCGGTTATTTCGTTCCGTAACCGTGGAAAAATAATTAAATTAAACGTGTATCGTAACGTGTAGCTTTGTCACACACTGCATTAAAATTCAGCCTGTCGTCTGGCACAAATTACGTACTGTTAGCGATTGCTTAATTGGTTGTCCACGGACTGACATGATTCTCTCAGAAATGACGTGATTTTCTTAGAAAAATAATATAAAGCAACATTTAACGTACGATTGGCACTCCGCTGATATGTGGATTGGTGCTAAACAGGTTATACAGGAAGTCCCATTATTTTTTGCATCCGCGCTGTTGGAGTCTGAAAATGCGACCATGCTTGTGGAAGCTGACGCAGTCGTTTTTCATAATACCCCTTTTTGTCATTGCTCTGTTAAATCTTACGCAAAGTTCCTTATCAATTGTGAATTGTATCGATATGCTCGTCGATTAAGATTTGGAAGATGGAATCAGAATCTTACCAGCAACATCCTGCTGGTGGTCCTAGTGTAATAGCAGGAACGCTTAAGCTAGATGTGTTGGAGGTACGAGGCTAGAATCCTTTTTTTTTATTTGCGTCGGAATCTATTAAGTGCCTTCTGAATATGACCGGACGAGAGAGATGGAAGATTAGATAATGTTACATATAGCCTTAACTAGATAACATTTAATAGTTCGTTCGGTTTTTTATTGATTTTTCAAAAGATGATAACTTTGTGTACATTTGGCCGATTTAAGTCAAATATGCGCCGTTTTGTTCGTAAACTTGCTACCAACGAGATGCCAACTTCATTATACCCCTCTCGTAGAATGCTTCGTCCCTATTGGCAGGACCTCCCATCCCATTTGGTCTCTTTTGATCAAAGATGGCCTCTTTTGGATGAGTGCTGCCTCCAGTTGTTGGCAGTAGAGGGCCGAATTGAGCGTTTGGCCATAGGGGAGCAGTTCGTAGTAGATGATTCCTTGCCAATTCCACCAAACACACAGCAAAACCTTCCTGGCCGTCAATCCGGCCTTGGCCACCGTCTGAGCCGCTTCCCCGATCTTTGACCACGACCGTTTGCGCTCGATGTTGTCGTTAGCGACCCATTTTTCATCGCTAGTCACAATCCGCTTCAGAAATTGGTCGATTTTGTTGCGATTCAGCAGCGATTCGCAGATGGAAATTCGGTCCTTCATGTTTTTTTTGCGTTAGTTCATGTGGCACCCAAACATCGAGATTTTTTTTTTAATCCAAGGTTATACAAATGGTTCCAAACGGTTTTTGGCTCATCTTTAGTTCCTCAGAAATTAACGAAGTGCTCACGTGACAGTCAGTTTCCACTATTTCCATGATTTTATCGCAATTTTTTCGACGACAGCCCTCCCGACGCGTGGCGCATCTTTGACATCAAATTACTGGAAAGGAACCTAGCAAACCACTTTTGTGTGTGTTCGTTTAAAGTATCGGGCCCATAAACTAAATTAATTTTTTCAGCCGCTTTGGCTGCTTTTTCGCCTTGATCGAGGAAAAATTGTAAAATATATCGAATTTTCTCTTTGCTGGTGTCCATCTTTGACGAGCGCTCACAACATACTGAGTCAATCAATCGAAAAACTGTCAAAGACAAACTTATAGCGCCAATAAACACCTTTTCAGCGCCGTATAGTATGACATGATGCGACACGTAGCACTAGTACTATAGACAATAACGCCATCTCTTAGACAAAATCCGAACGAACTTTCAACTTGACCTAATATAATACGGGTAGGGAGATCAGTGGGGTGAGTCCTCTTCAGAAGATGGAGGGGGAGAGTATTGGCGAGATCACTTGCCAGAGAGTTTGGGTGTGTCGCCAATTTCTCTGCGTTTCGGATCAACCTCCACAGCAGGGTTGATCTGATCACCTATCAGAGAAATCCGGAGATCCCTTGGGATAGCCTGATTAGAGACGTAACAGGAGAGCCCGTACGCAAGCCGAGCAGCACGTGCCTGAACAGTTCTCAGCCTGTCAAGCTGGTGCTTGGAGGCCGTTCCCCATACTTTGATGGCATAGATCTGTATACCACTTGGTTGCCCAGGCTTCAATGTAATGCAGCTATTTCTATACTGCATTCGAGGCCGTGTGCAGAGACATGGGGGACGCAAGCATGGCTGTGTCGTCGGCGTATGTAGCCCTGGGGGACGGAACTGCCATATCTGTTGTGTAGAGGGTGTACAGAAAGGAGCCGATTACACTTCCTTCCTGGTATATAGCCTGATACCTGCGGCAGATCCATCAATCGTTTCAACAGAATGGGTTCAAAGACCTTTGAAAAAGTTGCAAGTAAACTTATTGGGCGGTACGAGTCTATCTGCGTTGGAGGTTTGCCGGCTATGGGTATCATAACAATCCTCGCACGCTCCCATTGCTTAGGGAAGTGCCCTAGTCTTAGCATAGCATTATAAATTTTAAAAAGTGCCATAACTCCTTTGTGTGAAGGTATTTGGCTGCACGATTGTCAATACCATCGGGTCCAGGTGTCTTCTTCAGTTGGAGGCCCTCTAACTGCAGAGTGACTTTTTGTGTCGGGGCATGTCCTATGGTGTGGGCTGGTTGAGTAGGCACATCCAAAAAGCTTGCGACTCCTCGGTGGGAGTCGTCCGTCAAACGGAAGGGGGAGAAGGTGGAAATGTTATATGTCGATGTCGATGTTATAGAGTTGTATAAAGGCAATAATCTCGTTGACCTTCGAGGAGGCCCCCTTGGCGTTCCAGGATGCTATTTTAAATCGACCCATTGTGAGAGGTGGTGAGGGGAGGGAGCATGCGAAGGATTAATTACATGATGGAATCTATTATTGACGTCATTTTATCGAGCTTCGTGATGAGCCAACTTGGCATCCAAAGTATCGTTTGGACCTGGTGACCGGGAGGAGCGGTGCCCTGGAATCCTTGGTACGTCTTTTAAAACATGCCAATCGTTGTATCTCTCTTTTAATTGCTGTAATTTTTCGGAAAATCTTCTTCGGTGTGTAAAAATGTTCAAGGAGCTCGGTTATTTCGTTCCGTAACCGTGGAAAAATAATTAAATTAAACGTGTATCGTAACGTGTAGCTTTGTCACACACTGCATTAAAATTCAGCCTGTCGTCTGGCACAAATTACGTACTGTTAGCGATTGCTTAATTGGTTGTCCACGGACTGACATGATTCTCTCAGAAATGACGTGATTTTCTTAGAAAAATAATATAAAGCAACATTTAACGTACGATTGGCACTCCGCTGATATGTGGATTGGTGCTAAACAGGTTATACAGGAAGTCCCATTATTTTTTGCATCCGCGCTGTTGGAGTCTGAAAATGCGACCATGCTTGTGGAAGCTGACGCAGTCGTTTTTCATAATACCCCCTTTTTGTCATTGCTCTGTTAAATCTTACGCAAAGTTCCTTATCAATTGTGAATTGCATCGATATGCTCGTCGATTAAGATTTGGAAGATGGAATCAGAATCTTACCAGCAACATCCTGCTGGTGGTCCTAGTGTAATAGCAGGAACGCTTAAGCTAGATGTGTTGGAGGTACGAGGCTAGAATCCTTTTTTTTTATTTGCGTCGGAATCTATTAAGTGCCTTCTGAATATGACCGGACGAGGGAGATGGAAGATTAGATAATGTTACATATAGCCTTAACTAGATAACATTTAATAGTTCGTTCGGTTTTTTATTGATTTTTCAAAAGATGATAACTTTGTGTACATTTGGCCGATTTAAGTCAAATATGCGCCGTTTTGTTCGTAAACTTGCTACCAACGAGATGCCAACTTCATTATACCCCTCTCGTAGAATGCTTCGTCCCTATTGGCAGGACCTCCCATCCCATTTGGTCTCTTTTGATCAAAGATGGCCTCTTTTGGATGAGTGCTGCCTCCAGTTGTTGGCAGTAGAGGGCCGAATTGAGCGTTTGGCCATAGGGGAGCAGTTCATAGTAGATGATTCCTTGCCAATTCCACCAAACACACAGCAAAACCTTCCTGGCCGTCAATCCGGCCTTGGCCACCGTCTGAGCCGCTTCCCCGATCTTTGACCACGACCGTTTGCGCTCGATGTTGTCGTTAGCGACCCATTTTTCATCGCTAGTCACAATCCGCTTCAGAAATTTGTCGATTTTGTTGCGATTCAGCAGCGATTCGCAGATGGAAATTCGGTCCTTCATGTTTTTTTGCGTTAGTTCATGTGGCACCCAAACATCGAGATTTTTTTTTTAATCCAAGGTTATACAAATGGTTCCAAACGGTTTTTGGCTCATCTTTAGTTCCTCAGAAATTAACGAAGTGCTCACGTGACAGTCAGTTTCCACTATTTCCATGATTTTATCGCAATTTTTTCGACGACAGCCCTCCCGACGCGTGGCGCATCTTTGACATCAAATTACTGGAAAGGAACCTAGCAAACCACTTTTGTGTGTGTTCGTTTAAAGTATCGGGCCCATAAACTAAATTAATTTTTTCAGCCGCTTTGGCTGCTTTTTCGCCTTGATCGAGGAAAAATTGTAAAATATATCGAATTTTCTCTTTGCTGGTGTCCATCTTTGACGAGCGCTCACAACATACTGAGTCAATCAATCGAAAAACTGTCAAAGACAAACTTATAGCGCCAATAAACACCTTTTCAGCGCCGTATAGTATGACATGATGCGACACGTAGCACTAGTACTATAGACAATAACGCCATCTCTTAGACAAAATCCGAACGAACTTTCAACTTGACCTAATATAATACGGGTAGGGAGATCAGTGGGGTGAGTCCTCTTCAGAAGATGGAGGGGGAGAGTATTGGCGAGATCACTTGCCAGAGAGTTTGGGTGTGTCGCCAATTTCTCTGCGTTTCGGATCAACCTCCACAGCAGGGTTGATCTGATCACCTATCAGAGAAATCCGGAGATCCCTTGGGATAGCCTGATTAGAGACGTAACAGGAGAGCCCGTACGCAAGCCGAGCAGCACGTGCCTGAACAGTTCTCAGCCTGTCAAGCTGGTGCTTGGAGGCCGTTCCCCATACTTTGATGGCATAGATCTGTATACCACTTGGTTGCCCAGGCTTCAATGTAATGCAGCTATTTCTATACTGCATTCGAGGCCGTGTGCAGAGACATGGGGGACGCAAGCATGGCTGTGTCGTCGGCGTATGTAGCCCTGGGGGACGGAACTGCCATATCTGTTGTGTAGAGGGTGTACAGAAAGGAGCCGATTACACTTCCTTCCTGGTATATAGCCTGATACCTGCGGCAGATCCATCAATCGTTTCAACAGAATGGGTTCAAAGACCTTTGAAAAAGTTGCAAGTAAACTTATTGGGCGGTACGAGTCTATCTGCGTTGGAGGTTTGCCGGCTATGGGTATCATAACAATCCTCGCACGCTCCCATTGCTTAGGGAAGTGCCCTAGTCTTAGCATAGCATTATAAATTTTAAAAAGTGCCATAACTCCTTTGTGTGAAGGTATTTGGCTGCACGATTGTCAATACCATCGGGTCCAGGTGTCTTCTTCAGTTGGAGGCCCTCTAACTGCAGAGTGACTTTTTGTGTCGGGGCATGTCCTATGGTGTGGGCTGGTTGAGTAGGCACATCCAAAAAGCTTGCGACTCCTCGGTGGGAGTCGTCCGTCAAACGGAAGGGGGAGAAGGTGGAAATGTTATATGTCGATGTCGATGTTATAGAGTTGTATAAAGGCAATAATCTCGTTGACCTTCGAGGAGGCCCCCTTGGCGTTCCAGGATGCTATTTTAAATCGACCCATTGTGAGAGGTGGTGAGGGGAGGGAGCATGCGAAGGATTAATTACATGATGGAATCTATTATTGACGTCATTTTATCGAGCTTCGTGATGAGCCAACTTGGCATCCAAAGTATCGTTTGTCCTGGTGACCGGGAGGAGCGGGTTGTATACTGGTGGTATACCGGGCTGACCGATTTGATCGACCGTTTTATTGATGCTGGCTACGCTCGCGTAAGTTTGCTTGCCAAATGTAGGTATAGTACTTGGTAGAGGTGATGGAATGATCTTCTGCTGCTGCTTATTTTTAAAATTGAGTTGAAGATATTTTTTGCAACCTTTAAAGATGGCTGCGTGAGAGTTGCTACAGTGATAGCAGCATTTAGAATCGTCCGGTCCGAGTTTGCATTCAGAAGTTTATGTCTGCAGACAGCAGAGATGTTTTTTATGAGGTTGCTACTTTCGTCTTTTTTGAGGTCGATGTATATCATGTTTAGTGGGAGTTTCGTTACCTTGTTATGAGGGGTGTAAATGCGAAGGACGTGGCGGCCTTCTTACGGCAGGCATTCGATAATGTCTTCCGATGGAACACCGTGATGAATATTACGCATGACAATACAAAAGGGCGGATCCTCAGGTAACTGGTGGTGGTGAAAGAGTGTACCCTTATCGCGGAAGTGACGGGCCACAGTTCTGTAGTCGTCAGATGAGTTGCACTGTATAGCACAATCACATAAGTGGGTCCAATGAGGGCGTACAGCTCGTTGGCGAATTCCGGAAAGTTAACCACGCGGGGGACCGTGATTCTTTAGTACTGGTACTTTAGATTGACGGCGAGTTAGTGAGGGGGCGCCGGGATTAATACTTGCGGGCTTCTGGTTGGCTCTACGCTTCTCTTCGGCACGACCGATCGCTGCTTGCGAGGTGTCTTCATTGTCGCTTAAAGCCTGCAAGCGATTTATTTACGGGTTATTTTGGGGGAAAGAGCGGAGCAGGGTTTTTTATTAGATACATCTTCTACATTTCTAAGACGAACAGTGGAGATCGGTGAGGTGCTTACCGTCGCATTGATTTGGCTCTTGCTAATTGTTGTAGAGCACACGCTGCCATTTAGGGTTGGTGTTGAATTGTACTGGGATGACATTGTGAAGAAGCTTGAAGTTGCCGTACGAGTGGTAGTACAGGTTGTGAGATCCCATGGGGCGGAGATGGCTTGGCGTTCGCGTGACCCGCCATTATGTAAATGGGTTTGCATACCAGCGCGCAGTTCTGATGAGCTGAAGCCTGCAATTGACAACATTGCGTCGAAGTCAATTAATTTACTTGGCGATGGATTGTCCATGTTTTATAGCAATTACTTCAACTTTATTTGATAAAGTTAAAAAATTGACAGAAGTACATTTGCAGAGCAGGTTCTGAAACCGGCTAAACACGTAGACCAGACAAGAGCTATATAGACCGATCGATCTTAAAGCTTAAGCTTTAAACGCTGATCGCCACGCGGACTACCAGAGAGCAGGCGCGGCGACCAAATATAGATGATGATTTAATATAAATGACACAGTCAACTAAATCACTTTGTTTGCCAAAACCGTGAACTTGTCCATATAAGCAACTCTGTGTGAGTCTTTGTTGAAGTGGTGCAGATATAGGTGAACCGAAAAAACAAAACGCGTCCTACTCATACGAGAGCTCAGGCGAGAGTCGAGGCTAGGATCCTGAACGCGCCACTAAATAACGACACTGGTAAAAAAGGTGGTCAAGACTAATTTTTTCTGGAATATCGGGTTCTTATTATAGCTGACCAGATGCTTAGGTACATATAATTCTAATTTTTTTTTTGTCACTGAATGTCGTTCGGTTTGTTTTGTTTCTCCTCGTCATGGTCAGCATTTCACGATTCCGATACCTGCTTGCATCATTCTAATTGTTGACCCCACAGTACTTAGCTTATCAATTCATCGTTGCTTGCTCACTACGTTGCATACGATTTGTTACTTCGTTGAGTTTAACTTGATTTGAATCGAGTGCAACGGCCCGGTGCAATTGGCTTAGAAGTTTAGCTATAGATATTCTGTATATACAATTTTTAAAGGCTCAAGCTTCTGCACACAAATAAATAAAACACGCAATTTCGGCTTTAAGCCGGTTCGTTCCAAAATAGGTTTGCAGTCCTGATAAAAAACTCAATGAAAAGCCTCAATGAAACCGTTGATAACAAAGCTATGAAAAGGTTTAGATTCCTCTTTCATACCGGTTAACAACTACATAATAATAATTAAGCGTTTTAATAGATGGCAAATTAAATAATTAGGCAAACAGGCAAACAGTTCAAATTTAATTAATTTATTTACGTGTTGACGTATGTATTCATAAAAAAGCGACGGCTTGTTGAGGCACGGAAGATTCACGCAAAAAAAGAGGTTAACGCCAACGCAATGCCTAAAACCGATGAGACTACACTTAAAAGAAAGACCGCTGAGCTGATAACAGCCCATAATTATTCTTAATTTTAATACTTTTAATATTTGCTAATGTGTGATGGGTTGTAGTTAGACTCTGTTATGAGTTTTATGCTGTCTGCAGTCATTTACTTTTTTACTAGGTGTCCAGGTATCCAAAGTCTGGTCAATTTGTTCGCTATGTATTTGCCTACTATGTTTTGTATTGCGTTTGTGTAATACTTTTGTGTTGTTAATTTCCCTTTAGAAGGAGATGGAGTCGGCGCATATATTGTATTTTTCACCATTTTTACTGGCATATATGCATGCGGCGAGTATTGACAAAAAAAAAATCGTTAAAAGTAGAAGACTATTAAGGGACTAGTGTGTACAGCAAAACGTCTTCATGTGTAATTACTCTATATGATACGCCTACAGTTGATTTGCAACCATCGATGTAAAAATTCTCAAATTTTTTTTAATAGGCTGCACTGGTTGTTTTTGCTGTGTTTGATGAGTGTAACGAGGTTTTGGGGTTAGGCAATGGGGGTTTTCAGTTTTTTTCATTTTATGGAGGATAGTTGAATTTTTAACTTCTTGCTATATTGGTAGGAGAGTATCTCTGGGTTTATTTGCCTTTAATGTCTTTTTATACCCTTGAAAAAGGGTATTATAATTTTGTCCAGAAATGAGTAACGCATTAAAGGAAGCATCTCCGACCCCACAAAGTATACATATTCTTGATCAGCATAAACAGCCGAGTCGATATAGCCATGTCCGTCTGTCCGTCCGTCTGTCCGTCTGTTTCTATGCAAAAAATATACAGTAGTTTTAAAGCTAGCGTTTTGAAATTTTTACCAGATCATTATTTTTGTTGCACGCAGATCAAGTCGGATCGGACCACTATATCATATAGCTGCCATACAAACGACCGATATGAAAACAAGTCTTTGTATTGAAAATTTTTTTGTTTTCCAACCTATTGCAACCGAATTCAACGTTTATTCATTTGATATAGCCATACACGATTTGTGAAAGTTTGGTCCGGATCGGACCACTATATCACATAGCTGCCATACAAACGACCGATATGGAAACAAGTCTTTGTATTGAAAATTTTTTTGTTTTCCAACCTATTGCAACCGAATTCAACATTTATTCATTTGATATAGCCATACACGATTTGTGAAAGTTTGGTCCGGATCGGACCACTATATCACATAGCTGCTATACAAACGACCGATATGGAAACAAATCGTTGTATGGAAAACTTTTTTTGTTTTCCAAGCTATTGCAACCGAATTCAACATTTATTCGTTTGATATAGCCATACACGATTTGTAAAAGTTTGGTCCGGATCGGACCACTATATCATATAGCTGCCATACAAACGACCGATATGAAAAAAAGTCTTTGTATGGAAAACTTTTTGTTTTCCAAGCTATTGCAACCGAATTCAACATTTATTCATTTGACATAGCCATACACGATTTGTGAAAGTTTGTTTCGGATCGGACAACTATATCATATAGCTGCCATACAAACGACCGATATGAAAACAAGCCTTTTTGTATGGAAACCTTTTTTGTTTTCAAGGGTATACCATCTTCGGCAAGCCGAATATAACTTTTCTCACTTGTTTTCCCTGTAGTAGCTTTGAAGTACAATTTAGTTCTTGTTACATATTTTTATATATTCTATTGTTTTACAATTTGAGGGAATAGATGAGGTTTTTTGAAAACAAATATTTCTTGTGTTTAAGTTTAGGTTAAGTTTAAGTATACAATTGAATTATTCTTAAGTATGTTTTATGATTATGTCTTGGCATGCTATTTTTTCTAGATTTCAGGCTTTTACAATATATACAGCTGCGAAAAAAAAAATAGCACCACTTGCCCAACCAAAGTTTAAATAGGTTTCCTACGTACATTTTTTGGTTTAAAAAGAGCTAAAACCCTTAACTAATTAGGAAATAAAAAATAACTACAATTGTTCTATGAATTCTTAACTTATTTAAGGAACTTTATTGAAAGTAACAAAATTAGGCGAAAAAAATAATAGCACCACTTCAGAAAAAATGCTTTAAACTCAAAATATTAACTAAACAGAAACAAATTCACTATTAACAAATGATTGCGTATTAAAACTACACTCATCCCACTAATTTAATATTTGGTTGTGTATCCCTTATTAGCAATAACAGCTGCGCAGCGTTTTGGCATGGAGTCAACCAGGTCCTGGCACCGTTTTGGGGATATTTTGCTCCAGGACTCCTTAATCACGGCCCATAGCTTTTCGTTATCAGTTGGCTTAGAAGCTGCAACTGCTTTTTTAATATCCGACCAAAGATTTTCGATGGGATTGAGGTCTGGCGACTGTGCAGGCCACTCCAAAACATTAACAGATTTATTTTGGAACCATTCCTTGGCTCTCCTGCTGGTGTGCTTGGGGTCATTGTCTTGTTGGAAGACCCATTTTAGCGGCATTTCGTATTCAGCGAAGGGTAGCATCACCGTCTCCAAGATATCCACATACACATGTTGGTCCATGATGGTTTTAATCCAATGTATTGGTCCAACTCCATAGTACGAGAAACAAGCCCATACCATTACACTGGATCCTCCGTGTTTAATTATTTTAATTGTGTGATTTGGCTTATTTTCGGTATTCTTAGGACGCCTTACATACGATCGAGATCCTTTGCCACCAAACATGACAACCTTGCTCTCATCTGACCATAAAATGTTCCTCCATTTTTCGCATGGCCAATTTAAATGATCTTTGGCGAACTTAATGCGCTTGGCTATATGTCTCGCATTTAAAAGAGGGACCTTCCTCGGACTGCAGGCTTTTAAGCCACGTTCCCTGAGACATGTGCGAACTGTTTGAACTGTTGCGGATATGTTAAGCTCCTTTCTAAGTTCGGTAGCAGCTTTAAATGGATCCTTCTTGCTCTCGCGGACTAGCCTGTTGACGTGATGTGTGCTCAGTGATCGTTTTCTTCCACGTGTTTCGGGCTTCTCATTGAAGTTTATTGCATTGCGTATCATTTTGTTCGAACACTGAAGCATTCGACCAATATTTCTGTATGATTTTCCTTCAGAAATGAGTTTTTTGATCAAGTCACGTTTTTCTGCAGTGCAGTGCTTTCCACGTCCCATTTTAATGATTTTTTTAAGTTAATTTTGTACAAATTTTGTTCGAAACAACAGAACAAATGTCAAGCTTCATAAGCACGTGCTTTTTACTAAAAAAAGCGAGCGATAAGCATTGATTATTTGAAAACCATCGATAGCGGTGCTATTTTTGTTTTCGCCTCATTTTAGACCTTGCCGCTCAAAAAAAATTATTAAAAATAAAGGTATGGAAAATTCAAAAATTTTTTGTCATTTTCGGATGGGGAAAATATCTAGCATTATGCGAAAAATCGGTATTTCGTACTATCGGTAACGCAACCTTAATTTATTTGATCAAGAATAAAATACGTAATGGTGGGGCTATTATTTTTTTCGCAACTGTATGTAGAAGTGTTGTTTTAATATGCAATAAATTTTTTTGTTTATTTTTTTTTATTTAAAATCAAAGTCGTGCTTGACCTATTTTAGAAAATGAATCTCTTCCACAGAGCTCTAAGTGCCGTTCTGTATGTTACATATGACGGGTACTCTAGAATTGAAGTTTCTTAAAACGCCGGATTAGGGGGGTTTCTATAATACTTAGACAAAATTAATAATTTTTTGTTCATTATTGGGAAATAGTATATTTCAGGAAGTTGTTTTTGGTTTTCTGGAGCATTCCGAATGTATTTGCAGAAATAGTTCCTGTTTTGTCAAGTCTTCCAGCCCGGCCTGAGTGAAACGTGTTTAATACCCTTGAAATGGGTTCGGTAGATTGTCTGAATATTTTCCATTCTATCTTCGGTCGTGTAAATACCGTTTATTCCTGAGGGGTTCAAATGTTGTTTAGGTCGGCTAGTATGTCGCCTGTAGGGTAAATGCGTTGGTATATTTCGTGTCTATCGCAAGTAGGAAATGCGATAGTAAACTAGTAGTCGGGTTTATATGCCTTATAAAAGAATATCTGATTTTTGAAATCATTTGTTTGGACATCGACACCAACGATTAGGAACTTTTTGCACTATGTTGCAAAGAGGCAACAGGGTTAATCCGTTCAAGGTAATCTAAAGACTGCGTCTGCAACATTTTCTTTTGCCTGTTTACAGAATATTTCATGGTATACCTCTAAACAATCCTTCCATCTCTTGAATTTGGAATTGCCATTCCAGCTACTCAGAGAATGGGTTAAAGGTTGGTGATCTGAAACATACTAACATCTTCTTTACCGTATATGTAATTTTAGAGGGCGTTGAGTGGCTATGGCTAAATTCTCCATTTCATTAGATATTTTTCTAGAGAGGAATTATTTTGGGTAATTATCTTGCGATAGGACTACTCCAATCGCGAAATTTTAAGCATCAGTAGTATGGTGAAAATCCTTATTGAAATCTGGGTAATGAAGAATAATTTCTTTTGTCACTAAGCTACTTTTTAGCTTCCTATATAAATCTTGATCTTGAATTGATTTTTTGTATAAAATTTAAATTAAACATAATTCTGTAAAAATCTTCTGTAGTAGCCGGAGAGGCCGAGTAAGGATACCTCAAAGTTACAGGAAAGGGATAATTTGCTATCGCCGCCACTTTAATCCGTTTTGTTTCTATTCCTTATGCGGAGAAAACAGATTCGAGAATTTCCACTGTGTTCTTCATTTACTCGCAATTGTCCAAACTGTCATTTAATATTGGCATCCTGTAGAGTTTGAAAAATGCTACCTAAGTTTTCCATGTGCGTGTCATCATCTTTACTAAATATTATGATATAAAGGGAAGTGTCCTCGTACAAACTTATCCAGAGCCATTTCTGTAGATTTTTTTCATTAAAAATTCCGCTACAACAATACACCCGATTTTGTTTCGAATTAGAAACAGGTGTTTATAATCCTTTTGGTCAAATTCTTCCATTGATTGGATGAACATGGTTATTTGGTACTATAAGGTTTTCATGTCTTATTTGTCCGCGTAATGAAGAGTTAATCATTTCGAAATTGCTATTCAGTTTAGCGGAGTACTATTGAACTATAATGCCATGTCGGTAAAGCCCACTATCTTGTTGTGTATGCTATGTAGTCCTCATAGTACCATAGTATTTTTGAGTACCCTGGAAAGCACTGTTTGCACCTAAAATGCTGTCTACTCCCTTTTTTCAATGAGCTGAATTCGGACAGGTCTCCTGAGAACTCATGAATGGGTTTAACTATGTTCGGCACCCTGTCCAAGTCGCCTAAATTCCCAACATGTTTTGGGGTAACTTGATCTGTAAATTGGCAATTTTTTCTGACGAATTATGTCGTATTAATAACTCTGGCAATTGCTGTGCTAAGATTTCACTAATGGTAGCTGCAAGTGCAGCTCTGTCTATGTTAACAACCATTCTTCTGTTCCATAGATGTGGGTCTTTCCGAAGTCTACATCCGCCGAAAGAACGGCAATGGTTCTGGCCGATTGTGCATCTCTTGTCCAGGCGCTTTTAGCGTATAAGCTAATTTCCCCCTTTCTCTTCCTTTCGGTCCTTCTTTTCTTCCTTTTGTGCGATTTCACAGCTTCCTTGGCTTTGACAATGCATTTACCGGAAAGATGCACGCCTATTAATCTCATTCTACCGAGTAGACCACCGCCGTCGACCCCCGCACCTAACAAATAAATATAAATTAATTCTAGGGATTGATATTTGTTCGGCATCTGTGAAACCGCGCGCTATTCAAAACGATAGTAGCTGAACATGGATGCACTAAACAATTTTCCTAAAACAGTGTGGCATAGATCTGCTTTGTTTGAAGCCCTGAGAGCGAAAGAAAATCGATTGCCATTCACAACAGTCATTCGGCAATGCTCAGGTTCGAAACAAATTAAATTTGGTTAGGGAAATTGAATTATTAAAAACAAAAACTGTTATCACAACGTTCACAGCGGTAGCCTTAAAATATTATCAACTACCCCTAATTTTTGAACATTTTTCACTAATTTTTGGCTTTCATTAGTTTTAGGTTGGTGGTGTGTAGGCCACAGCCAACACAAAAATAGTTTTAAATTAGCGCTTTTTAAATTAATATTTATTTTTGATATATTATATAAATACAGACACAATTGTAAATAAAATAAAAACACCATTTTATTAGTTGTTGAAACAGATCAAATCATTCTTAAACGTTGGCCATTGTACTGAACTGTCATGGGCGGTGGAAAAGATATGCGATGCGGGTTGGAACCATTGGAATTTGAAGAATGCATTGTCGATAGTCCAGAGTTTCGAGAAAATTTAAATCAACATGAAAAAGAACTAGATCATACAAGTCATCAGATAAAACGCATTATAAAAGAGGTCAAAGACCTCATGACTGCTGCTAAAGGTAAGTAATAAATTTTATCAAATATCTAGTAAGCGGTGTAAATAATTTTTAAATGTTAACATTAAGGTATTTCGATAACTCACTGTAAAATTAAAGCTTACCTGGAGTATGTCTTGGATATAAAAAAAGAGACGAAATGCAGATGTTAATTCTGGTTTGGTTGAAGGTTCATACCGATTGGCTCAACTTTATTATTGTTAAGCTCGCGATAATCAATGCAAAAGCGATTTGATCCATTTTATTTAACCAAAAGTTGTTTTTGTTTAATTGTATCTTAGAAATTAAATTCAGGAGGTACAATAATTATTGCCATAGCAGCTTAGGACTTCATGCAATTTTTTGTGTGTGTTGTGTTGTTGTGGTGTTGTGCCGTTTTAGTTCTAGTCTGTGTAACCAGGATTCGAACCAGGGCGGAACGTAAACAAATGTATTGGACCTAAATAAGGAGAACAACTAGGTCGAATAATTTTACAATTTAACAACTCAGTTACTTTTTCTCGTACGATTTCTTTTCATTTTAACCTAATCGGTATGAAACCCGCTGCACCGTTTCATTATGATCAATTAAACGAAGTAATGTCGCATTTATTAACTTTTGTGCAAGAGATTTCCTTAATAAATCCTGCTAAATCATTTTGAAGCAATTTAATCAAATAATCTTTGTCCTTACCAACTAATTAGGTGCCTCAGTCACCTTTCACAAGTTTACTTAATAAGTTTGATTTCAGTTGTTGTCAAGAAAATTTTATATCCTCGACTGAGTATTTCTATAAAATTTTCATTATTGATATATTTGCTTAATAGGCTGTGTGCAAGAAACTTCAGCACTACAATAAGCACGTAAAATGACAATTTCAAACTTATAAGTAACGCTGCTGCGAATAAGCAAACAGTCAAAACAAATTTTGATGAGCTTACCTCTATGTATCATAGTTTGGTTCATACTCCTTGGTTCACACAAAGCACTGTTTACATTGGATAAGAACATCACACGCTGCAAACGATAGTCCAATAGTGTGCCAATACATTCATATCATTTAACAGTCAACATCGTGACTACAACATCGTCAACATGCGGCTTGCATATACAGCATGGGACTCGTTAGCCGCTGGACTGCTGTTTTTCAAATTGTGGCTGCCGGCTCCTTAACCTAAAAACGCAGTATAAAAATTCTCTGAATTGTTCCCGTGTAATGCTGTTATATCTAATTTTAGCCAGTCACGAAGAAAAATTTTCCTTCGTGCATCTACTTAGCATCTTTATTAACTTACTGACATTCATTAATTAAAGCTTTTACATTTAAAATCACCACGATGGTGGATAGCGAATAATCTTATGTGCACTGTTTAGTCATTCATCTTCAACAAACTTATGCCTTCCTTCAGCCACCGGACTCCGTTAGCATTTTGAATATCGATTTCTTTAGGTCGACGACCAACATTGTATACACGACAACCGTAAAGTTCATCAGTCTATGCATTTCAATCACACAACATGCAATTATACTTATTATCATTAGTGACAATAACAAAAATGCGTGCAATCGAACGAATCATTAGTCCCCGACAAATATATATATCTTAGAGGGTCGGAGATGTCTTCTTCACAGCATTGCACACTTGTAAATTTCTTTCTGCCAAAATCAAGGAACATAGTATTTTCGATCACTTAGTAATATTTCAGCATTAAGATACGATAGGCCAATCCTTGTGAAATGGTGGTTTAGCTGTCAAAAATTACGAATATTTACGAACTTATCAAATGTTACATATTTTAAAAATGTGGCCATACTTAGCTGTTCTGCAATAAACCTTTCAGATGCTAAAGTTTGCAAAAAACCACAGTTTTTCCAACACAGTACTCATTCTTTTACCCGTAACAAACCTCACCGAGTTTTTTATGAAAAGTTGAAATACTCGTTAAAAATTATTGTACAGTCAACTGTTTAATTTACTCAAATGCTTAGTTAATAAAAATGCAGAAGTCAAACACTGCATTGAAACATACGTACTCTTTAATCAAAACCCACTTTAATGAACGCAAAAGTTTCAACATGTTAGGTTATGAACCTATCTCATGCAAACATACGTACTCGTTAATCAAAACCCACTTCAATGAACGCAAAAGTTTCAAAATGTTAGGTTATGAACTTATCTCATGAAATCATCCCAGTGGCACTGCAAGACAAGGATCAGCTTGACCTAATGAATCTTATATATCCTACTCCGAACACACAATCGCATATGTTTTGGCATAAATAATTTCGTTAAAAAAACCCGCACTAGTGGACTCTATATCTTAATCCCTAAAGATTTCATGCCTTGAGCAAACGTGTACACTAATATTTCCTTTTAGTGTGGCTCGCATATTGACGGAGCCAGACACCAGAGACATTGCCACTTATCCAAGACAACCACCACAATTTAATTTTACCTAAGACAATTAAGTTTCCGGATAATTGTGAATAAAATGCAAAATTTTTAATTGTCATCAATATTTATTTATATTCTCGCCTTCAAAATAAATCAAAAATGCCTTGTAGACGCTGTCCGGGATCAGTTCCCTCTCCGAATTTGCTTTTACGGGCTCCATCGAGTCGAACGAGTCCCACCTAGTGGTAACCTGAGTTTTGAAAACAAACCAAAAATCACATGGGGCGAAATCCGGTGAGTACGGTGGTTGATCGATGGTATTGAACGAGTTTTTGTTCTTAAAATCGCTCACAAGTACAGCTCGGTGCGATGTTGCGTCAGCTCTTTTGGAAAAAGCCGAGCATTGACGCGTCTCATGCCCAAATTATCCGTCAAAATCCAACGAATTGTTTCAGGGTTGATGTTTAGCTTATGTGCTATCTCTGTAACACTCCATTAAGACGATTTTCGAGCACGATTTGCTTCACTTTTTTTAATTTTATCGGCCGTGTTAGACGTCGAAGGGCGACCGGAACGAGGAATGTCTTCGACGGTTTCTCGACCATTCTTAAAAGCATTGTATCAGTCGTAGACTTGTGTTTTCGGTAGAATAGATTCATCATAAGCCTTTTCCAGCAACGACTCCGCACACGAAATTTTGTTCAAGACACAATATTGAATTTGATCAATATTTTTTTGCATTGTAAAAACCACAGAACCATACTGACGTCGACTGATTTCAACAGCTGCTGCAAAGAAACTGTTTGGCAGATCGCGCTCATTTTAGGCGTCATAATTAAGCGCTACCAACATAACAAAAAAAAAAGTGCTTGAAAATATTCGACGCGGGCAGTTTTAAAGGACATTTTCCGGAAACTTAATTGTCTTAGGCTAGAATAAACAAAAGGGATGGAGCCCCGTAGTGAACTAATGCCACCGAATTTTTCATTACATCAATAAAAGATGCATTGGAAAACAAATTATACAGGATATGTCGAATTTTATCATGTACAAAAATAATTTGACGTATACTTTGTCAATCCAGGTTTTTTTATACAAAAGAAATGATAAATTTCTAATGCCACCTTTACACTACCTTGTTCTAAAATCATACCAATTTATACAACAATCAATGTTTTTTCCATACTTAACATGTGAAAAACACGTCACTAAAAAATCAGCTTTAAGACTACCGCTCTGACCTTTGACATGTCGACATAAATATGATTGGTCTATAAGGCGCCATTTTTCACCGTAGCATTTCACTTTGGCGGTTACTTTTTACTCCGTAAAACGCAAAATTAAAATGGTTTAATATTAATTTGGTTGCTAAAGATATGTGTTTTGAAATCTCATTTGCTAAATACGAAAGGTTTATTTATAAATGTGGATTAGACTCTTATGCAGGTTGATGGCTGTAGGTTGAAAAATCTCGAGGTTCCCCCCAAGACATAAGAATAACACTATTTTTTTTAATTATACTAATTTCAATTAGTCGAGTAAAAATTTTATTTGGTTGAGAATATACATATGTTATTTTTATTTAGAATACGTGTATATTCAGTTATGCTTTGTTTAACTAACTACTTATTGACTTTTCCAGTTACAAGTTTTAGATAGTGTGATAAATGCGTGACATTCAACATAGAGTGAAACATAAGTTTTCTCAGTTTTTCTTAGTTTGCTAATCGGTCAGTTTTCTTGTATCATCATCATCACCATATTCCATGGACTGATCAAAATCGCTTTCACATTTTGCTAGCTGACGTAAATAATATTTAAATTGTTCGAAAGATACGTATCGCATATTTGGACATCGTTGATTTATTAGGCGGTGATATTTACAGCGGCGATCGCACATCCAACGACGCGGAGCCAACAGCTTTATCTGAGTATACTCTACATTTTCTTCGAGGTATTTAGGCTCGTTCATTGAGGTTATTACTAAACTACTGTAAAATAATCCATCCTGAACAAGCTGTGTTAACTTTGGGAGATTACTAAATACATTCAAGATATCACAAAATGTCCCTATATTGTGGCGTTCCAATGTTTTAAACTTGCTTAACATTGTCGGAGACATATAACCAAACCGAATGTTTTTTAAGATGGCATGCGTGCTTGAGCGACGGTACGGCCATAAATGATTCAGCCAGAGTAGAGCACTGTATAACACCTATAACGACAAGTATGAAAAGTAAATTTTGAGTTGCTTTTATGACTCAAGAACTATGTATATATTTGCATTCAAACCATAATTTGAATGAAGAGTAATAAATATTTTCTGTCCGAAACACTGCTTTGATAACTTCCCCAAGCCGATATAAGCATATTAAAGTGTTCGCTTCTTTCTTCTACGCAAACTAGTGTCTAAATTTTAAAACTATCAATTTCCAACTTTTCACGTAATCTTTATTTTTCACGCTGTATATAAGTCAGGACGGCCTACCGGACGACTATGGATTCCATATAACTGAGTATTCGAAAATGCTATTACTTGCTCAGAACTTTCTTCATGAATATATATGCCCATCTAAAAAATGTTATAAGGATCAGACGACTAACGATTTTCATGTATCGCTGTCAATTTCTGTTCTGTTGTTTATTGTTATATATTTATTGCTTTTGCTTTTTGTGAATGTTTTTGAGACATATGCCACTGGAAGCTCTATCCACTTTCGCTATTGGGTTGAGACTGCGCTACATGTTTTTTTATTAGCGTTTGTTGTAAAAAAAATTGTTTATCAAGATCTGGATATTGTAATTATGTTAGATAAATTAAGGCACTTTTGAGATGTTCTAAAGACTTTTTCTTGCAAAGCTTTGTTAGATGTCTTAAATATGAAAAGAAATTTTGTAGGAAGCGTCTTTAAAATTACAGAAAAACCTCATCAACATTGGACAAAACTGGATAATTATTAAAAACTTTTATTTTGTCTTTTGGTGAAATACCTTTTTTTGTAATTACGAGGTGTGTTCAAAAAATATCGCGAATTTTATGTTTTTTCAAAAATGATTTATTTATTCATGAATATTTATTTTTTCCGCTTGAAAGTAATCCCCATGAGATATTATGCACTTGTGCCAACGATTTTTCCAATCTTCCAAGCACTTAAAAAAAATCGTTTTTTTTTTATCTTGTTCATCTGTTATCTTGTGTTTTATCTTGGTAAGAACTCATGATGCACCACGCCCCTGCAATCGAAGAAAACTGTCGGCAAAACTTTCACATTCGACCGAACTTGGCGCGCTTTTTTCGGTTTTGGTTCGTGCGACAGCTTCCATTAAGATGATTGAGCTTTGGTTTCCACGTCAGAACCATAAACCCACGATTCGTCACCAGTTATGACCCTCTGGAGAAAATTTGGATCGTCGCGGACAGAGTCCAACATCCCTTTAGCAATGTTCATGCGATGCTGTTTTTGGTTGCAATTGAGTAATTTTGGTACGAAAATCGAAGACGATCCAAAACACGTGCAAGCAGCTGTCAACAATTAAGTGAACATTCAAAATGGCCGAGCTTGTCGGCATAAGTGGCAGACATGAGTACCAACATAAAGCCACAAAAAAATCGAAATTCGTTTATTTTTAAGCCGCGAAAATTCAAAATTCGCGATACTTTTTGAACACACCTCGTATATGGCCTAGGAATTTATGCAAAAAAAAACGTTTTTCTAAATGATATTTTACATTTTGTTTTTTGCATTTGTTAATTTTTGAATGTTTTAGAACATCTATTTCTGATTAAGAAGAGAACGAATTATACTTCTTACTTCAATTAGTTTCGTACAAAAACTGTTTTATTCAGATGATTTTACATTCAGACACATACAAAAACCTTAAAATTATGTACTTATTTACTAACAAGAGTTCTTATAAACTATAATGGTCTGTACGCTGGAGGCGTAAGGGTTTTTTGTGTGTACTCTGTTACTGTGAATTTATCTTGAAGGGATCGGTCATAAAATGCATTGTTTATTATATTGGTTGTTGGTTCGATCCCTTTTATATTATTTTTATATAAGCTCATTTTTAATGCTTCTCAATTACTATATATATATAAAGAAGAAAGCTGGGGATGCTTCTAATCCCGAAAAGTTTAAAAGCGACATGTAACGCCCGAAAAATCTGATATAAATTTTGGTGATCTTTTATAGCTATATACGAGTATAATTAAAATTTTTAATAATTTTAATTATGCACGACCAAGAATAATATAAATGTAAAAGGGGCACGTGCCGAATAAAATGTTTCAAATTTATATTTGTCAAATGGCTGAATTGTATGACTTTATATTGAATGGAATACGATTCGCGAGTTAGCTAATTAGAATCCAGTAAATTTGGAATAATGGGGTAAAATTCTCACACACACACACAATGCACAAAGAGCCCGTTATGCGCTGTACTAAAAATTCTTAAAATATAATCCTATGTTAAACAAGTGGATGCTGAAAACGGATGCAACGGAAAGGATGCAATATTGGATGCATGGGAAATTGCAGTTTTGCGCATATGCTGTTTTTGTTTTTTTGTTTGTAAATCATCCAGTTTGTTTTACTTGATGTTAAATGAGCGGCTGTTGAGCTAGACAAAGAAGAACAGTTGACAAAAACCCTTTCACAAAAACCTTTTTACCAGGTGTGTTATAGTCACCTCGAAGTCGACAATGTCTTCTTATTTTATCGGATTTTGGGAGTATGTGACTTCTTTGATTAAACTAAGCTTGTTTCCAGGTGAGCCGGTAAAAAACAAGTTGTCTTTATAAGATAGATTGGTAGTTTGATATCGGTATTACGGTTTTTTTAGGAATGAAAGGAGTTCACATATGTGTTCCAAACTGACTTTTTGATCATCAATTTCATTAGAAGGCTCAAGTTTCTTCTTAGTTCATTGGTGGTATTTGGATTCAAAATCATGAAAGAAGATTCAAGGCCACTAGGGTATTGTAAAATGGTATTATAAATTTTTTGTTTCGTATTTCAACGAATGTCATACCTTGTGATTTGAGAATACCTTATTTATTTTTGTTTTGTCGGCGCCCGTATATATTAAGAGAATTAGGTGTCTTGTTCGGTGATAGTTTTGAATTTTTATGTGTACATTTCAACTGAGATTTAATGGAGACTTGGTTGATTTCGTGCTGAGCTTTAATGGCTCTTACTTGCTAATTTGAGTATCCCTTGGCATTGTTATTGCCTCCTCTTTATAGCTTCTGCAATTGGTTTGATTTTGTTTTGGTATTGATTATGATTTCAAATATGGTATTGATTCTGATATTTATTATGATATTGATTTTGACCGTAATGCTGTCGATAATTAAAATAGATCCATACTGTGCTTTCTTTGGTGGTAGTTTCCTCTGAAAAATTTCTTGTGTGCCTCTATAACAATTACCCCGGTTACTGATAAACATATCTCTATGGTTATTTGTTCGGTACAGAAATGTATATATTTAGGTTTTCATACTATTAAATATGTACATCGCTTCTATAATATTGTAGTTCCCATATTCGCAATTCTTAATAATTACTGAAATTTTTTCTGCTGTGCTGAATTTATTAGCAAGGTCTGCAATTAATCCCTCGTCTATATACCATATGACGCCTCGAGAGATTTACGAATATTGTCTAGTTCGTTAGTGAACTGGATTGCAGTTTTTCCCTTTTGGTAGATGTTTCGAATTTTCGCTTTTAGCGCATCGAATGATTATCCGACAATTGTAGTTTGCAAGGTTTGAATTATGACATTGATAGTAGTTTCATTTTGCACTTTGTAGTGTAATTTGTACCATTTTTTACTTAATTAACTGAACTGCTTTATTTTCGAATGTTCCTTTTGTTAAGTCAATCAGCCTGAGTGCAGTCATCAATCTTACCAACGAATTCTGATGCGGCTAAAATATTTTTTTTATGTTTTAGTTTTTTTTTTTTTGAATTACAGTTCAACTACGTTTCAAATGCAGTATTGCTTTGATCTGCAGATTCTGGCAACGTTAATGTGGCGGGAATTGTTAAATCTAATTAATCGTCTCTCTTTATACCCCAGCAAAAGGTATAAAACAATGATATTGTGAAGAGAACTCTCCGACCCTATAAAATATCATGTCGTTACAGAGCACAATGGCGACCCAGCCTTAATTGTGTGCATACCATGCATATTTAGCTCTGAAGAGCTAACGCTGTGCCAAATTAAAACATTAAAAAAAATTGCTGGTGATGGTGTGCGCCAGCAATAAATAAAATTGTTTGAAAACATCAAATAGCGCAAGCGGTTCGCTTCCTCGTTTTCTCCGGTCGATGCTACATTTTAGGGTCAAGCTTAAAGAGCTGTTCGGGTTGAACTATATCGGAGCTTAGAAGCGAGCTGCGTATCAGGTTCAATGGCTTAGCGAGGGAAGCTAGGTTCATTCGGGATTATGAAGTGACTGAACGCTACAAAATAGCTCTTCCCCTCCGAATTTCAACCCATCCTTTGGTAGGACTTTCTAGGATCGCTTCCTCTTTCCACCTTCAGCGGAGGTTATGGGGAGTGGCCGGACACTTTGAACGATGGTGGACACATCATCTTTATTTGTCGTGTAGAAGCCTTTTTGGATTAATAATCTGTGTCTGCGACCTTAAAAGAAGTTGTTGAAAGTTGATGTTGGCCTGTGTTATCAGCAGAGTGTCGCCGATCTTTCTAACCATCTCGCTTGCACATTTACCCTTAATATTTATTCCAAATTTATTATTATAAATAAATTATTATATAATTTATTGAAGTAGAAATCTGAAGACGGTCCAGATTGGTGGACTGTGTAAAACCCTTAAAAAAATTTTTAATTTTCATGTTAATCCCTTTGATCCCTTCGAAACATATGCACTTGATTGCATATTATGACTGATAACATAAGAGTTAAAGTCAAATTTAAGCGCATGCGTTATGTGACACCACCATGCACTTGAAAGGGAACACACTAAGGCCTCCAGCGAACATATCAACGCATTGAAGCCGCTGTGGACATAAAAATATACATAGCTAATAAGAACCCTTGTGATTTACATTAGTACAAAATTGTAAGACTTTTATATGGTTCTTAAGGTGTGAAATTGTATGAATAAAGTCGGGTTTTAAGCAGAACTCATTGGATTTTGGTTTTGTACAAGGTACAATGCGTGTAACAAATTAAAGTAAATTTGAACTCAAGAGGTTTTCGACGCTCAAGCAGATAGACTGACGAGGGGATATCTTCTGCACTGCGTTGCGCATTTTTGGAAAAAATGAGAATACCCTCTGCAGTGTTATAAAAAATTCGAATATATAAGATATGAGACTTACCTCCATTTCGGAGTTTACGGCCAATGTGCTTGACGCCAATAAATTGCATACCTGAATTTCACTGAGGCAAAGAAACTCACGACTTGATAGTATTATCATAGTTGCTCTGGATATACGACTAGACATCAATTCATTCATCTCAATGAGCTCATACGCATTGCGCCCTTCATACATTATACTGAATGCTGAAAAATTATTATAAAATTGACTGTCTATAACATTCCAGCAATGCTCAAGTAGCTCAGTTATTTCCAAGTAAGACGCAGCTCTAAGAATTTCTGTTATTTCGAGTATGCACATTTTCCCCATTTCAGAAATCATCCATTGATAAATTCGGCTAAACCCATTTGATGACAATTGCGGTGTGCAAATTGTTATGAAAGTCTTGTCCGAATTTTTAAGCATTCGTTTTGAGTAAGAACTAAGTACAATTGAGTGGCACATAAACGAATGACCCGCAATAGATACGATAGTATCTGTGTATTTATTGGATTGAATGTAGTGCATCAAAACAGTGGATGGTAAAACTGTGTGCCTCAATAATATAATTTGTCCTTCTTTAGTTCGCTTCACATTTATATCACCTAAACATTTTCGCTCCTTTGCAAATATATTACATTGCTCTTGAAGTTTTAAATTTGTCCTTAAAAAAAAAAAGAAAAAAATTAAATTGTTATAGTCACAATTTAAGATTATTTCGGTTATTTTGTATCTTACATGCGAAACTGTGCTGGCCTTCGTTGATTTGGAACCGTGGCTAAGTAGGGTCGATTTTTATGCATGTTGATGTTAGTGTCAAAAAAAAACACAACGTGAATATTTAACTTTTCTTGCGATGTTAGATATTGTTTGCAACGATTACTTTGTTATAATTATAGACACTTGTTTTGATGTATACATGGCATAGGTTACTTTGTTATATTTATAGATATTTTTTATGATCTATATATGGCCTTGTTTGCACCAACAGAAGGGGACAAATTATTAAGGAGCCTACATAGGTTACGAAAAGGATAATGAAACTCGAAATTAGTTTCTTTACATATGAGAAAGAAAATAGTTAAATTAACGGGGTAAATTTAGAGGAACTGCAAACTGGATTCTGGATAAGAATAAAGAGGACAGACAGACAGCCGTTAGCGTTATTTTTTTTTTTTTTATTACTTCCGTTATTTATTGTATCTTCTCTTATTGTGAGACTAACAAGAATTAGTCAAATCTTATTATATAACTTAGATTATTTATAATATGAAGTTATTATATTAGTTAGAGACTGCCAAAGGATTTCTTTGCTGGGGTGGAGAATCTTTGCGCCTCAGTCATCTCTGACTGCAGACTCGTGTAAGCGACTTCTTCGCGACAGGATTTTCGTGTGCGGCGAGCTTTTCTTGATGTTTACTTTTTTTCATCTGAATTTCCTCGTTGACAAGATTTATGTGGAGGTCTTTGTGGATACTTTCGCTGCGTAGGTACCACTGTGCCCCAGTGATAGTTCTCAGAATCGTTGACTGAGCTCGCTGTATGATTTCAATGTTGGTTTTTGAAGCGTTTCCCCATAGTTCACAGCCGTATGTCCAGATGGGTTTCCGCACGGTATTGTAGAGGAGTATTTTGTATTCCACACTAAGTGGACAGTTGCAATTTATAAGCCAGTGAAGATTGGCTGCTTTAAGCTTCATATGGGTCCTCTTAGATTCTATATGTCGCCGCCATTTATTTAGGTGAACGCCGAGATACGTTACTACGTCTTCTTGTGGATTGAATGTATTGTTCAGCGTACAGGGTGGAATTTGTCTGTTCAGTGTGAAGGTTACATGTCTGGTTTTGGTCTAGTTTGTCATGTTGCGCCAGTCCGCAAACCATCTTTCCATTATGTTAAAGTGACAGGCAAATTGTTCTGTTGCCTTTGCTGGGAATCTAGATCGGCAAAGTATTGCGGTATCGTCAGCAAACGTAGAGGTTGTGAGCTGATAGTTTGTAGGCATGTCTGCTGTTTATAGGGTGTAAAGAACGGGGCCCAGCACACTACCTTGGGGGCTCCAGCAGTCGAACTGTTACACCTGGTTGAGAACACTCTATTGAAGAGATATGATTCGAGCATTTTGTGTGTATTCTGGCGAAGCAGTTACATTATCTTGTGCAATAGTCCTTCCAGCCAGTCTCGGTCAAATGCTTGTGCAACATCTAAGAATATCGCTGAGCAGTATTCCCGGTGCTCAAAAGCGGTACGAATTTGGTGATGCGATTGACCTGTTCCATGATTTTTGCGAAAGCCATGCGATGGTATTGTATTTCACCTTAGTTAGTTGTTTTAAAAATGAATTTTCAAATAGTTTTGAGTTACACGTTAGGAGACTTATTGGTCTGTAGGATGAGGGTTGCGTTTTCTCTTTGCTTGGCTTGGGAATCATTACTATGACCGCCTTTTCCACCTTTGGAGATAGTTTCCAAGTTTCGTAATAGCGTTGAAAAGATGGCATAAGGTCAGAACCACACACGGTGGGAGTTCTATGATCATTTTTGGTGTCACCAAGTCATGTCCAGGTGATGTTTTGAGCTTAAGATCTTTTATGGTAGATGCTATTTCACTTTGGATGAATGTAATTGGATGTAATTGGAAAAATGAGTTTCTAGCAGGATTGGGTTGAAATACTTTCTGCAAGTGATCGGCGAACGCATTAGCTCTATCTTTGTCGCTGCGTACTCCGCTTCCAGAGGGGCTCGCAGTGGAACGACTGTTTCTGCCAGTGGCTGGATATTTTTGTGTGCTTTGCACAAAGGGTTCTTTTTTCTGGTGGGCGATAGTTGTTTGATATATATGTGCTGGGCGTTTGCTTCCTCAAGCTTAGGTGCCCTGGTTAGTCTGGGTGTAGCCATTTTTAGTGGTTCTTAAGCCGTTAAGGATCTGTGATTCTGCCATTCTCTTCTTAGTCTTCGTTTTTCAAGTACTAGATGTTCGATTTCATGATTTGTCTTTTTATGTATCTGGAGGGGTAGAGGCCTTGGCTTCAGCAACAAGTGTTCCCTCTATCGATTTGACCAGGCTATTAACATCCTCATCGGTGAATACTGTTACAGTTGGCTCCATGTGAGTACAAACATATTTCGCGTACCTTGCTCAGTTGATCCTGTTATCTGTCAGCCAGTTATATTATATAAATTCGATACCTGAGAGTTAGTAGAACTGGAGAGTGATCTGCAAGTGATATTATTTTTTGGGATCTTTCTTGTTATTGCCAAGTCAATGAGGTCCGGAATTTATTTGGATCTGCTGGCCAGTATGTAGGCCTACCCGGAGTCACATAGTCGAGCTTGTTTTGTGGCTTGATCAGCGCGTTGTAGAGTTATTTGCCCTTTGGAGTCAAAAGGCGTGCACATGCTTGGCTTTGGTGACTACCGGCCGCTATGAATCGCTCACCGAGTAAGTTGAAAAATTCCAGGAATTGGTCTTTAGAAACTACAAAACGGGGTGGGCAGTAGACTGCGGTTAGGGTGACGCGGCCACTGCTAGATTGCATGCTTATGGAAGTGGATTGCAGGTAGTCCATTTCTGTTCTGTTATAAAGGTGGTGTTTTATGCGACTTCTGATAAGCATACCAGTGCCGCAATGGGCTTTGCCGTCCGGTTTGTGGCGTACAATAGGTATCCTTAAATATGGAAGTTGTGCTTGTCTGTTAGATGTGTCTCGGAGAGGGGCATAACGTCAAAATTCTTTTCGGATAAGAACTGGGCAAGTTCGAGTTTATGTCGTGAAACCCCGTTCCACATAGATATTTGAAGTGGACCCATTATGTTGATTTGGATAACACAAGAAGCTGTATCAGCATATTTTGGTTTCGCATAAGCTCTTGCATTGTGGTTTGCATGAATGTCATAAACTCTTTAAGGGTTTGCTGGACTGAGAACATCATCGTTTCAATGTCAGTTGATATATGCTGAGTCCACTTTTGTATTATCACACTCACAGATTCAATTCCCGATTTTAAGGCACAAGCGAAGAAAACTGTAGGACTGGTACGATGTGTTGGAGGTTGTGCCGTGTAAGACGGGCCCGATTGGGGCGGAGTGTGCCTGATGTGGGTGGTCTCAGTGCGTATTGATTCTCCGCGGTTTGTAAGGCGGTTCTTTAGTTCCTTGTATACAGTACACTACTACTACAGTTCGCTGTGTGACTTTCACCGCAGTTGATGTACATTTTTACAGAGATGTATTCCTTGTTCTTGTAACAGTTCGCTGTGCTATGAGCTTCATTACAAACTACGCAAATAGATTTCAGCGTACAGTAAGCCTTGATATGGCCATATTCTTGGCAGTTAGTGCTCTGCACTTGGCTATTGCGCTGTGTAGCTCTTCCATTGTGATACACCGATGCAGTAGGACTGTAACTTGTAGATTGGGTGAACTTAATTTTTTTTCCAGTGTCTGGATTGTGACTATACTTCACAGGATCAAAAAAGTGTCTGGATCTCTGGCTCCAACTACATGTTGAACATTGTTGCATTAAAGTTCTTTTCCTTAATCGCTTCTACGATTTCAGTGGTCGAAACAGTTGCCCCAATCCCTTATGCGAACAACCTGTAGGCCCCTCGCGTTTTTTAGTTGTTATGTATAAAGGTTTTTCCTGCTTCATCCAAGATGTTGGATAGTAGGCGATGGCTATCCTCGGTTTTAGTTTGAACCTTTGTTTCATTTATGTTCCCTTATCTTAGGGGGATTACGTAAAAAGAGTGTGATTAGTGTGGCTATTTTCTTCACTAATGCACTTGACTTTTTTTCACGAATGTATATTGGATGAGGCTTAACCTTCTTAGGTTCCTCTTTAGGTGACTTTTCCGGTTTTATATTTTCGCCAGCAGAATTTGCCAGCAGTTCAAATCTTATGTAGCTTGATGTCGTTTTTTTAGTGAGCATGTTAGTGTTGTCGCATGTAATTTTTGGCATATTTTCTGTTTGTTGATTTTTGTACTTTTGAGTGCTAAGTTTTCTTTTTATTTTTATGTAGCGATGCATTCCAGTCTGTATAGTCGACCCGGCGTTCTTGTTTACTTTTTGGTTTGTTGATAATGCGGCACAACCGCTAAGTTGTGTTTTTGTTTTGATCGATGGTTCAGTGAGAGAAAAAGTTTGTGTCGACGAAATTTAGCGAGCTCTCGATACCGTTCCAGTTGTAGTTGTGATTGCAGTTGCAGTAGTTGTTGTTGTCACAGTACTAGTCACCGTAGGTATGCGTAGAGATATTTCGCAAGTGTTTAGAGATTGCAGGTTTTGTGACGAAACGATAAGTGAGGGGAGCAAGAACGTGATCTTTCTTGAGTTCTTTGCAAAGATAAATTTTTTGGGTTATGGGTGATTGACCGCACGCTGTCTGCAGGAGACGTAAGAGAAGTACGCAATGTTTCGTTGCAATGAGATCCGGCGATCGTCTTGCTCTCGTTGTCGCTGACCTCTAATGTCGTTCTGGCTCATAGTGCTTGGATACCCTTGCAGAGGGTATTATAATTTTGTCCAGAAATGTGTAACGCATTAAAGGAAGCATCTCCGACCCCACAAAGTATATATATATTCTTGATCAGCATCAACAGCCGAGTCGATATAGCCATGTCCGTCTGTCCGTCTGTTTCTATGCAAAAAATATACAGTAGTTTTAAAGCTAGCGTTTTGAAATTTTTACCAGATCAATTTTTTTGTTGCACGCAGATCAAGTCGGATCGGACCACTATATCATATAGCTGCCATACAAACGACCGATATGAAAACAAGTCTTTGTATTGAAAATTTTTTTGTTTTCCAACCTATTGCAACCGAATTCAACGTTTATTCATTTGATATAGCCATACACGATTTGTGAAAGTTTGGTCCGGATCGGACCACTATATCACATAGCTGCCATACAAACGACCGATATGGAAACAAGTCTTTGTATTGAACATTTTTTTGTTTTCCAACCTATTGCAACCGAATTCAACATTTATTCATTTGATATAGCCATACACGATTTGTGAAAGTTTGGTCCGGATCGGACCACTATATCACATAGCTGCCATACAAACGACCGATATGGAAACAAATCGTTGTATGGAAAACTTTTTTTGTTTTCCAAGCTATTGCAACCGAATTCAACATTTATTCGTTTGATATAGCCATACACGATTTGTGAAAGTTTGGTCCGGATCGGACCACTGTATCATATAGCTGCCATACAAACGACCGATATGAAAAAAAGTCTTTGTATGGAAAACTTTTTGTTTTCCAAGCTATTGCAACCGAATTCAACATTTATTCATTTAACATAGCCATACACGATTTGTGAAAGTTTGGTCCGGATCGAACCACCATATCATATAGCTGCCATACAAACGACCTATATGAAAACAACTCTGTATGGAAAACTTTTTTGTTTTACAAGCTATTGCAACCGAATTCAACATTTATTCATTTGACATAGCCATACCAATAATTTTGAAAAGACTTCTGATTTTTACATAAGTACTTATTGCAATTTTGTAAAGATTTGCAAGGGTATACAATCTTCGGCAAGCCGAAGATAACTTTTCTCACTTGTTTTTTTAAATGCTTCAAGGTGTAGAACTATTTGTTTATACCATTTCAAACGCTGAATATGTATTCGAGCGATGGTGCATCTCACGGAGCGTCTCTTTCGCTTTCGACGTATTTATTTGTTTTATATTAATAACCATTCACTTCACTAAAATCAACAAATTTTATACAGATCTCGATGAAAACACGTCTTCACGCGTCAGTATACGAATGATTAAGAGCCGTTAGTCTAAGCTTGACTTTTAGTCAAGTATAATTTTATTACTAGATTTAAAGTTATTTGAAGAAATGTATAAAAAATTCCCTTTTAAGTACTTCCCTAAGTGATCCCAATGGTTCGTTTAATCCCAAAGACTACCTTCATTACGTTGTTGTATGGTTATATCCAATTTATTTGACATACACCCTGACTCACGGAAAATCACTACACTACAACTTCCATGCTTAATGGTCTTTGTGACCATTCCAATATTTTTTTTGCTGATGTCACGTTTTTGCATTGTTGTGTGCAATTGTTGTGTATTTACTTTCTTCAATCGTTTTCCAACGATAAGTATTGATCAATTGAAAAAGAAATACAATAATCGTAGACATCCTAAACGTCTACATTACTGACTCAGAACATTTTTGGATATCCGTTTGCATCATGAATTCATTGTTGACTAAAAATGTCAGCTTTTGGGCCGAATTCGAGTCATTTGTGGGAAGTGTTGAAATTCAACGAAAATAAGCTTATTGATTGCTTTGAAGCTTTGGCGATTCTGCTCCTCTTGAAAGAACGTGTCGCGAGTGGTTTTAACTCTTTGAGAATGTGGATTTTGGTGGCGAAGACGGTGGACGGAAAATAGTTTTCAATAATAGAACCATTACTTGACCAGAATGCATTCCAAACGCAAAAAGAATAGGCAGATTGCAAGTGACTCAGAAACCCGTGTCGGTATCCCTCAAAGCCATGGGAATGTTTCAGAAGCAAGGGCACTAGATTCCGTATAACTTTAAACCAAAATATGTCAAACGCCGTTTATTGGCTTGTAAACAGTTTCTCCAAAGCAAAAGTCTTTGGGAAAGCCTGGATATGCCTCCACACAGTTAAACCAAATATTCATGGCACCAAAGTCATTCTTGCATTTGGTGGAAGAAGCTAGGTGTGATACATTATGAGCTGCTGAAGCCAAGTAAAACTATCACAGGGATTCGATACCGTACGCAGTTGATGGATTTAAGCCAAGAATTATATTATAGTGTAGCCGTTTCACTACAAGGACAGACATGACAAAGTCATTATCCAGAATTACAAGGCTCGACCCACCGTCGAAAAAGACTTCTAAAAATACCTGGAAACATACAAACATCCGATATACTCCACAGATGCCCCATCTAACGTCCATCTGTTCCGATCAATGGCACACGGTCTTCCTAACGAGCACTTTTGTTTATAGGAAGAAGTCAAAAATTGTATTGATACTTGGATCACATCGAAAGGTGAAAAGTTTTCCAGTCCCGGAATCCGCATGCTGCTAGAAAGATAGGCGAAAGGAAAAGATAACAAGTGCCAGTATTTTGAGAACCATGTATGTAACAATCTTTTTACAATAAAGCCTCAAATTAAACATATGGAGATTGTTTTTGCAAGCCGATAACAGAATTTAACTTGCGGTGCAACGTCAGACAAGGCAGATGAGTTATAAGTGAGTTGATGTTGGAGGAGCAAGAAAAGGAACAGGTGTTGATTCGTTTTATACCAGCAGATTTACCTACAATCTCAGAAAAAGACGTTACAGTTCATCAGTTACATCAGCTCCAGTTCCTAAAGCAAGTACAGGTTATAGAGGGTTTTCCATTAAGGGCGCTTGATCTTTGAAATGAAAAAAAAGTTTTTATTTGAAAGGTTCTTCGACCCCATAATGTATGGAACATGACATCATTCAAATGACCGCCACGGTTTGGTTGGTGGCGCGCACACGAAAGGTCCAATTTTCGATGACTCTGGCGCACAAATCGGGCTGTATTTGATCGATGGCGTGGCGTATTTTGACTTTGATGGCATCGGTGGGTTGCGACTTGTTGGCATAGACCTGCGACTTAAGAAAACCCCACAAAAAAAATCCAGTTGCGTGAAATCGCACGATCTCGGTGGCCAGTTCACGTCGCCTCCGCGCGAGATGACCATGTCCGGAAATTGCTCGTGTAGAACTTCCATCGTAGCGTGTGCTGTGTGGCCGTAGCGCCGTCATGTTAACACCACAGGTGGTCCAGATCCATATTCTCGATTTCAGGCCAAAAGAAGTTGGTTATCATTGACCGGTATCGCTCACCATTGACGGTGGCGGCCACACCATTATCGTTTTCGAGAAAATACGGACCAATCATACCTCCGGCCCAAAATCCGTACTAAACAGTCTGCGGATGCATTGCCACTTTGTGAACCTCGTGTGGATTGGTCTCTTCCCAAATATGGCAATTTTGCTTATTGACATAGCCATTCATCCAAAAATTATCGCGACCGTAAAACGGGCGGAGTGCGCGGAACGATATTTATTATACATTTATAATTAATAAGTCAAATATAAATATAAAGTTCTGAAACCAACATCAATTACTTTTTATTTATTTTTTTTGCTTTTACTTTGTGATTGTGGGTGTCGATTGTGTCAATGAATAATTTGATGTATTTTTGTACACCTTAAAAACACGAAATTTGTAGAGAAATCTAATTTTTAAATAGAGGAATAAAAACTTTACTTACTAAGAGCATACTATTACATCAAAAAAATTTTTCTCTGTCTCTGTCTCTGTCTCTGTCTCTGTCTCTGTCTCTGTCTCTGTCTCTGTCTCTGTCTCTGTCTCTGTCTCTGTCTCTGTCTCTGTCTCTGTCTCTGTCTCTGTCTCTGTCTCTGTCTCTGTCTCTGTCTCTGTCTCTGTCTCTGTCTCTGTCTCTGTCTCTGTCTCTGTCTCTGTCTCTGTCTCTGTCTCTGTCTCTGTCTCTGTCTCTGTCTCTGTCTCTGTCTCTGTCTCTGTCTCTGTCTCTGTCTCTGTCTCTGTCTCTGTCTCTGTCTCTGTCTCTGTCTCTGTCTCTGTCTCTGTCTCTGTCTCTGTCTCTGTCTCTGTCTCTGTCTCTGTCTCTGTCTCTGTCTCTGTCTCTGTCTCTGTCTCTGTCTCTGTCTCTGTCTCTGTCTCTGTCTCTGTCTCTGTCTCTGTCTCTGTCTCTGTCTCTGTCTCTGTCTCTGTCTCTGTCTCTGTCTCTGTCTCTGTCTCTGTCTCTGTCTCTGTCTCTGTCTCTGTCTCTGTCTCTGTCTCTGTCTCTGTCTCTGTCTCTGTCTCTGTCTCTGTCTCTGTCTCTGTCTCTGTCTCTGTCTCTGTCTCTGTCTCTGTCTCTGTCTCTGTCTCTGTCTCTGTCTCTGTCTCTGTCTCTGTCTCTGTCTCTGTCTCTGTCTCTGTCACTGTCACTGTCACTGTCTCTGTCTCTGTCTCTGTCTCTGTCTCTGTCTCTGTCTCTGTCTCTGTCTCTGTCTTTGTCTTTGTCTTTGTCTCTGTCACTGTATCTGTCTCTGTCACTGTCACTGTCACTTTCACTGTCTCTGTCTCTGTCTCTGTCTCTGTCTCTGTCTCTGTCTCTGTCTCTGTCTCTGTCTCTGTCACTGTCACTGTCACTGTCACTGTCACTGTCACTGTCGCTGTCTCTGTCTCTGTCACTGTCACTGTATCTGTCTCTGTATCTGTCTCTGTCTCTGTCTCTGTCTCTGTCTCTGTCTCTGTCTCTGTCTCTGTCTCTGTCTCTGTCTCTGTCTCTGCTTCTGTCTCTTTCACTGTCTCTGTCTCTGTCTCTGTCTCTGTCTCTGTCTCTGTCTCTGTCTCTGTCTCTGTCTCTGTCTCTGTCTCTGTCTCTGTCTCTGTCTCTGTCTCTGTCTCTGTCTCTGTCTCTGTCTCTGTCTCTGTCTCTGTCTCTGTCTCTGTCTCTGTCTCTGTCTCTGTCTCTGTCTCTGTCTCTGTCTCTGTCTCTGTCTCTGTCTCTGTCTCTGTCTCTGTCTCTGTCTCTGTCTCTGTCTCTGTCTCTGTCTCTGTCTCTGTCTCTGTCTCTGTCTCTGTCTCTGTCTCTGTCTCTGTCTCTGTCTCTGTCTCTGTCTCTGTCTCTGTCTCTGTCTCTGTCTCTGTCTCTGTCTCTGTCTCTGTCTCTGTCTCTGTCTCTGTCTCTGTCTCTGTCTCTGTCTCTGTCTCTGTCTCTGTCTCTGTCTCTGTCTCTGTCTCTGTCTCTGTCTCTGTCTCTGTCTCTGTCTCTGTCTCTGTCTCTGTCTCTGTCTCTGTCTCTGTCTCTGTCTCTGTCTCTGTCTCTGTCTCTGTCTCTGTCTCTGTCTCTGTCTCTGTCTCTGTCTCTGTCTCTGTCTCTGTCTCTGTCTCTGTCTCTGTCTCTGTCTCTGTCTCTGTCTCTGTCTCTGTCTCTGTCTCTGTCTCTGTCTCTGTCTCTGTCTCTGTCTCTGTCTCTGTCTCTGTCTCTGTCTCTGTCTCTGTCTCTGTCTCTGTCTCTGTCTCTGTCTCTGTCTCTGTCTCTGTCTCTGTCTCTGTCTCTGTCTCTGTCTCTGTCTCTGTCTCTGTCTCTGTCTCTGTCTCTGTCTCTGTCTCTGTCTCTGTCTCTGTCTCTGTCTCTGTCTCTGTCTCTGTCTCTGTCTCTGTCTCTGTCTCTGTCTCTGTCTCTGTCTCTGTCTCTGTCTCTGTCTCTGTCTCTGTCTCTGCTTCTGTCTCTTTCACTGTCTCTGTCTCTGTCTCTGTCTCTGTCTCTGTCTCTGTCTCTGTCACTGTCTCTGTCTCTGTCTCTGTCTCTGTCTCTGTCTCTGTCTCTGTCTCTGTCTCTGTCTCTGTCTCTGTCTCTGTCTCTGTCTCTGTCTCTGTCTCTGTCTCTGTCTCTGTCTCTGTCTCTGTCTCTGTCTCTGTCTCTGTCTCTGTCTCTGTCTCTGTCTCTGTCTCTGTCTCTGTCTCTGTCTCTGTCTCTCTCTCTCTCTCTCTCTGTCTCTGTCTCTGTCTCTGTCTCTGTCTCTGTCTCTGTCTCTGTCTCTGTCTCTGTCTCTGTCTCTGTCTCTGTCTCTGTCTCTGTCTCTGTCTCTGTCTCTGTCTCTGTCTCTGTCTCTGTCTCTGTCTCTGTCTCTGTCTCTGTCTCTGTCTCTGTCTCTGTCTCTGTCTCTGTCTCTGTCTCTGTCTCTGTCTCTGTCTCTGTCTCTGTCTCTGTCTCTGTCTCTGTCTCTGTCTCTGTCTCTGTCTCTGTCTCTGTCTCTGTCTCTGTCTCTGTCTCTGTCTCTGTCTCTGTCTC